>JAIOJX010000031.1:71043906-73448072 GCA_022376925.1 Tragulus kanchil
AGTGGGCCTCCAGAGTTACTTTTCTAGCCTCATTTCTTTTAAAGACATATAATGGCATCCTATAAAAGAGTCTGGATTTAGAAAAATGTGGGTGTACCACATTGGTATCTTAATCTCATCAACAAAATGATAATATAGTTAAAGGTTTCAGATCACTCAGCAGTTGTTAGCGATGAGAAGTTTTATGCTTTTATGGCCCAGTTAAGAATTTCTTATACTCATAGCTGAATAACTTGGTGTAACAAAGACACCAGAATTCTACTGTTGAGGAAATCAGTATTTGTTTCATCCCTTTTAATCTCTTACTAAGTAAAATATTCGATAGACACTTTAAGCAAACATTTTTTGCCTGAAGCATTCAGTTTATTGCTTTGCTTCTGTTTCCTTCTTCGTGTGGATAGACAAACACATATTTGATTGAAAATATAATCTTCAGTTATGTTCGTATTGGGAAGAATACGTTAATGGTTAAGGTTTGAACTCCTTTCTCCTTTCTTTATTCTAGTTAAGATATATCTATGACACACAAATATGTGCGTAGTTATATCCTATTTGTTAAAGGGGGGGCTACTGTCTACCTTGATTCTCACTTTATCTTTCAGGAACTACAAAAGAGTTCCAGACTTTATCCAGGATAGGGGGGCAGAAGAATCAAGGAACGCTATTAAAATGGGTGGAGCTGAAGTGAGACCAGGAAAAGAAGGCAATAGAAAAATTTGCATAGAATACACTTGCAACCAAGCATGACTGCCATGGCTTTGTAAGCACTTAACACAGATGAGGGCCTTTCCCATGGGCTCAGCAGGTAAAATATCCACAGGCTATGCAGGAGACACAGGAGATGTAGGTTCATCCCTGGGTCAGGAAGATTTTCATGGAGGAGGAAATATCAACCAACTCTAGTATTCTTGCCTAAAAAATCCCATGGACAAAGGAGCCTGGCGCTGGGCTACAGTCCAAAGGGTCCCAACGAGTGGGACAGGACTGAGCAACTAAACATACACACACATAATTAGGCAAAATGAAAGGGAGGTTTATGATAGAGCTGCTGCTGAAGACAAGTGGCCCCCAATACCTGTCTCCTTTGTGTTTTATTTTTATGGAAATGACCCTGCTAGGACTTCTGTAGTAGAATTTCTTTGTAGTCTATATTTTTAAGCATACACTTAAGTGTTTGTCAGTTATAATATGAGTAAGATATCATGAGAAGCAATCAAATTTTACAGAGAAAACTTTTACAGAGAAAAAATTTTTATCTTTAAATTTGTCAGCTATGGTCAGTACCTTAACTTGTTCTGAAATACCAGCCATTGGAAAGGAAATGCTAAGATTTTATACATAGCAGTCTGCATCTAGGCTTTATGTAGAATGAGGACCTAACTTCATTCACACATTTCAGATAACTACATACACACAGAGTATGTCACTTTCCCCTCTTCTTGAACTAACAGAAGGATTAGAAGTAACTTAAGTGTTTTGATGGAAAGTGTCTCATTTTGACACCTGCCCCCTTGAACACATTACTCTTCATTGCTAAGATATAGAAAATAAGATAATAATAGGAATATATGTTTGTAATTCAGCATCTAAAAACATGGACCTAACAGACAAGGTTGTGAGTAGGATTTAACAGAGACTTCAGTGGAAAGAGAGCTCATCTTCCCTGGCTTGGGCAGCCAATCTTGCTGCATGCTGTGACCTCCTCATCATACCTTATCCCACTGGGAAGAACAGAATTCTCCAGTGTTGCCTTTAGAGTGTCCTTTGCTACATCTTGATCAGCTGCTCGGCTGAAGAATCCTATGTGGGATATCTCAGGGGTGATTTCCATTCTGGGGTTGCTCTCCACCTTGTCAATTTAATATCCATGGAGTTCACATCCTTTCAGTTTTTTTGACCTTATGGCTACTTTAAGTTCTGAGCATCCGAGGGCCTTTCCCATGGGTCAGGAAAAGATTTTCATGGAGGAGGAAATATCAACCAACTC
This sequence comes from Tragulus kanchil, assembly GCA_022376925.1. NCBI lineage: Eukaryota > Metazoa > Chordata > Mammalia > Artiodactyla > Tragulidae > Tragulus > Tragulus kanchil. The sequence goes on from JAIOJX010000031.1 coordinate 71,045,894, forward strand.
TAGTATTCTTGCCTAAAAAATCCCATGGACAAAGGAGCCTGGCGCTGGGCTACAGTCCAAAGGGTCCCAACGAGTGGGACAGGACTGAGCAACTAAACATACACACACATAATTAGGCAAAATGAAAGGGAGGTTTATGATAGAGCTGCTGCTGAAGACAAGTGGCCCCCAATACCTGTCTCCTTTGTGTTTTATTTTTATGGAAATGACCCTGCTAGGACTTCTGTAGTAGAATTTCTTTGTAGTCTATATTTTTAAGCATACACTTAAGTGTTTGTCAGTTATAATATGAGTAAGATATCATGAGAAGCAATCAAATTTTACAGAGAAAACTTTTACAGAGAAAAATTTATATCTTTAAATTTGTCAGCTATGGTCAGTACCTTAACTTGTTCTGAAATACCAGCCATTGGAAAGGAAATGCTAAGATTTTATACATAGCAGTCTGCATCTAGGCTTTATGTAGAATGAGGACCTAACTTCATTCACACATTTCAGATAACTACATACACACAGAGTATGTCACTTTCCCCTCTTCTTGAACTAACAGAAGGATTAGAAGTAACTTAAGTGTTTTGATGGAAAGTGTCTCATTTTGACACCTGCCCCCTTGAACACATTACTCTTCATTGCTAAGATATAGAAAATAAGATAATAATAGGAATATATGTTTGTAATTCAGCATCTAAAAACATGGACCTAACAGACAAGGTTGTGAGTAGGATTTAACAGAGACTTCAGTGGAAAGAGAGCTCATCTTCCTGGCTTGGGCAGCCAATCTTGCTGCATGCTGTGACCTCCTCATCATACCTTATCCCACTGGGAAGAACAGAATTCTCCAGTGTTGCCTTTAGAGTGTCCTTTGCTACATCTTGATCAGCTGCTCGGCTGAAGAATCCTATGTGGGATATCTCAGGGGTGATTTCCATTCTGGGGTTGCTCTCCACCTTGTCAATTTAATATCCATGGAGTTCACATCCTTTCAGTTCCTCCCTACCCTCCTGGAACTTGACCTGGAGGGCTAGAACCCTATCAGGAGTCTAAATCTTTAAACTTGAGTTCTAGACGCATCCTATTGGTCCCCTTCCTTCATTTTTGGCTCCATTATGGAGGTGCAAATATTGCTGTACACTGTCAAGTATAGAAATGAAAACTACAAAGTCAGGCTGTTTGCTTTTTTTTTAATGATACTATCGATTTACTTATTTTTTCACTTTTATGGAGTTTTGTTGTTTATTGCCACACATCAACCTGAATCAGCGATAGGTATTTTAAATCTTTTCCTTCACAACTCAGTGACTTAGAACAAATTACTGAACTCCTATCGTCTGCAGTGTTCCCTACCTCATAGGTTCTTCTTCTTCTTTTTTTAATATATACACTTTAAACTTTTTTTTTTTTTTTATCTTTTTTGGGGGTGGGGTGTGGAGGGAGGGGAGCGGGTGGGCCACTTCTATTGATCTTTCACTTCTCTATTTTCATCCATCTTTGTTCTTTGGCTCCTGTGGGCCTCCCATCGCGGTGGCCTCTGTCGCCGCAGAGCGCCCCGGGTCTGGGCTCATGTGCCTCAGAGCTCCGGCTCGGCAATTGGACACATCAGTCCAGCCGCTCCATGGCACGTGGGATCTTCCCAGACCAGGGATCGAACCGGCACCCCCTGCACTGCAAGGCGGTGTCCCTACCCACTGGACCACCAGGGGAAGCCCCACATAGGTTTTTTGAGACTAAATAAGTGAATATATGTGTGAATGTAGGCAAACAGTTGGCACTATGTAAGTTTTAGCTATGAAGCAGCAATTCTATTTTACATAAATGGTTGCTAATGAATTGTAATTGCTTTTTTTTTATTTATCATTCCCTACTTTGTAATTCATGTAATAAACCAAGCCCCAAATCTGCTACATTTGGCTTTTGATACTCAAGCAAATTATTTAGAAGTCCATAGTTTTTCTTCTCTGTCAAATGTATGGCATTTGCAGATGAAAAGCATTTTGTATTTCAGATTGCTACCCCTCTTACATCGGCTGAAGAATCCTATGTGGGATATCTCAGGGGTGATTTCCATTCTGGGGTTGCTCTCCACCTTGTCAATTTAATATCCATGGAGTTCACATCCTTTCAGTTCCTCCCTACCCTCCTGGAACTTGACCTGGAGGGCTAGAACCCTATCAGGAGTCTAAATCTTTAAACTTGAGTTCTAGACGCATCCTATTGGTCCCCTTCCTTCATTTTTGGCTCCATTATGGAGGTGCAAATATTGCTGTACACTGTCAAGTATAGAAATGAAAACTACAAAGTCAGGCTGTTTGCTTTTTTTTTAATGATACTATCGATTTACTTATTTTTTCACTTTTATGGAGTTTTGTTGTTTATTGCCACACATCAACCTGAATCAGCGATAGGTATTTTAAATCTTTTCCTTCACAACTCAGTGACTTAGAACAAATTACTGAACTCCTATCGTCTGCAGTGTTCCCTACCTCATAGGTTCTTCTTCTTCTTTTTTTAATATATACACTTTAAACTTTTTTTTTTTTTTTATCTTTTTTGGGGGTGGGGTGTGGAGGGAGGGGAGCGGGTGGGCCACTTCTATTGATCTTTCACTTCTCTATTTTCATCCATCTTTGTTCTTTGGCTCCTGTGGGCCTCCCATCGCGGTGGCCTCTGTCGCCGCAGAGCGCCGGCTCTGGGCTCATGTGCCTCAGAGCTCCGGCTCGGCAATTGGACACATCAGTCCAGCCGCTCCATGGCACGTGGGATCTTCCCAGACCAGGGATCGAACCGGCACCCCCTGCACTGCAAGGCGGTGTCCCTACCCACTGGACCACCAGGGGAAGCCCCACATAGGTTTTTTGAGACTAAATAAGTGAATATATGTGTGAATGTAGGCAAACAGTTGGCACTATGTAAGTTTTAGCTATGAAGCAGCAATTCTATTTTACATAAAAGGTTGCTAATGAATTGTAATTGCTTTTTTTTTTTTTTTTTTATCATTCCCTACTTTGTAATTCATGTAATAAACCAAGCCCCAAATCTGCTACATTTGGCTTTTGATACTCAAGCAAATTATTTAGAAGTCCATAGTTTTTCTTCTCTGTCAAATGTATGGCATTTGCAGATGAAAAGCATTTTGTATTTCAGATTGCTACCCCTCTTACATATTTTAAAACTTACTGAGAAGTTCAGTAGTTTTTTGTTTGCTTATTTGTTGTAGGCAAGCCAGGGGACGGCATTGACTCAGGCTTGAATGGTTTACTTTTTTTTTCTTTCATTTCCCCATCATTCTTCTTTTATTTATATTTATTTTCATCCATCTTTTTTTTATTCTTTGGCATGTGTGGGCCTCCCATTGCCATGGCCTCTTTCCCTGCAGAACACTGGCTCTGGCCACATGTGCTCCAGAGTGCTGGCTCATAATTGGACACACCAGACCAATCACTCTGTAGCACATGGGATCTCCCCGGTCCAGAGACCAAGCTGGTGCCCCTTGCACTACAAGGCAGACTTTCTACCACTGGACCACCAGGGAAGCCCTGAATGGTCTATTCTTGATAAAATATATATGAAAACCAAAAAAGAATTCAGTGTAAAAATTATACATTTTCACGGATAAATTTGTGCAATGTAGATGTTTGACACTATAGAAAAAAGTCTTTATGTGTGCTCAGTTGTTCTGACTCGAGACACATGGGATTTTCCCAGCAAGAATACTGGAATGGATTGCCATTTCCTACTCCAGGGAATTTTTCCTACCCAGGAATCAACATGGGGTTTTCCCAGCAAGAATACTGGAATGGATTGCCATTTCCTACTCCAGGGAATTTTTCCCACCCAGGAATCAAACCCCGCCTCTGGTGTTCTCAGGGATCGAATTTCATCTCTTGTAGGCAGTTTATTTTTTTTGCCAGTGAGCCACCGGGAAAACCCAGAAAAGGAAGTCTTTATGGCTATTAATAAAACAGGAGTATCCCCTTCTTGAAATGTGTCAACATGCACTTCATGAGATTTTTTTTTTTTTTAGGGATTTTTTTTCTTGCAGGGCCTCAATCATTTTTACTCTTTCATGGAGCAGACTTTGTCAGGCATACAGTGAAACTGATACTCAGAGAATGTAGATGATTCTAAGTGAGTAGTAACAGTAAGATTTAAATTCATGTTTTCTGCCCAGTTGCCCATCAACAGATTAATAGATTAAAAAGATGTGGAATATGTGCCCAGCAGAATATTATTTAGCCAGGAAAAAGGCTATCCTGCCATTTGTGACAATATGGACCGACCTGAGCATGTTATGCTATGTGAGATAAGTCAGACAAAGACAAACATTGCCTGGTGCTATATATATGTGAAATCTAAAAATGTCAAACCTCAAAAAAAAAGAACAAAAAAAAAAGAAAGCAAAATAGTAGTTACCAGGGAATGGGGGTGGGGAGATAATGCTACAAACCTGTAACAAGTTTTAAATAAGCCATAGAAATACAATGTACAGTATCTTGTATATAGGCGATAATATTATACTGTAAGTATGTAATGTGAAAAATACTGGTATAAGAGCAGCTATGATATATTAAAAATATATATGTATCAAAGTGACATGCTATACACCTTGAATTTATACATTATAACATGTCATATTTATGCAATTTTTTAAAAATTGTCTGTTTTCTAACACATCATGGTCCATCCAATGTCCCTTTCACTTCCCTTCTGTGCATTTATCTAGTCAATTGGCCCCATCACATGGACCTTAGAATTCTCAAATTTAGTCAAGCACTATATCCTACTGCAATTTCAATGTGTTTTCTCCTTGTATTTTGTGATTCTCTATATAGGGAATACATTTTGGTTTTTTTTTAATGGATGGATTCAGATCTCATAAGACCATTTTCTTCTATCCCTTTAATAGTGGGAGTTGAAAACATTTTCATTGACATAATTTGCTTACTATGGTCAGACCATAGGTTTTTGTGTCAGAAAAGACTTGCTGTCTGAAGATTTAGGCCGTGCAAGTTCTTTAGATCTCAGTAACTATCACCCTATTTACTTTGAGTGTAATATTCACAGTTGTTACCCAGAGAGGGCTCATGGTGTGATTCATATGTGACTAACAGCATATAGATTCCTAAAGGAATGTGTAGTCTAAGGCAAATGTACGATCGTTATGGCAAAGAAATTAAAAGCAATGTCTAACTTATGAACCTATTTGCAGGGCAGCAATGGAGATGCAGACATAGAGAAGAGGTTTGTGGACACAGTCAGGGAAGAGGGGTGGGCAACTGAGAGAGTAGCAGGGAAACATATACATTACCATATGTAAATTATGTAGCCAGTGGGAATTTGCTGTCTGACACGGGGAGCTCAACCCAGTGCTCTGTGACCACCTGGGGAAAGGGGTAGGATTGGATGGGGTAAGAGATGGGAGGAAGGTTCAAGAGGGAGGAAACCTATGTATACCTGTGGCTGATTCATATTGACACATGGCAGAAAGCAGCACAGTATTGTAAAACAATTATCCTTCAAGACGAAATTAGAAAAAAATTTAATCAGCATTATTTTACAACATTTTTTAAAATTAAAAGCCAAATATTTAGAAATATGAAGCCACTTTAAAACTTTGTACATAAAAATTCATATTAATCTGGATAGAAGCCTTAGATGGTTTAAGTTTTAAAATTTATGGCTACAGAGGAGGGCATAAGGAAAACTAAATTTTATTGATCCCCAAATAATTGCCAGAGGTAGATGGATTAATTTTAGTTTTTGCAGATTACTCTTTTAATATGGAGGTGACCACCTGACTCTAGAAAAATGCAGTACACTTCGCCCAGCTTTCTGGGCAATGGGGAAAATGTCAGCTACTTTATGTCAGAAGACTACCCTGAGAAAAAAGGCTGGGAATTCCCAAACTTAATACCCATGAAGGAACAAGTATCAGAAACAGAAGAGAGAAGGTAAAAGCAGTAAAGGTGCAATTTTCACTTATGAGGAGAATATCTAAACAGTGGTAGAACAGTCTATACCCAGATCCCAAGAAGTGCTATCTCATCTTTGAAAACCTGAAGCAAGTGTACTTCATAGGTGCATAAATACACATACTGAGTCATACTTTTATTGCATATAGGATATCTTTTGATATTATAATGATGAAATATCTCTCTTTAGAAAAGAAATGAAAAGGTAAAGCAAAGACTTTTTTAAAAAAAGGATTAAAGGAGAGATTTTGTCCATATTTTCATAAAACATATTATGTCTTTTTTATCTAGATATATTAAAATTCTAAAGGTAGATGTATGGTTGTCAATAAAGAAATATAGGTCTTAAAATTTTTGAAGTGTTGGGAGCAGTGAGGTGATGCAGAACACAGATATCTGAAGTTAAAAATTCCTGGATTTATTAATCAAAGTAACCAGATAGCAAAGAGGGTAAGCCAAGAGAGACTCAGGGCTTTGTAGCTCTCAATCTTATCATGGCCTCTTAAGAAATCCTAGACTTTCAGCTTTTTAGATATTAGATCCTTCACCTAAAAATATTAATGTATGTAGTAGATAACATTTAAGCTCCCTTTATTCTCTTTATTATGAAAATATATTACATTAACTTGGAGCATATCTTAGACACATCTGGAAAACCACATTTTAATAAAATCTCAGTGGACAGAGATCTCTCTCTATTCAGATGCAGGTGAAATGTGTAGCCAGTTTAGAAAACATGATCCTTCTTCATTTCTTCTAAAGGAATACACATTGATCTCACCAAATGCTGTATTATCTTAAAATTTCTTTGTGGATCGTTAAAAAAAAAAAAAAAAAAAAGAAGAAAAAGAACTTGTTTCCTAGTAAAAATCTGTAGGGGATGAGTAAGTCACAGCTATCCATTTCTCTCTGAATATAATCTTTAATGATGTCTTGCTTTCACTTTATCCTTAATGAAAGAGAGGTTGACTTGTTAATCTGGGAACTGACCCCAAAGTATAAGTTAAGGTTTTAATGTATTTAGAGGTTGTAGAACTTTTTAAGCTGGGAAAAAGACAGATAGGACCTGCCTCCCCCCACCACCCCACAATATAATGTCTTATAAGTTAACAAGGCATCTAATCACATGTGGTGATTTAAATGCTTGAGTAAATTAGTTCAGTATAGGACTTTCCTGGTCGTTAAGATGGTGAAGAATCTACCTGCAATGTAGGAGACCTGGGTTTGATCTCTGGGTTAGGAAAATCCTTTCGAGAAGGGAATGGCTACCCGCTCCAGTATTCTTTCCTGGAGAACTCCATGAACACAGGAGCCTGGTGGGCTACAGTCCATGGAATTACAAAGGATCAGACACAACTGAGTGACTAAACACTTTCACACACCCTTTCCTAGGTAATAAATTCAAAGATGGTTGGTTTTGATAGGTCAGAAAAGTTTGTCTATCTGGAATATCAACAAGTAATGACAAAATATTACCTGAAGTATTTAAAGTTGAGCATTCTTCTCTTACTTTGTTGCAGACAAACTACTAACATATTTTCATTTTTCACGTATGTGAAATAGGGAATGTATATCCATTTTGTTCTACTTATTTTTAATATTAAATATGTTAAGTAGACAGAAAAATGTTAAGTGATAAGTACTAGCACACACCCCAGCTCATATGCAAATATGCAATATACTTATAAAATGAAAACATTTTATGATATTTAGCACTTTTCTTTTACTCTTTAGGAAATCAAACTAGAAAAAAGCCAATCTAAGCATTCTCAGCCGTACTATTTTCTGTAATAAAATAGAAAATATGACATATTTTTGGAATACACCATTAATATTGAAGTTGATATTTCTACCTACAATCTTATACTTTTGCATCATATGCATGCATACATTATATACAGTAATTTGATTACACCATTAACACTGAAGTTGATATTCACCATTAATATTGAAGTTGATATTTCTATGTACAATCTTATACTTTTGCTTCATATGCGTGCATACATTATATATATATGTATTAATTTGATTTTTATTTCAGATTAATATGAAAAGGGTAATATTGCATGGATATTTTCATAACTTGCCTTGTAACAACATAATATTCTGAAGATATATACAGGTTGATTAATGTAAACATGATTCATTAATTTCAACTGCTTTACTATATTGTGAGACTATACCATGGTTTTTATCTCGTCTTCTGTTAATATAATTTGATATTTTTATATAGTTCTTTCTTGATTACAAACGATGCTTCTGTGAACACCGAAGCATCTGTATCACGGTGTATATATGCCAATAGTTGTTCAGATTATAACGGTGGTAAAAAAAAATATATGTTTTATACTTACATATTCATTTCTTTCAGATACTGTCAAATTTGTTTTCAAAGTGAGCAGCCAATTTCCATTCTGATTAGCAGGATATAAGAGATTCATTGGTAATGGCTACCCGCTCCAGTATTCTTTCCTGGAGAACTCCATGAACACAGGAGCCTGGTGGGCTACAGTCCATGGAATTACAAAGGATCAGACACAACTGAGTGACTAAACACTTTCACACACCCTTTCCTAGGTAATAAATTCAAAGATGGTTGGTTTTGATAGGTCAGAAAAGTTTGTCTATCTGGAATATCAACAAGTAATGACAAAATATTACCTGAAGTATTTAAAGTTGAGCATTCTTCTCTTACTTTGTTGCAGACAAACTACTAACATATTTTCATTTTTCACGTATGTGAAATAGGGAATGTATATCCATTTTGTTCTACTTATTTTTAATATTAAATATGTTAAGTAGACAGAAAAATGTTAAGTGATAAGTACTAGCACACACCCCAGCTCATATGCAAATATGCAATATACTTATAAAATGAAAACATTTTATGATATTTAGCACTTTTCTTTTACTCTTTAGGAAATCAAACTAGAAAAAAGCCAATCTAAGCATTCTCAGCCGTACTATTTTCTGTAATAAAATAGAAAATATGACATATTTTTGGAATACACCATTAATATTGAAGTTGATATTTCTACCTACAATCTTATACTTTTGCATCATATGCATGCATACATTATATACAGTAATTTGATTACACCATTAACACTGAAGTTGATATTCACCATTAATATTGAAGTTGATATTTCTATGTACAATCTTATACTTTTGCTTCATATGCGTGCATACATTATATATATATGTATTAATTTGATTTTTATTTCAGATTAATATGAAAAGGGTAATATTGCATGGATATTTTCATAACTTGCCTTGTAACAACATAATATTCTGAAGATATATACAGGTTGATTAATGTAAACATGATTCATTAATTTCAACTGCTTTACTATATTGTGAGACTATACCATGGTTTTTATCTCGTCTTCTGTTAATATAATTTGATATTTTTATATAGTTCTTTCTTGATTACAAACGATGCTTCTGTGAACACCGAAGCATCTGTATCACGGTGTATATATGCCAATAGTTGTTCAGATTATAACGGTGGTAAAAAAAAATATATGTTTTATACTTACATATTCATTTCTTTCAGATACTGTCAAATTTGTTTTCAAAGTGAGCAGCCAATTTCCATTCTGATTAGCAGGATATAAGAGATTCATTGGTATTATGAATCTTAATATCTGTCTCTATTTCTTTTTATCCATCTATTCATGTATAAAATATATTCTGTTCTTTTGGTAATTTGAATTTTCAGAAAATTAAGTTTAAGCATAGACTCATATACTGGCCATTCAGTTTATTCATTTTCTGAATTATGCTCATTGAGTGAGAAATATTGATTAAAGAGGTGAAATAGTAAGGGAACACGCCATGCAGATATGCGAAGGAAAACTTGCACAAGAAGGAGGAAAAATATGTCCAAATATCTTTATGGACAAGTATTTGGTACGAGGGATTAGTATAACTAGAGAGCAATTAGTAGATGAATTCAGAAATTTCGAAGACTGAGCACACACTTGAGCAGCCAGGGAGGTGAAGGGTGGTAAAGAGTGTACATTGGGAAAAGCTGGGTAGGCAATCACAATAATTTTGCCTTTTACTTTGGGTATCAGAGGAAGGAAGTCATTGGATGGCTTTGAATAAATAAGTGACATGAATTACTTAATTCTGTCATGACAAAGAGCAGAATCCAGCAAACTAGTGAAGAGATTATCACCAAAAAAAAAAAAAAAAGAACTAAACAAGAGATAATAGTGGTTTAGGTTAGGGTGACAGCAGTAAAGGTGGTCAGAAGTGGTAAGAATTTGAATATATTTTAAGCTAGACTCAGAGAATGTATTGACAGATTAGAGGTGGGCTGTATGTGAAAAGGATGAGTCAAGGATGACTCAAGCTTCTTGGGTTGAGAAATAAGAAGAAGCAAGTTGCTATGTACTAAGATGTATTCAAAGTTCTAGGCATTTCAAAGAATTGGATGATATCAGACAGAACTAGACATGCTTACAGTTGAGTAAGTGTTTGTAGTAGAATTAGAAAACTTCTGATTTGGGGGCAGAGACATAAAACAATGACTCTGATGGAAGCGTCAATCATTTGGGGTAGATTTCTGTGTCTGAAGGGGGAAGATCAATCACCTCCCTCTAGAACTGTCAGGAAAAAGAAAAAGCATGGAAGAGTTTCAGGGGAGATTATATATAAAATGTCTTCAAAGTCATTGGAGAGCTACCATGGAAACAAAGACTTTGGGTTCAGGATTCCAAATGATGGTGACCCTGTTGCTAGTGCTGTTGTCTATTTCAAGGCCTCTTCTGATTCCAAAGCAAAAGCTAATAGGTTGAGAAACTATTAGCCTGTACCAACGTAACCTGTGGAGACTGAAAAGAAATTCAAGCAATCTCATTAATGGGGGAAATAAAAGTTGTTGTTCCACTACTGCCAAGAGGAAGTGAGTGTGTATGCAGTCGCTAACTCGTGTGGGGGTGCCATAAATATTCTGCGGGTTCAGATGGACTGTGAAGTACTTATCAAAGGAATAAGTGTCGTAAAATGTTAAGTAGAACAGTGCTTAGAAAGATAGAAACCCATCTTTGAGTCACCTTGATCTCTAATAGCCTAAATTGATTCGGGATTGTTAGTGCCCAGTTTGTCTCCATAAACCAAGTAAAAGTAAATTCTTTCAAAGAGAAGATAATGTAACCCAAGGTCTCACATTCTCTCTAAAAATTTTAATATGAAATATCCAATATTCACATAAAAACAATCAAGTACAAGAAAAAACAATACCTGAGTGAAAGCAGAAACAAGAGGCAAAAGAAACAAACACATAGGAATTCAGATAATAGAGTTATCAGATGCAGACAGTGAAATGACACGGGTTAATAGGTTTAAGAACTTAAGTGGTAAAACAGAGAATTTCATTAACTATTAAAAATAAGCAAAGGAAATTCTAGAACTAAAATTCAGTAATGGGAATTAACCTAACAAAAAGACTGTGTTGTTTAAAAAAAAGTGTGGGTGTGTGTTTGTGTCTGTCATATATTCAGGTTCAAACATGGTAAGGCAAAGTAATAGCCCCCAAATAAATAAAAACATAAAAAACAGTGGAGTATAATAAAAGGCTGTTACCATGTACAACTGGAGTCATAAGAGGAAAGGAGAAATCAAATGCATGGAAAAAGATTTGAAGAGATTATACTGAATTTTCCAAAACCAATAAAATATTTTGAGACAGTCTTCAAAGCCAGTACACATTAAAAGAATGTTTAGGTACATTGAGGCAAAATGTAGCATATATTAACTAAATGAAAGCAGTCAAAAACAAATCACTGGGGTATACTCTCACTGTCAAGGGCCCAGGTTCAGTCCCTAGTTGGGGAACTAACATCCTACAAGCATTGTGGTGCAGCCAAACCAACAACGACAAAAAACACCACAATCTTTGATTATACTTCAAATGAGGGCTGATTTTTCAACCAAATTAATGAAAGACAGAAAACAATGGAGCCATCTTTTAAAAAGGCAGTAAAAATACAGGTACCATCATAGAAATCTATATCTAGCAAAGTTGTCTTGCTAAAAATAAAGGTCAAATAAAGACATTTTCATAAACTGAGAAATGGAGAGTTTGTCACCAGAAGACTCATATTAAAGAACAGAAACACCAAAAGTAATTCTGTCAGTAAAAAGAGAAATAACCAAGTAAGGAAGTATAGAGCCACCAAGAGGAATTAATAACATGTGATATAAGTATGTGAGTAAAGGTAAGAAATAGTAATGATCTAAAACTGATATAAAAATGATACAATTGTAGTGCACTATAGAGTTTAAAGAAAAGCACATTTTCTTTATTTTCTTGGACTACCAAGTCACTACAGACAGTTACTGCAGCCATGAAATTAAAAGATGCTTGCTCCTTGGAAGAAAATTTACAAGAAAGTTAAGATAGTGTATTAAAAAGCAGAGACATCACTTTGCCAACAAAGGTCCGTACAGCCCAAACTATGGTTTTTCCAGTAGTCATATACAGATGTTGTACCACAAAGACTGAGTGCCAAAGAATTGATGCTTTCAAACTGGTGCTGGAGAAGACTCTTGAGAGCCCCTTGAACAGCAAGGAGATCAAACCAGTTAATTGTAAAGAAAATCCACCTTGAATATTCCTTGGGAGGAATGATGCTGAAGCCTTTAACTAATAGCCCCAAATAAATAAAAACATAAAAACAGTGGAGTATAATAAAAGGCTGTTACCATGTACAACTGGAGTCATAAGAGGAAAGGAGAAATCAAATGCATGGAAAAAGATTTGAAGAGATTATACTGAATTTTCCAAAACCAATAAAATATTTTGAGACAGTCTTCAAAGCCAGTACACATTAAAAGAATGTTTAGGTACATTGAGGCAAAATGTAGCATATATTAACTAAATGAAAGCAGTCAAAAACAAATCACTGGGGTATACTCTCACTGTCAAGGGCCCAGGTTCAGTCCCTAGTTGGGGAACTAACATCCTACAAGCATTGTGGTGCAGCCAAACCAACAACGACAAAAAACACCACAATCTTTGATTATACTTCAAATGAGGGCTGATTTTTCAACCAAATTAATGAAAGACAGAAAACAATGGAGCCATCTTTTAAAAAGGCAGTAAAAATACAGGTACCATCATAGAAATCTATATCTAGCAAAGTTGTCTTGCTAAAAATAAAGGTCAAATAAAGACATTTTCATAAACTGAGAAATGGAGAGTTTGTCACCAGAAGACTCATATTAAAGAACAGAAACACCAAAAGTAATTCTGTCAGTAAAAAGAGAAATAACCAAGTAAGGAAGTATAGAGCCACCAAGAGGAATTAATAACATGTGATATAAGTATGTGAGTAAAGGTAAGAAATAGTAATGATCTAAAACTGATATAAAAATGATACAATTGTAGTGCACTATAGAGTTTAAAGAAAAGCACATTTTCTTTATTTTCTTGGACTACCAAGTCACTACAGACAGTTACTGCAGCCATGAAATTAAAAGATGCTTGCTCCTTGGAAGAAAATTTACAAGAAAGTTAAGATAGTGTATTAAAAAGCAGAGACATCACTTTGCCAACAAAGGTCCGTACAGCCCAAACTATGGTTTTTCCAGTAGTCATATACAGATGTTGTACCACAAAGACTGAGTGCCAAAGAATTGATGCTTTCAAACTGGTGCTGGAGAAGACTCTTGAGAGCCCCTTGAACAGCAAGGAGATCAAACCAGTTAATTGTAAAGAAAATCCACCTTGAATATTCCTTGGGAGGACTGATACTGAAGCCTTTAATAGATGAAGTCTGTACATTTTAATCTCCAATATGTCCATGATTACATTTATGAAAATAGATTAGACTAATGAATTGTTAGATGAGCATGGGGAATAACAAAATAATTAAGTTAATGATGGCAAGAAAGTTGATGAGAAAGGAATAATAGAAGATGAAGAAAATAGAAAACAAGAATATAGTAGATCTTAAGTTAAATATCTTTGTAATTAAATGAAATGTAACAGATTATATATTATGATGACATGGCAAAGAATTTTGAACTAGATTTTTAAAAGAACTGTCTGCTGCTTGTGAAACAGAAACCTATGTTTCTCTTTATGTAATGGCCAAGTCATTACTGGAGATAAAGAGGCACTTTATAGTTATAATCATTTTTATACTAACAATTATTATTCACCAGATACATTTAACAATTTATGATATATATGCATTAATTGCACAGACCCAAATGTGTAAAACAAAACTAACATTAAAAAATGACTAAAGTCACCATCTACTTCTTTTGAGTTTTGGGATAGATACTAAGTTTTGTTCAAATACTCTTTGATTTTGTTGATGTGCTTTTTCCATGCTGTATTTATGATACATGGTCATTAAAAACATTGATTACCTTGTATAATGAGTTTGAAATGATTATCTTGTTCTCTCACAGTTCTGTTTTTAAAATATACTATCAAAATGTGTAGAATGTGCACACCTTGTAAGCCACATTCTGCACATCTTGGCATAGTCTATTTCATCATCATTCACAAATGTGTATTCTACAGTTGTTTGATTTAATGTTTGGTAAATTTCAGCTAGGTCATGGTGATTGATAAATGTGACTTCCATACTTATAATTATTATGGTAAAAATTATCATCTTATTGTTATCAAATGTCCCTTTGTCTCTCATGTTACTCTTTATCTTAAAATTTACAGTTCTCTACTGAGATTCCCTATTTACAAAAATTTACTCGAAAAACCAGTAGTCATATACAGATGTTGTACCACAAAGACTGAGTGCCAAAGAATTGATGCTTTCAAACTGGTGCTGGAGAAGACTCTTGAGAGCCCCTTGAACAGCAAGGAGATCAAACCAGTTAATTGTAAAGAAAATCCACCTTGAATATTCCTTGGGAGGACTGATACTGAAGCCTTTAATAGATGAAGTCTGTACATTTTAATCTCCAATATGTCCATGATTACATTTATGAAAATAGATTAGACTAATGAATTGTTAGATGAGCATGGGGAATAACAAAATAATTAAGTTAATGATGGCAAGAAAGTTGATGAGAAAGGAATAATAGAAGATGAAGAAAATAGAAAACAAGAATATAGTAGATCTTAAGTTAAATATCTTTGTAATTAAATGAAATGTAACAGATTATATATTATGATGACATGGCAAAGAATTTTGAACTAGATTTTTAAAAGAACTGTCTGCTGCTTGTGAAACAGAAACCTATGTTTCTCTTTATGTAATGGCCAAGTCATTACTGGAGATAAAGAGGCACTTTATAGTTATAATCATTTTATACTAACAATTATTATTCACCAGATACATTTAACAATTTATGATATATATGCATTAATTGCACAGACCCAAATGTGTAAAACAAAACTAACATTAAAAAATGACTAAAGTCACCATCTACTTCTTTTGAGTTTTGGGATAGATACTAAGTTTTGTTCAAATACTCTTTGATTTTGTTGATGTGCTTTTTCCATGCTGTATTTATGATACATGGTCATTAAAAACATTGATTACCTTGTATAATGAGTTTGAAATGATTATCTTGTTCTCTCACAGTTCTGTTTTTAAAATATACTATCAAAATGTGTAGAATGTGCACACCTTGTAAGCCACATTCTGCACATCTTGGCATAGTCTATTTCATCATCATTCACAAATGTGTATTCTACAGTTGTTTGATTTAATGTTTGGTAAATTTCAGCTAGGTCATGGTGATTGATAAATGTGACTTCCATACTTATAATTATTATGGTAAAAATTATCATCTTATTGTTATCAAATGTCCCTTTGTCTCTCATGTTACTCTTTATCTTAAAATTTACAGTTCTCTACTGAGATTCCCTATCTGTTCTATCATTATGATAATATTGTTTAGTACTCCGAAAATATTTTTAGCAGCTACCAGAGTACTTCTAATTTCAATATTTGTCTCATCTTGGGGTCTGTTTCTACACTTGATCTTAGCAAAAAGTCCGAGAAGCTATATTGGGATCTGTTTCTATTGACTATATATTTATTTCCTGATTCAGGTCACTTTTGCTAATGTATTTATCATATACTGAACATTATGGCTAGTATGTTGTAGGGACTTTGGATTCTGTTTTATGTTTTTTCAAAACTGCTGATTTTTTTTTTTTTCAGACAGTTCCCATGTTTGTACGCAAGTTCTAACCTCTATTTCCTCTGATTTGGGGAGCAGCTAAAGTTGCTGCTCAGGTTTTTAGATTTTCAGCTTTTATTTTCTATTGGTCTTGTACTCTCCCACATGTGTGCACAATTCAGTTAATTGTTTACATGAAGGTTAGGGGGTTACACTCTCTGTGTCTCCTTTTTGATGTTTCCACCAATTTCTCTCTCTTTCTCTTTCGCCCTCACACACACACACACACACACACACACACACACACACACACACACAGAGACACACACACATATTCAAGTACTTTGTCAGCCCTGAATCTTGCTCTTACGTCCCATTGTGTAAGAATGCAGCTGATTGAGTTTGATCATACAGTCAGGATCTGGGAGCACTCTGGGATAGAAAGGGCATAAAGTGAAATCTTTCTCAATGCATTCCTTTCCTTCAAGTGTCTATCATCTATGTTCAATTTGGTCACTCTCTGGAGCCTTCAAATAACAGATTGTAATACCTTTTCTAGAATTTATAGTTGTCTTTGGAATAGCTATAGTTACCCAGATACAAGCTATTCTGCTAATACAAGAAGTTGAATCTCTCTTTTCTACAGTATACTACCAGAGGGGTCCCCTCTCAAAGTCGTCACAGCAGGCTCAAAAGAACCATTTTCCTTATTCTTGGTGAGTTATACAAGGGAAAAGGACTGATCTCTCACTGTAATGCTATTAGTATGTCTATTAAAATACCAAGAACGGAACCTCTCTGTGATCTGTTTTGTGGGCAGAGTTTAAATATCTCAATAGAATTTACAAACACAAGGATATCCAGTGGTGAACAGCCTAGGGGTTACTCTGTTGTACTGAAGGGTTTGTTGATTCCCTATCTGTTCTATCATTATGATAATATTGTTTAGTACTCCGAAAATATTTTTAGCAGCTACCAGAGTACTTCTAATTTCAATATTTGTCTCATCTTGGGGTCTGTTTCTACACTTGATCTTAGCAAAAAGTCCGAGAAGCTATATTGGGATCTGTTTCTATTGACTATATATTTATTTCCTGATTCAGGTCACTTTTGCTAATGTATTTATCATATACTGAACATTATGGCTAGTATGTTGTAGGGACTTTGGATTCTGTTTTATGTTTTTTCAAAACTGCTGATTTTTTTTTTTTTCAGACAGTTCCCATGTTTGTACGCAAGTTCTAACCTCTATTTCCTCTGATTTGGGGAGCAGCTAAAGTTGCTGCTCAGGTTTTTAGATTTTCAGCTTTTATTTTCTATTGGTCTTGTACTCTCCCACATGTGTGCACAATTCAGTTAATTGTTTACATGAAGGTTAGGGGGTTACACTCTCTGTGTCTCCTTTTTGATGTTTCCACCAATTTCTCTCTCTTTCTCTTTCGCCCTCACACACACACACACACACACACACACACACACACACACACACACACACACACACACACATATTCAAGTACTTTGTCAGCCCTGAATCTTGCTCTTACGTCCCATTGTGTAAGAATGCAGCTGATTGAGTTTGATCATACAGTCAGGATCTGGGAGCACTCTGGGATAGAAAGGGCATAAAGTGAAATCTTTCTCAATGCATTCCTTTCCTTCAAGTGTCTATCATCTATGTTCAATTTGGTCACTCTCTGGAGCCTTCAAATAACAGATTGTAATACCTTTTCTAGAATTTATAGTTGTCTTTGGAATAGCTATAGTTACCCAGATACAAGCTATTCTGCTAATACAAGAAGTTGAATCTCTCTTTTCTACAGTATACTACCAGAGGGGTCCCCTCTCAAAGTCGTCACAGCAGGCTCAAAAGAACCATTTTCCTTATTCTTGGTGAGTTATACAAGGGAAAAGGACTGATCTCTCACTGTAATGCTATTAGTATGTCTATTAAAATACCAAGAACGGAACCTCTCTGTGATCTGTTTTGTGGGCAGAGTTTAAATATCTCAATAGAATTTACAAACACAAGGATATCCAGTGGTGAACAGCCTAGGGGTTACTCTGTTGTACTGAAGGGTTTGTTGATTCAGTCAGTGACCTGAAGCTGGGTCTAATTTCCTTACTCCATAAAATAAGAGGCACTAATACCCACTTTGACTCAAAGGATACTATGTAAAGAGCTTTGTTAGGTCTAAAATGTTTGAACTTCTTTAAGAAAAATACTATGTAAATAGAAGATGTGTCTTGTAAGAGAAATCATTTAATTTAGTTTTCTAAACTATTCCCACAATGCCCTTTCTACTGATGCATAACCACTATTTAATGATAATACTATTTGCATTTTAAATTACTTTGTGTGCACTGGATATTTACTCTGATCACAGGAAATATATTGCCTTGGGGGGGAGGTGGGTAGTGTTATGCTGCAGCCATAATTAACTTTTGCTTAAAAGTACTCTATGATCTTAGGGAAAAAAACCTGTTAACAGTACCATATTTATTCTTCATTGTACTACAGAAAATTAATACATAATTTCTTTTGGCTCTTTTGATATTTGCTACCACTGCCTTAAGCCAAAGATGATATTTACTTTAGTTATCTATTATTAATTATTAAATTAAAGGCAGAGGATGACCATGCACACAGAGAATGATAGGTTTATTGGAATTAAGCTACTTTGCATCACTCTGTAACAACATAAGGATTAAACTTTATAATCAGAGTTATAGGTTACTTTCTTTTTTCTGAATATATGCTCCATTATACTACCAAAATTTCCTCAGTGTAACACTTGCACTTTTTTGGTGACAAATTATAACCAAAGTCTCCCCACTTACACTAAGTGCTTGCTAAGCCATATGTGTGATATCAGTGTTCATGAAGGGAAACCACCTGCTATACTTCTTGGTCTGTGTAAGATGATACACAAATATAGATAGATAAATAGATAGAACACATGTATATACACACACATATATGCACACATATGTGTGTGTATCTATGAATTATATATATATTTTGAAAAGAGGCATATTAGCTTTTAATAGGAGAATTGTTATCCATCTTAGCTATTTAAAACATGACACAAAACTAAGCTAGAACTACAAAACATACACTTAAATCCACATGCAATAAGATTATACATATTAAACAATAGAGCATTATTATAGTGACATAAAAATAATAGGTATATGAATATCAGGTTGAATTTTAAAGACTAATTCAGAAAAATGAGGAGACTAGAATATGTGGGCATTTTCTCCAGAATACCAAGGTAAAGTAAGCCAGTGTAGCTCAATCTGATGACTGGTTTTTCCATTTTTCAAAACTAATGTAAAGTCAAGTCATAATCCGGGGAAAGAGACTATCATAATCAGTACTAATCTGATTTTTAATTAATGTATGATTTATATGTACTCTGAGCAGAAACATAGGTTATTAGACCAGCAGTGTTCCTATACCTTTAATTTTTTTTAATTTTTATTTTGCTTTTTCCTTTCACAGAGTATTGTTGTTTACAGGTATGTATGATCCCAGATTAGTCATATGTATATCCCCCTCATCCCACCCCTCCAGGCCATCGCACAGCACCCCTGCAGGATCCCTTTTTCTCACAATGCAATGACAATAGCTATTTTTTTCACATATGATGGTATAGGTTTTCATGCTACTTCCTTTATGCCTCCGACCCACTGTTAATTCCACACAATGTCCATATGTCTACTATCCATGTCTCTTTTTCCATCGCTTCACTGCATGTGTTATCATTGCCATCCTACTAGATTCCATATATATGTATTAGTATATTGTACTTGTCCTTCTCTTTTTTTTTTAATTTTATTTTTTTCCTTTATTTTAAAGATTTTACAGAGTTTTGTTGTTTACAAACATGTATGTTCCCAGATCATTCATATGTATATCCCTGGATCCTCCCCCCACCCAGTTCCCCCTCTCCCATCCCTCCAGACCATCACCCCAAGTGGTTGTAGGTACTCCTATTCCCCTAGCACAATGACAATAGCCATCCCTTCCACACATGACAGTATAGGTTCCATGTTACTCCCTCCATGCCTCCCTCCCACTGTTCGGTCTCCACAATGTCTTTATGTCTATTCTCTGTTTTTTCATGAGTTCACTGTGTGTGTTATCATGACCATCTTACTAGATCCCATATATATGAGTTAGTATACTATACTTGTCTTTCTCTTTTTGACTTACTTCATTTTTTATGATAGGTTCTAGAGCCAGCCACCTCATTAGGACTGAGTCTTCTGCATTTCTTTTAACAGCTGAGTAGTATTCCATTGTATATATGTACCAGGACTTCTGTATCCATTCATTTGTTGATGGACATCTAGGTTGCTTCCATGTTCTGGCTATTGTATAGAGAGCTACAATGAACATTGGGGTAAAGGTGCCTCTTTCCTTTTTGATTCCATCATAATATAGGCCTAATAGTGGGATTGCTGGGTCATAGGGTGCTTCTATTTTTAGTTTTTTAAGGAATCTCCATATTGTCTTCCATAGAGGTTGTATCAATTTACATTCCCACCAGCAATGCAAGAGGGTTCCCCTTTCTCCACACCCTCTCCAGCATTTGTTGTCTGTCGATTTGTTGATGACGGCCATTCTGACGGGTGTGAGGTGATATCTCATTGTGGTTTTAATTTGCATTTCTCTAATAATAAGCGAGGTTGAGCATCATTTCATGTGTTTTTGGGCCATCTGTATAGTCCTCTTTGGAGAGGCGTCTCTTTAGATCTTTTTCCCATTTTTTGATTGGGCTGCTTGTTTTCCCTGTGCTGAGTTGTCTGAGTTGCTTGTAGATTTTGGAGATTAATTCTTTGTCTGTTGTTTCATTTGCTATGATTTTCTCCCATTCTGTGGGGTGTCTGTTCAGCTTTTTTGTGATTTCTTTTGCTGTACAAAGGCTTTTAAGTTTCATGAGGTCCCATATGTTCATTTTTCTTTTTAGTTCCACTGTTTTAGTAGGTGGGTCAGAGAAGATCTTGCTTTGATTGATGTCCCTGAGGGTTTTGCCTATATTCTCCTCTAAGAGTTTGATGGTTTCTGGTCTTACATTGAGGTCTTTATGTATATCCCTGGATCCTCCCATCCCCCCATCCCTCCAGACCATCACCCCAAGTGGTTGTAGGTACTCCTATTCCCCTAGCACAATGACAATAGCCATCCCTTCCACACATGACAGTATAGGTTCCATGTTACTCCCTCCATGCCTCCCTCCCACTGTTCGGTCTCCACAATGTCTTTATGTCTATTCTCTGTTTTTTCATGAGTTCACTGTGTGTGTTATCATGACCATCTTACTAGATCCCATATATATGAGTTAGTATACTATACTTGTCTTTCTCTTTTTGACTTACTTCATTTTTTATGATAGGTTCTAGAGCCAGCCACCTCATTAGGACTGAGTCTTCTGCATTTCTTTTAACAGCTGAGTAGTATTCCATTGTATATATGTACCAGGACTTCTGTATCCATTCATTTGTTGATGGACATCTAGGTTGCTTCCATGTTCTGGCTATTGTATAGAGAGCTACAATGAACATTGGGGTAAAGGTGCCTCTTTCCTTTTTGATTCCATCATAATATAGGCCTAATAGTGGGATTGCTGGGTCATAGGGTGCTTCTATTTTTAGTTTTTTAAGGAATCTCCATATTGTCTTCCATAGAGGTTGTATCAATTTACATTCCCACCAGCAATGCAAGAGGGTTCCCCTTTCTCCACACCCTCTCCAGCATTTGTTGTCTGTCGATTTGTTGATGACGGCCATTCTGACGGGTGTGAGGTGATATCTCATTGTGGTTTTAATTTGCATTTCTCTAATAATAAGCGAGGTTGAGCATCATTTCATGTGTTTTTGGGCCATCTGTATAGTCCTCTTTGGAGAGGCGTCTCTTTAGATC
Organism: Tragulus kanchil; assembly: GCA_022376925.1. NCBI lineage: Eukaryota > Metazoa > Chordata > Mammalia > Artiodactyla > Tragulidae > Tragulus > Tragulus kanchil. Next base: position 71,067,908 of record JAIOJX010000031.1, read on the forward strand.
TTTTTCCCATTTTTTGATTGGGCTGCTTGTTTTCCCTGTGCTGAGTTGTCTGAGTTGCTTGTAGATTTTGGAGATTAATTCTTTGTCTGTTGTTTCATTTGCTATGATTTTCTCCCATTCTGTGGGGTGTCTGTTCAGCTTTTTAGTGATTTCTTTTGCTGTACAAAGGCTTTTAAGTTTCATGAGGTCCCATATGTTCATTTTTCTTTTTAGTTCCACTGTTTTAGTAGGTGGGTCAGAGAAGATCTTGCTTTGATTGATGTCCCTGAGGGTTTTGCCTATATTCTCCTCTAAGAGTTTGATGGTTTCTGGTCTTACATTGAGGTCTTTAATCCATTTTGAGTTGATCTTTGTGTATGGGGTCAGGGAATGTTCCAACTTCATTTTTTTGCATGTAGCTGTTCAATTTTCCCAGCACCATTTGTTGAAGAGGCTGCCTTTGTCCCATTTTATATGTTCGCCTCCTTTGTCAGAAATAAGGTACCCATAGGTGCGTGGGTTGATCTCTGGGTTCTTGACCTTGTTCCATTGATCTGTAATTCTGTTTTTGTGCCAGTACCATACTGTCTTGAGGACTGTTGCTTTGTAGTAGAGTCTGAAGTTAGGGAGGCTGATCCCTCCAGCTCCATTCTTCTTCCTCAGGATTGCTTTGGCTATTCGAGTTCTTTTGTGTTTCCATATGAACTGTGTTATTCTTTGGTCTAGTTCTGTGAAGAATGTCATTGGAAGTTTGATAGGGATCGCATTGAATCTATAGATGACATTTGGTAGTATGGTCATTTTCACAATATTGATTCTTCCGACCCAGGAACATGGAATATCTCTCCATCTGTTTAACTCTTCTTTACTGTCTCTCATGAGTGTCTTGTAATTTTCTGTGTATAGTTCTTTTGTTTCTTTGGGTAGGTTTATTCCTAGATATTTGATTCTTTTGGTTGCAGTGGTGAAGGGGATTGCCTCTTTGATTTCGTTTTCTGATTTTTCCTTGTTTGTGTATAGGAATGCCAGTGATTTCTGTATATTGATTTTGTATCCTGCAACTTTGCTGAATTCGCTGATTAACTCTAGTAGTTTTGTAATAGTGTCTTTGGGATTTTCTGTGTATAATATCATGTCGTCTGCAAGAAGAGAGAGTTTGACTTCTTCTTTTCCAATCTGGATTCCTTTGATTTCTTTCTCTTCTCTTATTGCTGTTGTTAGAACTTCCAAGACTATGTTGAATAAGAGTGGTGAAAGTGGACACCCTTGTCTTGTTCCTGATCTTAGAGGAAATGCTTTCAGTTTTTCACCATTAACAATAATGTTTGCTGCAGGCTTCTCATATATGGCTTTCACTATGTTCAGATAGGATCCTTCTATGCCCATTTTTTGAAGAGTTTTTATCATAAATGGATGCTGTACTTTGTCAAAGGCTTTTTCTGCATCTATTGAGATGATCATGTGATTTTTGTCTCTCAATTTGTTGATATGGTGTATCACATTGATTGATTTGTAGATATTGAAGAATCCTTGCATGCTTGGAATTAAACCAACTTCATCATTATATATGAGTTTTTCGATGTGTTGTTGAATTCTGTTTGCTAGGATTTTGTTGAGGATTTTGGCATCTAAATTTATCAGTGAAATTGGTCTGTAATTTTCATTTTTTGTGTTTTCTTTGCCTGGCTTTGGTATCAGGGTGATGGTGGCCTCATAGAATGTGTTTGGTAGTGTTCCTTCTTTTACAATTTTTTGGAAGAGTTTTAGAAGGCCTGGCATTAGCTCTTCTTTAAATTTTTGGTAGAATTTACCTGTGACACCATCTGGCCCTGGGCTTTTATTCATGGATAGATTTTTAATCACAAATTTGATTTCTGAGCTTCTGATTGGGCTGCTCATTGAATCTATAGATGACATTTGGTAGTATGGTCATTTTCACAATATTGATTCTTCCGACCCAGGAACATGGAATATCTCTCCATCTGTTTAACTCTTCTTTACTGTCTCTCATGAGTGTCTTGTAATTTTCTGTGTATAGTTCTTTTGTTTCTTTGGGTAGGTTTATTCCTAGATATTTGATTCTTTTGGTTGCAGTGGTGAAGGGGATTGCCTCTTTGATTTCGTTTTCTGATTTTTCCTTGTTTGTGTATAGGAATGCCAGTGATTTCTGTATATTGATTTTGTATCCTGCAACTTTGCTGAATTCGCTGATTAACTCTAGTAGTTTTGTAATAGTGTCTTTGGGATTTTCTGTGTATAATATCATGTCGTCTGCAAGAAGAGAGAGTTTGACTTCTTCTTTTCCAATCTGGATTCCTTTGATTTCTTTCTCTTCTCTTATTGCTGTTGTTAGAACTTCCAAGACTATGTTGAATAAGAGTGGTGAAAGTGGACACCCTTGTCTTGTTCCTGATCTTAGAGGAAATGCTTTCAGTTTTTCACCATTAACAATAATGTTTGCTGCAGGCTTCTCATATATGGCTTTCACTATGTTCAGATAGGATCCTTCTATGCCCATTTTTTGAAGAGTTTTTATCATAAATGGATGCTGTACTTTGTCAAAGGCTTTTTCTGCATCTATTGAGATGATCATGTGATTTTTGTCTCTCAATTTGTTGATATGGTGTATCACATTGATTGATTTGTAGATATTGAAGAATCCTTGCATGCTTGGAATTAAACCAACTTCATCATTATATATGAGTTTTTCGATGTGTTGTTGAATTCTGTTTGCTAGGATTTTGTTGAGGATTTTGGCATCTAAATTTATCAGTGAAATTGGTCTGTAATTTTCATTTTTTGTGTTTTCTTTGCCTGGCTTTGGTATCAGGGTGATGGTGGCCTCATAGAATGTGTTTGGTAGTGTTCCTTCTTTTACAATTTTTTGGAAGAGTTTTAGAAGGCCTGGCATTAGCTCTTCTTTAAATTTTTGGTAGAATTTACCTGTGACACCATCTGGCCCTGGGCTTTTATTCATGGATAGATTTTTAATCACAAATTTGATTTCTGAGCTTCTGATTGGGCTGCTCATAGTTTCTATTTATTCCTGGTTGAGTCTTGGGAGATTAATCTCCAAGAAACTGTCCATTTCTTCCAGTTGATCCAGTTTGTTGCCATGTAGTTTTTCATAGTAGTCTCTTATAATCCTTTGGATTTCTGCATTATCTGTTGTAATCTCTCCTTTTTAATTTTTGATTTTGTTGATCTGGTTCTTCTCTCTGTTTTTCATGATGAGTCTGGCTAGTGGTTTGTTAATCTTATTTACCTTTTCAAAGAACCAGCTTTTTGTTTTATTTATCTTTACTATTGTTTCTTTCATTTCTTATTTCTGCTCTGATCTTTATGATTTCTCTTCTTCTGCTAATTTTATGGTGTGTTTGCTCTTTTTCCAATTGTCTTAAGCATAGGGTTAGGTCATCTGTTTGATATTTTTCTTGTTTCTTGAGCTAGGATTGAAGTGCTATAAACTTCCCTCTAGAACTGCTTTTGCAGTATCCCATAGGTTTTGCACTGTCATGTACTCATTGTCATTTACTTCTAGGAATTTTTTTAAATATCTCCTTTTATTTGCTCAGTAATCAGTTGGTTTTATAGGTATGTGTTTAATTTCCATGTGCTTGTTTTTTTAGCAGGTTTTTTTTTTTTTTTTTTTTAAAGATTTATTTATCTATTTAATTTGGGCAGGGGTCGGGTTGGGGAGGGAGGGGAGCAGGCGGGCCACTTCTATTGGTCTTTCATTTCTCTATTTTCATCCGTCTTTTGTTCTTTTGGCTCCTGTGGGCCTTCCATCATGATGGCGTCTGTCATCGCAGAGCACCGGCTCTGGGCGCATGCGCTCCAGAACTCTGGCTCGGTAATTGGACACATCGGTCCAGCCGCTCCACGGCACGTGTGATCTTCCCAGGCCAGGGATCGAACTGGTGCCCCTTGCACTACAAGGCGGTGTCCTTACCCACTGGAGCACCAGGGGAAACCCAGCAGGTTTTTTTCCTGCGGTTGATCTCTAGTCTCATTGCATGGTGGTTAGAGAAGATAGCTGATATAATTTAAGTTTTCTTGAATTCACAGAGGTTTGATTTGTGACCCAAGATGTGGTCTATCCTGGAGAATGTTCCGTGAGCACTTGAGAAGAAAGTGTATTCTTCTATTTTTGGATGCAAGGTCCTAAAGATTTCCATGAGGTCCGTCTCTTCTAGTGTGGCATTTAAGGCTTGTGTTTATTAATTTTCTGTTTGGATGATCTGTCCATTGGTGTAAGAGGAGTGTTAAAGTTTCCTACTATTATTGTGTTATTGTCAATTTCTTCTTTTATGTCTGAAAGTATCTCTCTTATGTATTGGGGTGCTCCTGTGTTGAGTGCATAGATATTTACGGTTGTTATGTCTTCTTCTTGGATCGATCCCTTGATCATTATGTAGTGTCCTGCCTTGTCTCTTCTAATCTTTATTTTAAGGTCTGTTTTGTCTGATATGAGGATTGCTGCTCCAGCTTTCTTTTGATTTCCATTTGCATAGAATAACTTTTTCAAGCCTCTCACTTTCAGTTTATGAGTGTCTGTAGGTCTGAAGTGGGTTTCTTATAGGCAGTATATGTATGGGTCTTGTTTGTGCATCCATTCAACCAGTCTGTGTCTTTTGGTTGGAGCATTTAGTCCATTTACATTCAAAGTAATTATTGATACAATTGATCCTATTGTCATCTTCGTAGACGTTATGATGGGTTTGTTTTGTGGATCTTCTCCTTCTCTTATACTTGTCTATATAAGTCCCTTTAACACTTGTTGTAAGGCTGGTGTGATGTTACTAAAGTCTTTTAATTTTTGCTTATCTGTAAAGCTTTTGATTTCTCCATCGATTTTGAATGAGATCGTTGAAAGGTAGAGTATTCATGGCTGTAGATTACTCTGTTTCAGTGCTGTAAATGTGTCTTGTCATTCCCTTCTGGCCTGCAGAGTTTCTGTTGAAAGATCAGCTCTTAAACGTATGGGCTTCCCCTTGTATGTCACTAGTTGCTTTTCCCTTGCTGCTTTTAGAATTCTGTCTTTGTGTTTAATTTGTGTTAGCTTAATTAATATGTGTCTTGGTTTCTTTCTTCTCGGTTTATTCTGTATGGTACTCTTTGTGCTTCTTGGACTTGACTATTTCTTTTTGCATGTTGAGAAAACTTTCAGCTATACTCTCTTCAAAAATTTTCTCATATCTTTTCTTTTTTCTTCTTCTTCTGTAACCCCTATAATTAGAATATTGGTGTGTTTGATATTATCCCAGAGGTCTCTGAGGCTATCCTCTGCTCTTTTCATTCTTTGAGCTTGATTCTGTTCTTCAGCAGTTATTTCCACCATTCTATCTTCCAGCTCACTTATCCAGTCTTCTGTCTCAGATACTCTGCTCTTGATTCCTTCTACAGTGTTTTTAAGTTCAGAAATTGAGTTGTTTGTCTCTGTTTGTTGTTTTTTAAATTCTTGTATTTCTTTATTCATTGTGTTAGTTGTGTCTTGCAGTTTCTCTAACATTCTGTTTTCGGTATTTTGGATCATCATTACTATCATTCTTCTGAATTTTCTGTCAGAAAGTTTGTCTAATTCCTCTTTGTTTATTTGAACTTGTGTATCTATAGATTGTTCCTTCACTTGTGTGGTATTTCTCTGCTGTTTCATTGTTATTATTAATCTTTTAACTGACTCTGTTTGGGGTTTACTTTTCCCAGACTTTGAGTTATGTCTGTTGGTGTTTGTTGTTTGGATGAGGTGTCTTATTCTGTATGATGCTGGTGGTTGGGTGATGTCAGTACTTGCATACAAGTGCTTGCCTTTGTTGGCGTTCTTGCTGTTTAATGCTCTCTAGTGTTAAGTGTTCTCTGGTATTTTAGGGTTTTGGAATCAGTGCTCCCTCCCTAAAACCCCCGGGCTTGTTGCCTGACGAGGGAATGAAGTTTTCATGACTGGTTCGTTATGGCCTTAAATGGTATTGAAACATATATATGCAAATGAGAAACAGAAGGTATATCTTTGACAAATGGCAATTAAAATATCATGCAAATTCTATCTAGTGTACTGAATTACACACACACACATATACAGCTGTAACATAACCCAAACATTCCAACAAAAATACAGTACAATATGTTAGCACAGCAAATAGACAAAACCAAGAATAATATCCACCAGTTAATAACCAAACTAACTAGAGCACAAATTGGAGAACAATGCTAGACCAGGGTCCCAGTTGGGGATAAGGCAATGAGGACAGAACAGACTAAGAAATATGGTGGGGAAAGGGAAAAAGAGAAATGGAGTATAGAAGAGAAATATAGAATAATACTGCAAAGTTAAATATAGGCAGATAAAGATTTGTATGTATTAGAGTTTAGTGCTGTAGGAAAAGAGCATCAGAGAAAGCAAAGAAATAGTTGTAGAGGAAGTAGTAATACATATAAAAATTTAAAAATTAAAACAGAGATACGTATACAGAAAAATATAGAAAAACAAAGTAAAAAGCAATACAAATAAATAAACTCCCACAGAACCATAAAAGGCCAATGTGGAGCCAGAAGTATATACCAAAATAAAATGTGTGGTTTAAAAGAAAAAAAAAAATGTAAACTTGAAAAGTAATAGTAGCTCAATAGAGTTATCATCATTACTATCATTCTTCTGAATTTTCTGTCAGAAAGTTTGTCTAATTCCTCTTTGTTTATTTGAACTTGTGTATCTATAGATTGTTCCTTCACTTGTGTGGTATTTCTCTGCTGTTTCATTGTTATTATTAATCTTTTAACTGACTCTGTTTGGGGTTTACTTTTCCCAGACTTTGAGTTATGTCTGTTGGTGTTTGTTGTTTGGATGAGGTGTCTTATTCTGTATGATGCTGGTGGTTGGGTGATGTCAGTACTTGCATACAAGTGCTTGCCTTTGTTGGCGTTCTTGCTGTTTAATGCTCTCTAGTGTTAAGTGTTCTCTGGTATTTTAGGGTTTTGGAATCAGTGCTCCCTCCCTAAAACCCCCGGGCTTGTTGCCTGACGAGGGAATGAAGTTTTCATGACTGGTTCGTTATGGCCTTAAATGGTATTGAAACATATATATGCAAATGAGAAACAGAAGGTATATCTTTGACAAATGGCAATTAAAATATCATGCAAATTCTATCTAGTGTACTGAATTACACACACACACATATACAGCTGTAACATAACCCAAACATTCCAACAAAAATACAGTACAATATGTTAGCACAGCAAATAGACAAAACCAAGAATAATATCCACCAGTTAATAACCAAACTAACTAGAGCACAAATTGGAGAACAATGCTAGACCAGGGTCCCAGTTGGGGATAAGGCAATGAGGACAGAACAGACTAAGAAATATGGTGGGGAAAGGGAAAAAGAGAAATGGAGTATAGAAGAGAAATATAGAATAATACTGCAAAGTTAAATATAGGCAGATAAAGATTTGTATGTATTAGAGTTTAGTGCTGTAGGAAAAGAGCATCAGAGAAAGCAAAGAAATAGTTGTAGAGGAAGTAGTAATACATATAAAAAATTTAAAAATTAAAACAGAGATACGTATATAGAAAAATATAGAAAAACAAAGTAAAAAGCAATACAAATAAATAAACTCCCACAGAACCATAAAAGGCCAATGTGGAGCCAGAAGTATATACCAAAATAAAATGTGTGGTTTAAAAGAAAAAAGAAATATGTAAACTTGAATATATTCAGTCTTACTGGTAAGATTAGTAGCTTCAATAGAGTTCAGTGGAGGAAACAAATGAACAAAGAATAAAACGGGGTGGTGGCGGGGCTTAGGCGAGTTGGAAAAAAGGGGAAAACATCAGTCAGAAAAAGAGAAAAAAAAGCAATAAAAAAGAATAAAGAATAAAATGAAAAAAAAAAAAAATCCAGCAATAACTCCAGCTCCAGTTAAAATGTGAAAATAGTGAATGTTTATATTCTTCTGTCTCTCGCTGACTATTCAGGAATTATCAGTCTTTTTCTTGCCTCTGGTGGTGGTTGGATCTGAAGGCCTCTTTTACTGCTTGTTTATTTCTGCCTGTTCCAGGACAAAAAGGCCCGCCCAGGCTGGCTCTGGTAGTTTCTTGATCATTAATCCAGGCATCTTTGTTGCTGAGTGGACCTAAATTCCTTCCCTGTAGTTTGACCTGCAGCCAAAACTATAGTAGGGATAATGGCATCTCTCTCACAAAGGATTTATTCTCACACGCTCTATGAGAAGCACTTTCACAGTGTCCCTGACCCTACTGCTGGCCACCATCGACCCCCGCCACCATGGGAGACGTCAGATTACTCAGAGGTGAGTCTGGCTCAGTCTCATCTGGGATTGCTATTCCCATCTCCCAGATCTCGGTGCACACAGAGTCTCCAGTCCTACTCGGTGGCTCGGCTCTATGATCGGGTTAGTGATAACCTCCTTCAAAGGGAATTGAGTGCCGTCTTTCCGGGGACTGCTCAAGGGCACTTCTAGCTTATGGGGGCACTTGGACCCTCTAAAGCAGGTCTGGCTCTGTCCCTTGTGGGGATCACTACTCCTTTCCCGGGTCTTGATTTGCAGCAGGCTTTGCGTTGGCCTACCCAGCCTCTCTGGCAGATATGAGGTCTGACTTTTAAAAGTGTGATTGTGCCCCTCCTCCCATCTTGTTGCGGCTTCTCCTTTGTTCTTCAATATGGAGTATCTTTTTTGTGATCGGATCCAACCTCCTCCTGTGGATGGTTTTTTCAGGAACTTGTTTCAATTCAGGCGATTTTGCAGGAAAGATGAGTGTACATCCTTCTACGCCATCTTAGCTCCACCCTCTAGCTTTACTTTTTAACTAATAAGTAAAGAGATTTATTTGAGATAAGAACTTTAAACTGGTTCCATTGTGTGGCATGCCACACACAGTTGTCAAATTGTCTCCTCCTTTTGACAATGACACCATATCCATTTATTACAGTTAACATTTTTCTAAAGGAATAAAACTAGATACATCAGAATCTCTGAAAAATCAATGTATGTATTCACAAACATTATTTCAGGTAAGGTGATGAAGGTGGTGACCTCTTATGGATCCTTGGGTACAAACATGTCCTTCCTAGGCAGGTACACATATATCCATGCAGATGATTGCATTTGGGGAACAGATAAAATTAAAGACTAAGTCACAAATAAGGATTTTTTTCTGATGTACACATTTATGAATGGTTAGAGAAAATTTGCATGTATGCAGGTTACAATTACTTCATTTCAAATTAAAGAACATGGAAAATGCAAATTCTCCTTTCTCACAAAGGATTTATTCTCACACGCTCTATGAGAAGCACTTTCACAGTGTCCCTGACCCTACTGCTGGCCACCATCGACCCCCGCCACCATGGGAGACGTCAGATTACTCAGAGGTGAGTCTGGCTCAGTCTCATCTGGGATTGCTATTCCCATCTCCCAGATCTCGGTGCACACAGAGTCTCCAGTCCTACTCGGTGGCTCGGCTCTATGATCGGGTTAGTGATAACCTCCTTCAAAGGGAATTGAGTGCCGTCTTTCCGGGGACTGCTCAAGGGCACTTCTAGCTTATGGGGGCACTTGGACCCTCTAAAGCAGGTCTGGCTCTGTCCCTTGTGGGGATCACTACTCCTTTCCCGGGTCTTGATTTGCAGCAGGCTTTGCGTTGGCCTACCCAGCCTCTCTGGCAGATATGAGGTCTGACTTTTAAAAGTGTGATTGTGCCCCTCCTCCCATCTTGTTGCGGCTTCTCCTTTGTTCTTCAATATGGAGTATCTTTTTTGTGATCGGATCCAACCTCCTCCTGTGGATGGTTTTTTCAGGAACTTGTTTCAATTCAGGCGATTTTGCAGGAAAGATGAGTGTACATCCTTCTACGCCATCTTAGCTCCACCCTCTAGCTTTACTTTTTAACTAATAAGTAAAGAGATTTATTTGAGATAAGAACTTTAAACTGGTTCCATTGTGTGGCATGCCACACACAGTTGTCAAATTGTCTCCTCCTTTTGACAATGACACCATATCCATTTATTACAGTTAACATTTTTCTAAAGGAATAAAACTAGATACATCAGAATCTCTGAAAAATCAATGTATGTATTCACAAACATTATTTCAGGTAAGGTGATGAAGGTGGTGACCTCTTATGGATCCTTGGGTACAAACATGTCCTTCCTAGGCAGGTACACATATATCCATGCAGATGATTGCATTTGGGGAACAGATAAAATTAAAGACTAAGTCACAAATAAGGATTTTTTTTTCTGATGTACACATTTATGAATGGTTAGAGAAAATTTGCATGTATGCAGGTTACAATTACTTCATTTCAATCAAATTTAAAGAACATAGCACTGTTTGCATTGAAAGTCAATGTGCTAGGCATGAGACAGAACCAAAAATTACAGTTTGTCCCAGGCCATTTATAGTCCTTTCTTATAGTTACAGAATAAGCCAGAAGTGGATGGATTTCTGAGGTACCAAGTGGTCTTTCTGAGAAGAAAGTGTATACATCTGTAATGACACTGTAAAAATAATTTTAAAACTGTATCTGGGAAGGTGTTGCTAAAATTAGGAAAGAATTTCTAAATATACTCAATGTTCTAAGTATTTATTACTCAAAATTGGAACTGAGATTTGACAACATATGTTTTTGATTAAATTTTGATATTCACTCTTTATGTTTTCACTCTTTTTAATGTTTCTAATTTCTTCCCTTGAAGAATTTTAGAAAGATGGTATTCAGCGACTTTGATTCTAGTCTTGCAAAATTCATGCCTAAAGTATGCTGTGTTATGAATGGAAATAATAATAGGAAACATTCATTTAATCTTAATGGAAAAGAATATTAAATACATTTTTTGGTCAAGTGGTAATAGCAATAGTAACAGATAATCAGTGAGGATAGCAGCAAGGTTTTTTAAAAATTACAAAAAATTGAAAAATAATAAACTTTTTATCTGAGAGGTAAGTCCAGCTTTTTAATCTCTTGTAGCCTAAGACCATCCCACTGAACTCCTAGTGGAGTGTCATTTCTCATTTGATCATAAATTTTCGTAGTACACTGAAATCAATCCTGCAAATATCTATCAATATCATTCATTTTGTCCCCCATGAGTGAGGCACAATTGGAGAGGTCTTCATCATTACTTACAAATATTCAGTGTCTCTGGGTACAGGGCTCGAGCATTGCTTTTTAAAAATATTTCTTCTCTTTTTAAGTTGTACATATTCACTCAGCCACTCAGTAATCTCCAACTCTTTGTGATCCCATGTAGTCCGCCAGGCTCCTCAGCCATGTAATTTTCCATTAGTGAGGAGGGTTACCATATCCTTCCTCAGGGAATCCTCCCAACACAGGGTTTGAACCCAAAGCTTGTGCATTGAAGATGGATTCTTTACTAAGCCACCAGGGAAGCCCTCTTATAAAAATGTACAGCCAGGACAGAGACGTGTACTTGGAGACTGAGTGGGAAAGTCCCTGTTCTAGACCTGTTGTAGCTGTTTTAACTTCCCAGTGAGATCCACTTGGGAAGAAAACTCCTCCCACTGCTCTGATTTTCTTGATAGAACATCAAATACAATCATGTATCTTTGACATCCTTGGATTGTATGATTTCATGTGTAAGGGAAGGGAGAGGGAGATGGGTAGGGATATACAGAATTTTGTATTACAGAGATTTTGCCTTGCACACATGAGTGTATTCAGTGGTTCAAAGATTTTTTTTTTTTTTTAAAGATTTATTTATTTATTTATTTATTTATTTTGGGCAGGGGTCGGGTTGGGGAGGGAGGGAAGTGGGCAGGCCACTTCTGTTGGTCTTTCATTTCTCTATTTTCATCCGTCTTTGTTCCTTGGCTCCTGTGGGTCTACCATTGCGGTGGCATCTGTCATTGCAGAGCCCCGGTTCTGGGCTCATGCGCTCCAGAGCTCCAGCTCGGTAATTGGACACATCGGTCCAGCCGCTCCGCGGCACGTGGAATCTTCCCAGACCAGGGCTCAAACAGGCGCCCCTTGCACTGCAAGGCAGTGTCCTTACCCACTGGACCACCAGGGGAAGCCCAACTTCAAAGATTTTTACATCAGCTGGATACTTGGCATAACATTGCCACTAAAAACTTATGAGTTTTTTTCTTGCTGGCTTATTTTCTCTTTAAATAAAACTGAAAACAGTATTTCATGTGTCAGGGGTGAGGGTTTATTTGAAGCATTTGGTTAATGTCACATCTTAGTTATTTTAATCACTGCTCCCTTCACATGACAAATAAAGGTACATGCAGAGATTCCAACATGCATCTTTTTCTTATTCAAGTAGAAAGTGACTTGTGTGTTATACAATGCTGATTCCTCTTTGTGTTTGTTCAGTAATCGTGGTTACTCTTCTGAACTATCATGCAGAGCATTCTAAGATCTAACCTCATGCAACCTGTTTCTTCACTGCAATCCAAAAGGAAATGAAAAGGCCATTAAACCATGTCTAGAATATAGAATTCCACCCCATCTCTGTGCTCACACTCTGTTCTCTATCCACCCACATCTCTACCTGTATAGATCTTAGTGACCTTTCAACATCCATATAAATTGCCTACTTCCTCCATAAAGATTTACCCCTGCCTACATACTCTGGTGGTCCCAACGCCTTGATTGTATGTCTTCTATCTCTCAAATCTGTTAGTTCATAACCTAAAATGTAATCAATAAGCCAGAGACTAGACAGGAATATTTTCCAGCCCAACTGATAGAAAAGGTTATCTAAATATATTTTTAGAATAGTCAAGCCTCATTTCAATAAAAGCCCATAATAATGTCCCAAGTGATAGATATATAAGTTACAGGAAAAATATTTATCTCCTTTCAAGAAGGGAAATAAAACCTCTTGCTATGGCTGATATACTAACTTAAGGCCAAATTAAGTCCAAAATAGGACTTCCCTGGTAGCTCAGTGGTAAAGAATCCACCTACCAATGCAGGAGACTCAGGTTTGATCCCTGGGTTGAAAAGATCCCCCGGAGAAGGAAATGGCAACCCACTCCTGTATTCTTGCTTGGGAGATCCTATGGACAGAGGAACCTGGAGGGCTACAGTCCATGGGATCACAAAAGGGGCAGACAAGACATAGTGACAAAAACAGCAACAAAGTTCAAAAGAATTTAAATAAATTATTCAAATGGAATATGAAATGACTTAAAATGCATTATTATGGTTGCCAACAAGTCATTATCCAAGTTGGATGAAAGAGAAGATGTTTAAAAAATTGAAAATTTTTGTGACCATGCTATTATGGTATGTCCTGAACACCAGCACTAGTAGCGTTTGCAGAATTCCAGTGTGATCATAACAGTCCTGACCTAGCTGAGACTAACACTTCCACTTGTGTCTTTGATTACAAATTTTTTGTTATCCACATAAATTTCTACTCTCCCCACATGATTTTTTAATCCATTATTCATCAAAAGAGCCTAGCAAAAGCTGACTGTATGAACTGTATAAGCCACATTTAATTATGTTCTACTAGAAAGCTGGGATATTTCGTATCCTAATAACAATAACTCGATTCGCAGCTTTTCTTTTGGGAGGCCAGACCTAAACAAAAGTGTCATGTTAGCTTTCTTAGCATAATGCCATGATACCACCTTTAACTGAAAATTCTCATTATTAGAGTCACAAAAGCATTAGATTGCAAAGCTGGGTCATTGTCTCCAGAAGCTACCCTTGTGATACTTGCACAGAAATAATACAGGTACGATTCTTGTAAAGATTTCCCCCAATAAGCCTTGATTGTATGTCTTCTATCTCTCAAATCTGTTAGTTCATAACCTAAAATGTAATCAATAAGCCAGAGACTAGACAGGAATATTTTCCAGCCCAACTGATAGAAAAGGTTATCTAAATATATTTTTAGAATAGTCAAGCCTCATTTCAATAAAAGCCCATAATAATGTCCCAAGTGATAGATATATAAGTTACAGGAAAAATATTTATCTCCTTTCAAGAAGGGAAATAAAACCTCTTGCTATGGCTGATATACTAACTTAAGGCCAAATTAAGTCCAAAATAGGACTTCCCTGGTAGCTCAGTGGTAAAGAATCCACCTACCAATGCAGGAGACTCAGGTTTGATCCCTGGGTTGAAAAGATCCCCTGGAGAAGGAAATGGCAACCCACTCCTGTATTCTTGCTTGGGAGATCCTATGGACAGAGGAACCTGGAGGGCTACAGTCCATGGGATCACAAAAGGGGCAGACAAGACATAGTGACAAAAACAGCAACAAAGTTCAAAAGAATTTAAATAAATTATTCAAATGGAATATGAAATGACTTAAAATGCATTATTATGGTTGCCAACAAGTCATTATCCAAGTTGGATGAAAGAGAAGATGTTTAAAAAATTGAAAATTTTTGTGACCATGCTATTATGGTATGTCCTGAACACCAGCACTAGTAGCGTTTGCAGAATTCCAGTGTGATCATAACAGTCCTGACCTAGCTGAGACTAACACTTCCACTTGTGTCTTTGATTACAAATTTTTTTGTTATCCACATAAATTTCTACTCTCCCCACATGATTTTTTAATCCATTATTCATCAAAAGAGCCTAGCAAAAGCTGACTGTATGAACTGTATAAGCCACATTTAATTATGTTCTACTAGAAAGCTGGGATATTTCGTATCCTAATAACAATAACTCGATTCGCAGCTTTTCTTTTGGGAGGCCAGACCTAAACAAAAGTGTCATGTTAGCTTTCTTAGCATAATGCCATGATACCACCTTTAACTGAAAATTCTCATTATTAGAGTCACAAAAGCATTAGATTGCAAAGCTGGGTCATTGTCTCCAGAAGCTACCCTTGTGATACTTGCACAGGGGAAATAATACAGGAATGATACGATTCTTGGGAAAACTGCCAAGAAGGAACATGTTCCCAAGTAATAAGTGTCAGAGAAAACGGCAAGAAAGAAATGTGATTCTTAGGCTGGCACCTTTATAGGAAGGACTAGGCGTTAAATTAATTCTTCTATCTATTAAATTCATTCTTCTATATATCAACACAAACATTGATTGGTTGTACTTTTACTTTATTCATGCTTTAAACTCATCACAAGTAGTTTTATTTGAAATGATAACCAGGACTGTTTCTGTCCTTGAAATTTTGAGGTATGTGAAGTTCATCATTTCTGTGAAATCTAAAGATACTTTATCTGTAGTCAATAACTATTCTAATAGAGACAAAAATATGTATTTATCAATTAGAAGCTGTACATAGTGATGCAATTTGCCAATCTGTGAATATTTTCATTGTTTTTCCTTGCTGTGGTTAGGGGATAGTCATTAGACATGACCGTAGGACAGTGCAATAGTCCAAATTCAAAGGCAAAGGCTAAATATTTTTATGAAATAATGATAGGAAACACAGTTTTAGTCTTTTGCCATGTTAATTCCATTAGATTCTTCCAAATCCATGTTAGATTGTTACTGAGAAAAACATGTATAAAAAAAAAATTACTTAGTAATCTATTCTGTGTGCTTCCTGGTGGTTCTGTGGTAAAGACTCACCTGCCAATAGCAGAGACACAGTTTTGATCCCTGGGTTGGGAAGATCCCATGGAGGAGGGCATCACAATCCATTCCAGTATTCTTGTCTGGAAAATCCTATGGACATAGTTGCCTCATGGGCTACAGTCCATGGAGTTCCTAAAGAGTTGGAAAATGACTTAGTGACTAAACAACAACAAAAGTTTGTTCTATCACATATAATTCATGAATACTATATTTATTTCTGCCCAAATGGTGTCTGTTTCTTAACTAAATCTGGAGAATTGCAATGACAATCCTGTGCTCAAGACTCAAGAATGCCAAAGATATCAGACAGTGCTGAAAAATTCAGTAACTTTAAACTTCTTGTTAATAAATGTGTTAATGTGCAAATTTATCTATGTCTGCAAAGAACAATCTTTTAGCAATTTCAATAGGATAAGAGGGACAAAACTACCATGTTTTTATTGATTTTAAATTTATTTTTCATCCATCTTTACTCTTCGGCTTGTGTGAGCCTCCCATTGCAGTGGCCTTTCTCATTGCAGAGCACTGGCTCTGGGTACATGCATTCCAGGGTAGTGGCTTCGTAGTTGGACACACTGATCTAGCCGCTCCGTGGCACGTGGAATCTTCCTGGGTCAGGAATCGAACTGGTGCCCCTTGCACTACAAGGCAGATTCTTTATCCACTGGGCCACTCCTTGAAATTTTGAGGTATGTGAAGTTCATCATTTCTGTGAAATCTTTTTTAAGTCAATAACTATTCTAATAGAGACAAAAATATGTATTTATCAATTAGAAGCTGTACATAGTGATGCAATTTGCCAATCTGTGAATATTTTCATTGTTTTTCCTTGCTGTGGTTAGGGGATAGTCATTAGACATGACCGTAGGACAGTGCAATAGTCCAAATTCAAAGGCAAAGGCTAAATATTTTTATGAAATAATGATAGGAAACACAGTTTTAGTCTTTTGCCATGTTAATTCCATTAGATTCTTCCAAATCCATGTTAGATTGTTACTGAGAAAAACATGTATAAAAAAAAAATTACTTAGTAATCTATTCTGTGTGCTTCCTGGTGGTTCTGTGGTAAAGACTCACCTGCCAATAGCAGAGACACAGTTTTGATCCCTGGGTTGGGAAGATCCCATGGAGGAGGGCATCACAATCCATTCCAGTATTCTTGTCTGGAAAATCCTATGGACATAGTTGCCTCATGGGCTACAGTCCATGGAGTTCCTAAAGAGTTGGAAAATGACTTAGTGACTAAACAACAACAAAAGTTTGTTCTATCACATATAATTCATGAATACTATATTTATTTCTGCCCAAATGGTGTCTGTTTCTTAACTAAATCTGGAGAATTGCAATGACAATCCTGTGCTCAAGACTCAAGAATGCCAAAGATATCAGACAGTGCTGAAAAATTCAGTAACTTTAAACTTCTTGTTAATAAATGTGTTAATGTGCAAATTTATCTATGTCTGCAAAGAACAATCTTTTAGCAATTTCAATAGGATAAGAGGGACAAAACTACCATGTTTTTATTGATTTTAAATTTATTTTTCATCCATCTTTACTCTTCGGCTTGTGTGAGCCTCCCATTGCAGTGGCCTTTCTCATTGCAGAGCACTGGCTCTGGGTACATGCATTCCAGGGTAGTGGCTTCGTAGTTGGACACACTGATCTAGCCGCTCCGTGGCACGTGGAATCTTCCTGGGTCAGGAATCGAACTGGTGCCCCTTGCACTACAAGGCAGATTCTTTATCCACTGGACCACCAGGGAAGCCCCAGAACTACCATTTTTATGTTCCTGTGTCTTTGCTTTTAATTTATTAGCTTGGTCTTCTCCTTATAGTAATTGGGAGAAAAATGAATCCAAGATTCTGGTCCACATGTAAGTTGAAAGATTCTCTGGCTTCTTTTCATGTAGGGAACTAGCACATTTGTTGTTTTCCTAGGTGTGAAACTTCTCTCCCTTCTCCAGTGGTTTTCTCTGTTCCACTATATTTCTAACTATTGCTGTCTATATGCCATAGTACGGTCTCTAATTTCCTTTATCTTTTCTTTATTTTGCAATGTCTCAGTATGTGTCTCTTTAAGACAAGTTAATTTAGCCAATTACTCCAGTTTGGTTGAAGATAAAATCTTTAATTTATCCAGACCTCCTTTTATTCTTTCTAGGCTACTCTTTCCATTAATTTCATGAAACATTCTAATTCTCCGTTTTAGGGAAAAGCTAATTTGTCCATATGCATGCACATACCCACACATATATACTCAGAATAAACCCAATGTGTAACTATACTTTCAAAAATAATGTTTCCTTTTCTTTTGTTTGATAATCACTTTTTGGCATTTTCCAAGGTTTTTAAAATATTGTGAGAAATCTGTATTTATTCTGCATTATGTTATCCTTAAGCTTTTGAAACTCATTTACATTTTAGTGAAATTAAGAATCAACTCTTCTCTTGAAATAGTGTTTTGACAGAATAGAGTATAAGGACTCAGGATGCCTGGATGCCTGGAGGCATGTCTGAGTCGTTATTATTGAGAAAGGTAAAATGAGTAAGACTCAAGAGCTTGAGGCATCTGAAAATAAAAATTCTGTTTTAATTCATCTATTTATTAAAATATAGCACACTCTAGTCACTGTATTAGACATAAGGGCAAATGAAAAATGCCATCCCTGAACTTCAAATTAGGGAAAAAAAATATGAAGAATATAAAATGATATAGCTCTTGCTAAATGAATATATATGAGGAAGTAACCAGCTTGACTGAGAGCAAGTTCCAAAAATGAGGGCCATTTGAGATAGGTTTTGAAGACAATAGCTTGAAAGTTCCTATTTTATTGATTTTACACTTCTAATGTATTATCTCAGTAAACCATTAACAGAGACATTTCCTGTATAATTTGACATGCTGAAATGTCTTTGTTCTTGTATGTACACAGACCACTTTGGCTTCTAGTTCGGATGACCTAAAAGAGATTATATCTGCTTCAAGTACTGAAGAATTTGCTCTTAAATATGTACTATCAGCTAATTTCATGTGTAAATAAGGTTTTTGTGCATACTATATACAGTGATCAATGAAGGCTATACATGCAAAATATGACTATGTTGATTCTGATCATAAAAGGATCAGCACCACAAAATTGCATTAAAAATGACAGAATATTTCAATATGTGATAATTAGTTTAAAAAATTTTTGATGGCACAATATCTGCACTCCTTCTCCTTGTCTGCCTCTTCCCTGACTCAGCTACACTTCTCCTTCTTGGCGTTCAGAGTCCTGTGCTTGAACATTGCATTGAATTGTCATCACTGTCTATTTTGTCTCACGTTCTGTTTTCTAGAGTGCCAAGGTTAACAGAATTAGTGCCTCGGCATGGGGCTTTGGAGTTAGGTCCCATAGCTTTCTGTAAACAAAAATTGCTGGCATTAAATGATATTGTAATTACCTAGGCATCCATTTGTGGTTAATTAGGATGTACAGCTAGAGGAAAAAGCATTGGGAGGGATCTTAGCAATTTTAGGAACCGTGTTATTATGAGGATTTGTGATGTGGAGGAATTATTTATGACCGCAACAGAGACCTTAACTATTAGATTAAAAGAATTCAGGCAGAAATTTTCCAAGTTAATGCATATTCAGTAAACCAGAGGACATAAAATTTGCAGACTTGGTAATTTTTCTATGACAGAGTTAGAAATTTGAGAATGAAAGAGATGGGACAATGGGTAGATGAACAATGACAATATCAAACCCCCAATTTTAGCCCTTCTCTGTTGCCATAGGACACACATCAGTCTCCCCTTACCTAGAGACTATGTAATGATCTCATACAAGGCCAGCATCTTGCAATGATATACATTTCCCTCAAGATATGTTCCCATGGCACTGCATTGCCTCCAGGCTAAGCCAAAGTCAGATCTCAGCACATCCTCAAAGGGGAAATCAAAGCAATCCTTCAGGAATAAATAACCTACACTGGAAAAGTAATGCCAGAACTGGCGTATGTAGTTGCAAGAAACCAGAAAGTATGTACAGGTCTGATCTTGAGACTGCAAGCCTGGGAAAAGAGATGGAATGTGAGATCAGATACGCTCAGAATCTCCTGAGTCAGGATTTGATCTTTAGAAAGGGCTACTGAAACTGGTCTTTATGATTTCCTGTGTTTTCTCTTGAAAGTCTGGACTTAACTGTGTCCAGGGATAGTCAAAATAAGGGTATCAGAACTTCCTTGGCAAAATGAGAAAGTCAGGAAGTCAGCACCACAAAATTGCATTAAAAATGACAGAATATTTCAATATGTGATAATTAGTTTAAAAATTTTGATGGCACAATATCTGCACTCCTTCTCCTTGTCTGCCTCTTCCCTGACTCAGCTACACTTCTCCTTCTTGGCGTTCAGAGTCCTGTGCTTGAACATTGCATTGAATTGTCATCACTGTCTATTTTGTCTCACGTTCTGTTTTCTAGAGTGCCAAGGTTAACAGAATTAGTGCCTCGGCATGGGGCTTTGGAGTTAGGTCCCATAGCTTTCTGTAAACAAAAATTGCTGGCATTAAATGATATTGTAATTACCTAGGCATCCATTTGTGGTTAATTAGGATGTACAGCTAGAGGAAAAAGCATTGGGAGGATCTTAGCAATTTTAGGAACCGTGTTATTATGAGGATTTGTGATGTGGAGGAATTATTTATGACCGCAACAGAGACCTTAACTATTAGATTAAAAGAATTCAGGCAGAAATTTTCCAAGTTAATGCATATTCAGTAAACCAGAGGACATAAAATTTGCAGACTTGGTAATTTTTCTATGACAGAGTTAGAAATTTGAGAATGAAAGAGATGGGACAATGGGTAGATGAACAATGACAATATCAAACCCCCAATTTTAGCCCTTCTCTGTTGCCATAGGACACACATCAGTCTCCCCTTACCTAGAGACTATGTAATGATCTCATACAAGGCCAGCATCTTGCAATGATATACATTTCCCTCAAGATATGTTCCCATGGCACTGCATTGCCTCCAGGCTAAGCCAAAGTCAGATCTCAGCACATCCTCAAAGGGGAAATCAAAGCAATCCTTCAGGAATAAATAACCTACACTGGAAAAGTAATGCCAGAACTGGCGTATGTAGTTGCAAGAAACCAGAAAGTATGTACAGGTCTGATCTTGAGACTGCAAGCCTGGGAAAAGAGATGGAATGTGAGATCAGATACGCTCAGAATCTCCTGAGTCAGGATTTGATCTTTAGAAAGGGCTACTGAAACTGGTCTTTATGATTTCCTGTGTTTTCTCTTGAAAGTCTGGACTTAACTGTGTCCAGGGATAGTCAAAATAAGGGTATCAGAACTTCCTTGGCAAAATGAGAAAGTCAGGAAGTCAGAAAGTTCTAATGTAAGAGAATGTTACAATGGTTCTTTTTATGTACAGTTCAAGAGCTCATCACATGGCTAAGTTCCCTGAGAACTGATGAAGGATCCTCCACTCTTTAGGGAGTAAAATAGTGCACTATCAAAGATGGGCTAGGTACCCCCAGCATCCTTGATAGTTTGGTAGGACTTGTCTTCGATAGGGTGGGTTTTGTCTTTTTGTGGTTGTTTTTCTGTAGAAAATATAGCTGTTGACCTGGACTTTCTATTCTCTCTAGGAAAGATGACACTCTGGGAAGGCAGAGTGCAAGCAGCAACAATTAATCAGTAGCACCAAGATGTGTATAACCATCACAATGGGCAGTGGCCAATGGGACCTCGAGTCACAAAGATCGATGGTGGCAGCTAGCAGGTCAGAGCATTCCCATGGAAGTGATGCAGATGGATAAATGAATAGGCTGCTGTAGGTCTTGTGTAGCTAGGGAAAAGGTCAATAATAATTGAGCAGAAAGCTAATGATAACTCTTACAATGGAAATTTATGATTACTTACCCAGTTTCCAATGTAAGCTATACCAGATCCCCAAGATACATTGATGGGAGGCATGGCTGGGTTACCTTGAACAGGGATGCTGCAATTCCACAGCAAGTATATGCCATAAATATTCCTCCAGTTATTTCTCTGAATAATTATATATAGGAATTTGACAAGATAATCATATACTGTGCATGCATACTCAGTAGTTTTAGTCATGTTCATCTCTTTGTGAGACCCTGTGACCCGTAGCTCACCAGGCTCCTCTGTCCAGGGAGTCTCCAGGGAAGAATACTGAAGTGATTTGCCACGACTAAAAGATGGAATGGCGTTAATTTGGAAAAAAGTTGGCAAGAAACCAGAAAGTATGTACAGGTCTGATCTTGAGACTGCAAGCCTGGGAAAAGAGATGGAATGTGAGATCAGATACGCTCAGAATCTCCTGAGTCAGGATTTGATCTTTAGAAAGGGCTACTGAAACTGGTCTTTATGATTTCCTGTGTTTTCTCTTGAAAGTCTGGACTTAACTGTGTCCAGGGATAGTCAAAATAAGGGTATCAGAACTTCCTTGGCAAAATGAGAAAGTCAGGAAGTCAGAAAGTTCTAATGTAAGAGAATGTTACAATGGTTCTTTTTATGTACAGTTCAAGAGCTCATCACATGGCTAAGTTCCCTGAGAACTGATGAAGGATCCTCCACTCTTTAGGGAGTAAAATAGTGCACTATCAAAGATGGGCTAGGTACCCCCAGCATCCTTGATAGTTTGGTAGGACTTGTCTTCGATAGGGTGGGTTTTGTCTTTTTGTGGTTGTTTTTCTGTAGAAAATATAGCTGTTGACCTGGACTTTCTATTCTCTCTAGGAAAGATGACACTCTGGGAAGGCAGAGTGCAAGCAGCAACAATTAATCAGTAGCACCAAGATGTGTATAACCATCACAATGGGCAGTGGCCAATGGGACCTCGAGTCACAAAGATCGATGGTGGCAGCTAGCAGGTCAGAGCATTCCCATGGAAGTGATGCAGATGGATAAATGAATAGGCTGCTGTAGGTCTTGTGTAGCTAGGGAAAAGGTCAATAATAATTGAGCAGAAAGCTAATGATAACTCTTACAATGGAAATTTATGATTACTTACCCAGTTTCCAATGTAAGCTATACCAGATCCCCAAGATACATTGATGGGAGGCATGGCTGGGTTACCTTGAACAGGGATGCTGCAATTCCACAGCAAGTATATGCCATAAATATTCCTCCAGTTATTTCTCTGAATAATTATATATAGGAATTTGACAAGATAATCATATACTGTGCATGCATACTCAGTAGTTTTAGTCATGTTCATCTCTTTGTGAGACCCTGTGACCCGTAGCTCACCAGGCTCCTCTGTCCAGGGGAGTCTCCAGGCAAGAATACTGAAGTGGGTTGCCATGCCCTGCTCCACAGGATCTTCCAGACCCATAGATCAAATCTGCATCCCCTGTATTGCAGGCAGATTCTTTATCACTGAGCCACTGCATGGAGAGCAAATACACAGATTTTAGAAATAATGTTAGGCATGGTGTTTTCAAAAACGCTGGTGTTTGCATATTTGAAATGCCACCATGGTTCACCAGTTAAAATAGGGCAAAGATGAAGTGATAAATGCAGAACTGGCTGGAAGTTATTTTACGGAATGTGATATGGTCAGTTCCCCAGAAAGCAAACATGTCTTGCTTGAAGACATAGATGGACACCTGCAGTAGAAATTGGCACTGTCGCAGATACAAACCTCATAGAAGTTCTCATTTTTCCTTAGCTATCTCTTTCCTCTCTCGTGGTCAGTGACTTATCCATGATGAATTTTGTTTCCAGCACTATACTTGGATGAAATGTCCCAATAAACAACATGATATTTGGTTACTGAGACACTGACACGGGGCTGCATGATCTAGTTTGAGGGAGCAGGTCAGCTCTCCATGGGGTGAACTTTGACAATGGAGGGTGGAAGACTGGAAGAGATTGAATTGATTAATTTCCCCCTTTCTTCTTCCATGGGCAGCTCCTCCCTGTGATCTCTCTGTGTTGAACCTTTAGCAAACACGAGAAAATGCATGGCACATTCTCGAAGATACCACTATCGGAGCAGTGACTAGCACTACAATTGGTTTATCTTTATGCCAGCTCTCTATCTAAGTGACAGATGGATAATGAATAGGCTGCTGTAGGTCTTGTGTAGCTAGGGAAAAGGTCAATAATAATTGAGCAGAAAGCTAATGATAACTCTTACAATGGAAATTTATGATTACTTACCCAGTTTCCAATGTAAGCTATACCAGATCCCCAAGATACATTGATGGGAGGCATGGCTGGGTTACCTTGAACAGGGATGCTGCAATTCCACAGCAAGTATATGCCATAAATATTCCTCCAGTTATTTCTCTGAATAATTATATATAGGAATTTGACAAGATAATCATATACTGTGCATGCATACTCAGTAGTTTTAGTCATGTTCATCTCTTTGTGAGACCCTGTGACCCGTAGCTCACCAGGCTCCTCTGTCCAGGGGAGTCTCCAGGCAAGAATACTGAAGTGGGTTGCCATGCCCTGCTCCACAGGATCTTCCAGACCCATAGATCAAATCTGCATCCCCTGTATTGCAGGCAGATTCTTTATCACTGAGCCACTGCATGGAGAGCAAATACACAGATTTTAGAAATAATGTTAGGCATGGTGTTTTCAAAAACGCTGGTGTTTGCATATTTGAAATGCCACCATGGTTCACCAGTTAAAATAGGGCAAAGATGAAGTGATAAATGCAGAACTGGCTGGAAGTTATTTTACGGAATGTGATATGGTCAGTTCCCCAGAAAGCAAACATGTCTTGCTTGAAGACATAGATGGACACCTGCAGTAGAAATTGGCACTGTCGCAGATACAAACCTCATAGAAGTTCTCATTTTTCCTTAGCTATCTCTTTCCTCTCTCGTGGTCAGTGACTTATCCATGATGAATTTTGTTTCCAGCACTATACTTGGATGAAATGTCCCAATAAACAACATGATATTTGGTTACTGAGACACTGACACGGGGCTGCATGATCTAGTTTGAGGGAGCAGGTCAGCTCTCCATGGGGTGAACTTTGACAATGGAGGGTGGAAGACTGGAAGAGATTGAATTGATTAATTTCCCCCTTTCTTCTTCCATGGGCAGCTCCTCCCTGTGATCTCTCTGTGTGAACCTTTCAGAGAAGTCCTGTTTGCCTAGCAAACACATCTTCTGAGCAACAACCAGTTGCCATGCATGGCACATTCTCGAAGATACCACTATCGGAGCAGTGACTAGCACTACAATTGGTTTATCTTTATGCCAGCCTTTCTTCTCATCCTTAGCAGCCTGGACTTGAGCTTTAGAAACAGCATCAACACTTCTACCCACATCTTGGGTTTCTTCATTACAAAGACAATAGTGATATAGTATGGGAGTACTTAGAAAATGATTAGCCAGTTTTCAGTAAACAAGTTGGGTTATTTATTTTTTTAGGGGAGGAGACTATTTCACATGTCTCATTGGGTCAGAACTATGGAGCAAAGAAAATATCAATTCAGCATTATTTTATTTTCAATTCGACACAGATTAAAGTATAATTAGCCAGCATGGACAAAAGATCTTAAAAATCCATATTAAAATGCCATCTGTTTGGTCTGTCATTCCCTTCTTTTGGAGATTTTTTTCTTAGGTTGAGTTGAATGAGGATTGAATGCGCTTCTTTCAGCAATAGCTACTCTGTCAATTTCTCTTGTGCATTTCAGTCAGTTCTGACTAAGCACAATATCCATTTCTTCTTCTTCCAGCAATGCATTTCCTCTCCTTCTGTCTCAGTTACTATCCATGCTATCAGGTAACTAAGATAATAAAAAATTCAGCTTACTCATACTTCATATACAAAGTGATGTGTATGCTTGATCTGAAAGGGGCAGATGAGCTGGCTGAAGCACCAGGGTATGGTTGCCTGTTGGTGGTGGCTGTCCCAGTGGCAGTCACATCAGTGATAATATGGGGAGATTTTCTGGGGACCATCAGGGCAATCCTCTGCTTCACAGTTGTCCTCCACCATCCTGAATGGTCCTTTTGGTCCTTAGTTCTCCTTGCAAACTAATGGGGGTTTAGGAGGTTAGGATATTCTGAGGTTGTAATGCAGTTCAGGGCCAGGGGTATACTGTGGGAAAGAGATTTAGGTCAGGAATATATAGCAAAATAAATAAATAATAGTAATAATAAGGGAGGGAAGTAATCACTCCAAAATCAGTCTGTGGCAGAGATGATGATATTCGGCAAATCTCATTTACTTTTCTTCCTGGGAACAGAGATGACTTTCATCTGTTTTCCTAACCTTAGGTGACTGAGTTCTGTTTGTGTAGAAGGTAATATTTGCCATTTCCACGTTGGATCCTGAAACTCTACTGCATGGCCTTGCACAAAGCATAAAACAGAGCTTGTAGCACTAGGAGATGTCCTCCTCCTCATCTTGGGTTTCTTCATTACAAAGACAATAGTGATATAGTATGGGAGTACTTAGAAAATGATTAGCCAGTTTTCAGTAAACAAGTTGGGTTATTTATTTTTTTAGGGGAGGAGACTATTTCACATGTCTCATTGGGTCAGAACTATGGAGCAAAGAAAATATCAATTCAGCATTATTTTATTTTCAATTCGACACAGATTAAAGTATAATTAGCCAGCATGGACAAAAGATCTTAAAAATCCATATTAAAATGCCATCTGTTTGGTCTGTCATTCCCTTCTTTTGGAGATTTTTTTCTTAGGTTGAGTTGAATGAGGATTGAATGCGCTTCTTTCAGCAATAGCTACTCTGTCAATTTCTCTTGTGCATTTCAGTCAGTTCTGACTAAGCACAATATCCATTTCTTCTTCTTCCAGCAATGCATTTCCTCTCCTTCTGTCTCAGTTACTATCCATGCTATCAGGTAACTAAGATAATAAAAAATTCAGCTTACTCATACTTCATATACAAAGTGATGTGTATGCTTGATCTAAAAGGGGGCAGATGAGCTGGCTGAAGCACCAGGGTATGGTTGCCTGTTGGTGGTGGCTGTCCCAGTGGCAGTCACATCAGTGATAATATGGGGAGATTTTCTGGGGACCATCAGGGCAATCCTCTGCTTCACAGTTGTCCTCCACCATCCTGAATGGTCCTTTTGGTCCTTAGTTCTCCTTGCAAACTAATGGGGGTTTAGGAGGTTAGGATATTCTGAGGTTGTAATGCAGTTCAGGGCCAGGGGTATACTGTGGGAAAGAGATTTAGGTCAGGAATATATAGCAAAATAAATAAATAATAGTAATAATAAGGGAGGGAAGTAATCACTCCAAAATCAGTCTGTGGCAGAGATGATGATATTCGGCAAATCTCATTTACTTTTCTTCCTGGGAACAGAGATGACTTTCATCTGTTTTCCTAACCTTAGGTGACTGAGTTCTGTTTGTGTAGAAGGTAATATTTGCCATTTCCACGTTGGATCCTGAAACTCTACTGCATGGCCTTGCACAAAGCATAAAACAGAGCTTGTAGCACTAGGAGATGTCCTCCCTCCTCAGAATGAACCTGCCATGTACAGGCTCGTGAGAAAAAATAAACCTTTGCTAGCTGACTTTACCATTTCGGGGGTGTTGATTAGAGAAGTTGGACTGTCCTGTGTAATATGGATCTTAAGTCTGTTCTTTCTCTTAAACATTTGCATTGAAATTGAGCATTAGTATTATCCCCAGCAGGTGGGTACTAGAGCAAAAGAGATGTCAAATTTATAAAACTTGGAGAATGGCAGAGGAAAGAATGACCTTTATGCCAATAATGCACTGGTGTCAGTACTCTCAAACTCAAAGAGGAGAAACATGCTTATTTCTTTTAATAGAAAATGAAAGTCTTGAACCCACTCCATTAAAGTTGAATCTGGTAACTTAAATAGATGTGCTAAACTCGGCCTCTTAAAACTGTGACATGTTAGAATGATTTTTCCAAAGAAAAATGTCATCATTGGGGGCTTACATATGGGGAACTATTTACATACTCCATTTTCTAATCACCAATTATTTTATTAATTATTGTATACTAATAAGCATAAACATAAATGACTAGGGTTTCAAATGGGCACTCATTAACTTCCTCTGCACTGATTATGCAATGTCGTTTTGCAATATGCATATAATATATGACCAAATCTTTCTTTCTGCAATTTTATGTTAATTATTAAACTTAGAATTAACAATTATGAATAATTATTAACATATTCTATTCACTGCTACAATCATTCATGTTTTTATAACAGAGACTACGTTCCATAAAGGCAAATCTCATTATGTTCAAACATCGTTTATACACTTTGAGCTTCAACCATTTGAAATATCAGCAAAATAACTAATATATTCAAGGCCAATTTAAAAACTGCCCTAATGAAAATAATGAGAAAAACAAAATTCCCATTAGTTTTCCTGAGTGTTTGTTATTTTTCAGACTTTATTTTCTTGGCATAGACATTATAAAAATAACAGATTTAACTATTTCTAAAAGATGCTGAATGATAATTTATGAGCACATTGCCTAACAAGGAAGTTTTATTGGATTGTCAATCTACAATTAATTCCATCAAAGAAAAATATTACTCTGAATCTTTTTTATTTGACCAAAAAGGCAAAATTATTTGGTGGGGTAAAAGACAAAGGAATATTGGAGAAGCCAAATCATCATCTTAGAATTCATGGGAGCCAAGAATATGAGCAGAATCAAGCCCATGTCTTGTGAACACAGAGGTTGGAGGAAAAAAGGAATAGTTAGCTTGGAAAAAATCTTGATTTGTAAAGTATGAAGAAACAGTTTATTTGGAAACAAAATATCTCTTATCACTGTCCATAAAAACTGTTATCCATAAGACATAATTATGGGCAGCAGGAAGAAATTGTTGGTAGGAAAATTTAAACTTAATAAAGGGAAAAAACACAATGAAATATATCTTAAGTTGGACTGAGTCTAGAGGAGGAGGAGGAGAATGGAGC
Organism: Tragulus kanchil; assembly: GCA_022376925.1. Lineage (NCBI taxonomy): Eukaryota > Metazoa > Chordata > Mammalia > Artiodactyla > Tragulidae > Tragulus > Tragulus kanchil. The sequence continues at coordinate 71,096,389 of JAIOJX010000031.1, forward strand.
AACAAGGATGAGATGGTTGGATGGAATCACTGATTCAATGGATATGAATTTGAGCAAACTCTGGGAGATAGTGAAGGACAGGGAAGTCTGGCATGGTACAGTCCATGGGTCAGCAGAGTTGGACACCACTTAACGACTGAACAACAAATCCTAAAGATAACAAATGTGCATCAGATCATGAATTAGACCATATCTTGTGGATAGATGAATACATGAGCAGATTGTCCTCAAAACTGGATTAGAGGACAGGGTCCTCAGGGTCCCTTCTACTTCTTTTTATTCTAAGATTTTAAAAATTAAAAAATCTACATTTTGCTTTTGATTATACACAAGGGTTATTATGTGTTTTCATCTGATTTAGCACTGAGCTGACCAGAGATGGAAATCTTATCAAGTATATACAAATTTATTGTTGCCAAGATTATAATGGTTGCTGTAAGGAAATGTGAAGCATGGTGTAGCAGTTCAAATTTATCACTTTGAGCTTCAACCATTTGAAATATCAGCAAAATAACTAATATATTCAAGGCCAATTTAAAACTGCCCTAATGAAAATAATGAGAAAAACAAAATTCCCATTAGTTTTCCTGAGTGTTTGTTATTTTTCAGACTTTATTTTCTTGGCATAGACATTATAAAAATAACAGATTTAACTATTTCTAAAAGATGCTGAATGATAATTTATGAGCACATTGCCTAACAAGGAAGTTTTATTGGATTGTCAATCTACAATTAATTCCATCAAAGAAAAATATTACTCTGAATCTTTTTTATTTGACCAAAAAGGCAAAATTATTTGGTGGGGTAAAAGACAAAGGAATATTGGAGAAGCCAAATCATCATCTTAGAATTCATGGGAGCCAAGAATATGAGCAGAATCAAGCCCATGTCTTGTGAACACAGAGGTTGGAGGAAAAAAGGAATAGTTAGCTTGGAAAAAATCTTGATTTGTAAAGTATGAAGAAACAGTTTATTTGGAAACAAAATATCTCTTATCACTGTCCATAAAAACTGTTATCCATAAGACATAATTATGGGCAGCAGGAAGAAATTGTTGGTAGGAAAATTTAAACTTAATAAAGGGAAAAAACACAATGAAATATATCTTAAGTTGGACTGAGTCTAGAGGAGGAGGAGGAGAATGGAGCAACAAGGATGAGATGGTTGGATGGAATCACTGATTCAATGGATATGAATTTGAGCAAACTCTGGGAGATAGTGAAGGACAGGAAGTCTGGCATGGTACAGTCCATGGGTCAGCAGAGTTGGACACCACTTAACGACTGAACAACAAATCCTAAAGATAACAAATGTGCATCAGATCATGAATTAGACCATATCTTGTGGATAGATGAATACATGAGCAGATTGTCCTCAAAACTGGATTAGAGGACAGGGTCCTCAGGGTCCCTTCTACTTCTTTTTATTCTAAGATTTTAAAAATTAAAAAATCTACATTTTGCTTTTGATTATACACAAGGGTTATTATGTGTTTTCATCTGATTTAGCACTGAGCTGACCAGAGATGGAAATCTTATCAAGTATATACAAATTTATTGTTGCCAAGATTATAATGGTTGCTGTAAGGAAATGTGAAGCATGGTGTAGCAGATAGGGCAGCTCACACAACTGGTAGACCTCAGTGAACAGTAGATCATATAGTTAACTATGCGTCAGTAGAAACTAGCCATTCAGGTCGATGTGCATGGCTTTTTCTTTATCTTCAGCAACATGGGGAGGCCCCAGGAAATATTTATTCTCTGTACTTGTGCACACAGCCAGAGTGTAGAACCTTGGGAATGGAGATGGCTGCCTCTATCCTGGTTCTAGGACTGCAGTCATGGGACAGCCCTCAGGTGTCAGTCTTCCCAGATTGCCTGTGTTCACTTACTGATGGAGGCTGGTTATCAAGGTCTAATTATTGATACCCAACTCCCGAGGGGCCATCATGTTCCCATTGTGCCCTTGTTGTTGTTTAGTCATTAAATTATGGCTGACTCCTTGCGACTCTATGGACTGCAACATGCAAGGGTCCTCTGTCATCCACTATTTTCTAGATTTTTCCCAAACTCATGTCCATTGAGTCAGTGATGCCATCTAACCATCTCATCCTGTTCCCTCCTCTCCTGTCCTCAATCTTTCCCAGCATCAGGGTCTTTTCTAATGGGTCAAATCTCATATCAGGCGGCCAGACTATCAGTGTTTCAGCTTCAGCATCAGTCCTTCCAATGAATACTCAGGGTTGATTTCCTTTAGGATTGACTGGTTTGATCTCCAAGGGTCTCTCAAGAGTCTTTTCTTACATCACAATTTGAAAGCATCAATTCAGCTAAAGCCAGGATTTTTCAAGTTTGACCCCAGTGACATTTCAGTGTGGATAATTCTTGTCAAGGGGCTGTTCTAGGCATTATAAGATGGTCAGCATCATTTTAGTCCTTTATCTCCTATATGCCAGTATCAATGCCTGATCCCTAGCCCATCTCTCACAAAAAATATCTCTAGATTGGAAAACATGAGCAGATTGTCCTCAAAACTGGATTAGAGGACAGGGTCCTCAGGGTCCCTTCTACTTCTTTTTATTCTAAGATTTTAAAAATTAAAAAATCTACATTTTGCTTTTGATTATACACAAGGGTTATTATGTGTTTTCATCTGATTTAGCACTGAGCTGACCAGAGATGGAAATCTTATCAAGTATATACAAATTTATTGTTGCCAAGATTATAATGGTTGCTGTAAGGAAATGTGAAGCATGGTGTAGCAGATAGGGCAGCTCACACAACTGGTAGACCTCAGTGAACAGTAGATCATATAGTTAACTATGCGTCAGTAGAAACTAGCCATTCAGGTCGATGTGCATGGCTTTTTCTTTATCTTCAGCAACATGGGGAGGCCCCAGGAAATATTTATTCTCTGTACTTGTGCACACAGCCAGAGTGTAGAACCTTGGGAATGGAGATGGCTGCCTCTATCCTGGTTCTAGGACTGCAGTCATGGGACAGCCCTCAGGTGTCAGTCTTCCCAGATTGCCTGTGTTCACTTACTGATGGAGGCTGGTTATCAAGGTCTAATTATTGATACCCAACTCCCGAGGGGCCATCATGTTCCCATTGTGCCCTTGTTGTTGTTTAGTCATTAAATTATGGCTGACTCCTTGCGACTCTATGGACTGCAACATGCAAGGGTCCTCTGTCATCCACTATTTTCTAGATTTTTCCCAAACTCATGTCCATTGAGTCAGTGATGCCATCTAACCATCTCATCCTGTTCCCTCCTCTCCTGTCCTCAATCTTTCCCAGCATCAGGGTCTTTTCTAATGGGTCAAATCTCATATCAGGCGGCCAGACTATCAGTGTTTCAGCTTCAGCATCAGTCCTTCCAATGAATACTCAGGGTTGATTTCCTTTAGGATTGACTGGTTTGATCTCCAAGGGTCTCTCAAGAGTCTTTTCTTACATCACAATTTGAAAGCATCAATTCAGCTAAAGCCAGGATTTTTCAAGTTTGACCCCAGTGACATTTCAGTGTGGATAATTCTTGTCAAGGGGCTGTTCTAGGCATTATAAGATGGTCAGCATCATTTTAGTCCTTTATCTCCTATATGCCAGTATCAATGCCTGATCCCTAGCCCATCTCTCACAAAAAAATATCTCTAACATTATGAAATATTTCTTGAGGGGGTGGGCAAAATCACCTTTAGTTAAGAATCACTGGAATGGGGGATTCCCTGGTGGTCAGGTGGATAGGGACACCGCCTTGCAGTGCAAGGGGCGCCGGTTCGATCCCTGGCCTGGGAAGATCCCACGTGCCAGGAGCGGCTGGACGGATGTGTCCAATTACCGAGCCGGAGCTCCAGAGTGCATGCGCCCAGAGCGGGTGCTCTGGGACAACAGAGGCCACTGCGATGGGAGGCCCACACGGGCCAAAGAATAAAGATGGATGAAAATAGATAAATGAAAGACCAATAGAAGTGGCCCGCCACCCCCCTCCCTCCGCAACCCGCCCCCACCCAACCACCTCCGGCAAAAAAAGAAAAAATAAGAATCACTGGAATGAAGTTGTCAGGTCTACAACTTCTCATAATTCTAGTCTGTCCCCGCACCTGCCTCCAGGTGTTGACTTCAGTGAAACTCCTCTATAGACAGTTCCAACGTTAAACCCTGTTAGATTCACGGAAAAAAAAAAAATAGAGATAATGAGAGGACAGAAGAAATGCTGTTTAAAACCAAAGTTGACTGGAGTCAGTAGGTTTTTAGAAAGTTGCCATAATTCAGCAAATTTATTTTTGCCCCCTTGCAGCGGCTGTTAAAAGAGGCAGAGATTCAACCTGTGGTTAGCAAATGAGGACTCAAGGTAGTCAGCTGGCTTAAGGGATCTCTGGATATGTAAAGATATAGACTTTGTAAAGATATAAGTAGAGGGAGATTTGGGGGGGCATTTAAATCAAAATGTTCTGCACACTTTAAAGGGAAGGCTTTTGAAGATTAATTTTTTGATTTCATGGGGGCAATAGTCTTGTTGATTTCCTTTAGGATTGACTGGTTTGATCTCCAAGGGTCTCTCAAGAGTCTTTTCTTACATCACAATTTGAAAGCATCAATTCAGCTAAAGCCAGGATTTTCAAGTTTGACCCCAGTGACATTTCAGTGTGGATAATTCTTGTCAAGGGGCTGTTCTAGGCATTATAAGATGGTCAGCATCATTTTAGTCCTTTATCTCCTATATGCCAGTATCAATGCCTGATCCCTAGCCCATCTCTCACAAAAAAATATCTCTAACATTATGAAATATTTCTTGAGGGGGTGGGCAAAATCACCTTTAGTTAAGAATCACTGGAATGGGGGATTCCCTGGTGGTCAGGTGGATAGGGACACCGCCTTGCAGTGCAAGGGGCGCCGGTTCGATCCCTGGCCTGGGAAGATCCCACGTGCCAGGAGCGGCTGGACGGATGTGTCCAATTACCGAGCCGGAGCTCCAGAGTGCATGCGCCCAGAGCGGGTGCTCTGGGACAACAGAGGCCACTGCGATGGGAGGCCCACACGGGCCAAAGAATAAAGATGGATGAAAATAGATAAATGAAAGACCAATAGAAGTGGCCCGCCACCCCCCTCCCTCCGCAACCCGCCCCCACCCCCACCACCTCCGGCAAAAAAAGAAAAAATAAGAATCACTGGAATGAAGTTGTCAGGTCTACAACTTCTCATAATTCTAGTCTGTCCCCGCACCTGCCTCCAGGTGTTGACTTCAGTGAAACTCCTCTATAGACAGTTCCAACGTTAAACCCTGTTAGATTCACGGAAAAAAAAAAAATAGAGATAATGAGAGGACAGAAGAAATGCTGTTTAAAACCAAAGTTGACTGGAGTCAGTAGGTTTTTAGAAAGTTGCCATAATTCAGCAAATTTATTTTTGCCCCCTTGCAGCGGCTGTTAAAAGAGGCAGAGATTCAACCTGTGGTTAGCAAATGAGGACTCAAGGTAGTCAGCTGGCTTAAGGGATCTCTGGATATGTAAAGATATAGACTTTGTAAAGATATAAGTAGAGGGAGATTTGGGGGGGCATTTAAATCAAAATGTTCTGCACACTTTAAAGGGAAGGCTTTTGAAGATTAATTTTTTGATTTCATGGGGGCAATAGTCTTGTAAGGAGAAACACAGAGACAGCCAAGATTGGGAGAGACTGGGGTCCATGGAAAATTCTGAGTAAGAATCAGGGGGAAATGCTCATTAGTTTATGGGCATTATAACACAAATATGCCTTCCCTTCCTTCAACCTTCCATAAAGTCTGTTTCTCCCATAGGTTCACAATTTTGCCTCAAGTTTGTTAATGTAGGCTTAGTAGCAGGGCAGGGAGGAAGAATGTTTGAAAAAAAATTATTTTTTTTTACTCTATTAGTAACACCTCATGCAAAGTTGTTTAATTGGTGGTGTAAAATGACTCTGAAATATTTCTAGCCTCAGATCATACTTTTCCTGTAGTTACCAGTTGCTGGCCTTGAGGTATGTTTTCATATAGTGAATTGCATGGTTTGTCTTTTATCTCCAGCCAGATCTTCCTTCTTTAATCACTGTGGTTTTATGTGTGGGGTAGACTCTTGCTTGGGTTCTGCGTTTTAAAATTTTCATTTCTTAATTGGAGGAGGTGTGGGTCAGAACTGAGATTCCTCTTCTCTATACTTCTTCCAAATTGTCTGGGATTTAGGGACCTTAAACTGAATTCCGTATCCAGGTGTGATATTCTCGAAACTTCATAGACTTTGTCAGTAGTGAGAAGAGACATAACTTCCTCAGTCACCTAATAGAACATCTTTGGATAAATGGCAGTAGACCACAGGATAAGTGCAGCCACCATTATTCTCATTGTAGTTTTGAGTCAAAAAGTGGATAACAGGAAGCTAAATGCATCTCTTAGTCTTAAATAGTTCTTTCATCAAGATTCTTTTTTCCCTTTCAAGTCACCGTGTTACCTGTTGTCCTACAGCAAACTACCACAAGTTTTTGTGTCTTTAATGGTTATTTTATCCATAATTATGGGTCAGAAATTTGGGAAGATCTTTGTTGGGTGGCTCATTTCCAATACTTGTAATGTGAGCTGGGAAAAGCAGGGCTGGACGGTGCATTTTGAAGATGCTGTCTTTTTTCACATGCGACAGTTTGTTTCTCAGCTCATCTCTATCCTTCACATGAAATATAAAATGGGCGATACACTTCTTATTCTCTAACCATTACCAAATAGCTTGAGTTTCTCATAGGGTTTTTTCTTTCCCCCTGAAAAGCCTCTTTGAATTTTTTTTCTATTCTTTTTCTTTTTTACATTCTTAAACCAGGTTATTTCTTTTTCTTTTTTAATTAATTGATTTATTTTGTCTGGGGTGAGTCTTTGTTACTGTGTGCAGGCTGTCTCTACTTGTGAGGGCTTCTCTTGTTAGTAGCTGCAGCTCAAGGGCTTCAGAACACAGGCTCAGTACTTGTGACTCACAGGCTTAGTTGCTCTGAGGCATATGGCATCTTCCAGGACCAGGATTTAAACTGGTGTCTCATGCATTGGTAGGTAGATTCTTAGCCACTGGACCAACAAGGAAGCCCCTTCTCACAGTTTTTCCTCCAGAAAGATTTTGGATTCCAAAACTACCAACAAATCTAAAGAACTCCAGGGAAAGACCAATGTTGGTACCTACTCTTTGGGTCAACTTAGTAGGGTCAGGGAGGCAGTTTTCCTAAGAACACAGCAAATAGTGCAACAGCCTCCTTATTGGAGAAAATAAGTAAATTCTTGGGTAGGTAGAACATTATGCCTCCAATGTGTCTTCATAAATGGAAAAATTTGGTTTTGTAAAATAAATATAAATAACCCAATCTGCATTGCTTCTCCAGGATGGTCATGATGACTAATGTAGACCTCATAACAAAGTCATTTAAAAAAAAAAGGATAAATGGCAGTAGACCACAGGATAAGTGCAGCCACCATTATTCTCATTGTAGTTTTGAGTCAAAAAGTGGATAACAGGAAGCTAAATGCATCTCTTAGTCTTAAATAGTTCTTTCATCAAGATTCTTTTTTCCCTTTCAAGTCACCGTGTTACCTGTTGTCCTACAGCAAACTACCACAAGTTTTTGTGTCTTTAATGGTTATTTTATCCATAATTATGGGTCAGAAATTTGGGAAGATCTTTGTTGGGTGGCTCATTTCCAATACTTGTAATGTGAGCTGGGAAAAGCAGGGCTGGACGGTGCATTTTGAAGATGCTGTCTTTTTTCACATGCGACAGTTTGTTTCTCAGCTCATCTCTATCCTTCACATGAAATATAAAATGGGCGATACACTTCTTATTCTCTAACCATTACCAAATAGCTTGAGTTTCTCATAGGGTTTTTTCTTTCCCCCTGAAAAGCCTCTTTGAATTTTTTTTCTATTCTTTTTCTTTTTTACATTCTTAAACCAGGTTATTTCTTTTTCTTTTTTAATTAATTGATTTATTTTGTCTGGGGTGAGTCTTTGTTACTGTGTGCAGGCTGTCTCTACTTGTGAGGGCTTCTCTTGTTAGTAGCTGCAGCTCAAGGGCTTCAGAACACAGGCTCAGTACTTGTGACTCACAGGCTTAGTTGCTCTGAGGCATATGGCATCTTCCAGGACCAGGATTTAAACTGGTGTCTCATGCATTGGTAGGTAGATTCTTAGCCACTGGACCAACAAGGAAGCCCCTTCTCACAGTTTTTCCTCCAGAAAGATTTTGGATTCCAAAACTACCAACAAATCTAAAGAACTCCAGGGAAAGACCAATGTTGGTACCTACTCTTTGGGTCAACTTAGTAGGGTCAGGGAGGCAGTTTTCCTAAGAACACAGCAAATAGTGCAACAGCCTCCTTATTGGAGAAAATAAGTAAATTCTTGGGTAGGTAGAACATTATGCCTCCAATGTGTCTTCATAAATGGAAAAATTTGGTTTTGTAAAATAAATATAAATAACCCAATCTGCATTGCTTCTCCAGGATGGTCATGATGACTAATGTAGACCTCATAACAAAGTCATTTAACAGATGATTATAAATTATTTATAATATAAGTTATTGATGGGCTTCTCTGGTGACACAGCAATAAAGAATCCGCCTGCCAGTATAGGAGATGCAAGTTCATTTCCTGGGCTGGAAAGATCCCCTGGAGAAGGAAATGGGAACCCACTCCAGTATTCTTACCTAGGAAATCCCATGGACAGAGGAGCCTGATGGGCTACAGTCCATGGGGTCACAAAGAGTCAGACAAGACTTGGTGACTTAACAGCACCATAAATTATTATTATGAATAATTATTATCAGTCATGAATATAAATTTGATATAAGGTGTTTATACCTTTTCTTTAGAGAAATATTATTTGATAAATTCTGTTAAATTGATCTCTAAAGTAATAAATTCATTTATTTATTTATTGGCTGTACTGTGCAACCTGTGGGATCTTACTTCCCTGACCACAGATTGAAACGCAGGCCCTTGGCAGTGAAATCAGAGTCCCAGCACTGGACTGCACCAATTTGAATTTCAAAGAGATGTATCTTTACGAATTTCTCTCATGTAAAATTCCATTCTAAGTTGCTATGATAAAACATAATAGTTACAGGTTTATAATGAGGCAGCTGTTTTTATATGAATGTATATAGTTTAGAGGATGTTGCATAATCATTTAAAATATACAAAATATTATACTAATGTTTAAGAAAAATAATCAAGTACAACTTTACCCACTTCAAAAGGAAAAATCTGCTTTCAGCTTTACATCGGTCTTTCTAGCTCATATTTCTTGGGCCAAATCTGGCTATCACTTGTTTTAATAAATAAAGTTTTATTCAAAAACAGGCATGATAATTGGTTTACATGTGGTCCAAGGCTGCCATTTTGCTAGAACAATATAGTTCAGTAGTTGCAATGTAAATCTTATATCCTGCAAGACCAACATATTAATTACCTGGCCTTTTACACAAAGTTTGCCAACTCATCATTTACCTTCATTATATAAGTATACAGAATTTTGCATGAATTTTTCTTAGTTTTTCAAAAACATTTCCTAATTTCTACCATCTAAACACATTTCCAGTTATCCACTACTCTTCTGTCATTGTGGAGTCACAATTTATTCACCCTTCCTTTTTTTTTCAATAATTTTATTTATTTATTTATTTGGGGGGGCGGGTTAGGGAGGGAGCGGGATGGGCGGGCCACTTCTTTTAGTCTTTCATTTATCTATTTTCATCCATCTTTGTTCTTTGGCCCATGTGGGCCTCCCATCACAGTGGCCTCTGTTGTCACAGAGCACTGGCTCTGGGCGCAGGCACTCCAGAGCTCTGGCTCAGTAATTGGACACATCGGTCCAGCAGCTCTGTGGCAAGTGGGATCTTCCCAGGCCAGGGATCGAATCGGTGCCCCTTGCACTGCAAGGCAGTGTCATTGCCCACTGGACCACCAGGGAAGACCCACCCTTCCTTTTTTGATAAGATGCTAGGTTGTTTTCATATCTTAAATTGTACAAAATACTCAGAGAACATTGTAAGTTATATAGGACTTCTTTCTATCCAGTTAAATTTATATGCTTTGTTTATTTATATGATGAAATGTATGTATACATATATATATATATATACATATATACTATATACGGAAACTTCTGGGTCAAAGAATATATAATCTTTTTTGAGTCTTCTTATCTATTTTAATTTACCAAAAGGTTTGAATTAACTTCCAGTGGTAGCAGAAGAAACTGGAACCCTGACTTGTACCACTAGATCTTTGATATGGGACAATAAGTATTATGTTCTAAATTCTTATTTAATGAGTTAAAATTAAATATAAAGATTTATTCAGTTTGCATATAATCTGATTACTGAAATTCTGGAAATTAAAAAATCTATTTTCTTAGCATCTACATTTGTTGCTATGTTTATAGTCTACTCACATACTATATAAGTGTCTTTTTTTTTTTTTTCCTTCTGTGAATCCATGTAACCTTAGGCTAATGAAAAAAGTAAGAAGGGAAAATCTGGTTTCATGAAGGTTTAGTATAAGAGTAAGTTTGGATACTGGAAGCTAGGGAAAACTTCAGCTCAAATCAGCCAAATATTTATTAAACCTACTCTGCTAGGCACTGGAATGGAGAAGTGAACCAGACTCCATCCTTATTTTAGAGAAACTAAATTCCCTGATAAGTTAGGAACTATTGATGGTGCATCAAGATTTTGGGAATTCTAGGTGGAGGGACACTTTATAAGTACCATTTTATCTTTTTTGGGGGGGGGGCTTTCTCAATCATTTGGAGTGTTAATTTTTGCTCACCAAGTGTTTTAAATTTTTAGTTGGTATTTAGTTGATTATAAGACGATGATCATTTATCATTTCATGATTCCACTCAGGAAGACATTTTTGTGTTATTTGGAAGGAGGAAAAGGCTTCTTACAGGCAATTAGAAATAATGGCAATTGTGCCCAAACTAAAATACTGAAAGTAACAACAGATACATTTTTGATTTTGCCTATACAAATTCTATATTTTTTCATCATCGCCTGTTACTTCTCCAAAGGCTGCTCAGGATATTGCTTCAAATTTTAAGAACTCTTAATGTGTTACAGTGTTAAAGACTATACTTGAGACTGAATCAGAACATGTAATTTTTCAAGTTATTGGACACTCCTCAGTGGTGGTCAGAGCTGTCTCTTTAGGCTTGCAAAAGCTGACTGTGACCATCTCTTCCCAACTCACATTCACTCTGTCATGTTGGTGGCTTGAAATAAACCACAGTAGGAAGTGTTTACACCATAAACATTGTCAAATGATGTAAATTTAGGACTTCCTTTTAAGAGAAGTCCCCCCAAGAGAATGAATTGTGGACCATTTACTAGCACATCACTACTTTGAGTCTGACATTTCTAATCGGTTCCTTATGTATGAGAAACAGATTACAAAACTCATATTTTTCCTCTAAATTCTATGAGAATTGTTCTCTCAACTAAAACTGGCATCCATTATAGACTAGGAATCATCAGTGACTGAATTTTCTACAAACATCCACAAGCCTGAGATTCTTTGCCAGCCTACTATGAATGGTGGTAATCATGAGTACAATGGGGAAGGAAGCTGTCTTGCAGAGAAAGAACATTTTCTGACAAATGTATCTAATCCATCTATGTGTACATCACCTGGAATACTCAACGTCTTGTCACATCATCATCAGTTCCTCAATTTTTCGAGAATTTATCCTGAAAGGTTAGTGGTGGAGCCTAGCTCATACTATATCGCAGGGCTTAGCACAATCTTTAAGGGAAACTAGGCATATATACAGACCTGATTTGGATTAAGGAGCATGTTGTTAGTAAACAACAACTACTAAGTTGCTTCTCAGTTGTACAGGTGTGGTGTTTACTTTTTCCTTTGATGGGGCCACAATACAGTGTTTTAGTTGATTATAAGGCGTTGATCATTTATCATTTCATGATTCCACTCAGGAAGACATTTTTGTGTTATTTGGAAGGAGGAAAAGGCTTCTTACAGGCAATTAGAAATAATGGCAATTGTGCCCAAACTAAAATACTGAAAGTAACAACAGATACATTTTTGATTTTGCCTATACAAATTCTATATTTTTTCATCATCGCCTGTTACTTCTCCAAAGGCTGCTCAGGATATTGCTTCAAATTTTAAGAACTCTTAATGTGTTACAGTGTTAAAGACTATACTTGAGACTGAATCAGAACATGTAATTTTTCAAGTTATTGGACACTCCTCAGTGGTGGTCAGAGCTGTCTCTTTAGGCTTGCAAAAGCTGACTGTGACCATCTCTTCCCAACTCACATTCACTCTGTCATGTTGGTGGCTTGAAATAAACCACAGTAGGAAGTGTTTACACCATAAACATTGTCAAATGATGTAAATTTAGGACTTCCTTTTAAGAGAAGTCCCCCCAAGAGAATGAATTGTGGACCATTTACTAGCACATCACTACTTTGAGTCTGACATTTCTAATCGGTTCCTTATGTATGAGAAACAGATTACAAAACTCATATTTTTCCTCTAAATTCTATGAGAATTGTTCTCTCAACTAAAACTGGCATCCATTATAGACTAGGAATCATCAGTGACTGAATTTTCTACAAACATCCACAAGCCTGAGATTCTTTGCCAGCCTACTATGAATGGTGGTAATCATGAGTACAATGGGGAAGGAAGCTGTCTTGCAGAGAAAGAACATTTTCTGACAAATGTATCTAATCCATCTATGTGTACATCACCTGGAATACTCAACGTCTTGTCACATCATCATCAGTTCCTCAATTTTTCGAGAATTTATCCTGAAAGGTTAGTGGTGGAGCCTAGCTCATACTATATCGCAGGGCTTAGCACAATCTTTAAGGGAAACTAGGCATATATACAGACCTGATTTGGATTAAGGAGCATGTTGTTAGTAAACAACAACTACTAAGTTGCTTCTCAGTTGTACAGGTGTGGTGTTTACTTTTTTTCTTTGATGGTCCCTGTGACCATTGCATCTGGGAGATGTCTGAGGCCCATACAATGTACTTTCACTGTTTTCTCTTTACCTTTAAACTATTTCAGGTAGCAGGCTCTTGTTTTCCCTGCTTTTACAGCTTCTTTTGGTTCACGTCACAGACAAATGTGACCATGGTTTTCTGGTGACACATGTATTGTCTAAGTAACTTTCCCTTGCTAGGATTTCTCTCTCATTCTTTCTCTTGAACTGATGGGACTCGAGTTCTAATCAAGGAAATACAGAATTGAGGGGTTCTGTTTGCTGGGAACCTTCTCTAGCTAGGAAAGAAAACTCCACAGGAGACCGCCTCCCACTGGCGCTTTCCTGTGGAACTCCACAGTGTCGTTTGGTGAGTGCATTGCTTCACATTGCAGGGACTTGTACAGAAGTGCCACCCCCTTCCGTTTGGTGTGAAAAGAGGCTCCAGAGACAGCAGTGGCTGCTTTACAGGTTCTGATGTGTATCAGTCCCCAGCGTCAGGAGCAAGGGGAGAATAGAAGCATGGTTATCAGAGGAAGAGTGTAGGAACTATAGCCCAGCTCTGGCATTCCCTTATCAAGTGATCTTACTTAATTAAATCGAGAAGGGAAAAATGCCTTAAAAAGAAAAAAAAAAAAAAAAGCAGAAAGTGTATTATTTTAGAGGCTGGTAGAATGTAAGCAAGCTAGCTATTCATGCCATACCCAGAAGCTCAGACAGGACTAAATTATGCTTCAGATTAATGTATCGGTCAGTTCAAAGGTTAGACAAACAGCTGTTTCTCAAGGAGGCACACTACAAAGCTGAACTGTTCGTTGGAAGGTCTGTAATGGTCTCAATGGATTCCCAAAGGAGTCCCTGTTATTTGTTTCTGATTGGGAGATACCCCAAACTGACTCCATGCTACTGATGACCTCTGTTGCTAGGGCATGAGGGTGAAACTCTGGAGCCAGTGTGATTTTACCAGTCTCTGGGAAAAAAAAAATGAAAAGGAAAGGAAAGGAAAGAAAAGAAGCCACCCACGCATCCAACATGTCTTCAGTGACTGAAAGATTACCCGCAGCCCTGCCTTTTGGAGTGGCGGGAAGGATGTTGTAGAGTCAAGAAGTCTGTGCTCTCAATTCTGCAAAAATGTAAAATAACTTAAAATAGTAATCTATTCAAGAATGTGGTTTATAGTAGTCAGGTTTGATTTGATACAAAACCATATAGTTTAAAAAAAAAAGGAAAGGAATAAATTCCATCTTTATTCCATATTTCCCCACCTTCCCCTGATGATTTTTAGATACTTGAATTGAATAACTCTTCATAAGATGCTGCCAATTGCAAAATGAAAAACACAATAAATCTCTAAGAGAAAGACTCAGAGAGGAGAGGGAGAATTTGAATTGGAGTTTTCAATTGAGATATAACATATACTATTTGAATGGGTTTATAGTTAAAAGTATTGACATTCTTGCAAAGATAAAGGTAACTTCTTCACGAGGTCCTGAGAGATTTTTAGGGATTCCTCCATGATAGTTTCAAATGAATTCTAAGGACATAATTCAACATTTTTTTTTTGGGGGGGGGATTCAGATATTATGTACTCACTGTAAGACACTCACCAGTAATTATTAACTTTTTTGCTTATCTTCTTTACTCCAAGAAATTCTAAGGTCTTTTTGGATTTTGTTGCATATATATTTTTTCTGTCTCTCCCTCTTGATAGATAGATATAGATAGAGAGAGAGAAGGGTTATCGGGGATACTGCTCAGGGATAAAATAATGCAATATTAATCAGGGGCTGAATTAAGCTGAGGGCAAGGTGACTGCATAATGAACTCTTTACTTTTGATTCCAAACCTCTCAGATACATGGCCATATGCCCTAGTCATCTTTGTATCCATGGTGCCTAGAAATAAAAATCTCTATCACAGTGTGTCCTAACTAAATTAGAAGAAAAACACAGAATAATTTGGTAGTGTATTTCAGAGAAGGAGGAATATTATAGAAGAACAGAGAGCAAGATGATCCCTCCATGATTCCATTCATTCATTCACAGATGTTTATGGAACACTCAATATATGCTAGACTCTTGTCTAGATGCAATGGATATGAACACGAACAAGACTGACACATCCCTGCTATCAGGATTTCATTCGATTAGAAGATCACACAGTATATACAAAGAAGAGGAAAACAGGAAAAGGTGAAGTCTCCATGGTAATGATATTGAAGCATAGGGGATCATTTGAGAACGGTCAAGTTTGAGGAAAATCAAGGAGGTGCTATGAGAATACAGCAGAGGAAGGTTAAAAAAAAAAAATGGGATGTGACACCAAGGATGAAATAAACACTAATTTCAGCAGACATAGTCAATTAGTCTAGTAGCACATCAACCAACTAATATGAATGAACTGACATAAATTAGACCAATAACTCTCAGTCTTCTAAGGTCCTATTAAGCATGTTCATTTCAAGATACATCCCAGAAATGCTGATTCATAGGTTTGAATGGGACCTAGAAGTCAGGAGAGAATGGACCTCCAGGTGATTCTGATAGTTTCCAGACCTCACTTTGAGGAGTGAAGTGAAAATTGTTAAGTAGTTAATCAGGAGTAATTGATAAGATACTAGGAATAAGGCAAATTGGTTAATACATGTGAGTGCCAGAAATAGGCTGATATGAGCACTTCTTGGCCTGAAAGGATGCTTATTTTTCTGCCTAATATTTCTTTTTCTGAATTCAACTAATTTCAAAAGAGCGTTAAAAGTATAAGACAGGGTTTTAAAACTCCATGTTTTAAGAAACCAGAGGAAAAATACATTCAGATTAATTAGTTGATGGTACTGTTTATAGAGTGCTGTTTTAGGAGGAGAAATATAAAGGGAAGGAACTATGGCAATCAAGATGTTTCCCTTTATTTTGTATATTTTATATTTTCTCTAGTTTAAAAGAAGGCTTTGACTTTATATTGTAATTTCTGTTTACCACAGGTTACAGTTTTGTAATATTTAACCTTAAGAACATGATTTGAATTTTCTAAAACTTAGATAATTTCTGCCTAGTAAAAAGCTACATAAATAGGATAATATATTTCAGTTATATCAAATATATCATCTATTTCCTAACCTTCAAAAATGACTGAGCATTTTCAAAAAAAAAGAACCTTCTTTTCACTTGAATATTAATTTATTTTATTCCCAAAATATAACAGTATTCAGCATAAGCTATGGTCATTATTCATTTCCAACAACTTTGAATTTGTGACACCTCCCAATTGGTTTCTGCCAAAGATCATGAAAGTGAAATATATGTTCTAATTTAAATTCAAGCAATTTAGAAAATGCAGAGAAAAGTTGGTCTCCATGGTAATGATATTGAAGCATAGGGGATCATTTGAGAACGGTCAAGTTTGAGGAAAATCAAGGAGGTGCTATGAGAATACAGCAGAGGAAGGTTAAAAAAAAAAAATGGGATGTGACACCAAGGATGAAATAAACACTAATTTCAGCAGACATAGTCAATTAGTCTAGTAGCACATCAACCAACTAATATGAATGAACTGACATAAATTAGACCAATAACTCTCAGTCTTCTAAGGTCCTATTAAGCATGTTCATTTCAAGATACATCCCAGAAATGCTGATTCATAGGTTTGAATGGGACCTAGAAGTCAGGAGAGAATGGACCTCCAGGTGATTCTGATAGTTTCCAGACCTCACTTTGAGGAGTGAAGTGAAAATTGTTAAGTAGTTAATCAGGAGTAATTGATAAGATACTAGGAATAAGGCAAATTGGTTAATACATGTGAGTGCCAGAAATAGGCTGATATGAGCACTTCTTGGCCTGAAAGGATGCTTATTTTTCTGCCTAATATTTCTTTTTCTGAATTCAACTAATTTCAAAAGAGCGTTAAAAGTATAAGACAGGGTTTTAAAACTCCATGTTTTAAGAAACCAGAGGAAAAATACATTCAGATTAATTAGTTGATGGTACTGTTTATAGAGTGCTGTTTTAGGAGGAGAAATATAAAGGGAAGGAACTATGGCAATCAAGATGTTTCCCTTTATTTTGTATATTTTATATTTTCTCTAGTTTAAAAGAAGGCTTTGACTTTATATTGTAATTTCTGTTTACCACAGGTTACAGTTTTGTAATATTTAACCTTAAGAACATGATTTGAATTTTCTAAAACTTAGATAATTTCTGCCTAGTAAAAAGCTACATAAATAGGATAATATATTTCAGTTATATCAAATATATCATCTATTTCCTAACCTTCAAAAATGACTGAGCATTTTCAAAAAAAAAAAAAGAACCTTCTTTTCACTTGAATATTAATTTATTTTATTCCCAAAATATAACAGTATTCAGCATAAGCTATGGTCATTATTCATTTCCAACAACTTTGAATTTGTGACACCTCCCAATTGGTTTCTGCCAAAGATCATGAAAGTGAAATATATGTTCTAATTTAAATTCAAGCAATTTAGAAAGATGTCATCAGATTACAGATTCTATGGCATTTAATTAGGTAGTGTTTTGGCTGCAAACTCTGACATTTTGGGGCTCCTAAAGATACTAGTGGGTCTTCTCAGGTGGCACCAGTGGTAAGGAATCCACTTGCCACTTGCCACTTACCAATGCAGGAAACATAAGAAACATGAGTTCAATTCCTGGGTCAGGAAGCTCCCTTGGAAGAGGGCAATGGCAACCCACTTCAGTATCCTTGCCTGGAGAATCCAATGGACAGAGGAGCCTAGTGGGCCATGGTCCACGGGGTCGCAAAAGAGTTGTACACAACTGAGCACATAGGATAAAGAAAGATACTAGAGACTGGCTAAAGGAGACACAGAATGAAACAATCAGGTGCCCTCACTAGGAAGTCAAAGGGCTTTCGACTCATTTTCATTGAATGTTGTTGATAAGTTTCAGAAATCTTGATCATCTTCAAAACCGTGTTCCTGTTTCTTTCATGAATTTGAGTAAATATAATGGCTTTGTGCTTTTATCGCTCTAGGAATTTGGCTGAATTCTTGACAAGGAAAATCATAATTCAGTATTTGAAAATACATTAGTGGAAACATTTTAAAAGAGGTTGTGTGTCATCATCCTGTTTTTCTTTTTTTTAAATCCTCTTTGCCTTCACCCTTCTGAAGGACGTTGACTTCTTTGCAGACAATAGACCAAAAAATTTGAAGGTGTTCAAGTTGGTAACCATAAAGATGTCAAGCATCATTTACTGAACCACTGGGAGTGAGCAGATGTGTGTGGCATTGGTAGTTAATCAGTCTGGTAGTGATTTCTATATTTTAATAGGCAAGTGTCTAGCAGAAAATGGCTTTTGGCTTGATAGAAAAGTCAGAAAGGAAGCAATTATGACAATTGTTTAGCAGGTTTTCAGACTCTGTAAAAGGTTTGGAGGCCAGTGCATTATGTTATATACCCTTCTTGAAGAGTTTCTTGCTATGGATTCCATGAAAAGAAACCTTGAAATATGATTAAGCTATTCTACATTTTAAGTTTAAGGGAAATGTTTTCAAAATCATCTTTAACATATATGTCATAGTTCCATAATTTACTAAAGAACTTCTAAAATTAGTTATTTTAGGTGTGTGATTTATGAAGTAAATCTGATTTTTCATATTGTTGAAATATTGGTTGTCAAGAATACATCTCCAAACCCCTGTGTTATAATCCTCAAAACTTCCAGATTTGCACTTAAGAGACCTTTAATGAATGTATTTCCAACTGAAGAAACTTCTAATTTCTTCAGAGTAAGAATACAGGTTTTGACTTGAGACCACTAGAATTAGTGCAGCTATCTGAACATCCCATATTCTTCCTAAACCAGAACACTTAATATCAGCCTAAATCAAAATTGATCCATGTGCTTCACTCCAGGAGTAGCATGAAGATTCTTTATTGGCAGGAGGGGAAAGGTACATTGTAGGCAAAACTTCCTCTTTTTTTTTGGAGGATAATTGCTTCACAGTATTGTGTTGGTTTCTTCCATACATCAACATGAATCAGCCACAATTATGCATATGTCTTCTCCCTCCCTAGCCTACCTCCCATCTCCCTCCCCATCCCACCCATCTAGGTTGTCACAGAGCACTGGACTGAGCTTGACAAGAAAGGGCCTTCTTCTTGTTACCCGTTCATGGTTGCTTCTTTAGCCCTTTTTGCTCAAGTTTGCCACAGAGAGGGTACCAGTTCTCACTTTGGAAGGAATAGAACAGAACAAGAGCCCACAGGGTTCCAACAGTGACTCTCAGTGTGTAGAATAAGCCGTGCAGTTTGTCTTGCTGACTGTTGCCACACAGTCTGAACAGCTCTCTTGGCTAAGAACTGAAGAGAGAGAAAACTCCAAACTCCACCTCCTTTCTAAATCCAGGGGATTAATGCTGTTGTTATTTGCTCTTCGGGTCAAGCCAGCCCAGAGGAACACAGGGCCAGTCAGTGGGATAAAATCAGCAAGTGGGGACAATAGCCCAACTTCCCCCATTCTCACGGGCTACCGTGATGACATTGGAAGCATGATTTCAAACCACTGGCAGCATGCCTCCTTCCTATGTGTAAAAGTAATCATGAGCAGCCTCAAGCAACTCAGACGTTTAAACTAGGCTTTGAGTGACTTGCCCGAATTCACAACTGAGAGTTAGGACCCCAACTATGAACGAGAGTAAATTTAGAAAAATATTCCTTTTGATTTCAGATCCAAGTATGCAATCCTAAACTGTCAGAAGGAATTCACAGTATATTCTGTAATTCAATAATTTTTTAACTCTCTCCATGGCATAGAAAAGAAGGGTTAATTTATGTCAAGGCCGTTCTTATTTTATTTTTTAAATAACTAGATAACTCAGTGGAGCGATTAACATTCTAAAACAACAAATGATCATATTACCGCAAGGTCCTGACTTACTGTCAAGTCTCCAAGGTAAAAAGGCTTTGAGCCGATACTGAAACTCCATCCTCTTGTACTGAGGTATTTGGCTCCTCGGGATCCCCAAAGGTAACAGAAAGGCTTGTAGGCAAAACTTCCTCTTTTTTTTTGGAGGATAATTGCTTCACAGTATTGTGTTGGTTTCTTCCATACATCAACATGAATCAGCCACAATTATGCATATGTCTTCTCCCTCCCTAGCCTACCTCCCATCTCCCTCCCCATCCCACCCATCTAGGTTGTCACAGAGCACTGGACTGAGCTTGACAAGAAAGGGCCTTCTTCTTGTTACCCGTTCATGGTTGCTTCTTTAGCCCTTTTTGCTCAAGTTTGCCACAGAGAGGGTACCAGTTCTCACTTTGGAAGGAATAGAACAGAACAAGAGCCCACAGGGTTCCAACAGTGACTCTCAGTGTGTAGAATAAGCCGTGCAGTTTGTCTTGCTGACTGTTGCCACACAGTCTGAACAGCTCTCTTGGCTAAGAACTGAAGAGAGAGAAAACTCCAAACTCCACCTCCTTTCTAAATCCAGGGGATTAATGCTGTTGTTATTTGCTCTTCGGGTCAAGCCAGCCCAGAGGAACACAGGGCCAGTCAGTGGGATAAAATCAGCAAGTGGGGACAATAGCCCAACTTCCCCCATTCTCACGGGCTACCGTGATGACATTGGAAGCATGATTTCAAACCACTGGCAGCATGCCTCCTTCCTATGTGTAAAAGTAATCATGAGCAGCCTCAAGCAACTCAGACGTTTAAACTAGGCTTTGAGTGACTTGCCCGAATTCACAACTGAGAGTTAGGACCCCAACTATGAACGAGAGTAAATTTAGAAAAATATTCCTTTTGATTTCAGATCCAAGTATGCAATCCTAAACTGTCAGAAGGGAATTCACAGTATATTCTGTAATTCAATAATTTTTTAACTCTCTCCATGGCATAGAAAAGAAGGGTTAATTTATGTCAAGGCCGTTCTTATTTTATTTTTTAAATAACTAGATAACTCAGTGGAGCGATTAACATTCTAAAACAACAAATGATCATATTACCGCAAGGTCCTGACTTACTGTCAAGTCTCCAAGGTAAAAAGGCTTTGAGCCGATACTGAAACTCCATCCTCTTGTACTGAGGTATGGCTCCTCGTAAGGTAACATGTCTGGTGCCCTGCTGTTTGGGAATGACCCCAAGGCAGCCATGGAAGATGAAGTTTCAGCAGGAGAGACTGAGAATCTCAGAGGATTTGCTCTGTGATACAGAGACTCCTGCCTGTGAGTGACAATTTCCCAAGAAACCTTCACTGACAATATTAAACTATTGTGACTGTTCAGGTCTTTTTGCCCTGAGCTAGTGATGGTGGTCTCTGCATTTAAATAGTGTGTTGACTCTGGATGGCAACCCTGGAAAATTTTAGAAGTCAGGAAACATCATATGGGGTCTTGAAAGACATAACTCAGACATGGAAAATACATTTTCTCAGACATGCCTCTCTTTCTCTCTCTCTCTTAAACACACATACACACACAAACATACACACTTTCTTTCCACCTGGGGAGAAATTATTTCATGAAATAAATTGAATCTCCAGCATTTTCTCTCCCAAATATGTTTTCCTTAGTTATCACATAAGATATCATGTATCATACAACATGTAAGGTAAGAATTATAGAATGTTGACATTTCTAGTCATTTAACCTTGCTATTTCTCTGAACAAATCAACTTAAAATAGAACTATTCCAAAGTCAATGGTATTTCAAGGTGGCAAGCTGTTACTTAGGGACTTTACTCCTGGTGATTTTAAGCTTTAATATTGTGAACATTAAGTCATACTACACCATTGCATTTACTTTATTTTATTTTGCTTTTACAGAGTATTGTTCTTTATAGCTCTATATAACCTCAAATCCATCATAGGCTTATCTTTGATCCTTTCCACCTGAGCCCCCCTGTCCCTACACACCATTGCATTTTTAATGAAAATATTGGTTTGCAATTGTGAAAATGTTAACTTCAGGCTCAGACACGCCTTAGAGATACTGGTACATTAGAGAACAGTTCTTTTGTAGAGCAAAAGCTGCCATATGGGTACTTCTCTGAGTGAACCCTCCACTGTTACATAGGATGAGAACTTGGCCTTGGAGCTGAATGAGCTGCTGAAATTTGATCAGCTAAAGGCCAGTCTGCAGGAAGCTGTCATCACCTCCCTGAGTTTGCAGACCTTAAAAGGGAAGCACTTTCACTTTCAGGGTTTCTGTGGACTGTGGGCTCTTTCTTGCACTGAAGCGTCGCAGCCAGTCTCGTCTTGTGATGGATTCATCTTGTTTGTGGCCTCTTGTTTGTTGTGTTTTGCCTCGCCGCATCCTTGATTTCTCTATAAACCTCTCTGCTGTATCTTCTGGGCACCCAGAGATGGCAAAGTTTCATCAGCGACGATAAGATCTCTTACTTGTGCTTTCCTTCTGGCTGTCTTTCTCTTTCTCACTAATCCTCTTCACTTCTGCAGCTAGTTTATAATACAAAAGTCATGCCCTTATATTTGCCAGGGACTCACAGAAGTGCTTAGCTTTGAAAGCAGCATCAGTGAGGCACATGTGAATCATTTTGTAAATGTGTACATGCACAGGGAAGTAGTATCTTCCTGGTAGACTCAGTAGAGGCAGTATCTCTCAGAAGAGCCATCTCCAACCTGCAGGAGAATACACCTGGATTCCATCATGATCACATGTTGTGGCAACATTCTTCTTCCAGGTGAATTTATTTTGAGAGGGACAAGAATCAGCACAGTCTGCACTGACCAAAGTTGCCTAAAAAGGCACAAATTCAATGAATATTGATTAAAATGTGATCCTTTTAAAGGCAAAGTTTGAAACCATTTTCACATAATGTGTTTTCTTATTTTACCATGTAAACTTTAACTGTGGAAGGGATCTATACCAAACCTTCATAAAGATATCAGACTGGGTACCAGAACTTCCAAATACACAGAAGGGAAATGTTGTCCGGCAGTTATTGAAAGAGGGGACTCTTATTTGGGATTTTTTCATATGGTTAGTAGATATGAGACCACTTGGACTAAGAGAATGGGTTTCTGATTTTGATGTTTTTCCATCACTGGTGTGAGATTTCAATGAAACCATGGTTGTGGACTGCCTAACATAGGACCTGAAATATTAAATGTTTAATAAATGCTAACTGAATGTGAACTTGAATAGTATGAGACCCCCAGATGCAAGGAACATACAATTGAGATTATTACCATAACGTAAATCTAAAGCCCTAGAGATAGAACAAACGTGAAAAGTATAATCGACTCAGTTTAATAATTAATTGTCATGGATATTTTTTCTTTTGAAGGGAATATTTTCCCAGCTGATACAGAAAATAGAAGTGCCACAGTGATATGGATCTTTAAATACAAGTCTTGAAAAGCAAGAGGACAGAGGAGGAGAGGGAGAGGAAGGAAAAGAAGAGAAAGAGGAAGAAAGAAGAGGGATTACCTAGGTCTTATGCTAAGGACTTGAAATGGAAAGCACTAGAGCTTAGTCATTAGAAAAAATAGAGGAGGGCTTCTCTGGTGGTCCAGTGGGTAAAGAGTCTGCCTTGCAGTGCAGGGGGAACCGGTTCAATCCCTGGCTTGGGACGATCCTATGTGCCAGGGAGTGGCTGGACTGGTGTGTCCATTTATGAGTCAGTGCTCTGAAGTCCATGCACCCAGAACCAGTGCTCTGCAACGAGAGACACCACTGCAGTGGGAGGCCCACACAGGCCAAAGAATAAAGATGGCTAAAATAAATAAATAAAAAACCAACAAAAGAGGCTAAAATTTAAAAAAAAAAAAAAAAAGGGGAGCGAGACTACCTGTATTCAAGCCCTGCACTAATGTGTAAGAGTCATATGACCCCAGGGAGGTGACTTAATGCCTCAAGTCATATATGCCTTCCTTTTCAAATGGGTTTGATAATAAAACCTACCTCTTAGGGTTGCTGTGAGGATTTTAATGAGGTAACAAGTCTAAACAGGACTGTCTCTTGGTAACATTTGTTTTTACTAACTAGTAAAAATTAATTAGTAAAAAATAAGCATCACCAACTCTATGGACATAAAGTTGAGCAGACTTCAGGAGATAGTGGAGGACGATGGAGCCTAGCATACTACAGTCCATAGGGTCACAAAGAATTGGGCACATCCTAGTGACTGAACAACAGTAAACTAATATAAGTGGTAAGAATAAAAGTATTGAAGAAATATGAAGCAGGGAAGAGTCTTAGTTTGGCAACTAATCATTGCAAATGAAGTCCCCAAGGGAAAATGGTTTCAAAATTAATACTGAAAACACAATTTTACTTGAATTCCATCCCAGTGGACACTTATCAGATGTTTCTACTCTTTATATGTGTATGCAGAAGACAAAGAGCTAGGCACAAATGAAGTCTATTTTTTTTTTTTTTTGCATGTTTTTGTTAGTTATTAGTAGGATGTTGTATTAATGTTGATCAGGGAAGACTGATTCTGGTAAATGGTTGGCAGAGAAGGTCTCTATAGGCTTAAAGAACTTTTTTTAATTTACTGAAATCAACTAAATTATGTTTGAAACTTCCCCATTTATATATAAGGAGCAATCACTAAAGAGGAGGAAAAAGTCTTACAGTGTTTAAAAAAAAAAAAAACTGCACTAGATGACTGAAAAATAGAGGAGGGCTTCTCTGGTGGTCCAGTGGGTAAAGAGTCTGCCTTGCAGTGCAGGGGGAACCGGTTCAATCCCTGGCTTGGGACGATCCTATGTGCCAGGGAGTGGCTGGACTGGTGTGTCCATTTATGAGTCAGTGCTCTGAAGTCCATGCACCCAGAACCAGTGCTCTGCAACGAGAGACACCACTGCAGTGGGAGGCCCACACAGGCCAAAGAATAAAGATGGCTAAAATAAATAAATAAAAAACCAACAAAAGAGGCTAAAATTTAAAAAAAAAAAAAAAAAAGAGGGGAGCGAGACTACCTGTATTCAAGCCCTGCACTAATGTGTAAGAGTCATATGACCCCAGGGAGGTGACTTAATGCCTCAAGTCATATATGCCTTCCTTTTCAAATGGGTTTGATAATAAAACCTACCTCTTAGGGTTGCTGTGAGGATTTTAATGAGGTAACAAGTCTAAACAGGACTGTCTCTTGGTAACATTTGTTTTTACTAACTAGTAAAAATTAATTAGTAAAAAATAAGCATCACCAACTCTATGGACATAAAGTTGAGCAGACTTCAGGAGATAGTGGAGGACGATGGAGCCTAGCATACTACAGTCCATAGGGTCACAAAGAATTGGGCACATCCTAGTGACTGAACAACAGTAAACTAATATAAGTGGTAAGAATAAAAGTATTGAAGAAATATGAAGCAGGGAAGAGTCTTAGTTTGGCAACTAATCATTGCAAATGAAGTCCCCAAGGGAAAATGGTTTCAAAATTAATACTGAAAACACAATTTTACTTGAATTCCATCCCAGTGGACACTTATCAGATGTTTCTACTCTTTATATGTGTATGCAGAAGACAAAGAGCTAGGCACAAATGAAGTCTATTTTTTTTTTTTTTTGCATGTTTTTGTTAGTTATTAGTAGGATGTTGTATTAATGTTGATCAGGGAAGACTGATTCTGGTAAATGGTTGGCAGAGAAGGTCTCTATAGGCTTAAAGAACTTTTTTTAATTTACTGAAATCAACTAAATTATGTTTGAAACTTCCCCATTTATATATAAGGAGCAATCACTAAAGAGGAGGAAAAAGTCTTACAGTGTTAATAAAACACTGACTAGATCAAGGCAGATAACTACTCACATATTTTTTAAAAATGCAGTGTCAATCTTCTGTCCCTGTAGTATTTATATGACTGGGAAAGATTGCCAGCATACCCATTCAAATCATTTATTCCACTAACATTTTGGGGGCATCAGCTTTGTTCCAGGTACCATGTACAGTGTCAGCTAAGGCATATTGACCTCATGGGATTTGTACTCTAGTGAAGAGACATACAATTTCAGACAAAAATAAATAACACATATAGTAAAATGGTAGATAGTTGAGGTAACTTTAAAAAGGTAACGTAGTAACATAGTTAAAAAAGAGAAGAAGAAAAGGTGCACTTGGAAGCAGGTGGTTATTACTGGAAAAAATGTGTCAGGAAAATCTCCCTTAGGAGACACCATGAACAAACAGCATAAGGAGGTGAGCTCATTTGTGTGAGCTATACTCAAACAATATACTATATTATTTCATTGGGGCACCACAAAAATGAGGACCATGATGGATTCAACTCCAGACTAGCTCTCATACAAAATTTTTGGCTTATTAGGTGATCCATTAGCACCCTTAAGTCTCATCATGGATTGCATTAATGGGAAATTTATCAACTTTTTGTGGCTCAGTTTCTTTGCATGTAAAATGGGGATAAAAATAAGATCTATCTCATCAGATTCTGTAAGGACAGTTGTGTTGTTACATGCAAAAGAGCTTAGAAGAGTATCTGGTATATGTAGTGAGGGATATATAAGTATTAGCTCCTTTGTTATTATTGCTATTGTTGTAACCAAATATGAGCAGGCTGAAAGATCCCATGCTGGGTATACTTTATGCTGGAGGCGTAAATGTTATTAAGCTTTTTGGAAATGTAAGTGAGGAATAGTTAATTTGTTATAGAATTACAAATATTGACCCTTTTCCTTTATATATAGTTTAATGTTGTATTAATGTTGATCAGGGAAGACTGATTCTGGTAAATGGTTGGCAGAGAAGGTCTCTATAGGCTTAAAGAACTTTTTTTAATTTACTGAAATCAACTAAATTATGTTTGAAACTTCCCCATTTATATATAAGGAGCAATCACTAAAGAGGAGGAAAAAGTCTTACAGTGTTAATAAAACACTGACTAGATCAAGGCAGATAACTACTCACATATTTTTTAAAAATGCAGTGTCAATCTTCTGTCCCTGTAGTATTTATATGACTGGGAAAGATTGCCAGCATACCCATTCAAATCATTTATTCCACTAACATTTTGGGGGCATCAGCTTTGTTCCAGGTACCATGTACAGTGTCAGCTAAGGCATATTGACCTCATGGGATTTGTACTCTAGTGAAGAGACATACAATTTCAGACAAAAATAAATAACACATATAGTAAAATGGTAGATAGTTGAGGTAACTTTAAAAAGGTAACGTAGTAACATAGTTAAAAAAGAGAAGAAGAAAAGGTGCACTTGGAAGCAGGTGGTTATTACTGGAAAAAATGTGTCAGGAAAATCTCCCTTAGGAGACACCATGAACAAACAGCATAAGGAGGTGAGCTCATTTGTGTGAGCTATACTCAAACAATATACTATATTATTTCATTGGGGCACCACAAAAATGAGGACCATGATGGATTCAACTCCAGACTAGCTCTCATACAAAATTTTTGGCTTATTAGGTGATCCATTAGCACCCTTAAGTCTCATCATGGATTGCATTAATGGGAAATTTATCAACTTTTTGTGGCTCAGTTTCTTTGCATGTAAAATGGGGATAAAAATAAGATCTATCTCATCAGATTCTGTAAGGACAGTTGTGTTGTTACATGCAAAAGAGCTTAGAAGAGTATCTGGTATATGTAGTGAGGGATATATAAGTATTAGCTCCTTTGTTATTATTGCTATTGTTGTAACCAAATATGAGCAGGCTGAAAGATCCCATGCTGGGTATACTTTATGCTGGAGGCGTAAATGTTATTAAGCTTTTTGGAAATGTAAGTGAGGAATAGTTAATTTGTTATAGAATTACAAATATTGACCCTTTTCCTTTATATATAGTTTAATGTCTG
Source organism: Tragulus kanchil (assembly GCA_022376925.1). Lineage (NCBI taxonomy): Eukaryota > Metazoa > Chordata > Mammalia > Artiodactyla > Tragulidae > Tragulus > Tragulus kanchil. The sequence continues at coordinate 71,124,169 of JAIOJX010000031.1, forward strand.
ACTTTGGGTTTATAAAATGAATAAAGCAAATGTAATAAGAATTTGGGGCAGTGGGATGAAGCCTTAAATATCAGTAACATATTCTGAATGAAGTATTGCTTGGGGCAAAGATATTTATCCCTTATTTCCTATTTAATCTTCTTGGGTGGTCCCATTATTATTTTCTTTTACTTGGCATAAACTTAATAACTGTTTTAATCATCATAGAACAACATTGCATTCTGAAAATGACATATGAATTTGGAGAAGAAAGGAAGCATTGAACTAGTATTTACTGACATAAAGGGAATACATTGAAGGAAACCAGATTCAATTATCTAGTTACCTAGTATATTTACAAAACTGGAATGTGATGAAAATTCTACTGTTACTCTCAATACTCTGTGAAAACTGAGATAGCTTTAACAGAATCATCGCCTTGTCTGATGGGCTGTAAGTCCAGGAGAATAGGATCCCAAAGTTATAAAGGTACCACTATAGTTTCTAAAAGATGCAAGTCCAGATGGCTCTACATGCAAAGCTGTTATCTTCAGCCTTACAGTTTTCTGCTAATAACCAATGCCAAGTGTTAATAACTCAATCTTTCTCTCTCTCTCTAGCTCTTTCTCTCTTTTAAAGACTCCATAAAGTTGAGGTATTTAAAACCAGAAATTTTTGTTACCCTAAACTATTTGAAGAACAGAAATAGTTGTGCCCTAAACAATCAAACAAAAAAGGGTTTGTAAGTAGACAATGTTTTTGCTTCTTTTTCAGTGTTCTTTCTGTTACACACCAAGTCCATTTGTACCAACAGTAGCAACTTTCTTTTTGCCCCATATAATCAAACATTTAACCTCACAGGGTTATTAATCACTCTTTGCACTTAGATGGCCTAAGTTTGAGAAGGCTTTGCTTAGAATTCTGTAAACAGTCATTAATCCTTAAAAAAAAAAAGGAAAAAAAGGAAAAGAAAAAAGGAAAAAATTCAGGAGGTTATGAGATTTTATAGTTATTTGATTCAAATTATTGAGTTTATGTAGTTATCCATAGACTCGCAAGTTTTCATAGGATCCATGCTCATTAATAAAGGGCTTCCTGGGTATCCAAGTGGGTAAAGAATCTACCTGCCATGCAAGTGATGTGGGTTTGATCCCTGAGTTGGAAACATCCCCTGGAGAAGGGCATAGCTACCTGATCTAGTATTCTTGCCTGGAGAATCCTATGGACACAGGAGCCTGGGGGGCTATTGTCCATAGGGTCACCAAGAGTCAGAAACAACTTAGTGACTGAACACACATGCATACATGCTCATTTGTGCTTTTCTAGTCATGAGGTCGATGCAGTGCAAATGTTGAAAGGTCTTGGTTGTTTTGCCTAGCTGTTAGGTCCCCATCTGTCTGTCTTTCACTTTTTTACTCTTCACTTGATGTCATTTTTCTCCATGAAGCTTCTCTGACACTAAGATGGTTCCTCTTCTGCCCTCTGAAAGTTGTATGCATCTGTGCCCACATGCCCACACATATGGTATCATTTACTTACATAATTACATCTTTCTAAAATTAAACTGTAAGATATAACATTAAAAACTTGTTTTACTCATCATTGTTTTCCAGTCCCTAGCATGATGCTCATACTAAACAATGTCTATTTGTTATTGCATAATGAATGTAATATGGCTATGAGGTTCCAAGTAAAATCTAGCCTCTATCATGAACTGATGGTGCGACCTTAGGCATATTTATTAAATTTTTTAGTCAGTATCCTCCTTTGCTAATAATACTAATGCTAACATTTGGAGAGTAGTTTTTATATAGCAAGCATTGTTATGAGCTGTATTTTAGCTCATTAAATTTTATAAGAATCCTGTGGAGTAGATATTTTATTGTCTCTAAGGTATAGTCAAAAGAATTAAAGCAAAGAGGGATTAAATAACCTGAATATTAGCAAAATGACAGAATTAGTAGGGAATTTGAATCAGGTATCCAGGCTCAAGAGACTCTTAGTCACTACTCTACATGCTTCCCAACACCTTTATTTTTTCAGTTTTGTTTCAAAATTAATGTTGAATGATAGTACATTTTTAAAATGACTTGTTGACTGATTGCTTCTGGGCATACAACCTAGGTGAAACTTCTATTTTTCTTTCTGTCTTTCTGTTTCTTTTATAGCTATTGACTCTTAAATTGGCTGATATTTAGCATTCTTGTTTATAAGTAATCATAATGTTTACCTTGCATTTGACTCACAATAGAATAAACTAGTCTTTTAAAACATTGGGGGCTATTGTTTCCATAGGGGGTCACCAAGACGTCCTATGGACACAGGAGCCTGGGGGGCTATTGTCCATAGGGTCACCAAGAGTCAGAAACAACTTAGTGACTGAACACACATGCATACATGCTCATTTGTGCTTTTCTAGTCATGAGGTCGATGCAGTGCAAATGTTGAAAGGTCTTGGTTGTTTTGCCTAGCTGTTAGGTCCCCATCTGTCTGTCTTTCACTTTTTTACTCTTCACTTGATGTCATTTTTCTCCATGAAGCTTCTCTGACACTAAGATGGTTCCTCTTCTGCCCTCTGAAAGTTGTATGCATCTGTGCCCACATGCCCACACATATGGTATCATTTACTTACATAATTACATCTTTCTAAAATTAAACTGTAAGATATAACATTAAAAACTTGTTTTACTCATCATTGTTTTCCAGTCCCTAGCATGATGCTCATACTAAACAATGTCTATTTGTTATTGCATAATGAATGTAATATGGCTATGAGGTTCCAAGTAAAATCTAGCCTCTATCATGAACTGATGGTGCGACCTTAGGCATATTTATTAAATTTTTTAGTCAGTATCCTCCTTTGCTAATAATACTAATGCTAACATTTGGAGAGTAGTTTTTATATAGCAAGCATTGTTATGAGCTGTATTTTAGCTCATTAAATTTTATAAGAATCCTGTGGAGTAGATATTTTATTGTCTCTAAGGTATAGTCAAAAGAATTAAAGCAAAGAGGGATTAAATAACCTGAATATTAGCAAAATGACAGAATTAGTAGGGAATTTGAATCAGGTATCCAGGCTCAAGAGACTCTTAGTCACTACTCTACATGCTTCCCAACACCTTTATTTTTTCAGTTTTGTTTCAAAATTAATGTTGAATGATAGTACATTTTTAAAATGACTTTTTGACTGATTGCTTCTGGGCATACAACCTAGGTGAAACTTCTATTTTTCTTTCTGTCTTTCTGTTTCTTTTATAGCTATTGACTCTTAAATTGGCTGATATTTAGCATTCTTGTTTATAAGTAATCATAATGTTTACCTTGCATTTGACTCACAATAGAATAAACTAGTGTCTATAGTGTAAAAGCATTTAATAAATGAATTATTTTAGTGTTGATTCATAAAAATAATAGGTACGCTTATACAAGTTTATTTAAATAAAATAATGAATAACATCAAAATATGGCTTTATTTGTCTATATTGGGAGAATAACAGATGCTTTTTTTTTAGCCAGAATGTTTAAAATTAAAGATTTACAAAAAGGGTAGATTTTAAATGTCCTCATCACAGGAAAAAAATGTTATAATGAGATGAAGTGATGAATGTGAATCAAATTTATGATGGCAAATAATAAATTTACCTTTCTCTGTCTCCATCTCTTTATAAATAAGTGGTCATTATGAAGTAGACCTTAACCCCAAATAATGTTATATATTAAATATAAATTAATGAAACCAGAACAAAATCTACAGTGAATGAATTATTTGGAAAATTAGAGGTTTTCCAGTTGCTTTAGGGCCAATACTTCATCCCAAGTCAAGAGCTTAGTTGGAGGTAAAACCAACTGCTAGACACTGCTAGCAGCAATAAAAATAAAACAAGCCTGTTTTAATTAATTAGGCAGTTAATGAACCCCTGGTTTACAAATGAGGCCCATGTGCCCATGGTCAAACTGATATAAGAGGCAGAGCCAGGATTTGAAGATAGATTTGACTCAAAGGCTTTGGGCTCTTAGTTGTTGCATTACTTGCTATTTGAAAATATGGTTTTAGATAGTGTATACACCTATCAGGCTTACATAGCTTGACCTAGCTTCTGTTCAATTTGGCTCATTAATTCACTCTTCTCCAAATGGAATTTGAATCAGGTATCCAGGCTCAAGAGACTCTTAGTCACTACTCTACATGCTTCCCAACACCTTTATTTTTTCAGTTTTGTTTCAAAATTAATGTTGAATGATAGTACATTTTTAAAATGACTTTTTGACTGATTGCTTCTGGGCATACAACCTAGGTGAAACTTCTATTTTTCTTTCTGTCTTTCTGTTTCTTTTATAGCTATTGACTCTTAAATTGGCTGATATTTAGCATTCTTGTTTATAAGTAATCATAATGTTTACCTTGCATTTGACTCACAATAGAATAAACTAGTGTCTATAGTGTAAAAGCATTTAATAAATGAATTATTTTAGTGTTGATTCATAAAAATAATAGGTACGCTTATACAAGTTTATTTAAATAAAATAATGAATAACATCAAAATATGGCTTTATTTGTCTATATTGGGAGAATAACAGATGCTTTTTTTTTAGCCAGAATGTTTAAAATTAAAGATTTACAAAAAGGGTAGATTTTAAATGTCCTCATCACAGGAAAAAAATGTTATAATGAGATGAAGTGATGAATGTGAATCAAATTTATGATGGCAAATAATAAATTTACCTTTCTCTGTCTCCATCTCTTTATAAATAAGTGGTCATTATGAAGTAGACCTTAACCCCAAATAATGTTATATATTAAATATAAATTAATGAAACCAGAACAAAATCTACAGTGAATGAATTATTTGGAAAATTAGAGGTTTTCCAGTTGCTTTAGGGCCAATACTTCATCCCAAGTCAAGAGCTTAGTTGGAGGTAAAACCAACTGCTAGACACTGCTAGCAGCAATAAAAATAAAACAAGCCTGTTTTAATTAATTAGGCAGTTAATGAACCCCTGGTTTACAAATGAGGCCCATGTGCCCATGGTCAAACTGATATAAGAGGCAGAGCCAGGATTTGAAGATAGATTTGACTCAAAGGCTTTGGGCTCTTAGTTGTTGCATTACTTGCTATTTGAAAATATGGTTTTAGATAGTGTATACACCTATCAGGCTTACATAGCTTGACCTAGCTTCTGTTCATGGAACTCTTCTCCAAGGAAGCTCATTAATTCACTCAACTATTATTTATGGCATGCCCGAATGAGATGGATACACTGGGTGTGCATCACAGTTTCTGAATAAAATTAAGCATATTGAGGAAAACTGCTGTTTCACTTATTTCCTGTGACAAGAGACTTGCTGCATGCATACTCAGTTACGTCAGACTCTGTTACCCAATGGACTGTAGTCTGCCAGACTTCTTTGTCTGTGGGATTTCTCAGGCAGGACTACTAAAGTGGGTAGCCATTTCCTCCTCCAGTAAGATCTTCCCAACCCAGGGATCAAAGCAACGTGTCCTATAGCTCCTGCATTAGTTGATGAATTCTTACCACTGAACCACCTGGGAAACAGAGATTTGCTACTAAATTTTTAATTTTATATCATTACAGTTTAGCTACTCTTTTCTTTTTTTATTATTTTTTCAAAATTAGCAGACCTGAATAAACGGGTTTTTTAGATGAACTAAACTAAGTAGGTCATAAGACAGAATCTTCTCAGAGAGAAAGAAGAAAAATGTGTCAAATGGGCATTCAGCCAGTCTTGAGGAATGAACGCAGTGTTTTCAGACTCTTCAGAATATTAAGAACAGGTCATAAGTAAAAGAAAATAGGAAATAAGGACCGGAGGTTGGGAAGCCTGGAGTCAGTTCAGACTGTCTGAATCACTTATGTTGTGGTGGTGATTTGAGCTGACAAAATGTTATTAGAGGGATCACTCTCCTCAACACTGTTTGCTTTGGGAAGTCAGGCAGAGATTTATTATGGCTGAAAGCCCTTAACAGCTGTCGGATGTGAGTTCTGGGTTAAGAGAGTTGAAAATCTCAGTTGAAATTAATAGCATGAGTTGCAATTTTGAATGTTTGCAACAGTTGCAATGGAAAAACAACAAAAAATGTCAGTGACTGTAGTTTTATTCAACATCTACAATTATATTTTGTTGCAAGAAGAGTTATGATATATCATGCAAGGAAAAGGGCAACATGGTATCCACTGAAACTAATCCTGAAATCTGAACTGCTAATTAACATGACTGAAAGTCCATGAGGTGGCATTTTGATGCAAGTGAAAATGTTAGATTTAATATCTAGAGTGATGGAAGAAAGGGAACCCTGGAAGTGATGTCTTTCTCTTGTAAGGTAAGAATCACTACAACTCATGAGTGTCTGAAACGATACCAAAAGAAACATATTTGGAAGATTTAGATAGATCGATGATAGGTCGATAGATTAAATGGATAGATAGGTTATGTTAGTTGGCTAATCATTATTTTTATATCTGTATCTCTACATAGGCAATTTCTGTAATTATCTTTGTCCATCTATTTGTCTTGGAAAATGCAAGCTCAATCACACACTGGGGTTTTGCTTTCATTTCTAGGTCCGTAGGCACAGTGACAGAACTGCACACCTCCTAAGAGTTAAACAGACATTCGGAAGGCAGAGTTACTCATAGCTAATGTTCATTATGCAACTCTAAGTATGGCAATATATTACACAGTGGTTGTTGACTAGGAATCCCTTTCTTGGGAAGAAACTCATGGGTTAGTTTTCCTCTGAGCATGCCCTGAGAAATACTCTTTCTGAGTAGAATGTGTACATTGAGAAGTTCTTTTATCACTTGTCCTGGATAACTATACTCACCAGGTACACAGCTCAGTATATGGATATACAAGTATAGGAAATACTCAAAATATTATTGAATGAATCGATACAGATAATAAATCACATCTGTGTTCCTGTCATCTTAAGGGGTATACAATCCTCAATTAAAAGATGTATTCAAATTTAAGCAAATAGCCTACATGCCCTGTAAGCAGACATGGTGATACTAGTGACCAAGACGCCTACGTAGTTACTGTAGCCTGATGTGCTATCTGACCAGTTACCACTAACCTATGTTTAGCATGTAATGGATATTTTGACTGACTGAACATCTGATTCAATCAGCTTAATTATATTTTTATCAAAACATAGAGTCATAAAATATTTTCCTCTCTTACTCCTTTGTCTTCTGTTTTCCTTGATTACTCTTGTCATTCAATCACTTTCACAGTTTTATTCAATTCAGAAATAGGTTAAGTAATGGCACAAAGTACTGGTAAAAATGTCACTAAAAGAAGCAGAATCATTAACATGAGTGATTATTTGTTGCTGTTGTTGTTCAGTTGCTAAGTTGTATCCTACTCTTTGTGACCCCACGGATTGCAGCTTGCCAGGCAATTCTGTCCTTCACTATCTTCTGGAGTTTGTTTAGATTCACACTGATTGAGTTGGTGATGGTATCTAACCATCTCATCATCTGCTGCTCCTTCTCTTTTTGCCTTCAATCTCTCCCAGCATCAGAGTCTTTCCCAGTGAGTTGGCTTTTTGTATCTGGTGGCCAAAGTACTGAAGCTTCAACTTCAGTGATTATTAGTGAACAATGATTCTTTAAGATAAATCACATCATGTTGCCCCTACCTCCATTGCTTCAAAACCTGTTACAACTTCTGAGTCATCTTAGGATGAAGGTAGACATTGTCTTTTTTTTGGTGGTGGTGAGGGGTGGGTTGGGGAGGGAGGGGGAAAGGCAGGCCACTTCTACTGGTCTTTCATTTATCTATTTTCATCCATCTTTGTTCTTTGGCCCATGTGGGCCTCCCATCACAGTGGCCTCTGTTGTCACAGAGCACTGGCTCTGGGCACATGTGCTCCAGAGCTCTGGCTCAGTAATTGGACACATCGGTCCAGCAGCTCTGTGGCAAGTGGGATCTTCCCAGGCCAGGGCTCAAACTGGCGCCCCTTGCACTGCAAGGTGGTGTCCTTACCCACTGGATCACCAGGGAAGCCCCAGACATTGTCTTTTTTTTTTTTTATCTGACTCTTTCTGATTTCATCTCATCACCTCCCTTACTCTTTATATCTCAGCCAATCCATCCTTCTCTTAGTTACTTGAAGTTACTTGATGATTCCGTGCCATATGCCCATACTATTATCATGGCCAAGATACCTTTGTTCACTCAGATAAAGGCTTCCCCTGCTTCACTGTTAACTCTGATGCTCTTGAGTGGCACTGAGGATAAGTGGAAAGACAGGGCACTTGACTGAAAGATAAAGGAAAGTGCGATTTGCTCACTCTGATTCAGTGGGTGGCAAAGGAGCAAGTTCTTGAGTCTAAAGAATATATGCTTGCATACATGGTGCTCTGCTGTATTCCAGTCATGTTATGCAGCATAATCACAAGGCTGAATCATCCTTTCCCCAAACTCATATATGAAGTTTTAAGGTCTTGTATCTCAGAATGTGACTGTCTTTGGAGAGTTAGGGTAAAATGAGGGCACTAAACCAATAGGAGTTGTATTCTTGTAATAATAATGGAGCAGGACACAGCCAAGCACAGAAGAAAGACATGGGGGGTGGGGTGGGGAATGACTGTTTATAAGCCACGAGAGACCATAAAAAAATTACCCTGGCCACACTTTCTGACTCCTGGCCACCAGAACTGGGAGAAAAAATTAATTTTGGTTGTTTAAGACACTCAGTATGTGGCACTTTATTATGATAGCTCTAGAAAACTGATACACAAAGAATGTCCTTATTTAGAAGGAGGCTATAATTTAAAGGTTTTCTGCCCCTGCAAAGGAAAGTAAAGCAAAGTTATCCGTACTGTGTCCCAATCATGTTTCCTCCATCCTTCTCTGTTCTAATGGGTCTTTCAGCACAGGATATTTTGTTCACTCTTGAGACATTGCAATTAGTTCTGAAGAGAGGTACTTCCCAAGTAGAGGGTTGCTGCCTTAAAGTGTATCAAATGAGAGTGCAAGGCATGAAACTTCAGCTACTTCAAAAATGGTATAGAATTATTAAGAGATAATAGGAATTCAGTAGAATTTAGAATTATCCTTAGCTGTCTACTTGGTGAAAGCATCGAGTTTCTCAGGTGGCGCTAGTAGTAAAAAGCCTGTCTGCAATGCAGAAGACATAAAGGTTGAGGGTTCATTGAGTAGGTACAATATAGAATACAAAGGTAAAATATTGTCATCCTATCTGTATAGAGTTCACTTTTTCAAATGTCTCCTAGTTAATAAGATAGGAAAACTGATTCCATACAAGATTTGAGAATTAAAATTCTAAATCTGTTTGGAATTTCAAATTCATAGCTTGTAACATGCAAAATGTGAAGTGAGAAATTAGCACCATACTAGATTATTAGATCAATTTTGGCAGTAGTACAGAATAATTTGGGGGTTTCCCTGGTGGCTCATTGATAAAGAATCTGCCTGCCAATGCAGAATCCGTGGGTTGGAAAAGGAAATGGCGGCCCACTTCAGTATTCTTGCCTTGGAAATGCCATGGACAGAGGAGTCTGGTGGGTTACAGTCCATGTGGTTGCAAAGATTTGGACATGAATTAGTCAGTAGACAGCAATAACAACAAATAGCATAATATACATACTTTCATATTTTTTTAAAAATAGATTGTTCCAGTTTACTTTGTCTTGTGTTTCTTGCTGAATTGAAATAATTCATGAAAAGCACTTATCAAAGTGCTTTTCTGTCAGGAGAGCTCAGTCAAAGTTCACCACTGCTACTTTTTTAATGGAAAAAAGAATTCATGTAGAAAATTATTTTAATGATAGCATTTCTGATGGAATAATGCTATTAAAATATTATGCTGTGGGACTTTGCCTGCATTTCTCATGGGCCTTCATAATTCTCAAAAACTGACATTAAACACATCCTAGATTCAAAAGACAATCTTGGGCTCTGAAGATTGCTTACTCATAATAAGCATTATAAGCATAAAGTAAACATTCCAATCATATACCCTACCATAATCTAATTAATGCAATACTTGAAAGAACTGAATGCATTTCCTCCATAGCAAAGTATTTCATGTTCAAGGAAAAAAATAAAATTTCTCCAAATGTTTGATTTTTTTTTTTAGTTTAAATTTTATCGAATCTATGAGACTTTCCAAAAAAAAAAAAAACCTTGCAAATCTATTTATCTGTTGGTTCACTTACTCACTTCTTTTTTCTAATCAGCATATTCAACTCCCATCACGTTCGATGGTCAAAGACAGTCCATTGAGATGCACTCCTAGGGTGTTGGTGAAATTTTTGGAAAAGGGAAGTCATTCACATTGGGGAATTTTTGATTGACAAGCATTATAGTTGCTTTAGCAAATACTTTCTTTTCTTTTTTAAATGTTTATCTTACTTTTTACTTTTACAGAGTTTTGTTGTTTCCAGATATGTATTATCCCAGATTAGTGATATGCAAATACTGTTTCTTTTGCCAACCTCCAGAGCAATAAAATCCTGTTTTGAATGGAAAGATTTTGTAAGCTATAACAATGACCAGTATATGCATTGAAAATAGGATATGCATATGGTAGAAATGGAAGGTCATGGATTCCTATTTACAATGCCGTTAATACAGTCTCAAACCGTAGACTTCATGTAAGGAAGGAACTCATTGCCTTTGTGGTGAAGAAGACAGTTGCAGGTAAAGCTCAATTATGTCTATTGTATTCACTAGTGGATAAATGAAAGAAAGAAAACAATGAATCATGTGTTTCCTGGTGCCCACAGAAAAGTCATTTTTCTCCTATCATGCTCCCAAAGCCTAAATATATTATTTTCATTCCCATCCCATTTATTTTCTCAAATGTGTTTTGATTACACACTTCCACCTATTTATCAATTCAATAGTTTAAACAACATTTGTACAACTTAGTCCTGTTATACATGAAACACTAATCTAGCACCAGAAATGGAAAGATGAATATGACAGGTTTGAGGATTTAATTATATTCAGATGATTTCAGATGCATTCAAGAGGACTGTAATCATGATCTCGTTAGGTAGCACCTTTTAAATTGTCTGTGATTATTTGATTTTTTATTTCTATATTCTAAGCAAAAGCCAAAAGTCTCCTCAACATTCGTTTGCAAGTTAAGTGTAGATTAGGAGCAGAGTAAATAGATCGTTGATCATGTTATGCTGTTTTAGGTTAACTTTGCTTTCCCAAAGACCCTAGAGAGATTCTTTGACAAATATATCTTGATTTCATAGAATTCCTGTAATAGCTATCTACCGTTTCCATTTTCTCCCAAAGTTTAATCTCATTTGGATCGAAATTTTTCATAAAGACAGATCTATCACAACCTATAAAAAGTCTAAAATTTGAGATGCACTCCTAGGGTGTTGGTGAAATTTTTGGAAAAGAAGTCATTCACATTGGGAATTTTGATTGACAAGCATTTAGCAAATACTTTCTTTTCTTTTTTAAATGTTTATCTTACTTTTTACTTTTACAGAGTTTTGTTGTTTCCAGATATGTATTATCCCAGATTAGTGATATGCAAATACTGTTTCTTTTGCCAACCTCCAGAGCAATAAAATCCTGTTTTGAATGGAAAGATTTTGTAAGCTATAACAATGACCAGTATATGCATTGAAAATAGGATATGCATATGGTAGAAATGGAAGGTCATGGATTCCTATTTACAATGCCGTTAATACAGTCTCAAACCGTAGACTTCATGTAAGGAAGGAACTCATTGCCTTTGTGGTGAAGAAGACAGTTGCAGGTAAAGCTCAATTATGTCTATTGTATTCACTAGTGGATAAATGAAAGAAAGAAAACAATGAATCATGTGTTTCCTGGTGCCCACAGAAAAGTCATTTTTCTCCTATCATGCTCCCAAAGCCTAAATATATTATTTTCATTCCCATCCCATTTATTTTCTCAAATGTGTTTTGATTACACACTTCCACCTATTTATCAATTCAATAGTTTAAACAACATTTGTACAACTTAGTCCTGTTATACATGAAACACTAATCTAGCACCAGAAATGGAAAGATGAATATGACAGGTTTGAGGATTTAATTATATTCAGATGATTTCAGATGCATTCAAGAGGACTGTAATCATGATCTCGTTAGGTAGCACCTTTTAAATTGTCTGTGATTATTTGATTTTTTATTTCTATATTCTAAGCAAAAGCCAAAAGTCTCCTCAACATTCGTTTGCAAGTTAAGTGTAGATTAGGAGCAGAGTAAATAGATCGTTGATCATGTTATGCTGTTTTAGGTTAACTTTGCTTTCCCAAAGACCCTAGAGAGATTCTTTGACAAATATATCTTGATTTCATAGAATTCCTGTAATAGCTATCTACCGTTTCCATTTTCTCCCAAAGTTTAATCTCATTTGGATCGAAATTTTTCATAAAGACAGATCTATCACAACCTATAAAAATAATTTAAATTATGTAAAATCATGGTGCCACAGTTACTGTGGGAAGTAAGAAAAACATGATCTTAGAACAACTTTTAAACAATTTGCTGCTTACTCTCTTGCTTTATGAGGAACAACTCGAGATTTATCATACTTAATTGGTCCTCAGGGAAACATTTGCTATTTTCAACAAGATTTACACAGGAAATCTCCCCCCACACACATCTGCCTACAACAAAATATATCCTTGAGATTGTAGATCTTGAGAGAACCATGACTGATGTGTGTTATGAAAATAGCCTATTATTTATAGATGGATTTATGGCAAGATATCCTACTTCCTAAATGTGACCCATCATTCCAAGATAAGGTCACCTTTGATTATCAGTCCTGATAGTAATAATCTATGTATGTACATGCCATTTTATGGATAGCAAGTGTTTTCATATAATGTATGTTACTTCGGGTAGCATTTTGAATACATTGCATAAAATACTGGTCATCTGAAAATAATTTATGCTTGGTTTTAGAATATGTTTTGAAGGATGGAAACAAGTTTCATAAACCTACTATGTACCCAGTGCTTTCCCATGTTGTTTCATGCTGAGAGTCTCAAAACCAGATTAATTTCTAGCTTGGTTTACCACTTACAAGATGGATTACTTGGATAAGTAACCAAATCACTCTTACCTCAGTTTTAGATATCTCAGTAGATATAGGAGAACTATACATAGAAGATATCTTTATCTACTGCATAGACTTTTTATTGTGATCATAGGAATTAATACATATAAATTGGATAGAAAGCAGTATATTTTATATGTACAAATGTTATTTGTCACAGGAGGCCCATGCTATGGTAATTATTGTCTCTCTCTTTTTTTTTTTTTTCACAGTCATAAGATTTTTTTTATTTTGGATTTTTGCTTTTTCAGAGCTTTGCTGTCTACAGATATGTATAATTCCAGATTAGTCATATGTATATCCCATTACCCCCATTCCATCCTTCCAGGCAGTCACATTAAGTATTGTCTCTTTTACAGAGGAAGAAAAAGATCTTTTACCGCAAATTACCAGAAAAGGTAGTCTTCAAATCCTAAACCAAATATTCTAACTTTATCTGTAGTAGTGGTGACTGTGGTTTTAATAGAGCCAAAGGTATTTCATTTTGTTATCGTTGCTGATTTTTTTTAACTAGGTCAAAAAAAGAGGAAGAAGTGACTTAACTAAGTCTTCCTTGTTGTTTCAGATGGTAAAGAATCTACCTACCATGTGGGAGACTTGGGTTTGATCCCTGGGTTAGAAAATCCCCTGGAGAAGGTGATGGCAACCCAGTCCAGTATTCTTGCCTAGAGAACTTCGTGGATAGAGAAGCTTGGCAGACTATAATCCATGGGGTCACAAAGAGTCAGAATGACTGAGCAGCTAACACTTTCACTTTTTAACCAAAGATAAGACTTTACTTGTTTTCTACATTTAGGTTTTCTACAATACCTTATGTACTTTATTTAAATCCCCTCTTGGGCCAATTTTATTTGTAACATATTTGATTCCTGTTTGGCTGTTCCTTAATCTGTTTCCCCAGTGCTGAGCAAAACACCTGGTTATATAAAAGATGTTGAAGGAATGTACTTACTCACTTGGGATTTTTAATTCTATAACATTCATTTTACCATTTTTTATCTTTAATATTATTTAATAGTTAGCCAGTAATCCCCCAAGTATGTTTAGAGCTGTTTTATTCCATATAGGATCCAGTAAGAGCTCTATGTTTCCTTTGTTTGTTACATTTGTTAATTCCCTTTTATTCCAGAACAGATTCCCTCTTCTCCCTTTACCCACTTTTACAAAAATGGTTGTACTTTCCAGTGATAAAACTCACATGGGGACCATTTACTCAGTTCTTTTGACCATGTTGTGAGTAACAAACTGGAATACTCATTTGAGGACAGGGAAAATGATGCTTAAAAAATGTTGTCTGTATACTAGATGGCTGAAATTGTTTAGTTTCAATTCAAGCTGCAGCTTATCCTGAGAAAAAGTAATGCTTAACTATTACTTACATCCTTCATAAGTCTTCATAAAGCTTTGTTTTTTTGTTTTGTTTTGTTTTTTTTATCTTAAAGGCTATCTGTAGTGTATTTCCAGATCTTTGAATGTAAGTTGAAGCATATGTTCATGCAGTAAAAGTGTAATTAATATTTCAATATCTTACTGTATCTATCTGAACTCTTAAGTACATTTTAGTCATTTTTAAGAGAAAATGCACTCCCATGAAGCATTTACCATCAGTTACAATCTAGTTTTTAATATTATATTATGTTCTCTGTTTTTCAAATAGGAAAATGGCTATTACGAGGACTTGAACTGTTTATGAACTCAAATAAGGGTAAATAAATGTTTGATGGGCCTAACAATGCATCTTATTTCAAGATACTTCTGCCAAAGGTTGGTGTGTAATTTTATAACAAAGACTGAGGTTCTTGCACATTTTAGTGTATTTGAAAATTAATAGGGGGGAGCAGAATTAGTAACACTTTTAAGGTAGCTTTACTCCGTGTTACAAAACAAAGCTTTTTATTTGCTCTTAAAGGTGAAAAGGGAAAGAAGGAAATCAGAAAGGTATGAGCATGCTATTGTACAGGAAACAGGGCAAGAAGGATTACTTTACATTCCTCTTGTCTGAAATTATCTAATTCCATTCTATACCATCTTTGTCATTCCCCTGGTTATGTGGTTACACATAGGGGGGCTTTGTTTCTATATCCAAAACTCTTATCATGTTACCTTTAAAATTTGGCGTATGGCAACAGAAGGGTCAAGAGTGCCACCTTCCTTACGGTTTGTATGACTTCATTAGTGAAACCGAACTGTGGAACCAATTTTCTAGGCGACGCTGAAGTCATTAAGAGCAATGCAGAGACTTTCAAATCTACTGAAGTAAATAGTTTTAACATAGTTTGATCATTTAAATAACTTTTTGACTTAGAAAGTATGGGATGGGTTCTATTTATAGCTGTTGTCAAGGTATGTGGAGCATTAAGATGTACTCATTTTATGATGTGTTCAATTTTCTGTGCAAAATATGCGATATTTCTGGTTTAACTAGAAAAATAAGAAGATTATGTTTTAAAATATTTTCTTATCCTCACAAGATGGCAATGTTGAAAAAAAAATTTACAAGGCCATTTCTGTGTTTATAGGTAAAAGTAGACAGACAGTTGAGGATAATGGAGAGATTTTATAGGGAAAAGAAAATTATTTTGAGACCTTAACATAGATAATTTTAAACTGTAAAACATTACACTTTTATGGTTTGGGGATGGGTTTTCACAAGAGAAAATTATCCAGCTAGCATTATTCTAACCAACTGCTCTATTTCAAAAAATCTTAAAATGAGAATTTACGAGCACATAGCTTTAGTTTACCCCCTTATAACTTTAAACCATGCGCACAATCAACCTCAAATCCAGAAGAGTGTAAGTACCAAAGTCTGCTCCTTGGCACATTGAAATCCAGAAATCAGTCTCTCATTTTTGCTATTACGAGGACTTGAACTGTTTATGAACTCAAATAAGGGTAAATAAATGTTTGATGGGCCTAACAATGCATCTTATTTCAAGATACTTCTGCCAAAGGTTGGTGTGTAATTTTATAACAAAGACTGAGGTTCTTGCACATTTTAGTGTATTTGAAAATTAATAGGGGGGAGCAGAATTAGTAACACTTTTAAGGTAGCTTTACTCCGTGTTACAAAACAAAGCTTTTTATTTGCTCTTAAAGGTGAAAAGGGAAAGAAGGAAATCAGAAAGGTATGAGCATGCTATTGTACAGGAAACAGGGCAAGAAGGATTACTTTACATTCCTCTTGTCTGAAATTATCTAATTCCATTCTATACCATCTTTGTCATTCCCCTGGTTATGTGGTTACACATAGGGGGGCTTTGTTTCTATATCCAAAACTCTTATCATGTTACCTTTAAAATTTGGCGTATGGCAACAGAAGGGTCAAGAGTGCCACCTTCCTTACGGTTTGTATGACTTCATTAGTGAAACCGAACTGTGGGAACCAATTTTCTAGGCGACGCTGAAGTCATTAAGAGCAATGCAGAGACTTTCAAATCTACTGAAGTAAATAGTTTTAACATAGTTTGATCATTTAAATAACTTTTTGACTTAGAAAGTATGGGATGGGTTCTATTTATAGCTGTTGTCAAGGTATGTGGAGCATTAAGATGTACTCATTTTATGATGTGTTCAATTTTCTGTGCAAAATATGCGATATTTCTGGTTTAACTAGAAAAATAAGAAGATTATGTTTTAAAATATTTTCTTATCCTCACAAGATGGCAATGTTGAAAAAAAAATTTACAAGGCCATTTCTGTGTTTATAGGTAAAAGTAGACAGACAGTTGAGGATAATGGAGAGATTTTATAGGGAAAAGAAAATTATTTTGAGACCTTAACATAGATAATTTTAAACTGTAAAACATTACACTTTTATGGTTTGGGGATGGGTTTTCACAAGAGAAAAATTATCCAGCTAGCATTATTCTAACCAACTGCTCTATTTCAAAAAATCTTAAAATGAGAATTTACGAGCACATAGCTTTAGTTTACCCCCTTATAACTTTAAACCATGCGCACAATCAACCTCAAATCCAGAAGAGTGTAAGTACCAAAGTCTGCTCCTTGGCACATTGAAATCCAGAAATCAGTCTCTCATTTTTTGCTTATTGCTTGTGTTCAGAAATTAAGCATATAACATGCAGAAGTTACCTCTATCCTTCTATAGAAAGTGTTGCAGGAAAAATAACTCTCTTGTGCCAGATGGTGGGAGCCAGAATGAGAAACTGGAGCCAGGGAGGACAGACCAGGTCAGCTGGGCCACCACCCCTGCCAACGCAGCCTCACTAAGGCCGCTTCAGGGCCCCCTCTATCTTGTGTTCAGTAAGTATGGTTACCCAGTCCGTGGCTTTTAGTTGCTTTTAAAAATTTCACAGATAATGACACCACCGATTTTGTTTTTGCTTATCATCATTTTGCAAAGCTGCATCTTATAACTCCACGATGTTATCTTGCATCTTAAGTATCTCCCCCACCCCATTTCAGCCAACCAACTTGCCTCTGGTATCATCATGGTCCTCCACATTATTTACTTCATAAGGGAGTTTTATCAAAGCATGACAAGGAATTTAGAGTCAATTGTGTACCAAACATAACTCAATGTAGAATTGATTGTAGTTTTTTTATAAGGGCTAATTTAATCATGATGGGGTTGCTGTTATATAAACTCTACCTTGGTCATATCATATGTACTGACTGCTTCTAACCTTTATCACAGGGTGTAATCATTTCCAAAAGCTTCTATGAAAATATTCCACTGAGTAGGTAGCTTAAAACAACAGAAATACATTCTTTCTTAGTTATGGAAGCTAGAGATTAGGAGTCAAGGTGTTGGCAGGGTATGTTTCTTCCAGAGTCTCTGAGAAGAATCTGTTCTTTGCTTCTCTCCCAGCATCTGGGGATTAATGGAAATCCTTGTCATTGCTTGACTTGCAAACTCACCACTGAATCTCTGCCTCATCTTGCATTGATGTTCTCTCCTGTGAGTCTGTGTCTCTGTGCCCAACTTTCCTTGGTTTGCCAAGGACATTTGTCATGCTGGCATACTCCCACTTTGATTTCACTTTAACTTGATTGTATCTGTGAAGATCCTATTTGCAAATAAGGTGACACTCAGAAGGTTCACATGGACATGAATCTGGGGGAAAACTCTCACTTACTATACACAAGTTGGCAAATTTCTTCTCTCAGGGGCTGAATAAGACATATTCCAGGCTTTGCAGGCAGTCAAGTTGCATCTACTCAGCTCTGCCATTTTCCTGTGAAAGCAACAATATACAACAAAAATAATTACTTATGATTTTGTTCCAATGAAACTTTAAGAATGGATACTGAACACTGAATTCTGTATAATTTTCACATCTAATAAAATAGTGTTTTTTAAAATTTTCTTTTCAGTCATTTAAAAACTATTCCAAATGTTCTTATTTTGTGAGTCATACAAAAACAGGAGGTGGGTCACAGTTGGCCCACAGGCTGTTGTTTGCCACCTGCTATTTTATAGCCTTACTGAAGTACTGGACTCCACGCTTAATGTAAAAAGTGGTCATTCTATTCTACATAAAGAAATAATGACTGTTACTGGCAAAATATTGTCTTTTTTGTTTCTTATGTGTCAATTTTTACAAAATTTTTATTGGGATAAAGCAAACTCATTGTTTAAAAATTCGAGACAGAGTACAGATTTCTTTTGTGATTCCAGTTCATTCTTAATTTCTGCTCCCGAAGGGAAACTGCCTCAATTGTTTCAGTTAATTTAGCAGGTTAGTGGTTATTTCCATATTTTAAACAGGCATATGTACACACTATTGCTAAGTGTTTCAGATTTTGTGATGTATTGATATGTTGCTAGAAAAAAGTATTTCACTTTCTTATGGCTCCTTCCTCTGCTTCCCCACTACTAGTGTCTACTCAAGAGCAAATCTGAAAAGACTTTGCCTTCACAGAATTTTCCTTCCTAGTTTGGTACCTCTCTTTTTAACCAAGATTCAAAAGGCTTTCACAGTTCAGAATTTATTCCTTTTGAGCGGACATGAAAGTAAAGAGATTTAAGGAGAGGAACCTATGCAGTGGTTCTAAGACAGTAAATGTGTACAGAGAACAATGGCTTGTGGTTGAGACTGTTGCTGTTTAGCTACTTAAACACATCTGACTCTTATGCAACCCCATGAACTGTAGCCTGCAAGGCTTCTCTGTCCATGGAATTTCCCAGAAAAGAAGACTGGAGTGGGTTGCATTTTCTTCTCCAGAGAATCTTCCTGACTCAGGGATCGAACTAAGACATATTCCAGGCTTTGCAGGCAGTCAAGTTGCATCTACTCAGCTCTGCCATTTTCCTGTGAAAGCAACAATATACAACAAAAATAATTACTTATGATTTTGTTCCAATGAAACTTTAAGAATGGATACTGAACACTGAATTCTGTATAATTTTCACATCTAATAAAATAGTTTTTTTTAAAATTTTCTTTTCAGTCATTTAAAAACTATTCCAAATGTTCTTATTTTGTGAGTCATACAAAAACAGGAGGTGGGTCACAGTTGGCCCACAGGCTGTTGTTTGCCACCTGCTATTTTATAGCCTTACTGAAGTACTGGACTCCACGCTTAATGTAAAAAGTGGTCATTCTATTCTACATAAAGAAATAATGACTGTTACTGGCAAAATATTGTCTTTTTTGTTTCTTATGTGTCAATTTTTACAAAATTTTTATTGGGATAAAGCAAACTCATTGTTTAAAAATTCGAGACAGAGTACAGATTTCTTTTGTGATTCCAGTTCATTCTTAATTTCTGCTCCCGAAGGGAAACTGCCTCAATTGTTTCAGTTAATTTAGCAGGTTAGTGGTTATTTCCATATTTTAAACAGGCATATGTACACACTATTGCTAAGTGTTTCAGATTTTGTGATGTATTGATATGTTGCTAGAAAAAAGTATTTCACTTTCTTATGGCTCCTTCCTCTGCTTCCCCCCCCCCCCCCCCACTACTAGTGTCTACTCAAGAGCAAATCTGAAAAGACTTTGCCTTCACAGAATTTTCCTTCCTAGTTTGGTACCTCTCTTTTTAACCAAGATTCAAAAGGCTTTCACAGTTCAGAATTTATTCCTTTTGAGCGGACATGAAAGTAAAGAGATTTAAGGAGAGGAACCTATGCAGTGGTTCTAAGACAGTAAATGTGTACAGAGAACAATGGCTTGTGGTTGAGACTGTTGCTGTTTAGCTACTTAAACACATCTGACTCTTATGCAACCCCATGAACTGTAGCCTGCAAGGCTTCTCTGTCCATGGAATTTCCCAGAAAAGAAGACTGGAGTGGGTTGCATTTTCTTCTCCAGAGAATCTTCCTGACTCAGGGATCGAACTCAGTATATCCTGCACTGGCAGGCAGATTCTTTGCAACTGGACCCCTGGGAAGACTCTGAGGTTGAGAAGATGTCCTTCAATTCCTCCGCAGAGCCCACTTTATGTTTGATGAAATCAGTCCACTGATTCACTTTCACCATGATCCTTTAGAAATCTCT
This sequence comes from Tragulus kanchil, assembly GCA_022376925.1. Taxonomy (NCBI): domain Eukaryota; kingdom Metazoa; phylum Chordata; class Mammalia; order Artiodactyla; family Tragulidae; genus Tragulus; species Tragulus kanchil. The sequence goes on from JAIOJX010000031.1 coordinate 71,144,731, forward strand.
GATCAGTTTGCCGTATCGCATGGGTTTGTGTGAATTTACATAGCCAGAACTACCTGTGTATGTGAGCATATGGCTTTGCACAACCTTAGCCCTATGTATACAGAATGACACTGAATTCTGCTGTAAAGACCTAGAAGAGTGTAGTACAGTTTCTTTCATTGGCATGTTACACTTCAGTTTATTTTTGTTTTTTGTTTTTTTTTTAAAGATTTATTTATTTATTTATTTTGGGCGGGGGTCGGGTTGGGGAGGGAGGGGAGCGGACGGGCCACTTCTATTGGTCTTTCATTTATCTATTTTCATCCATCTTTGTTCTTTGGCTCATGTGGGCCTCCCATCGCGGTGGCGTCTGTTGTCGCAGAGCACCGGCTCTGGGCGCATGCGCTTCAGAGCTCCGGCTCGGTGATTGGACACATCAGTCCAGCCGCTCCGTGGCACGTGGGATCTTCCCAGGCCAGGGCTCAAACCGGCGCCCCTTGCACTGCAAGGCAGTGTCCTTACCCACTGGACCACCAGGGGAAGCCCTACACTTCAGTTTTAAAAGAGTTTCTTAATTCTAACACCATCTCTTCATGTATATGCTGAGAAAAGCTTTTATAACCTATGTGTGATTATATCAAAATATATACACAGTTTCATATATGGACTATGTATTTTTTAATATTAAATTCAGGGCTTTCAACTACTCAGTTTTACTGTTTGGTAGACATATTTGGATATTAATGAATAATTAATAGTTAAGACTGAGTAAATCTCTTTGACACTGAGTATCAGTTTTTAGTGGGAGAAGTACAAATTTATTTAAAGACTCTCTTGGGTCACATACATATTCCGTTATTTTTATCCCCTTTGAATTTTTCCTTCAGAAAAGAAGACTGGAGTGGGTTGCATTTTCTTCTCCAGAGAATCTTCCTGACTCAGGGATCGAACTCAGTATATCCTGCACTGGCAGGCAGATTCTTTGCAACTGGACCCCTGGGAAGACTCTGAGGTTGAGAAGATGTCCTTCAATTCCTCCGCAGAGCCCACTTTATGTTTGATGAAATCAGTCCACTGATTCACTTTCACCATGATCCTTTAGAAATCTCTGATCAGTTTGCCGTATCGCATGGGTTTGTGTGAATTTACATAGCCAGAACTACCTGTGTATGTGAGCATATGGCTTTGCACAACCTTAGCCCTATGTATACAGAATGACACTGAATTCTGCTGTAAAGACCTAGAAGAGTGTAGTACAGTTTCTTTCATTGGCATGTTACACTTCAGTTTATTTTTGTTTTTTGTTTTTTTTTTAAAGATTTATTTATTTATTTATTTTGGGCGGGGGTCGGGTTGGGGAGGGAGGGGAGCGGACGGGCCACTTCTATTGGTCTTTCATTTATCTATTTTCATCCATCTTTGTTCTTTGGCTCATGTGGGCCTCCCATCGCGGTGGCGTCTGTTGTCGCAGAGCACCGGCTCTGGGCGCATGCGCTTCAGAGCTCCGGCTCGGTGATTGGACACATCAGTCCAGCCGCTCCGTGGCACGTGGGATCTTCCCAGGCCAGGGCTCAAACCGGCGCCCCTTGCACTGCAAGGCAGTGTCCTTACCCACTGGACCACCAGGGGAAGCCCTACACTTCAGTTTTAAAAGAGTTTCTTAATTCTAACACCATCTCTTCATGTATATGCTGAGAAAAGCTTTTATAACCTATGTGTGATTATATCAAAATATATACACAGTTTCATATATGGACTATGTATTTTTTAATATTAAATTCAGGGCTTTCAACTACTCAGTTTTACTGTTTGGTAGACATATTTGGATATTAATGAATAATTAATAGTTAAGACTGAGTAAATCTCTTTGACACTGAGTATCAGTTTTTAGTGGGAGAAGTACAAATTTATTTAAAGACTCTCTTGGGTCACATACATATTCCGTTATTTTTATCCCCTTTGAATTTTTCCTTCATCAGGCATATTCTAGGCCATAGGTTGTTTTTTCAATTGCCTTTTTAAGGTAATGGGGTCGCTTTAGTTCAAAACTGTTGACTTGGCTGGAATATGTAGCTATTTTAGGTAATTCAGGCCAATTTCAGTCAATATATTATACCAATCTTAATCTCTTAGATAAGGGTTTAAGATTTAATGTGCCCAGAGCACATTTCAAATCACAAACACAGAAGCAACCAAAATAAAACAGAACAGAACAAACCCTCAGTGGAATAGTGTTCATTATTACTACTTTTTTTTTCTTGGTGAAAATAACAGAAGTGAAAGTGTTAGTCGCTCAGTTGTGTCCAACTCTTTGCGACCCCATGGACCATAGCCCACCAAGCTCTTCCTTCTGTGGAATCTTCCAGGCAAGAATACTGGAGTGGTTTGCTGTTTGCTGTTCGAGGGGATCTTCCTGACCCAGGGATTGAACTGGAGTATTTGGCATTATAGTGCAGATTCTTTACTGTCTGAGCCACCAGGAAATCAGAGAAGCATAAATGCACAAATTTCCATAAGCAAGAGAGAAATTTTGTGAAATATTCCTGTTTCGACTCAAATCTCCTTTCAGACCTCTTTCCTCTGTACCCTTGTGTTCATAACAATTTGAAGCCCAAGTGAGAACCAAGAATGGTTTCCCTGTGTTGTGTCAGAAAACATGCCACTTATTGGTGTGTGCTGCATAACAAATGGGGGGTCAGGAAGATTCCTCAAAGGTACCCTCTAGTATTCTGAATTGGGTGAAGCCTGGCATGACACAGTTTCATATATGGACTATTAACAATCTCTTCATGTATATGCTGAGAAAAGCTTTTATAACCTATGTGTGATTATATCAAAATATATACACAGTTTCATATATGGACTATGTATTTTTTAATATTAAATTCAGGGCTTTCAACTACTCAGTTTTACTGTTTGGTAGACATATTTGGATATTAATGAATAATTAATAGTTAAGACTGAGTAAATCTCTTTGACACTGAGTATCAGTTTTTAGTGGGAGAAGTACAAATTTATTTAAAGACTCTCTTGGGTCACATACATATTCCGTTATTTTTATCCCCTTTGAATTTTTCCTTCATCAGGCATATTCTAGGCCATAGGTTGTTTTTTCAATTGCCTTTTTAAGGTAATGGGGTCGCTTTAGTTCAAAACTGTTGACTTGGCTGGAATATGTAGCTATTTTAGGTAATTCAGGCCAATTTCAGTCAATATATTATACCAATCTTAATCTCTTAGATAAGGGTTTAAGATTTAATGTGCCCAGAGCACATTTCAAATCACAAACACAGAAGCAACCAAAATAAAACAGAACAGAACAAACCCTCAGTGGAATAGTGTTCATTATTACTACTTTTTTTTTTTTGGTGAAAAAAAAAGAAGTGAAAGTGTTAGTCGCTCAGTTGTGTCCAACTCTTTGCGACCCCATGGACCATAGCCCACCAAGCTCTTCCTTCTGTGGAATCTTCCAGGCAAGAATACTGGAGTGGTTTGCTGTTTGCTGTTCGAGGGGATCTTCCTGACCCAGGGATTGAACTGGAGTATTTGGCATTATAGTGCAGATTCTTTACTGTCTGAGCCACCAGGAAATCAGAGAAGCATAAATGCACAAATTTCCATAAGCAAGAGAGAAATTTTGTGAAATATTCCTGTTTCGACTCAAATCTCCTTTCAGACCTCTTTCCTCTGTACCCTTGTGTTCATAACAATTTGAAGCCCAAGTGAGAACCAAGAATGGTTTCCCTGTGTTGTGTCAGAAAACATGCCACTTATTGGTGTGTGCTGCATAACAAATGGGGGGTCAGGAAGATTGCCTGGCATAGGAGATGGGTACCCCACTCTAGTATTCTTGCCTTGGAAATCCCGTGGACAGAGGAGCCTGATGGGCTATAGCCCATGGGGTTGCAGAGAGTCGGTCATGACTGAGCAGCAGAGCACATGAGCCCATATAATAAACAAACTCATCTTGTATACTGACCAATGGTCAAGTGCATAAAAACAACCAAGTTGTGTTTCATTAGGTTAGTCAAAAGAACTTGAATTTCTGGAATCTCTCTGTGATGTGCCAGATGAGATCTCTTCAAGATAAGAAACTGTGGTACATATATACAATGGAATATTACTCCACTGTAAAAAGAGATGCGTTTGAATCCATTCTAATGAGGTGAATGAATCTAGAACCTATTATACAGAGTGAAGTATGTCAGAGAGAGAAAGATAAATATTGTATACTGACACACACATATGGAATCTAGAAGGATGGTGCTGATAAATGAATATACAGAGCAACAATGGAGAGGTGGACAAGGAAAACAGCCTTATGGACATTGAGGTCATGGAGGGGAGTATGCTGTGGGACTAGGGGATCTCAAACAGGGGCTCTGTGATGACCTAGAGGGGTGAGGTGGGAAGGAAGATGGCAGGGAGGTTCGGGCAGTGGGGGAGACATATGTACACCTATGGTGGATCCAGGTTGATGTGTGGCAGTAAACAACAAAACTCTGTAAAAATAAAATTGCTATTACAATGCAAAATAAATACATACATTAATAAATAACATCTGGCTGATGTCACTCCCAAGGCCGGTACTCAGATAAAGCTGTGCATTTTTCTCTGCTTGGTTTATTGAGTTGTGTTAATGCTGTATCCACTCTATTTGAATTCTTTGGTTCTGACAGGTTTTTTTTTTTTTTTTTTTTTTTTTTGAATCTAGTGGCAAAGTTAGCAGCTTGACTCTGGTAATATTAATGTTAATACTAGATTAATTGGATCACCAGCTGTTTAAATTTTGCTTCTTTTTCCTAGTGTTGAATTGAAATTATATCATATGGCCTAGGACATAATCATTCACGACTTAAAACAATTAAGTGAGTAGTTTTAAAGAGGACTTTTTGAGGTAGGAGAAAATCTAGATGACTTAACCCCAGTTAAGATGAGTAAACTGAAGCACAGAAAAGTTAAGCAAATTGCCCAGAGGCACAGATTTACTTAGTGAGAAGATAAAAACCTACATTTAAAGCTCTGAAATCCCAGTTGAACACCCAAGCAAGTGTAATGTATTCTAATGATAATTCTTTTTTACTTGTAGGAGAAAGCCATCCTAAAATATCTTCTCAAACTGTCAGAGGGTTGCGTTATGGGTAAGTCCCAATACACACATTGACTAAAGCATAAAATAAAGACAATAAGTCCTCTTATATTTATCTCCCAAGCACTGTGTCTCTCTAAGATCATAAAAACAAACTCAAGTCTTTGTAACAATAATTAACTCAAATGCTTGCTGCTAGTTATTGCCCTTATATTCAAAGTATGTGACATAATAATAGATCTTAAATACTGAAAACCACTTAGATTCTAAAATTCATATTTTATGTTGAATGTAACTCCATGTACACATGTGTAACTACATATGCATATTTATCAGTATGAAATAAAATATAATATCAATATTTTAAAATCAGTCTTTCCTTAAAGGCAAATGAACAAATCTGCAGTCCATTGTCATTTCTTCTGCTTTCTGTTAGTACGATGCTTATTATTTTTTCAAGAGGATACTGTGATTCCCTAATACATGATATTGTGGGTGTTAGTTTGAATGTACAAAAGTCCTATCTAACAAATTAAATAAAAGAAAGCCAAAAAATAAACAAACAAAAAGAAAACCACAATTTGCCTGTTTAAATTTACTTTCCAAAGAAAAGGAGCTGAGTAAAGGTTATTTGTCTTGACTAGTCTTTGATAAATTATGAAGATACGGTCATTTAAAAATTACTTTCTGGGCTTCCCTAGTGGCCCAGTGAGCAGAGAGTTCGCCTTGCAGTGCAAGGGACACCGGTTCTATCCTGGTCTGAGAAGATCCCAGATGCTGCGGAGCAGCTGGACCTGTGTGTTCAATTACAAACCAGCACTCTGGAGCACATGTGCCCAGAGCTGGTGCTCTGCAGGGAGAGAGGCCACTGCAGTCGGAGGCCCACACATGCCAGAGAATGAAAGATGGATAAAAATAAATATGAAAATAAAAGAGGCATGTTGGGGGAAAAAAGTTAAAAAAAATGACTTTCTTCTTATTGTTACTTATAGTTAACCCTGTATTCTGGAAAATACTTGTAAACAGAGTACTATTTTACACTTGGAATCTTTACTTTCATAGTAAATCATGTGGAAGTATGAAATCTTTTTACTTGTAGGAGAAAGCCATCCTAAAATATCTTCTCAAACTGTCAGAGGGTTGCGTTATGGGTAAGTCCCAATACACACATTGACTAAAGCATAAAATAAAGACAATAAGTCCTCTTATATTTATCTCCCAAGCACTGTGTCTCTCTAAGATCATAAAAACAAACTCAAGTCTTTGTAACAATAATTAACTCAAATGCTTGCTGCTAGTTATTGCCCTTATATTCAAAGTATGTGACATAATAATAGATCTTAAATACTGAAAACCACTTAGATTCTAAAATTCATATTTTATGTTGAATGTAACTCCATGTACACATGTGTAACTACATATGCATATTTATCAGTATGAAATAAAATATAATATCAATATTTTAAAATCAGTCTTTCCTTAAAGGCAAATGAACAAATCTGCAGTCCATTGTCATTTCTTCTGCTTTCTGTTAGTACGATGCTTATTATTTTTTCAAGAGGATACTGTGATTCCCTAATACATGATATTGTGGGTGTTAGTTTGAATGTACAAAAGTCCTATCTAACAAATTAAATAAAAGAAAGCCAAAAAATAAACAAACAAAAAGAAAACCACAATTTGCCTGTTTAAATTTACTTTCCAAAGAAAAGGAGCTGAGTAAAGGTTATTTGTCTTGACTAGTCTTTGATAAATTATGAAGATACGGTCATTTAAAAATTACTTTCTGGGCTTCCCTAGTGGCCCAGTGAGCAGAGAGTTCGCCTTGCAGTGCAAGGGACACCGGTTCTATCCTGGTCTGAGAAGATCCCAGATGCTGCGGAGCAGCTGGACCTGTGTGTTCAATTACAAACCAGCACTCTGGAGCACATGTGCCCAGAGCTGGTGCTCTGCAGGGAGAGAGGCCACTGCAGTCGGAGGCCCACACATGCCAGAGAATGAAAGATGGATAAAAATAAATATGAAAATAAAAGAGGCATGTTGGGGGAAAAAAGTTAAAAAAAATGACTTTCTTCTTATTGTTACTTATAGTTAACCCTGTATTCTGGAAAATACTTGTAAACAGAGTACTATTTTACACTTGGAATCTTTACTTTCATAGTAAATCATGTGGGTGAAAGGATAACAGGTAATTATTTCAGGTTGATAAGGAAATCCGTTTGCCACATCAGATTCGAGGAATGGTCAACCAGTTCTTTGAGGAGCTTCTTGTCTATGATGTTCTAACAGAATATTTGCTCTCAGGGGCCGGCAGTGAATAGCACCCACAGCTGGGAGTGTGATCTGGGATGACTGACATGCTGGAGCCTCCAGGTGAACAGCATGTTTGGTGACTTTTAAACATTTGCTTCCAGTCGCTAATGCAATGTCCTGCACCATCCATGTGAGTACATCATGTTTCCATCATTGATTTTGATTTTCAAAGGCCCAAAATCCGTTTAAACTGTGAATAACTTTAAGCTACATGAAAAATTAACTAGACAGCTTTGTAACCCCTTATATTATTCCTCAGCACTTGTACTTTGTGTTTAAAAAATTGCCTATTTTCTTAAAAATAGCTCTAAAACTCTCCCTCCGCCAGCCCTGATGTTTTCTTATATGTATATTTGAAAAGAGAAAACTGAGGAGGTCTGTAAAGCTAAAAATATAACTTTATGCATATATAATCTAAATAACAGATATCTATATAAAGATTATATATAGATTTATATAGTGTTTAAGTATGGATAGAAAAGAACTAAATACAAATTAATAGCTATAAACATAAGCAATATATCTGTATTTACATCTTTACCTGTCTATAGAGAGAACTATAATATATAGAGAAAATGTACTGTGTAATTACTGGAAAATGTGCCAAAGCATAAACAGTTAACCTATTTCATTAGTAAAATGAAGAACAATTTTTCTTATGTTCTGTGTATTCTAAGCTGTGAGCATGTGTTACTTCTTAAAGTAGACTACACACACACACATGCAAACACACACACCACACAGTATAGCTTCTTTGTTCAAAGAACAACTTTTTGAAATATCAAATACCCTCTTTCACAGATCAGTCTGATGGTTTACATAAATAGATTAAAGGCATGTGGAATTAATTTTCATAGAAATGTATTTTGACTAAAAATTTTTTCAAGAACAAAGAGCTTTCAGGAAATTTTAAAAGTTTAATTTTATACCCCCAAATGGCATCTGGCTACCTAGTCATAATGTGTTCTGAGTACAGTAGGTGATTTGAATGAAGGAATGCATTTCTCTTTTTAAATAGGCAGGTTTAAAATGCTTTCACATTTTAATGCTCTGAAATCCTTACAGAATTTCCTACACCTCTGTTCTTTAACTACTAAATCATTTTAATTACTATTAGAATAATTATTTATTACTTAAGTTGCTTACAGTTGTGTCTCTTACATGTCTGTCATGTGCAGCATTTATTGAAAACATATTTTAATTTTCAGTTATGAATTAGGGTGTTTGAGATATGCCAGGCCACAGAAGTATTCAAAAGTGAAGCCACAGGTAAGGAGTCTGTCTTTTTGTTAGATATTTGTATGTCTGCTACTGTTCTGGCTTCTCTGATTTGAAACGGAATTAAATCTCCTAAAATTTCATATACAAAGTGAGACTTTTACAAAGACAGAAGAATTGTCTTTATGTTTTTAATTTGTTATGACAGAAGTGAAACATAAATGCATGTCTTATTTCTGATGATAGAAAAAAGAAAGTTTGAAAGTGTTTTCCTTCAAATGAATGTTTAAACATATTCTTCTGATAATGCAATTTTTAAAATTTGAACACTGATATAAATAAGGTCATGTTTAAATTGGAAATGATAGTTTTAGAAGCTTTTTTTGTTTTTTTAACCAATTGCTACTGTTCTTAATGTCTCTATTCCCCTCCTTCCTATTCTAGACTTTTACTAATTTAAATTCCTCCTATATTGTAATTCTTTCCACCTGTAAATGCCCTTATATGTCAACTCTCCACCTTCTATTTTATTGAAATCATATTTTTCCTTACAGATTATATTCACAGTTTCAAGTAACTAATTTTTTAAAATATGAATTTTAAGAAACAAAGCATAGTACATTAAATTAAAGGCATTTTGCTAAAATCATAGTATTAAAATTCATTCATGAGACGTGTATTATCTATGCCCCACTTGTATTCCATTTTGAGATCATGTGCTGTGTTCCTAAAGGGTACAACTGATAAAGATAATTCAAAGACCAAACACAAGATGCCATTCTTTCTGACTGGGGTTGGTGCACTTCCCATGCCTCAGTGTGTATCTTATCTGCTGAATAACATGATTTGTGTTAGTAATGACAGAACTACATTGTTAGAGAGAGTGAAATATTCATCTATCTACCTATCTATATTATCTCTTTATCTTTGGAAAAAATGAGCCCTGAATACTATTTCTTTTAAATAGGCAGGTTTAAAATGCTTTCACATTTTAATGCTCTGAAATCCTTAAATTTTGAAAACATATTTTAGATTTTTCAGTTTACAGTTGTGTCTCTTACATGTCTGTCATGTGCAGCATTTATTGAAAACATATTTTAATTTTCAGTTATGAATTAGGGTGTTTGAGATATGCCAGGCCACAGAAGTATTCAAAAGTGAAGCCACAGGTAAGGAGTCTGTCTTTTTGTTAGATATTTGTATGTCTGCTACTGTTCTGGCTTCTCTGATTTGAAACGGAATTAAATCTCCTAAAATTTCATATACAAAGTGAGACTTTTACAAAGACAGAAGAATTGTCTTTATGTTTTTAATTTGTTATGACAGAAGTGAAACATAAATGCATGTCTTATTTCTGATGATAGAAAAAAGAAAGTTTGAAAGTGTTTTCCTTCAAATGAATGTTTAAACATATTCTTCTGATAATGCAATTTTTAAAATTTGAACACTGATATAAATAAGGTCATGTTTAAATTGGAAATGATAGTTTTAGAAGCTTTTTTTGTTTTTTTAACCAATTGCTACTGTTCTTAATGTCTCTATTCCCCTCCTTCCTATTCTAGACTTTTACTAATTTAAATTCCTCCTATATTGTAATTCTTTCCACCTGTAAATGCCCTTATATGTCAACTCTCCACCTTCTATTTTATTGAAATCATATTTTTCCTTACAGATTATATTCACAGTTTCAAGTAACTAATTTTTTAAAATATGAATTTTAAGAAACAAAGCATAGTACATTAAATTAAAGGCATTTTGCTAAAATCATAGTATTAAAATTCATTCATGAGACGTGTATTATCTATGCCCCACTTGTATTCCATTTTGAGATCATGTGCTGTGTTCCTAAAGGGTACAACTGATAAAGATAATTCAAAGACCAAACACAAGATGCCATTCTTTCTGACTGGGGTTGGTGCACTTCCCATGCCTCAGTGTGTATCTTATCTGCTGAATAACATGATTTGTGTTAGTAATGACAGAACTACATTGTTAGAGAGAGTGAAATATTCATCTATCTACCTATCTATATTATCTCTTTATCTTTGGAATATCTCACAGACTATATGAAGTGAAACAAACCCCATCAAATAAAAGAGTAAAAACCCATCAAAATAAAATGAAACAGAAGAAACACTATAGTCTAAAATGTAAAATGCAAGAACAGAATTTGAAAATGTGTTATCTGATATTGTTCAGCTATCTATAGATTTATAAGCTCAGTCTTTATAAACATAGCCTTTGAGTCCCCAGCAAGCAAGCAAATGCTAGGCCCTGTGTTAAATATCTTTACATCTCTCAGGTCTTACCTTCTTTGTAGTCCAGCCTCCATTAGTTTTAAGTGTGAACTAATTTAGGTTTAGAGTTTTAATGCCTTTGTTAAACCTAAGCACAGCTAATGGCTCTTACCATGAATACTTTACCTAAGTTAAATGTAACAATTAGTTGCAGATTACTTCAATGAAAATAAAAAATATGAAATAATAGAAAGAATATTAGAAAGATGCTAAAGTTTACATTACTTTATAACTCAGCATGCGTCTTACCATCTATAAAAAATATGTATCATAAGCAGGTGCCATCTAAGTACCTGGAATCTACATGATAATATATAGAGCAAAAGGTCTCAGATAATATTTGCAGGAAGTTAATGTCCCGTTTGAAAACATGATAGACATATACATATATTCTTAAGGTAGCATGTCAGAACGAGTAGAAAGTCTATATGAATTGTGATTATTCTGGCACCATAGCATCAACCTACTGATTAACATAATGAAGCCCCTTCATTTGAGGTTGATTTGTATATATCACTATAGAGTCTGAATCAATGGTTCAGACTTTAAATCCACAGAACGATAAAGAAAAAGTACATAACGTGTTTACTTGCTTAATGATAAAGTGAGTCGTGTATTATCTATGCCCCACTTGTATTCCATTTTGAGATCATGTGCTGTGTTCCTAAAGGGTACAACTGATAAAGATAATTCAAAGACCAAACACAAGATGCCATTCTTTCTGACTGGGGTTGGTGCACTTCCCATGCCTCAGTGTGTATCTTATCTGCTGAATAACATGATTTGTGTTAGTAATGACAGAACTACATTGTTAGAGAGAGTGAAATATTCATCTATCTACCTATCTATATTATCTCTTTATCTTTGGAATATCTCACAGACTATATGAAGTGAAACAAACCCCATCAAATAAAAGAGTAAAAACCCATCAAAATAAAATGAAACAGAAGAAACACTATAGTCTAAAATGTAAAATGCAAGAACAGAATTTGAAAAATGTGTTATCTGATATTGTTCAGCTATCTATAGATTTATAAGCTCAGTCTTTATAAACATAGCCTTTGAGTCCCCAGCAAGCAAGCAAATGCTAGGCCCTGTGTTAAATATCTTTACATCTCTCAGGTCTTACCTTCTTTGTAGTCCAGCCTCCATTAGTTTTAAGTGTGAACTAATTTAGGTTTAGAGTTTTAATGCCTTTGTTAAACCTAAGCACAGCTAATGGCTCTTACCATGAATACTTTACCTAAGTTAAATGTAACAATTAGTTGCAGATTACTTCAATGAAAATAAAAAATATGAAATAATAGAAAGAATATTAGAAAGATGCTAAAGTTTACATTACTTTATAACTCAGCATGCGTCTTACCATCTATAAAAAATATGTATCATAAGCAGGTGCCATCTAAGTACCTGGAATCTACATGATAATATATAGAGCAAAAGGTCTCAGATAATATTTGCAGGAAGTTAATGTCCCGTTTGAAAACATGATAGACATATACATATATTCTTAAGGTAGCATGTCAGAACGAGTAGAAAGTCTATATGAATTGTGATTATTCTGGCACCATAGCATCAACCTACTGATTAACATAATGAAGCCCCTTCATTTGAGGTTGATTTGTATATATCACTATAGAGTCTGAATCAATGGTTCAGACTTTAAATCCACAGAACGATAAAGAAAAAGTACATAACGTGTTTACTTGCTTAATGATAAAGTGAGTAAGAGAGCATGACAGTGTAAGGACCTATGTGTCTAATCATTCAGGTTGGCATTTAGAAATATGGCCCTCACCTATGATAATCAGCCTCACTGACATCATTAGAAACAGTTATTAATCACCACTGAGCATCTACCAGTTACTAGTTATTTGTCTTCCTTGAGTAAATGCTGCTACTGCTTAGCCATTTCAGTTCTATTCTGCTCTGTGTGACCCCATGGACTGCAACCTACCAGGCTCCTCTGTCCATGTAATTCTCCAGGCAAGAATAATGGAGTGGATTGCCCTCTGGGGGACCTTCACAATCTGGGTCTCCTGAATTGCAGGGAGATTCCTCACTGCAGATCCATCAGGAAAGTCTTATACATACATGTATAAATATATATATTGAAGACCCCATGGACTTTCCTGGTGGAAAAGCTCACCAGGCTTCTCCATCCATGGAATGTTCCAGGCGAGAATACCGGAATAGATTTCCATTTTGCATGTTCATTCATTGCAGTATTATTTATAATAGCCAAGATGTGAAAACAATGTAAGTATCCATTGATAGATGAATGGATAAAACTGTGATACATGGGTATGGGTAGATTGATAGATGGGTAGATAGATATAATGGAAAATGTTTCAGCCATAGTAAAACAGGGAAATCTTGCCATTCCCAACAATAAGAATAAACCTTGAAAGCACTATGCTATGTGAAATGAAAGAAAGCAAATGCTATTGGTCTCACTTACATGTGAAATCTAAAAATTAAAAATGAAACCAAAACTGACAGAAAAAGAGATTAGACTTGTGATTCCCAGTGGCAATGGTGGGGTGGAGGGAATTGGAAGAAGATGGTCCAGAGGTATAAACTTCTGGTTTTAGGATGAATAAGTCCTGGGGATCTCATGTGCAAATGATGACCATAGATGACACTGCTGTCTGGTATATAGGAAGTTGGTAGGAGAGTTCATATCAGAAAAAATTGTCTTTTCCCTTTTTTGTTTCTTTTTTGTTTATTGTTAAACAAACAAATTCTTCTTTGTTATTCTTTTTTAATTGTTTATTAAGATGATGGATGCTAGCTGAGGCTACTGTGGTCATATCTTTATAACATATGTAACTGAAATCATCATTCTGTACACCTAAAATTACAGTAGATGGAAATAATTATTAAATATAACAACATACTTTTTTAAAGAGTACTTATTATCTCCCAGGTTGTGAGATCAAGAATATGGGGATGACTTAGCTGTGTGACTGTGTGACTAAGACCATATGGCTCAGATCTCTTATGGGGTTGTAGCCATGTAATTGGAGCTACTGAAGTGGCCTAGTGGTAAAGAAGCCACCTGCCAATGCAGGAGACACGGAGATGCAGCTTTGATCTCTGAGTTGGGAAGTTCTCCTGGAGGGGGAAATGGCAACCCCTTCCAGTATTCTTGCCTTGAGGATCCCATGGACAGAGGATCCTGGCAGGCTACGGGCCTTAGGGTTGCAAATAGTGGTACATGACTGAGCCCCCCCAACACACACACATACACCAGAGCCAAGCTATTGACTGAAGCTTCAATTTTGTAAATGTTAACAGGATCTAAAAGGTCTTGTTCCAAATTGGACGATCAGTTTTTTGTCAAGTAGGCTCTACAGGGCTCTTGAAATGGTGGATGTCTTACCCCAATGAGAATGGTCTGAGTGAGAAACCCAGAAAAACTCCAATATGGAAGCCACAGTGTCTTTTATAACCTTGCCTCAGAAATGACTCACTTTCTCATCTGCTATATATCATTGACCACACAGACCACCTCTGAAAAGTGTATGAGGTGTCTTCACAGGGGTGTGAGTACCAGGAAGCAGGGTTGGTTGGGAGCTATCTGGGAGGCTCACCACCACATGCTCTGAACATGGAGCACCCCTTAGACCAGTGGTCACGTGCTAGCCTTCACTAATTCTCAATTTCCAGCAACAGTTTTCTGACATTGAAGGAATAACTCTCCCTTCCCTCCCTCCCTCCTTCCTTCCTTCTTTTCTTTCTTCCTTGTAGCGTAAAAATATTTTGCTCTTCTAGAATTTTAAAACTGACAGGATCTCAAGAGAAATCTTAACTTTAACCTTAGTTCTCATTTTTAAAAAAATGTATCAATTGAAATAGGAAAGATGAATTAAGTAACAGCACAATGTCAAATATGTCATGTATGCCCAAGATCCTAGCATGTCTTCCACAGCAGCATCCTGAAATTTGTCATTTTTCCATTATTTAAGTTTAATTCTAATGATTCATACTTTAATTTGTTTAATGTTGAATCAGAAAAAATTACTGGAACAAGACTTGACTGATTTTCTGAAGAACTTCTCCCCATTAAAAACTCTTGTGTCTGACCTTCTTTGTTTTAATCTTGGTTTATTTCAATAACCATCTAAATGAACTGATAGGACCCAGCTTCTGATTTTTCCATCCTGTTTTCATGTTGCCACTGAGGTTTGCTCCCCATAAGCTCAAACTTAACCTGCTAAATTACATCTTTGTTTGTTACCAATGGATTCACCAGATTTGACAAAACTAAATAGTATTATGTGTGTGCTCACATGCTGAGTTGTACTGTACTATTTTGCAACCCCATGATGGATGGGCTCCTCAGGCTCTTCTATCCATGTAATTCTCCAGGCAAGGATACTGGGGAGGGTTGCCACTTCCTTCTCCAGGGGATCTTCCCTACCTAGGACCTGAACCTGTGTCTCTTGCGTCTCCTGCATTGACAGGCAGAGTCTTTATTACTGAGCCTCCTGGGAAGCCCCAAATAATGCTAAGGTATATGTAAAGGTTTGGATCAAAATCGTTGGTATTTATGAATAAAGCTAAAACCCCAATGAGAATGGTCTGAGTGAGAAACCCAGAAAACTCCAATATGGAAGCCACAGTGTTTTTATACTCCCAAAGCATTTGGAAAAAGCACCCGGGGCTTAGAGTACCAGGAAGCAGGGTTGGTTGGGAGCTATCTGGGAGGCTCACCACCACATGCTCTGAACATGGAGCACCCCTTAGACCAGTGGTCACGTGCTAGCCTTCACTAATTCTCAATTTCCAGCAACAGTTTTCTGACATTGAAGGAATAACTCGCCCTTCCCCCCCTCCCTCCTTCCTTCCTTCTTTTCTTTCTTCCTTGTAGCGTAAAAATATTTTGCTCTTCTAGAATTTTAAAACTGACAGGATCTCAAGAGAAATCTTAACTTTAACCTTAGTTCTCATTTTTAAAAAAATGTATCAATTGAAATAGGAAAGATGAATTAAGTAACAGCACAATGTCAAATATGTCATGTATGCCCAAGATCCTAGCATGTCTTCCACAGCAGCATCCTGAAATTTGTCATTTTTCCATTATTTAAGTTTAATTCTAATGATTCATACTTTAATTTGTTTAATGTTGAATCAGAAAAAATTACTGGAACAAGACTTGACTGATTTTCTGAAGAACTTCTCCCCATTAAAAACTCTTGTGTCTGACCTTCTTTGTTTTAATCTTGGTTTATTTCAATAACCATCTAAATGAACTGATAGGACCCAGCTTCTGATTTTTCCATCCTGTTTTCATGTTGCCACTGAGGTTTGCTCCCCATAAGCTCAAACTTAACCTGCTAAATTACATCTTTGTTTGTTACCAATGGATTCACCAGATTTGACAAAACTAAATAGTATTATGTGTGTGCTCACATGCTGAGTTGTACTGTACTATTTTGCAACCCCATGATGGATGGGCTCCTCAGGCTCTTCTATCCATGTAATTCTCCAGGCAAGGATACTGGGGAGGGTTGCCACTTCCTTCTCCAGGGGATCTTCCCTACCTAGGACCTGAACCTGTGTCTCTTGCGTCTCCTGCATTGACAGGCAGAGTCTTTATTACTGAGCCTCCTGGGAAGCCCCAAATAATGCTAAGGTATATGTAAATGTTTAGATCAAAATCGTTGGTATTTATGTAAGAAAGTAAAGGTAGGGGGGTGGAAGGGGAGAAAGGCAAGGACTGGTTGAGAAATAGGAGAGGGTAAGAATATATGTGTTTTAAAAGGACTCTACATGAAATAATCCTATGGAGCTGCAAGACAGATTTCAATCAGTGGTTCAGAAAAGTCCATTGTTCACACATGAACATTACAGAGCAAGATGCATTCAGTTGGAGAAAGTATAACAGGCAGTTACAGGTAATGGAGAAATCACTTCTCTGTAAAAACTAACCTTAGTAGTAATTTACAGTAGATATGCCCAAGACAAGTGTCTACATTTTATAGCAACTTCAGGAGGGCACCAAGAATGTACTTTTTTAAAAAAAATATCGTGAAGTTAAAGCATTTTGTACTTTGGGACTATTTATCTATATATACGTATACCTATAAATATATATGTACATATTGTTCATGTGCACATATATGTGGTGTGTGTCTCCGGGGTTGTGTGTGTAAATATGCTTATTTTCTCAGGTGGAGCTTCTGTGAAAAAAGCACTTGTGGAGAAAAATTCTACTAACACTGTGTACCTGTTGGGAGATGTTTTCTACCAGTTCCGAGTGGAGAGGGTTAACAGGTAGACCAACAGGGGAGCTTGTGGAGCCAGGATGCCATTACAGTAAATGAGGTAATACCATTTTGCTGAGACTGAGGAAAGGGTGGCTTAGAAAGGATGAACTCAAGCTGGAGCCAAATCTAAATTAATTAACTCCAGCTACTCTGAAATTCTATTGTGAGAAAGCAATGGCTTAAGCCAGGACTCACACTATGTTGGTCAAGCAGCAGTATTAGATAACTCTGGTCTGACAAAACTAAATAGTATTTTTGTGTGCTCACATGCTGAGTTGTACTGTACTATTTTGCAACCCCATGATGGATGGGCTCCTCAGGCTCTTCTATCCATGTAATTCTCCAGGCAAGGATACTGGGGAGGGTTGCCACTTCCTTCTCCAGGGGATCTTCCCTACCTAGGACCTGAACCTGTGTCTCTTGCGTCTCCTGCATTGACAGGCAGAGTCTTTATTACTGAGCCTCCTGGGAAGCCCCAAATAATGCTAAGGTATATGTAAATGTTTAGATCAAAATCGTTGGTATTTATGTAAGAAAGTAAAGGTAGGGGGGTGGAAGGGGAGAAAGGCAAGGACTGGTTGAGAAATAGGAGAGGGTAAGAATATATGTGTTTTAAAAGGACTCTACATGAAATAATCCTATGGAGCTGCAAGACAGATTTCAATCAGTGGTTCAGAAAAGTCCATTGTTCACACATGAACATTACAGAGCAAGATGCATTCAGTTGGAGAAAGTATAACAGGCAGTTACAGGTAATGGAGAAATCACTTCTCTGTAAAAACTAACCTTAGTAGTAATTTACAGTAGATATGCCCAAGACAAGTGTCTACATTTTATAGCAACTTCAGGAGGGCACCAAGAATGTACTTTTTTAAAAAAAATATCGTGAAGTTAAAGCATTTTGTACTTTGGGACTATTTATCTATATATACGTATACCTATAAATATATATGTACATATTGTTCATGTGCACATATATGTGGTGTGTGTCTCCGGGGTTGTGTGTGTAAATATGCTTATTTTCTCAGGTGGAGCTTCTGTGAAAAAAGCACTTGTGGAGAAAAATTCTACTAACACTGTGTACCTGTTGGGAGATGTTTTCTACCAGTTCCGAGTGGAGAGGGTTAACAGGTAGACCAACAGGGGAGCTTGTGGAGCCAGGATGCCATTACAGTAAATGAGGTAATACCATTTTGCTGAGACTGAGGAAAGGGTGGCTTAGAAAGGATGAACTCAAGCTGGAGCCAAATCTAAATTAATTAACTCCAGCTACTCTGAAATTCTATTGTGAGAAAGCAATGGCTTAAGCCAGGACTCACACTATGTTGGTCAAGCAGCAGTATTAGATAACTCTGGTCAAGTATGATTTATAGTTAGTTTTAACTGCTTAAAAGCTTCTCTAATTAGAAAACACAATTCAGAAATAAGTTTACATGCATTGAAATAGTTGTGAGATTTGCTTAAAATGGACAAGACATGCTTGAAATAATCAGGGATTGTGATCATTATTATATACATGTTACAAAGCCTCATATTAGTAACTACATTTTGGCCTTCCTCAAAATTTCTAAAGTATAAATAAATTGACTAATCCCTTAGATCTGTGATTGAGGAGGAATTACATTCTTAGATGTCCAGAGTGTTAACACTTTATACACTTAGGATGAAATTAAAAAATATGACCCTATTAAAAAATTAAAACCCTATCTGTTGGATCTTCAACCATGCATTCCACTTCCACCTGAGGAGGGGCTTTCTAGAGCTGTGAGAATCTATTACCAGGCACTAAAATATAGAAATCCTATAGAAATGAATAACTAAAATTTTATCCAGGGGTTGAGACTGCACAGTGAATCAAGAAAATCATGAAATCTTTTTCTGTTGAATCTCTAATGCATGAGCTGGTCCTTTTATGCACATTTTCTCATCACCGTTGTTCAGTAAAGCAGTGAATTCACAGATACAATTTAACCTTCCTTGGTATGGTTGTGTGCTCAGTAGCTTCAGTCGTTGTTCAACTCTTTGTGACCCTATGGACTGTAGCCCACCAGACTCCTCTGTCCGTGGGGATTCTCCGGGGAAGAATACTGGTATGGGTTTCCATGCCTTCCTCCAGGGGATCTTCCCAACCCAGGAATCAAACAGGCTTCTCTTCTAGCTCCTGCATTGTCAGGCAGGTTCTTTATCTCTAGTGTCACCTGGGAAGCCCTAGAAAATGTCGTATGAGTATATTACATGGAAAGAACCTCAAAAGTATTTATCCAAATCTCTCTGACCCCTAGTTGGTTCCTAGGAACCATTTTATTTCTCCAACCCCCAAATGACCTTCCCCCATGTCTATGTTACCACAGTAGCGGTTCTGTCTGCTTTTGAAATCACTGAGTTTACCAAATCCTTTTCTTAGCCTCTTATAAGGAGGTTCAATCCCTGTCAAGCGAATACTGTCAACTTTTCTTGTTTCAGATTATCCTAAAGAAAAGAACACAGTATACTGATAAGCTTCCTCCTCAAATATAAGTGCTTAGTAAACAGAAGAGTTGATGATTCTGATTAAATACATGTTACAAAGCCTCATATTAGTAACTACATTTTGGCCTTCCTCAAAATTTCTAAAGTATAAATAAATTGACTAATCCCTTAGATCTGTGATTGAGGAGGAATTACATTCTTAGATGTCCAGAGTGTTAACACTTTATACACTTAGGATGAAATTAAAAAATATGACCCTATTAAAAAATTAAAACCCTATCTGTTGGATCTTCAACCATGCATTCCACTTCCACCTGAGGAGGGGCTTTCTAGAGCTGTGAGAATCTATTACCAGGCACTAAAATATAGAAATCCTATAGAAATGAATAACTAAAATTTTATCCAGGGGTTGAGACTGCACAGTGAATCAAGAAAATCATGAAATCTTTTTCTGTTGAATCTCTAATGCATGAGCTGGTCCTTTTATGCACATTTTCTCATCACCGTTGTTCAGTAAAGCAGTGAATTCACAGATACAATTTAACCTTCCTTGGTATGGTTGTGTGCTCAGTAGCTTCAGTCGTTGTTCAACTCTTTGTGACCCTATGGACTGTAGCCCACCAGACTCCTCTGTCCGTGGGGATTCTCCGGGGAAGAATACTGGTATGGGTTTCCATGCCTTCCTCCAGGGGATCTTCCCAACCCAGGAATCAAACAGGCTTCTC
The DNA here is from genome assembly GCA_022376925.1 of Tragulus kanchil. NCBI lineage: Eukaryota > Metazoa > Chordata > Mammalia > Artiodactyla > Tragulidae > Tragulus > Tragulus kanchil. Next base: position 71,165,096 of record JAIOJX010000031.1, read on the forward strand.
TTCTAGCTCCTGCATTGTCAGGCAGGTTCTTTATCTCTAGTGTCACCTGGGAAGCCCTAGAAAATGTCGTATGAGTATATTACATGGAAAGAACCTCAAAAGTATTTATCCAAATCTCTCTGACCCCTAGTTGGTTCCTAGGAACCATTTTATTTCTCCAACCCCCAAATGACCTTCCCCCATGTCTATGTTACCACAGTAGCGGTTCTGTCTGCTTTTGAAATCACTGAGTTTACCAAATCCTTTTCTTAGCCTCTTATAAGGAGGTTCAATCCCTGTCAAGCGAATACTGTCAACTTTTCTTGTTTCAGATTATCCTAAAGAAAAGAACACAGTATACTGATAAGCTTCCTCCTCAAATATAAGTGCTTAGTAAACAGAAGAGTTGATGATTCTGATTAAATTGTAATGCCTCATTGTCAAATTTTCTCAACCTTTTAAAACCTCAGAAGCGATTGAAAATGGCTGAAGAAGAGTGATATGAAGAACTGTTCCACAACACTTCTCTAAATTGGCCTCCTTGTTTGTTAACCACAGAACGAAAATATGTTACAAGTGGGTACAAATGGCTTCTTGCCTCTAAGCTGCAGTAACTACACTGATTGGGATGCCCAATTCTAGTGCACAGTGGTGCTGGTGTGGTCACCCTGCTAGAGATATAATAGTGCCAGTATGAGAAGGTGCCTCAAGTACTTGTGTGAGCATCAGGCATCAGGCTACAATCTAATTATGGTTGGACACAACTGCAGTGGAACTCAAGAACATGCCACAAGGTGTTTCATTGGCAGCTTAGGTCTCAGTATGAAAATTCATTAAAGGAGGCTGACATAGAAGAGGTTGATCAGCACACACACACACACACACACACACACACATACACACACACAGGACTCTGACTGACTTTTTCAACACACATCCTTACATTTTTGAAAAATGCCTTGAATAGTTTGCACTCAGTAAATACCAGTTGATTTGAACATGTATTCAAGACATATGTCCTATCAAAGAATTTTATCCCTTTCCATTTTATAGAGCTTTATTTGTATATTCATTAGGATAGAAAAATTCTACATGATTTATGGTAATTTACCCCCAAATGTTTAAAAAAATAGAATTGTCCAATTTTTTTTGAAAAGTGAGATAACACATAAACAATGTAGGGATATGTGTTATCAAAATGAGAAAGCAGGTTCTTTATCTCTAGTGTCACCTGGGAAGCCCTAGAAAATGTCGTATGAGTATATTACATGGAAAGAACCTCAAAAGTATTTATCCAAATCTCTCTGACCCCTAGTTGGTTCCTAGGAACCATTTTATTTCTCCAACCCCCAAATGACCTTCCCCCATGTCTATGTTACCACAGTAGCGGTTCTGTCTGCTTTTGAAATCACTGAGTTTACCAAATCCTTTTCTTAGCCTCTTATAAGGAGGTTCAATCCCTGTCAAGCGAATACTGTCAACTTTTCTTGTTTCAGATTATCCTAAAGAAAAGAACACAGTATACTGATAAGCTTCCTCCTCAAATATAAGTGCTTAGTAAACAGAAGAGTTGATGATTCTGATTAAATTGTAATGCCTCATTGTCAAATTTTCTCAACCTTTTAAAACCTCAGAAGCGATTGAAAATGGCTGAAGAAGAGTGATATGAAGAACTGTTCCACAACACTTCTCTAAATTGGCCTCCTTGTTTGTTAACCACAGAACGAAAATATGTTACAAGTGGGTACAAATGGCTTCTTGCCTCTAAGCTGCAGTAACTACACTGATTGGGATGCCCAATTCTAGTGCACAGTGGTGCTGGTGTGGTCACCCTGCTAGAGATATAATAGTGCCAGTATGAGAAGGTGCCTCAAGTACTTGTGTGAGCATCAGGCATCAGGCTACAATCTAATTATGGTTGGACACAACTGCAGTGGAACTCAAGAACATGCCACAAGGTGTTTCATTGGCAGCTTAGGTCTCAGTATGAAAATTCATTAAAGGAGGCTGACATAGAAGAGGTTGATCAGCACACACACACACACACACACACATACACACACACAGGACTCTGACTGACTTTTTCAACACACATCCTTACATTTTTGAAAAATGCCTTGAATAGTTTGCACTCAGTAAATACCAGTTGATTTGAACATGTATTCAAGACATATGTCCTATCAAAGAATTTTATCCCTTTCCATTTTATAGAGCTTTATTTGTATATTCATTAGGATAGAAAAATTCTACATGATTTATGGTAATTTACCCCCAAATGTTTAAAAAAATAGAATTGTCCAATTTTTTTTGAAAAGTGAGATAACACATAAACAATGTAGGGATATGTGTTATCAAAATGAGAAAGCATCCCGTCCTTGTCCAGAGACACAACATTTGGTGAAAGGCACCCAGTAGTGATGCTGCTTCTTGCTTCCGAAGCTCTGTGAATCAGACTGCCATTAGACACCCAAGGCTGAATTCAGCTCAACAGAAATGATGAGGTGGTGACCAAGGTTAGAGTTATCTCCTAAATTGGTGTAACTGAAACGCTCTCGTATTCCCAGAGTGCGCCTGCTGTCTCCCTTAATAGACTAAACATATGTGTCTTTCAATCACTTAGGGAAAGATGTTATGAAATAACTATAGTCATAAATGGCCCATAGATGGTTTTAACATAATATCATAATCCATTCATAATTTCTAATTGACTTTCAAATGCATCACAGTTAGCTAATATATTTATTTTTAATGATATATTATCCGGTAGAGGTCATAAAAGAAATCATGGAGGGTTTTTGTTCAGTGCTTCAGAAATAGCATCGCCATCTATTTGGTTTTCCAAGGAATAATAATGTCTTTATCTCTCTAAAGTTGTTGCTTGTTTTATAGTCTTAGGAGCCAAATGAAAGGAGAATGCTATTTATTTTTCACTGGAGTTGCATAAAATTTTTACCCTAGAGTTTTATACATATATGTATATATGTGTGTTTTTTTCTATACAGTGGTATTATTTTTCCTAGACAGACAATCATTTATTGCCATCAGAGCCTGCTATGATTGTGGTGGGGGTCTCATGTGGATGTCTGCAAAATGTCATTACTATCATTAGATTAGGCACTGTCAAATGAAACTGATGGATGTAATGACATACTTTTTTTGAATGAACACATTTGTTCTTCAGTTGATTAGATGAGTTATTCTAGTAATCTGTTTGGGTTGTGTACTTCATCTCATAACTCTCTAGAAAGAAGTTTTACTTATGATATTAGAAGTCGAGTTTTTTCGGGATGATCTATGTTTTAATTATTATAAAATGTATTTTTTATATTTATTTAATCATATCCTCTAACAGTTCTAAACACATAAATACAGACTAGAGACTTTGAACTTAGGGAGTCTTCTTTACTGTCTGTGAGTCACAGACCTCTTGAGCATCTGAGAAGGAGTCGCAAATGGGCCTTCATATAAAAAGCTGAATTCAGCTCAACAGAAATGATGAGGTGGTCGACCAAGGTTAGTGATGCTGCTTCTTGCTTCCAGCTCTGTGAATCAGACTGCCATTAGACACCCAAGGCTGAATTCAGCTCAACAGAAATGATGAGGTGGTGACCAAGGTTAGAGTTATCTCCTAAATTGGTGTAACTGAAACGCTCTCGTATTCCCAGAGTGCGCCTGCTGTCTCCCTTAATAGACTAAACATATGTGTCTTTCAATCACTTAGGGAAAGATGTTATGAAATAACTATAGTCATAAATGGCCCATAGATGGTTTTAACATAATATCATAATCCATTCATAATTTCTAATTGACTTTCAAATGCATCACAGTTAGCTAATATATTTATTTTTAATGATATATTATCCGGTAGAGGTCATAAAAGAAATCATGGAGGGTTTTTGTTCAGTGCTTCAGAAATAGCATCGCCATCTATTTGGTTTTCCAAGGAATAATAATGTCTTTATCTCTCTAAAGTTGTTGCTTGTTTTATAGTCTTAGGAGCCAAATGAAAGGAGAATGCTATTTATTTTTCACTGGAGTTGCATAAAATTTTTACCCTAGAGTTTTATACATATATGTATATATGTGTGTTTTTTTCTATACAGTGGTATTATTTTTCCTAGACAGACAATCATTTATTGCCATCAGAGCCTGCTATGATTGTGGTGGGGGTCTCATGTGGATGTCTGCAAAATGTCATTACTATCATTAGATTAGGCACTGTCAAATGAAACTGATGGATGTAATGACATACTTTTTTTGAATGAACACATTTGTTCTTCAGTTGATTAGATGAGTTATTCTAGTAATCTGTTTGGGTTGTGTACTTCATCTCATAACTCTCTAGAAAGAAGTTTTACTTATGATATTAGAAGTCGAGTTTTTTCGGGATGATCTATGTTTTAATTATTATAAAATGTATTTTTTATATTTATTTAATCATATCCTCTAACAGTTCTAAACACATAAATACAGACTAGAGACTTTGAACTTAGGGAGTCTTCTTTACTGTCTGTGAGTCACAGACCTCTTGAGCATCTGAGAAGGAGTCGCAAATGGGCCTTCTAATAGGTTATGGGGACACAATCATTAAGATTTCTTTCAAGGCTAGGAAGAAATTGTATTGGTGTTTTAAGAGTTCTGTTACATATTTATTTTCTTCTGGTTGAAAGTGCAGAATTCTCTACTTCCCTTAGGTAGTTGCTTGTAGATGAGGGTTCAAATCACCCCACAAAACCAAATCTGCAGAGCCCACTTCCGCTTCAGGGCATCTCTGGGTACATCCTTAGGATTAAGAGAAAAAAGTTAGATATTACAGCAACTCATGAAATATTGCCATGTCTATTTGTGGCTTTTATGATGGCAGACATAAAAAAGTGGAAGAAAAAAAAAAAAAGGAAGAGCAAGAAACTTAGAGTATTCTTAGAGGAGAGAAGGGTTTCTAGTTTTACCAAAATTCCTAGAATCCACCTCCCTCTACTGCCCATACACAAAAGCCTATCTTACAACTCACAGAAATGTGGGATTAATTTCCTCTGTCTCCATGAGTTTCTATTATTTGAGATAGAAAGTATCGATGCTTCTCTTTCTGGCACTTGGCATAATTCTACTTGGGCTACACAATATGGATGAATTACAGAACTGTGTTTGCCCGAGAAGAATGTCTTGGAAAAACTCTAAAGAAAATGTCCTTCTTATCAAGAGTGAAGGTATTAATCCACTCTTATCATTAACTACAAATTCCACTTAAATATTATAAGTTCAGTGTTATAAACAATCAAAAGGCCACGGTTTCAACACTTGATACCCTCTTGGTATCTTTATTCCCATTCCTAAAGTGGTTTCACCAGGACAAAATTAATACATGCAGTTTCAGTTGATTAGATGAGTTATTCTAGTACTCTGTTTGGGTTGTGTACTTCATCTCATAACTCTCTAGAAAGAAGTTTTACTTATGATATTAGAAGTCGAGTTTTTTCGGGATGATCTATGTTTTAATTATTATAAAATGTATTTTTTATATTTATTTAATCATATCCTCTAACAGTTCTAAACACATAAATACAGACTAGAGACTTTGAACTTAGGGAGTCTTCTTTACTGTCTGTGAGTCACAGACCTCTTGAGCATCTGAGAAGGAGTCGCAAATGGGCCTTCTAATAGGTTATGGGGACACAATCATTAAGATTTCTTTCAAGGCTAGGAAGAAATTGTATTGGTGTTTTAAGAGTTCTGTTACATATTTATTTTCTTCTGGTTGAAAGTGCAGAATTCTCTACTTCCCTTAGGTAGTTGCTTGTAGATGAGGGTTCAAATCACCCCACAAAACCAAATCTGCAGAGCCCACTTCCGCTTCAGGGCATCTCTGGGTACATCCTTAGGATTAAGAGAAAAAAGTTAGATATTACAGCAACTCATGAAATATTGCCATGTCTATTTGTGGCTTTTATGATGGCAGACATAAAAAAGTGGAAGAAAAAAAAAAAAAGGAAGAGCAAGAAACTTAGAGTATTCTTAGAGGAGAGAAGGGTTTCTAGTTTTACCAAAATTCCTAGAATCCACCTCCCTCTACTGCCCATACACAAAAGCCTATCTTACAACTCACAGAAATGTGGGATTAATTTCCTCTGTCTCCATGAGTTTCTATTATTTGAGATAGAAAGTATCGATGCTTCTCTTTCTGGCACTTGGCATAATTCTACTTGGGCTACACAATATGGATGAATTACAGAACTGTGTTTGCCCGAGAAGAATGTCTTGGAAAAAACTCTAAAGAAAATGTCCTTCTTATCAAGAGTGAAGGTATTAATCCACTCTTATCATTAACTACAAATTCCACTTAAATATTATAAGTTCAGTGTTATAAACAATCAAAAGGCCACGGTTTCAACACTTGATACCCTCTTGGTATCTTTATTCCCATTCCCTAAAGTGGTTTCACCAGGACAAAATTAATACATGCAGTTTCAACATCAGTGATCATTTTACCTAGTCTCCACTTTCAAATGTATTAGCTGTGCTTGCTTCCACGAAGACTTACTGAAAGGAATTCTGTCCAGAAATGATTCTATTTCACAGTCATATGCCTCCTTCACTCATCTCTACCTTTTGCACTTATCCGGAAATGGTTTCCTAGATTCACTAGCACATCCAACTACAGACTCTTTTTCCAGACACACTCTTTCCTCCTTGAAAACATTGAATGTATCTTTGTGTAGCATTTAATGTATGTAGCTTCCCTTTTGAAACTTTTGTGTTTTGATGTCATGATTTCTTCAACAGACTTCCACATCTATCTAAATAATTATCTGACCCACTCAGATCCCAAGTTAAGTCTTCATGATCTAGATATTCCCTGTGTCTGTGTGTGAATTTCCTCACTACTTGGCTTTCTTTTTAAATATAAGGAAATGTTCCATTTACTTAAACCCTGCAGGGCTCTGCATTCACAGGGAGTGAGGTGAACTTCCCCCAAACCTCAGATCTTGGATTTTACTTCCCCTCGGTGCCACAGTTTGGTTTCCTGTGTTTAGAACTGAATTTTCCCACCAGTTCTGTGAAAATCCCAGATGCATCATGGAAATTTTTATTCTTACAACCTCAATGATTTGAGGAGGCAGCAAATGACAATCTGCCATTTTTCTGGCTTGCAGCTTTTGCTCTGCCTTATTTTTGTTGTGGGGAGGTTCATTAAGTAGAAGTAATTTCCTCTGTCTCCATGAGTTTCTATTATTTGAGATAGAAAGTATCGATGCTTCTCTTTCTGGCACTTGGCATAATTCTACTTGGGCTACACAATATGGATGAATTACAGAACTGTGTTTGCCGAGAAGAATGTCTTGGAAAAACTCAAAAGAAAATGTCCTTCTTATCAAGAGTGAAGGTATTAATCCACTCTTATCATTAACTACAAATTCCACTTAAATATTATAAGTTCAGTGTTATAAACAATCAAAAGGCCACGGTTTCAACACTTGATACCCTCTTGGTATCTTTATTCCCATTCCCTAAAGTGGTTTCACCAGGACAAAATTAATACATGCAGTTTCAACATCAGTGATCATTTTACCTAGTCTCCACTTTCAAATGTATTAGCTGTGCTTGCTTCCACGAAGACTTACTGAAAGGAATTCTGTCCAGAAATGATTCTATTTCACAGTCATATGCCTCCTTCACTCATCTCTACCTTTTGCACTTATCCGGAAATGGTTTCCTAGATTCACTAGCACATCCAACTACAGACTCTTTTTCCAGACACACTCTTTCCTCCTTGAAAACATTGAATGTATCTTTGTGTAGCATTTAATGTATGTAGCTTCCCTTTTGAAACTTTTGTGTTTTGATGTCATGATTTCTTCAACAGACTTCCACATCTATCTAAATAATTATCTGACCCACTCAGATCCCAAGTTAAGTCTTCATGATCTAGATATTCCCTGTGTCTGTGTGTGAATTTCCTCACTACTTGGCTTTCTTTTTAAATATAAGGAAATGTTCCATTTACTTAAACCCTGCAGGGCTCTGCATTCACAGGGAGTGAGGTGAACTTCCCCCAAACCTCAGATCTTGGATTTTACTTCCCCTCGGTGCCACAGTTTGGTTTCCTGTGTTTAGAACTGAATTTTCCCACCAGTTCTGTGAAAATCCCAGATGCATCATGGAAATTTTTATTCTTACAACCTCAATGATTTGAGGAGGCAGCAAATGACAATCTGCCATTTTTCTGGCTTGCAGCTTTTGCTCTGCCTTATTTTTGTTGTGGGGGGAGGGGATTTCAGTTTGGGGAGGGAGGAGGTCAGGCGGGCCACTTCTGTTGGTCTTTCATTTATCTATTTTCATCCATCTTTGTTCCCTCACCCGTGTGGGCCTCCCATCTCAGTGGCCTCTGTTGTCGCTGAGCACTGGCTCTGGGCACATGCGCTCCAGAGCTCCGGCTCAGTAATTGGACATATCAGTCCAGCCGCTCCATGGAACGCGGGATCCTCCCAGGCCAGGGATCAAACCGGCGCCCCCTGCACTGCAAGGCGGTGTCCTTACCCACTGGACCACCAGGGAAGGCCTCTACCTTATTTTTTATTTTTTGTTACTCTCTTCCCTGCCTCCCGCCTCCTTCCTCACCTTTGAGTGATAGGTGCTAAGTCATGTCTGACTCTTTGAGACCCCATGGACCGTAACCCACCAGGCTCCTCTGTCCATTGGATTATCCAGGCAAGAATACTGGAGTGACTTCCCATTTCCTTCTCAAGTACCCTTTTCGAAAAGCCAGGGCCTCTGCATACCACCACCTACTTCATACATCTCAGCTTTTTCACAAAGCAGGGCATCCCTTTAGGCTCCTTGTTCCTTCATGTGCTTCTTTGGAGATCCAGAATCTTATACTGTGATGGTAAGGTTTACATATTTATGAGCTTTCAGATATGTGAGAATGATTGCAAGTGGCCTTTATGAACGAATATTACTGGGACACAGTTTTGTTTTTACTTGCAAGGAAACAGGAATACAAGTGTATCATAATCTCTATTTTGGCCCTCAAGTGGCTTGTAAACTACTTCAGGTCTAACCTTTCAAAGGTCAGATCTTAATGATAATAAATAGATTTTAAGTTCTTCTAAGATATGAAAAGGAAAGAGAAAGTGCTTGACTTAAGGCTTTTTTTTTTATCAACATTTTGAGCTAATGACTTTCATATAAACTATATTGAATGTGTCCAGTGTTACCTAATTATACAATGCATTGATATCTTTAAGTAGATATCTCCTAGATTAAATAATTGCCAATTATAGTAAACACATACACACATATATGTAAAATTAATTAAGCAATGTTTTAAGTGTAGAAAACCTCAGGCCAAAGTGAAGTACCTTTGAAATTTCATGGATTACAGTGAGATGTTGATTTTTATTTCTTTGTAAATAAAACCAGGCAAGGTTACACAGTGCGATACAAAGGTAAAATCTCTCTTCCTTTGGAGGAATTAATGCATTACAATTTTGATACTCTATTATATTCAAATATTTTTAGACTTTATTAAATGATTCTGAAATTTTTGTGTTTAAAACACAATGGAACTCTAAGGAGAATCTCAGTACTCTGATTCTGTCATCAGATTCCCTTAATTGAACTACCTAGTTAAGCTAAAAACCTTTCTCCCCCTGCTTTGAAACATAGTCATTCTAAAGATAATCTATGTAATTATGAAAGTAAACATGTATTAATATTTCTCTCATTGCTCTGTTCTCAAGGCCTATACCATACTATTTTGCAAACTTTTGCTTCTATGTATTTCCCCAGATTTCAGTAAAAATAATGATTCTTGGACTATTTCTCTGCCATTATTTATTAAAATGTGTAATCCTTTCACTGAGGAATTAAGTGGACAGAGCTACTTTATACCACAAGCAGATAAAAGGAGCCAAGTAGGAATTGGTATTATTCATTATCAAGTTTTTGTTGTGGTGGTGGTCTGGTCCTTTTCTGAACTTGGCCTTGCTCTTACTTTACTGAAATCATATCCCAACAACAGGGAGATGGCTGATACGCGAGAGGCTAAAAAGTTCAGTCTGTTGGGAGAGAGATTCATTTCAGCCCATCGGTGTTGTTGTTCTGCTAAGTGGTGACATAATCCCAAATTCACGTTCCCAAGAGATTGGCTCTCGGGATCTCTCCCATTTGCTGACTTTACTGCAAAAGAATGCCAGCTTCTGCCGTAATTGAGGAAAAAGGTTTTCAGGCCAGATTATCATTTCTGAAATGGATCAGATAACATATCTGAAAGTGTTAGTATAAACCCAACCTTCTGCCCAGAGATTTTCTTCTTTTCAAATAAGTAAATAGATTTTTTAAAATACCATTTTGTGAGGGCAACATATAATGGGATTATTTGTCTTTTTAATTCCTAGAATTCTGAGTTTTGTAGAAGAAAACACTTTAGGCAAAACAGCATCCCCGGTCAATATTTAGTGCAGTAGGGGAAAGAAAAACAGTAGAAACAGCTTATGGGGCCATGACTAAGTATTCTGCAGTCACTAAAGAAAAATAGGTTAAGGTTCTATATAAACTCCATTATATTAAAAAAAGATACATGACATGTTAAGTGAATACATCAGACTAAAGTAGAACATATAAAGTGTTGACTTGTCTGTGAGACCAATGGTATATATGCATGCATTGGACATCCATGCAAATGTTCACATATATGTGAATCCATTTACATATGCTGTATATTTAGATACATATATAATTAAATTATTGATGGCTACTTCTGAAGAAACCAGAATGAATTTTAATTTTATTTCATAACCTTCTGAAGCATTTAATTCTGTCAGCCTGACATACTTTCATAATTTTTAAAATGCAATGAAAAATTTTTGTTTCTTCTTTGTCTTTTTCACCCTAAAATGTTCTTACTGTACAAATTCTTGCCTGGAAAATCCCACGGACAGAAAAGCCTGGTGGGCTAGAGTCCATAGGGTCTCAAAAGAGCTGGGCATGATTTAGCAACTAAACAGCAAAAATGAAATATGTTTGTTTCTACATTGTCTTTCAGACACTAAAATGTTCCTGATGTAGACATTAAAGCATATATTTATTGCCTTACATGTTTATGTTAACTCTACCTAATCATGATGCATATTTAATATAATTGGCTAAATGCCATATGCATTCAGCGAGTGCCCCAAACTGCTAAGGAACGTTAGCAGCAGACAGAAGCCAGGGTAGTGAGGGCTAAATAATGATAGGAAATGCCCAGGAAGCACCACAGCAGAGATGAAAATCCAGCCTGAGTCCAACAGTATCTTTCAGATATTTGCGGTGGGTGAAAACCCAAAACACATTTGATCAAGTTCTATATTTCAAGATAAACTTCGCCCATATGTTTTTTATTCATTTACATGTAATTCATTGAGCTGACATTCTGAAAGAGTTATCTGATGCATAAGGAGATTTTTGTGCCATAATTATATGTGATACATATAATACAATGCATAATAATTTAGAGCAGAACTTGCATTTTGCCAGGTTACAGATTCCAGGCACATGTTCCTTCACGGTGAGTCACTGTGTTTGAACTAAGCTGTTGAGTGACTCACTGAGTCAAACTACAGTTGAGGTTTATTTAAAAAAAAAAGAAATGAAATTTGCACATTTCTTTAAGAAAAGGGGTCAGATTTCCTGTGCTTCAGTTTCCACAGTTGTCAAATTAGCATAATCATCTTTATTAAAATTTACTCTGGTGATTTAATAGAACCTACAAAGTTTACTAGGGCTTTCCAAGTGGCTCAGTGGTAAAGAAACTGCCTGCCAATGCTGGGTATGCATTTTGTATGGCAAAGTACTTAGTTTGCACTTGTAAGTTTTTGTAGTTAGCCTTGGAGTAAAAGCAATACTTATGTTTTCCCTATGTGCATGTCCCTCTTTCTGGATTTGATGTATTTTTCCTAAACTCCTCACTTTCAGATTTTCAGTTGGATATTAATAAGCAGGATCCCTGAGGTTTAGCTACCATAAAGTTCCTAAAAATCATTAAATGGAGATACAACTGAAAAAGATACCTGAAATGCAAAATGCTTCTAACTGAACTATAATTTATATGTCAAATAAACTTGATAAATGTGAGTTATAGGTCAAAATACTATTGAACTGATTGGCTTTCAAAGGACTAATTTCTAGTGGTTAACAGCAGAAAAAATCACGTATATCATACCAAATGAAGTCAGGCAGAGAAAAACAAATATCATATGATATCGCTTATAGGCAGAATCTAAAAAAAAATGAACTTATTTAGAAAACAGAAACAGACTCACAGAGAACAAACTTATGGTTACCAGAGGGGAAGCGTGTGGGTGAGGAGGGATAGATTGGGAAAATAGGATTAACATGTACACTACTATATTTTAAATAGGATGCCTTTCCATGAAAAAATAAATTAATGTTATAATAAATAAATAAAGATAAACTTCGCCCATATGTTTTTATTCATTTACATGTAATTCATTGAGCTGACATTCTGAAAGAGTTATCTGATGCATAAGGAGATTTTGTGCCATAATTATATGTGATACATATAATACAATGCATAATAATTTAGAGCAGAACTTGCATTTTGCCAGGTTACAGATTCCAGGCACATGTTCCTTCACGGTGAGTCACTGTGTTTGAACTAAGCTGTTGAGTGACTCACTGAGTCAAACTACAGTTGAGGTTTATTTAAAAAAAAAAGAAATGAAATTTGCACATTTCTTTAAGAAAAGGGGTCAGATTTCCTGTGCTTCAGTTTCCACAGTTGTCAAATTAGCATAATCATCTTTATTAAAATTTACTCTGGTGATTTAATAGAACCTACAAAGTTTACTAGGGCTTTCCAAGTGGCTCAGTGGTAAAGAAACTGCCTGCCAATGCTGGGTATGCATTTTGTATGGCAAAGTACTTAGTTTGCACTTGTAAGTTTTTGTAGTTAGCCTTGGAGTAAAAGCAATACTTATGTTTTCCCTATGTGCATGTCCCTCTTTCTGGATTTGATGTATTTTTCCTAAACTCCTCACTTTCAGATTTTCAGTTGGATATTAATAAGCAGGATCCCTGAGGTTTAGCTACCATAAAGTTCCTAAAAATCATTAAATGGAGATACAACTGAAAAAGATACCTGAAATGCAAAATGCTTCTAACTGAACTATAATTTATATGTCAAATAAACTTGATAAATGTGAGTTATAGGTCAAAATACTATTGAACTGATTGGCTTTCAAAGGACTAATTTCTAGTGGTTAACAGCAGAAAAAATCACGTATATCATACCAAATGAAGTCAGGCAGAGAAAAACAAATATCATATGATATCGCTTATAGGCAGAATCTAAAAAAAAATGAACTTATTTAGAAAACAGAAACAGACTCACAGAGAACAAACTTATGGTTACCAGAGGGGAAGCGTGTGGGTGAGGAGGGATAGATTGGGAAAATAGGATTAACATGTACACTACTATATTTTAAATAGGATGCCTTTCCATGAAAAAATAAATTAATGTTATAATGGGAATGCTATAAATGTGAAGTTTTAGTTGCATCGATGATAAGATTTGAAACTAAATCACAAACTTTTAACTATTTCAAGCATTTCTATATTAATTTTTAAAGCATCCGTTCACCCATTTTCCTGAAAAATAGATACATTCAAAGACTTAAAATCATGCACAGCTAACAGTCTGTGTGTATAATTCCTCAAAATATATAGGTTAGATAGGACTATGCAGTTTGAAAACAGAAACACAACTCTGGTTTAGGCCAGAGAATACTTGTGTACATGAGATGGTCAAGTGGCATCAGAGACTCAATGGATGTGAATTTGAGCAAACTCAAGGAGTTAATGGAAGACAGAAGGGACTGGTGGGCTACAGTCCATTGGGTCACAAAGAATTAGACACAACTTAGGGACTGAACAGCAACAACTAGTGTAACCTTCTGAGCTGAAGAAAGAACTGCTTTCATTGCTGTTTCTGTCTACTTGTTAACATCGTGCAGGTCCCAGAAATTCTGCGCTCATATCTTTACATCAGAAAGGAGAAAGGGAAAAGAGATGTCTCTCTCTCAACTCTAGTTAGAAATATCTTGGGAGAATTCTAGTAGACCAAGCATGAGTCAGGTACCCATCCTAAAGAGGATGAATTAGCAGACTTGGGAAGGAGGCCTGCGATTCCCAAGGAGGAGGAGAGAGGGGAGCAAACATTTTCAGTCAGATCTTCACCTTGATTGCCACACGTATGACAATAATCTGTTTTACCTAAAATTTTGTTTAAGCCCTGACCTAATGTTTATAACAACAGTGTATCTTGCTGGAGGACATGTTTCTCTTTCTTAGCTTGTACCTATATTATCTAAAGATGTACGTTTTAGGTGCAGGTCTGGTGAGACCTTATCGCCTTAAAATATTCTTTTGATCTATTGTTGATAACCAACTGGAAAAATACTAAATATCTCACGAAACTAGCTTCTGGGGCACCTTCTATCCCCCTTCTAGTGCCTTTGCTGGAAGCTTTCCCTGTCCCTTTTTTCTTTAATAAACCTTTTGCTGCATGAAGCTTTGATTCATAATTTTAAAAAGGTTTATAAATTAATGTTATAATGGGAATGCTATAAATGTGAAGTTTTAGTTGCATCGATGATAAGATTTGAAACTAAATCACAAACTTTTAACTATTTCAAGCATTTCTATATTAATTTTTAAAGCATCCGTTCACCCATTTTCCTGAAAAATAGATACATTCAAAGACTTAAAATCATGCACAGCTAACAGTCTGTGTGTATAATTCCTCAAAATATATAGGTTAGATAGGACTATGCAGTTTGAAAACAGAAACACAACTCTGGTTTAGGCCAGAGAATACTTGTGTACATGAGATGGTCAAGTGGCATCAGAGACTCAATGGATGTGAATTTGAGCAAACTCAAGGAGTTAATGGAAGACAGAGGGGACTGGTGGGCTACAGTCCATTGGGTCACAAAGAATTAGACACAACTTAGGGACTGAACAGCAACAACTAGTGTAACCTTCTGAGCTGAAGAAAGAACTGCTTTCATTGCTGTTTCTGTCTACTTGTTAACATCGTGCAGGTCCCAGAAATTCTGCGCTCATATCTTTACATCAGAAAGGAGAAAGGGAAAAGAGATGTCTCTCTCTCAACTCTAGTTAGAAATATCTTGGGAGAATTCTAGTAGACCAAGCATGAGTCAGGTACCCATCCTAAAGAGGATGAATTAGCAGACTTGGGAAGGAGGCCTGCGATTCCCAAGGAGGAGGAGAGAGGGGAGCAAACATTTTCAGTCAGATCTTCACCTTGATTGCCACACGTATGACAATAATCTGTTTTACCTAAAATTTTGTTTAAGCCCTGACCTAATGTTTATAACAACAGTGTATCTTGCTGGAGGACATGTTTCTCTTTCTTAGCTTGTACCTATATTATCTAAAGATGTACGTTTTAGGTGCAGGTCTGGTGAGACCTTATCGCCTTAAAATATTCTTTTGATCTATTGTTGATAACCAACTGGAAAAATACTAAATATCTCACCGAAACTAGCTTCTGGGGGCACCTTCTATCCCCCTTCTAGTGCCTTTGCTGGAAGCTTTCCCTGTCCCTTTTTTTCTTTAATAAACCTTTTGCTGCATGAAGCTTTGAGTGACCGAAGCCAAGTCTATTGTTCCCAAAGTGAAATTTTCTCCTTTGGGGGTCACAAACCTAATATCATTCATCTATCTACCATCATCTATCAATCCCTCAACCAGTGTAACCAGTGAGTTGGTTATTTTCACCCTTCTGGTAATAATTATTGTCAGCACTTACTCTGTTCCAGGAACTGTGAAAATCACTTTATATGGATTATTTCAATCATTATGATAGTTCATGCTATTATAATTCCTAATTTACACATAAAAAGCTGATGCAAAGAAGTAAAGGAGCTTACCTAAGGCCACCTGAGATGTAGTGAGGAAGCACAATCTGAACCCGAAGCCTTGCTTTAAGCATGACAGTGAACTTGCTGCTAACAGAGGACGGGCTTTCAAGTCAATACCACATGGACAGCAAAAACCAGGTGTGATCACTCTGGCCCCTGAAAATCCTTCACTGATGGTAGCCATCACCATCACTCACAGTCACAGGTCCCTCTGTTCTCCATCCTTGCCCAGTGGGAATGATGATGGCAGAACTAACCCTACTAAACAGATTTCTCTGTCTTCTTTTGTTTCTATTCACTCTTCTTGCATATCCTATTCATGTAAACTTCCCTAAGTTGGAGATACTGAAGGGAAAATGACTATAGCAACCTGCACACCCCTCCATTCTTGAGGGAATAGATGGATAGGATGCTTTAGTGAGGATGTTGAGGGGGAATCACTTGGAGACTGTGATACTCATTTGAGATGATGTAGAGTTTCTTCTGAGAGAAAAGGATAGTGAAGGGGGAAATGATTGCCACACGTATGACAATAATCTGTTTTACCTAAAATTTTGTTTAAGCCCTGACCTAATGTTTATAACAACAGTGTATCTTGCTGGAGGACATGTTTCTCTTTCTTAGCTTGTACCTATATTATCTAAAGATGTACGTTTTAGGTGCAGGTCTGGTGAGACCTTATCGCCTTAAAATATTCTTTTGATCTATTGTTGATAACCAACTGGAAAAATACTAAATATCTCACGAAACTAGCTTCTGGGGGCACCTTCTATCCCCCTTCTAGTGCCTTTGCTGGAAGCTTTCCCTGTCCCTTTTTTTCTTTAATAAACCTTTTGCTGCATGAAGCTTTGAGTGACCGAAGCCAAGTCTATTGTTCCCAAAGTGAAATTTTCTCCTTTGGGGGTCACAAACCTAATATCATTCATCTATCTACCATCATCTATCAATCCCTCAACCAGTGTAACCAGTGAGTTGGTTATTTTCACCCTTCTGGTAATAATTATTGTCAGCACTTACTCTGTTCCAGGAACTGTGAAAATCACTTTATATGGATTATTTCAATCATTATGATAGTTCATGCTATTATAATTCCTAATTTACACATAAAAAGCTGATGCAAAGAAGTAAAGGAGCTTACCTAAGGCCACCTGAGATGTAGTGAGGAAGCACAATCTGAACCCGAAGCCTTGCTTTAAGCATGACAGTGAACTTGCTGCTAACAGAGGACGGGCTTTCAAGTCAATACCACATGGACAGCAAAAACCAGGTGTGATCACTCTGGCCCCTGAAAATCCTTCACTGATGGTAGCCATCACCATCACTCACAGTCACAGGTCCCTCTGTTCTCCATCCTTGCCCAGTGGGAATGATGATGGCAGAACTAACCCTACTAAACAGATTTCTCTGTCTTCTTTTGTTTCTATTCACTCTTCTTGCATATCCTATTCATGTAAACTTCCCTAAGTTGGAGATACTGAAGGGAAAATGACTATAGCAACCTGCACACCCCTCCATTCTTGAGGGAATAGATGGATAGGATGCTTTAGTGAGGATGTTGAGGGGGAATCACTTGGAGACTGTGATACTCATTTGAGATGATGTAGAGTTTCTTCTGAGAGAAAAGGATAGTGCACAGAAAGGTGGTAACTGGTAGATCAACACTCCCTATTTTTTTTTCATCATGCTCCATTGCTCAATTGTGCCTGACTGTAGGTGACCCTGTAGACTGTAGTCCACCAGGCTCCTCTGTCGATGGGATTTCCAAGGCAAGAATACTGGGGCAGACTGCCATTTCCTTCTCCAGGGGATCTTTCCAACCTAGGAATCAAACCTATGTCTCCTGCATTGGCAGGTAGATTCTTTACCACTGAGTCACCTGGCAAGTCTCTATTTTTTTTTTAACATTTTTTAATATAGGCATCTTTTATAAAATATAGATGTAAGACCAAGATTTATTTGATACTTTCTATGTACAGGTGCTCTTAAAATATGCATTAACTCTTTTCATCTTTATAACCCCCTGTATGAGGAAGGCCTTGCTATCTCCACTTTATGGATTAAGTACACTCAAGTTCAGAGAGGTTAAAATGCTTGTCCCACATCACATCACTAGAAAGGGGAAATAAACAGAGACATGACTCCAAAATCCTTTTTTCTACTATGAAAAACAGACCTGGAAAACTGACCTTTTACATTCTAATAAGGAAAAGAAAACATGCGAACTTCCTAGAAAACAATATTCAATGTCACAGAAGAGTAGATTCCAAGTTAGTAAACAGTTTGCCCATTTAAATAGTGACTCTCTCTCTCTCTCTCTCTATATATATATATATATTTAATTTTGGCTTATTTTTGTTGGTCTTTCATTTATTTATTTTCATTCATATCTGTTCTTTGGCCTGTGTGGGCCTCCCATTGATTGCAGAGGCCTCTCCTGTGGCAGAGCACTAGCTCTGGGCACACGCGCTCCAGAGCACTGGCTTGTAATTGGACACGCCAGTCCAGCCACTCTGTGGCATGTGGAATCTTCCCAGACCAGGGATCCAACAGGCACTGCTTGCACTGCAGGGAGGACTCTTTACCCACTGGACCACCAGGGAAGCCCGACAAAATATTTTAATTATATATATATTTTTAAACTTTTATTTTGCTTTTAACTTTTACAGAGTTTTGTTGTTTACAGATATGTATGTTCCCAGATTAGTCATATGTACATCCCCCCCATCCCACCCCTCCAGACCATCATACAGCACCCGTGAAGGATCTGCTTTTCTCACAGAGCAATGACTATAGCTATTACTTCACATATGATAGTACAGGCCTTCATGCTACTTCCTTTACGCCTCTCACCCACTGTTCCTTCTGAGGAATACAGAATCTCTGAAAATAGAAGATTACCAAATAGGGGTTATGTTTTGTTTTACTATGTGAATAACTTACAAAATCTAAGTTTTCTGTAACAAGAGATCTTCAGTACTATCTTTCCTATTTGTGTAAACCACAGGGGCCTGCCCAGGCTGTTCACTGCTCTACCTTCAGCTGTCTCAAAGGCTAGCTTGCCCAGAGGACTTCCAGAGAGAAGGAAAAACACACACACACACACACACACACACACACACTGAGGGAATGACAGAAATGGAATCCCAAATAATTTAAGGTTTGCCTAAATCACCTGCTGTTTTGCTTTAAAATAGGATGACTTATGGTCTATTTCCTGGCAATTTGGATAGATTTACACTACTCAGCCCATTACACCCATAACTGTGTTTTGTTAGATACTCATTTATTTTAATGCAAGTTTGCTTTATCCTGCCTGTTTGTTGACTGTTCCTTGCTGAGTAGGTCCGTAATCTAAACTTTAAAGGAGGATTAAGCCTCATGATATTTACCTAACTTAGCATTGTCATTGTGTTATCCTCTCATATATTTGTTACCTGGGGTTGAGGGGAAGGGAGAATTCATTTTAAATGGGCCTTTCTGTTACTTTTGCATGAAAGCCTTTGTGGCTTTTTTAAAAAAAATTCTATTTTATGATCTGCAACTGTCATTTAAATAGAACAAAGCATAGCTACAAGTCTGCTAGCCATATTTGGACCACACCTTTTCAGAAATCATATTGGTTTTTAATATCTCTTTGATAATAACCTACACTTTAAATAGAAAACTCACTTATCTCTTCTATATCGCTCTTACTCTCTCAAGGTACACAGAATATAGAAGTATGTATTGGAAACCTTTTAATATTAATTGTTCACAAATCAGAAGAGAGCCAAAAATGTTCGACAGAGAGAAAAAATAGGGCCTCTAATTTTATTTTGATTTATTGCTTCTCAGTAATTTTTTTTTTACTTTTTTTTTTATAATTATATTTTTTGGGGGAATGGGTGGGTTGAGGAGGGAGGGGGGTGGGCTGGCCACCTCTATTGGTCTTTCATTTATCTATTTTCATCCGTTTTTGTTCCCTCGCCCGTGTGGGCCTCCCATCGCGGTGGCCTCTGTTGTCGCAGAGCACCGGCTCTGGGCGCATGCGCTCCAGAGCTCCGGCTCGGTAATTGGACATATCGGTCCAGCCGCTCCACGGCACGTGGGATCTTCCCAGGCCAGGGATCGAACTGGCGCCCCTTGCACTGCAAGGTGGTGTCCTTACCCACTGGACCGCCAGGGAAGCCCCTGTTTCTCGGTAAATTTTATTCACTCTTCATGAAATCCTAAAGTAACCAGTTTCTCATTTTCTTCAAGGTAACATTTTTTTGTTTTTATCACATCACATCCTTTCTATGTCTTCCTTTACAATTTTTCCCCAGCAGAAGCCCTATGTTTTAAATGAATTATGAGCCCTCCACAGCTTCAGTGGTGAATCATATCAGTTTTAGCTAGTTTATGTGACATTTTTCAAGATTTGGTTTAGGAGGGAGCAGGTAAAAGCTAATTCTGGGCAATGGTTTCTTTAAGGGGGTCTATTACGATATGATTCCTGACTATAAATAAAGAAGACTCAAGGAAGACATAGCTTATGTGTGTGAACATTCCGTGTGAGAGTACGACCCTTAGAAGTTCTGCAGCACATTTGCCATCATAAGGCTAGGACCATAAAGGGCAAAAGCCAACTCACTCTGGTTTGTAAAGAAAAAAAAAAAAATGATTAAAACCGGGCTGTTTAAACTGTACATATGAAGCCTAGATAGTTGCAGTCTTCCTGTTATGTGAAATGTTATATTGTAGTTTAAGTTATGAAAGCCAGAGATTTCTATTATGAACAGCTAAGCACGTCCGAACTGATGAATTCTCTATGGCATATTCAGAAAGGTCTCACTTATCTCTTCTATATCGCTCTTACTCTCTCAAGGTACAAAAAGAGAATAATTAATAATTGTTCACAAATCAGAAGAGAGCCAAAATGTTCGACAGAGAGAAAAATAGGGCCTCTAATTTTATTTTGATTTATTGCTTCTCAGTAATTTTTTTTTTACTTTTTTTTTTATAATTATATTTTTTTGGGGAATGGCTGGGTTGAGGAGGGTGGGGGGTGGGCTGGCCACCTCTATTGGTCTTTCATTTATCTATTTTCATCCGTTTTTGTTCCCTCGCCCGTGTGGGCCTCCCATCGCGGTGGCCTCTGTTGTCGCAGAGCACCGGCTCTGGGCGCATGCGCTCCAGAGCTCCGGCTCGGTAATTGGACATATCGGTCCAGCCGCTCCACGGCACGTGGGATCTTCCCAGGCCAGGGATCGAACTGGCGCCCCTTGCACTGCAAGGTGGTGTCCTTACCCACTGGACCGCCAGGGAAGCCCCTGTTTCTCGGTAAATTTTATTCACTCTTCATGAAATCCTAAAGTAACCAGTTTCTCATTTTCTTCAAGGTAACATTTTTTTGTTTTTATCACATCACATCCTTTCTATGTCTTCCTTTACAATTTTTCCCCAGCAGAAGCCCTATGTTTTAAATGAATTATGAGCCCTCCACAGCTTCAGTGGTGAATCATATCAGTTTTAGCTAGTTTATGTGACATTTTTCAAGATTTGGTTTAGGAGGGAGCAGGTAAAAGCTAATTCTGGGCAATGGTTTCTTTAAGGGGGTCTATTACGATATGATTCCTGACTATAAATAAAGAAGACTCAAGGAAGACATAGCTTATGTGTGTGAACATTCCGTGTGAGAGTACGACCCTTAGAAGTTCTGCAGCACATTTGCCATCATAAGGCTAGGACCATAAAGGGCAAAAGCCAACTCACTCTGGTTTGTAAAGAAAAAAAAAAAAATGATTAAAACCGGGCTGTTTAAACTGTACATATGAAGCCTAGATAGTTGCAGTCTTCCTGTTATGTGAAATGTTATATTGTAGTTTAAGTTATGAAAGCCAGAGATTTCTATTATGAACAGCTAAGCACGTCCGAACTGATATTCGTTACTATTTAGCTAACGTATCATAGGCAGACATATTCAGAAAGGTCTGTCTCTTCAGAGCTTTCTAAAATCTTCCAGGGAAGGTAAAAAGAGAGAAGGGCATGGGAAAGACAAATTGTACAGGCGTAGGCCAATGCACATACAATTTTTAAACCCAAGATATTGTTAACGAATAAAAAATATTCTGAGATAGATTTCATTCTCAAAGGGGCAGAAGGACTTCACTTTAGAACAGTATTTAGGAATACAGGGACGTAGTGCATTCTTTTAGGAAGAGAAATCCTCTAGTTCATGATCATCTACATGTGCTTCAACAGAAACAGATAGCAGAACCTCTTTCTTGAGAAATAGTGGCATCTACTGTTGAGAAGAAGTGCCTGAGGGGAACACCTGAATTCAAGAAAACAATAGGAGACCAGTGTACTTGGATGTGAGAAAATATTAGGATCGTATCATGGGCTGAACTTGAGATAGAGAGCCAGGTGGGTATCAAACTGGGGGCAACCTGGTAGGACATACATATAAATCTGTTACAAAAAGGCAAAGTCTAGGCAAGGGTAGAAAATTACAGAACACAGTTCTTTCTTAAAAATGTGAATCTTTGAAATTTAATATGGATTGAAAACAATACATGGATTAAATGGCCCTTCTCCTAAACTAAACAAAACTGAAAAAAGACACATTTTATTTCCAGTGATTCCAATTCTAGAAATCTAGCTTAAGGACAAAGCACGAGTTGTGATAGATTATGGACCAGGATATTTGTCACTGGATTATTTACACTAATAAGAACAAGAAATAACCAAAGTAGCCAACAAAAGCAGAAGTTAATTAAATTATGGAATATCACTACACTTGAATATTAGGAATCCATTACAGTTATTTATTTGTGGAATTTAGCACATTTGCCATCATAAGGCTAGGACCATAAAGGGCAAAAGCCAACTCACTCTGGTTTGTAAAGAAAAAAAAATGATTAAAACCGGGCTGTTTAAACTGTACATATGAAGCCTAGATAGTTGCAGTCTTCCTGTTATGTGAAATGTTATATTGTAGTTTAAGTTATGAAAGCCAGAGATTTCTATTATGAACAGCTAAGCACGTCCGAACTGATATTCGTTACTATTTAGCTAACGTATCATAGGCAGACATATTCAGAAAGGTCTGTCTCTTCAGAGCTTTCTAAAATCTTCCAGGGAAGGTAAAAAGAGAGAAGGGCATGGGAAAGACAAATTGTACAGGCGTAGGCCAATGCACATACAATTTTTAAACCCAAGATATTGTTAACGAATAAAAAATATTCTGAGATAGATTTCATTCTCAAAGGGGCAGAAGGACTTCACTTTAGAACAGTATTTAGGAATACAGGGACGTAGTGCATTCTTTTAGGAAGAGAAATCCTCTAGTTCATGATCATCTACATGTGCTTCAACAGAAACAGATAGCAGAACCTCTTTCTTGAGAAATAGTGGCATCTACTGTTGAGAAGAAGTGCCTGAGGGGAACACCTGAATTCAAGAAAACAATAGGAGACCAGTGTACTTGGATGTGAGAAAATATTAGGATCGTATCATGGGCTGAACTTGAGATAGAGAGCCAGGTGGGTATCAAACTGGGGGCAACCTGGTAGGACATACATATAAATCTGTTACAAAAAGGCAAAGTCTAGGCAAGGGTAGAAAATTACAGAACACAGTTCTTTCTTAAAAATGTGAATCTTTGAAATTTAATATGGATTGAAAACAATACATGGATTAAATGGCCCTTCTCCTAAACTAAACAAAACTGAAAAAAGACACATTTTATTTCCAGTGATTCCAATTCTAGAAATCTAGCTTAAGGACAAAGCACGAGTTGTGATAGATTATGGACCAGGATATTTGTCACTGGATTATTTACACTAATAAGAACAAGAAATAACCAAAGTAGCCAACAAAAGCAGAAGTTAATTAAATTATGGAATATCACTACACTTGAATATTAGGAATCCATTACAGTTATTTATTTGTGGAATATTTGTCACAAGAAAATGCTCATAATTAAAAGTTTGAGTAGAGGAAATATGTAAGGAAAAAATAAATACAATGAGTAGATCCTTATTTGATTAAAAAAGGAGGCGGGTAGAAGACATTGATAGGCATATGTACAATTACCCACCCTCCACACATATACAACACAGTTATTAAAAATAACTGAAATTAAATTTAATATATCAGTAATATTTATTCCCAGTTAGTGGGCAATAGACAATTTTCTTATGCATAGGTAAGTGAAGATAGATTTCTTTTACATGATAAAAATAATGATTTATAAATAAAAACACTAAAACTAAAGACAGATGAAAATTAAATTTCAAGAAAAATATTCTATGATTACGAATGTACTATAAGCAAGGAGAAAATATTGTATTCTCAGGAAATGAACAATAATATGGTGCTAGACATAAGAGAGATCACATATGGAAAATGCCTTCCAAGAAAGGGAAAGTAATGTATTTCCATATAAGGGGCTTCCCAGGTGGTCCAGTGGTTCAGAATCTACCTGCCAATGCAGGAAATGCAAGAGAGGTAGCTTTGATCCCTAGGTCAGGAAGATCCCCTGGAGAAGAGCACAGCAACCTGCTCCAGTATTCTTGCCTTGGGAAATTTCATGGACTAATGAGCCTGGTGGGGTACAGTCCATAAGATTGCAGAGTCAGATAGTTACACTGTATTATATCTGTATTAATCCCTCACACGCACGCACACACACACACGCACACACATTTCCATATAAATACTGAGTTGGCCAAAGCATTTGTTTGGATTTTTCTTTAACATCTCATGGAAAAACCCAAATGAATGTTTTGGCCAATCCAAAAACTAAGAAGGTTGAACTAGATAAATATATTTATGTATCTGGGATTCTTGGGGCTTCCCTGATTGCTCAAATGGTAAAGAATCTGCCTGTAATGTGGGAGGCACAGGTTTGATCCCTGGGTTGGGAAGATCCCCTGGAAAAGCAAATGACTACCCACTCCAGGATTCTTGCTTGGAGAATTTCATGGAGAGGTGCCTGAAGTTGGGGTACAGTCCATGCAGTTGCAAAGAGTTGACCACGACTGAATGACTAACACTGGCGTTCTTTGTTACTCAAGAGGCCAACACATTGCTGGTTTGGGTAGGTAAAAGACGGGCAGAGCTAAAACAAATTGGGTTATCTTCTAGATTCTCTCAACAGTGTGAGAGTTTGCAATTTCCTGAGAAAAGAGAGCATAAGAAGAAAATATGTAAAATATATTTTGCATATATTTTCTAAAATATATGTATTATCTGTAATATATGTATATATTTGAAATTTCATTTCTGTTTATTTAAGGGAAGTGATATTTGCTCATGTTAGGTAACTCCATGTGAAAAATTAAGGAACTGATAAGGGAAATGAAACTAAAGCACAGTCTATAGCCATGCATCCTGCATCTTTCCTTTTTCAAAAACTCTTATACACAATTATATTAGCCCCTTTTTATCCCTTTATCTGTGTGAATAATGAGAATGAAAGGAATAAATTGACAGAATAACAAACTCAAAGTCTTCAGTTTAGATTTCATATCTGAGAAAATATGGTACATTTTTTTATCAAGTCACAAAATTATTTAGTGACAAGAGTCTCAGTTCCTAGGGTTTCGATTCCCAGTTTAGTTTTCATTCTGTTAAGCCATCATGACCTGATGCTTAAGCATAGGTTCGACCTCACCCCACAGAGACTTGCATATAAAGGCACCTACACTTTTGTTTGTTTGTTTTATGGAAATAAATATTCAATGGAAAATCCACAGAATGGTATTTAACAATGTCTTGTCTTTGAGTCCTACTACTTCCATTAGTTATCAGTGTGGCCTTGTGTCTGCAATTTAACCCAACTGTACCTCACTTTCTTGCCTGCAAAATAGATTTCATTCAGTGTTTCCCAATATATTTGAAGGCATTTGATAAGTACCCTGCAGACTTATATAACTGTTGAGAATAACAGAGCTCTGACAAAGATGCAATCTTTATTTATGTCTTGCTTATTCAAATACTCCATCTTCCTTGAAACTCCAAATAAATAACTTGAGATGTTGAAATCAAACAGTAGCTGAAGAACTGTTACAAGTCCATGGGCATTCGCAGTTAGTGACAAAATAATTATAAATGAATGCAGGGAGATCCCAAGAGCTGAAAAGTAGAGAACTCTTTGATTGTTTTCACTGGGAAATGTATACAGAGGAAATGGGAGAGTACAACAGTCTGGCCACAGAAGGAGACCTTGGTGACAAGCATATTTAAGCATTTGGGTAGGTAAAAGCGGGCAGAGCTAAAACAAATTGGGTTATCTTCTAGATTCTCTCAACAGTGTGAGAGTTTGCAATTTCCTGAGAAAAGAGAGCATAAGAAGAAAATATGTAAAATATATTTTGCATATATTTTCTAAAATATATGTATTATCTGTAATATATGTATATATTTGAAATTTCATTTCTGTTTATTTAAGGGAAGTGATATTTGCTCATGTTAGGTAACTCCATGTGAAAATTAAGGAACTGATAAGGGAAATGAAACTAAAGCACAGTCTATAGCCATGCATCCTGCATCTTTCCTTTTTCAAAAACTCTTATACACAATTATATTAGCCCCTTTTTATCCCTTTATCTGTGTGAATAATGAGAATGAAAGGAATAAATTGACAGAATAACAAACTCAAAGTCTTCAGTTTAGATTTCATATCTGAGAAAATATGGTACATTTTTTTATCAAGTCACAAAATTATTTAGTGACAAGAGTCTCAGTTCCTAGGGTTTCGATTCCCAGTTTAGTTTTCATTCTGTTAAGCCATCATGACCTGATGCTTAAGCATAGGTTCGACCTCACCCCACAGAGACTTGCATATAAAGGCACCTACACTTTTGTTTGTTTGTTTTATGGAAATAAATATTCAATGGAAAATCCACAGAATGGTATTTAACAATGTCTTGTCTTTGAGTCCTACTACTTCCATTAGTTATCAGTGTGGCCTTGTGTCTGCAATTTAACCCAACTGTACCTCACTTTCTTGCCTGCAAAATAGATTTCATTCAGTGTTTCCCAATATATTTGAAGGCATTTGATAAGTACCCTGCAGACTTATATAACTGTTGAGAATAACAGAGCTCTGACAAAGATGCAATCTTTATTTATGTCTTGCTTATTCAAATACTCCATCTTCCTTGAAACTCCAAATAAATAACTTGAGATGTTGAAATCAAACAGTAGCTGAAGAACTGTTACAAGTCCATGGGCATTCGCAGTTAGTGACAAAATAATTATAAATGAATGCAGGGAGATCCCAAGAGCTGAAAAGTAGAGAACTCTTTGATTGTTTTCACTGGGAAATGTATACAGAGGAAATGGGAGAGTACAACAGTCTGGCCACAGAAGGAGACCTTGGTGACAAGCATATTTAAGCATTTCTCTACACATGACTTGGGGGATTCCCAGGTGACTCAGTGATTAAAAATCCTCCTGCCAATGCAGGAGATGTGGTTTCCATCCCTGGGTCAGGAAAATCCTTTAGAGAAGGAAATGCCAACCCACTCCAGTGTTCTTGCCTACAAAATCCCTGGTGGGCTACTGTCCATGGGGTCACAAAAAAGTTGGACATGATAGAGCAACTGAGCACACACAGACATAAAATAATCCATAGAATCGTAACTGCAAGATACTTACGAAATGATCTGTTTGATACCTAGGGTGTGAATTTTAAAAGGAGTGAGAAAAATTACTGGGATATTGATATAGTAAAAGGGGGCATCTCTTACAGTTGGCAAGGAGATGGTAATCTTTGCTGAAGAGAATTAATTCTTTTTGAAATTCAAGAACTCTGAAAGTACATTCAAGACCACAGCTTCAAAATTTGGGGAAATGGTAGAATAAGAGTTTCATGAAACTTGACAAATTAAGCTTTGTTTGATGATAGAAATAATGGTATGGATGATAACAGAGCCTATTATATAAGATTATCTTAAAGATTAAGTGAATTAATACAGATAAATTCCTTAATTAGAATGATGTCAGTATGCTCTACTAAGTAAGTGTAAACCATCATTGTTGTCTTTGTCATTTCTGTAGTTTTCATTATTAATTTTAAATGAAATATATTTATGTTAATCACAAGTTTCCTCAGTAACTTTTTCTTTCTTTCTTTTTTTAATTTTTTTGGCTATGCACTGGGGAACATGGAATCTTAGTTCTCTAACCAGGAATCAAACTTGTGACCCCTGCATTGGAAACATGCAGACTTAACCAGAGGACCACCAGGGAAGTCCCTGTAAGTTTTTAATTGTGTGGTTTCCAACTACTTTTGAAAAGAATAATCCATTCTGTCCACCAGAAAAATCAGTTTACTTAAAGTGAAACATGCAGGAACCCTCTTGTTTGCTATAGCAAAATCATGTATGACTATATTTTTCTGCTGATCACGATGAAGAAAAAGTCAAACTACTAATGTTTTAGTTTCTGCTATCAATGTCCGACTTTCTTATCTAAGAGATAACCTGCTCTTCACAGGGTATTTTGTAAGTGGGGAGAGTACTGAAGTCATCTCAAATCCATACCTGATACCTAAACATCCTCCCACACAACTGAATTTTAATTTCTAAGAATCAAATTTCTATTTGCAAGTACCTAAGAAGTGTGAATCACTTTTCAGTTCACTGAATGACACAGATCTTGAGGTCTCAGAGATACAGCATTCAAGCAATAACAAGTCACTTTCACGTTTTAGAAAGCCACCACCCAGCTAAACCAAACAGAGGAGTTGTGCCGTCAGTTCCTTTCTGGTTTCAGTATGAATGAAGTCAGTCCCACATAATGTATTCTAGGACCTAAAGAAAATTCTAACTAATTTCCACATGAAACAAAAATTTTAGGAAAGATCTAGCTGGTGAGACAACATATTTCAAGATTTATAAATTCAGAACCTCTTTGAAGAGTTTTAAAATATTTGTTTTGAGTAAGCTTTAATAAAGAGACATTTCAAGATTCAAATATGTATTAGAAGAAAAGAGAAGCAAGTCAACAACTAAGTAAATATGTTAGACTATTAGAAAAGTGCTTAGTTGTATAATTTATCTGATAAGTTTTATTCTGGTTTAAATTTTCACTTATTGGCTATAACATATATGTGCTCTGTGCTCAGTCAGCTCCTCTGTCCATGGGATTTCCCAGTCAAGAATACTGGAGCAGCTTGCCATTTCCTACTCCAAGGGTTTTTCCCAACCCAGGGATTGAACTTGTATCTCTTGTGTATCCTTCATTGGCAGGCAGACTCTTTACCACAAATGCCACCTTGGTGACACCTATAACATGTATAAATTATCATAAAAATAAGTGATATTTTTAAATCCTTTTATAAAGCACTGCATAATTGGTAAGTTTTGATCTTTAAAAATACCAAGGAAGGAAGTGCATTTTTTCCCCTGATTGCCATATTTTTTCTGTTGTATTTTATTCAGCTTTCTTTTTACACATAGCTTTCTATCCTAATCTATTTAGGATGGAGTACATTGTACTATTTTTGCATTTCAAAGTTTGTATGTGTTCTGTGCCATTTATACAATCAACATGAGAGTGTTACTGAGGAATAAAGATGAAATTATATGAAAACTGCCTCAAAGCTATCTGTTGCAAGTTCTTGGTTAGGTAATTGCATGAAGACATTATGTCTATGACTCCGTGAAATAAACACTAAAGATACCTTGTCTAGAAGTAGTCAGAATGTTAAGGTTAGAAGGACACTACAGCATCTTATATCATTGTTTCTCTTTGACAAAGGAGACTGTACACCAGAATGATGAAGTTAGTTTTGGTAATTGGAATAGGTCATGGAGTTGGGACTAAAACTCAAGTCTTCTAGCTTCTAAATTCTGAGTCTACATTCACTGTTCTTCCACTTGCCTTAATATGTACTGATGGCAATGTTTCTGTTGCCTTCACAATATGTTTATGTACCCTGGTTTTGAAGCTTGTAATTAACAGTGGCCAAAAGCATCTCATAAAGCTTCTTATATGGCTCAGCAGTAAAGATTTCACCTACCAATGCAGGAGACACAGGAGACATGGGTTTGATCCCTGGGTAGGGAAGATCATCTGCAGGAGGAAATGGCAACCTACTCCAGTATTCTTGCTTGGGAAATCCCATGAACAGAGGAGCCTGGCAGGCTACAGTCCATGAGGTCCTAAATAGCCAGACATGACTGAGCATGGAGCACATTAAAGATATCGTGATATAGTTAGGGTGACTGATCATATTGCTCAGATATGTTCTAACAATCCAAAGGCTATAGGATTTTCCTGAATACTGGAGCAGCTTGCCATTTCCTACTCCAAGGGTTTTTCCCAACCCAGGGATTGAACTTGTATCTCTTGTGTATCCTTCATTGGCAGGCAGACTCTTTACCACAAATGCCACCTTGGTGACACCTATAACATGTATAAATTATCATAAAAATAAGTGATATTTTTAAATCCTTTTATAAAGCACTGCATAATTGGTAAGTTTTGATCTTTAAAAATACCAAGGAAGGAAGTGCATTTTTTCCCCTGATTGCCATATTTTTTCTGTTGTATTTTATTCAGCTTTCTTTTTACACATAGCTTTCTATCCTAATCTATTTAGGATGGAGTACATTGTACTATTTTTGCATTTCAAAGTTTGTATGTGTTCTGTGCCATTTATACAATCAACATGAGAGTGTTACTGAGGAATAAAGATGAAATTATATGAAAACTGCCTCAAAGCTATCTGTTGCAAGTTCTTGGTTAGGTAATTGCATGAAGACATTATGTCTATGACTCCGTGAAATAAACACTAAAGATACCTTGTCTAGAAGTAGTCAGAATGTTAAGGTTAGAAGGACACTACAGCATCTTATATCATTGTTTCTCTTTGACAAAGGAGACTGTACACCAGAATGATGAAGTTAGTTTTGGTAATTGGAATAGGTCATGGAGTTGGGACTAAAACTCAAGTCTTCTAGCTTCTAAATTCTGAGTCTACATTCACTGTTCTTCCACTTGCCTTAATATGTACTGATGGCAATGTTTCTGTTGCCTTCACAATATGTTTATGTACCCTGGTTTTGAAGCTTGTAATTAACAGTGGCCAAAAGCATCTCATAAAGCTTCTTATATGGCTCAGCAGTAAAGATTTCACCTACCAATGCAGGAGACACAGGAGACATGGGTTTGATCCCTGGGTAGGGAAGATCATCTGCAGGAGGAAATGGCAACCTACTCCAGTATTCTTGCTTGGGAAATCCCATGAACAGAGGAGCCTGGCAGGCTACAGTCCATGAGGTCCTAAATAGCCAGACATGACTGAGCATGGAGCACATTAAAGATATACGTGATATAGTTAGGGTGACTGATCATATTGCTCAGATATGTTCTAACAATCCAAGGGCTATAGGATTTTCCTCTGTGAAATAGCCACAGTGGGTATAATTATTCAGTCCTGAAAGTTTTTATTCAACCCAGTCACATTTATTTTGAATGGTAAGGGCTACTATTACTAATAAATTCTAATGTATTTTGAAACTAAAAGGTAGCTATAATCATATCCTTGTTCTGTTTGAGTCTTTTAATGTTTATCTTTTGGGAAGATCAGTCTGGTAGAGGTGGGAAGAATTGAGTGGATGATGGTGGGGGGTAGTTTATTAGAAGAAAAGATTCTCCATGCAAGGCAGGATATCTGTAAATAAAGTTTTCAAAGATCTCTGACATGCCACGCTTTCATTCGAGCAGGAGGACATAGACTATAACAATAAATGTAAGAAACAAGTAAAGTCTGTAAAATAGTATAGAGGAAGTAAGTACAATAGACTAAATATAGTACAGAGCAAGGGGAATTCAAGTTCTGGGATAGAAAGCAGGTATCATGTTTAAATAATATGCCCAAAATTAGTCTCATTGAGAATAACATATTTGAACAAACACTTGAAAGGAACGGAGTAATTTGAAGCACAGACATCTAGGGGATAGCTACCACAGTAAGCATAAGGTCTGTACATGCTTGTTGTGTTTAAGAATGACCAAGAAGGATTGCCTGGCTGAAGAGGAATGAAAAAAGGAGAGAGTGATCAGAGATGTGGTCAGGAAGTTAATGGGCCCCCGATTATACAAGAGCATCTGGGCCTTTCCTCAGCAGCTAAAGATTATTGTCATGAGAGAAAGATTAGAAATTTGATTGGTTTGGTGTTAGACTTGAGAAGAAGGACTGTGCTCTGGATATGGCCCACATTTTATACTGATTCAGTGGAGGCAGAGGGGAGGGTTGCCACACATTGAGAAGAAAACACATGAGAAGGGAGAGATGCAAGTATAATTTGGAGATAAGGACTTTGGTTTTAGCAGTAAGACACAAGGAGCCCAAATGGGTTTGATCCTGGGTAGGGAAGATCATCTGCAGGAGGAAATGGCAACCTACTCCAGTATTCTTGCTTGGGAAATCCCATGAACAGAGGAGCCTGGCAGGCTACAGTCCATGAGGTCCTAAATAGCCAGACATGACTGAGCATGGAGCACATTAAAGATATACGTGATATAGTTAGGGTGACTGATCATAT
Source organism: Tragulus kanchil (assembly GCA_022376925.1). Lineage (NCBI taxonomy): Eukaryota > Metazoa > Chordata > Mammalia > Artiodactyla > Tragulidae > Tragulus > Tragulus kanchil. The sequence continues at coordinate 71,197,548 of JAIOJX010000031.1, forward strand.
TGCTCAGATATGTTCTAACAATCCAAGGGCTATAGGATTTTCCTCTGTGAAATAGCCACAGTGGGTATAATTATTCAGTCCTGAAAGTTTTTATTCAACCCAGTCACATTTATTTTGAATGGTAAGGGCTACTATTACTAATAAATTCTAATGTATTTTGAAACTAAAAGGTAGCTATAATCATATCCTTGTTCTGTTTGAGTCTTTTAATGTTTATCTTTTGGGAAGATCAGTCTGGTAGAGGTGGGAAGAATTGAGTGGATGATGGTGGGGGGTAGTTTATTAGAAGAAAAGATTCTCCATGCAAGGCAGGATATCTGTAAATAAAGTTTTCAAAGATCTCTGACATGCCACGCTTTCATTCGAGCAGGAGGACATAGACTATAACAATAAATGTAAGAAACAAGTAAAGTCTGTAAAATAGTATAGAGGGAAGTAAGTACAATAGACTAAATATAGTACAGAGCAAGGGGAATTCAAGTTCTGGGATAGAAAGCAGGTATCATGTTTAAATAATATGCCCAAAATTAGTCTCATTGAGAATAACATATTTGAACAAACACTTGAAAGGAACGGAGTAATTTGAAGCACAGACATCTAGGGGATAGCTACCACAGTAAGCATAAGGTCTGTACATGCTTGTTGTGTTTAAGAATGACCAAGAAGGATTGCCTGGCTGAAGAGGAATGAAAAAAGGAGAGAGTGATCAGAGATGTGGTCAGGAAGTTAATGGGCCCCCGATTATACAAGAGCATCTGGGCCTTTCCTCAGCAGCTAAAGATTATTGTCATGAGAGAAAGATTAGAAATTTGATTGGTTTGGTGTTAGACTTGAGAAGAAGGACTGTGCTCTGGATATGGCCCACATTTTATACTGATTCAGTGGAGGCAGAGGGGAGGGTTGCCACACATTGAGAAGAAAAACACATGAGAAGGGAGAGATGCAAGTATAATTTGGAGATAAGGACTTTGGTTTTGAGGAACTGGTAGACATACAAGTAAACTTATATAAACTGAGCCTTAGCAGGAATAGATTAAAGATAAGAATTAGAAATTAGAACAGAGATATGAGAATCTAGCAGAACAAGTGTGGAGAATGAAAATAAATGGACAAGGATATTTTATGGCACAATAATGTATAGAGAAAAATAAGAATGAAGTTAATGGGAAGAAAAGCAGGGGAGTTGTGCTACTCAGGGTAGAGAGGAGATTTTCAAGGTTATTTCTAAAATCAGTCAGAACTCTCACAAAATCAGTTCTCTTTCCATTCTACCAAATCATGATAATCAGAGTTAAGAACAGTCTATACATTTTCAATTAAAAAGAAAATACTCTCTTAAGTTCTATTTTCATCTTGAACTACCTTCCTAGAGCTATGTTCTCTCTATAGATTGGAATGTGTTCAGTTGTAATACAGAAACTCAACCCAACATTTATGAAAACAATAAGGAATAGGAATTGTCTCTAAATCATTAATATAAACATTCCAAAAGAAATACAGGCTTCCCCTTTAGTTTGCTCCCGTTGTCTAACAACATCACCCAGGAATGAATGAATCCTTCCCACTCTGACTTCAATGTTGTGACTTCCCTTGTGTCAGCAAAATGGCTTTCCTACCACAGTTCTGACTAGTTGCTTCCTAATTTTGTCTAGTAGCAGTAGGAGATAAAATCCTTTTTCTTTTACAAACTAGGTATAGTAAAATATAATTTCTTTTCTATTAATTCAAATTGTGTCATATGATTATTCCTTTACCAATAATTCTGACCCAGGAGATAGCATGACCTGTTAGGATTAAGCCATTCAGAGATATCTGCTGGAATTAGAGGCAACACCAAGGCCTTTGAAAACACATAGCTAGGAAACTTCTAGTCCAGCTTTAAGGGGAAACTGGAAATGGATGGTGTGGGGTAACCAAAACATGTCCATTATTTCTTCAGAGTCAAGCTATTCAAAGAGGTTATTTATTTATATATTCTTCCTATACTCGATTCTACTGTTAAAAATATCTCTATTTTATTATTCTGTCAATTCCAACGTGAAATCTGCTCTCACTCTATTGAAACTACACACACTCAAGTTTCCATGACATTCATGTTGCCATATCCACTTTTTTTCTGTCTTCATCTTGCTAGGCCACTATTCATCTCTAAATGTTTTCAACAGCTCTCCTGTTCATTTTGTTTTGGCTTCCATGCTGCACCTGATTTCCAGTCTACCACCATTTCTTTTCAGTCTCCATCGTATTTTCCTCTCTACTGAAGATCCTAAGCTGATTTTATTACCTATTTCTGCACAGCAAATTATCCCAAAACATAGCAATTTAAAGCATCAAACATTTATTATCTCACAGTTTCTGTGAGTCAGAACAGGTCCAGCTTAGTTGGAACTTCTGGCACAGCAAATTATCCCAAAATCAATTAAAAAGAAAATACTCTCTTAAGTTCTATTTTCATCTTGAACTACCTTCCTAGAGCTATGTTCTCTCTATAGATTGGAATGTGTTCAGTTGTAATACAGAAACTCAACCCAACATTTATGAAAACAATAAGGAATAGGAATTGTCTCTAAATCATTAATATAAACATTCCAAAAGAAATACAGGCTTCCCCTTTAGTTTGCTCCCGTTGTCTAACAACATCACCCAGGAATGAATGAATCCTTCCCACTCTGACTTCAATGTTGTGACTTCCCTTGTGTCAGCAAAATGGCTTTCCTACCACAGTTCTGACTAGTTGCTTCCTAATTTTGTCTAGTAGCAGTAGGAGATAAAATCCTTTTTCTTTTACAAACTAGGTATAGTAAAATATAATTTCTTTTCTATTAATTCAAATTGTGTCATATGATTATTCCTTTACCAATAATTCTGACCCAGGAGATAGCATGACCTGTTAGGATTAAGCCATTCAGAGATATCTGCTGGAATTAGAGGCAACACCAAGGCCTTTGAAAACACATAGCTAGGAAACTTCTAGTCCAGCTTTAAGGGGAAACTGGAAATGGATGGTGTGGGGTAACCAAAACATGTCCATTATTTCTTCAGAGTCAAGCTATTCAAAGAGGTTATTTATTTATATATTCTTCCTATACTCGATTCTACTGTTAAAAATATCTCTATTTTATTATTCTGTCAATTCCAACGTGAAATCTGCTCTCACTCTATTGAAACTACACACACTCAAGTTTCCATGACATTCATGTTGCCATATCCACTTTTTTTCTGTCTTCATCTTGCTAGGCCACTATTCATCTCTAAATGTTTTCAACAGCTCTCCTGTTCATTTTGTTTTGGCTTCCATGCTGCACCTGATTTCCAGTCTACCACCATTTCTTTTCAGTCTCCATCGTATTTTCCTCTCTACTGAAGATCCTAAGCTGATTTTATTACCTATTTCTGCACAGCAAATTATCCCAAAACATAGCAATTTAAAGCATCAAACATTTATTATCTCACAGTTTCTGTGAGTCAGAAAGGCAGGTCCAGCTTAGTTGGAACTTCTGGCCAAGGTCCCTCATGGACTTAGAGTTGATCTCTGGGTGGGGCCTGCAGCCTCATTTGAAGGCTCACCTGGGCAAGTATATTCTTATAAGCTCAGGTGTGTGGTTGAGGATTTAGTTCTTCATAGGCTGTTGACTGGACATGTCCCTTAGTTTTCTGTCATGTGGGCCTCTCCCCAGGGCCACTCAAAACATGAGAAAGCCAGAAAGCACCAGCAAGACAGCAGTCAGAGTCTTTTTCAATGTAATCTTACCTCAGAAGTGATTCCATCTCTCTGGGTTCACTTTGTTAGAAGTAAGTCACCAGGACCTCTAGGGAAGAAAGGACTACACAAGAGTTGGATAAAAGAAGGTGCAGGGGTCACTGGGCACCATCTTGAAATAAGTCTTAAGCTTGGACTTCGGTCAAATTTTAATTCTGTCTTCTCTACAGTGATGATGTCGTAAATTGCCTAGTTATCATATTACTTGTGTTTCAAAGCTGTCAAATTTATACCTAAGTTAGGCCTCTTTTCCGACCCCTGTGTCTCTTATTTTGTCATCTCCAATTAGCTTTATCACAAGCTCTCAAAACTAACAGATTCCAAATAAAATGTTGTCCTCTGCCTTCTGCTATACTCCCAATCTGCAAATATGTCTTTTTCTACTAAGCATCTCTACCTTGGTAAATGGCATTCCATCTACCAGATTTCCAGTCTACCACCATTTCTTTTCAGTCTCCATCGTATTTTCCTCTCTACTGAAGATCCTAAGCTGATTTTATTACCTATTTCTGCACAGCAAATTATCCCAAAACATAGCAATTTAAAGCATCAAACATTTATTATCTCACAGTTTCTGTGAGTCAGAAAGGCAGGTCCAGCTTAGTTGGAACTTCTGGCCAAGGTCCCTCATGGACTTAGAGTTGATCTCTGGGTGGGGCCTGCAGCCTCATTTGAAGGCTCACCTGGGCAAGTATATTCTTATAAGCTCAGGTGTGTGGTTGAGGATTTAGTTCTTCATAGGCTGTTGACTGGACATGTCCCTTAGTTTTCTGTCATGTGGGCCTCTCCCCAGGGCCACTCAAAACATGAGAAAGCCAGAAAGCACCAGCAAGACAGCAGTCAGAGTCTTTTTCAATGTAATCTTACCTCAGAAGTGATTCCATCTCTCTGGGTTCACTTTGTTAGAAGTAAGTCACCAGGACCTCTAGGGAAGAAAGGACTACACAAGAGTTGGATAAAAGAAGGTGCAGGGGTCACTGGGCACCATCTTGAAATAAGTCTTAAGCTTGGACTTCGGTCAAATTTTAATTCTGTCTTCTCTACAGTGATGATGTCGTAAATTGCCTAGTTATCATATTACTTGTGTTTCAAAGCTGTCAAATTTATACCTAAGTTAGGCCTCTTTTCCGACCCCTGTGTCTCTTATTTTGTCATCTCCAATTAGCTTTATCACAAGCTCTCAAAACTAACAGATTCCAAATAAAATGTTGTCCTCTGCCTTCTGCTATACTCCCAATCTGCAAATATGTCTTTTTCTACTAAGCATCTCTACCTTGGTAAATGGCATTCCATCTACCAGATTTCTCAGACTAGGCGATAGCAAATTTCCATTGATGTTTCTCTCTCCATGACTAAACTCCATCAACTGCAGCTTTGAAATGATTGTGTTTCATAGATACCTAAAAGAGGCCCTCAATATATTTATCTGTACCCATTTTCCTCTGTTTCAATCCATTCTTACCAACCATTAGATTAATCATCTAATATAAATAAGACTTTATGATAGCCTTTCCTAAATTGTTCAAGAGCTTTTCTCATTGCTCTATGTTGACCTTACTTGATCTCATCTTTCTCTGCTTCACCAACCTCATGTCATGAAGCTTTCTTTCTCTGAGTTTTAATCACACTTGGCTCTCTTATTTCCTTGAGTTTTCTTGGCTTAGAAGACTGACCCCACAACTCTTTGCTTTTCCCACAACTGTTTGCCTGATTCGTTCCTGATCATCCTTCAGAGATAGTTGGATAACTCAATCTTACACATATTCTTAAAGCTCAAACTTTTCCCTTCATAGTACTTAAAATGTGTAAGCCCTAGATGAGAAGAGAAGATGTCTATTTTGTTCTCTACCTACCAATGCCTAGATAACACCATATTCAACATAAAACAGTCTGTAGATAATGTCTATAATAAGTAAAATAACACCCAAAGGTTATATCCAAAAATTCTGGTAACAATTTTCTGTTTTTGTTTTCACCAACTCCAGTTATATTGCTATCAATTTAGTCCTTAATCACTGTATTTGCTATGCATGTTGCTTTTTCTTTTCTTCTAGTTAGATTTTATTTTGGAAAAGCTGTTGGGAAGATCCTAAAGAAAGGTTCTAACTCAATCTTTAGTTAAGTAAGAAGGAATTACCTTTATAATAATGACAGCTAGATTACCTCTACCTGAAAGAGTGATAAGATTCAGTGTTTATTTAGGTGAGATTTTTTGAAAAATCTCATTTGAGTTCTATGAAAGAGGTTGGGGGATTGAGTGCTGGCAGATTGCTTTGTCTTGGAGAAAGGGACTGACTTCAGATGTTCTCACTCATCCTAACTGTGGTTGTGCATATACCATAAAAGTAAGCCATGCAAAGACCTATCTCCCCAATCACTCCAACTGTGCTTTTGTGACTAGTAAATGGCATTCCATCTACCAGATTTCTCAGACTAGGCGATAGCAAATTTCCATTGATGTTTCTCTCTCCATGACTAAACTCCATCAACTGCAGCTTTGAACTGCTTGTGTTTCATAGATACCTACAAGAGGCCCTCAATATATTTATCTGTACCCATTTTCCTCTGTTTCAATCCATTCTTACCAACCATTAGATTAATCATCTAATATAAATAAGACTTTATGATAGCCTTTCCTAAATTGTTCAAGAGCTTTTCTCATTGCTCTATGTTGACCTTACTTGATCTCATCTTTCTCTGCTTCACCAACCTCATGTCATGAAGCTTTCTTTCTCTGAGTTTTAATCACACTTGGCTCTCTTATTTCCTTGAGTTTTCTTGGCTTAGAAGACTGACCCCACAACTCTTTGCTTTTCCCACAACTGTTTGCCTGATTCGTTCCTGATCATCCTTCAGAGATAGTTGGATAACTCAATCTTACACATATTCTTAAAGCTCAAACTTTTCCCTTCATAGTACTTAAAATGTGTAAGCCCTAGATGAGAAGAGAAGATGTCTATTTTGTTCTCTACCTACCAATGCCTAGATAACACCATATTCAACATAAAACAGTCTGTAGATAATGTCTATAATAAGTAAAATAACACCCAAAGGTTATATCCAAAAATTCTGGTAACAATTTTCTGTTTTTGTTTTCACCAACTCCAGTTATATTGCTATCAATTTAGTCCTTAATCACTGTATTTGCTATGCATGTTGCTTTTTCTTTTCTTCTAGTTAGATTTTATTTTGGAAAAGCTGTTGGGAAGATCCTAAAGAAAGGTTCTAACTCAATCTTTAGTTAAGTAAGAAGGAATTACCTTTATAATAATGACAGCTAGATTACCTCTACCTGAAAGAGTGATAAGATTCAGTGTTTATTTAGGTGAGATTTTTTTGAAAAAATCTCATTTGAGTTCTATGAAAGAGGTTGGGGGATTGAGTGCTGGCAGATTGCTTTGTCTTGGAGAAAGGGACTGACTTCAGATGTTCTCACTCATCCTAACTGTGGTTGTGCATATACCATAAAAGTAAGCCATGCAAAGACCTATCTCACACCCACATTGAGAGTACAATCTTCCAGCTGATGTTTCTGTTCACAGCTTTTGTGAACTTGAGAAAAGAAGTTAGAATCCTGAAATGAATCACTGTGCGAGAGACATTATAGTTAAAGTTGAATGTGCTGATGAAATGTGCTACTTTGGTGTGAAGAGCCTGAACTACATTTAATAAATAATAAAACCACAGAACACACACAGATAGAAGTAACAAAATTAACCTTTTGCTACCCAGGAAACGCTCTGGTAAATGTGAGGTGGTGTGTGGGTGGGGAGAAGGATCCTGACGAATTATGTAAAGTGGCAATGTGAGGGTATGTACTTAATCATTTACAGAGAAAGTTTGTCGCTTAGAGTCTTTAGGAGAGAACTGCACTGTAGATGGTGGGGGGGCGGGGGTAGTTAAGTTATGCCGTCTTCTTTTTCTTTTGAATATTTTTGTTCTGGAAGAAATTGCACTCTCACATCCACACCCTCAGCTCACCCCCAAGCTCCAGAGATGTTTATTTCAAGCCTCTTCCTTCTCTTAAGGAACACTTGCTCAGAGGGACTTAGAAGGTTAGGTTGTTCTTTTAATGTTCATGCTGTTAAAGAGTCATTTAAAACAGTTATTTAAGGTATTTAGGAATTGGGGGAAAAAATAAAAGTAAGAAAAACATGAGATAGAAGTCTTGGATTAAGTATATGACAAAGGACAGTATCATCAAGAGTTTGAAAAGTGGGCAGATGGAGAAAGAGAAATCAAATAATACCCTTTCTACTATTTTCTTTTGTATAAATGTAAAATATAAATACTATATTTTACACTATATTTTCCACATCCTTGTTCTCCCCATATAATTTTTCTAATGTGTGTTAAGTATCTATCTGAGCAAGTGAGAATTTTATTGCTGTGAAATCAGTTGCTCAAACTTAGTTCAGTAAGAAGGAATTACCTTTATAATAATGACAGCTAGATTACCTCTACCTGAAAGAGTGATAAGATTCAGTGTTTATTTAGGTGAGATTTTTTTGAAAAAATCTCATTTGAGTTCTATGAAAGAGGTTGGGGGATTGAGTGCTGGCAGATTGCTTTGTCTTGGAGAAAGGGACTGACTTCAGATGTTCTCACTCATCCTAACTGTGGTTGTGCATATACCATAAAAGTAAGCCATGCAAAGACCTATCTCACACCCACATTGAGAGTACAATCTTCCAGCTGATGTTTCTGTTCACAGCTTTTGTGAACTTGAGAAAAGAAGTTAGAATCCTGAAATGAATCACTGTGCGAGAGACATTATAGTTAAAGTTGAATGTGCTGATGAAATGTGCTACTTTGGTGTGAAGAGCCTGAACTACATTTAATAAATAATAAAACCACAGAACACACACAGATAGAAGTAACAAAATTAACCTTTTGCTACCCAGGAAACGCTCTGGTAAATGTGAGGTGGTGTGTGGGTGGGGAGAAGGATCCTGACGAATTATGTAAAGTGGCAATGTGAGGGTATGTACTTAATCATTTACAGAGAAAGTTTGTCGCTTAGAGTCTTTAGGAGAGAACTGCACTGTAGATGGTGGGGGGGCGGGGGTAGTTAAGTTATGCCGTCTTCTTTTTCTTTTGAATATTTTTGTTCTGGAAGAAATTGCACTCTCACATCCACACCCTCAGCTCACCCCCAAGCTCCAGAGATGTTTATTTCAAGCCTCTTCCTTCTCTTAAGGAACACTTGCTCAGAGGGACTTAGAAGGTTAGGTTGTTCTTTTAATGTTCATGCTGTTAAAGAGTCATTTAAAACAGTTATTTAAGGTATTTAGGAATTGGGGGAAAAAATAAAAGTAAGAAAAACATGAGATAGAAGTCTTGGATTAAGTATATGACAAAGGACAGTATCATCAAGAGTTTGAAAAGTGGGCAGATGGAGAGAAAGAGAAATCAAATAATACCCTTTCTACTATTTTCTTTTGTATAAATGTAAAATATAAATACTATATTTTACACTATATTTGTCCACATCCTTGTTCTCCCCCCATATAATTTTTCTAATGTGTGTTAAGTATCTATCTGAGCAAGTGAGAAATTTCCATCCATTGCTGTGAAAAATCAGTTGCTCTAGATTTGGAGGAGGGCTTAAGTTCAGTAGGAGAAATAGGGGGACTTGAATCTGGCAGTAGAATTACCAGAGCTCTTTTGGTTTTTGATCGCAATATGGTAAATTATTTCTTTTGACTGGATCCTGCTTGATCTGACCTCCGAGTACTTCAGTTTGAAGGAAAGTGACTTGTACTGGTGAAGTTGCCCTGTGTCCCATCGGACTTAATTCTAATTAACTTTCATAGATGAACTGATATCATTTGCAGTTGACTATCAATAATCAGTATAACATAAATTTGTAAAGACCACTTCTCTCACACAGCTGTAATTTTCTGGATTGAGCCGATGTTTAGATATACAAATTGCATTTGTTTTTTAACTGTCTGAAACTCTTCACATACTTTCAAAAAATAGTTTATAGTACCATTTAGGAAGTTAATGAAAACCTCTATTTGATGTTTAGTAGGACCTTCTTTAATAGTAGAACTACATGTATTAATACATAGCAATACACAGCAAAATCCCTCCAATTGCAACTAGTATTATCTTTCAGAATTGGGGGTGAACCAGAGTAAATTCAATAGGAAGTTACCTTTACACTAACTTTGAAAAAAAGAATTTATTCACAAGACATTACAAGCTTTAAAGAATGTCCTAGAGAAAGCTAAAACTTTTTAAAAATGATACTCACATGCTTCCATTTATTTTATAAATTGAAACTATCATTTTAAAAAATAATTCCATGTATAGAAGTTCAAATTCTCAAAATGCATAAAAGACACAAATATATCAAATCTATACACAAATATATCAAATATACAAATTTTAGAATTGTGTGTGTGTGTGTGTGTGTGTGTGTGTGTGTGCATGCTCAGTCATCTGACTCTTTGCAATCCTATGAACTATAGCCTGCCAGGTTCTAATTCATGGTTTCTTGGAAGCCATGGACAGAGGAGAGCCATGGATGGAGGAGCTCAGTGGTAAAGAATCTGCCTGCCAATTTGATCCCTGGTTCTGGACGATCTCCTGGAGGGAATTCCCATGGACAGAGAGGAGCCTGGTATGTTACAGTCTGGGGGATCACAAAAAATCATGCAGGCATGATGTGTTGACTGAGCACACATGCATTTAAGACTGCTCATCTTTATGTCTGCTTGTTGCTGTATAGAACATTATGTGGGCTAAGATCTATGTGATAAAAACACTAGTACAGTATCAATGGAGAAATAAAACCTGTCAATTAGTTGCAACCAAACTGTTAAACTGTCAATGAGTTATTTTATCTTTTGGCAAAATTACCTGACCACCAATTAGTTATGCAGCAAAAATGTTTGTGGTAAAAATATTTACAACCAAGATGTCTCTGGCAAACACACTTACTGCAAAAATAGCAGACAAGAGCTAGATGTCAACCAAAATTAACTTTCATAGATGAACTGATATCATTTGCAGTTGACTATCAATAATCAGTATAACATAAATTTGTAAAGACCACTTCTCTCACACAGCTGTAATTTTCTGGATTGAGCCGATGTTTAGATATACAAATTGCATTTGTTTTTTAACTGTCTGAAACTCTTCACATACTTTCAAAAAATAGTTTATAGTACCATTTAGGAAGTTAATGAAAACCTCTATTTGATGTTTAGTAGGACCTTCTTTAATAGTAGAACTACATGTATTAATACATAGCAATACACAGCAAAATCCCTCCAATTGCAACTAGTATTATCTTTCAGAATTGGGGGTGAACCAGAGTAAATTCAATAGGAAGTTACCTTTACACTAACTTTGAAAAAAAGAATTTATTCACAAGACATTACAAGCTTTAAAGAATGTCCTAGAGAGAAAGCTAAAACTTTTTAAAAATGATACTCACATGCTTCCATTTATTTTATAAATTGAAACTATCATTTTAAAAAATAATTCCATGTATAGAAGTTCAAATTCTCAAAATGCATAAAAGACACAAATATATCAAATCTATACACAAATATATCAAATATACAAATTTTAGAATTGTGTGTGTGTGTGTGTGTGTGTGTGTGTGTGTGCATGCTCAGTCATCTGACTCTTTGCAATCCTATGAACTATAGCCTGCCAGGTTCTAATTCATGGTTTCTTGGAAGCCATGGACAGAGGAGAGCCATGGATGGAGGAGCTCAGTGGTAAAGAATCTGCCTGCCAATTTGATCCCTGGTTCTGGACGATCTCCTGGAGGGAATTCCCATGGACAGAGAGGAGCCTGGTATGTTACAGTCTGGGGGATCACAAAAAATCATGCAGGCATGATGTGTTGACTGAGCACACATGCATTTAAGACTGCTCATCTTTATGTCTGCTTGTTGCTGTATAGAACATTATGTGGGCTAAGATCTATGTGATAAAAACACTAGTACAGTATCAATGGAGAAATAAAACCTGTCAATTAGTTGCAACCAAACTGTTAAACTGTCAATGAGTTATTTTATCTTTTTGGCAAAATTACCTGACCACCAATTAGTTATGCAGCAAAAATGTTTGTGGTAAAAATATTTACAACCAAGATGTCTCTGGCAAACACACTTACTGCAAAAATAGCAGACAAGAGCTAGATGTCAACCAAAACTAGTGATTCTAGGCACAGACTCTTGACTCAACAACAGTATTTAAATTAAGTGAATAAACTTCTAAACAAGGATGTTTTAAAATGCTTATTTGGTTAAAAAATGTTAATTTTCTTGATATAAACTGGTGTGTTAACTTTTCTATTTTTTAGTTTATAATAACAGTATTAACTCTCCTAATCACTAAATCATTTGATAAGGAATTCTCATCTCTGTGTTTTTCTTTTTCTTTTTTTTTTTGTGGGATGGGGCAGATAGGGGAGGGGGAGGGGCAGGTGTGCCACTTCTATTGGTCTTTCATTTATCAATTTTCATCCATCTTTGTTCCCTTGCCCGTGTGGGCCTCCCATCTCATTGGCCTCTGTTGTCGCTGAGCACCAGCTCTGGGCACATGCGCTCCAGAGCTCTGACTCGGTAATTGGACACATCGGTCCAGCTGCTCCGTGAAACGCGGGATCCTCCCAGGCCAGGGATCGAACCGGCACCCCTTGCACTGCATGGCAGTGTCCTTACCTGCTGGATCACCAGGGAAGCCCTGTGTTTTTCTTTTAATAGAGCAAAATCTCAGTACTTAAAAAGCATAGAAAAAAATCCAAAGTCACAATTGAAGACATATGATAAAAGCTAACAAATTATATAACTTAAGTTACTAGGAAACAATGTAAGTAGTGACAATATGAAGTATCTGACTGAAATTTAGCCAACTAAACACAGTTTAGACTAACAGGCAGAAGTGCTCCTAAAGTGGTGATATGAAAAGAAATAAATGATGACATATATATTATTGTGTCAACATTTCTTTTGTATATTTGGTTTCAACCTTGGCCATAAATGACACCCAATCACCCAGATTTCTTTGCCATTCCTTTGCAGCTGCTTACGCTGTTGACGCATAAATTTTTAAAAAACCCACTGCAACCAAACTGTTAAACTGTCAATGAGTTATTTTATCTTTTGGCAAAATTACCTGACCACCAATTAGTTATGCAGCAAAAATGTTTGTGGTAAAAATATTTACAACCAAGATGTCTCTGGCAAACACACTTACTGCAAAAATAGCAGACAAGAGCTAGATGTCAACCAAAACTAGTGATTCTAGGCACAGACTCTTGACTCAACAACAGTATTTAAATTAAGTGAATAAACTTCTAAACAAGGATGTTTTAAAATGCTTATTTGGTTAAAAAATGTTAATTTTCTTGATATAAACTGGTGTGTTAACTTTTCTATTTTTTAGTTTATAATAACAGTATTAACTCTCCTAATCACTAAATCATTTGATAAGGAATTCTCATCTCTGTGTTTTTCTTTTTCTTTTTTTTTTTGTGGGATGGGGCAGATAGGGGAGGGGGAGGGGCAGGTGTGCCACTTCTATTGGTCTTTCATTTATCAATTTTCATCCATCTTTGTTCCCTTGCCCGTGTGGGCCTCCCATCTCATTGGCCTCTGTTGTCGCTGAGCACCAGCTCTGGGCACATGCGCTCCAGAGCTCTGACTCGGTAATTGGACACATCGGTCCAGCTGCTCCGTGAAACGCGGGATCCTCCCAGGCCAGGGATCGAACCGGCACCCCTTGCACTGCATGGCAGTGTCCTTACCTGCTGGATCACCGGGGAAGCCCTGTGTTTTTCTTTTAATAGAGCAAAATCTCAGTACTTAAAAAGCATAGAAAAAAATCCAAAGTCACAATTGAAGACATATGATAAAAGCTAACAAATTATATAACTTAAGTTACTAGGAAACAATGTAAGTAGTGACAATATGAAGTATCTGACTGAAATTTAGCCAACTAAACACAGTTTAGACTAACAGGCAGAAGTGCTCCTAAAGTGGTGATATGAAAAGAAATAAATGATGACATATATATTATTGTGTCAACATTTCTTTTGTATATTTGGTTTCAACCTTGGCCATAAATGACACCCAATCACCCAGATTTCTTTGCCATTCCTTTGCAGCTGCTTACGCTGTTGACGTTACAACTGTCATTTTTGAATTTCTCTTGAAAATACCACCATCTTTTGTCTTTGGCCCAACTGACCTTTATAAGACATCTGTTTGGATAATTTTTTTAAATTTGTTTTTAACTTTACATGGCTTTTCTGAAAACAGAAGTCAGATAAAATTTGCTTTTGTGACTCTTATTGTAAAATGAAGCAGAGGCAGACAGCTATCCAGAACTATCGTGTAGTTTATTAAATGAATAAATGTATAGTGGACTCATTTGTAATCACATACCAGGACAGGAAATAGACCTTTGCCTGAAACCCCTTTTATGTACCTTAACCCTATCACTGTCCCTCCTCCTGTTTTTCAACTTAGTGGTCATTTCCTTGCATTTTCATTAGGTTTATCACCCAAGTGTTTATCCTAGATTCTGTAGTGTTTTTTTTTTTTTTAATTTTGGCCTCTTTTATTGGTCTTGCATTTATTGATTCTCATCCATCTTTGTTATTTGGCCTGTGTGGGCCTCCCATTGCAGTGGCCTCTCTCCTTGCAGAGCACTGGCTTTGGATGCATGCACTCCAGAGCGCTGGCTCATAATTGGACACACTGGTCCAGCTGTTCTGAGGCATGTGGGATCTTCCCATGCCAGGGATCGAACCCGTGCCCCTTGCACTGCAAAGCAGACTCTTTACCCACTGGACCACCAGGAAGCCCTGACTCTAGTTTTTGTTTTCAAAATATTTTTAAAGTTCTCTTTTAATGGTCAGACTTCTCATTTATCCCTTTCTTTTCTTCTAAACTAAATTTATAGGTCATTTAATCTTCAGAATTTCTCATACTATGGATTTCAGTGAGACAGATTCATCTTGATTCATCTTGTGGGACTCACTATTGGTCCTATTTAACACATCTCCCATCCTATGTAATCCCTCCACTTTGGTGCCTGGGTCCAGAGACTTGATTGCACTAAAATTCTCTATAAAGAATGCTGGCGGGCTTCCTGGTGGTCCAGTGGGTAAGGACACCGCCTTGCAGCGCGTAATGACTTAATTGTCAACATTTTGTATATTTGGTTTCAACCTTGGCCATAAATGACACCCAATCACCCAGATTTCTTTGCCATTCCTTTGCAGCTGCTTACGCTGTTGACGTTACAACTGTCATTTTTGAATTTCTCTTGAAAATACCACCATCTTTTGTCTTTGGCCCAACTGACCTTTATAAGACATCTGTTTGGATAATTTTTTTAAATTTGTTTTTAACTTTACATGGCTTTTCTGAAAACAGAAGTCAGATAAAATTTGCTTTTGTGACTCTTATTGTAAAATGAAGCAGAGGCAGACAGCTATCCAGAACTATCGTGTAGTTTATTAAATGAATAAATGTATAGTGGACTCATTTGTAATCACATACCAGGACAGGAAATAGACCTTTGCCTGAAACCCCTTTTATGTACCTTAACCCTATCACTGTCCCTCCTCCTGTTTTTCAACTTAGTGGTCATTTCCTTGCATTTTCATTAGGTTTATCACCCAAGTGTTTATCCTAGATTCTGTAGTGTTTTTTTTTTTTTTAATTTTGGCCTCTTTTATTGGTCTTGCATTTATTGATTCTCATCCATCTTTGTTATTTGGCCTGTGTGGGCCTCCCATTGCAGTGGCCTCTCTCCTTGCAGAGCACTGGCTTTGGATGCATGCACTCCAGAGCGCTGGCTCATAATTGGACACACTGGTCCAGCTGTTCTGAGGCATGTGGGATCTTCCCATGCCAGGGATCGAACCCGTGCCCCTTGCACTGCAAAGCAGACTCTTTACCCACTGGACCACCAGGGAAGCCCTGACTCTAGTTTTTTGTTTTCAAAAATATTTTTAAAGTTCTCTTTTAATGGTCAGACTTCTCATTTATCCCTTTCTTTTCTTCTAAACTAAATTTATAGGTCATTTAATCTTCAGAATTTCTCATACTATGGATTTCAGTGAGACAGATTCATCTTGATTCATCTTGTGGGACTCACTATTGGTCCTATTTAACACATCTCCCATCCTATGTAATCCCTCCACTTTGGTGCCTGGGTCCAGAGACTTGATTGCACTAAAATTCTCTATAAAGAATGCTGGCGGGCTTCCCTGGTGGTCCAGTGGGTAAGGACACCGCCTTGCAGCGCAAGGGGCGCCGGTTCGATCCCTGGGCTGGGAAGATCCCACGTGCCGCGGAGCGGCTGGACTGATGTGTCCAATCACCGAGCCGGAGCTCTGGAGCGCATGCGCCCAGAGCCGGTGCTCTGCGACAACCGAGGCCACGGTGATGGGAGGCCCACACGGGCCAAAAGAACAAAGATGGATGAAAATGGACACATGAAAGACCAATAGAAGTGGCCCGCCTGCTCCCCTCCCTCCCCACCCCACCCCCACCTAAATAAATAAATCTTTAAAAAAAAAAAAAAAAAAGAATGCTGGCATTGTTTTCTTCTACATGGGGGCTCAACAGATCTGGTTGTCTCCTTTTTAGCAGCACTTTGTGCTGAGTGTATTAGGCCTTTTATCTATACCTCTTCAATCATTTTTATTGTCTGAAATTCATCTCCAGTATTATACTGATTTCTTACACATTGATAAAATTTTGTTTGTGCTCTCTCTACTGGAATGTCAGTTTTCTTGGGTATTATACCTGTGGTTCACATTTTCTTTTCCTGTGTACTTAAGTAAATTATCTATTATTTTTTTTCCCTAATACAAATCTTTTCTGTCAAAAGATCTGATGATATACTTTTTGTTTTTTTTCTATTAAGAGATATTCTATTTTCGCCTAGGTTCTCAAATAGCTATTTTCTAAGTAAATGATTTTTCTAGAATATGATTTTCTGTTTGTCATTTTTGCTTGACATTCTGAGGATTGGGGTATTTTCAAAAAAATTTGCAAAGCTTTAGGTATTCATTCTGTTCTCTTTATTTTGGTTAACATTTTCAGGACTTTTTATTAACTGTACACCAGGTCTTCCTTTTATTTTAATTCCTTCTTCATTTTACTTTAATTTTTTTTTGTCTTTCACTTAAGGTATTAACTGTTGGATTTATTTGCTTGTGTGTTCTTTGCAATTATTTTTCTTCATTTTAAGTGCTCTCATGTTGTATTTACTTGTTCTGATTTATATTGTCTTTTCATGTCTTTTATGATTTGAAATATCTTTAGCTTATTCAGAAATAGGAGATTTTTATTGTGATCTTTTTGATGACCACATATTCATAATTTGCATTGTTTTTAAGAATGTCAGTTTTCTACTAATTCTCTTTAAAATAATATTGAGATTTGATCTTGATATTTGTCCATTTTCATTTCTACGTGCAGTTTGTTTCCCTGGACTTTTACACCAAGATGTGGTCTAATACAGAGTTTCTAGTTTCACAAGGCTCCTTTTCTGTTGTTTCTATGTAGAGTCCTAAAGTGTGTATTTTCTTTGTCTCCTATCCCCACTTGATGTTAATCCAAACCCTTTCTTCTCTTTGTCTCCATTGTTTCTGTTCTACTCCATTTTGATCCCAGTTCCAGAAGTCTGTTCTTATCATGGAGCCACATCCTGAAAGAGTGCTTGGTTGGTTATCCTTGGAGATTTCCCAGTAGCTAGATTTTTTGTGCCATTTCAGGTCTTACAACATATGCATTGTATTCATGTTCTGTTAGGTTGGGCAAAATCCTCCCCATGTTAGCAGCTGATGTCAAGTTGGCCCCTCATACTTTTGAAGAAATTACTCTTGCCTCTTTGGGGCTTCTTGTTCCACAGTACATTACCCTGTACTCTCTTCTGTATCCTTCTTCACAGACCCTAAAACCTGAGGTCTGTGACTACTGGTGGTTTGTCTCAACCCAGTTGTATTTTGTGACTTATAGACCTTGCAATCTAATTCTGTTTTCATTGTTGTTCATAGGTTTTTGGGTGTGCCCTCTAGTTAATCTGTAGATAAGTATGTGGGGACTGAGGGAGATTTGAATCTATGTAGCCACCACCATCTTTCCAAAATATCTTTTCACCTTTGCAATTCGTACAACAAGGAAATGGATGGAAGTCAATATAAAGCAATGAAATTTTAATAACATTCAAAACTCTTGAAAATCACTTATTTTCCAATTTGTGCTACTTGTCTCTTTGGCCTGGAATCCTCTGCAGATAATCTGAAAATCATAGGCTTTTTACATTGATAATGTTACAGAAAATGGCAGTTACAGTGCCACACATGTTTTTTTTCAGAATTTATATTGTCTTTTCATGTCTTTTATGATTTGAAATATCTTTAGCTTATTCAGAAATAGGAGATTTTTATTGTGATCTTTTTGATGACCACATATTCATAATTTGCATTGTTTTTAAGAATGTCAGTTTTCTACTAATTCTCTTTAAAATAATATTGAGATTTGATCTTGATATTTGTCCATTTTCATTTCTACGTGCAGTTTGTTTCCCTGGACTTTTACACCAAGATGTGGTCTAATACAGAGTTTCTAGTTTCACAAGGCTCCTTTTCTGTTGTTTCTATGTAGAGTCCTAAAGTGTGTATTTTCTTTGTCTCCTATCCCCACTTGATGTTAATCCAAACCCTTTCTTCTCTTTGTCTCCATTGTTTCTGTTCTACTCCATTTTGATCCCAGTTCCAGAAGTCTGTTCTTATCATGGAGCCACATCCTGAAAGAGTGCTTGGTTGGTTATCCTTGGAGATTTCCCAGTAGCTAGATTTTTTGTGCCATTTCAGGTCTTACAACATATGCATTGTATTCATGTTCTGTTAGGTTGGGCAAAATCCTCCCCATGTTAGCAGCTGATGTCAAGTTGGCCCCTCATACTTTTGAAGAAATTACTCTTGCCTCTTTGGGGCTTCTTGTTCCACAGTACATTACCCTGTACTCTCTTCTGTATCCTTCTTCACAGACCCTAAAACCTGAGGTCTGTGACTACTGGTGGTTTGTCTCAACCCAGTTGTATTTTGTGACTTATAGACCTTGCAATCTAATTCTGTTTTCATTGTTGTTCATAGGTTTTTGGGTGTGCCCTCTAGTTAATCTGTAGATAAGTATGTGGGGACTGAGGGAGATTTGAATCTATGTAGCCACCACCATCTTTCCAAAATATCTTTTCACCTTTGCAATTCGTACAACAAGGAAATGGATGGAAGTCAATATAAAGCAATGAAATTTTAATAACATTCAAAACTCTTGAAAATCACTTATTTTCCAATTTGTGCTACTTGTCTCTTTGGCCTGGAATCCTCTGCAGATAATCTGAAAATCAGACTACATAGGCTTTTTTACATTGATAATGTTACAGAAAATGGCAGTTACAGTGCCACACATAGTTATTATATCTTTTCTCTGAAGAACTTGTCTAATGGCAATAGGCATTCATATGAAGGACCATACAATAATCATAATAAAAAAATCTTTTTGCCATAAATAGACCTTTGATAAATATGTTGTTATCAATAGTGATGATATCCAGTGACCATACCACATTAATGTACATTCAAGGAAAATATTTCATAAATAATATGTGTGCTTATGGACAACTAACTCAATAATGAGCCTAAATGCAAAGTAGGCATAGATTCTATTGACAAACTCAATGATGGTTAAGGAATAACCATGGTTAATAATAACTGTAGAACGCAAATTTCTAAATACTCATTGTCAAGAGGCTGTGTTTCATCTAGTGTGATTATTCTCTGAAATTTTATTTTTATCATATATTTTCCTATTATATTAAGGAGGGAAAGCATTAGCTTTCCACCATCAAGTCTCAATTATTTTCACAGAGAATATTTACTTTGGACACTGTGGACACTTTCTCCTCACTAGGATGTTCTGTAGGACATCAGATTGGTGTCCTACAATTTAATTCAATTCTAACACTGTCTACTATTGTCATTGTTCTTTTTCACTCCGTCACAGTGACCAGAATAGTGGCTATCACTTAATATAAATGATTATTTAACAAATGCCTAAAAGTGGGTTTGCACTCCAGCTAACAGGTTATCAATTGGATGGTTCTATGTCTAGGTTAGCTGGCAAGACAATTTGAATGGGAAGTGGAAATTGAGGTCACCATTAAAGAGGGGGTATAGTTTTGTTTGCACTGAGAGCTCAAGGGGGGAAGTCTGTATAATGCCATATTTTAAAATTTATCTGACATCATAGGGAATTGGCAGCAGACCACCCCGTCAGTGAAACTGCTGCTTCCAACATACCTCTCTTCCTCAGTTTTATGTTGTTACAATCAGGAAGAAGGGAAGTAAAGGAATGGAAAGCAGTCATTGAAAAGATGAGAAAGCGAACATGGAAGGGCCAGGAGCAGAGAAGTGGTGAGAAAGGAAATCAGGTGTATGTGGTGTGTCCGCCCTTTTGCAGAGTTTACCATTTGCCTGGAGGTTGGGTTGCTTATCAGATGGAATACAGCTGAAACTGAATTTTCTCTGTGACTAACCTTTGGAGGAGAGGTCTCTGCATTTAATTACTATTATTAATCAGCTTGATTTTTTTCAAGACTTTATATTTTCTGACTCAAATTTTTCCCACACATTTTGTCTATGAACTACATAGACAAAATGTGTGGGAGTGCTCATGGCTAATTTAAATACAGTATATGGGATTTTGTCATTCATGTTTTTTCTCAGACTAATAATACCATGACATGGTGAAGAAAATCTCCTACTCTGACCTCAGAAACATTCACATTTTTTGAAACCTAGGAGAAAAATATCTACATGGGAATTGCTGTCCTGATATAATTGCCAACTTAGCACAAGCAATTGCTAAACTTAGCAGCTGTAGCAAATTATATCTTTAAAGCAGTGATTTCTTCTGTTTTATGCACAGGGTACATGTGTACGTCACATCATGCTCAATGAAAATTCTGATCAATTAAAGTAATGATAAGAAAATAATGGTCTCTCTGATTTTTTGAACTTTCTTTAAGAACTGTAACATCTAAATAGATTAGTGTTTAACTAAAATTAAATCAACTGTTTAATATTAATGAATTAAATGATCTTGGGAAATTCTATGACTACAAATGACTTCTGAAGAGTGAGGCATGTGATGAATTGATAAGATTTCTTACATGATGGGATAATGCACTAGATGGCACTAATTGTATACCTTTCATTTATTATAAAATCAAATTCAGTGTGAAAAAGTACCTCACACTTGAAGTGTTTTTATCAGGTATACTTTATGAAATTTCTTTGATATGTTATTTGTAATTTCTCATTACAGCTTTTCAGATCATCAGAAAAAAAGAATTAATTATAGCCACTTTGATAGTAAGGGAATTTCAAATTGAAAATATAATTCCAGCATTTTTTAACCTAAAGAAACTAATTTACTCCAGGCAAGATGTGAAAGTATTCTAGTGCAGAAGGATTAAGTGATTCAATTCAAGTGAAAAGTTCTATACCAATTACATGGTTTTCCATGAACTTTACTTATCAAAAAGATTAAAGTCTCAGAAAATAAATAAATTTTTCAGATTTTTGAATACAGCTGAAACTGAATTTTCTCTGTGACTAACCTTTGGAGGAGAGGTCTCTGCATTTAATTACTATTATTAATCAGCTTGATTTTTTTCAAGACTTTATATTTTCTGACTCAAATTTTTCCCACACATTTTGTCTATGAACTACATAGACAAAATGTGTGGGAGTGCTCATGGCTAATTTAAATACAGTATATGGGATTTTGTCATTCATGTTTTTTCTCAGACTAATAATACCATGACATGGTGAAGAAAATCTCCTACTCTGACCTCAGAAACATTCACATTTTTTGAAACCTAGGAGAAAAATATCTACATGGGAATTGCTGTCCTGATATAATTGCCAACTTAGCACAAGCAATTGCTAAACTTAGCAGCTGTAGCAAATTATATCTTTAAAGCAGTGATTTCTTCTGTTTTATGCACAGGGTACATGTGTACGTCACATCATGCTCAATGAAAATTCTGATCAATTAAAGTAATGATAAGAAAATAATGGTCTCTCTGATTTTTTGAACTTTCTTTAAGAACTGTAACATCTAAATAGATTAGTGTTTAACTAAAATTAAATCAACTGTTTAATATTAATGAATTAAATGATCTTGGGAAATTCTATGACTACAAATGACTTCTGAAGAGTGAGGCATGTGATGAATTGATAAGATTTCTTACATGATGGGATAATGCACTAGATGGCACTAATTGTATACCTTTCATTTATTATAAAATCAAATTCAGTGTGAAAAAGTACCTCACACTTGAAGTTTTTTTATCAGGTATACTTTATGAAATTTCTTTGATATGTTATTTGTAATTTCTCATTACAGCTTTTCAGATCATCAGAAAAAAAGAATTAATTATAGCCACTTTGATAGTAAGGGAATTTCAAATTGAAAATATAATTCCAGCATTTTTTAACCTAAAGAAACTAATTTACTCCAGGCAAGATGTGAAAGTATTCTAGTGCAGAAGGATTAAGTGATTCAATTCAAGTGAAAAGTTCTATACCAATTACATGGTTTTCCATGAACTTTACTTATCAAAAAGATTAAAGTCTCAGAAAATAAATAAATTTTTCAGATTTTTCCAAAGAAAATCTAAACCTTAAAGCCTAAAGGAAATTCTGTGCTCTGAAGAATTCTTTCCTTGTGGTTTATAAGTACAAAAAAATGGGAAAAGGGAATAAAATCTTGTTATTTAAGGAATAAAGCAATACTATCAATAGAGACAATTTTCAAAATACAGTAAGAAATTTCCAATTAAGTTACTTGGCATTGAAAGACTTACTTAACTATTATTGTTACTAAAAAGTGAGGAAGGCACACTCATTAGCTTAATTAACATATGCCTACTTTAAAATATATGAAATATTGATGTTAGGGTCACCTGGGTTAATTAGGAATCCATTGAATTTATTTAAATCTTGGTGTAAATAATTTAAAATTTTAAGCCAAGCAGAAACAGCACCCATTAAGAGTGAAATTTTCCTGCCTAACTTCGACATTCCCATGGTGAATCGCTAATGAGAGCCAATTTTGATGAATTCAACTTGGGAGTTTCCTAAATCTCTGGTCAACCAAATTTTCATAAATTAACTAATTGATAAAAGGAATACACATGATGGAATGGAATGTATGAAACCCCGAATAGTGAATAGAGCACACACATGCACATGACTAAAACTGAGGAAGTTTCTGTCAACATTTTCTTTCTTTTTGAGTATTGATGTGGATCAAGAATGAAGTTACAAAAAATAAAAGAAAACCTGTTCTATGCAAAGTGCTTCCTTTTGTAAAAAATTTTCAGAGGGGACTGTGGTGGTGGTGGCAGAAAGAAATGGACAATCTAGTGGAGATGATGGTAGAAGAGGAGGGTGAGGGAAAAGGTGAAGAGGAGTGGAAGAGCAGGTTAAGTCACTTCGGTTATTTCTGACTCGTTGCAACCCCATGGACTGTGGTCTGCCAGGCTCCTCTGTCCATGGAATTCTCCAGACAAGAATACAGGAGTGGGTTGCCATTTCCTCCTCCAGGGACCTTCCCAAACCAAGAAATCTCTTACATCTCCTGCGTTCACAGGTGGGTTATTTACCCCTAGTATCACCTGAGAAGCCCCTGACTAATGCTACTTCCAAATTATTCTGCACCCATTAACATTCATTGTTTTTTTAATTCAAAATAGATATGTTGACTGCAAAGAATCATCTCTCCTTTCATCTTTTTCACTTCTTTACTTTCTTATGCTTTCTTACTACTCAGTGTTCAATCCTTTTAAAAAGTCTCAATTTCTATTTTTATGTTTTATGCTTTTTTTTTTTTTTTTTTTTTTTTTTTTGCTACTGCTGGACCTACGCAAATACAGAAATTTCATTCCATCACTGAAAATGCATTCTACAAAATGTATTCTTTGATGAGCTACAGAAATAAAGGGAGAATCTTTTTCTTTCTTTTTTTTTTTTTTGCCCTTTTTATGAATTTGTGTGTCATCCTTGCACAGGGGCCATGCTAATCTTCTCTGTATTGTTCCAATTTTAGTATATGTGCCGCTGAAGTGAGCACAAGGGGAGAATCTTGAAAGGTACTCCAGGAGCCAGTGCTTCTTGGAAAGTTCTTGCAATACTCAGAAGACATAAGCTTTAGTTATTTCCTTTCTCACACTACCATGTGTCAGATTCTCTCCCTTTTAAGAATAAAAAGTCAATATTTTTAAAGGATATAAGCTCATTTGTGTGTGTTTGAAGGCATGTAAGAAACAGAATATACTAAAATGCTCTTATAGATCACTTAATCTTTTTGAAACACAGTTATATAGTTCAAATAATTCATAAAATTAGAATTTAAAGAGCAAATAAACAGATTGGTAATTCATATTACCAATGAATTCTTTATTATTTAGTAAAGACTTTTAATATTTACTGGTTTAGGCACTTTTTAATACTTAGCATAATTAGATAAATAGTGGAACACAAATAGTTTTAGTTTTCAAAAAAATGTGTATTTTAAGTTAATATCTCATTTATCATTAGGAAGAGATCAATATGTATGAAGAAACACAGATTGTATGGTTTGGAGTGAAGAGTAAGGACTAAAGTACTGGTCTTACATACTAATATTTGTATGGGAAAGTCCTTTTTCTGAATCAAGAAAGAAGTAGTACATCTCCCTAAGTATCCCCAATTAATGCCAGCAAGGCCTCTGACTTGGCCAATCCTGAGTGAGTAAGGAATTGGAAAAATGTGATGAAAGATTGAGACAAATCTTCAAAGGTCAAAAAATAGGAAGCAGATGGGATCTAGAGCAAATAGCACATCTTACATTCTAGGCGGTTCTTTCTCAGGCTGCATTCATTTTTTTACTTTAAGAATGTTGAAGAAATGAGCCAGAAGATTCCATTATCCTTTTGTTACAAAAATTTCCTATAGCACAAGACCAAAAAATACTTGTCATTCACTCTCTTGTAGTTAGAGGCACTAGCTTTAGTCCTTTATACTCTATTTCTGTCTTTCCACAATACTCATGAGACTATAAAAATGATTCTTAACTTACAAATGAGACCCTTAGTAAAGGACTTACATGTGGAAATGAATCTTTACATACCTAAGTATACACACTTAAGGTATTTCAGAAAAATACCCATAACCAGTATTTATATGTTTATGTTTAGAGGAGCTATGGTAACAAGGGAAGTTTCGAAAATGGGATGTGGTTACATGTTTGGGTTCAGGATGCTGAATGCAAAACTGAATAGCAGCAGTAGCCAGAGGTCGAAGGGGTTGATCATGGCCAAAGGATTATGTATTATCTTGGACTCCACATTTCATTTTCCAGTAGCAGCAACACACACCATGTGCACACACTGCCTTAACAAGAAAAAGAAAAAGATAATAAATGACATGAGAACTGGAATAGAAAGAATGCCCAGGTAGCAACAGAGCTTAGCCTTGGCTCATGTGTAAAAACCATGTGTTTTAATGTAAATAAGCCCAAGTTCTGAAATGCTGGGTTCCTCTCCCCTAAAGTGGACGTCATCATACCGTTTCAATTAGTTGATTGACCTCACAGGGTAGTAGTAAGGGTCATGGAGTTAGAAGACAAATGTATTTAAAAATCTAACAGAGCTATAACCCAACCTGATATGTTGTGTTATAGAAAAGCTTGAGTGTAGAGAGTCAGCAATGGTGAATTTAAAGTTTCTTACCAATTTCTCAAACCTTATTCTTAGAATTGCCTCAAGTCTACCCAAATATATGTATAACAGAGGATGGTTCCTAAGTCATACTGAAACACACACACACACAAATAAATCACATCTGAAAAATTCAGTTCAGTTCAGTCCCCCAGTGGTGTCCAACTCTTTGTCATCCCAAGAAAGGCTGCACACCAGGCCTCCCTGTCCTTCAACATCTCCCAGAGCTTGCTCAAACTCATGTCGATTGATGCCATCCAATCATCTCATTCTCTGTCATCGCCTTCTCCTTCTGCTTTCTATTTTTCCCAACATCAGGGTCTTTTCCAGTGAGTCAGCTCTTAGCATCAGGTGGCCAAAGTATTGGAGCTTCAGCTTCAGCATCAGTCCTTCCAATGAATATTCAGGGTTGATTCCCTTTAGGATTGACTAGTCTGATCTCCTTGCAGTTCAAGGGACTCTCAAGAGTCTTCTCTAATACCACTTTTCAAAGGCATCAATTTTTTGGCACTCAGCCTTCCTCATGGTCCACCTATCACATCCATACATGGCAACTGGAAAAAACCCTAGCTTTGACCATATGGACTTTTGTTGGCAAAGTGATATCTCTGGTTTTGAATACGCTGTCCAAGTTTGTCATAGCTTTTTTTCCAAGGAGCAAGCACCCTTTAATTTCATGGCTACAGTCACCATCCACAGTGATTTGGAGCCTAAGAAAATAAAGTCTGTCACTGTTTCCACTGTTTGTCCATCTATTTGCCATATAGTAATGGGACCAGATGCCATGATCTTAGTTTTTTGAATGTTGAGTTTTAGGCTAGCTATTTCACTCTCCTCTTTCACCTTCATCAAGAGGCTCTTTAGTTTCTTTTTGCTTTCAGCCATAATGGTGATGTCATTTGCATATCTGAAGTTGTTAATATTTCTCCCAGCAATCTTGGGATACCGTTTCAATTAGTTGATTGACCTCACAGGGTAGTAGTAAGGGTCATGGAGTTAGAAGACAAATGTATTTAAAAATCTAACAGAGCTATAACCCAACCTGATATGTTGTGTTATAGAAAAGCTTGAGTGTAGAGAGTCAGCAATGGTGAATTTAAAGTTTCTTACCAATTTCTCAAACCTTATTCTTAGAATTGCCTCAAGTCTACCCAAATATATGTATAACAGAGGATGGTTCCTAAGTCATACTGAAACACACACACACACAAATAAATCACATCTGAAAAATTCAGTTCAGTTCAGTCCCCCAGTGGTGTCCAACTCTTTGTCATCCCAAGAAAGGCTGCACACCAGGCCTCCCTGTCCTTCAACATCTCCCAGAGCTTGCTCAAACTCATGTCGATTGATGCCATCCAATCATCTCATTCTCTGTCATCGCCTTCTCCTTCTGCTTTCTATTTTTCCCAACATCAGGGTCTTTTCCAGTGAGTCAGCTCTTAGCATCAGGTGGCCAAAGTATTGGAGCTTCAGCTTCAGCATCAGTCCTTCCAATGAATATTCAGGGTTGATTCCCTTTAGGATTGACTAGTCTGATCTCCTTGCAGTTCAAGGGACTCTCAAGAGTCTTCTCTAATACCACTTTTCAAAGGCATCAATTTTTTGGCACTCAGCCTTCCTCATGGTCCACCTATCACATCCATACATGGCAACTGGAAAAACCATAGCTTTGACCATATGGACTTTTGTTGGCAAAGTGATATCTCTGGTTTTGAATACGCTGTCCAAGTTTGTCATAGCTTTTTTTCCAAGGAGCAAGCACCCTTTAATTTCATGGCTACAGTCACCATCCACAGTGATTTGGAGCCTAAGAAAATAAAGTCTGTCACTGTTTCCACTGTTTGTCCATCTATTTGCCATATAGTAATGGGACCAGATGCCATGATCTTAGTTTTTTGAATGTTGAGTTTTAGGCTAGCTATTTCACTCTCCTCTTTCACCTTCATCAAGAGGCTCTTTAGTTTCTTTTTGCTTTCAGCCATAATGGTGATGTCATTTGCATATCTGAAGTTGTTAATATTTCTCCCAGCAATCTTGATTTCAGCTTGTGCTTCATCTGAACAGCATTTCACATGATGTACTCTGCATATAAATTAAATAAGCAGGGTGATAGTACATAGCCTTGACGTGCTCCTTTCCCAATTTAGAACCAGTCTGTTGTTCCATGTCCAGTTCTAACTGTTGCTTCTTTTCCTGCATACAGGCTTCTCAGGAGGCAGGTAGGGTGATCTGTTATTCTTATTTTTTTCATAATTTTCCACAGTTTGTTGTGATCTACACACTCACTTCAAATTTCACATGTCAGTAATTATGTATCATGAATAAATAGCAAAAGACTGAAAAGCTCTATAACTATTTTTATAATATTTACTCTCATACAACTGCAGGATAAGATTTCCAAGATCTTTAGAAATACTTAATAATAGTGCATTTAAAAGCTAAGGAATCACCAAAAAAAGCAGGCATGTCACCTCCAAATGCATACCATGGCACATAAGTAATAATGAAGCATTGCTAGTCAGCTAACCCTGTTACATGTGTAAATAAGTAAAGCTATAATTAGATTAATCATGTAGAAACTGTTAAGACTTAAGTACTTTTTAATTGTTGAAAGTTTGTCATTTTTTTTAAAGTTACCTAAATCTTTATCTTCTGTTTTGCACTTTTGCTATTGACATGCTCAACCAGCCTTATTCATAGATCAAAGATGACTCTTAAACTAGCTCTCATCCAGCTTTCTACACATTTCAAATTAGTAAAGTCAAATTACTGAGAACTTACTTATTTGCAGTTTGAGTAGAAAGAATGAGTCAGGATTAATAAGAAGCTGACAGGTATGGGGTACACATGTAGTACAAGAGAATCAAAAGTTAAGCAAGCTCCTGAGCTTTGTATGAAGTTTGGGCCTGCCCTAAAAAGCTGGGAGAATTAATATTTTATCTCTGATTGAAAGCAAACTAATTTTTTATTACTAAGACCATTAATTGAGATTTCCTTGCCTCAACTCCATTTTCAACTCATCACTTTTTTAATTCAGTGAGAAAACATAGTAACATTTGCTATGCCATTGTTTTATACTGTTAAATCTAATCTTTAGCTATAATTACCAATTACAATTTTATGAAATATGATCATTGAAAGATAAGAAAAATTATTGCAAAAAGTAATAATGGTAACAACAAGAGAAAGGAGGATGAAGTAAAAGAGAAAGTATATATACATCATATATATATCATATAAAATGTGATATATCAGGGCTTCCCCTGGTGGTCCAGTGGGTAAGGACACCACCTTGCAGTGCAAGGTGTGCCGGTTCGATCCCTGGCCTGGGAAGATCCCACGTGCCACAGAGCGGCTGGACCGATGTGTCCAATTACCCAGCCAGAGCTCTGGCGCTCGTGTGCCCAGAGCCGGCACTCTGCAACAAGAGGCCACCGTGATTGGAGGCCTACAGGAGCCAAAGAACAAAGACGGATGAAAACAGAGAAATGAAAGACCAATAGAAGTGGCCCGCCCACCCCCCTCCCTCCTCACCCCACCCACCAAAAAGATAAATAAATAATTTTTTTTTTAAAAGTCATATATCTTTATATGTGATATATCAACATAGGAAAATAAATATATAGGAACACATAAGTAAATGCACAGAATGGTCAATATTAATAATAACTAACATGCAGATATTAATTAAGGAGAATGTTTTTCCATTTATACTTTTTTTTTTACAATAAGCATATACTTATACAGTAAGAAAAATCAATAAATTATTTTATTGTGAAATAATAAAATTTTATATTTCATGTTATTTGTATAATTTAATATTTTTATCATAATTTAAACTGTCTTTAAATGTTCATAGTTATGGGAGCTGTAATTATTTTACATTTACAATATCATGCCTCAAAATATTATATAGTTGTTTCTGTTCTTTCTATTTTAAAATATCACTCAAAAAGCTTTGCTGATTGCCATAGTGTCCTTAGAAGTATCATATAAGATTTAACAAGTCAGTAATTTAGGTAGTTGAAGGACAATACTTCTTCTCCCTGAAAACTTGCCTTTCTTGAAAATTTCCCTTTCTTGAAAATAGAAAGGAAGGAAGAATGTGATGCCCCACAGCCAAACTGTCATTTTTCTGACTTCTACAATACTTCAGAATCTAATCCATAGACTTTAGTGTTCAACTGTTTATAGCCTAAAAGTGATCTCTTCTTCATGTGCATTTTTCTTCCTCACACAAAATGTAGCTTTTAAACTGTTACCATATCCAAGTTACCTACTTTCCATGGTGCAAAGCAGCTTGTTAATTTCATTAAATGACCAATATTACAAGGATGTTCCCAGTGTTGTGTTATTATGCATTTTCCATCAAAAAATATACAAAAGTATGCTTTCCCTTTCCTCCCCTCCATCTCTCCTGCATCTTGGAAGTGAGGAGATATGTTTGATAATTGGTAGGGGGACATATACCCATTAATATCTCACTGATGGATTACTTAGGAACACAAAATGAAAATGGCCTCCTTGTTTCTACTGTTGCTTCCCTAGAATTCAGTCTCAACACCACAGCCAGAGGGACGTGACAAATCCGGCCTGTGCTCTGTTTTTATAAATAAAATTTTATTAAAACAAAGCGGATAAAAAGAGATGATTTTCAAAAAATTTATAAAAGTCATATATCTTTATATGTGATATATCAACATAGGAAAATAAATATATAGGAACACATAAGTAAATGCACAGAATGGTCAATATTAATAATAACTAACATGCAGATATTAATTAAGGAGAATGTTTTTCCATTTATACTTTTTTTTTTACAATAAGCATATACTTATACAGTAAGAAAAATCAATAAATTATTTTATTGTGAAATAATAAAATTTTATATTTCATGTTATTTGTATAATTTAATATTTTTATCATAATTTAAACTGTCTTTAAATGTTCATAGTTATGGGAGCTGTAATTATTTTACATTTACAATATCATGCCTCAAAATATTATATAGTTGTTTCTGTTCTTTCTATTTTAAAATATCACTCAAAAAGCTTTGCTGATTGCCATAGTGTCCTTAGAAGTATCATATAAGATTTAACAAGTCAGTAATTTAGGTAGTTGAAGGACAATACTTCTTCTCCCTGAAAACTTGCCTTTCTTGAAAATTTCCCTTTCTTGAAAATAGAAAGGAAGGAAGAATGTGATGCCCCACAGCCAAACTGTCATTTTTCTGACTTCTACAATACTTCAGAATCTAATCCATAGACTTTAGTGTTCAACTGTTTATAGCCTAAAAGTGATCTCTTCTTCATGTGCATTTTTCTTCCTCACACAAAATGTAGCTTTTAAACTGTTACCATATCCAAGTTACCTACTTTCCATGGTGCAAAGCAGCTTGTTAATTTCATTAAATGACCAATATTACAAGGATGTTCCCAGTGTTGTGTTATTATGCATTTTCCATCAAAAAATATACAAAAGTATGCTTTCCCTTTCCTCCCCTCCATCTCTCCTGCATCTTGGAAGTGAGGAGATATGTTTGATAATTGGTAGGGGGACATATACCCATTAATATCTCACTGATGGATTACTTAGGAACACAAAATGAAAATGGCCTCCTTGTTTCTACTGTTGCTTCCCTAGAATTCAGTCTCAACACCACAGCCAGAGGGACGTGACAAATCCGGCCTGTGCTCTGTTTTTATAAATAAAATTTTATTAGGACACAGGTACACTCATTTCTTTATGTGTTACCTGTTGTTCTTTTCATGGACAGTGGCAGAGCCGAGTAGTCCCCACAGAGACCACGTGGACCACAAAGCCAAAGTATTTACTATCTGGCTCTTTACAGAAGATGTTTTTCAATTCCTGTCTTAAACTGTAAGTCATGAGCTTGAGTTCCTCTTGTGCTCAAAGCCCTGCTGTGGCTCCCCCACATGCACCTCAGAGTGAAGGTTGAAACCTGTGCAATGGCTTTTTAGGTCTCCATGGTCTGTCCTGCCTTCAGTCTCTCTTCTCTTCTCCCTGCCTCCCCAACCCCACTTAGCTCTAGCCACACAGAGCTTCTTGACCACATCAGGCAAGCTCTTCCAGAGGAAATTTCTCTTAGCTGTTCCTTCTCCCTGCAGTGTTTCCCCACTAGGTTTCCATAGTTAGCATCCTCACCTCTGCCATGTGTTTGTTTCTATATCATCTCCTAAAGGAGGACATACAATTTAAAATCTCCCTTCTCTCATCACACTTTCCAATGCCTGACTGTGTTTATTTTGCTTCACTTCCTAACATACAAAATTCACTTACTTTTACTAATGAATTTAAATTGTTCATTTTCTGTCTCTTTCCATAAAATATAAGGTCCCTGATAGCAGAAACGTTTGACTTATTTTGCACATGAGTATGTCCCAAGTGGCTAGAAGAACGCCTGGTGTGTGGGAGGCACCCAGTACAAACATGAGGGACAGACAAGCATTTGCTCAGACCGGGTCAAAATCAAGGAATGGTTTTTGGGGACAACTTTCAACGTGGTGCAAAGCAGCTTGTTAATTTCATTAAATGACCAATATTACAAGGATGTTCCCAGTGTTGTGTTATTATGCATTTTCCATCAAAAAATATACAAAAGTATGCTTTCCCTTTCCTCCCCTCCATCTCTCCTGCATCTTGGAAGTGAGGAGATATGTTTGATAATTGGTAGGGGGACATATACCCATTAATATCTCACTGATGGATTACTTAGGAACACAAAATGAAAATGGCCTCCTTGTTTCTACTGTTGTTTCCCCTAGAATTCAGTCTCAACACCACAGCCAGAGGGACGTGACAAATCCGGCCTGTGCTCTGTTTTTATAAATAAAATTTTATTAGGACACAGGTACACTCATTTCTTTATGTGTTACCTGTTGTTCTTTTCATGGACAGTGGCAGAGCCGAGTAGTCCCCACAGAGACCACGTGGACCACAAAGCCAAAGTATTTACTATCTGGCTCTTTACAGAAGATGTTTTTCAATTCCTGTCTTAAACTGTAAGTCATGAGCTTGAGTTCCTCTTGTGCTCAAAGCCCTGCTGTGGCTCCCCCACATGCACCTCAGAGTGAAGGTTGAAACCTGTGCAATGGCTTTTTAGGTCTCCATGGTCTGTCCTGCCTTCAGTCTCTCTTCTCTTCTCCCTGCCTCCCCAACCCCACTTAGCTCTAGCCACACAGAGCTTCTTGACCACATCAGGCAAGCTCTTCCAGAGGAAATTTCTCTTAGCTGTTCCTTCTCCCTGCAGTGTTTCCCCACTAGGTTTCCATAGTTAGCATCCTCACCTCTGCCATGTGTTTGTTTCTATATCATCTCCTAAAGGAGGACATACAATTTAAAATCTCCCTTCTCTCATCACACTTTCCAATGCCTGACTGTGTTTATTTTGCTTCACTTCCTAACATACAAAATTCACTTACTTTTACTAATGAATTTAAATTGTTCATTTTCTGTCTCTTTCCATAAAATATAAGGTCCCTGATAGCAGAAACGTTTGACTTATTTTGCACATGAGTATGTCCCAAGTGGCTAGAAGAACGCCTGGTGTGTGGGAGGCACCCAGTACAAACATGAGGGACAGACAAGCATTTGCTCACACCGGGTCAAAATCAGAATGGTTTTTGGTACTAATTCTGCCATCCTGGATAAACAAATGTTGCATGGCAGTTTCCTTTTCTTAAGTAAAGGAGAAACACTGAACAAGTTTCTTTCAAAAACGTACATTCTTTGATCTCCTGATTATGAGGAATATATATATATATATATATATATATATACATATATATATATGCATTTATAAGTAAATAAATGCATATATATATATACATATATATATGCATTTATAAGTAAATAAATACATTTCTTTCTAGCAACTATAACCCACAAACATTCCAAATAAAGCAATCATTTGAATAAGTGAACAATGTGATTTCCGGATGTCTAACAACAGTTGTTTCAGTTGCATGTACTTGTTTAGAAACTGATAATTTCCACTGATGAGGAAAAACAAGTGTTTATATGGTGAAAGGAGGGATCGCCAAATATAAATTTCTTCAAATATTTCTATGGGCTACTTGCCACTTACCTTACTTCATTCACTATTCAACATGCTTACCTTTAGTAGGGTGATAGCATTCTTTTTAAATTAAATTTTTAAAATTGGGAAGGAAATTTGTTTTCTGTTAAAGCCATATATCAGTAATGGCATGAATATTTTATCCATTTTATAAACATGTAGTAAGTGTTCATGTGTAAAAGCACAGGTTTTTGTCCTGGGAATAAAAATAATAAGAATATCTGTCTTCTAAAATATAAAGGAATATCTGTGAGTGTGACAGGGAAGTCTGGTACTCAGGAAATGCTTCTAGCCTCCTCCCTCAATTTATCACATGCCCAATTGTGTCTGATGATTTGTGACCCTATAGGCTCCTCTGTCCATGAGATTCTCCAGACAAGAATACTGCAGTGGGTAGCCATTTCCTCCTCTAGGGGATCTTCCCACACATGTGTTTATTTTGTTTCACTTCCTTACTTACATATTTCACTTACTTTTACTAATGAATTTAAATTGTTCATTTTCTGTCTCTTTCCATAAAATATAAGGTCCCTGATAGCAGAAACGTTTGACTTATTTTGCACATGAGTATGTCCCAAGTGGCTAGAAGAACGCCTGGTGTGTGGGAGGCACCCAGTACAAACATGAGGGACAGACAAGCATTTGCTCACACCGGGTCAAAATCAGAATGGTTTTTGGTACTAATTCTGCCATCCTGGATAAACAAATGTTGCATGGCAGTTTCCTTTTCTTAAGTAAAGGAGAAACACTGAACAAGTTTCTTTCAAAAACGTACATTCTTTGATCTCCTGATTATGAGGAATATATATATATATATATATATATATACATATATATATATGCATTTATAAGTAAATAAATGCATATATATATATACATATATATATGCATTTATAAGTAAATAAATACATTTCTTTCTAGCAACTATAACCCACAAAAATTCCAAATAAAGCAATCATTTGAATAAGTGAACAATGTGATTTCCGGATGTCTAACAACAGTTGTTTCAGTTGCATGTACTTGTTTAGAAACTGATAATTTCCACTGATGAGGAAAAACAAGTGTTTATATGGTGAAAGGAGGGATCGCCAAATATAAATTTCTTCAAATATTTCTATGGGCTACTTGCCACTTACCTTACTTCATTCACTATTCAACATGCTTACCTTTAGTAGGGTGATAGCATTCTTTTTAAATTAAATTTTTAAAATTGGGAAGGAAATTTGTTTTCTGTTAAAGCCATATATCAGTAATGGCATGAATATTTTATCCATTTTATAAACATGTAGTAAGTGTTCATGTGTAAAAGCACAGGTTTTTGTCCTGGGAATAAAAATAATAAGAATATCTGTCTTCTAAAATATAAAGGAATATCTGTGAGTGTGACAGGGAAGTCTGGTACTCAGGAAATGCTTCTAGCCTCCTCCCTCAATTTATCACATGCCCAATTGTGTCTGATGATTTGTGACCCTATAGGCTCCTCTGTCCATGAGATTCTCCAGACAAGAATACTGCAGTGGGTAGCCATTTCCTCCTCTAGGGGATCTTCCCCACACAGGGACAGAACCCTCATCTCCTGCATTTCCTGCATTGCAGGAAGATCCTTTACCACTTGAGTCACTGAGGAAGCTCAGTTTCCTCCTTGCTTAGGAGGATTTTTAATATTCTCAAATAATTGATATCCATCATTACACTAGAAGGGACCCAAGGAATAACCTCAGTGTCTTTCTGATTATTAAGATCAAGAAATTCTGGCCCAGATATTCAGTGTGTATTTTCCAAGATCATATAACTAATTTGTGCTGGACTAGGATACAGAATTTCTGTGGTCAAGTTAGGGAAAAACGATCCCATCTCCTTAAAGGGCTAAATGTGCATGCTCAGTCACTTCAGTCGTGTCCAACTCTTTGTGACTCCACGGACTAGAGCCCACCGTGCTCCTCTGTCCACAAGATTGTCCAGGCAAGAATACTGGTGGAGTGGGTTGCCATGCCCTCCTCCAGGGGGTCTTTCCAACCCAGGGATCGAACCTATGTCTTCTGCATCTCCTGTATTATAGGTGTATTCTTTACCCATTGAGCCAACTGGAAGCCCCAAGGGATATAAAATCTGTGGGTAAACAAATATATGTGTGTGTCCTCTTCCAAACTCCATGTGCATCATCTTCCAAAACTCCATGTGTGAAGATTATGAATTATACATACAATGAAGCTTTTTGAAAACTCGTTATGCTCGCAACTTTGTTTTCACTCTTCCTCATAGATTTGGCAAATGACTTAGCCATATAATTCTGCTATTCTGACTTAGAATGTTGAGTTGAACTCATATTCAAAATGTAAATATGGTCTTCAAAAGAGCACATTTTCTATGTAGGTCACAGATTGCATTGTGAAAAGACCATTTAAAAAAGTGATGCTACTAAAAACATGGCAATGATGATAAGCCTCATGGCTTTTATGATAGAAAGTTGACATATTTGCTGCTACCAACCAGTACATACTGACATGCCTAGGAGAGACCATGGGCCCTGTGTTGGAGATATGGTTACATCCATATCATATCCCAAGCTTTAAAAATTCACATGTCAATGCTAGAAACTCATTTAAATCAAAGTAATTTCTAATAAACTATTGAAGCAGTTAACTTCTCAGAGGTTTCTGCTAGAAATAGCATTTGAAAATCACCAGTCTTCAAATTCTCCCAGCTGAATCATCCACACCTTAACATCATTTTACCACCTGCCAATGATTTTATAGTTTTGTTAATTCCTATGCTTCCTTTTTCCGCCCATTAAAATAATCATACATACTAAAGAATACTATCAAGAAACATAAGCCCAAATAATAAGCAATGAATTTAAAAATCTAAAGCTTTCTTCAGCCTATGTGAACTGTTGTAGAGAGTGATTATCTACATTTTGGAAATTCTGGCCCAGATATTCAGTGTGTATTTTCCAAGATCATATAACTAATTTGTGCTGGACTAGGATACAGAATTTCTGTGGTCAAGTTAGGGAAAAACGATCCCATCTCCTTAAAGGGCTAAATGTGCATGCTCAGTCACTTCAGTCGTGTCCAACTCTTTGTGACTCCACGGACTAGAGCCCACCGTGCTCCTCTGTCCACAAGATTGTCCAGGCAAGAATACTGGTGGAGTGGGTTGCCATGCCCTCCTCCAGGGGGTCTTTCCAACCCAGGGATCGAACCTATGTCTTCTGCATCTCCTGTATTATAGGTGTATTCTTTACCCATTGAGCCAACTGGAAGCCCCAAGGGATATAAAATCTGTGGGTAAACAAATATATGTGTGTGTCCTCTTCCAAACTCCATGTGCATCATCTTCCAAAACTCCATGTGTGAAGATTATGAATTATACATACAATGAAGCTTTTTGAAAACTCGTTATGCTCGCAACTTTGTTTTCACTCTTCCTCATAGATTTGGCAAATGACTTAGCCATATAATTCTGCTATTCTGACTTAGAATGTTGAGTTGAACTCATATTCAAAATGTAAATATGGTCTTCAAAAGAGCACATTTTCTATGTAGGTCACAGATTGCATTGTGAAAAGACCATTTAAAAAAGTGATGCTACTAAAAACATGGCAATGATGATAAGCCTCATGGCTTTTATGATAGAAAGTTGACATATTTGCTGCTACCAACCAGTACATACTGACATGCCTAGGAGAGACCATGGGCCCTGTGTTGGAGATATGGTTACATCCATATCATATCCCAAGCTTTAAAAATTCACATGTCAATGCTAGAAACTCATTTAAATCAAAGTAATTTCTAATAAACTATTGAAGCAGTTAACTTCTCAGAGGTTTCTGCTAGAAATAGCATTTGAAAATCACCAGTCTTCAAATTCTCCCAGCTGAATCATCCACACCTTAACATCATTTTACCACCTGCCAATGATTTTATAGTTTTGTTAATTCCTATGCTTCCTTTTTCCGCCCATTAAAATAATCATACATACTAAAGAATACTATCAAGAAACATAAGCCCAAATAATAAGCAATGAATCTCTTTAAAAATCTAAAGCTTTCTTCAGCTCTATGTGAACTGTTGTAGAGAGTGATTATCTACATGTTGCTGTCATCTGAGCAGAATCCCAATACTCAATTTTGAGAAAAAAAAATGCCACTTGGCAAAACCTGTTTACTCGTGAAAAGTAATTGTGTTCAGACACATTTAGCTTATATTACTGGCATTCATCTTGAAGTTCTGTAAATATTTATAGTGAATTTAAATGCATGTAAATGCTGTATACCATTTCAGCAATTTAATGAATGCATTTATAGGACATGAACAGAATGGACTTAGCTGCCACATCTCAAAGAACTGAAGATGTTTTTCATTTATTTCCAAATATGTATGTTTCAGAATAGGATGGTCCACAAGGAGAAAGGATGTATGTATGCTTCTATGCAAAATGCGGTTCAGGTGCACAGTTTTAGATGTAGGTATATGAATGGGCTACAAAATTGGGAACTTGGATTCTGGGTTCAATCAGCTTGCCTGTCCTTGACATTTTAATGAAAAAATAAAAAGTAACACTGTTGAGGTTTTAGACCTTAATAATTGTCCTATTTTTCACTTAATTTCACCTGCGGGAAACAGTCCTCAAAACGTGTTTCAAGCACATAAAACAATATACACCCTTGAAGTACTCCTTTCCCAGATTTGATCCAGTTGATTGTTCCATGTCCAGTTCTAACTATTGACCTGTACACCGGTTCTAACTTGGCTTTTATACCGGTTCATACTGACATGCCTAGGAGAGACCATGGGCCCTGTGTTGGAGATATGGTTACATCCATATCATATCCCAAGCTTTAAAAATTCACATGTCAATGCTAGAAACTCATTTAAATCAAAGTAATTTCTAATAAACTATTGAAGCAGTTAACTTCTCAGAGGTTTCTGCTAGAAATAGCATTTGAAAATCACCAGTCTTCAAATTCTCCCAGCTGAATCATCCACACCTTAACATCATTTTACCACCTGCCAATGATTTTATAGTTTTGTTAATTCCTATGCTTCCTTTTTCCGCCCATTAAAATAATCATACATACTAAAGAATACTATCAAGAAACATAAGCCCAAATAATAAGCAATGAATCTCTTTAAAAATCTAAAGCTTTCTTCAGCTCTATGTGAACTGTTGTAGAGAGTGATTATCTACATGTTGCTGTCATCTGAGCAGAATCCCAATACTCAATTTTGAGAAAAAAAAATGCCACTTGGCAAAACCTGTTTACTCGTGAAAAGTAATTGTGTTCAGACACATTTAGCTTATATTACTGGCATTCATCTTGAAGTTCTGTAAATATTTATAGTGAATTTAAATGCATGTAAATGCTGTATACCATTTCAGCAATTTAATGAATGCATTTATAGGACATGAACAGAATGGACTTAGCTGCCACATCTCAAAGAACTGAAGATGTTTTTCATTTATTTCCAAATATGTATGTTTCAGAATAGGATGGTCCACAAGGAGAAAGGATGTATGTATGCTTCTATGCAAAATGCGGTTCAGGTGCACAGTTTTAGATGTAGGTATATGAATGGGCTACAAAATTGGGAACTTGGATTCTGGGTTCAATCAGCTTGCCTGTCCTTGACATTTTAATGAAAAAATAAAAAGTAACACTGTTGAGGTTTTAGACCTTAATAATTGTCCTATTTTTCACTTAATTTCACCTGCGGGAAACAGTCCTCAAAACGTGTTTCAAGCACATAAAACAATATACACCCTTGAAGTACTCCTTTCCCAGATTTGATCCAGTTGATTGTTCCATGTCCAGTTCTAACTATTGACCTGTACACCGGTTCTAACTTGGCTTTTATACCGGTTCTTGACCTGGCTTTTTTAGGAGGTAGGAAAAGTTATCGAGTAGTCCCATCTTTCTCAGAATTGTCCACAGTTTGTTGTGATACACAGAATCAAAGATTTTTAATGTAGTCAATGAAGCAAAAGATTGTTTTTCTGGAATTATGTATAATAATATTGATACTCATTCTTGAAGACAATTTGGAAGTATTTTGGCTTTGAAATAATAAATTTTACATGACTAGCATATGAGAACATTTTAATCAAAACTGTCCCATCCTCATGTTCTCAGTGTGTGCTGCTTCTCTCTTTAGAAACAGCAGAAATTATGTATTTAAGGAGAGAAGGCATTATTCAAGTAGTTCAAAAATGGATAACAATTAGACCTATCAAATTGAATATGTTACCTCAGGTGGCAAATAGGTAAACAGAAATATTTTATTTAATGCATTTTAAAAGCCAATCAAGTCCTTTTAGATACAGTACATTACTAATTCTCACAAGAAAATGTGCAATTAGTATCAGATACCCAGATCACAGATGAGAAAAAAGGAGATGAAAATAAGGATGGAAGATGATCTAAAATACAGTCATATAGCTACTTTTTCTGATTTTAAGTCCTATGCACAGTGCACTTCTGCCTAACTACTTGATAAGAGTATTGCAACTCTTTCAAGGATAGTATTTGGAGGATAATACAAGTATAAATAAACTAGATGGAGTTTTACTAGGCAGAAATAAAGGATGCATGTGTGTATACTTAGTCTCTCAGTCATGCTCAACTCTTTGCAACCCCCTAGACTGTAGCTCGCTGGGCTCCTCAGTCCATGGGATTCTCCAGCCAAGAATACTGGAGTAGGTTGCCCTACTCTAATCCAGTATTTTCTTGACTCAGGCATCTCCGGTGTCTCCTGCATTGCAGGGATATCTT
Source organism: Tragulus kanchil (assembly GCA_022376925.1). NCBI lineage: Eukaryota > Metazoa > Chordata > Mammalia > Artiodactyla > Tragulidae > Tragulus > Tragulus kanchil. The sequence continues at coordinate 71,238,003 of JAIOJX010000031.1, forward strand.
TTATATCCACTGAACACTGGGGAAGCCTCCAAGTAAAGGATACTCAGCAACAAACTTTATTGAGAAAAATCCTCTAAGTCATGTCTCTGCTAATTGTGTTTCTAATTAAGATAACAGAGTTTGATATCAAGTCATCCCAAATCCATAGGCAAATTAATACATTTGCAATTAATAATAATAATACCTTGTGACAAGTGCTAAGTTAACATAAAAATTAAAGGACAGAAGTACACGGAAGTAGAAATTAGTCTGACCAGGAAAAGTTTAGGGATGATGGGATTTTGAGGTTCAGGTTTGGGATTTTCTGGATAATACATAAAATTTTACATTAAGAAGAAATCAACAGCCATCACGTTAATGTGGTCATTAAGCTAGTCTATTTAAACAAAGTATTCATAAATAAATCAACTAGTTTTTCTATAAAGGCATAGAAATTGAATTTAACATCCTGCATCTAGAATTTTTTTTCAGTGACTACAATCAATTTTATTCTAATATAATCTAAACTCATACCATTTAGAAAATACCAAGAAAAAATTATGTAAAAGAGCTGATGCTATTGCATTTGGGTAATGCTGGCAAGTTCTTGCTGCTAGCATAGCCCAGGAAACACCACTGAGAAAACCTAGTATATTGGAATAGATGTAGGGGTGTTCGGCTCACAGTTTGATAGTGCACTTGGTTAACCTGAAGTTGTCAATGTTTGGTACTAGGTGTAAAATTTCATCGGTTACCCTGAAATCTTTAAGACTTCTTATACATCTTGTATTTAAATTTTTAAGCAGGCTGTCATCTCTTAAATCCAAATCTTCTAGAATAGTCTGCAGTGCTAATCTTGCAAACAAAATATCAATCTCTATCCCATCGAAACACAGTTTGATAACTTGTACAAATGCCTCTTCAACAGATCTTAAATCTTTTACCTCTTCCTGTAATTTCAACTTGTCACAAAATGAGATGAAAAAATCACTTTGATCGGCATGTCTTGGTGCAACACACAGTGCATCAATACCGGCCCCTTTTGTATGCACTCCTAGCCTATAAGATCCAAATGCAAAAATTTTCCCACCGTTTTCAATTACAGATTGTGGAAGATTCTGCGCTGCAGTTGTTCCTCTTCAAAAACACCAAAGGGCTTCAGAGTCTCCACCACCTTCTGTGTCAGCAGGCAGTCCGTCTCGTTCGGGACTGCTAAACCAATGGGGGAAGTAACGCCATGGTACTTCTGCCGCAGCTGTTTGCTGTGACCCCTGCATTGTAACTGGAAACTGCATGGTCTGTAGGCATGGTTCACTGAGGCAGGAGCGGGGGCCTGCCTTAGCCCTGTGTCCAACCCTACTTCAGCACCGGCTCCTGCCCTATTAAGTGCTTCTCTTCCTACCCCTTTGTCTTAACAAGGAGCCCCAGCGCTACCACAGAACGATCTAGAACCCGTGATGTCGCCAAGCACACTGTGCATGCACCCTGCATCCAAAAATTTTAACACGTATTTTTTTTTTGTAGATAGAGTGGAAACATTTATTTATTGAAATGAATCTAAGTTGCCCCATAAGCCTCTGATATCCCTTTTCACATTCAAAAGTTCTATTCCTTGCAAGACCTCTGTGTGTGTGTGTGTGTGTGTGTGTGTGTGTAAATGCAATGAAAGAACCATAGTTTTTTTCCTAATCTAAACTGTGTTCCAATACCTACCATTAGCAAATAAATTACTTTCATTTTTATAGTGGATAGTCAGCATATTTATAGGCTATTTATAGACCAGCACCTCAATTGAAAAGTCCTTGTATTAAAGTATTTGGATCCATGTCTACAGAAGGAATGTCAAGCTTTGACTCTTTGCTAAGGCAGGAGAAGTTCCTGCCCTCCTGGGTCCAGTGGATGGCTGCTAATGCTTTCTAACACACAGAAGATGGACTCTGTTCTTATCCATGACTCCAGACATCCAAAACACTGCATTTTCTCTGTCAATCCGCTGTGCTAGGTCAGTATGGCAAGCCATTATTTATTTTTAAAAGTTGATAATGACTGGAGTCATGGGGAGTGCTTTCCAGTGACAAATACTCTTGAAAAATACCATTTCCCTGGTTGGCGTTTTTGTCCTTTCAGTACTACAGGATAGTAAGCATATTCTAAGAAAAGAAAATGGCTAGGTGTTTGTAATATATGTCACTCATTGTTTCCATTCCCATCGTGGTGTGGCTGTTTAATTTCTAAACTCTAAGTGCTTAATGACTACTGGCCAAATGCAAAATTTTCCCACCGTTTTCAATTACAGATTGTGGAAGATTCTGCGCTGCAGTTGTTCCTCTTCAAAAACACCAAAGGGCTTCAGAGTCTCCACCACCTTCTGTGTCAGCAGGCAGTCCGTCTCGTTCGGGACTGCTAAACCAATGGGGGAAGTAACGCCATGGTACTTCTGCCGCAGCTGTTTGCTGTGACCCCTGCATTGTAACTGGAAACTGCATGGTCTGTAGGCATGGTTCACTGAGGCAGGAGCGGGGGCCTGCCTTAGCCCTGTGTCCAACCCTACTTCAGCACCGGCTCCTGCCCTATTAAGTGCTTCTCTTCCTACCCCTTTGTCTTAACAAGGAGCCCCAGCGCTACCACAGAACGATCTAGAACCCGTGATGTCGCCAAGCACACTGTGCATGCACCCTGCATCCAAAAATTTTAACACGTATTTTTTTTTTTGTAGATAGAGTGGAAACATTTATTTATTGAAATGAATCTAAGTTGCCCCATAAGCCTCTGATATCCCTTTTCACATTCAAAAGTTCTATTCCTTGCAAGACCTCTGTGTGTGTGTGTGTGTGTGTGTGTGTGTGTGTAAATGCAATGAAAGAACCATAGTTTTTTTCCTAATCTAAACTGTGTTCCAATACCTACCATTAGCAAATAAATTACTTTCATTTTTATAGTGGATAGTCAGCATATTTATAGGCTATTTATAGACCAGCACCTCAATTGAAAAGTCCTTGTATTAAAGTATTTGGATCCATGTCTACAGAAGGAATGTCAAGCTTTGACTCTTTGCTAAGGCAGGAGAAGTTCCTGCCCTCCTGGGTCCAGTGGATGGCTGCTAATGCTTTCTAACACACAGAAGATGGACTCTGTTCTTATCCATGACTCCAGACATCCAAAACACTGCATTTTCTCTGTCAATCCGCTGTGCTAGGTCAGTATGGCAAGCCATTATTTATTTTTAAAAGTTGATAATGACTGGAGTCATGGGGAGTGCTTTCCAGTGACAAATACTCTTGAAAAATACCATTTCCCTGGTTGGCGTTTTTGTCCTTTCAGTACTACAGGATAGTAAGCATATTCTAAGAAAAGAAAATGGCTAGGTGTTTGTAATATATGTCACTCATTGTTTCCATTCCCATCGTGGTGTGGCTGTTTAATTTCTAAACTCTAAGTGCTTAATGACTACTGGTTATTTTCTCTTCTCTACAAACATTACCTGTTCTGTTGCAATTCATGGAATTCTGCCCATATAATAAACAGTAATATAGGAAGCCCCCTCAGGGGATTCTCCTTTCCTTGGTTGCACAGATAATTTCTAAGTAACATTTCCACTTGAAGATAATGGTTTTATTTGGATACCGAGACTGCCAAATTGGGGTTTGTGAAGCTTTTTAATTGCCATTAGCATTCAATAATAATTTCTTTTAGCAAAGTGTGTTCTTACCTCAGTACTCACCCCCATCATCAAAATACTTTCAGAGTTAATAAATGAATTGCTATTTGAAAGAATATTACATAAATGGAAGGAAGATTACCCTCCGGGAAGAGAGCATATGAATAACACTGGGGGAAAATTAAAAATAGTAGCATCGGAGAGGAATTTATGTTATGTCTAGATTTTAATGCTATCTTTGAATGACTTCGTCTCAGTAAACTGTGTACAAGTATCTCATTTCATAACAACCATCTGCTAAAGTGTTGTAAGTAAATAGCTATTTCAATGTCAAGAACTTGGAATGGAAAAAGTCTCTTGATTTTTGAGATCTCAAGCTGGCTCCTTCAATAGAGAGTGCCTTTATGTTGACAATTCTTGTCACCATTTTTGTTATTTCAAATTGTAGGGTGTTTTTTCCCTGAAATGATACTTTCTGTTAATAAAAAAAATTAGATTGGCCCAAAAGTCCATACGATGTTATGGACTCACCCAAACAAACTTTTGGACAACCCAGTTCTTGTTCTATATCAAGTTGTTGAAAAATGAAGTGTTAATACTTTATTTATATTGGTAAATATAAAATTGAACAGTGTTAAAAGTGAGCTCTGTCTTCTTTCTGAGTGTGGCTATTTAGAAAATATTTAGGCCACACACTATCTTACTAGAGTAAAACTGATATTTCAAAGTCTAATATTGAGAAAGCACCATGCCCAAAAAAGCAAACTATTAGCTTATAAGTTGAAATGGACTTATTTTCTAAGATGGATCACAAAAGTCTCCCCAGACATCTATCTCTTATTATTATAGCTGTGACTAATAAAATTGATAAGTAAATCAGGACATGAAAGAGACTATATGTGAAATTTGAATTGAGATGCATAGAGAAATACATGTTGCCTGGAAAAAAAAAATTTTTTTAAAATAGAAAGAGAGCTACCTGTTCTGTTGCAATTCATGGAATTCTGCCCATATAATAAACAGTAATATAGGAAGCCCCTCAGGGATTCTCCTTTCCTTGTTGCACAGATAATTTCTAAGTAACATTTCCACTTGAAGATAATGGTTTTATTTGGATACCGAGACTGCCAAATTGGGGTTTGTGAAGCTTTTAATTGCCATTAGCATTCAATAATAATTTCTTTTAGCAAAGTGTGTTCTTACCTCAGTACTCACCCCCATCATCAAAATACTTTCAGAGTTAATAAATGAATTGCTATTTGAAAGAATATTACATAAATGGAAGGAAGATTACCCTCCGGGAAGAGAGCATATGAATAACACTGGGGGAAAATTAAAAATAGTAGCATCGGAGAGGAATTTATGTTATGTCTAGATTTTAATGCTATCTTTGAATGACTTCGTCTCAGTAAACTGTGTACAAGTATCTCATTTCATAACAACCATCTGCTAAAGTGTTGTAAGTAAATAGCTATTTCAATGTCAAGAACTTGGAATGGAAAAAAAGTCTCTTGATTTTTGAGATCTCAAGCTGGCTCCTTCAATAGAGAGTGCCTTTATGTTGACAATTCTTGTCACCATTTTTGTTATTTCAAATTGTAGGGTGTTTTTTCCCTGAAATGATACTTTCTGTTAATAAAAAAAATTAGATTGGCCCAAAAGTCCATACGATGTTATGGACTCACCCAAACAAACTTTTGGACAACCCAGTTCTTGTTCTATATCAAGTTGTTGAAAAATGAAGTGTTAATACTTTATTTATATTGGTAAATATAAAATTGAACAGTGTTAAAAGTGAGCTCTGTCTTCTTTCTGAGTGTGGCTATTTAGAAAATATTTAGGCCACACACTATCTTACTAGAGTAAAACTGATATTTCAAAGTCTAATATTGAGAAAGCACCATGCCCAAAAAAGCAAACTATTAGCTTATAAGTTGAAATGGACTTATTTTCTAAGATGGATCACAAAAGTCTCCCCAGACATCTATCTCTTATTATTATAGCTGTGACTAATAAAATTGATAAGTAAATCAGGACATGAAAGAGACTATATGTGAAATTTGAATTGAGATGCATAGAGAAATACATGTTGCCTGGAATAATTATAATCAGTTCAAGTTTTATCCTAGAACAAGCTTGTGGTTTAATTAAGATTGAGGTTTGTCATAGGAAAGAGAGCTCTCCTTTAGTTAAGAGATAAATACCTATCTACTCCTTCAAGGAAAATAACTTTCATAAATGTAACCTTTCTTTGTTTGGACCAGAGTTCCTGCCCTCAGTCAGGTACATCCTACTATACTCTTCACCTAGAGACAGTCACTGACAAAAGCTGAAGTCTAAACAGATATGATACTTTGAAATAGATTTAATAAAACTAAGAGTGTACTCTTATAAAGGAACTATTTAATAAACATAGCACAACAGATGTTCACCACAAGATGTAGCTGGAAGGGCTTTTTTAACTTGTTATCTGATAGTGAATCTAGAAGGATTAATGCAGTCTTTTTGGTATGTCATGTACATTTTTTATTGCAATGATTAGAACTATGATTAAATGACCCCACAGAAAGCAAAAGGAAGAAAAACAGAGCTTGCCCTCTGACTTACATTTCATCTGTTGAGATTTCCGTGCTTTAAATGTGGCATGGCTATCTTTTAAATATGTTTCAGTCGTCTGATCCATTTACACCAAAGATTTATTAATATATTGCTAAGATTTTGATTATTTTACTTTAATATACTCAGCTGTGCAATTCTCTTGGCATACACGGTATTTATATGAAAAAAATGTAGTGGCAAAATGCATGAATTCAGAGTTCTGCTTGGCATTGTATTCTCTATGGTTATTCTGAGATAAGATATGGAAAAGATGCTTATTGAAATAAAAAAGATTGGAAATAGATCACAGAAAATGTTAATTCACTCATATATTATAGTGCATTATATGAAGCTTTATGACAAAATATCAAAAAATTTAATGTACAAATAGTCTAATATTGAGAAAGCACCATGCCCAAAAAAGCAAACTATTAGCTTATAAGTTGAAATGGACTTATTTTCTAAGATGGATCACAAAAGTCTCCCCAGACATCTATCTCTTATTATTATAGCTGTGACTAATAAAATTGATAAGTAAATCAGGACATGAAAGAGACTATATGTGAAATTTGAATTGAGATGCATAGAGAAATACATGTTGCCTGGAATAATTATAATCAGTTCAAGTTTTATCCTAGAACAAGCTTGTGGTTTAATTAAGATTGAGGTTTGTCATAGGAAAGAGAGCTCTCCTTTAGTTAAGAGATAAATACCTATCTACTCCTTCAAGGAAAATAACTTTCATAAATGTAACCTTTCTTTGTTTGGACCAGAGTTCCTGCCCTCAGTCAGGTACATCCTACTATACTCTTCACCTAGAGACAGTCACTGACAAAAGCTGAAGTCTAAACAGATATGATACTTTGAAATAGATTTAATAAAACTAAGAGTGTACTCTTATAAAGGAACTATTTAATAAACATAGCACAACAGATGTTCACCACAAGATGTAGCTGGAAGGGCTTTTTTAACTTGTTATCTGATAGTGAATCTAGAAGGATTAATGCAGTCTTTTTGGTATGTCATGTACATTTTTTATTGCAATGATTAGAACTATGATTAAATGACCCCACAGAAAGCAAAAGGAAGAAAAACAGAGCTTGCCCTCTGACTTACATTTCATCTGTTGAGATTTCCGTGCTTTAAATGTGGCATGGCTATCTTTTAAATATGTTTCAGTCGTCTGATCCATTTACACCAAAGATTTATTAATATATTGCTAAGATTTTGATTATTTTACTTTAATATACTCAGCTGTGCAATTCTCTTGGCATACACGGTATTTATATGAAAAAAATGTAGTGGCAAAATGCATGAATTCAGAGTTCTGCTTGGCATTGTATTCTCTATGGTTATTCTGAGATAAGATATGGAAAAGATGCTTATTGAAATAAAAAAGATTGGAAATAGATCACAGAAAATGTTAATTCACTCATATATTATAGTGCATTATATGAAGCTTTATGACAAATATCAATAATGTCAAATATTGTTTTTATTATGTAATTTAATTTCTACCAACTAGATTTCCAGAGACATATATATGTACATGTTAATTAATCTACCTTTTAATATGATGGGTTATGTTCCATGGCACCTTTTCTTTAGGATTTAGGTAAATAAGATTTAATATTCTTATTAAAAATAAACACTTTTAATTAAGATCTACAATATTTATAACTATTGGAGATAAATATTTAACTTAATTTATTCATCAACAGTATTTGGTATAATTGGGATTGAAGTAAGGGGAACAAAGTCAGTTGATATAAGACAAGTTAGGACACTTTATAATTTTTCTAAATTCTAAAATAATGTTACTTATTGCTTCAACTTGTTAGTTTGCTTTAGATGTTACTCACTCAGTTGTGCCTGACTCTTTGCAACTGAGTAGTCCACCAGGCTCCTCTGTTCATGGAATTCTCCAGGCAAGAACACTAGAGTGGGTTGCTATTTTCTTCTCCAGGAGATCTTCCTGACTCTGATCGAAGCAGGGTCTCCTGCATTGGTAGGAAGTTTATTTACCTTCTAAGCCACCAGGAAAGTCACCATAAAAAGTACCATGTATGAATCAGAAAATGATAATGCTTTTCTGTGGCAATGGATTACAGTGAGCAAGTGTTGAAGTGTAAGTGTTAGAAACCCACTCAAAGAAACTCATAACCTCTTGGTGTCTCAGACTTTGGCTAGAAGAAGGTTTGGAAAGACTTTGATAGTATCAGTAGAACTTTCTAGTAGATTGGAAAGAGAGTAATCAAAGAGGACTTCTAGTTTAACTTGAATACCTGAGTTAATGCCAGCGCCTTTTGTCTGAGAAAGGAAAAAATTGGCAAAAGGGAAAGTTTTCAGACAGCGATGGGGGAAAGGAAGAATTTCCTTTTGGAAATGGCAAGTTAAATACTGTCTTAATTTAGAGTTAGTTCTCTGGAAACGGGGCTGAGATGGAGAATCTTTTAAAATGTCATATTGAGGAAGTGATTTCTGGAGAAATTCTAAGAAATTGAGAGGAAGGATAGGAAAAAGCAGGAAGGGGGGTTGAATTCACTCATATATTATAGTGCATTATATGAAGCTTTATGACAAATATCAATAATGTCAAATATTGTTTTTATTATGTAATTTAATTTCTACCAACTAGATTTCCAGAGACATATATATGTACATGTTAATTAATCTACCTTTTAATATGATGGGTTATGTTCCATGGCACCTTTTCTTTAGGATTTAGGTAAATAAGATTTAATATTCTTATTAAAAATAAACACTTTTAATTAAGATCTACAATATTTATAACTATTGGAGATAAATATTTAACTTAATTTATTCATCAACAGTATTTGGTATAATTGGGATTGAAGTAAGGGGAACAAAGTCAGTTGATATAAGACAAGTTAGGACACTTTATAATTTTTCTAAATTCTAAAATAATGTTACTTATTGCTTCAACTTGTTAGTTTGCTTTAGATGTTACTCACTCAGTTGTGCCTGACTCTTTGCAACTGAGTAGTCCACCAGGCTCCTCTGTTCATGGAATTCTCCAGGCAAGAACACTAGAGTGGGTTGCTATTTTCTTCTCCAGGAGATCTTCCTGACTCTGATCGAAGCAGGGTCTCCTGCATTGGTAGGAAGTTTATTTACCTTCTAAGCCACCAGGAAAGTCACCATAAAAAGTACCATGTATGAATCAGAAAATGATAATGCTTTTCTGTGGCAATGGATTACAGTGAGCAAGTGTTGAAGTGTAAGTGTTAGAAACCCACTCAAAGAAACTCATAACCTCTTGGTGTCTCAGACTTTGGCTAGAAGAAGGTTTGGAAAGACTTTGATAGTATCAGTAGAACTTTCTAGTAGATTGGAAAGAGAGTAATCAAAGAGGACTTCTAGTTTAACTTGAATACCTGAGTTAATGCCAGCGCCTTTTGTCTGAGAAAGGAAAAAATTGGCAAAAGGGAAAGTTTTCAGACAGCGATGGGGGAAAGGAAGAATTTCCTTTTGGAAATGGCAAGTTAAATACTGTCTTAATTTAGAGTTAGTTCTCTGGAAACGGGGGCTGAGATGGAGAATCTTTTTAAAATGTCATATTGAGGAAGTGATTTCTGGAGAAATTCTAAGAAATTGAGAGAGGAAGGATAGGAAACAGGAAACAAGTCAGCAAGGAGATGGTTTTGCTGGAGTTGAGTCTCAGCAGGATTCATGAGGAGTTTTGAGTCATGATGTATGTCCCAGAGTAGATCCTGCTTTTAGGCACATCACCTCCTTAGTGGATCCTTGAAAACACTGCCTCCTTAGTGGATCATTAAGAACACTACCTGTATTAGTGGATTGTTGCCCTCAAGTGTCTTTTGGGAGATTCTTAACCTTCAGAGCTTGATGGCTCTCAACATCTGAGAACAGTTCCCTAGAGAAAAATGAAGCTTCTCTATCAACCAACACTCACAACCTCTGAGATATGGATGCCCTTGTCTGGTAAAGGAGATTGAATAGGGCATCAATTATAACCTACTATAACACCCAAGTAGAATTCAATAGATAAATCAATCTGGAGATAAACATTTGTTACCTGAAGTTTAAAGGAATAGCAAAGTAGCCTCATAACTTCTAGTTTAAACTGACACCTGACTTTTCAAGACTATTAGAAATAATCTTTTCATGACTTTTACAAAGCGTCTATTCACCTGTTAATAGAATCCCTAGACTTTTCAGGTCACTTGGGCTCTTGTGCTCTCATTCTCAGGCTATCTCACGGGCTGGAGGTGGAGCAAGTGTTCTCCATTTACACTTACATATGTTTTTTGGGAAAGGGCATGGCAATCCACTCCAGTATACTTGCCTGGAGAATCACGTAGACGGAGGAGCCTGGAGGGCTACAGTCCATAGGGTCACAAAGAATCAGACACAACTAAATGACTTAGCATATAGCACATTATGTTTTTTTTAATTTTTTCCTTAAAGTGTTCTATCTTATGTCATCAGATTAGGTTTCCCTACCTTCAATCTTGCTCTTACCACCAACCATCAGTCAGTCATAAGCCTTTACTGATACACTGAGTTTTATAGGTCATGATCTTATTTTTCATTTCAATCTCCATTAACATTCTGGTTATTTCAACCTGTATGTAGGTAACACATAAAAACATAGGCCCCTCAACATTAACAATTACTGTCTATCCAACTCCTATAATTCTGCACTTGTTTTTGTAAGCAAGCACAATGTTCAAAATCCTGATTCAACATGTCCTCAAATCTGACAACTACTATTCTTCCATCACTTACTCTATATATCCTTGATACTTTTTCATTACTTTTACTTAACTGAGTCTATAAATTAATGGACCCTGAATCTTTTAGTCTGGACATAATTATTTTCTTCATGACATACACTTTTTACTGTCATCTCTTCTTAAAAAAATTCCTTCCTAGTCCAAATTTTTTCTAGCTAGATTCCCATTTATCCCCTTGTATTCATGGCAAAGCGTCTTGAATAAGTTTTCTATAGTAATTGTCTCTATCTATTTTTGTCCTTACCAGCATGCTGGAAAGATCTATAAAATGTACACCTGTGTAGTATATTTAAAAATTCTCACAGTGTGAGGTATTCCTTTACTTCTAGTGTGTTTCATTTCCTGTTTTTTAAAACAGAGTCAAATTAAATACACTTTTATATATTAGCATATGTGTTCACTGTGAAATTGATGATTTTTTAAAAAATGTAATTATGTCTCTTTTTTTTCAGTTGGAAAGGAGATAGAGAACCCAACCTGAATCTTAAGGTATAAACATGAGAGAGAAGCAATTCTCTAAAATAAAATTGATACATTGTAACAAATTTAAGATGTGATCAAAAGAATAAATTATATATATATATATATATATATATATATATATATATATGTATATATTCAAATTTCTGTTTCCAGCTGGAGTTGAGAAACAAGGGGGTTGGGGTCTATCTTAATTTCACACACACACACACACACACACACACACAAAACAAAACAAATGTGTCAGATTAAAATTGAAGAAAATCCTTCAAATCAGGAAATCAAATGAGATGAGCCTCAGTTTCTTACATTGACAGCATTTCCAGGCTGGGAAAACTAAGGAAAAGAATTCTTGCCCACAGATTCTGCCAAGGGATTGAGCCTAGCTGACACCTTGGTTGTGAGACCTGTGTTAGACTTCAGACAGACTCTAAGATAAATGAGTGAATTTGTGGTCATTTGTCCACAGCAAACAGTTCTGGTTAAACTAAACATAAAAACATAGGCCCCTCAACATTAACAATTACTGTCTATCCAACTCCTATAATTCTGCACTTGTTTTTGTAAGCAAGCACAATGTTCAAAATCCTGATTCAACATGTCCTCAAATCTGACAACTACTATTCTTCCATCACTTACTCTATATATCCTTGATACTTTTTCATTACTTTTACTTAACTGAGTCTATAAATTAATGGACCCTGAATCTTTTAGTCTGGACATAATTATTTTCTTCATGACATACACTTTTTACTGTCATCTCTTCTTAAAAAAATTCCTTCCTAGTCCAAATTTTTTCTAGCTAGATTCCCATTTATCCCCTTGTATTCATGGCAAAGCGTCTTGAATAAGTTTTCTATAGTAATTGTCTCTATCTATTTTTGTCCTTACCAGCATGCTGGAAAGATCTATAAAATGTACACCTGTGTAGTATATTTAAAAATTCTCACAGTGTGAGGTATTCCTTTACTTCTAGTGTGTTTCATTTCCTGTTTTTTAAAACAGAGTCAAATTAAATACACTTTTATATATTAGCATATGTGTTCACTGTGAAATTGATGATTTTTTAAAAAATGTAATTATGTCTCTTTTTTTTCAGTTGGAAAGGAGATAGAGAACCCAACCTGAATCTTAAGGTATAAACATGAGAGAGAAGCAATTCTCTAAAATAAAATTGATACATTGTAACAAATTTAAGATGTGATCAAAAGAATAAATTATATATATATATATATATATATATATATATATATATGTATATATTCAAATTTCTGTTTCCAGCTGGAGTTGAGAAACAAGGGGGTTGGGGTCTATCTTAATTTCACACACACACACACACACACACACACACACAAAACAAAACAAATGTGTCAGATTAAAAAGAAAAAAAATCCTTCAAATCAGGAAATCAAATGAGATGAGCCTCAGTTTCTTACATTGACAGCATTTCCAGGCTGGGAAAACTAAGGAAAAGAATTCTTGCCCACAGATTCTGCCAAGGGATTGAGCCTAGCTGACACCTTGGTTGTGAGACCTGTGTTAGACTTCAGACAGACTCTAAGATAAAAGAGTGGTGAGCCACTGAATTTGTGGTCATTTGTCACAGCAACAGTGGGGGACGAAAACACTTTTTTTAAATTGTAATTTGAAGAGGAAACAAACATGTTCCATTATATCTAAAAACACTTCTCTTTTTTAAATTAAAATCTTAATTATTTAGAAATGGATAATATATGAACATGATTTAAAATTCAAGATGTTCTAAACTATACACACAATTTTTTTTTTTAATGCTCTTATCTCTTCTACCTAGAGATCACAAATGTTGTAAATTTCTAGTTGTTATTTCAGAAGCAGTCCGCCAAAAAAAAAAAATAGCCTAGGCAATATGTTCATTTTTTCACACATTTATATGTATTCTCATGTCCTTTGCTATTTTAAGTTCTACATATATCTTAGAATATGTCCCATGCTAGACTATGGTTTCTTCATTCTTTTTTCCCAACTTTAGACATGATGGTGGTTTAGTCATTAAGTTATGGCCTACTCTTGTGATTCCATGAACTGTAGCCAGGCTCCCTGGTCCATGGGATTCTCCAGGCAATAATACTAGATTAGGTTGCCATTTCCTTCTCCAGGGGAATCTTCCTGACCCATGAACTGAATCCGGGTCTCCTGCATTGCAGGCCCAATATTATACTAATGAGCATGAATTTAGTTACTAATTCCTTATGATCTTAATGATGAAACTAATATTCTTACAAAAAATCAAATTATATGTTCTAAAACCCAAAACATCCAAAAATGATGGCTGCGTTCAAAGGTAAGCACATGTGTCATTTTGATAGATATAATCCTTAAACAAGTAGATCTCCAGCTGAGTTCAGTCCAGATCAATCACTCAGTCATGTCTGACTCTTTGTGATCCCGTGGACTGAGATGTGCCAGGCTTTCCTGTCCTTCACTATCTCCCAGAACTTGCTCAAACTCATGTCCATTGACTCAGTGAAGCCATCCAATAGTAAAATAATAATAATGAAGTTTGAAATGATAAAAACTGAAAGAAAATTTAACTAAAGTGAAACATTCCCCGTTGCCAAGGGATTGAGCCTAGCTGACACCTTGGTTGTGAGACCTGTGTTAGACTTCAGACAGACTCTAAGATAAAGAGTGGTGAGCCACTGAATTTGTGGTCATTTGTCACAGCAACAGTGGGGGACGAAAACACTTTTTTTAAATTGTAATTTGAAGAGGAAACAAACATGTTCCATTATATCTAAAAACACTTCTCTTTTTTAAATTAAAATCTTAATTATTTAGAAATGGATAATATATGAACATGATTTAAAATTCAAGATGTTCTAAACTATACACACAATTTTTTTTTTTAATGCTCTTATCTCCTCTCCCTAGAGATCACAAATGTTGTAAGTTTCTAGTGGTTATTTCAGAAGCAGTCCGCCAAAAAAAAAAAAATAGCCTAGGCAATATGTTCATTTTTTCACACATTTATATGTATTCTCATGTCCTTTGCTATTTTAAGTTCTACATATATCTTAGAATATGTCCCATGCTAGACTATGGTTTCTTCATTCTTTTTTCCCAACTTTAGACATGATGGTGGTTTAGTCATTAAGTTATGGCCTACTCTTGTGATTCCATGAACTGTAGCCAGGCTCCCTGGTCCATGGGATTCTCCAGGCAATAATACTAGATTAGGTTGCCATTTCCTTCTCCAGGGGAATCTTCCTGACCCATGAACTGAATCCGGGTCTCCTGCATTGCAGGCCCAATATTATACTAATGAGCATGAATTTAGTTACTAATTCCTTATGATCTTAATGATGAAACTAATATTCTTACAAAAAATCAAATTATATGTTCTAAAACCCAAAACATCCAAAAATGATGGCTGCGTTCAAAGGTAAGCACATGTGTCATTTTGATAGATATAATCCTTAAACAAGTAGATCTCCAGCTGAGTTCAGTCCAGATCAATCACTCAGTCATGTCTGACTCTTTGTGATCCCGTGGACTGAGATGTGCCAGGCTTTCCTGTCCTTCACTATCTCCCAGAACTTGCTCAAACTCATGTCCATTGACTCAGTGAAGCCATCCAATAGTAAAATAATAATAATGAAGTTTGAAATGATAAAAACTGAAAGAAAATATATTGAACTTAAATGTAGAAAGGACCGCGATATCTCCTCCAATTCTATTACTCTCAGACCAAGATACAATCATTAAGACATCAAAGATAGCTGTGGACAGAGGGCAAATAAGGCATACTACATGGCTGGTAAATTTAAAAGATTAATTATAAACTACAAATATAAGTAAAGTCAACAAGACTTAGCTATGGAACACATGATGAAAGTAAGTGCTTATCAAATTCTCCAGTAACATACAACAGCAAGGATGATGGCCTGAACTTTCTCAGTTAAGCTTCCTTGGAAGAAGGGCACAGTGACAGGAATAAGGGTGAGAAAAATGGTAAGAGAGGAGAGACCAGGGTAGAGAGGCTGACCATTTTAAGGAAGTTGGGCTTTGTCTTAATAATAAAGGGGAAGCTCTGCAAATTTTGTTTGCATTTGTTTCCTTTTCTTAAAGTAATGAAATGGCTTGGCTTTTTTTTCCATAGGAGAAAGTGTGGACTTGCATCTAAAACCAAATTCAAAAGTTCAAATCACACTGGTTCCTGTTATTAGAGTGAAATAAAATATAGAATCAATAAAGAACATATTTTCACTTAAATAAACCAAGATGCATTGATATCTGTAAAAATTACACTGAAGAGAATATGAGAGATTTGGGAAAAACTGGATAAAAGAAAGAATTGGGGAAAATATGTGGATTGAAGTTAGCAAGCACAGTCATTGTCATTGTTGAAAACTTAGTATCGTGCTGAGGGAATGAGTGTGACCATCCTCTGGACAAATAAAATGTGGATCTGATCTAAGACTTCACTTGCTTCTGTAAATGGCAGTCCTTATAACCAGACCTGTATAGGATTGTTGTTGTTTAATCGCTGAATTGTATCTAACTCTTTGCAGCCCCCTAGACTGCAACACAGCAGGCTCCCCTGTTCTTCACTATCTGCCAGAGTTTGCTCATATTCATGTCCACTGATCAGGTAATGCCATCTAACCATCTCATCCCATTCAGCTCCCTTCTTTTGTCCACAATCTTTCCCAGCATCTGAGTCTTTTCCAGTGAGTCAGATCTTCATGTCAGGTGGCCAAGTATTGAAATTTCACCTTCAGCATCAGTCCTTCCAATGAATATTCAGGGATGATTTCTTTTAGGAATGACTGATTTGATTTCCTTGCAGGCCAAGGGACTCTCAAGAATCTTCTCCAGCATCACAAATTCAGTATAATTCAGGGCAAATAAGGCATACTACATGGCTGGTAAATTTAAAAGATTAATTATAAACTACAAATATAAGTAAAGTCAACAAGACTTAGCTATGGAACACATGATGAAAGTAAGTGCTTATCAAATTCTCCAGTAACATACAACAGCAAGGATGATGGCCTGAACTTTCTCAGTTAAGCTTCCTTGGAAGAAGGGCACAGTGACAGGAATAAGGGTGAGAAAAATGGTAAGAGAGGAGAGACCAGGGTAGAGAGGCTGACCATTTTAAGGAAGTTGGGCTTTGTCTTAATAATAAAGGGGAAGCTCTGCAAATTTTGTTTGCATTTGTTTCCTTTTCTTAAAGTAATGAAATGGCTTGGCTTTTTTTTCCATAGGAGAAAGTGTGGACTTGCATCTAAAACCAAATTCAAAAGTTCAAATCACACTGGTTCCTGTTATTAGAGTGAAATAAAATATAGAATCAATAAAGAACATATTTTCACTTAAATAAACCAAGATGCATTGATATCTGTAAAAATTACACTGAAGAGAATATGAGAGATTTGGGAAAAACTGGATAAAAGAAAGAATTGGGGAAAATATGTGGATTGAAGTTAGCAAGCACAGTCATTGTCATTGTTGAAAACTTAGTATCGTGCTGAGGGAATGAGTGTGACCATCCTCTGGACAAATAAAATGTGGATCTGATCTAAGACTTCACTTGCTTCTGTAAATGGCAGTCCTTATAACCAGACCTGTATAGGATTGTTGTTGTTTAATCGCTGAATTGTATCTAACTCTTTGCAGCCCCCTAGACTGCAACACAGCAGGCTCCCCTGTTCTTCACTATCTGCCAGAGTTTGCTCATATTCATGTCCACTGATCAGGTAATGCCATCTAACCATCTCATCCCATTCAGCTCCCTTCTTTTGTCCACAATCTTTCCCAGCATCTGAGTCTTTTCCAGTGAGTCAGATCTTCATGTCAGGTGGCCAAGTATTGAAATTTCACCTTCAGCATCAGTCCTTCCAATGAATATTCAGGGATGATTTCTTTTAGGAATGACTGATTTGATTTCCTTGCAGGCCAAGGGACTCTCAAGAATCTTCTCCAGCATCACAGTTCAAAGTATCAATTCTTCAACACTTAGCCTTTCTTATGATCCAAATTTCACATCTGTACATGACTACTAAAAAAACCATAGCTTTGACTAGTCAGTCATTTGTCAGCAAAATGATATCTCTGCTTTTTAATACACTGTCTAGGCTCATCATAGCTTTCCTTCCAGGAAGCAAACATCTTTTAAATTCCTGGTTGTAGGTGTGTCAGTAGTGATTTTGGAACAGTCTCTAATACCAGGACTAGGGCACCCACAATATCCCTCTTTTTCCTTAGGTGACCAGCTTTTAGTTTTTGCTTTTGTGATATCACTTTGAACCACATTACTTTTAGCTACTATATACTTATATTCATTCTCATATCCAATCAAAAATAATCCTCAACATTCTCCAGATTTTCACAAACTTCTGGAAAAGCATAGCAGTGGTAATTGTTTATTATCACTCTTACATATATAAAATTATATAAAAATTTTAAAACCTATGATTGCATAAAATTAATTAATTATGCAGTTTTCCCCTGGCATTTGAGTCTGTCTGTTCAGATACTTTTCTATAGCTCTCTTCAAAATTTGCCAAAGCAAACACATCCACTTCCCTGCATTGAAAGCATCAAAGCTGCCACACAGAAACCCATTCTCACAGAACCCAAATAAAAACATAAAGAAGACGTTGGTAGACTAAATAGCTTTTAAACCTTTACCAAGTTTCTATTTAAACACACATTCTGATTTTCACTTGGTTGACTCTCCTCTATTAAACTCTGGTCATGTGGACCAGGATGTACTTTTGTGGCTTTGCAATAGCAATGATGACATTTAAAGCTATCCAGGCTCCCATTAGACCTAGCAGTGCCAGGAAAAGCACATTAGACAGACTATTTTATTGGAATACCAACAAATGGATACTAATAGAATCTTACTCAAGACCAGGCCCTGAAACATTATGTGCATAATGGATTCCCAGCATCTGAGTCTTTTCCAGTGAGTCAGATCTTCATGTCAGGTGGCCAAGTATTGAAATTTCACCTTCAGCATCAGTCCTTCCAATGAATATTCAGGGATGATTTCTTTTAGGAATGACTGATTTGATTTCCTTGCAGGCCAAGGGACTCTCAAGAATCTTCTCCAGCATCACAGTTCAAAGTATCAATTCTTCAACACTTAGCCTTTCTTATGATCCAAATTTCACATCTGTACATGACTACTAAAAAAACCATAGCTTTGACTAGTCAGTCATTTGTCAGCAAAATGATATCTCTGCTTTTTAATACACTGTCTAGGCTCATCATAGCTTTCCTTCCAGGAAGCAAACATCTTTTAAATTCCTGGTTGTAGGTGTGTCAGTAGTGATTTTGGAACAGTCTCTAATACCAGGACTAGGGCACCCACAATATCCCTCTTTTTCCTTAGGTGACCAGCTTTTAGTTTTTGCTTTTGTGATATCACTTTGAACCACATTACTTTTAGCTACTATATACTTATATTCATTCTCATATCCAATCAAAAATAATCCTCAACATTCTCCAGATTTTCACAAACTTCTGGAAAAGCATAGCAGTGGTAATTGTTTATTATCACTCTTACATATATAAAATTATATAAAAATTTTAAAACCTATGATTGCATAAAATTAATTAATTATGCAGTTTTCCCCTGGCATTTGAGTCTGTCTGTTCAGATACTTTTCTATAGCTCTCTTCAAAATTTGCCAAAGCAAACACATCCACTTCCCTGCATTGAAAGCATCAAAGCTGCCACACAGAAACCCATTCTCACAGAACCCAAATAAAAACATAAAGAAGACGTTGGTAGACTAAATAGCTTTTAAACCTTTACCAAGTTTCTATTTAAACACACATTCTGATTTTCACTTGGTTGACTCTCCTCTATTAAACTCTGGTCATGTGGACCAGGATGTACTTTTGTGGCTTTGCAATAGCAATGATGACATTTAAAGCTATCCAGGCTCCCATTAGACCTAGCAGTGCCAGGAAAAGCACATTAGACAGACTATTTTATTGGAATACCAACAAATGGATACTAATAGAATCTTACTCAAGACCAGGCCCTGAAACATTATGTGCATAATGGATTGTTGCATTATGACCAAATAATCCCTGAATTATATATTCTATGGTCCGAAACCTAAGGAGACTTGGAGACTAGATAACAAAAAGGAAAACCAAATTATGTTTCAGTGTTTAGTGCATCCAAGTTTTCAAGCCTTTATTTGTATAGATTATGGCCAGTTTTGATTTTGATTAACAAAACTGAAAATTATTCAGCAAAAATGATGCTGCATTGACTCATGTATCAAAATGTTTATTATATTCTTAATAGCTAATTAAGACATTAAATTGCATTTGCTTTTGTGTAGTCTTCTCTTGGAGCTTCCCAGGTGGCACTAGTAGTAAAGAATCTGCCTGCCAGTGCAGGAGGCATAAGAGATTCAGGGTTGGACCCCTGGTTAGGGAAGGTCCTTTGGAGTGGGCCATGATAAAACACTTTAGTATTCTTGCCTGGAGAATCTCATGGACAGAGGAGCCTGGTTGGCTACAGTCCATGGAGTCGCAAAGGGTTGGACCAACTGAAGAGACTTAACATGCATTCTTCTCTCTCTCTTTTTTTAATAAAAAAGTATTTGCCTATGAAGTAACTTAAAATGCTGAAATGAAATATAACCTTTAAGGTGCAGAGAATGATGTAAGAATGTTGAGCATACACATGACAATTTAATGTTATAGCCAAAGAATTCCTAAAATGAGATGTTTGTGAAAAACTTTTTATATGTTCAGTTGTATGTTCTTGAGTAACCTTATTATTTTTTTTTTTAAAAAAAGAACATTTTTAGATACTTTATTAAGAAAGGGCAAAAGTAGAAGAAAGAAAATGATGGTTTGGCCAGAAAAACAGCCCTTGAGGTTGTGACAAGAAGTCAGATTGTGTAGCTTTTGATAGCAAGTATAATCCAGGGTCTCTGTGTGCACTCCATCTCCCATCACTGTTAATTTCAGAAGGGTTACCCTCTGCAATAGCAATGATGACATTTAAAGCTATCCAGGCTCCCATTAGACCTAGCAGTGCCAGGAAAAGCACATTAGACAGACTATTTTATTGGAATACCAACAAATGGATACTAATAGAATCTTACTCAAGACCAGGCCCTGAAACATTATGTGCATAATGGATTGTTGCATTATGACCAAATAATCCCTGAATTATATATTCTATGGTCCGAAACCTAAGGAGACTTGGAGACTAGATAACAAAAAGGAAAACCAAATTATGTTTCAGTGTTTAGTGCATCCAAGTTTTCAAGCCTTTATTTGTATAGATTATGGCCAGTTTTGATTTTGATTAACAAAACTGAAAATTATTCAGCAAAAATGATGCTGCATTGACTCATGTATCAAAATGTTTATTATATTCTTAATAGCTAATTAAGACATTAAATTGCATTTGCTTTTGTGTAGTCTTCTCTTGGAGCTTCCCAGGTGGCACTAGTAGTAAAGAATCTGCCTGCCAGTGCAGGAGGCATAAGAGATTCAGGGTTGGACCCCTGGTTAGGGAAGGTCCTTTGGAGTGGGCCATGATAAAACACTTTAGTATTCTTGCCTGGAGAATCTCATGGACAGAGGAGCCTGGTTGGCTACAGTCCATGGAGTCGCAAAGGGTTGGACCAACTGAAGAGACTTAACATGCATTCTTCTCTCTCTCTTTTTTTAATAAAAAAGTATTTGCCTATGAAGTAACTTAAAATGCTGAAATGAAATATAACCTTTAAGGTGCAGAGAATGATGTAAGAATGTTGAGCATACACATGACAATTTAATGTTATAGCCAAAGAATTCCTAAAATGAGATGTTTGTGAAAAACTTTTTATATGTTCAGTTGTATGTTCTTGAGTAACCTTATTATTTTTTTTTTTAAAAAAAGAACATTTTTAGATACTTTATTAAGAAAGGGCAAAAGTAGAAGAAAGAAAATGATGGTTTGGCCAGAAAAACAGCCCTTGAGGTTGTGACAAGAAGTCAGATTGTGTAGCTTTTGATAGCAAGTATAATCCAGGGTCTCTGTGTGCACTCCATCTCCCATCACTGTTAATTTCAGAAGGGTTACCCTCTGCATGACCATACAGCTTTTGAGTATCTCATTCCAGAAAATTCACCATGAGAAAAAATGGTATTTCTGTTTTCGTTAAAAAAATGTCATGGAAAAATGTAATAGGCCCAGAATGCACCATACGATCCTCTTCTAATAGGGTTCCTAAATATAATAGAATGTAAATCCCCAAATTCCTGAATCCTCACCTGTCAGGAGACCTTTATAAAGATATCACTGGTGAAACTCATTTATTTTGGTAGGCACCTTTCAAAAATCACTTGGACCACTTTTCATTCTGTCGCCACATAAGAGCCCATAAATTTTCAGCTTACGGGCCTTGGAGGTACCAATTAAATAGATATTTCCAAATGTAATTTTATAAAGAAATTGGCCAGGGAGTAGCAGAACTCTCTATTTCATCCTGCTCCTCTTCTGCTTATGAAAGAAAAGCTATTTCCTATGATAGAGGGAGAATATCAAAGACTAGACCAAAACTGTGACTGAAAATAAGTTGCATAGTTCATTCATATGCTAATCTGCACTCCAGTGGTTGAGATGTAAAAATCTAAACTCAGTTATATTCTATAGCCTATCTATGTCTTGTTCACTAAGGTATTACCAACACCAAGCCCTGTACCTGGCACATCAGAGAGAAGTAATAAATCCTTATTGAATGGATAAGTGACTCTTACCATACTGGAAAATGATGAATTTTCAATTTGCTCCTTTGTATGCCATTCTTTGGTGAAGGACATGACTTACAGCTTGCCAGGAAATAGAGATGAAGGGGAGAAAAATGCATCATATCCTTATTTAAGAAGTATGACTTAACATTGAAAAGATGACTTCAAATTACTCTTCATTTTTTAATCAAAGTAAAATTGTTTGATTCAAAAAACAGTGTGTTTCTTATAACTCCATAGACAAGGATGGAAAAATAGTTTTCTAGGCCTTATTTCTTTTAGACATCACTGTACATCAATTAATAATTAATCTGCACTCACTTGTTTTCAACATAGTTTTTCCTTCTAGGAGTTTGCAAACCAGTTTTGGAGATAAGAAACAAATGCATATAAAGTAAAATTATATATATGGAATGGAATATTATATGACAAGGAAGTGAGAGGTTATGTAGATAGAATATGATATTCTGTGAACACATTTCTACTGTTGGGGAAATAGGCATAGACATTCATACTATTGGGACCATGCAGTACATGTTATAAACTGACTTATGTCCCAATTTACATATAGAAGTCCTAACTCCCAGTACCTTAGAATGTGACTGTATTTGAAGATATGGGCTTTAGAGAAGTGACTATGTTAAAATGAGATAATTAAGGTGAGTTATAGTCCAGTACTACCAATGTATTTATAAGAGGATCAGTTTAGACATAGAGGAAGAATGCCATGTGAACATGAAGACAGCAACCTGCAAGTCCAGGCGAGAGACTTTGGAAGAAACCAGTCTGCTGACTCTTTGATCTCAGACTTCCAGCCTCCAGATTTGTGAAAAAATGAGTTTCTGTTGTTTAAGCCACCTGGTCTGTGATACATTGTTAAGGTAGTTCTACTATACCAATAGAGAACCAATGCAAAATAGGTTTTTACGGATGGGAAAATTTAGCAGCAGAGAAGTAGCAGGGCATAAAGCGTCCTGTGAACTTTCATTTTCCCATATATCAAAGGTGAATTAAGAAAGCCATAGATGGGGCTTCTCTGGTAGCTCAGTGGTAAAGAGCTTGTCTGCTGATGCAGGAGACATGAGTTCGACCTTTGATCCAGGAAGATCCCACATGCTGAGGAACAACTAAGGCCGTGAACCACAACTATTGAGCCTGTGCTCTAAAGTCTCAGAGCTGCAACTATTAAGCCCATGGGCGGCAACTACTGAAGCCCATGTGCCCTAGAGCCCAAGTTCCACAACAAGAGGAGTGACGGCAACAAGAAGCCTGCTCACCTCAGCTAGAGAGTAGCCTCCACTCCCTGCAACTAGAGAAGGGCCTGTGGTCACAGTGAAAACCCAGAATAGACAAAAATAAAAAACAAATAAATAAAATTAAAAAAAAGAAAGTTGTAGATGAATAAATTCACTGCAGAAAGGGCCCCAAGAAAGAGAGTGCCCCTTTCATAATGCTAAATACGAAAACATGGACAGGGGAAAAGGTCACACCTAGGCAATTCTATAACAATGAAGTGAGAGGTTATGTAGATAGAATATGATATTCTGTGAACACATTTCTACTGTTGGGGAAATAGGCATAGACATTCATACTATTGGGACCATGCAGTACATGTTATAAACTGACTTATGTCCCAATTTACATATAGAAGTCCTAACTCCCAGTACCTTAGAATGTGACTGTATTTGAAGATATGGGCTTTAGAGAAGTGACTATGTTAAAATGAGATAATTAAGGTGAGTTATAGTCCAGTACTACCAATGTATTTATAAGAGGATCAGTTTAGACATAGAGGAAGAATGCCATGTGAACATGAAGACAGCAACCTGCAAGTCCAGGCGAGAGACTTTGGAAGAAACCAGTCTGCTGACTCTTTGATCTCAGACTTCCAGCCTCCAGATTTGTGAAAAATGAGTTTCTGTTGTTTAAGCCACCTGGTCTGTGATACATTGTTAAGGTAGTTCTACTATACCAATAGAGAACCAATGCAAAATAGGTTTTTACGGATGGGAAAATTTAGCAGCAGAGAAGTAGCAGGGCATAAAGCGTCCTGTGAACTTTCATTTTCCCATATATCAAAGGTGAATTAAGAAAGCCATAGATGGGGCTTCTCTGGTAGCTCAGTGGTAAAGAGCTTGTCTGCTGATGCAGGAGACATGAGTTCGACCTTTGATCCAGGAAGATCCCACATGCTGAGGAACAACTAAGGCCGTGAACCACAACTATTGAGCCTGTGCTCTAAAGTCTCAGAGCTGCAACTATTAAGCCCATGGGCGGCAACTACTGAAGCCCATGTGCCCTAGAGCCCAAGTTCCACAACAAGAGGAGTGACGGCAACAAGAAGCCTGCTCACCTCAGCTAGAGAGTAGCCTCCACTCCCTGCAACTAGAGAAGGGCCTGTGGTCACAGTGAAAACCCAGAATAGACAAAAATAAAAAACAAATAAATAAAATTAAAAAAAAGAAAGTTGTAGATGAATAAATTCACTGCAGAAAGGGCCCCAAGAAAGAGAGTGCCCCTTTCATAATGCTAAATACGAAAACATGGACAGGGGAAAAGGTCACACCTAGGCAATTCTATAACAATGAAACCTTTTTGTTTCCCACTGAAGTGTTCCCACAACTTCAGGCAGTTGTGTTAAACTAGCTTAGTTATTTTAAGCAAGATCTTTACTTTTTTGCTCCTCAACTATGTATGAGACCCACAGTTTGGTCATCTGACCACCAATAAAACTCATGTTCTTTACTTACATAAATACTACATAATTATCTTGTATCCATATTACTAAATATAATGCATATCAATTGCTTAAGTGTCCCTGTCAAAAGAGTGGCTATTCTTATATTTTAAGATATTCCCTTATAAATCATAATTAAAGTGTGAATACATTTATATCCCCTTTTCAATATATATTTTCTTTCGTGTGTGTGTGTGTATGTGTGTGTCTGTGTCTATTTTACATATGAATCACCAATTGGGTAAACACACTTTGCATTTATAAGCTATCTGCATGTTATATATATTTAATGCACAAGTAAAGACAAGAGAAACAAATGTGAATAATACACTTTATTTCTACCCTATAGACTTCAGTGATTCAGAGCAGAGTCACTTGAGAATTCAGTTCTATTTGAATTTACTCTAAAGGGAGATTGGAAGACATAATTTTGCGTGTACCTTACTGAATAAGTAGGTCAGCATCTCGCCCTGGCTCAGCATTTGGCAATCCACTGGCCAGATGCTGTCACCCAGCTTGGCCCCTTCCTGCCAGCAGTTGGTCTGGGTTTCACAATCACCTGCTTCTGCCCTGTAGGTTCTGCAGCTCTGGCTAACTGTGGCAAAGCTGCCTCAACTTGTGGGGTTTTTCCACTTGAATCTCCTGAACCTGGCATAGTAGGTGGAATTCACCTTTCTTATGTGGCAATGTGACCTAAAAAGACTCAGTGGCAGATAGTTTGGGTACACTTGCCTAAGGACTTTAGACAAACATATTACATAACATTAAAATAATGTTCATCTGATTTCCATCTAGTTTGGGGAACAAAGCAAGATGTTCATGTTACATAAGTGGCTGAATGCTTAGGTAGAGTTAATTTTAAAAGGACCGGTTCCAGTGAAAACCCAGAATAGACAAAAATAAAAACAAATAAATAAAATTAAAAGAAAGTTGTAGATGAATAAATTCACTGCAGCAAGGGCCCCAGGGAAGACATTGCCCCTTTCATAATGCTAAATACGAACACATGGACAGGGGAAAAGGTCACACCTAGGCAATTCTATAACAATGAAACCTTTTTGTTTCCCACTGAAGTGTTCCCACAACTTCAGGCAGTTGTGTTAAACTAGCTTAGTTATTTTAAGCAAGATCTTTACTTTTTTGCTCCTCAACTATGTATGAGACCCACAGTTTGGTCATCTGACCACCAATAAAACTCATGTTCTTTACTTACATAAATACTACATAATTATCTTGTATCCATATTACTAAATATAATGCATATCAATTGCTTAAGTGTCCCTGTCAAAAGAGTGGCTATTCTTATATTTTAAGATATTCCCTTATAAATCATAATTAAAGTGTGAATACATTTATATCCCCTTTTCAATATATATTTTCTTTCGTGTGTGTGTGTGTGTATGTGTGTGTCTGTGTCTATTTTACATATGAATCACCAATTGGGTAAACACACTTTGCATTTATAAGCTATCTGCATGTTATATATATTTAATGCACAAGTAAAGACAAGAGAAACAAATGTGAATAATACACTTTATTTCTACCCTATAGACTTCAGTGATTCAGAGCAGAGTCACTTGAGAATTCAGTTCTATTTGAATTTACTCTAAAGGGAGATTGGAAGACATAATTTTGCGCGTGTACCTTACTGAATAAGTAGGTCAGCATCTCGCCCTGGCTCAGCATTTGGCAATCCACTGGCCAGATGCTGTCACCCAGCTTGGCCCCTTCCTGCCAGCAGTTGGTCTGGGTTTCACAATCACCTGCTTCTGCCCTGTAGGTTCTGCAGCTCTGGCTAACTGTGGCAAAGCTGCCTCAACTTGTGGGGTTTTTCCACTTGAATCTCCTGAACCTGGCATAGTAGGTGGAATTCACCTTTCTTATGTGGCAATGTGACCTAAAAAGACTCAGTGGCAGATAGTTTGGGTACACTTGCCTAAGGACTTTAGACAAACATATTACATAACATTAAAATAATGTTCATCTGATTTCCATCTAGTTTGGGGAACAAAGCAAGATGTTCATGTTACATAAGTGGCTGAATGCTTAGGTAGAGTTAATTTTAAAAGGACCGGTTCTTATTCAGTCAGTTGCCATGCATTTCAAGTTTAGTTTGCCTTGAAAACAGAGATACACTTAAAGAGTTACATCATTTTGGAAAGAAAATGACCAATGAGAAACTATTAGATGATGAATTATATTGATAGAAATTTAACTCTGGGTTCGTGGGATGAGAACCTAGTGTCATGATGTGTTACCTTCATTGCACATTGCAGGATTCAGCTTACTACTATTTTGTTATATATCTTTGTGTCTATGCTCATGGATGCTATTGATCTGCAATTATTTTCTGGTAATTACAATGTTAAGTTTGTAATGAGAGTTATTCTGGCTTCACAATGAATTGGAAAGTAATCCTTGTGTATTTTCTGAGTTTGTATACAACTGGTAATATTTCTTAGTTCAATATTTGATTGAATTCACCAATTAAGGCATTCAGGTCTGTGGATTTACTTATAAAAAGATTTTTATCTATGAATTCAATTTCTTGGACAAATATAACACTATTCAGATTTTATAATTCTCGTCGTTGTTTTGGTCTGATGTGATCATCAGTGAATTTGTTCATTTGTCTGTGCTGTTAAAACTGTTGACATTGGGCTTCCCTGGTGGTCCAGTGTGTAAGGACACCGCCTTGCCATGCAAGGGGTGCCAGTTAGATCCCTGGCCTGGGAAGATCCCACATGCCGTGGAACGGCTGGACCGATGTGTCCAATTACCGAGCCCGAGCTCTGCGGCCTGTGTGCCCAGAGCCAGTGCTCTGCGACGATGGAGGCCACTGCGACGGGAGGCCCACATGGGCCCAAGAACAAAGATGGATGAAAATGGATGAGTGAAAGATCAATAGAAGTGGTCCACCAGCCCCCCTCCCTCCCCACCTGCCCCGCCCTTGAAAAAAAAAAATTAAAAAAAGCAAACTGTTGACATTAAGGTCTTCATACTATTTGTATATTCTGTAATGATGTCCCTACTTGGCATTATTGGTATTATATCATCTCTCCCTTTCTTGATTAATCTAAGGACTTACTTAATAATTTTGTTTATCTTTTCAAAAGAACCCATTTTATTTAGATTTTTTGGTTGTCTATTTTCCTTTTTATTGACTACTTTTATCTCTATTATTTTTTTCTTCTACTTTGAGTTTCATTATTTGTCTTAGTTTAAGTGAAAGATTAATCATTGACTTCAACTTTTTTTTCTTTTCTAAAGAAGCATTTAAACCTAAAATTCCCCTCTAATGATCTGTATCCTACCACTTTGAGTATATTTTTTGTCATGATCATTCAATTCAAAGTATTTTGTAACAGTCTGTAATGTTTTCTTTAACTGATAAGTTATTTAGAAGGTATGTTAGTTAATCTCTTCTCTTACATTCAATTTGTGCTAATCTACCCAGTCAACTTTTAACTATTACATGTGTTTTCTTTTATAATTCCTGAATTTTCGTTTTACAGTTTTCATATCTCTTCTGAATTCTCCATCACATCATTCATTAAAACAAGATGTCTTACTTTACACTTGTTAACACATTCATCACAGATACTTAAAAGTTCTTGTCTACTAATTTATACATCCAGGCTCTTCCTCAATCTCTTTTGATTTTCCTCTGGACCCTGAGTCATATATTCTGTTTTTTCTCAGGTATTGTAGTTTTGGGTTGCAAACTGGACTTTATAGATGATGTACCATAAACATACTGTCTGTTCTGTTCTATTCCTCTGAAGAATATTGTTTCATTCTAGCAAGTAGTTGATCTACTTCAGATCACATTGAGCTTTGAATTTGTGCTCTTAGATTTTACTTATTTTGGATTATATATACTCAGAATGCTTTTCAGGGGTGCAATTGTCTGAATAGTTCCCTTCCCAAGTTCATATGTTGAAATCTTAACTCCCAAGGTGATGGCTTTTGGGAAGAGTCATGAGAATGGGCCCCTTATGGTGAGATTAATGTCCTTTCAAAAGAAAGCACAGAGAGCTCCCTGCCCTCTTCCTCCATGTGGGGACATAGCAAAAAACATTGGCTATGAACAGAGAGGGCCCTGACTAGAACAAATCCATGTTGCTCCCATGATGCTGGGCCAACAAGAAGTGTGATCAATAAATTTCTGTTTTTCATTAGCTACCTAGTCTATGGTGTTTTGTTATAGCAGTCCCAAAGGATTACCACAAAGGAAAATGAATAAAAGCATGCAGGCTTTACCCAGTTTACTTCTGTCTATAGTAAAAGCATATTTTAACAGTAGTTTAATGACAATAACTTACTTTCATAGTAGTGACAATTTAAGGAGGTGTAAGGATGGGTTTCTCAATGGGAAACAGATGACTTTGAGATTCTTCAAATTCTTAAGCTCTTCTGTTGAACAAAATCCTAATTATTGTGTTCTTGTAATAGAAACTGACCTAGGAATTATACAGTCTACACATAAAATCACTGTCAGTGTATTGTATTAAAAGTAAAATGGCTTCAGAGTAGTTCAGAATGAATCAGGGAATTCCAAGTTTATCTCTACATGGACTATTTTATATTCTCAAGGATAGCTTTAAATAACTTCTAAGGAGTACTATTTTCTTTAAATAACAGAACTTCACATCTATTGAGAATGTATTATGTTCCAGATATTATCCTAACTACTTTTAATATTAACTCACCTCACCTTCAAAACAAACTTAAGAAACATTTAACCTTGCAAACTTGTCTATAACTTTGCATACTTAACAGAATTTTACAATAAGGAATACAAGCCACAGAGCAGTTAAATAATTATTAAATTAAGGAAGTAGCAAATGACAAAACAAAGCATTGAATGTATGTCATCTGGCTCCAGAACCTAAGTTCTTGAACCACTATAGGTACTGACTAGTTTTTTTTCTTTTTTTTTTTTTTATCAGTAAGTGTCTCCTCTTCATAAAATCTGGAAAACATTTGATCTAATAAATGTGCCACTCTTTTTAACTGTACTATTTCTCAGAATGTTGTTTGATCTTCTTGGACACATGTTAATATACTTATGAGTCCAGCAGATGCACTGGTTTAAAAGCAAACAAAAACATCCCTCAAACTGAGTCTGCTGGTGTAAGAAAGCTGATTGTCCTTTAAAAGAAAGCACAGAGAGCTCCTGCCCTCTTCCTCCATGTGGGGACATAGCAAAAACATTGGCTATGAACAGAGGGCCCTGACTAGAACAAATCCATGTTGCTCCCATGATGCTGGGCCAACAAGAAGTGTGATCAATAAATTTCTGTTTTTCATTAGCTACCTAGTCTATGGTGTTTTGTTATAGCAGTCCCAAAGGATTACCACAAAGGAAAATGAATAAAAGCATGCAGGCTTTACCCAGTTTACTTCTGTCTATAGTAAAAGCATATTTTAACAGTAGTTTAATGACAATAACTTACTTTCATAGTAGTGACAATTTAAGGAGGTGTAAGGATGGGTTTCTCAATGGGAAACAGATGACTTTGAGATTCTTCAAATTCTTAAGCTCTTCTGTTGAACAAAATCCTAATTATTGTGTTCTTGTAATAGAAACTGACCTAGGAATTATACAGTCTACACATAAAATCACTGTCAGTGTATTGTATTAAAAGTAAAATGGCTTCAGAGTAGTTCAGAATGAATCAGGGAATTCCAAGTTTATCTCTACATGGACTATTTTATATTCTCAAGGATAGCTTTAAATAACTTCTAAGGAGTACTATTTTCTTTAAATAACAGAACTTCACATCTATTGAGAATGTATTATGTTCCAGATATTATCCTAACTACTTTTAATATTAACTCACCTCACCTTCAAAACAAACTTAAGAAACATTTAACCTTGCAAACTTGTCTATAACTTTGCATACTTAACAGAATTTTACAATAAGGAATACAAGCCACAGAGCAGTTAAATAATTATTAAATTAAGGAAGTAGCAAATGACAAAACAAAGCATTGAATGTATGTCATCTGGCTCCAGAACCTAAGTTCTTGAACCACTATAGGTACTGACTAGTTTTTTTTCTTTTTTTTTTTTTTATCAGTAAGTGTCTCCTCTTCATAAAATCTGGAAAACATTTGATCTAATAAATGTGCCACTCTTTTTAACTGTACTATTTCTCAGAATGTTGTTTGATCTTCTTGGACACATGTTAATATACTTATGAGTCCAGCAGATGCACTGGTTTAAAAGCAAACAAAAAACATCCCTCACTTGTAGCTCTTGCTGAGTAGTACAGAAAGACTGAGTTCAAGGTACTGATGATTTAATGACTGGCTCACAGGATTTCTGAATACTTATCATGTTGCTTCCTGGCATGAACCATCACCAGTCACCAGTTATGATTTTCCTAGAAGATACTTATAGGGATAAGTATTTTTTATCCTTTTGTCTCCTCTCTTGCCTCCATCCCTTTAATGCACCGTGTCTCAGTATTTCTCTTAATCAATGCAGATTAAGAGAAATACTTATATTTTTTAAGGTCCTTTTTTTGGCCATACCATATGACATGTGGGATCTTAGCTCCCCAACCAAGGATCGAACCTGTGTCCCCTGTATTGGAAGCACAGAGTCATAACCACTGGACCGCCAGGGAAATTCCAAGAATACTTTAAAAAAATCTTTTCTGGAGCAAAGATCACTCCAGAACACTAATCAATCATGAAATATTTAGATGTTTGAACCCTAAAAATCCACTTTAAGAAACTTATGAATAACAACAACAAAATGCTAGATCTAATGAAATAAGAGACCATAGTTTAATCAGTTAAAGATCAAAAAGAATCATTTTAAAATGTCTTCTAATTATATCAAAAGGATTTAATGAAAATATTTTACTTAGTAATAAAAAAAGGCTATAATTGCCACATACATTGAAGAGAGATGCAATGGATGAATTTCTCTGGCTTCCTTGCCAGTAATCTCCAGGAGATAATAAATTATTTCTTGCTTTTGTAAATTATGTGGTAAAACCTCCAAGGAGATATTCATTTATTGTTGTTTTACCCAGTGTGACTAATAGAATCATTCCTCAGCTAGATTCCAGGGACAAATTAATGATGAATATTTCTCATTGTTTAGAGTATTTTATTTGAAGAGATAAATAAGAGAAATCCTATTGCCCGTATTAAGGTACTAAAACTCATTTTTATTGTTTAGCTTAGTGTCATTTTAGAAAACAGCATCAAAATCATTACTCAAATTAAACAAGACCCTGGGGAATGAGCTCTCTCCCCAGAGCTAGGGATCTCCTGTATCAGCATGACCACTTTTTTATTTAATTTTTTTTCACAATTTCCTTCTTTGGTCCCTATATTTACTTCAGAGAACATGTGAATACATGTTTGATCCCTGACTGTTGCATCCCCATGAACTGTAATTTGCCAGACTCCTCTGTCCATAAAATTCTCCAGGCAAGAATACTGGACTTTCCACGTAGCACAGTGGTAAAGAAACCACCTGCCAGTGCAAGGGATGTGGATTCTATCCCCGGATCAGGAAGCTCCCCTGGAGATGGAAATGGAGACCTGCTCCAGTATTCCTGCCTGGGAAATTCCATGGACAGAGGAGCCTGGTGCACTATAGTCCATGGGGTTGCAAGGAGTCAGGCACAACTGAGCTCCCACATGCTTTAAAGTTTTAAAGTAGTATAATCTTATTAAGTAAACAGAGGTGTGGTGTTATACACTTAGAAAGCTATATCTGATTTGGATGAAAGATCCTTTCTGCAAGGGGATTATGTTCATTCCAAAATCAGCCTGACAATGATACTGTGCTTTTATTTTTCTTTCTTTTTTAAATGAACTTTATCAATCTACTCATGCTCCTTACCGTCTGTTAAAATTGGTTGTAGCAACATGAACTCCTCAAATTCTTCTTTTGTATTGAAGTACATCGTGTAGTGATGAAAAATCATTGCCTTGCAACACTATTTCTGCAGTGCATTCCTAATGATAAGAATAATAACAGGTGTTTTAAGAAAAAAAAAAGTGGTTTCATTTTCGTTTCCCAAATTGTATCCAATTTTGTCGGGAAAACTCAGTAAACAGCTTGATAAAATCTTTGACAGAACAGAATTTGAGAACTTTAGGGCTTTATTTATTTATTTAGATTTTCTATATGAATTAAAGAAAAGTGTTTATTTTAAAAATATATTCCAGAAGTTAAATTTAATAAAAGCTATACAGCATTAACAGTGAATTCAAAAGTTCATTTGTTTTAAAATGCAGTATATAGGGCTAAAACTCATTTTATTGTTTAGCTTACATTTTAGAAAACAGCATCAAAATCATTACTCAAATTAAACAAGACCCTGGAATGAGCTAGGCTGGATCTCCTGTATCAGCATGACCACTTTTTATTTAATTTTTTCACAATTTCCTTCTTTGGTCCCTATATTTACTTCAGAGAACATGTGAATACATGTTTGATCCCTGACTGTTGCATCCCCATGAACTGTAATTTGCCAGACTCCTCTGTCCATAAAATTCTCCAGGCAAGAATACTGGACTTTCCACGTAGCACAGTGGTAAAGAAACCACCTGCCAGTGCAAGGGATGTGGATTCTATCCCCGGATCAGGAAGCTCCCCTGGAGATGGAAATGGAGACCTGCTCCAGTATTCCTGCCTGGGAAATTCCATGGACAGAGGAGCCTGGTGCACTATAGTCCATGGGGTTGCAAGGAGTCAGGCACAACTGAGCTCCCACATGCTTTAAAGTTTTAAAGTAGTATAATCTTATTAAGTAAACAGAGGTGTGGTGTTATACACTTAGAAAGCTATATCTGATTTGGATGAAAGATCCTTTCTGCAAGGGGATTATGTTCATTCCAAAATCAGCCTGACAATGATACTGTGCTTTTATTTTTCTTTCTTTTTTAAATGAACTTTATCAATCTACTCATGCTCCTTACCGTCTGTTAAAATTGGTTGTAGCAACATGAACTCCTCAAATTCTTCTTTTGTATTGAAGTACATCGTGTAGTGATGAAAAATCATTGCCTTGCAACACTATTTCTGCAGTGCATTCCTAATGATAAGAATAATAACAGGTGTTTTAAGAAAAAAAAAAGTGGTTTCAT
This sequence comes from Tragulus kanchil, assembly GCA_022376925.1. Classification (NCBI taxonomy): domain Eukaryota; kingdom Metazoa; phylum Chordata; class Mammalia; order Artiodactyla; family Tragulidae; genus Tragulus; species Tragulus kanchil. The sequence continues at coordinate 71,272,123 of JAIOJX010000031.1, forward strand.
TTTCGTTTCCCAAATTGTATCCAATTTTGTCGGGAAAACTCAGTAAACAGCTTGATAAAATCTTTGACAGAACAGAATTTGAGAACTTTAGGGCTTTATTTATTTATTTAGATTTTCTATATGAATTAAAGAAAAGTGTTTATTTTAAAAATATATTCCAGAAGTTAAATTTAATAAAAGCTATACAGCATTAACAGTGAATTCAAAAGTTCATTTGTTTTAAAATGCAGTATATAGGGCTTCCCTGGTGGTCCAGTGAGTAAAGAGTCTGCCTTGCAATGCAACGGGCACCAGTTTGATCCCTTGCCTGGGAAAATCCCACGTGCCGCAGAGCAGTTGGATCCATGCGTCCAATTATGAGCCAGCGCTCTGGAGCGCATGCGCCCAGAGTTGGTTTTCTGCAGCGAGGGAGGCCACTGCACCGGGAGGCCCACACAAGCTGAAGAAAATAAATAAATAAACAAAAATCAATAAAAGAGACCAAAATTTAAAAAGAAAAAAAATTGTTTAAATGCAGTATATAAAAAGATTTATACTGTTTCAGTGACTCTGTAATACCTCCCTTCTATTTATTATCCATTACAATTATTGATAAGATTTTAACAAAATGAATAAAGTCCATAGTGTTTGGAAAAGTATATTAAAGCATATATGATGAGAATTATTGCCCACAGTCAATCTAGACACCTCACTAGATTATTTGAGATACACTAGGTATGATGATAATTGACATTTATTGAGTACCTTCTTTATGCCCAGAACTATTATAGTTACTTAGTTAGTGGTGCTCACTCAGTTGTGTCTGACTCTTTGTGACCCCATTGACTGTAGCTTATCAGATTCCTCTCTCCATGAGATTTCTCAGGCAAGAATATTGGCAGTGCGGTTGCCATTTCCTATTCCAGGGACTCTTCTAACTCAGGGATTGAACCCACATCTCATAAGTCTCCTGCATTGGCAGGAGGATTCTTTACCACTTTGCCACCTGGGAAGCCCCATAGATACTTAATAGTATTATTATTAAAATCAAGAAGCCCAAGCACTTACTGGGTTTAACTATTGCTCAGTTATTGTTCAGACATTCTTTGAACCCCAAAGCATGTGATGACATGGCCATTATGAACCCCGCCCTCCCCCAAATGTTTATCATCTTAGAGGGAACATATTTTAATTTACACATATTAAAAATAAGATGTGCCATGAAAAGAATAAAGTGCTAATAAGTTAAGAGGAAGAATAAATTATTTAAGATCAGCATGTACTATGGGTAATAGGTTTAAGATAAACAAAACTAAGATTACAAAGAAGATCAAATTTGAGTGGGACCTTGAAAGTCAAACTCAATTTGGATAATTAAAACTGAGGGATATAAGATTCCAGGGCAAGAAAATATTAGTGGCCAATGTATGCACAAAGACAAAATATGTTTTTTGTTTTTTTAAAAAAAATTTTTTTTTTTGGAGGGGGTTAGGTGGAAAGGGAGGGAGGTGGCGGGCCACTTCTGTTCGTCTTTCATTTATCTATTTTCATCCATCTTTGTTCTTTGGCCCATGTGGGCCTCCCATCGCGGTGGCCTCTGTTGTCTCAGAGCACCGGCTCTGGGCGCATGTGCTCCAGAGCTCCAGCTGGGTAATTGGACACATCGGTCCAGCGGCTCCATGGCACATGGGATCTTCCCAGGCCAGGGATCAAACCGGCATCCCTTGCACTGCAAGGCAGTGTCCTTACCCACTGGACCACCAGGAAAGCCACAAAATATGTTTAAAAATTATCATATTGATGAGTTTCAAAACAGCATATTGTCTCAAAAAATTAAAAATAGTATTATCATATGATCCAGAAATTCCACTACTGAATATATACACAAAATAACTGAAAACAGGATCTCTGAGATCTGCAAATCCAAGTCCATGGTAGCACTGTTCATAACAGCTGAGACAATGGATTCAATCCAAGTGTCCATTGACAGATGAATGGATAAGTTAACTATGATATATACACACAGTGGAGTATTAGTTAGCCTTAAAAAGGAAGGAAGCATGCTACAACATGAATGAAACCTGAGGACAGAAATATAAAAAAATCAGAAGAGAGAATTTTGAACAATTACATGCCAACAAATTGGACAAAATACAAACAGTAAACTCTTAAAGTCATGCGACCTATTAATACTGGATGATGGTGGAATAGAAAACTTAAGCAATAGAAAACTTAATAATTACTTTATTGTAGTTCAGGCACTCACTTGTGTCTGACTTTTTGCTACCCTATGAAGTGAAGCACGCCAGGCTTCCCTGTCCTTCACCATCCCAGAGCTTGCTCAAACTGATTTCCATTGAGTCAGTGATGCCATCCAACCGTCTCATCCTTTGTTGTCCCCTTCTCAATCTGCCTTCTAACTTGCCCAGCAACGGGGTCTTTTCCAACAAGTCATCCCTTCACGTCAGGTGGACAAAGTATTGGAGCTTTGAAGAATAAAGTGCTAATAAGTTAAGAGGAAGAATAAATTATTTAAGATCAGCATGTACTATGGGTAATAGGTTTAAGATAAACAAAACTAAGATTACAAAGAAGATCAAATTTGAGTGGGACCTTGAAAGTCAAACTCAATTTGGATAATTAAAACTGAGGGATATAAGATTCCAGGGCAAGAAAATATTAGTGGCCAATGTATGCACAAAGACAAAATATGTTTTTTGTTTTTTTAAAAAAAATTTTTTTTGGAGGGGGTTAGGTGGAAAGGGAGGGAGGTGGCGGGCCACTTCTGTTCGTCTTTCATTTATCTATTTTCATCCATCTTTGTTCTTTGGCCCATGTGGGCCTCCCATCGCGGTGGCCTCTGTTGTCTCAGAGCACCGGCTCTGGGCGCATGTGCTCCAGAGCTCCAGCTGGGTAATTGGACACATCGGTCCAGCGGCTCCATGGCACATGGGATCTTCCCAGGCCAGGGATCAAACCGGCATCCCTTGCACTGCAAGGCAGTGTCCTTACCCACTGGACCACCAGGAAAGCCACAAAATATGTTTAAAAATTATCATATTGATGAGTTTCAAAACAGCATATTGTCTCAAAAAATTAAAAATAGTATTATCATATGATCCAGAAATTCCACTACTGAATATATACACAAAATAACTGAAAACAGGATCTCTGAGATCTGCAAATCCAAGTCCATGGTAGCACTGTTCATAACAGCTGAGACAATGGATTCAATCCAAGTGTCCATTGACAGATGAATGGATAAGTTAACTATGATATATACACACAGTGGAGTATTAGTTAGCCTTAAAAAGGAAGGAAGCATGCTACAACATGAATGAAACCTGAGGACAGAAATATAAAAAAATCAGAAGAGAGAATTTTGAACAATTACATGCCAACAAATTGGACAAAATACAAACAGTAAACTCTTAAAGTCATGCGACCTATTAATACTGGATGATGGTGGAATAGAAAACTTAAGCAATAGAAAACTTAATAATTACTTTATTGTAGTTCAGGCACTCACTTGTGTCTGACTTTTTGCTACCCTATGAAGTGAAGCACGCCAGGCTTCCCTGTCCTTCACCATCCCAGAGCTTGCTCAAACTGATTTCCATTGAGTCAGTGATGCCATCCAACCGTCTCATCCTTTGTTGTCCCCTTCTCAATCTGCCTTCTAACTTGCCCAGCAACGGGGTCTTTTCCAACAAGTCATCCCTTCACGTCAGGTGGACAAAGTATTGGAGCTTCAGCATTGGTCTTTTCAATGAATATTCAGGGTTGATTTCCTTTGGATTGACTTGTTAGATCTCCTTGAAGTCCAAGGAATGCTCAAGAGTGTTCTCCAACACCACAGTTCGAAAGTATCAATTCTTCAGTGCTTAGCCTTCCTTATAGTCCAACTCTCATATCCATCCATCCATAGCTTTGATTATATCAACCTTTGTTAGCAAAATAATGTCTTTGCTTTTTAATACACTGTCTGGGTTTGTCTAAGCTTTTCTTCCAAGGAGCAAGTGTCTTTTAAGTTCACGGCTGCAGTCACTATCTGCAGTGATTTTGGAGCCCAAGAAAATAGTCTTTTACTATTTCCATTGTTTCCACATCTATTTACCCTGAAGTGATGGGACCGGATGCCATGATCTCAGTTTTTTGAATGTTGAGTTTTAAACCAGCGTTCTCAGTCTCCTTTATCATCTTCATCAAAATGCTCTTTAGTTCTTCATTGCTTTCTGGCATTAGACTAATTACTAACAAGGAGATTTAATCACTACTCAAAGGCCTCTCAATAAAGTCCAGAACCAAACAGCCTCACTGGTGAATTCTTGCAAACATCAAAGAATTAACCACCAATCCATTTCAAACTTTGAGAAGGGAAACCTTTTAGAAGAGTTAGAACTCTTTCATGTATTTGAAAAAGCTAGCATTACCCTAATATCAAAAACAGACAAAAGTCAGATATAAACACACACACACACACACACACACACACACAGAAAAGTACAACCATATTTGTTGTACAAAATATTACCAAACTGAATTCAACAGTACATTAAAAGGCTCACACATCTTTGATCAAGGCTTTTTCTGGTGGCTCAGCAGTAAAGAATCTGCCTGAAGGTAGGAGACATGGATAGATCCCTGGGTGGAGAAGATCCCCTGGAGAAGGAAATGGCAGCCCACTCCAGTATCCTTGCCTGGAGAATCCCATGGACAGAGGAGCCTGGTGGGCTATGGTCTGTAGGGTTGCAAAGAGTCAGGCATGTCTAAAATGACTTCCCATGCTTTAAAGGATATGCAGATCTACAAATCTGTCAATGAGATACACCACATTACAATTTTTAAAGAGGCAGAAGTACTGTGGTTGCCATCACAGAAAACTAATAGGTAACATTCAGAAATTCTGTGATCCAGTTGTTAAATCATTAATGATTGAAAATGATCTTATTGTACTACTTGGGAAGTACTTTAGGACTTTTCTGCTTGTTTGATTAGTGACTTTATCAGCACTTTATGTACTTGTCCATCAACAGGAAAATAAATCAATAGACTTTCATATTTTAAACACAGAGCAATTAAAATTAAGAAATATCTCAAAAACATTTTTAAAGAGTGATGCGTGAGTCTGTACAAAGCCACTTCAGTCATGTCTGACTCTGCAACCTTATAGACCATAGTCCACCAGTCTCCTATGTCCTTCTCCAAAGGATCTTTCGGATCCAGGGATTGAAACTTATTGAACATGTTTCTTATGTCTCTTGCATTTGAGGATGTGTTCTTTGCCACTAGTGCCACCTGGGAAGCCTAGAGAATGATGATATAATGGTATTTATATAACTTACCTTTGTCTTGTTATTTTATTGAGATACCAGTGATATAACTAAAACTTGTAAAATATTGTGTGTAAATTATAAAAAAATTAATATAAAAACTATACATTCTGTGTAACATATGGATTATAGTAATATAAAAATGTATATGGCAATAGTCATATATATTACCCCAAAATAACTAACCTGATGTTAGTTAGGAGTACAAACTGTTTCTAAAAGATATGTATTTTATTCTGAATAAAATAGGACAGTTATTAAGCATTTTAAAGCATTTTAAAGGCACAGATTTTTTAAAAACATTATTTTCTAACAATGTTTTAAGCATTTTAAAGCTGGATGGTAGAGGTACAGATTTTTTTAAAGCATTATTTTCTAGCAATGCTTTGTCTGAAATGTTGCCTAATAAAAGTATAAGTGTTAGTGTTAGTCACTAAGTTGTGTCCAACTCTTTGTAATCCCCTGGACTGTACCCTGAAAGCATCCTCTGTCCATGAAATTCTCCAGGCAAGAATACTGGTGCTGGTAGCCATTTCTTTTTCCAGGTGTTCTTCCTGACACAGGGATTGAACCCAGGTCTCCTGTATTGCAGGCACATTCTTTACCATCTGAGCCACCAGGGAAGCCCAAATATAAAAATAGCATAATTTTAATTATAAGATAAAGTAACTTCCATTACTCAAGGAATGACATAATTATTTTCATAAAAAATAATCATAATGTTAATAGTTACATTTTCATAATTATAGATTAAATTGTAGCATTTTGGAGATGGAAAGAGACTCATAGGTTTTTTAGCCTTATTTGAAATTTTCAATATTGGAACTAAATCCCAGAAAGTTACATGGGCATACCCAAAGTCCAGTTGTCTACCTAAAAAGACACATACTCTTTTAATTTGCACATGATTGCTTTGAGAAAACAGGCAAAATCAATTGATGACATTACTGGTTTCTCTGCTCTGTGATTCTATCTTGAGAGGTAATAAACAGGTGGGAAGTTTGGTTTTGATGGCACTCCACCTGAATATAGTATTTATATAACTTACCTTTGTCTTGTTATTTTATTGAGATACCAGTGATATAACTAAAACTTGTAAAATATTGTGTGTAAATTATAAAAAATTAATATAAAACTATACATTCTGTGTAACATATGGATTATAGTAATATAAAATGTATATGGCAATAGTCATATATATTACCCCAAAATAACTAACCTGATGTTAGTTAGGAGTACAAACTGTTTCTAAAAGATATGTATTTTATTCTGAATAAAATAGGACAGTTATTAAGCATTTTAAAGCATTTTAAAGGCACAGATTTTTTAAAAACATTATTTTCTAACAATGTTTTAAGCATTTTAAAGCTGGATGGTAGAGGTACAGATTTTTTTAAAGCATTATTTTCTAGCAATGCTTTGTCTGAAATGTTGCCTAATAAAAGTATAAGTGTTAGTGTTAGTCACTAAGTTGTGTCCAACTCTTTGTAATCCCCTGGACTGTACCCTGAAAGCATCCTCTGTCCATGAAATTCTCCAGGCAAGAATACTGGTGCTGGTAGCCATTTCTTTTTCCAGGTGTTCTTCCTGACACAGGGATTGAACCCAGGTCTCCTGTATTGCAGGCACATTCTTTACCATCTGAGCCACCAGGGAAGCCCAAATATAAAAATAGCATAATTTTAATTATAAGATAAAGTAACTTCCATTACTCAAGGAATGACATAATTATTTTCATAAAAAATAATCATAATGTTAATAGTTACATTTTCATAATTATAGATTAAATTGTAGCATTTTGGAGATGGAAAGAGACTCATAGGTTTTTTAGCCTTATTTGAAATTTTCAATATTGGAACTAAATCCCAGAAAGTTACATGGGCATACCCAAAGTCCAGTTGTCTACCTAAAAAGACACATACTCTTTTAATTTGCACATGATTGCTTTGAGAAAACAGGCAAAATCAATTGATGACATTACTGGTTTCTCTGCTCTGTGATTCTATCTTGAGAGGTAATAAACAGGTGGGAAGTTTGGTTTTGATGGCACTCCACCAGTGAATAATCATCTAATATAATAATTTCATAACCCATCATTGTTGAATTCTGGTTATTATTTCTTGCTCTTTACTCTCTTTCAATCAATAAAAAATAATAATGCATGAAATTAAATTCACCTTCCACAAATATTGTGAAGGTAAATATAATTAGTCATATGTACGTAGCAATTATTTCAGGAAGGCAGGCTTGGTTTTGTGGAAAGAAAGCTAAACTAGGAGAAAAGGAGACTCTCCATTTGATTCTTTAACTTTTCATAGACTATTTGTGGTGGTCAGTCATGTCCTTTCTTTCTATAAATTTTCTACAATGTTTCTTCTTTTGACTTGCTGAAATTTGTCAGAAAATATGCTCTGGATAGCATGTTGAGTGAATCTGTAAGCCTCTTGCCAAAGCAAAAAATATTAAAATGATTTGTAGCATGAAAAGAATTAGAACCTCTAATTTTTAGCTTTAGTTTCATTTTAGCACTGAATGTCACCCTACATAATCATTGATATTATGCTTATTTTTCCTATTTTATTATTAAAGTCTTGCAGTAATATAGAAAGCACTCTTGAAATAAGGACAATAAATGATGAACTGGAAAGTAAAAGATCAGACTTATTCAATATTACTATGACTTTCAAAAATACAGTTCCTTGTAAATGAGTCAGTGACTGTAATTTACTAAGAGGTCTTGATACTTCTGTAACTTTGAAAAACTAAACTCAAAGTAGACGTTGTCACTTATTAAGAAGTGGCCTTTCAACTTTTCTCAGTCACATTTCATTGAGAATTTCTTGTGTATATCACACAGCACAGGAGACAAATACTTCAAATTGAGGGGGTGAGAATTTGAACCAACATGGACTGGGGACAGGATTTTATCTGAGATATTCACAAACTAAGAGGAGAAAAATATGTCCACGAATTGTTAGGTAAGTCCTAGAAAATAATTATTTCTAAGAATTATGAGAAGCTAGTTCCCAGAAAGTTACATGGGCATACCCAAAGTCCAGTTGTCTACCTAAAAAGACACATACTCTTTTAATTTGCACATGATTGCTTTGAGAAAACAGGCAAAATCAATTGATGACATTACTGGTTTCTCTGCTCTGTGATTCTATCTTGAGAGGTAATAAACAGGTGGGAAGTTTGGTTTTGATGGCACTCCACCAGTGAATAATCATCTAATATAATAATTTCATAACCCATCATTGTTGAATTCTGGTTATTATTTCTTGCTCTTTACTCTCTTTCAATCAATAAAAAATAATAATGCATGAAATTAAATTCACCTTCCACAAATATTGTGAAGGTAAATATAATTAGTCATATGTACGTAGCAATTATTTCAGGAAGGCAGGCTTGGTTTTGTGGAAAGAAAGCTAAACTAGGAGAAAAGGAGACTCTCCATTTGATTCTTTAACTTTTCATAGACTATTTGTGGTGGTCAGTCATGTCCTTTCTTTCTATAAATTTTCTACAATGTTTCTTCTTTTGACTTGCTGAAATTTGTCAGAAAATATGCTCTGGATAGCATGTTGAGTGAATCTGTAAGCCTCTTGCCAAAGCAAAAAATATTAAAATGATTTGTAGCATGAAAAGAATTAGAACCTCTAATTTTTAGCTTTAGTTTCATTTTAGCACTGAATGTCACCCTACATAATCATTGATATTATGCTTATTTTTCCTATTTTATTATTAAAGTCTTGCAGTAATATAGAAAGCACTCTTGAAATAAGGACAATAAATGATGAACTGGAAAGTAAAAGATCAGACTTATTCAATATTACTATGACTTTCAAAAATACAGTTCCTTGTAAATGAGTCAGTGACTGTAATTTACTAAGAGGTCTTGATACTTCTGTAACTTTGAAAAACTAAACTCAAAGTAGACGTTGTCACTTATTAAGAAGTGGCCTTTCAACTTTTCTCAGTCACATTTCATTGAGAATTTCTTGTGTATATCACACAGCACAGGAGACAAATACTTCAAATTGAGGGTGTGAGAATTTGAACCAACATGGACTGGGGACAGGATTTTATCTGAGATATTCACAAACTAAGAGGAGAAAAATATGTCCACGAATTGTTAGGTAAGTCCTAGAAAATAATTATTTCTAAGAATTATGAGAAGCTAGTTCTTACCTGGAGAAACGTTGACTAAATCTGCTTCCTATGAACTTTATGTAAAGAATATGTTCGTAAGATAACAAAACAAACTACATGTGAGGAAAAAACAATAGATAATCATATGCAGTGTTTATTCACTGCTAAGGACTTGACATCCTTTGGTTTAATTCTCAGAACAATCTGGTAAGGTAAGTAAATATTATTTCTATTTTACAGATAAGGAGCTTGAGCTCAGAGAGTTTTAATACATTTGTAAAGTTCATTATCTTACCTTTTAGATGGTAAGAGTAAATAAGGGGAAGAATCCCAAATTAATACTGAGATATATAACTTAATCTTAAGTACTTCTCTCCTAATGTTAAATTTGCTTCTTGTAGAGTACAGTGGTTTTGTTATGTATATTTAACATAAATGTACGTATACTCAATAATTGTGGCCAGGTATTGAAAGTGTTAACTCATGGGGAGTTAAAAAGACTTTTAAGAGGTAAAAATTTCTTTTTACATGTATTTCGTTTGCATTTGTGATATTTCTAAAATTTCCCCTAGATTTAGAGCATGAACCTCACTGATATGGTAAGCCACAATGGAAAGCTGGTAAAGTTTTTATTAGGCTTCTGTCAAGTTCCCTGGAGGGAACAATTCTGTCTTTTTACTGGTTTTTTTTTTTTTTTTTTGGACAGATTTTATAGTGCCCATTAGTTCAGCTACTGACATTCAAAAAAGCAACAGATTTTAATCCAAGCATTTCAGGCAAATGAGTTTAAAAATAAATTTTTAATAAAGTAACTGATTTTTGTAACTATTAATGTAATAACTAAACTATTTGCAGAAATTACATTCAATTTCAAAATTGATGCATCCATTTACTGAAAAATTAGTATATTTAAATATGTTACAAAAAAAAACTTGATGCAATCAAACCTAATGCAATGTTTCAAATGTCTGAATCTCAGTGTACTCAAAACTTCTAATAGATTTTTACTTGATGTTAAAGTTTATTATTGAGACAATTGTCTGTACTTCCATTTTAAATATGACCTTTCCTATCCTGACTATGGCATGAGATTCAGTATATCTTCACAAACATCTGTTTACTTGTATGGTGAAGAAGCCATGGTTACATTAAAATACACCAGAACAGAAAAGAAAAGATCTCTTTGCAACTTTACTAAAATGGGAAAATATACTGGGAATGAATTAAACTTTATTAAACTAAGAGCTTTGTCTCATCCCATAACATCTAAAATAGTCCTTGGTACAAATTAATGGGTTAGTAGCTGGTTCAGACTATGCAGTTCTGAAAAGTCTGTAAGTTACGCATTATGTAGATCTATGTGCTCCTGGCTTAAAAGATTCTACTGTATCTAATCTTATAGAAATAATATTTTTCTTTGGAACATTATCTGATTGATAGATTTCAACAACTTTTTACTCATACTCCAGTAAAAACAAGTCATAAATGAATAACACTATTAAATTATTTTTTAGTTTCTGTTACTGGGAAGTATTCAAAGCAGCTGGTGGAAATATAAATAGAAAAGACAGTCTAAATTAACAGCACTTTAAGCCATGTAGCACCTTTAAGACAAAAAATTTTAAAATATATATATGTATACATTCATACAGTATGTATATTTTTATATGTACATACCTATTTTTGAGTGTCTTTAATAATATACCTGATAAAGTTATATTTTTGTCTGTTTATTTTATTTAATGCACTGTTTTGCAGAGGAAAATTATTGAAAAATCTAAGCAAAATGACAAGGTATGTTTCAGGCTGTTTCCGATATCCTAACCATTTGCAGGAGATAGTGTGTAGAAAAGAACAATAAGCAGTTCATGACTGAGTCGTTAATATCCAATTAGCAGATTTTCTATAGCTATCTGCATTTTTTTCTGTTTCCTGAATCTCTATTTTTCTTCAGTCTCTCACTCTTTTCACATGTGAAAATAGCATAAATTGGTATATAATTATCACATCAAAAAACTGAAGCATAAATGTTTCAAATGTCTGAATCTCAGTGTACTCAAAACTTCTAATAGATTTTTACTTGATGTTAAAGTTTATTATTGAGACAATTGTCTGTACTTCCATTTTAAATATGACCTTTCCTATCCTGACTATGGCATGAGATTCAGTATATCTTCACAAACATCTGTTTACTTGTATGGTGAAGAAGCCATGGTTACATTAAAATACACCAGAACAGAAAAGAAAAGATCTCTTTGCAACTTTACTAAAATGGGAAAATATACTGGGAATGAATTAAACTTTATTAAACTAAGAGCTTTGTCTCATCCCATAACATCTAAAATAGTCCTTGGTACAAATTAATGGGTTAGTAGCTGGTTCAGACTATGCAGTTCTGAAAAGTCTGTAAGTTACGCATTATGTAGATCTATGTGCTCCTGGCTTAAAAGATTCTACTGTATCTAATCTTATAGAAATAATATTTTTCTTTGGAACATTATCTGATTGATAGATTTCAACAACTTTTTACTCATACTCCAGTAAAAACAAGTCATAAATGAATAACACTATTAAATTATTTTTTAGTTTCTGTTACTGGGAAGTATTCAAAGCAGCTGGTGGAAATATAAATAGAAAAGACAGTCTAAATTAACAGCACTTTAAGCCATGTAGCACCTTTAAGACAAAAATTTAATATATATATATGTATACATTCATACAGTATGTATATTTTTATATGTACATACCTATTTTTGAGTGTCTTTAATAATATACCTGATAAAGTTATATTTTTGTCTGTTTATTTTATTTAATGCACTGTTTTGCAGAGGAAAATTATTGAAAAAATCTAAGCAAAATGACAAGGTATGTTTCAGGCTGTTTCCGATATCCTAACCATTTGCAGGAGATAGTGTGTAGAAAAGAACAATAAGCAGTTCATGACTGAGTCGTTAATATCCAATTAGCAGATTTTCTATAGCTATCTGCATTTTTTTCTGTTTCCTGAATCTCTATTTTTCTTCAGTCTCTCACTCTTTTCACATGTGAAAATAGCATAAATTGGTATATAAGTATCACATCACCTACAGACATGTATCTTCACCTCTCTGGGTAAATAAAGAAAACACTTATATTTGTTGTACATGTATTACATGTATACTTAAACTTTATAAAAATGTACTTTTTCTAAGTTAAAATAATCAAATATTACTAGTCCATGGAGTCCAATTCATGTATCACAAGTGACTTACCACTGGTGCTCTACAATATTAAACATTTCCACTTTTTACAGTTAATGAAACTATATTCAGTATATGCAGAACTGTTGAGAATTCTAGGCTGATTAGTGTTCTATTTTCTGGTTTGGTTAACTGAATCAGTTAAGACACTATCCTACTGAGCCATTTAGTTTTTCACAAAATATCTCCAAAAGTAGGTTATGAATATAAAGAAAAGTAAATAAGGTATGGGTTTTTCCTTGATTGACCAAGGTTTATTTTTCTTATAACCATCTTTTTGTCTGTCACTCTTCTTTAGTATCCCAAAATATATACATTCACCTCTCTCTATTTAATACAAACCTCCGTCTTTTATGAATTTTTTTTTTTTAATTATTTTCTTGGTTGCTCTGGTCTTTGTTGCTGCTCGCAAGCATTCTCTAGTTTCAAAGAGTGGGGAGTTCCTTTTCCTGGGTGTGTGCCAGTTTCTCCCTGTGCTGTCTTCTCTGGGGGAGCACCAGCTCTCGGCACCCCAGCTCAGTGGTTGTGGCATGAGGCCTTAGATGCTCCATGGCATGTGCGATCTTCCTGGACCACGGATCAGCATCATGTCCTCTACATTGGTAGATGGATTCTTAACCATTGCGCTACCAGGGAAGTTCTATAACCATTCTTTAGTGATTATTAGCTAAGAGATGGCTCAGAACAATATTTAATCGTTCATAGGCTGAACTTTTTTTTTTTTTTTTGGCCTCTTCTATTGGTCTTTCATTCATCTGTTTTCATTCATCTTTGTTCTTTGGTCTGTCTGGGCCTCCCATCACAGTGGCCTCTGTTGCTGCAGAGCACTGGCTCTGGGCTCATGGCTTGGTAGTTGGACACATCGGTCCTGTCGCTCCATGGCACGTGGGATCTTCCCAGGCCAGGGATCAAACTGGTGTTCCTTGTACTGCAAGGTGGTGTGCTTACCCACTGGACCACCAGGGAAGTCCAAGGCTGCAGATTTTTTAAGAGAAATTTTTCAAAGTTTAAAAGCTTGGAAGAAGGCATTTTTGTCAGTATGAATGAAATTCTTAAGACATTTTCATTGCAGCATTTGTTGTTTCTCTTTCACCTCTTAAAATACTTTTCTACAAATTATGCACCCTGATTATGTTTATGAAAATATTTCCAAGTTCGATGCTAATCAGCCCTATGTTATTCATATGCTCAGGACCCCATAATTCTCTTTTGGTCTGAGACTCACGTTTATAAATAAATATTAACCTGTAAAATTATTTTGAATTATATACTGCTAAAATATTTACTTATTAGTATACTTATTTATGAATTATTTGTTATTTATTTCAGTAGATAAGTAGTACACAGAGACTGTCGCAGTGCCATATACATAACAGATGCTTATACTTTCTGACTAAATGTCTGAATGATTGAAATAGTACAGTATAAGTAAAACTGTAAAAGTCACATGATTCTGAAATTAGATCATGAAAATGTCAATATTCTTGAGCAAATAAAATTCAGAAAAAAAGATACACAGATGATAATAATCCTTTGAGAAAAAAGTGAAACCAAACTAATGATTAAAGAATTATAAGTTAAAGCAAATAAATGCCATTTTTACTTATCAGATTGGGAAAGTTTAGAATGGTTGTTAATGTCTATTGCTAAGGATGTGGTGAAATGTTCATGGTTTATATGCCATTGATAACAACATAAATTAGTGCAACTTTTAAGAGAAATGTGCCTTATCTTTAAATATTTAAAGTTTCTATTCAATTACTCAGCAATCATAGGTTTAGGTATTTATTCTATAAACCTATTCAAACAAGTGAGAGGTGATACATGCCCCAATTTATATATTGCAGCATTTCATAAAATTAAGGAGAAAATCTAGAAATATTTCTAGAAACATAGAAAATTTTTGTTTTCTAAGAAAAACTCACAAATATTCATCCCAAGCTGAAAATGATTTCTCTTATGCTTATTGAAGTGAGAGGACTTCTGAGATGAGAGGAGTATTTTTTTTTCCTTTAATATCCTGTTTATATATACTGTTTGTCTAATGGGCTCTAGCTATTTACTACTGTAGGTAATTTTATTGATCTATTTTTGACTTTTATCAGATCATAAAGTTTATTCTTTCTCCAGAAATTGTGTAAAATAGGAAGCTGAAATAAAGTTTCCATTTCATTTAAAATATTTTGTGGCAGGTATCAGTATCCATATTGAATGAAAATTTCATAGTTAAAATTAATAATCCTAGAAGGAGATGTGCAACTCAATACAACCCCCTTTCTCATTAGGTAAAAGTTTAAGGAAAACACAAATGAATCATACATTTCTGTATAATCTGTGCTTTTGTCAAAAGGTTGCTGTGACTCATCTATGACTTTCCATAGTCTTAAAACTAGTGTTTTTAACCAGAGAAGTTCGACTTCGTGGTCCTATTATGATGGCTGTTGAGTCAATAGTAGACTCTTTAGTTCACGCATGAATGTTTTTGTAGAAATAAACCTAGCCCAACTGTCCTTGCTATAACTCCACAAAGCAGAATTCTAAACAAAGGAAGAGAGAGACTATAAAACCAAATGCTTTTATATGTATTATGCTGAGTGCTGTGAACTGTGCTGGGTGCCACACACACCAGTTCTTTCTAGAGCATTCTTCTCTAGAAGGATTACTTTAAATTGACTTTTACTTGATCATGAAGCAAGGTAAACTGACTTCATCATTTCAAAATGTATCAGGAGCTTAATTCTTTCAGAAAAAAAATGTTTGTCTCATCTTTTCTTTGAGAAACCTTTTGGGTAGGTACATTGGCTCCCAAAACTGAGAACATACATACAAAAAAAACAGTAATGTTTAAAACAAAGGGACATTATAGAAATCGAGACATAGCACTGTTGTTTCCACTAACCTGTGTCTTTATGTCTCTTTAAAAGCAGTAATAGTCTCATAACATGGCTAATAAATGAAGATAAAATCCCATCTCTTAGCCATATATATCACATTTATTATATCAGAGCACTTATTTAAAAATCATGTTATTCTTTTCTTAAAATTATTTAACACAGCCAGCAGCTCTGACTCAAGAACAACATGTCCCTAACATTAATAATGATACATTGCAACTAGATAGAGAAAAAGCTTAAACCCTTGTGTATGCCAGGAATTACTGCTCTGTCATCTTAATGTTTTTTAGGTCCCCTGTTTTTTTGTCTGTATTTCAGACAGAATGTATCTGAGAAGAGGAAGTAGGGTGCGGTTATTTACATAGTTCTTATGGTTAATAAACTCAAAGCAGGTACATGCTATTTTGTTACTCCAAATAGCCAGAATATAAACATCTAGATTCTAGAGTTCTTGGTTGGAAAGGAAAAAAATAAACAATTTTAGCATAAAAAATTGAAATTAATTGCAACTGTATGGCTTGAACAAATCGAGTTCTTAAAATACATGCTCACATTGAGATGCTTAATTAAACCCAACTTGCTTTCTAGACTTTGTACACTGAGAACTCTAACTTGAAGGTATGCATTCTTAGCTTTTGATGCCACTTAGGGCTCAAAATGATCATACTGAGATTTTCTCACTGATGAACTTTCAATGATGAGAAAACAAATTAGTTATTAGATGATCCAGTTCTGATAATTTACCAATCACATCTTGTCACATCTTTACTAATATGCTCCACAGATGTAGGTTTTCACAAATAAAACATGATGCAGTAAAGCAGGTGTCACATACTGCAGCCTTGCACTCTTTCTGAGAGGCATTTTGTTGATTACTAAACTGGGAAACTTGAAAATAGGTTCCCTCACAAGGCTAGCTGGGATCATGAAGCAAGGTAAACTGTTAAGTACAGGAGCTTAATTCTTTCAGAAAAATGTTTGTCTCATCTTTTCTTTGAGAAACCTTTTGGGTAGGTACATTGGCTCCCAAAACTGAGAACATACATACAAAAATCAGTAATGTTTAAAACAAAGGGACATTATAGAAATCGAGACATAGCACTGTTGTTTCCACTAACCTGTGTCTTTATGTCTCTTTAAAAGCAGTAATAGTCTCATAACATGGCTAATAAATGAAGATAAAATCCCATCTCTTAGCCATATATATCACATTTATTATATCAGAGCACTTATTTAAAAATCATGTTATTCTTTTCTTAAAATTATTTAACACAGCCAGCAGCTCTGACTCAAGAACAACATGTCCCTAACATTAATAATGATACATTGCAACTAGATAGAGAAAAAGCTTAAACCCTTGTGTATGCCAGGAATTACTGCTCTGTCATCTTAATGTTTTTTAGGTCCCCTGTTTTTTTGTCTGTATTTCAGACAGAATGTATCTGAGAAGAGGAAGTAGGGTGCGGTTATTTACATAGTTCTTATGGTTAATAAACTCAAAGCAGGTACATGCTATTTTGTTACTCCAAATAGCCAGAATATAAACATCTAGATTCTAGAGTTCTTGGTTGGAAAGGAAAAAAGTAAACAATTTTAGCATAAAAAATTGAAATTAATTGCAACTGTATGGCTTGAACAAATCGAGTTCTTAAAATACATGCTCACATTGAGATGCTTAATTAAACCCAACTTGCTTTCTAGACTTTGTACACTGAGAACTCTAACTTGAAGGTATGCATTCTTAGCTTTTGATGCCACTTAGGGCTCAAAATGATCATACTGAGATTTTCTCACTGATGAACTTTCAATGATGAGAAAACAAATTAGTTATTAGATGATCCAGTTCTGATAATTTACCAATCACATCTTGTCACATCTTTACTAATATGCTCCACAGATGTAGGTTTTCACAAATAAAAACATGATGCAGTAAAAGCAGGTGTCACATACTGCAGCCTTGCACTCTTTCTGAGAGGCATTTTGTTGATTACTAAACTGGGAAACTTGAAAAATAGGTTCCCTCACAAGGCTGCTGGGACGAGCTACTATATGATGTGGTGTCTCCCCTAAAACAGCCATCATTAGGTAGAATTTCCTAAATTTAAGTAATATAAAGTGCTCATATCAAAGATTCTTAAGAAAGCCCATTTAAATTATTATGAATTTAAATCCAATAAGAAGTGCTTAACTTCAAGTTTGCATTTCTTTTTTCTCAAGCAGAACAGATTGTTTTAATTTAATTAAAGAAGAAAGAGAAAAACGTTATGCCTCTCATACTTAACAGTTCCTTCATTTGTTTACTGATGCTTCCTCCTACCTCTTAAATTCTTAAATTTCTCAGGTATAGGTCCATGCTCCTTTGGAAAGCTCCATCTTTTGTGTTCCTATCCAACTAACATCTCTGAATACAGCTTTCCAGTTCATAATCTTTTCTTGGAATCAGATTCTAAATGTTTATTGGGTTTGGATCAATCTGAGGCCATGACCTGCTCCCCAAATTTCTGCCACCAATCTTATTCATTTGAAATACTCACAATAAGTGTTACTCATGAAATAGCTATGTTGTAAGCCCTTTACATGCATTTGCTTATTTAATTCTGACCACAAACAGTAAAGGATACATTATTGTGATTCTTGATATACAGAAATGGAGACAGAAACTTAAGAAAGCTTAACGTTAAGCTGCTGCAAACTGATACAGCTAACGAGAGGGAGAGCTGGGACTTCAGCCTAGCTGCTTCTTCCTGGAAAGTCTGTGGACTTGACCACTAAGCTGCTGGAAATCACCTTTCTCCCATTGAGATGCTTAATTAAACCCAACTTGCTTTCTAGACTTTGTACACTGAGAACTCTAACTTGAAGGTATGCATTCTTAGCTTTTGATGCCACTTAGGGCTCAAAATGATCATACTGAGATTTTCTCACTGATGAACTTTCAATGATGAGAAAACAAATTAGTTATTAGATGATCCAGTTCTGATAATTTACCAATCACATCTTGTCACATCTTTACTAATATGCTCCACAGATGTAGGTTTTCACAAATAAAAACATGATGCAGTAAAGCAGGTGTCACATACTGCAGCCTTGCACTCTTTCTGAGAGGCATTTTGTTGATTACTAAACTGGGAAACTTGAAAAATAGGTTCCCTCACAAGGCTGCTGGGACGAGCTACTATATGATGTGGTGTCTCCCCTAAAACAGCCATCATTAGGTAGAATTTCCTAAATTTAAGTAATATAAAGTGCTCATATCAAAGATTCTTAAGAAAGCCCATTTAAATTATTATGAATTTAAATCCAATAAGAAGTGCTTAACTTCAAGTTTGCATTTCTTTTTTCTCAAGCAGAACAGATTGTTTTAATTTAATTAAAGAAGAAAGAGAAAAACGTTATGCCTCTCATACTTAACAGTTCCTTCATTTGTTTACTGATGCTTCCTCCTACCTCTTAAATTCTTAAATTTCTCAGGTATAGGTCCATGCTCCTTTGGAAAGCTCCATCTTTTGTGTTCCTATCCAACTAACATCTCTGAATACAGCTTTCCAGTTCATAATCTTTTCTTGGAATCAGATTCTAAATGTTTATTGGGTTTGGATCAATCTGAGGCCATGACCTGCTCCCCAAATTTCTGCCACCAATCTTATTCATTTGAAATACTCACAATAAGTGTTACTCATGAAATAGCTATGTTGTAAGCCCTTTACATGCATTTGCTTATTTAATTCTGACCACAAACAGTAAAGGATACATTATTGTGATTCTTGATATACAGAAATGGAGACAGAAACTTAAGAAAGCTTAACGTTAAGCTGCTGCAAACTGATACAGCTAACGAGAGGGAGAGCTGGGACTTCAGCCTAGCTGCTTCTTCCTGGAAAGTCTGTGGACTTGACCACTAAGCTGCTGGAAATCACCTTTCTCACTCTGATTTGAAACCTCAGCATATTTTGGTGTCTCCTACTTATCCTGCTAGTCTAGAGATAAATTAAAGATAGAAATGTTGAGCCCCATAAGAATACTATTATGTATGTCATATATATGATGTCTTTTATTTACATAAACATCCATATCATCTTGCATTGTCCTGAGAATTAGGTGAAAATGAAATATGTTTGTTGAGTAAACAAGGTTTGTTTTAATTCTATTCCATGAATTAAATTCATAGGAAAAAATATTTCCTATTTATTTCCTCTTTTCTACATTCTCTGTGTCTTTCACAGTTTGGTTGTACTTTTCAACCCCTTGACCACGATTTTTCCCAGTTTTCAACATTCTGCTAGTTTCAAACACCCACCATCCCCAGCTCTAGTTGGTCACAGTACAGTGCTCTTTGAGCAGACTTTCAAAATGCAAAGTTCTGAAGCTCTGCCAAAACCCCACTGCCTGTGGAATAAAAATCTTTATCTTCGTATATTTGACCTCTAAGTATAGCATCATTTCATTTTCTTATGTCCCAGGCAAGTGTGCTGTGATCAGTTATGTCAGATTCTTTGCAGTCCCATAAACTGTAGCTACCAGGCGCCCCTGGCCATGGGATTTTCCAGGGAAGAGTGCTAGAACAGTGGCTACCCCAGGAAGTCCATGTCTCAAGCAAAATAAGTTACAAAACTATGACTTTCACACTCAGGATCCATTCCTGTGCTTTGCCTCACATCTGTGAATGACAGCACTGCCTTCTTTTAAAAATGGTTTATCCAGTAAAATTTGACCCTTTGAAGCGGATTTTAACTAACATCTCTGAAACTTTTTTTTGGAATCAGATTCTAAATGTTTATTGGGTTTGGATCAAGGCCTGCTTCCAAATTTCTGCCACCAATCTTATTCATTTGAAATACTCACAATAAGTGTTACTCATGAAATAGCTATGTTGTAAGCCCTTTACATGCATTTGCTTATTTAATTCTGACCACAAACAGTAAAGGATACATTATTGTGATTCTTGATATACAGAAATGGAGACAGAAACTTAAGAAAGCTTAACGTTAAGCTGCTGCAAACTGATACAGCTAACGAGAGGGAGAGCTGGGACTTCAGCCTAGCTGCTTCTTCCTGGAAAGTCTGTGGACTTGACCACTAAGCTGCTGGAAATCACCTTTCTCACTCTGATTTGAAACCTCAGCATATTTTGGTGTCTCCTACTTATCCTGCTAGTCTAGAGATAAATTAAAGATAGAAATGTTGAGCCCCATAAGAATACTATTATGTATGTCATATATATGATGTCTTTTATTTACATAAACATCCATATCATCTTGCATTGTCCTGAGAATTAGGTGAAAATGAAATATGTTTGTTGAGTAAACAAGGTTTGTTTTAATTCTATTCCATGAATTAAATTCATAGGAAAAAATATTTCCTATTTATTTCCTCTTTTCTACATTCTCTGTGTCTTTCACAGTTTGGTTGTACTTTTCAACCCCTTGACCACGATTTTTCCCAGTTTTCAACATTCTGCTAGTTTCAAACACCCACCATCCCCAGCTCTAGTTGGTCACAGTACAGTGCTCTTTGAGCAGACTTTCAAAATGCAAAGTTCTGAAGCTCTGCCAAAACCCCACTGCCTGTGGAATAAAAATCTTTATCTTCGTATATTTGACCTCTAAGTATAGCATCATTTCATTTTCTTATGTCCCAGGCAAGTGTGCTGTGATCAGTTATGTCAGATTCTTTGCAGTCCCATAAACTGTAGCTACCAGGCGCCCCTGGCCATGGGATTTTCCAGGGAAGAGTGCTAGAACAGTGGCTACCCCAGGGAAGTCCATGTCTCAAGCAAAATAAGTTACAAAACTATGACTTTCACACTCAGGATCCATTCCTGTGCTTTGCCTCACATCTGTGAATGACAGCACTGCCTTCTCAGTGTAATAAAATTTGACTGAACCAACTAAGCTCAGCTTTTCCAAAGGAATAGCTGGTTTATCCAGTAGGAGGGAATGAATGTACTAGTGCACCTTTCCCAAATGTTTATCAGTTTAAGCTTAAGGATTTTATTGTGCTTTAAATGTCAGATATATATTAAATATTTAAATATACACACTTATCCAGTTCTTCTCTCTAGACTAAGCCCTTTGAAATCCGGATGAGTTTCTGTCTCATCTTCACAAGTGACATGAAGTTTTGATGATATTAGTTACAGTAAACATTTTTTGAATGAATAAATGAATGAGTGAGTGCTGTGTTGGAGGGAGGGGGGGGATGGAATTGAATGGATGGGTTTCAGTAGAAAAGAGCCTGAGGATGGATCTAAACATTTATCACATTCTTGACTCCCAAAAAGAAAAAAAAAAACACTTATAAAACAAAGTATGGCAGCACTTATTATTCACTCGACAGACAGTTAATGGACCCTACTCCAGGATAGGGACTATGCAAAGTATTTTGTTATCAAGCCTGGGCTCATTTGAAAATATATCTTACCTAGAAGAACATTTTTGCATATTACAGGCACAAAAGAATAATAAACTGTAGGGTAGGTAAGCTGCCATTTAACAGCTCTATCAAAACCAATATATTTAACTCTCAATGTTAAAAATGCAAGCAAACCTTTACCTTCCAAGATCAATTATACTTGTAGAAAGAAGCTTGCTGGGAACAGCATTCTGTCTTGTCAAGGACTCCTTATCATCAAGGAAGAATAAACACTCTAATTATTTTTTTTTACTTTTTGTTTGTTTTCTAATTGGATCATTCATTACTCTCTTGAATTCAAATCAGCATCAGATTTATAGTTGGAGGCTATTGAAATATTGATTTGGTTATAGGAATGTCAAGCTTGGCAGGTGGGCTGTCTTTTTGCCGAGAAGGCTTTTGCTTTAGTAAACTTGTTTTAAAAGGGCACTGGGATGTAATGAGAAAGGAATTTGCATTTGTATTGGG
Organism: Tragulus kanchil; assembly: GCA_022376925.1. Lineage (NCBI taxonomy): Eukaryota > Metazoa > Chordata > Mammalia > Artiodactyla > Tragulidae > Tragulus > Tragulus kanchil. The sequence goes on from JAIOJX010000031.1 coordinate 71,294,599, forward strand.
CACAGAGAGAAGTTTTTAAAATTTAAAGAGTCTCCTTAACATCCCTATGATGTCAAACTCCTGGAGTTAAGGCAGCAAACCTTAGCCACAGTATAAAAATCCCGGGTTTTACAAAAGTGCTTTTCCAAAGGAATAGCTGGTTTATCCAGTAGGAGAATGAATGTACTAGTGCACCTTTCCCAAATGTTTATCAGTTTAAGCTTAAGGATTTTATTGTGCTTTAAATGTCAGATATATATTAAATATTTAAATATACACACTTATCCAGTTCTTCTCTCTAGACTAAGCCCTTTGAAATCCGGATGAGTTTCTGTCTCATCTTCACAAGTGACATGAAGTTTTGATGATATTAGTTACAGTAAACATTTTTTGAATGAATAAATGAATGAGTGAGTGCTGTGTTGGAGGGAGGGGGGGGATGGAATTGAATGGATGGGTTTCAGTAGAAAAGAGCCTGAGGATGGATCTAAACATTTATCACATTCTTGACTCCCAAAAAGAAAAAAAAAAACACTTATAAAACAAAGTATGGCAGCACTTATTATTCACTCGACAGACAGTTAATGGACCCTACTCCAGGATAGGGACTATGCAAAGTATTTTGTTATCAAGCCTGGGCTCATTTGAAAATATATCTTACCTAGAAGAACATTTTTGCATATTACAGGCACAAAAGAATAATAAACTGTAGGGTAGGTAAGCTGCCATTTAACAGCTCTATCAAAACCAATATATTTAACTCTCAATGTTAAAAATGCAAGCAAACCTTTACCTTCCAAGATCAATTATACTTGTAGAAAGAAGCTTGCTGGGAACAGCATTCTGTCTTGTCAAGGACTCCTTATCATCAAGGAAGAATAAACACTCTAATTATTTTTTTTTTTTACTTTTTGTTTGTTTTCTAATTGGATCATTCATTACTCTCTTGAATTCAAATCAGCATCAGATTTATAGTTGGAGGCTATTGAAATATTGATTTGGTTATAGGAATGTCAAGCTTGGCAGGTGGGCTGTCTTTTTGCCGAGAAGGCTTTTGCTTTAGTAAACTTGTTTTAAAAGGGCACTGGGATGTAATGAGAAAGGAATTTGCATTTGTATTGGGCACAGAGAGAAGTTTTTAAAATTTAAAGAGTCTCCTTAACATCCCTATGATGTCAAACTCCTGGAGTTAAGGCAGCAAACCTTAGCCACAGTATAAAAATCCTGGCTATTAAAAGGTCTGAGGTTGATCTTTTTCTGCAGAGCCATGCTACACTAAAGTGAGCTACAGGGACACTGGACCTTATAGGGTGTCAATATTAGGACAAAGAGTGTGTCACTAGAGTTACATACAGATTCTGCTCTATCTGTGGTTCTGTCATTTCTGGCCTGATAAACATACCGCATCATATCATCTTCCCATAAATCTTATTTTAATAGTCTCTAATTTAAGAAGAGCAGCTCTTGCCTGCTTATCTCTCACTGTTGTAGTAAGAGGAATGAATATATTTTTAAAAAGCATCCTCCATTCCCTGGACTTTCTAAAATGTGCTCTTTTATTTCCCTTGAGAAGACTTTATGACCATTCTAGTACAGACATATTTCTCTATAGAAAAAAAGGCATTACTGTATTTTTGATGAACTAATCAGGGAAAAAATGTAAAGGGGGAACTTAAAAGAAAGGAGGAGAAGAAGGAAAGACAATGATATGAAAAGAAAGAATGCTGAATATGGGGCTTAACGTTGAAGAGTATTTTAGTGTGCTAGAAATTATTTTTTACTCGATCACTTTAAGTTGACTTTGTTATATTCAGACCTCTTCCTACCTTCTAAAGATTCATATTGGGGTACAGTTATAATTGACAGATAGATCTCCCTCACCCCAGGTGAATGCAAATGAACCCATTTCTGTCCATAAGATATGTGCGAGGGAACATAGAGAAGATCCTAGGAAGCTAAATGCTTCCCAGCTATTCTCTAGATCTCCTTGTTTTTGCTGCTTCATTGCAAGGTCTGGAGGGAACATGGTCCAAATTCCCTTGAGCTGGTGAGACTAAGTCCTCTGTTATTGACCGAATGGAGAAGGTAATGAGTTCCAGAAAGGGATGTTGCAGGTTTTGTCCCTATTTCAATGGAGAATTATAAACCAGTTGAGACTGTAGCTGTAACCCATGACTAGGGTTTGCAAAGAAGTGTTTTAAATTGAGGTGCTAACCTTATTATTATTTTTTTTAGTGTTGGAAGAGGAGCATTTTAGCAAACTTCTCTGAACAAGCCCTATAAACTCTCACCGTTGTACACCCCAATCTGATGATTCAAAATGAAACCTTTTAATCTCAACTCACTGATCAGCTAAGATGTTTTAGCATTTTAGCTCTGAGTAAAAATAATAGTTTGAAATTTTTTTAAATTGGGGGCCATTTTATAGGGTGTCAATATTAGGACAAAGAGTGTGTCACTAGAGTTACATACAGATTCTGCTCTATCTGTGGTTCTGTCATTTCTGGCCTGATAAACATACCGCATCATATCATCTTCCCATAAATCTTATTTTAATAGTCTCTAATTTAAGAAGAGCAGCTCTTGCCTGCTTATCTCTCACTGTTGTAGTAAGAGGAATGAATATATTTTTAAAAAGCATCCTCCATTCCCTGGACTTTCTAAAATGTGCTCTTTTATTTCCCTTGAGAAGACTTTATGACCATTCTAGTACAGACATATTTCTCTATAGAAAAAAAGGCATTACTGTATTTTTGATGAACTAATCAGGGAAAAAATGTAAAGGGGGAACTTAAAAGAAAGGAGGAGAAGAAGGAAAGACAATGATATGAAAAGAAAGAATGCTGAATATGGGGCTTAACGTTGAAGAGTATTTTAGTGTGCTAGAAATTATTTTTTACTCGATCACTTTAAGTTGACTTTGTTATATTCAGACCTCTTCCTACCTTCTAAAGATTCATATTGGGGTACAGTTATAATTGACAGATAGATCTCCCTCACCCCAGGTGAATGCAAATGAACCCATTTCTGTCCATAAGATATGTGCGAGGGAACATAGAGAAGATCCTAGGAAGCTAAATGCTTCCCAGCTATTCTCTAGATCTCCTTGTTTTTGCTGCTTCATTGCAAGGTCTGGAGGGAACATGGTCCAAATTCCCTTGAGCTGGTGAGACTAAGTCCTCTGTTATTGACCGAATGGAGAAGGTAATGAGTTCCAGAAAGGGATGTTGCAGGTTTTGTCCCTATTTCAATGGAGAGAATTATAAACCAGTTGAGACTGTAGCTGTAACCCATGACTAGGGTTTGCAAAGAAGTGTTTTAAATTGAGGTGCTAACCTTATTATTATTTTTTTTAGTGTTGGAAGAGGAGCATTTTAGCAAACTTCTCTGAACAAGCCCTATAAACTCTCACCGTTGTACACCCCAATCTGATGATTCAAAAATGAAACCTTTTAATCTCAACTCACTGATCAGCTAAGATGTTTTAGCATTTTAGCTCTGAGTAAAAATAATATGCTTTCTCACAGAGAATATCTTCAATCTTCAGTGGCCAAGACTCTAGAATTAGGATTGGAGAAATTAGCCCTGGGCTCTTCTTTCTGCCCACAGTTTTCAAAATAAGAATGATGTCTTTGTACTTAATGAAACAACCTTTCATTGCTCATCAAGAGGACACAGGATGTACACTCTCCAGGCCTCTGGCAGTGCAGTGTAAGTACCTTGTACAGTCCTTTCAAACGCAATTTTTTTCTCCATGGAGATTATAGCTTTGGAAATTAAAAATTTTAATTTGCGATCCAATACAAAATAGCATTTTCATAAAACTAAAAATGGTAATTGGATTGCCTTTTCCCCTTCTTTTGTGGTATTCTTCCAAAAATCTGAAATATGTTCATTAAGAGAACTTATAGATTAGCAAGCCAACCAATGTTATACTGCATGCAGTTCATTCTGAGAATATGCATTTAGCAATATTTATTTAGCAAGACCCCCAACAGGGTCTTGGTACACGTATGTGATGTTACTATTGTAGAAATAGTCATATATGAAAATGAGTTTGTGATTTCAAGACCCTAATTGGGTTGTCTGAGAAACCAGATATATCAATGAAGCATTTCCTGTATCCTACCAATAGTATTTGAGGATTAGATGAGCTATAATTCTAAATATACAGTCTTAGCTTGTTTAATTCCTTATTCAAAGAAGTGGTGAAAAAGATGGATATTCTTCAATCCACAACCGCAGACTATTGTAGAAGTTGATTACTTCTTAAAATATTATGTGTGGTGTGGTTTAGATTATCAGAAACAGAAGATGAGTCCTATATTTTTGCTAGAATACATTCCTTGAGCTGGTGAGACTAAGTCCTCTGTTATTGACCGAATGGAGAAGGTAATGAGTTCCAGAAAGGGATGTTGCAGGTTTTGTCCCTATTTCAATGGAGATTATAAACCAGTTGAGACTGTAGCTGTAACCCATGACTAGGGTTTGCAAAGAAGTGTTTTAAATTGAGGTGCTAACCTTATTATTATTTTAGTGTTGGAAGAGGAGCATTTTAGCAAACTTCTCTGAACAAGCCCTATAAACTCTCACCGTTGTACACCCCAATCTGATGATTCAAAATGAAACCTTTTAATCTCAACTCACTGATCAGCTAAGATGTTTTAGCATTTTAGCTCTGAGTAAAAATAATATGCTTTCTCACAGAGAATATCTTCAATCTTCAGTGGCCAAGACTCTAGAATTAGGATTGGAGAAATTAGCCCTGGGCTCTTCTTTCTGCCCACAGTTTTCAAAATAAGAATGATGTCTTTGTACTTAATGAAACAACCTTTCATTGCTCATCAAGAGGACACAGGATGTACACTCTCAGGCCTCTGGCAGTGCAGTGTAAGTACCTTGTACAGTCCTTTCAAACGCAATTTTTTTCTCCATGGAGATTATAGCTTTGGAAATTAAAAATTTTAATTTGCGATCCAATACAAAATAGCATTTTCATAAAACTAAAAATGGTAATTGGATTGCCTTTTCCCCTTCTTTTGTGGTATTCTTCCAAAAATCTGAAATATGTTCATTAAGAGAACTTATAGATTAGCAAGCCAACCAATGTTATACTGCATGCAGTTCATTCTGAGAATATGCATTTAGCAATATTTATTTAGCAAGACCCCCAACAGGGTCTTGGTACACGTATGTGATGTTACTATTGTAGAAATAGTCATATATGAAAATGAGTTTGTGATTTCAAGACCCTAATTGGGTTGTCTGAGAAACCAGATATATCAATGAAGCATTTCCTGTATCCTACCAATAGTATTTGAGGATTAGATGAGCTATAATTCTAAATATACAGTCTTAGCTTGTTTAATTCCTTATTCAAAGAAGTGGTGAAAAAGATGGATATTCTTCAATCCACAACCGCAGACTATTGTAGAAGTTGATTACTTCTTAAAATATTATGTGTGGTGTGGTTTAGATTATCAGAAACAGAAAAAATTGCTATGAGAGTCCTATATTTTGTGATAGCGTATAGATGAAGCTCTTTGTAGTTTATAAAATGGGATGAAAGTACAAAAAGCTAATTCATCTCCCTAAATGGACTGTGCTGAATGTTCGTCCAATAGGGTTTTACACTTCGTGAACCTCTCTTTAGTGGACAGGTGCACTGTTCTGTCCTCATCTGTGGGCGGCTGACCCTACAGTGCTGCCCTCCTCCTGCACACAGTTTTAGGCTGGATTCTTTGAGGTCACCATGGGCTGCTGCCTCTACTGCTCTCCTGTTTGCTTGCATCTTTGACATTCTGGCCATTTTCTATCTTAAAAACACCCAGGGTTTCGCCAGTGGTCCAGTGGGTAAAGAGTCCACCTTGCAGTGCAAGGGGGACCAGTTCGATCCCTGGCCCAGGAAGATCCCACATGCTGCAGAACGACTGGACTCATGTGTCCAGTTACAAGCCAGCACTCTGGAGTGCAAACGTGAACTGGTGCTCTGCAATGAGAGAGGCTACTGTGATGAGAAGCGCAGACAGACCAGAGAATAAAGATGGATGAAAATGAATAAATGAAAAAGCAACAAAGGAGGCCAAAATTTAAATAAAAAGGGTTCAAATCTCCCATTTAACAAATTCATGTGATCATGCTCTGTGACATCAAGCAGCTGATTTCCTAAAATAGGCAATAACTGCCATGAAATGATGCCTTACTGTATTCATTTTTTTTTTCTTTTCAATCTGTGGAAGTAGAAGTATTTGATGAGACAAACATACTTTTTAAAGATTTTAAGGGACTTATGGGTCAGAATCAATCTCTTCTATATGCCCTTTCTTTAGAAATAATTGAGCATAATTTACACGTAAGGAGACTGGACTCTGTGAAACAATAAGCATTTTATCTATAAGCTATATAACTTTGGACATCATGACCCTTTTCGGCTCCATGTTCCCTGACGATAAAATGGGAGTTTGGAACAAGTGATTTCTGTCAGTCTGCCCATTTCTGTCATTTTCATCACGCTTTACCAATAATAGTAAGTAGTCTGTGCCAATCAGACTTGTGAATATAGAAGTCAATGATATAGGGATTCTTTTTGCACCAATCCATCATGTCACTGTTCTTTCAATTTTGTCCTCAGTTCAACACCATGCTGTAGAAAGTATATGACAGAAGTATGTGAATTGAATATATAATTAATTAATGACCCAATAATAAGCATCTCAAATTGATTTGATCTTCACTGTTATAACATAGGGATCTTTTTTTACCTATTGGGTTAAAAATTCTCCCATAATTATCATATCGTTAGTGTATCTCAATTTGAATTCATGCATCAGAGATGAATAGAAATTTAGAGTAGAGCAAATGAAAAAAAAAAAAAGTTTTATGAATGCAGTTTTTAAATGTAGTTGTGGTCTATATGATCTTCAGATGTTATTTTTAACTTATAAAAATCATTTTTTAAAAGTGAAAGCCATTTTAAGTCTCTTGAAATTTTTGAAGGGAGAAAACCAATTCTGACTCCTTGTTGCAAACTGTTTCTTTGACTTGCTTTCTGTGGCTTTTATTATTATAATTGTACTTAATGGCTTGTCATAAGGACCCTGCCTCTCTGCCTGACTGTTAAAGTAAAATGCCTTTACTCAGAACCCTGTCCACCTATGAATGCCAGGAAGGGAGAAATTAACACATCCCCTGCCTGAGGCTTGCCATTCTGGAAGTTCACAAAATCAATGGCCTTTTTACTTTGCTTCCCCACTTCTTCCATCTCTGATCTATAAAAGAACCTGGCATCCAAACCCCAATAAGATGGTTATTTCCAAGGCAGAAGGCTGCCATCTTCTGAGTCAGCTACTTTCCAAATAAAGTCACTTTGTTTACCTCAACATCTCATCTCTCAGGTTCATTGGTCTGTTGTGCAGCAAGCAGAGTGAGCTTGGACTCGTAACAAAATCACTTGCTTAAATGCTGAAAAACTTTCTTGTAAACAGTAAACCTTCAAAATAAAAATTTTTACTTTGCTCTGTTAATCAGTTACACTGACATAACATCATTTAGGAATATCTAACTTATTATAGGAATAGTTAAGATGCATCTCAGAGACTGTCTCCTAGAATTAAGTAAATCCAGTTAAATCAAGCACCACATATTTGAATTCCACTCTAGTACAGCATTTTCTATTATATCTCCATTTTCTTCTTGTCTCTGTTCTTGAGTAAATTAGTTTCAACTCCAGGGGTCCTAGGAGTATGCTTATTACTAAACTTAATTACTCACTCAGCTTATTACTAAACTTTCAAAATGCATCATGTTTATCTAAATTCCTCTATGCCTATTCATTACTATATTTACCATAATTTTTCTGAACAAACTTTCTACAAGTAACCATGTTGTCCAGTCTACATTCAAGCCTTTAAAATAGTCTGTACAATTTTAAGAGTAACAAATTCAGTTGTTTGAAGCATCAGTTTAAACTGAGTCAGATAAGTCACTATAATTACAAAGCAACTTCAAGTCTTAAAAAAGTGCTTGTTATTCTAAGAAAATATCAGCTCCATTTGATTTCCACCACAGTACCCAAGAAAGGAAAAGCAGAGGCTTCAAAAGAAGTGAAACTATTTTTTTGAAAATGACTGAGGGACTTCAGGCAATGTAATGATTACACAGAGTAAATTGATACATAGGATAAATTAATGAATGAACTTTTTTTTATTTTGAATGAAAATGTTTCTATAAACACAATTTTCTGCTGTTCTAAGGATAATTTGAAAAAATGTAGGCAATGAATTATACAAAAAAAAATGTCCTTTTATCTGTAAGATAAAGGCCAGTGGTGGGTAAATTGGGGTTAGATCCTTCCCAGATCTTTGCACTTCCCATGATTTTCCTTAATTAAAACCACAGCAGAGTGATTCATTTAGAGAAGATAAAGCAGAGCTTGGGGGTCGGTAGGATAACTTAGTGGAAACTGTCAACTGGTGTCCCCTGGTATGTTCAAAGTTTGGAGGAGACCATTTCCTGGTTGAGTTCTGCCCACAGATCTCCCATAGAAACTCAGAAGAACTAATGAACCCTCTTAGTGTATCAACAAGAGACTCTGTCCCCAGAGAGCTGTTTAGTTTGGGTTTTGACGTCTACATTTTCCTCTTCAAAATGCTTGACTTCTTGGCCAAACTTAAATCACCTCCTCTTGGTTCTGGGAACAAATCTCAAAAACAGATTCATCTTCAGCTGATAGCAGAAAGAATGGAAAAACTGTTGTGGTAAAGATGAAACAGTTCAAATAAATAAGTGCTTAAGATAGTCTTTAGGGCTAGGATTAGCTGTAGTTTCACTTGCATAAAAGCACTGAACCCAATTCTGTAACCTTAAGTAGGAAGAACAGCCATCTTTAAGCAATCAGCAATTCAAAGTTTAATGATTAATATAAATCAAAGATGAGAAAGAGAAAATTAAACTTTTTTACTAAGCTTAAATTGTCTCTGGTCAAATAAAAACCTTGAGTTAGGTAAAAAGTTCTACATGTAAACTATCAAGACTGACCATAAAAAAGGCTAAGCACCAAAGAATTGATGCCTTTGAACTGTGGTGTTGGAAAAGACTCTTAAGAGTCCCTTGGACTACAAGGAAATCAAACCAGTCAATCTTAAAGGAAATCAACCCTGAGTATGGGAAGGACTGATGCTGAAGCTGAAGCTCCATTACTTTGGTCACCTGATGCTAAGAGATGACTCATTGGAGAAGACCCTGATGTTGGAAAAAATACAAGGCAAAAGGAGACAGGGATGACTGAGGATAAGATATTTGGAGGGTGTCACTGAATCAATGGACATAAGTTTGAGCAGACTCCAGGACATGGTGGAGGACAGGGAAGCATGGCGTTCTGCAGTTTATGGGGTCACAAAGACTCAGACATAACTGAATAACTGAATTGAACTGATGCAGATTGAGCTGGGTGTGAGGGTGATACTGTCATTGTTGCTTAGTCACTAAGTCGTGTCCAAATCTTCGTGACCCCATGACTGTAGCCTGCCAGACTTTTCTGTCCATGGATTTCCCAGGCAAGAATATTGAGTAGGTTGTGATACCCTTTTCCAGGGGATCTTCCACACCCAGGGATTAAACCTGCATTTCCTGCATTGACAGGTGAATTCTTTACCATTGAGCCAGCGGAGAAGCCAGAGGGTGTGATATACCTTTCTCTTAATAACCATGTTCTGAAACAAGGTCATTTACGTAAGAGAATCTCATTTGATGCCCTATATAGACCACTGCATCTGTTAAATGAGAAGTGCTAAGGATGATTGCGATTTTTAAAACAATGTATCTTATCCTTCCAACACAATTAGGTAAGATTTCAGTATATTACTTTTTTAAAGAAAGGTTGCTTAAATACTTTGATTAGTGGTCAGACATTTCATGTAAGAAATCTATTTTACAAATGATAACTCTACTTTTCATGATTAAAAGAAATACACAGGACAGATTCAGTCAGAATCACTGTAGTTTACTTGCATAAAAGCACTGAACCCAATTCTGTAACCTTAAGTAGGAAGAACAGCCATCTTTAAGCAATCAGCAATTCAAAGTTTAATGATTAATATAAATCAAAGATGAGAAAGAGAAAATTAAACTTTTTTACTAAGCTTAAATTGTCTCTGGTCAAATAAAAACCTTGAGTTAGGTAAAAAGTTCTACATGTAAACTATCAAGACTGACCATAAAAAAGGCTAAGCACCAAAGAATTGATGCCTTTGAACTGTGGTGTTGGAAAAGACTCTTAAGAGTCCCTTGGACTACAAGGAAATCAAACCAGTCAATCTTAAAGGAAATCAACCCTGAGTATGGGAAGGACTGATGCTGAAGCTGAAGCTCCATTACTTTGGTCACCTGATGCTAAGAGATGACTCATTGGAGAAGACCCTGATGTTGGAAAAAATACAAGGCAAAAGGAGACAGGGATGACTGAGGATAAGATATTTGGAGGGTGTCACTGAATCAATGGACATAAGTTTGAGCAGACTCCAGGACATGGTGGAGGACAGGGAAGCATGGCGTTCTGCAGTTTATGGGGTCACAAAGACTCAGACATAACTGAATAACTGAATTGAACTGATGCAGATTGAGCTGGGTGTGAGGGTGATACTGTCATTGTTGCTTAGTCACTAAGTCGTGTCCAAATCTTCGTGACCCCATGACTGTAGCCTGCCAGACTTTTCTGTCCATGGATTTCCCAGGCAAGAATATTGAGTAGGTTGTGATACCCTTTTCCAGGGGATCTTCCACACCCAGGGATTAAACCTGCATTTCCTGCATTGACAGGTGAATTCTTTACCATTGAGCCAGCGGAGAAGCCAGAGGGTGTGATATACCTTTCTCTTAATAACCATGTTCTGAAACAAGGTCATTTACGTAAGAGAATCTCATTTGATGCCCTATATAGACCACTGCATCTGTTAAATGAGAAGTGCTAAGGATGATTGCGATTTTTAAAACAATGTATCTTATCCTTCCAACACAATTAGGTAAGATTTCAGTATATTACTTTTTTAAAGAAAGGTTGCTTAAATACTTTGATTAGTGGTCAGACATTTCATGTAAGAAATCTATTTTTACAAATGATAACTCTACTTTTCATGATTAAAAAAAGAAATACACAGGACAGATTCAGATACATGCAAGGTTGCATTTTAACTGAGAGGCTAGTGGCTGTTTCAGAAGTTTGTGTCACCAGATAGTAAATTAAAGTGTTTGTGGTTCAAAGACAGTGTGTTTAAAGTCTCCAGATGATGTTGATTATCTTTATGTGTTCTTGGTCACTTACAAGTTTCTGAAAACCTTATGTATGTGTTTGAGTCTATCCAAATAAGCTCTATATGGATATTGGGAGGTAAATAAAGTCAACTATTCTGAGTTGCACAAAAGATGAAGAATAAGGCATGTTTTGTGCTCTTTCCTCATTTTTTTGCACTTTAATATTACAAAGACAGTTAAAAATTTTAAAAATACTTGTTTGCCTAAAGAAAGGAACGAAAAATTAAATCTCAGAGGGGAAATGAGTTTAGAATAATGAAAAAATAATAGAAAAATAACATGTGTGCCAATATGTAAAAGCAAACCCTTGCCACTAAGTTGTTCCAACTCTTTGCAAGCAAGAGCCTGCCAGGCTCCTCTATCCATGGGATTTCTCAGATTAGAACACTGTAGTGGTTTGCCATTTCCTCCTTCAGGGGATTTTCCTGACTCAAGGACCAAATCTGCATCTCCTGCATTGGCTGGTGGATTCTTCACCACTGAACTACCAGGGAAGACCTCAAATCAGAGAGGGCTTAGTCATTTTGATTGTAATATGTATTACAGTGTCTCTTTTTTTGATGGAGTGTGTCAAGTTTATAAAGTTTGTACATCTGTTCTTGGTGGTTAACATGTATTTTTAGGTAGAACGAGATAAGATTTATCTACAATATTTTCTTGACCCTGTATAAGTCTCTTAGCCTGATTGGTTTCTGAGGCTAAAAACCACCATTCTAGGGCCAAATCTCTAAGAGATCTTGCTTTAATATGAAAAGATTAATAGAGAAGCACATAACTCATAAGATAAACCAAGATGCATTACAATATTAACAGTGGAAGACTGAATGAAGTGTAAGAACAGGGTAAATTGGGAAAGCAAAAAATTTTTTTTTTCTCTTTTTAATTTATTTAAAAGATAATTAGGGGCTTCCCTGGTGGTCCAGTGGGTAAGGACACCGCCTTGCAATGTAAAAGCTGCTGGTTCGATCCCTGGCCGGGGAAGATCCCACGTGCCGTAGAGCGGCTGGACTGATGTGTCCAATTACCGAGCCGGAGCTCTGTAGCACATGCGCCCAGAGCTGGTGCTCTGTGACAACAGAGGCCACTGCGATGGGAGGCCCACACGGGCCAAAGAACAAAGATGGATGAAAATACCCCACCCCCCCCCACACCAAAATAAATAAAATATAAAAATAAATAAATCCAAAAAAAGAGATAATTAGCTTTAAGGAGAAATGGATTACAATATATTAAATGGTCTATGAATATGTAAATTAAAAGCTTTGTCAACAATAGTGCAAAGGATGAAACAGGGAAAACAGAAGTATATTGGAAGTCAATTCTAAGGTTCTTACATTATATGTGAATTGATACAGCATTTTTTTCAGAAAGAAGAAAGGAGATTAAAGATGCATGTGGTAAATCTTAGCAGCTCCAAACATGAAACAAAGAGGTGTATTCAGCAAACTCATAATAGAACGTCTGAAAAGAATCCTAAGAAAAAAATTAATCCAGTTCAGAGCTGGGAAGTCATCAGTTACAGAGTTGTGGTGGATCCTTCCGTCCATTCAATAGCTCTTTACAGTCTGCTCTGATGTCTGTCAGAGGCTTCAGCATGAATTTGTCTTAAGACCGCTCTTTCTGCCAGTGCTGAATGCTTAACAGCAATTTTTTGATACATCATTACACTAAAAGTTCCAATTTCCGGAGCCACAGTGAATCCCTCAGGTGTCCCTTTTCCTCTGACGTGACAGGAGCAAGAAAGTCTGTTATGTCTTCTTTTCTATTTAGTAGGCCTCTGAGTTCCAAGGAACTAGCTCTCTCTTCTGTCACATCTGGAAAATAAGAGTTTTGTGTCTCCAAAGGAGTGTTTGCCTGGGGAAAGCAAATATTAAAAAAGTGTGACATTGAAAAAGATGTCAATAACTCACTTCTCATAAGTTTGTTACAAATCTCTAGTAAATTCTTAAGGCATTCATATTTTAGAAAAGCAGTGCCTTTCCTTGTGTAGGCACCACAAAGAATTCCAGAAAAGATAATGTTCTAGAAAATAAATAATATACTGAAGCTCTTAGTCTTACCATAAAGGTTGGAATTATTTCTGTATGATTGCTAATTTATTTGATTTTACTAAAATTTCAATTATAATAATTATTAAGGCTAAAAGTGAAAATAGTAAAGCTTACTACCATATTAGCTTATTGGACCAGCTTAAGTTGTTGACTAGGAGAAATATGAATAACCTCAGATATGCAGATGACATCACTCTAATGACAGAACGTGAGGAGGAACTAAAAAGCCTCTTGATGAAGGTGAAAGAAGAGAGTGAAAAAAGCTTGGTTAAAACTCAGCTTTTGAAAATCCAAGATCATGGTATCCAGTTCCATCACTTCATGGCAAATGGATGCGGAAAAATGGAAACAGTGACAGAATTTATTTTCTTGGGCTCCAAAATCACTGCAGATGGTGAATGCAGCCATGAACTTAAAAGGCTCTAGCTCCTTGGGAGAAAGGCTATGACAAATCTAGACTATGTATTAAACATATGTATACCTATGGCTGATTCAGGTTGATGTGGGACAGTAATCACCAAAACTCTGTACAAAATTAAAAATAAATTAAAAAAACAAAAAAGCTGAGACATTGCTTTGCCAACAAATGTCCATATAGTCAAAATTCTGGTTTTTCCTTTAGTCAGGTGCAAATGTGAGAGTTGGACCATAAAGAAGGCTCACAGCTGAAGAATTGATGCTTTTAAACTGTGGTGTTGGAGAAGACTCTAGAGAGTCCCTTGGACTGCGAGGAGATCAAACCAGTCAATCCTAAAGGAAATCAACCCTGAATATTCATTGGAAGGACTGATGCTGAAGCTGAAGCTCCAATACTTTGGCCACCTGATGCTAAGAGATGACTCACTGGAAAAGACCCTGATGCAAGGTAAGATTGAGGGCAGGAGGAGAAGGGTACAACAGAGGGTGAGATAGGAGTGTTTGCCTGGGGAAAGCAAATATTAAAAAGTGTGACATTGAAAAAGATGTCAATAACTCACTTCTCATAAGTTTGTTACAAATCTCTAGTAAATTCTTAAGGCATTCATATTTTAGAAAAGCAGTGCCTTTCCTTGTGTAGGCACCACAAAGAATTCCAGAAAAGATAATGTTCTAGAAAATAAATAATATACTGAAGCTCTTAGTCTTACCATAAAGGTTGGAATTATTTCTGTATGATTGCTAATTTATTTGATTTTACTAAAATTTCAATTATAATAATTATTAAGGCTAAAAGTGAAAATAGTAAAGCTTACTACCATATTAGCTTATTGGACCAGCTTAAGTTGTTGACTAGGAGAAATATGAATAACCTCAGATATGCAGATGACATCACTCTAATGACAGAACGTGAGGAGGAACTAAAAAGCCTCTTGATGAAGGTGAAAGAAGAGAGTGAAAAAAGCTTGGTTAAAACTCAGCTTTTGAAAATCCAAGATCATGGTATCCAGTTCCATCACTTCATGGCAAATGGATGCGGAAAAATGGAAACAGTGACAGAATTTATTTTCTTGGGCTCCAAAATCACTGCAGATGGTGAATGCAGCCATGAACTTAAAAGGCTCTAGCTCCTTGGGAGAAAGGCTATGACAAATCTAGACTATGTATTAAACATATGTATACCTATGGCTGATTCAGGTTGATGTGGGACAGTAATCACCAAAACTCTGTACAAAATTAAAAATAAATTAAAAAAACAAAAAAGCTGAGACATTGCTTTGCCAACAAATGTCCATATAGTCAAAATTCTGGTTTTTCCTTTAGTCAGGTGCAAATGTGAGAGTTGGACCATAAAGAAGGCTCACAGCTGAAGAATTGATGCTTTTAAACTGTGGTGTTGGAGAAGACTCTAGAGAGTCCCTTGGACTGCGAGGAGATCAAACCAGTCAATCCTAAAGGAAATCAACCCTGAATATTCATTGGAAGGACTGATGCTGAAGCTGAAGCTCCAATACTTTGGCCACCTGATGCTAAGAGATGACTCACTGGAAAAGACCCTGATGCAAGGTAAGATTGAGGGCAGGAGGAGAAGGGTACAACAGAGGGTGAGATAGATAGATGGCATCACTGAGTCAATGAACATGAGTTTGAGCAGGTTTCAGGTGATGGTGAAGGACAGGGAAGCAAGTTGGACACAACTAAGAGACTGAACATGAAAACATAAAAATGCTTGACTACTGAATATTTTCAAAATACTATGAAAAGTTTTAAATTTAGTGAACTTTCTGAGTTTTATTCACAAATTTTTCAATGCCTTTATTTTTGGAAATGTGACATCATCACTGAGATTTTAGGCTACTGTATGTATAAGAGCATCAAACAATTTCAACATAAATTAAGACCAGAACTCCTAGTGAGACCATTGTTTTGTTTTTCTTTGTTTTCATTTGCAGAATCGGACTTATGTAAGATTTCACACAATATGCTCTTTTCAAGAAAGTAAAATCCTTAACACCCATGAGATATATTTCTTTTTAAAAAAGTTTTATTAGGAGTATAATTGATTTACATTGTGCTAATTTCAGGTGTGTAGCAGTTAATCAGTAATATATTATAACTATATATACATATGTCTCCACTCATTTTTAGATTCTTTTCTCATGTAGATCATTACAGAGCATTGTAAAGTTTTCTGTGCTATACAATAGGTCTTTATTGGTTATCTATTTTATATATAGTAGTGTGTATATGTGAGTCTCAATCTCCCAATTTAACTCCTCACTGCTTGATAATCATAAGTTGGTTTCTACATCTGTAATTCTATTTGTTCTGCAGGTAAGTTCATTTTTACCCTTGTTTTAGATCCACATATGAATGATATATGATATTTGTCTTTAATCTTTAGGTCCATCCATGTTGCTACAAATGGCATTACTTCATTCTTTTTTCATTGCAGAGTAATATACCATTGTATAGATGCACCACATCTTCTTTATCATTCCTCTGTTGTTGGAAATTTTGGTCAGTTGTATGTTCTGGCTATTGTTAATACTGCTGCAATGAATATTGGGGATGCATACATATTTTTGAGTTATGATTTTCTCCAAATATATGCCCAGGAGTGAGATTTCTGTATCATGTGGTAACTCTGTTTTTAGTTTTTTAAGGAAACCCCATACTGTCTTCATAGTAGCTACAAGCAATTTGCATTCCCACCAAGAGTGTAGTAGTATTCACTTTTCTCCACACTCTCTCCAGCATTTAATTTGTAGATGTTTTGATGATGACCATTCTGACCAGTGTGAGGTTATACTTCATTGTAGTTTTGATTTGCATTTCTGTATTAACTAGTAATTTTAACCATCTTTTCATGTTTTTTTAATCAATCTGTATTCTTCTTTGGAGAAATGTCTGTTTAGGTCTTCCACCCATTTTTTGATGAGATGCCTTTCTTTAATAAAAATTTTGACACATTGTTTATGGCTCACCAATTTCCCAAATACCTAAATTTGGCAACACTCTACCGTTGATTTTGTAACCATATAGCTCAGAGCATGTAGTTTCTAAGGATCTTGTTAAAAATTCCTCCAGTTCCAAAATTATTGGTTTAATAATAAATTTAGCATTTATGTGATATAAAATTATTCATTATAAGACATCTGTGGTTTCAAGAGATTATAGAGACCACCAGATATTGCTTTATTTAGAGATGAACAAACCAGCTCCTAAATATATTCAGCGACTTTTTAAGCTAACATAATGAAGGTAACTAAAACATAAAATTAAGTGATAAATATTTAGAAAAAATAGAGACATACTACTTACTTCCTTTGGTCATACATTTCCTCCCTCCCTTCCTTCCACCCTATCTTCCTACCTTCCTACCTTCCTTCCTTTCCAAAGGATTAATATAATTTTTCTGCATTGCTTCTAAACCCTTGAAGAATAAAACACATTTTATGTTTCTTGGCAGCAGTTTAAAAACCTAATAGATGATCATCTCAGCCTTGTGGGCTAGCTCATACTGCTAAATATAATTTTTACCTTGATTCTAAAACAGGTGAACTCTTTTAAAATAATTGACTTCTCTTTTAATCAAGGTGGTAGGTTGCAGATGGATTTCAATGGCCAGAATCTACTTATCTCCTTTTATAAGTAGAATTGGTTCAGTTGTAATTTTTTTTTTTTCTGGCTATTGTTAATACTGCTGCAATGAATATTGGGGATGCATACATATTTTTGAGTTATGATTTTCTCCAAATATATGCCCAGGAGTGAGATTTCTGTATCATGTGGTAACTCTGTTTTTAGTTTTTTAAGGAAACCCCATACTGTCTTCATAGTAGCTACAAGCAATTTGCATTCCCACCAAGAGTGTAGTAGTATTCACTTTTCTCCACACTCTCTCCAGCATTTAATTTGTAGATGTTTTGATGATGACCATTCTGACCAGTGTGAGGTTATACTTCATTGTAGTTTTGATTTGCATTTCTGTATTAACTAGTAATTTTAACCATCTTTTCATGTTTTTTTAATCAATCTGTATTCTTCTTTGGAGAAATGTCTGTTTAGGTCTTCCACCCATTTTTTGATGAGATGCCTTTCTTTAATAAAAATTTTGACACATTGTTTATGGCTCACCAATTTCCCAAATACCTAAATTTGGCAACACTCTACCGTTGATTTTGTAACCATATAGCTCAGAGCATGTAGTTTCTAAGGATCTTGTTAAAAATTCCTCCAGTTCCAAAATTATTGGTTTAATAATAAATTTAGCATTTATGTGATATAAAATTATTCATTATAAGACATCTGTGGTTTCAAGAGATTATAGAGACCACCAGATATTGCTTTATTTAGAGATGAACAAACCAGCTCCTAAATATATTCAGCGACTTTTTAAGCTAACATAATGAAGGTAACTAAAACATAAAATTAAGTGATAAATATTTAGAAAAAATAGAGACATACTACTTACTTCCTTTGGTCATACATTTCCTCCCTCCCTTCCTTCCACCCTATCTTCCTACCTTCCTACCTTCCTTCCTTTCCAAAGGATTAATATAATTTTTCTGCATTGCTTCTAAACCCTTGAAGAATAAAACACATTTTATGTTTCTTGGCAGCAGTTTAAAAACCTAATAGATGATCATCTCAGCCTTGTGGGCTAGCTCATACTGCTAAATATAATTTTTACCTTGATTCTAAAACAGGTGAACTCTTTTAAAATAATTGACTTCTCTTTTAATCAAGGTGGTAGGTTGCAGATGGATTTCAATGGCCAGAATCTACTTATCTCCTAAAAATATAAGTATATGAAAATGAAACTATGGTTATTAAATAGAGATCATGGAGACTACAACTGACACTTGAAGATAAATTTTCTATAGTTATGAATGCCTCAACAAAAAATTAAATAATATTTGATCCCATTTAACTGAATAATTTATGAAAGAGTAAAGGAGAAGATTGACTAGAACATGAATAAAATGAGCAGGATTTTGGTGTAAGTAAGTCTACTACATGATCTGTCAAACACTGAAAAATATTTTAGAAAAATCCACCTTCAGTGCCAGTTTGCTTGTTTTCCCCTCTTTTTATACTAAATCATACTCGAGGGACATATTTTTTTGAGATACTGGTTAATTACCAACTAAATAAGTAGTAGTGTCATGTATTATTGTATACCCCCCATGTATATATATATATATATATAATAGTGCTCCAGATATTTTTGTGTTACAAATCAGTTATTTGAATTTAACATTATTCCAATATAGTGAGTTTACTTGAAGACATTTTGAGAGCTATTTTAAAGTTATACTCTTGTCATTCATAAACATACTATAAACTAGTAAGAAAATTTCAATTATGGTTCAGGATTTCTGTCTCCTCAACACTCCAGAGCATTTGAGTCCACCTTTATGGTGGTTATTTAATAGTATATTCAGATTACAGTTATGTGAGGACTTATCATATCCTTCTTCCCACAGTGGATCATGTAGTAAATGTTTATTATTGAATACAACATGATTTACTGTCAAGTTCTTAAATTACTTGTATTTAATATGTTATGCAGAAATAATTTCTGTTTTAACTGAATATACATACTAATATATTTTATTTAAATAATATATGAATACTAAATTGAATACTAAATTTAGGAACACTACAAACAGTTCAAAGATCCATCTACTGTCGTAGCTTCAGTGAATGTTCCTGTGCTTGATTTCTGCTTGCAATAACTCTAATAGAATATTAAAGCTTCTTGCAGATTTTATTTCCAGGAAATATAATCATAGAATGTTGCTGTGATTGTTTTAAGGCTATTTGACTAATTATTGGAAATATAACTATTTAAAGGTCTCATGTAAATATAAAATTCACTATATAGCATTGGGACTTGTGTCTAGCCAACCAAACTTTCTAAATATCACTATAGTTGCCAGGGATATTCTGAGAATTATAATTATCAAGAGACATTTGTGAATTTTCTGCATTTCCTTGTATGTTCCTTTGCAAAAATGTGTGGACCAAGACAGAGTAATTCAAAGTGGCAAAGTAACCTGAGCCATGAGGAGAGTAGATGTGGCTCAGTATCAAGATGGCACTGATTTAAAATAGGGAAAAAGAAAGTTATTGAGTAGCCAGCCTCTGTGTATTACTTAAAGCAAAATAAAGCTGAGTTCCGAGGCTGGTGTACTTGATCATACAGCTCCATGGCAGGAAGTGGAAACATGGTCGAGATTATAAAGCAATACTCTCTGTGCATTTCACCTCTCACTTTGAGGGCTGCATGGTAAAATGCCACAGCATTTTTTTTTATACTTCCCTTTCAGGGCAATAGACTAGACTGGGAAAAAAAAAAAAAGAAGCCTGGTAGATAGGTAGACATTCATCTTTATATCATTCATAAACATACTATAAACTAGTAAGAAAATTTCAATTATGGTTCAGGATTTCTGTCTCCTCAACACTCCAGAGCATTTGAGTCCACCTTTATGGTGGTTATTTAATAGTATATTCAGATTACAGTTATGTGAGGACTTATCATATCCTTCTTCCCACAGTGGATCATGTAGTAAATGTTTATTATTGAATACAACATGATTTACTGTCAAGTTCTTAAATTACTTGTATTTAATATGTTATGCAGAAATAATTTCTGTTTTAACTGAATATACATACTAATATATTTTATTTAAATAATATATGAATACTAAATTGAATACTAAATTTAGGAACACTACAAACAGTTCAAAGATCCATCTACTGTCGTAGCTTCAGTGAATGTTCCTGTGCTTGATTTCTGCTTGCAATAACTCTAATAGAATATTAAAGCTTCTTGCAGATTTTATTTCCAGGAAATATAATCATAGAATGTTGCTGTGATTGTTTTAAGGCTATTTGACTAATTATTGGAAATATAACTATTTAAAGGTCTCATGTAAATATAAAATTCACTATATAGCATTGGGACTTGTGTCTAGCCAACCAAACTTTCTAAATATCACTATAGTTGCCAGGGATATTCTGAGAATTATAATTATCAAGAGACATTTGTGAATTTTCTGCATTTCCTTGTATGTTCCTTTGCAAAAATGTGTGGACCAAGACAGAGTAATTCAAAGTGGCAAAGTAACCTGAGCCATGAGGAGAGTAGATGTGGCTCAGTATCAAGATGGCACTGATTTAAAATAGGGAAAAAGAAAGTTATTGAGTAGCCAGCCTCTGTGTATTACTTAAAGCAAAATAAAGCTGAGTTCCGAGGCTGGTGTACTTGATCATACAGCTCCATGGCAGGAAGTGGAAACATGGTCGAGATTATAAAGCAATACTCTCTGTGCATTTCACCTCTCACTTTGAGGGCTGCATGGTAAAATGCCACAGCATTTTTTTTTATACTTCCCTTTCAGGGCAATAGACTAGACTGGGAAAAAAAAAAAAAGAAGCCTGGTAGATAGGTAGACATTCATCTTTATATCATTGCATAAAGAAGGATAAACAATAAAATTCCTGATCATGTCAAAACAGTACTTTTAAAGCCTGGAACAAAATAAATTATATTAATACTTCCATAAACAATACCAGTATACACACACACACACCCTTTTAAAATGCATCATTTAAAATGAAGAGTATGAGGCTTTTTTCAAATTCTGATTAGTGAGAATCTGCATTCTTAATATATCTTTGCAAAATTCAGATGTAACATCAGAGGATAACAGTTTTCAAAACAGATAATGCAACAAAGAATTCAGAGGCAAGTTGCTTTGCTGCTTGTTTGATTTAAAAAAACAAAAATGATATGACTACACTTTGGGAAGTAGACTCAGAAGGATTCTCCAAAAAGAAAGCTATTCTGGAATGCAGTGCTTTTCTTGTTGATTTACTCTTGATTATTCTTTCCTCTTCCATTCAAGATCACACTCAACACAGAGTGAACCTGTGGAAAAAGGCCGTCCTCTTTTCTAAGCAGCAACAAATCTTAGAATTTCAGTTGCATTCAGGATAAGTAAACTCCAGAAAATCTCATAAAATTGGTCAGTTTACCAAATAGTCCACCATCAGCCTCCGTGCTATTTTACCAAGGTGGTGTTTTCCCAAAATCTCGTTGTTGGGGTTTCTTTCCTTTCAATCATGTCTTCCTCCTAACATAAGCTTTTGTTTTAGACTATTGCCTAAATTTCTAAAGCACCGAGACCATCGTTACCCTGAGTAGATTTTTTTCTTTTCTTCTAGCGGTATGTCTTATTCACAGGATTTGAGTATACTTTAAAAAAAATAAGTTGATTTTTCAACTTTAAAGTTATGTTTCAGGAATATAGTAAAGTGATTCATATATATATATATATATATATACATATGTATATATGTATATACATGTTTATGTATATATATGTATATACATATATATACACACACATATATATATAATGCTTCAGGCATACAGTAAAGTGATCCAAATACATACATATAGGTATGTGTGTATATATATATATATATATATATATATATATATATATATATATATACACATATTTGCACACACACACACTTTTCAGATCTTTTCCTTTATAGGTTATAAGAAGATATTGAATATAGATACCTGTCCTATACATTAGGTCCTTATTGTCTATTTTATACATACTAGTCTTTATCTGTTAAGGCTAAATTCACAATTTATTCCTCCCCCTTCCTTTCCTGTTGGCAACTGTGAGTTTGTTTTCTATGTCCGTAAGTTTATTTCTGTTTTGTAAACAAGTTCACTTGTATCATGCTTTTAGATTCTACATATAAGTGATACCATATGATATTTGTTATACTCTGACATACTCAGTATGATGATATCTGGGTCCATCCCTGTTGTCCAAATGGCATTGTTCATTCTTTATTGATGGCTGGATAATATTCCATTGTGTATATGTGCCACATCTTCTTTATCCATTCCTTTATTGATGGACATTCAGGGGGCTGCCACGTCTTAGCCATAGTAAGTAGTAGTACTGCTATGCACGTTGATGGCTGGATAATCCATTGTGTATTTACTTGTTTAAGAGGAACCAAAAAATCTACGTAAAACCTCTTTTCTAAGCAGCAACAAATCTTAGAATTTCAGTTGCATTCAGGATAAGTAAACTCCAGAAAATCTCATAAAATTGGTCAGTTTACCAAATAGTCCACCATCAGCCTCCGTGCTATTTTACCAAGGTGGTGTTTTCCCAAAATCTCGTTGTTGGGGTTTCTTTCCTTTCAATCATGTCTTCCTCCTAACATAAGCTTTTGTTTTAGACTATTGCCTAAATTTCTAAAGCACCGAGACCATCGTTACCCTGAGTAGATTTTTTTCTTTTCTTCTAGCGGTATGTCTTATTCACAGGATTTGAGTATACTTTAAAAAAAATAAGTTGATTTTTCAACTTTAAAGTTATGTTTCAGGAATATAGTAAAGTGATTCATATATATATATATATATATATATACATATGTATGTATGTGCATGTGTATATATATATATACACATATATATACACACACACATATATATATAATGCTTCAGGCATACAGTAAAGTGATCCAAATACATACATATAGGTATGTGTGTATATATATATATATATATATATATATATATATATATACACATATTTGCACACACACACACTTTTCAGATCTTTTCCTTTATAGGTTATAAGAAGATATTGAATATAGATACCTGTCCTATACATTAGGTCCTTATTGTCTATTTTATACATACTAGTCTTTATCTGTTAAGGCTAAATTCACAATTTATTCCTCCCCCTTCCTTTCCTGTTGGCAACTGTGAGTTTGTTTTCTATGTCCGTAAGTTTATTTCTGTTTTGTAAACAAGTTCACTTGTATCATGCTTTTAGATTCTACATATAAGTGATACCATATGATATTTGTTATACTCTGACATACTCAGTATGATGATATCTGGGTCCATCCCTGTTGTCCAAATGGCATTGTTCATTCTTTATTGATGGCTGGATAATATTCCATTGTGTATATGTGCCACATCTTCTTTATCCATTCCTTTATTGATGGACATTCAGGGGGCTGCCACGTCTTAGCCATAGTAAGTAGTAGTACTGCTATGCACGTTGTGGTGCATGTGTCTTTTTGGATTAGAGTTTTCTCTGGATATATGCCCAGGAGTGGGATTCCTGGATCATATGGCAACTCTATTTTTACTTTTTTAAGGAACACGTACATGGTTCTCCAGAGTTTGAGCCTACTATTTAAGCATCTTAATCTTTTTCTCAATTCTGAAAATTAGAGAGGAGAGAAAGGTCTCCTGGAAGGTCTTTCTTGGAAATTGAAGAATCACATATTCAGACACCTGGCCCTTGATTATCCTTGTCCCTGCTGAAACATTAGTACCAACCCTAGATTCATTAATACTAACCACAGGTCCCTTTTCTGCCCTGGGGTTAGAGGAAAATGGTGATGATATCCACCATTTTCACTTATCTCTAAGACTGAGTAATCTGATTAGGTTGGACTGATGTCTCTTTCCTTTAGCACTTTTTTGTATAGATTTTTTCTAAAGCTAAAAAAAGGATAATTTTTGCTAGAGAAATAGTCTTATGTAGCATGTGCATAGGGGCCTGTACTGGCTTTCCACTACCTAAGAATACTCTGAAATCTTCCTAAGAATTTGGGGGATATTACTTTAAAGAACAAGAGCATAATTGCTTTTGTACTAAGATAAAAGTTTTCATAAAGACTACAGAACTAATATGATGAATGTGGGAAATCTTACAGAATCTCAGATTTTGATGAGTTTGATATTGGTCTACATTTTGGAAATAGTGTCCAGTGACTCCTTGGTTCTAAGAACCCACCTGCCACCCTGAAAAAGGATACTGTTAGTTGTCTGAGATAACTGCCTCTTATTATTAGGGGGCATATGCTGATAAAATAGCCCATATTTTTCTAAGTTTTTTAACTAGGGTGCCAACAACCCCTGAAATACTTTTCTGAGTAGTTTCATGCAGAGCAATCTCACAGCAAAAACTTTATACAGCAAGGAGTCTACATGCCTTACCAGAGCACCTTCA
This sequence comes from Tragulus kanchil, assembly GCA_022376925.1. NCBI lineage: Eukaryota > Metazoa > Chordata > Mammalia > Artiodactyla > Tragulidae > Tragulus > Tragulus kanchil. The sequence goes on from JAIOJX010000031.1 coordinate 71,319,437, forward strand.
TGGATAATTGTCTGTAGGACATGTGGGAGGGTCCAGCTTGTGTGGGGCTCCAGTGATTCACAAATGTCTTGCTGGGAGACTACAGACTGGGTAGCTGTACAGACAGAAGAGAATTTGGTGTCCCAGACCTGACACAGCACTGAGCAAAACAAGAAGAGGGGAAGGGGAAGGGTTGCTCTAGACAGGAAAGGGGTTAGGCAAAGTTAAAAGACAAAGACAGAGACAAACAGCTCTGTTTGTTTTGTTGTGGTCCCTTGCATAGAGTGAATAATAGTTCAGGTAAGAGCTTCCCCTTTGTAGCATTTAGCACTTGCCAGGCCTTGTTCTAAATGCTTTAACAAATAGTAACTATAGTAATCCACACAATAGGAAGCAAGTACCAATGTTGATCCTATTTCACAGATAATGCAATAGAGAGTTTAGCTTCAGTTTAGATTTCTAAAACACACACATGAGTCCATGGGTTCCCCAGGCCCACAAAGCAAGCCAGAGTCAGAGACAGAACTCAAATCCAGAAAGTCTCCCAAATCTTTCTTTACTACAGTGCCTTACTGCCTTTCAGATAGGTACAGCACACAGCTATCTGTGAGCCAGCAAAGTCCTTCTTCTCTTTTTATGTTAACAATATTTTACTCTCTTTAGTGAAACAGAGGAAAGGTCCATTTTCCCCTCAATTTCCATATCTCTGAAATGCCCCCCTTTTTTGCCAATCAGTATGCATAATCGTTCACATTGCTGGTTATTTTGTAAAATGAAAGAATGATTTTAGAAACTGGTTTATGATTTAAAACAGACTGTGCTCACTGAGGAACATTTGGAAAGGGTGAAATTATAATTGAATGGGAGTGGGAAATACAGTTGTTTCCCTTAAGCAACTATTAATAATTTGAAATATATCCCATAAAGTATTTACTATTAATTTATGATCATAGGGGCATAAAGTTGGGCAAATTCTGGGAGACGGTGAGGGAAAGGGAGGCCTGGTGTACTGCAGTCCATGGGGGTCACAAAAGTTGGACATGACTTAGTGACTGAATGACATGAGAAATAGGTAAAACTTAAGTGCTTCTTAAAATTTTGCATTAAATATTTTTAAAAGTTACCTTGACACAAAGCCTCCTCGTTTGTCAGACTTCATATTGAATCCATCACATTGGTTCATTCTGTAGCAATTTGGGGTTCTCTTAGTCACTCTTCCCTAAGACGGATATTTTTTGGAGAATAAGATGTATTTTCTGTCCTCATAGGGCTGAACTTTCAGTGAGTTTTACTGACCATAAATCTTTCACTAAGTATAGTCTAATTATTTAATAACAGGTTTCTCATTTTGATTAACTCTAATAGGGTTTAACTTCTAAGAAATGTATTCTGTCTAAGTAAAGGGAGTAGAACACTATTGTTAAATTAATGTTGAAGAGCATTTTCTTAACTCTATTTTTTAAACGTTTTTCACTAGTAATGACTTTGACAACAAATTTAAAGATTATCCCCAAATTGTCACTGCCTATCTGAAGCTTTAAAAGTATAAATATTTTTGTTCAAACCTAGTCAGGATTAAAAGGAAACTCATTTTATACCACATTTATGCATCACTTAATGCAGCCATATTTTTCACTTTTAATGTTCCATGTTGACAAAATATTTTGGTCCTACAATGTATCCTTTTATGATGGATCATGTAAGTACTGCTAAACTCTAAGCATTGTGCTCTGAACATATGAAATGTTTTTGATTGGAATGGATTGGATTGAATTGCATTGTAGAAATTCATGTTAAACAGGAGCCTGTTTCTCTACAAACAGCACAAATTTTGTTCCATGTTCCCAAAGTTAGAAGTACATCGTAAACTGATGAATAATTTGAAAAAGGGTGAAATTATAATTGAATGGGAGTGGGAAATACAGTTGTTTCCCTTAAGCAACTATTAATAATTTGAAATATATCCCATAAAGTATTTACTATTAATTTATGATCATAGGGGCATAAAGTTGGGCAAATTCTGGGAGACGGTGAGGGAAAGGGAGGCCTGGTGTACTGCAGTCCATGGGGGTCACAAAAGTTGGACATGACTTAGTGACTGAATGACATGAGAAATAGGTAAAACTTAAGTGCTTCTTAAAATTTTGCATTAAATATTTTTAAAAGTTACCTTGACACAAAGCCTCCTCGTTTGTCAGACTTCATATTGAATCCATCACATTGGTTCATTCTGTAGCAATTTGGGGTTCTCTTAGTCACTCTTCCCTAAGACGGATATTTTTTGGAGAATAAGATGTATTTTCTGTCCTCATAGGGCTGAACTTTCAGTGAGTTTTACTGACCATAAATCTTTCACTAAGTATAGTCTAATTATTTAATAACAGGTTTCTCATTTTGATTAACTCTAATAGGGTTTAACTTCTAAGAAATGTATTCTGTCTAAGTAAAGGGAGTAGAACACTATTGTTAAATTAATGTTGAAGAGCATTTTCTTAACTCTATTTTTTAAACGTTTTTCACTAGTAATGACTTTGACAACAAATTTAAAGATTATCCCCAAATTGTCACTGCCTATCTGAAGCTTTAAAAGTATAAATATTTTTGTTCAAACCTAGTCAGGATTAAAAGGAAACTCATTTTATACCACATTTATGCATCACTTAATGCAGCCATATTTTTCACTTTTAATGTTCCATGTTGACAAAATATTTTGGTCCTACAATGTATCCTTTTATGATGGATCATGTAAGTACTGCTAAACTCTAAGCATTGTGCTCTGAACATATGAAATGTTTTTGATTGGAATGGATTGGATTGAATTGCATTGTAGAAATTCATGTTAAACAGGAGCCTGTTTCTCTACAAACAGCACAAATTTTGTTCCATGTTCCCAAAGTTAGAAGTACATCGTAAACTGATGAAATGAATTTTTGCAAATAATATGTGGTTGAGTGTTCTTTACTTCTGAATCATTCTGTGGAAACCAATGCTCATTGGCATTCAGGCTTAATCAGCTTCTAAGCCTGTTAAGGTATAGTTGGATAGCATTGCATTCTGGTGGTGACCTTTGACAAGTTTTCCATTTGCTAATGGTTACATGGAATTTCTTGTGGCAGGTGAGCGATTCAAGTAGTTCAGGAAAATCATGAAGCAGTGAAACCATTTAAAGATATCTCTGCTGTCTTCTCTTTCCTCTCCAATCTGCCCGCCGATGATTTCTCCTCCCCGCCCACTTAACTCACTTTTCCAGAACCCTCCTGTCCTGAAAAACTCTCTCAAGTTGATATCAGAAGCCGAAGAATTAACATTCAGCTAGCTCTTTAGCGTTCATGAGTGCTTTCATCTCTGGGAGCACTAAAAACCCCTAGTATTATTGCCCCTTATTTGACAGACAAGGAAGCTGAAATTTGGACAGAAGGGACTGAACAAAGTGGCAAGAGTGAGAGTTGGCCTCAGAGCAGACTGTAAATGCTTTACTCTTTCTGATTTAACTGAAGGTCTCTCAGGGAAAGAGCCTGGCAAGCTATCGTCCATAGGGCTGCACAGAGTTGGGCATGACTGAAGTGACTGAGTGAGCTAGTGAGCTCTCAGGAAAAACTCCCAGTTCTCAAGGGCTTCTTGCATCTCTATTGTGATTACCCATTGTTTCTTCTGTGCCATTTTGTATTTCCACCCTTAGTTTTCATTGTAAATGTAATGGTTTGAGAAGAATATCTTACTTTCAAGACCAAGTAGAAGTAGGAGCTCAGGACAAGAAGCTTTTCCCCAGTCTTTGTAGTCCTCACCCACTCCCTGACCCCCATCCCCAGTGTTCTGGCAGCAATAAACTTCACTGTATGTAAGAAAATGGGGGAATGGTCCTACAATGTATCCTTTTATGATGGATCATGTAAGTACTGCTAAACTCTAAGCATTGTGCTCTGAACATATGAAATGTTTTTGATTGGAATGGATTGGATTGAATTGCATTGTAGAAATTCATGTTAAACAGGAGCCTGTTTCTCTACAAACAGCACAAATTTTGTTCCATGTTCCCAAAGTTAGAAGTACATCGTAAACTGATGAAATGAATTTTTGCAAATAATATGTGGTTGAGTGTTCTTTACTTCTGAATCATTCTGTGGAAACCAATGCTCATTGGCATTCAGGCTTAATCAGCTTCTAAGCCTGTTAAGGTATAGTTGGATAGCATTGCATTCTGGTGGTGACCTTTGACAAGTTTTCCATTTGCTAATGGTTACATGGAATTTCTTGTGGCAGGTGAGCGATTCAAGTAGTTCAGGAAAATCATGAAGCAGTGAAACCATTTAAAGATATCTCTGCTGTCTTCTCTTTCCTCTCCAATCTGCCCGCCGATGATTTCTCCTCCCTGCCCACTTAACTCACTTTTCCAGAACCCTCCTGTCCTGAAAAACTCTCTCAAGTTGATATCAGAAGCCGAAGAATTAACATTCAGCTAGCTCTTTAGCGTTCATGAGTGCTTTCATCTCTGGGAGCACTAAAAACCCCTAGTATTATTGCCCCTTATTTGACAGACAAGGAAGCTGAAATTTGGACAGAAGGGACTGAACAAAGTGGCAAGAGTGAGAGTTGGCCTCAGAGCAGACTGTAAATGCTTTACTCTTTCTGATTTAACTGAAGGTCTCTCAGGGAAAGAGCCTGGCAAGCTATCGTCCATAGGGCTGCACAGAGTTGGGCATGACTGAAGTGACTGAGTGAGCTAGTGAGCTCTCAGGAAAAACTCCCAGTTCTCAAGGGCTTCTTGCATCTCTATTGTGATTACCCATTGTTTCTTCTGTGCCATTTTGTATTTCCACCCTTAGTTTTCATTGTAAATGTAATGGTTTGAGAAGAATATCTTACTTTCAAGACCAAGTAGAAGTAGGAGCTCAGGACAAGAAGCTTTTCCCCAGTCTTTGTAGTCCTCACCCACTCCCTGACCCCCATCCCCAGTGTTCTGGCAGCAACCAGCTGAGCCCAATCTCCATCACTGTATGTAAGAAAAGATAGGTAAGAGAGAGGAGGGGTACAAGGACATAGTCTCGGGGGATGTATTTGTATGCATACACTCCTGTGAAGGGGGATTTTTCAAGTGTTATCCAGGTTGACCAATTTGGCCTTTTAGAACCAGGAAATGGCAAGAAGAGGCGTACTTGTCATGTGATAAAATCTGTTTCCTGTTTGCAAGCTGAAAGGCAGAATGCTTATGTGTTCTATGTAATCTCTGAAAATTCTATTACACTGAACTAACCAATATAAAGAAAATTTGTAGAAGTCACAGATTTAATTTAATAATAAGAGCATAGCAGTGTGCTACAAAAAATCTCATGTTCTCTTATATATTATGTTGTTGCCGTACTTTCAATAGGCGCATAAGCATCATCAGAAGTTATGAGGATTCTTCTAAGGTGCACATGTATTGTTAAAATACCAACTGAGTGACAGACAGAGTTGTGAGAATTCATGAAGGAAGGTCTAATACATTGCTGTAGGAGTAAAAGCTTTTGACCTATGGAGCAACTAATACAATATTATCCTGCCAAAGGTGTGACTTTGGTAAATGACACTGCCCTTCAGCTATAGTATAGTGTTCATGACACACATTTACTTGTAATAACTTCCTTTCTGGAAAAATATGTTTGTACCATCTTTTTTTCAATAATATTATTGCAGTATCAGTTTAATTCTGTTTTCTCAGGATACATCAGATGAATTTGAAGAATGAACTAAATACATATGTAAGTACATATAACATGCTAAACAGATAGAAAAATGAAGAACAAAGTACTTATGCATATATGGAAACATATAAACATATTAGCTAACAATGTAGCATATACAACATATTAAAGGGAAAGAGCCTAGCTTCTCAGGAAACAACTCCCATTTGGTTTAATTTTTTGTTTCTTCTGTGCCATTTTGTATTTCCACCCTTAGTTTTCATTGTAAATGTAATGGTTTGAGAAGAATATCTTACTTTCAAGACCAAGTAGAAGTAGGAGCTCAGGACAAGAAGCTTTTCCCCAGTCTTTGTAGTCCTCACCCACTCCCTGACCCCCATCCCCAGTGTTCTGGCAGCAACCAGCTGAGCCCAATCTCCATCACTGTATGTAAGAAAAGATAGGTAAGAGAGAGGAGGGGTACAAGGACATAGTCTCGGGGGATGTATTTGTATGCATACACTCCTGTGAAGGGGGATTTTTCAAGTGTTATCCAGGTTGACCAATTTGGCCTTTTAGAACCAGGAAATGGCAAGAAGAGGCGTACTTGTCATGTGATAAAATCTGTTTCCTGTTTGCAAGCTGAAAGGCAGAATGCTTATGTGTTCTATGTAATCTCTGAAAATTCTATTACACTGAACTAACCAATATAAAGAAAATTTGTAGAAGTCACAGATTTAATTTAATAATAAGAGCATAGCAGTGTGCTACAAAAAATCTCATGTTCTCTTATATATTATGTTGTTGCCGTACTTTCAATAGGCGCATAAGCATCATCAGAAGTTATGAGGATTCTTCTAAGGTGCACATGTATTGTTAAAATACCAACTGAGTGACAGACAGAGTTGTGAGAATTCATGAAGGAAGGTCTAATACATTGCTGTAGGAGTAAAAGCTTTTGACCTATGGAGCAACTAATACAATATTATCCTGCCAAAGGTGTGACTTTGGTAAATGACACTGCCCTTCAGCTATAGTATAGTGTTCATGACACACATTTACTTGTAATAACTTCCTTTCTGGAAAAATATGTTTGTACCATCTTTTTTTCAATAATATTATTGCAGTATCAGTTTAATTCTGTTTTCTCAGGATACATCAGATGAATTTGAAGAATGAACTAAATACATATGTAAGTACATATAACATGCTAAACAGATAGAAAAATGAAGAACAAAGTACTTATGCATATATGGAAACATATAAACATATTAGCTAACAATGTAGCCACATATAAAGATATTTCTTTGAGAAACAATGTTTTCATAAGCCTAGATCAACAAAAGTGTGCTAGTGTGTCAGCTGTGTCCAAGAGTAACAAAAATAGTATACTAAAAAATGAAATATTTTAAATTAGGCTGTGTGATTGCTTGTTCAATGGAAATAAATGGGCCTATGGGGACCTAGAACATTCCATTCCCACTAGTGGTAACTTTTGTACAGTAGAGCTACAGTTAAGTTGTTGCTTCAGATAAGTTTATGGCATTGCTAGGAGCTTATGCATATCTTCATTTTTAAGTAAAAAAGTCCTGTTGGAATGTTTTCATTGACAAAATTGTTCATGTCATTAGACAACATATAGCCTCTTATTTTTCACATTAGGTTCTCCTGCACATTTATTCAAATTATTTGGCAACAAAATTATGGATTTTGTTTGAGCGCAACTATGTGTGAAATGAAGAAGATGCAAGATTCATAACTGTATAAAATTTGTTTCTATTATATAAAACTTAGAGATGGTTAAGTGTTCCTCTTACATATTAGATATATTAAGTAACTCACATATAGACAAATACATGTCAAAGAAATGAGACACATGTGGATGTTTAGTGAGAAAAGACTTCAAGAGGTAAATATTTTGTCAAGGAAAAGGTGCTTGTGTGAACTGAACATGTTGCACCGTAATCTGTGTAGCAGTTGAGAACAGTTTCTCACTTTTTGGTTTGCTGGAGGCTTTTCCCCTCCTTACTTTCCACTGGTCAATGTTTTTCTTTGTGCTGTAGTTATCCTTCCTTTGGTTTCCTTTGAAAAGCTTAGGTGGTTTAAAATGACATGTACTGCACCATATTTGAAATATAAAATAAAATAATTGCCTTTTACATCTCTAGAGAAGAAGAAAGTAATGGGTATATGCTATTGTTGTCTCATCTTTACCCCATCCTTAGATAGTTGTTCCAATATGATTAGCACTTCCTACATGTCTTCTTGAGGGGTCTGTTATATCTCTCCAAATACCCATTTGATTATTAATTTGAAATATGAATCAATTCTTCAGTCAAACAAAAAAATTATAATTGGAATTTAAAGGAGTACTTTGGGACTATATATTTGTGATTGATCAGGTAGGTAACAACTTTCCGCCGACACATACTTTCTCACACACTCACACACAAAATTTTTTTAGATTTTCACTACAGAGTCTATTGGAATAAGTGACATTAGCATTATTACATAATTGTCAAGGATAGTACTGTAGAAAATTTCACTTACAATTTTTTTCCATACAACTCTAGAATTCAGTGTTTTCCCTAGGGTATTTTAATACATGTGTGAAGTGCTTGTTCAGTCTTATATTCATTTACTCATTGATTTCTTACACAATTTTAGGACCTAGTCTGTACTGAGAATTATACAAAGTCTTATTAAGTACAAAACTGAACTTCTTTCTTGCAGTCTGGCTGTTCACTGTGTGGCTCGGGCTCCGTCCCTGGTTAAACTGTGCAGCCAAAACCAAGCAAAATAGCTTCTTCTTTACTTTTTCTTCAGTATATTTTGAAACAAATTGCTAGAAATAAAGGAAGTAATAAATGAAATATGTATTATGTGTTAAAGGAGAACAGAGAACACTATGCTACCGTGTGACAATCAGAACATGCATGCAGCCCCCAGTTTGCAGGTTGTTTAGTCTGCTCAGCTTCTCTCTAGATCAGTTTCTCTTTCTGTAAAATGGAGATCACAATTCCTATCCTTCAGTGTTATGATTCAGATCAATTAGAAAGTATCTAATACATAGAGGAGGCACTCAATACATAAGAAGGCTGAGCACTGGAGAACTGTTATGTTCAAACTGTGGTACTGCAGAAGACTCTTGAGAGTCTCTTGGGCTGCAAGGAGATAAGACCAGTCAATCCTAAAGAAAACTAACCCTGAATATTCATTGGAAGGACTGATGCTGAAGCTGAAGCCCCAATACTTTGGCCACATGATGTGAAGAGCCAACTCACTAAAAAAAGACACACATGCTGGAAAGATTGAGGGCAGGAGGAAGAGGGGGCTGCAGAGGATGAGATGGTTAGATAGCATCACTGACTCAATGGACTTGAGATAACGAAGGAGAAAGGAGCCTGGCGTCCTGTAGTCCATGGAATCAAAGAGTTGGACACAATTTACAACTGAACAACAACAACAAGGCATTTAGTAAATGTCCATTTTCCTCTGTCACCCTCCTCACTCTTGCCTGGAATTTATGATGTATAATCTGACTACTAGTTAACAGACTTGTTTCCAGAACTTGTGAAGAATGCGAAGTTATATCTGGAAAACAAAACATGAATGGTGCCAAACACAGCAACTCCTTAGACACAGCAAAATAGATTTCCAACAAAATGATAGATGGTCCCAGGTATAGCATGGCATATATTGAGATTACTGTTTATATCAAATAATATATTAACTACTATTTTTTTCACAAATGCTATAAACTCAGAGTGCTATTACAAGCAATGAGTGAATGTGGTAAAAACTGTAAATAAAGTTCTCCAGAGGGATCTAAGGAATGCATCTAGGATCCTTGTGGCTCAGACAATAAAGAACTCTCGATGTGGGAGAGCCAGTTTCCATCTCTGAGTCAGGAAAGGGAATGGCAATCCACTCTAGTATTCTTGCTTGGAGAACGTCTGAGCACAGACTCCAAGCAACTGAAAGCCTCTTCTGATGAGATCTAGGAACCATCTGAGTACAAGTTTATTGGGGTTCGATGTATGTCTCACAGTTCAAGTCAGACTTTGTGGCCCAGCAGTGGAACTGCAGAAGTTAAGGGAGAAATAAAAAAAAAAAAAAAAAAAAAAACAGTGAAAGAATGAAAGTTGTCTTCCTGAGAGGCATCTGGTCATGCCTTGCCAGTTTCTCAGAGTCCCAAACATATTGCAACTTGAGAATCAAATGTGAGTAGTGAGAAAGGACGTGTGTTTAAGGCAGCTGAAGTTTACCTGGGAAGACATGTAAGGCAAAACACTCCCTTTTATGGTACAGGTGATAACCAACCAAATTTACAACAACTCAGATTATTTACATAAAGATCTCTGATTGGAGGAATTTGCTATTATCAGAATAGTAAGTAATTGTTGTTGCTCAGTCACTAAGTCTTGTCTGACTCTTTGTGACCCTATGCACTGAAGCACTCCGGACATCCCTGTCTTTCACCATCTACCAGAGTTGGCTCAAACTCATGTCCATTGAGTTGGTGATGCCATCCAACCATTTCATCCTCTACTATCCTCTTCTCCTCCTGCCTACAACCTTTCTCAGCATCAGGATTTTTTCCAATGAGTCAGCTCTTCATATCAGGTGGCCAAAGTATTGTAGCTTCAGTCCCAGCATCAGTCCTTCCAATGAATATTCAGGGTTGATTTCCTTTAGGGTTAGCAATGGTATTCTCCCAATTCTGATAACAAAATATTCGTGAAAACCTCTTTGTTGTGAATCAAAACCTTAACCTGTCTTTGGTTGTTCTCCTCCAGTTATTTTTCAGGTAGTTCTCATGTCCCCCTGGAGCTTACTATTTTCTTGAACTGGCTTAATCTTTTCTACACAAGAATTGTTTTGAATCCTCTTATGACTGACAAAGTCATAAAGTGTGATGTGAACATAGTACTAAAGCATGATTTGATAGGCATGGCGTATAGTCCACCCACTTTAATGTGTTCTTCAGTCTGAGACAACTTTTACGTGGCCACATGTTGTCGATATGTCTGAGTTCATCATCAACTCAAATCGTTACATGCTATTTAATTGGCTACATTTGCTGTTAATTTCTCTCTTTTTAAAATCCTGAGCCTAACATTTATTCAATCAATTAGAAGGAGTCAATTTTTACAGCTTTTCTACTTTGATTTATACCCAGATTCTATTCAAACTCAATTCCACCCAAGTGTGTGTTTTTAATATTCCACCTATCTGTAAATTCACTTTATTTGAATTTTCAAGGAATATGTCATTTCTTCTCAGCAATTGTAATTTGAAATAAAAGTGTTAATCACTCAGTCACATTCAACTCTAGTGACCCTGTGGACTGTGACTTGCCAGGCTCCTCTGTCCATTGGGTTCTCTTGACAAGGATATTGGAATGGGTTGTTTCTCCAGGGGATCTTCATGACCCAAGGATTGAACCTGGGTCTCCTGCATTTCAGGTAGATTCTTTACTATTCGAGGTCTCAGGGAAGAGATTATATTTTAGACCTCTTAATTGAAGGCTGCCTATTTTTCTGAAGAAAAATGGGCAGTGTTATCTCTTGAAATCTCAGACCTTACAAACTTGTAAGAATTTGGCATTATAATGTTTCAGTGTTTCTGGGTGTTTGGGGTTCAGTAGAAAGCCTCAGTCATAATTTGCCTAAAGCAAGTCTTAAATTTTTAATTATGTGTAATAAATCCAGGTATATTTACTCCACATATTGCATGATTCATTTACACTTCAATCACTATGTTGTTGTTTTTGAAGAACCATTTGATGTCTATAAGCCCTTTGAGCCTTTAAAATGTGCTTATAAAACCCAATCCCTCCCCATGCACATACACACACACATACATATTATTTGAAAATAGATCACTATATTTTGTCCAGGGTTAAAAAAAATCAAATGCCTATACTTGGGGTACGACTTTAATCTTTATATAATACTTGACCACATTATACTCAACTAAAATAATTCCGGGGATTCCTTATGCTACAATTTTTCATAAGTGTGATGTGAACATAGTACTAAAGCATGATTTGATAGGCATGGCGTATAGTCCACCCACTTTAATGTGTTCTTCAGTCTGAGACAACTTTTACGTGGCCACATGTTGTCGATATGTCTGAGTTCATCATCAACTCAAATCGTTACATGCTATTTAATTGGCTACATTTGCTGTTAATTTCTCTCTTTTTAAAATCCTGAGCCTAACATTTATTCAATCAATTAGAAGGAGTCAATTTTTACAGCTTTTCTACTTTGATTTATACCCAGATTCTATTCAAACTCAATTCCACCCAAGTGTGTGTTTTTAATATTCCACCTATCTGTAAATTCACTTTATTTGAATTTTCAAGGAATATGTCATTTCTTCTCAGCAATTGTAATTTGAAATAAAAGTGTTAATCACTCAGTCACATTCAACTCTAGTGACCCTGTGGACTGTGACTTGCCAGGCTCCTCTGTCCATTGGGTTCTCTTGACAAGGATATTGGAATGGGTTGTTTCTCCAGGGGATCTTCATGACCCAAGGATTGAACCTGGGTCTCCTGCATTTCAGGTAGATTCTTTACTATTCGAGGTCTCAGGGAAGAGATTATATTTTAGACCTCTTAATTGAAGGCTGCCTATTTTTCTGAAGAAAAATGGGCAGTGTTATCTCTTGAAATCTCAGACCTTACAAACTTGTAAGAATTTGGCATTATAATGTTTCAGTGTTTCTGGGTGTTTGGGGTTCAGTAGAAAGCCTCAGTCATAATTTGCCTAAAGCAAGTCTTAAATTTTTAATTATGTGTAATAAATCCAGGTATATTTACTCCACATATTGCATGATTCATTTACACTTCAATCACTATGTTGTTGTTTTTGAAGAACCATTTGATGTCTATAAGCCCTTTGAGCCTTTAAAATGTGCTTATAAAACCCAATCCCTCCCCATGCACATACACACACACATACATATTATTTGAAAATAGATCACTATATTTTGTCCAGGGTTAAAAAAAATCAAATGCCTATACTTGGGGTACGACTTTAATCTTTATATAATACTTGACCACATTATACTCAACTAAAAATAATTCCTGTGTGAATCCTTTGCTTAAAAAGTATGTTAAGGCTTAGGTGTTTTACCTGACTATTTCAGAGACTCATATGACTAACCAAACAGCCAAAAAAGTGTTAGCTATAAGTCTAGAAGAGATTTTTTATAAACTCTTCATTTCCTTTTACATATCAACAGAAGCTTTTCACAGCCCAGCCCCAGTCATATCTAAATATTCCTGGTATTTACAGCAAAATAGCCCATGTCTGCTGCACTTCTCGAGCTTGGTGCTCAGATTCAGCATGTCCACACTGAGGAATCTTTTACTCCCATTGGCACTGTTACTCACATCCCCATCACCATTATCATCACCCTCCTAGAATATCCTTTTCCCCTTTCCAAGTTTCTAAAACTGTCAAAGCTATTATATTAACCATTTAGCCAGTTTACCACTTGAAAATCTGGCAGAATTATAGATTGAGGGAGGAGAATTCTTACATCTTATTCAAGACGTCACCTCCTTTATGAAATCTTAGCGTTTTCCTCTCCACTCCATTTCCTTCTGTAATCCACCCTATTTCCTTCATTCCTATTAGCCATAACTTGACTGCAATGCAGACATTTATGTCTGAATTACCTTCACAGAATTCAACACACCCAGTGCAACTGAAGAGCACCAATATATTCCCAACCCTTAGAGTGACATCTAATATGCAATCACAAAGTTAGAAGGTACATTAGATGACTTCCAGATGGACAAGCTTATGTTTAGAACAAAGTTACAAACAGCCATTATAAATTTTCCTCTCCTTCCCAAAAAAGCTGTTACTGCATTAACTTTGTCGGAAAGATTGAGGGTTATGAGAATTTCCGGTTTTACTCCACATATTGCATGATTCATTTACACTTCAATCACTATGTTGTTGTTTTTGAAGAACCATTTGATGTCTATAAGCCCTTTGAGCCTTTAAAATGTGCTTATAAAACCCAATCCCTCCCCATGCACATACACACACACATACATATTATTTGAAAATAGATCACTATATTTTGTCCAGGGTTAAAAAAAATCAAATGCCTATACTTGGGGTACGACTTTAATCTTTATATAATACTTGACCACATTATACTCAACTAAAAATAATTCCTGTGTGAATCCTTTGCTTAAAAAGTATGTTAAGGCTTAGGTGTTTTACCTGACTATTTCAGAGACTCATATGACTAACCAAACAGCCAAAAAAGTGTTAGCTATAAGTCTAGAAGAGATTTTTTATAAACTCTTCATTTCCTTTTACATATCAACAGAAGCTTTTCACAGCCCAGCCCCAGTCATATCTAAATATTCCTGGTATTTACAGCAAAATAGCCCATGTCTGCTGCACTTCTCGAGCTTGGTGCTCAGATTCAGCATGTCCACACTGAGGAATCTTTTACTCCCATTGGCACTGTTACTCACATCCCCATCACCATTATCATCACCCTCCTAGAATATCCTTTTCCCCTTTCCAAGTTTCTAAAACTGTCAAAGCTATTATATTAACCATTTAGCCAGTTTACCACTTGAAAATCTGGCAGAATTATAGATTGAGGGAGGAGAATTCTTACATCTTATTCAAGACGTCACCTCCTTTATGAAATCTTAGCGTTTTCCTCTCCACTCCATTTCCTTCTGTAATCCACCCTATTTCCTTCATTCCTATTAGCCATAACTTGACTGCAATGCAGACATTTATGTCTGAATTACCTTCACAGAATTCAACACACCCAGTGCAACTGAAGAGCACCAATATATTCCCAACCCTTAGAGTGACATCTAATATGCAATCACAAAGTTAGAAGGTACATTAGATGACTTCCAGATGGACAAGCTTATGTTTAGAACAAAGTTACAAACAGCTATTATAAATTTTCTCTCCTCCCATCGTCCTCTTTCCTCACATAGAAAAATGCTGTTACTGCATTAACTTTGTCGGAAAGATTGAGGGTTATGAGAATTTTAACCAAATTGTGTTTTAGCACCTTGCTCCGATATGACGTAAACATTAGAAACATGAATTATTTCCAACAGATCAAACTGCAACAGCCAAGGTGGGCAGATCTAAGACACTGTTTGGTGGTCTCCTTTCAGGATGCACTCAAGCACATTGCCCTTTTGGGAGTTATTGTGATAACTACCCTCTTCAAAAGATGTAGAATCTACCACAAATGATAGCATTTAAGACTGTAAGACTTCATGATTCAGCTCTGTTTGTTCCTACCCCAAATGAGAAAGATGGATATCCTAACATTAGTGCAGCATTAAGAAATTTGACAAAAGCAGCAAAGAGCACATGTCTGGTGGAAAAAAATAAAAACAAAAACAAACTGAGCTATAGAGATAGCAAATGTTCATCTCCTTAAAAAAAAAAAACCACACACACACACACACACACAAATACCCAAACCTGAATTGAACCCTGTTTACTATTTAGTGTGTCTGGTCAAGTCATCTGAAGTCTTTAACTCAGTTGCCTAATATGCATAGTAGGAATTTTAAATTTGCTCTAGTCATTTCACAGGCACCAAGAAAATTCATAAGCAATAATAAATATAATTAAAAAAATTGTTTAAAAAGTGGAAAGTAAATAATGATTCACAATTCTACCTGAGTTCACTTTTAGAAACTGACCCAAAAATGATAGGATTTCCCGTTCCATGTGCAAATCTACTCTAGTGAAAAGATGAGGGAATTTTCAATTTTTTAAAAAATTTTTGGGAAAAATCAGTCTTTCCTTAATACTCTGAAGATAAAATGAGTTGGAACATATGCATTTAAGATTAAACATCCATTTCCTTCTGTATCCATATTCCTTCATTCCTATTAGCCATAACTTGACTGCAATGCAGACATTTATGTCTGAATTACCTTCACAGAATTCAACACACCCAGTGCAACTGAAGAGCACCAATATATTCCCAACCCTTAGAGTGACATCTAATATGCAATCACAAAGTTAGAAGGTACATTAGATGACTTCCAGATGGACAAGCTTATGTTTAGAACAAAGTTACAAACAGCTATTATAAATTTTCTCTCCTCCCATCGTCCTCTTTCCTCACATAGAAAAATGCTGTTACTGCATTAACTTTGTCGGAAAGATTGAGGGTTATGAGAATTTTAACCAAATTGTGTTTTAGCACCTTGCTCCGATATGACGTAAACATTAGAAACATGAATTATTTCCAACAGATCAAACTGCAACAGCCAAGGTGGGCAGATCTAAGACACTGTTTGGTGGTCTCCTTTCAGGATGCACTCAAGCACATTGCCCTTTTGGGAGTTATTGTGATAACTACCCTCTTCAAAAGATGTAGAATCTACCACAAATGATAGCATTTAAGACTGTAAGACTTCATGATTCAGCTCTGTTTGTTCCTACCCCAAATGAGAAAGATGGATATCCTAACATTAGTGCAGCATTAAGAAATTTGACAAAAGCAGCAAAGAGCACATGTCTGGTGGAAAAAAATAAAAACAAAAACAAACTGAGCTATAGAGATAGCAAATGTTCATCTCCTTAAAAAAAAAAAACCACACACACACACACACACACACAAATACCCAAACCTGAATTGAACCCTGTTTACTATTTAGTGTGTCTGGTCAAGTCATCTGAAGTCTTTAACTCAGTTGCCTAATATGCATAGTAGGAATTTTAAATTTGCTCTAGTCATTTCACAGGCACCAAGAAAATTCATAAGCAATAATAAATATAATTAAAAAAAAATTGTTTAAAAAGTGGAAAGTAAATAATGATTCACAATTCTACCTGAGTTCACTTTTAGAAACTGACGCTTCATGCTGAATAAAATGAATAGATATAGGTATTTGAATGCCCAGTTCCATGTGCCAAATTCTACATCTGAAGATGAGAAAGATGAGGGCAGTTTCACAATTCTATTACAAATAATTTCTTCAGGAAACATCAGTCTTTCCTTAATACTCATGAAGGTACTAACTGGAGTTTTGGAACATATGCATTTAAGGAGTTAAACATGCAGTCTTTTCTTGATAAATGAAAAGACTTATGAAAATTTCCCAGAAAATGAGAGATTATTTCTCACTGACCTCTGGCCTATATAAAAATGGAAAGCCACAAATAACTCTAAAGCTGATAAATTTACACCTGAATTTTCAGGAAATATTAACTATATTTTCATTTCCTTACTTTTAAGCATCATCAAGACAAGGTATCAGTTTTAGGTACTAGAATGGAGTAAAAAAAATTTAAATCATATTTTCTATTATCTATTTTATAGGAATTTCTTCTCCAGTATAAAAGAAAAAATATAAAGGCAGGTTGGAATAATTCTCTGTGTTATTGACGTTTATCATTCTAAGATCATTTGCTTTGTGTCCCTATTATCAGTTCTTGAGTTTCTATAATACTTTTTGCAATGTCATCTGAAACAGTATTTTTTTTTTTTAGTCTTTTCAACATCAGCAGAAGGAAAAGTGTTCTCCCATTTTCATAATATAATACTGGAATTATGTTCAAGAGAAAGTTCCTCTTTTTCCATAAACCATTTTAATTATATATTGTTATTTGGAGTGACTGACTACGGACATAGGTTTGGCGCTGCTGCAACTGCTGTAAAGCTATCAGAAGCTGTACTCTATGCTATGGCTGAAAACTGGGAATCCCAGCTCTGAAGAACCTTTACTATTTAGTGTGTCTGGTCAAGTCATCTGAAGTCTTTAACTCAGTTGCCTAATATGCATAGTAGGAATTTTAAATTTGCTCTAGTCATTTCACAGGCACCAAGAAAATTCATAAGCAATAATAAATATAATTAAAAAAAAATTGTTTAAAAAGTGGAAAGTAAATAATGATTCACAATTCTACCTGAGTTCACTTTTAGAAACTGACGCTTCATGCTGAATAAAATGAATAGATATAGGTATTTGAATGCCCAGTTCCATGTGCCAAATTCTACATCTGAAGATGAGAAAGATGAGGGCAGTTTCACAATTCTATTACAAATAATTTCTTCAGGAAACATCAGTCTTTCCTTAATACTCATGAAGGTACTAACTGGAGTTTTGGAACATATGCATTTAAGGAGTTAAACATGCAGTCTTTTCTTGATAAATGAAAAGACTTATGAAAATTTCCCAGAAAATGAGAGATTATTTCTCACTGACCTCTGGCCTATATAAAAATGGAAAGCCACAAATAACTCTAAAGCTGATAAATTTACACCTGAATTTTCAGGAAATATTAACTATATTTTCATTTCCTTACTTTTAAGCATCATCAAGACAAGGTATCAGTTTTAGGTACTAGAATGGAGTAAAAAAAATTAAGTCATATTTTCTATTATCTATTTTATAGGAATTTCTTCTCCGAGTATAAAAGAAAAAATATAAAGGCAGGTTGGAATAATTCTCTGTGTTATTGACGTTTATCATTCTAAGATCATTTGCTTTGTGTCCCTATTATCAGTTCTTGAGTTTCTATAATACTTTTTGCAATGTCATCTGAAACAGTATTTTTTTTTTTTAGTCTTTTCAACATCAGCAGAAGGAAAAGTGTTCTCCCATTTTCATAATATAATACTGGAATTATGTTCAAGAGAAAGTTCCTCTTTTTTTCCATAAACCATTTTAATTATATATTGTTATTTGGAGTGACTGACTACGGACATAGGTTTGGCGCTGCTGCAACTGCTGTAAAGCTATCAGAAGCTGTACTCCTATGCTATGGCTGAAAACTGGGAATCCCAGCTCTGACTTTCAGGAACCATAAGCTCAGAAACCTGCTCTGGCCACTGGCATTATTGTCCATATTTTACATCCTTCTTCCCCAGAGATTCCCGGGACCAGTCACGGGAAATCTCTGGGGAAGCCCTGACGGCATCATCACCCAAGCAGTTGTTAGTAGCCCCTTGACTCAGATGGGAATATCCCCAGGAAGTCCCCCACCACAAAAAGGAATGTGAAGAAGGTTCATCCTCCCTTGTTCAAGTCTAAACTCCTGACCCAGTTAGTAGTACTACTTTAAGTGCTATCTTCCTGGGACCCAGCTGCTTCAAAAGCATTGAACTTTGCTTTTCAAAATCTATTGCAATAGAAACATCATCTTATCTTATAGGTAATGCTACTTTCTCTCCTACACCTAGATTCACCCCAAATTTTGGAGAACAACACACGTTGAAGAGAGATCCCTAACCAATCCAGATAACTGAGTCCAGATAACTAAGAGACTCCCCCTCTAAATAATGTATCAATTGTTTACTATTGAAGTAAGGAAATTAACCTACATGGTACAAATAAGTAAATAAGTCTATAAGATTAGTTGATTTAAGCATACATAAGGATATATTAACTATAGTTCCCCTAGACAGAATCTTCTGTTTCATCATAGACCTTAAGAAATTTTCATCTTCAAATGCCACTCATCTCACATTTTAAGTGACAATGTAATTATTCATCATTCAAATCATGCTATTTGGTGAATGAAATGAGCCACTAATAATAATTGCACAGAAAATGTGTGTAAACCAGAACTTTCCCTCCAGACTGGAATGTCTAGGCACTCTGCTGTACCTGATGGAGAAAAGCTAAGTCACTAGCTTGGGGAATGTGTAAGTGGAGGAAAATTAAATTTTATGCTTGGAGTTTAGCAGCACAGTGTGCCATAAAGTCATCTAACAAAATACATCATGAAAGATAGCATTTTGTTATCATACAGAAAAACAATGTATTTTCAACACAATTGCATTTGTTTAAATTTTCATGCTACTGGATCTGACTGATAGTTTTCCCAGCTGTAAAGCTATCAGAAGCTGTACTCTATGCTATGGCTGAAAACTGGGAATCCCAGCTCTGACTTTCAGGAACCATAAGCTCAGAAACCTGCTCTGGCCACTGGCATTATTGTCCATATTTTACATCCTTCTTCCCAGAGATTCCCGGGACCAGTCAGGGGAAATCTCTGGGGAAGCCCTGACGGCATCATCACCCAAGCAGTTGTTAGTAGCCCCTTGACTCAGATGGGAATATCCCCAGGAAGTCCCCCACCACAAAAAGGAATGTGAAGAAGGTTCATCCTCCCTTGTTCAAGTCTAAACTCCTGACCCAGTTAGTAGTACTACTTTAAGTGCTATCTTCCTGGGACCCAGCTGCTTCAAAAGCATTGAACTTTGCTTTTCAAAATCTATTGCAATAGAAACATCATCTTATCTTATAGGTAATGCTACTTTCTCTCCTACACCTAGATTCACCCCAAATTTTGGAGAACAACACACGTTGAAGAGAGATCCCTAACCAATCCAGATAACTGAGTCCAGATAACTAAGAGACTCCCCCTCTAAATAATGTATCAATTGTTTACTATTGAAGTAAGGAAATTAACCTACATGGTACAAATAAGTAAATAAGTCTATAAGATTAGTTGATTTAAGCATACATAAGGATATATTAACTATAGTTCCCCTAGACAGAATCTTCTGTTTCATCATAGACCTTAAGAAATTTTCATCTTCAAATGCCACTCATCTCACATTTTAAGTGACAATGTAATTATTCATCATTCAAATCATGCTATTTGGTGAATGAAATGAGCCACTAATAATAATTGCACAGAAAATGTGTGTAAACCAGAACTTTCCCTCCAGACTGGAATGTCTAGGCACTCTGCTGTACCTGATGGAGAAAAGCTAAGTCACTAGCTTGGGGAATGTGTAAGTGGAGGAAAATTAAATTTTATGCTTGGAGTTTAGCAGCACAGTGTGCCATAAAGTCATCTAACAAAATACATCATGAAAGATAGCATTTTTGTTATCATACAGAAAAAACAATGTATTTTCAACACAATTGCACTTGTTTCAACGTGATTTTCTATTTCACTTATTTTCAAAGTAAAGTCCTTTACTGCTTCATGATAAATACCTCAAATAGTTTGGTGGATTTTTTTTTTTTGAAATATGGTTATAAAAAAAAGTTACTGGAGAGTAGATTCTTGTTTTCCATTTCAAAACTTCTGAATAAGAGTCTCTGAAAGTGGGACCCAGTAATTTTAGTTTTTAAGCAATCATCACTACAAATTTTTATGTTATAGGTAGGGAGAATCATGTGGTATGAAAAATAAAGAATATTTTGGGAGAAAGGAATGTTTTGGTGGGTTGAGGTTTTGTTTGTATTGTTATTTACCTGCACCTCCTTCATATAGTTAAATACAATTAATTCTTGGCATTTGTGATTTTGTAAAGTACCCAGGAACAATGTATTAGAGAATACTGAGCTATTATTCCCAAGGCAAATAAAGGATTAGGTTCCTGTGAGTCTCTGGTCACATTTTATATCAACTAGTTAATATATAACCTTAGCTCATGTGGGTTTCTGTTTAAAGACTCCTCATTTAGCATATGCTTTGATTCACTAACCTTGAGCTCACAGCCAACACCATTACAACTCATGCCTGCATGGAGCTGCCCGAACACATGAATTTTCTCTATAAGGCACATCCGCAGCCTTTTTGTCTTTAGGAATTCTAGACAGCACTTCAGCATCTCACTTGGAGCCCATTTTGGACAATGAGATAGTCAACAAAAAACACAAAAATGATGAAAGTGTGCCCCCAAACAGACTTCATGAATACTACTTGTTTACCTCGTGAGAGCTGAGATAGCAACACGGGGTGTCCTCTTGCTCCACCTCAGTTGGGGGGCCATGCACAGGGAGCCACTCATATCACCTGCTACTCTGCATGTGTCCTTGAGTGAGCACAAAACCACCCTGAGTATTGACCGGGGGTACTACAAATAATTCACAGCAAGCAAATTTGCAAATCTGGAATCTGTGAGTAATGAGGATGGACTGTAAGATGTTGCCTTAACTCTATGAGCATCTTCACTTACAGCTGGGTGACCCAAGTAGATTCCCAGTGGCATTCAAGAGGTAAATCTAAAATGGAGAGCAAGCGACCACAGGAAATATAGATTAAAAAGATAACTTTTCGAACTGTTTTCCCATAAGCAATGTGTAAGCCATACGAGTTCTCTAGATGTTCCTCTGCATTGGTGCTGTCACATTTTAGTCATTCTAATAGCTGGGTAATGACACCTCACTGAGATTTTAATTTGCATCTCCCTAGTGGGTAATATTTGGAAGTCTTTAAGCAGTTGTGTGACTACTACCCTCGAGTATTTATTCCAGGGAAATAGCAACCCTGATCCTCCCTCCCCAAACACCTGTACGTGGATGTTCATGGCATCTTTATTTGTAATAGCCCCAACCTGAAAACAGTCCAGTATTGTTCAATAACTAAGCTTGTTTGTTATTGAATAATTATTATTCAGTAACAGTTAAACAAACCCTGATACAACCTACCATGGATTATGACTGAGCATTAAAATGAAAAACTATTGGTACACACAACAACCTGAATGAATCTTGAGAAAGTTAGGTGGAGTGAATAAAATCAATTTTAAAAGGTTACACACGATGTGATTATTCCACTTACGTACAGTTCTCGAAATGAGAAAATTGTAGGAATGGAGAAGCGATGAGTGGTTGCTATGGGTTGAAAGGAGGTGGTAGGAACAGGAGAGAAGGTGGGTGTACTGCAAAAGGGCATTTCGGGGGATGCTTAGTGTAATGGAAACATTCTGTGCCTTGACTATATCAAAGTAAATGTGCTGGCTGTGATTGTACCATAGTTTTCCGAGATGTTACCATTGGATGTAAAGTGTATAAAGGGTCCATGGGAGCTCTGTGCTTTATTTCTTTCAGTTATGCGAATCTATGGCTACCTGAAACTAAGATTCTTTGTGAAAACTCATGGGGAAATACTTTCTCAGACAAACAAAGAGATATCACCTGCTACTCTGCATGTGTCCTTGAGTGAGCACAAAACCACCCTGAGTATTGACCGGGGGTACTACAAATAATTCACAGCAAGCAAATTTGCAAATCTGGAATCTGTGAGTAATGAGGATGGACTGTAAGATGTTGCCTTAACTCTATGAGCATCTTCACTTACAGCTGGGTGACCCAAGTAGATTCCCAGTGGCATTCAAGAGGTAAATCTAAAATGGAGAGCAAGCGACCACAGGAAATATAGATTAAAAAGATAACTTTTCGAACTGTTTTCCCATAAGCAATGTGTAAGCCATACGAGTTCTCTAGATGTTCCTCTGCATTGGTGCTGTCACATTTTAGTCATTCTAATAGCTGGGTAATGACACCTCACTGAGATTTTAATTTGCATCTCCCTAGTGGGTAATATTTGGAAGTCTTTAAGCAGTTGTGTGACTACTACCCTCGAGTATTTATTCCAGGGAAATAGCAACCCTGATCCTCCCTCCCCAAACACCTGTACGTGGATGTTCATGGCATCTTTATTTGTAATAGCCCCAACCTGAAAACAGTCCAGTATTGTTCAATAACTAAGCTTGTTTGTTATTGAATAATTATTATTCAGTAACAGTTAAACAAACCCTGATACAACCTACCATGGATTATGACTGAGCATTAAAATGAAAAACTATTGGTACACACAACAACCTGAATGAATCTTGAGAAAGTTAGGTGGAGTGAATAAAATCAATTTTAAAAGGTTACACACGATGTGATTATTCCACTTACGTACAGTTCTCGAAATGAGAAAATTGTAGGAATGGAGAAGCGATGAGTGGTTGCTATGGGTTGAAAGGAGGTGGTAGGAACAGGAGAGAAGGTGGGTGTACTGCAAAAGGGCATTTCGGGGGATGCTTAGTGTAATGGAAACATTCTGTGCCTTGACTATATCAAAGTAAATGTGCTGGCTGTGATTGTACCATAGTTTTCCGAGATGTTACCATTGGATGTAAAGTGTATAAAGGGTCCATGGGAGCTCTGTGCTTTATTTCTTTCAGTTATGCGAATCTATGGCTACCTGAAACTAAGATTCTTTGTGAAAACTCATGGGGAAATACTTTCTCAGACAAACAAAGAGATAACTTTCCTTTTTACAAGTGTCAGTTAATTCTTGGTTATTAAATAATTAACAAGCTCTTATCCTTTAAAGAGACTAAGGAAAGACTAATTTTAGTTTTTATTGAGCTCTAGCTCCATCATTGTATTAAATCAAATGC
Source organism: Tragulus kanchil (assembly GCA_022376925.1). NCBI lineage: Eukaryota > Metazoa > Chordata > Mammalia > Artiodactyla > Tragulidae > Tragulus > Tragulus kanchil. Next base: position 71,343,253 of record JAIOJX010000031.1, read on the forward strand.
TGAATCACCTAAATTTCATTTCATAAAATGCTTACATGAAATAAAATATATACAGCAAAGTGGACAGTATTAATTGCATTTGGCTCTTTTCAAATGAGGTAACTGAGGCTCAATTCCTGTGTGAAGGTTGATAGCATTGTTAATATTCAAGGTTTGGTTTGTAAAATATCAATAAAGGCAGCACACCAGGATCTATGATTCTGTGCAAATCAGAAACTTTAGGGTATAGACAAAGTTTTAATATAGCATCTTAGTTCATCTCATCTCTCTCTCTCTCTCTGTCTCTCTCTCTCTCTCTCTCTCTATATATATATATATATATATGCATATGTATATATACACATGTATGTATATGCATGTGTGCATGGTAAGTTGCTTCAGTTGTGACTGACTCTTTATGAGCTTATGTAGTGTATCCTGCCAGGCTTCTCTGTCCATGATATTCTCCAGGTAAGAATACTGGAGTTAGTTGCCATGCCCTCCTCCAGGGATTCTCACCAAACCACGGACTGAATCTGAGTCTCTTAAGTTTTCTTCATTGGTGGGCAGGTTTTTGCCACTAGTGCTACCTGGGAAGCCCATATATGTATATACATATGTGTGTGTGTGTGTGTATGATTTGTCTGATGTATAAGGAAGGGGTTGAGAATAATTATGAAGGATACAAGGAATAAAACTTCCTTTCTGAAAAGAGGGAGTATGGACTGCTTAGTGTAATGGAAACATTCTGTGCCTTGACTATATCAAAGTAAATGTGCTGGCTGTGATTGTACCATAGTTTTCCGAGATGTTACCATTGGATGTAAAGTGTATAAAGGGTCCATGGGAGCTCTGTGCTTTATTTCTTTCAGTTATGCGAATCTATGGCTACCTGAAACTAAGATTCTTTGTGAAAACTCATGGGGAAATACTTTCTCAGACAAACAAAGAGATAACTTTCCTTTTTACAAGTGTCAGTTAATTCTTGGTTATTAAATAATTAACAAGCTCTTATCCTTTAAAGAGACTAAGGAAAGACTAATTTTAGTTTTTATTGAGCTCTAGCTCCATCATTGTATTAAATCAAATGCTGAATCACCTAAATTTCATTTCATAAAATGCTTACATGAAATAAAATATATACAGCAAAGTGGACAGTATTAATTGCATTTGGCTCTTTTCAAATGAGGTAACTGAGGCTCAATTCCTGTGTGAAGGTTGATAGCATTGTTAATATTCAAGGTTTGGTTTGTAAAATATCAATAAAGGCAGCACACCAGGATCTATGATTCTGTGCAAATCAGAAACTTTAGGGTATAGACAAAGTTTTAATATAGCATCTTAGTTCATCTCATCTCTCTCTCTCTCTCTGTCTCTCTCTCTCTCTCTCTCTCTCTCTCTATATATATATATATATATATGCATATGTATATATACACATGTATGTATATGCATGTGTGCATGGTAAGTTGCTTCAGTTGTGACTGACTCTTTATGAGCTTATGTAGTGTATCCTGCCAGGCTTCTCTGTCCATGATATTCTCCAGGTAAGAATACTGGAGTTAGTTGCCATGCCCTCCTCCAGGGATTCTCACCAAACCACGGACTGAATCTGAGTCTCTTAAGTTTTCTTCATTGGTGGGCAGGTTTTTGCCACTAGTGCTACCTGGGAAGCCCATATATGTATATACATATGTGTGTGTGTGTGTGTATGATTTGTCTGATGTATAAGGAAGGGGTTGAGAATAATTATGAAGGATACAAGGAATAAAACTTCCTTTCTGAAAAGAGTGAGTATGGGTCTTTTCAAGTTAGTACTTGTATTAGTTTCCTTAGACAGACATGACAAAGCACTACACACTGGGTGGCTTAAAACCCTTAAAAATAGGAATATAGTCTCCCAGTTCTGGAGACTGGAAGTCTGTTCCTTCTGTGAACCGCGAGGAAGGATCTGTTCCATGCCTCTCCCTCTAGCTTCTGGTTGTTTTCTGGCAATGTTTGGCATCCCTTCATTTATGTATCTGATCTCTGCCTTCATCTTCACCCAGTGCTTGCCTTACAAGCATGTGTGAGTGTTTCCCCTTCTTATGAGTACATCAGTTGATACTGGGGTCCACCCTGCTCCACAAAGCACGACCTCATCTTAACTAATTACATCTGCAGCCATCCTGTTTCAAAATAGAGTCACATTCTCAGGTACTGGAAGTTAATGACTTCAACATACGGAATTTTGAGAGACACAATTCAAATCAAAGTTATGCTACTCTCAAGCTGAGTTGTCTCTATATTATACAGAGCAATAATTAAGGACAAAATCCAAATAGATTCCTTCTCCCATTCTTGCTCAATGCATGTGATAGATAAAGCTGTCAATAGGTTATCAAATGTGCCCAAGGTGCAAGGTGCAAGGTGCTTGTTATCAACTTTATAACTTTCATTTGTACTGTTAACAAAAAATGAAATATTTTATAAAAATTGCATTATTTTTTTCTGAATATTTTGAAAGTGTCAATGTAAATTTTTTCAATTCTTTTAAGAGTAGGTACATTTGCTTGACTGAAATTCACACATTTTTGAATCAGATGTGTTTTAAACAAACTCTCTAATACAAACCAGAGGTTATTGAAACAGAAATATCATCAGAATTGCTCCCAAACTATTTAGTTTAAGGAAGCCAAATACACTAAGAAATAAAAACAAATATCAAAATGTTTGCTAATGGTCCATGCTTCTTTTTCATGAGCACATTGTTTAAACGTGTACATATTCAGGTTGATGGGAAAGTTATATGCCACACTCAAGCTGAGTTATCTCTGTATTATACAGAACAATAATTAATGGAGGAAAAAATCCAAATAGGTTGTTTAAAACTGTGTAGACTAATGTGTTGATTTACGGTAGGGTTTTTTCCCCACTTTTGAAGCAGATATGCTGACATCCTGTATACATATCCTGAGATGATTATTCAAAGTGCAAATTAATGTTGTACCCACACCTTGAAAACTCCTCTGACTTGGGTTCTTCTGGCCTCTCACTCCTGAACACATCAAAGGCGCTCTGGAACAGGAGTGAATCTAGCTTCTGGTTGTTTTCTGGCAATGTTTGGCATCCCTTCATTTATGTATCTGATCTCTGCCTTCATCTTCACCCAGTGCTTGCCTTACAAGCATGTGTGAGTGTTTCCCCTTCTTATGAGTACATCAGTTGATACTGGGGTCCACCCTGCTCCACAAAGCACGACCTCATCTTAACTAATTACATCTGCAGCCATCCTGTTTCAAAATAGAGTCACATTCTCAGGTACTGGAAGTTAATGACTTCAACATACGGAATTTTGAGAGACACAATTCAAATCAAAGTTATGCTACTCTCAAGCTGAGTTGTCTCTATATTATACAGAGCAATAATTAAGGACAAAATCCAAATAGATTCCTTCTCCCATTCTTGCTCAATGCATGTGATAGATAAAGCTGTCAATAGGTTATCAAATGTGCCCAAGGTGCAAGGTGCAAGGTGCTTGTTATCAACTTTATAACTTTCATTTGTACTGTTAACAAAAAATGAAATATTTTATAAAAATTGCATTATTTTTTTCTGAATATTTTGAAAGTGTCAATGTAAATTTTTTCAATTCTTTTAAGAGTAGGTACATTTGCTTGACTGAAATTCACACATTTTTGAATCAGATGTGTTTTAAACAAACTCTCTAATACAAACCAGAGGTTATTGAAACAGAAATATCATCAGAATTGCTCCCAAACTATTTAGTTTAAGGAAGCCAAATACACTAAGAAATAAAAACAAATATCAAAATGTTTGCTAATGGTCCATGCTTCTTTTTCATGAGCACATTGTTTAAACGTGTACATATTCAGGTTGATGGGAAAGTTATATGCCACACTCAAGCTGAGTTATCTCTGTATTATACAGAACAATAATTAATGGAGGAAAAAATCCAAATAGGTTGTTTAAAACTGTGTAGACTAATGTGTTGATTTACGGTAGGGTTTTTTCCCCACTTTTGAAGCAGATATGCTGACATCCTGTATACATATCCTGAGATGATTATTCAAAGTGCAAATTAATGTTGTACCCACACCTTGAAAACTCCTCTGACTTGGGTTCTTCTGGCCTCTCACTCCTGAACACATCAAAGGCGCTCTGGAACAGGAGTAATGGAACTTTGCGCCTTGAGAAGATGAATGAACACTTCTGCAGAATACTGCTCTTGAACCCTGAAGACTAAAACTGGGTGGGTGGCTTCAAATGTAAGTTGGAGGGAAAAAACAGATTCTAAGAAGTCACAGGGCTTGGTACCCATTTGGAAAGATAGGAGTTATTTTTAGGGGTTGAGAGGATGTGGTGGTTAACATGAAAGGCAAAGCCATGTAAATCCAAATGTAACAGGTTTTGATATCAAACGTGAGCTGTTAAGACGTACCACTCTACCAATAGAGGAGTGGGGAGAACTCATTTTCCACGTTTAATCCCAAAGTGGCTTTCAAATATAACTTTGATATATTGTACCTTATTAGGTAGATAGAGAAAATGATTTCAAAATTGAATTGGTACAAAAATAGTGAATATGTAAAGTATTAAAAGCAACTTTCTAAGAGAATTGTGTGTTGTAAATATTGGAAATAGTTAACTCCTAAATGCTATCACACAGGTATAATGGAGATAGAATTATTTTGAGTCTTAGTATTTTCTAAATATTCCACCAACTCAGAGCTAACTACTTTTCACAGATGCAATCCTGGGGCTGTTGGCTCAAGTCAGTTGTCACCCTGAGAACAGCACAAATCTACTCAAGAAATTCTGTGCCAGGACAGTGCCCTGAGCCAGGCAGTGGTGCTTCTTTAAACTTCCTTCTCACACCTTGTCTCTAGCAAAAATGTTTGCTAATGGTCCATGCTTCTTTTTCATGAGCACATTGTTTAAACGTGTACATATTCAGGTTGATGGGAAAGTTATATGCCACACTCAAGCTGAGTTATCTCTGTATTATACAGAACAATAATTAATGGAGGAAAAAATCCAAATAGGTTGTTTAAAACTGTGTAGACTAATGTGTTGATTTACGGTAGGGTTTTTTCCCCACTTTTGAAGCAGATATGCTGACATCCTGTATACATATCCTGAGATGATTATTCAAAGTGCAAATTAATGTTGTACCCACACCTTGAAAACTCCTCTGACTTGGGTTCTTCTGGCCTCTCACTCCTGAACACATCAAAGGCGCTCTGGAACAGGAGTAATGGAACTTTGCGCCTTGAGAAGATGAATGAACACTTCTGCAGAATACTGCTCTTGAACCCTGAAGACTAAAACTGGGTGGGTGGCTTCAAATGTAAGTTGGAGGGAAAAAACAGATTCTAAGAAGTCACAGGGCTTGGTACCCATTTGGAAAGATAGGAGTTATTTTTAGGGGTTGAGAGGATGTGGTGGTTAACATGAAAGGCAAAGCCATGTAAATCCAAATGTAACAGGTTTTGATATCAAACGTGAGCTGTTAAGACGTACCACTCTACCAATAGAGGAGTGGGGAGAACTCATTTTCCACGTTTAATCCCAAAGTGGCTTTCAAATATAACTTTGATATATTGTACCTTATTAGGTAGATAGAGAAAATGATTTCAAAATTGAATTGGTACAAAAATAGTGAATATGTAAAGTATTAAAAGCAACTTTCTAAGAGAATTGTGTGTTGTAAATATTGGAAATAGTTAACTCCTAAATGCTATCACACAGGTATAATGGAGATAGAATTATTTTGAGTCTTAGTATTTTCTAAATATTCCACCAACTCAGAGCTAACTACTTTTCACAGATGCAATCCTGGGGCTGTTGGCTCAAGTCAGTTGTCACCCTGAGAACAGCACAAATCTACTCAAGAAATTCTGTGCCAGGACAGTGCCCTGAGCCAGGCAGTGGTGCTTCTTTAAACTTCCTTCTCACACCTTGTCTCTCTCCTCCTCCCCCTCTCCCATCCACTAATTCAATTCAAGCACACTGTCCTACTCTGCTAGGGTTTAGGTTCACTTTAAGAAGGTTTTGGTTGAATAGTTAAAAATTGAAAGATATTTTGTATACTTCTGGAAGAAACAAAAATTAGAAAAGAAATGAAAATAAAGAATAAATGGAAGATCACTTGATAATGTAGCATAATGAGACAGACCTAGACTAGAAATTGCAAATATCACTTAACCTATCTAGCCTTGTTACCTAATTACATATGATATAATAATATATATATGTATATATAATAAGGATAAATATTCTTACCTCCCAAGTTATGAAAATGAAATGATATTATATAGAGAGATTTTGGTGAATGCTGCCAACAGCAGTATTATTCTGATTTTGTAAATCTCTGCTTGTTACTGTTGGTTGATGACACCACTCTGGCTGTGATTAAAATCACAGATTAGTTCTTCACAAATTCAAGGTGAGAAGTAACAAAGAGGCCAGGCAACAGAAACAGGGTGCCCAAATGTCTTCTGGCAGAAAATGGTTAATCAGATCTGAGTGCTCCCTCTATCACAGTTTCCACTGAGGGTGACCTTTTCTTGTTATAGTCTCTTCTCTTAGGAAGCTAGATGGTCAACACATTTAATGTATTTTATTAAGTGTGCATACGTTTATCCCCATTTTGTAAAACTGTCTAGCTTATTTGTTACAAAGGAACTGGAGGTAAAAAAGCTTTATCTTTCACTTTTTTTGCTTGAAATACATCAAAAAAGATTTCCCAATGAGTCTTTCTCTGAGGCATAGGAAAAATTTAATAAGTAAAGGCAAAAAAAAAAAGTCATGTTTATTTTATAGAGGTGATATAATCCCTCAAGAATTGTATCACTTTTAGTGAAAAAAATGTCTAACATTTGAGACCTAGCTTCTTCTAAATATTCCACCAACTCAGAGCTAACTACTTTTCACAGATGCAATCCTGGGGCTGTTGGCTCAAGTCAGTTGTCACCCTGAGAACAGCACAAATCTACTCAAGAAATTCTGTGCCAGGACAGTGCCCTGAGCCAGGCAGTGGTGCTTCTTTAAACTTCCTTCTCACACCTTGTCTCTCTCCTCCTCCCCCTCTCCCATCCACTAATTCAATTCAAGCACACTGTCCTACTCTGCTAGGGTTTAGGTTCACTTTAAGAAGGTTTTGGTTGAATAGTTAAAAATTGAAAGATATTTTGTATACTTCTGGAAGAAACAAAAATTAGAAAAGAAATGAAAATAAAGAATAAATGGAAGATCACTTGATAATGTAGCATAATGAGACAGACCTAGACTAGAAATTGCAAATATCACTTAACCTATCTAGCCTTGTTACCTAATTACATATGATATAATAATATATATATGTATATATAATAAGGATAAATATTCTTACCTCCCAAGTTATGAAAATGAAATGATATTATATAGAGAGATTTTGGTGAATGCTGCCAACAGCAGTATTATTCTGATTTTGTAAATCTCTGCTTGTTACTGTTGGTTGATGACACCACTCTGGCTGTGATTAAAATCACAGATTAGTTCTTCACAAATTCAAGGTGAGAAGTAACAAAGAGGCCAGGCAACAGAAACAGGGTGCCCAAATGTCTTCTGGCAGAAAATGGTTAATCAGATCTGAGTGCTCCCTCTATCACAGTTTCCACTGAGGGTGACCTTTTCTTGTTATAGTCTCTTCTCTTAGGAAGCTAGATGGTCAACACATTTAATGTATTTTATTAAGTGTGCATACGTTTATCCCCATTTTGTAAAACTGTCTAGCTTATTTGTTACAAAGGAACTGGAGGTAAAAAAGCTTTATCTTTCACTTTTTTTGCTTGAAATACATCAAAAAAGATTTCCCAATGAGTCTTTCTCTGAGGCATAGGAAAAATTTAATAAGTAAAGGCAAAAAAAAAAAGTCATGTTTATTTTATAGAGGTGATATAATCCCTCAAGAATTGTATCACTTTTAGTGAAAAAAATGTCTAACATTTGAGACCTAGCTTCTTCATTTGATCCATAGTGTGAAGAATCTTTATCCATTATTGTTTATAGAAGACTTCTTCTGTCTTCCTCCTGATGACTGAACACAGATAAGCCTTCTCTGTTGACGCCAATGTGTGCAGACACTATAGCTAAGTGGGCATAACTCTCTCACTCATTTTCTCTCTTGTTCTTCACAACAGAGAGGTGTGTAAATCCATCAATCCTAAGGAACAGTGCACACAGTCATAATGAATCCCTACTACACTCCTTATATTGACCTGGCATCCAGGGCTTTTGGGGGGTAAGATTATCAGTAACTTTTTTTTTTTTTGAGAGGAAGGTAAAGTTTATTAGAGTGGGCAAAGGGAAACTCGCTGCCAGTACAGCGGGCCGGCTTAAGGGAGAACTGGTGTTGTTAAAGTGGAAGATGCTGCTAGAACAGGGGGTCGGCCCAAAGGAGGGCCAACATAGTTAGAACGGGAGACACTGTGGAACAGCAGGCCTCACAGTGGGCCGGCTCAAGGGAGAGCCGACCAAGATTATCATTAACTTTAAGCAAGTGCCTTGTTTGCATTCTTGCTGCTTGAGACACAGTGAATTACCGTAATCTCTGCCCTGTCAAAGCACAAGAGGAGTGTGAAAAGACTGCAGGCCACATATAGGAAATGTATTTCTCTTTGGGAAAAGACAGTGAGTGGAGATGCTACCTTAGATTCTAACTTTCCCAAGAAAGCCAATGAACATCTTATGTTATAGTAAAACCATGTAACTTGGAAAGTAGAAGAACCAGAAAAAGAAAGTAAGGGAAAAGTAAGGAAAAACTTCAGAAGTGAAATAAAAGGGGGAATCCTATTAAGGAGAAATTACACTATTGATCACTTACCAGAGAAATGCAAGAACCAAAGCTTGTCACTTCTCAAGGGCAGCAAGTGGTAAGATAGAAGAGGCGGAGTAAAGAGTAGAATTCTTGATCATTCCATTTGGAGGTCAGCATTTTCTTAACTAGTTTTCTGGGCTTAAAAGTCTGCAGATGGGCTTCCCCTGGTGGTCCAGTGGGTAAGGACACCGTCTTGCAGTGCAAGGGGCGCCAGTTCGAGCCCTGGCCTGGGAAGATCCCACGTGCCACAGAGCGGCTGGACCCATGTGTCCAATTACCGAGCCGGAGCTCTGGAGCACATGCGCCCAGAGCCAGTGCTCTGCGACGACAGACGCCACCGCGATGGGAGGCCCACAGGAGCCAAAGAACGAAGACGAATGAAAATAGAGAAATGAAAGACCATTAGAAGTGGCCCGCCCACTCCCCTGCCTCCCCAACCCGACCCCCGCCCAAAGTAAATAAATAAATAAAGCTTTAAAAAAAAAAAAAAGTCTGCAGAGGCTTCCTCTTCTAATATACCTATCAAGTTAACTGGAGTTTTTTTTTTAATCTATCAATACACTAATGTAAATAAACAAATTCCTATCTCATATAACAGCATCAGCATGGGGAAAAGATTCCTAAACAATTTTCTTGTTTCTGGTATTAATTTTCAAATACTGCTGTTAGTCTGCTCTGCTCCATCTTGAATCACTTCTGTGCTTACTGGATAAAGAATTATTTCCCAGAGGACTTTTCTACACAGCTGTTGGAGGATGAGACAGTTTATAAACCACTATGTCACTGACAGTGTAAAACTCTGAGCAGAGAGGTTTTGATCTGACACACAGTACCCTGCAGTCCAGAGCACTGTTCCTCATTGCCAGTTTGTAGAGTAAATGAGACTCCCAAGTTGGACATAAGTGGGATGGAAATTGAAGACTGGACCCCCATGTACCTCTCAAATATTTTGATGTTTGGCATTTTAACACTATTTTGATAACTGAGTCACTCTGTCATTTTAGAGGAAAATGATACCGTCTCTGCAGGTTTTCCTGTGTTTTTCATCTTTTATTTTTTCCAGAAGAGTTTTGCAAGGATAACACCCATTGGGCGTATAGCAACACTTAGATGCTTTTATTTTTCTTGCTCATCTCTTGATACATGTTGGTCTTTTGACTAGAAGACTCTTACTTGGTGCCGTTCTTTACCTTCAGAAAAGACAGTCCTGGTTCACAAACCACTTTGACAGTCTTTCCTGGAACATTCTGTATAAAGTGCAAAGTGTGGTCATTTGCATTTTCTGCTGTTGGTGTGAGGTGATATGTCCAGGTATTGAGTTTACAGTGGTAATATGAATAAGTTCTTTTTCTAAACTCGAGGGAGACACTCAATCATGAAAGTAGCACAGAGTGACTCCAACGGGATAAAACAGAGTTATCTGGATACTCTGTCTGGGGCATTCTAATGACTCTCTTGGTGACAGCTTGTCTGCTGTCTGGTGGTATTAATAAAGAGCACCTTTTCTGGGGAAGCTGTTGTGCTGGCTTGGCTTTCATATGATCTGCCAAGGCATATACCCTGTCACACTGTGCCACTTTGCATTTCATATGGACAAAGGTCCCTTGAAGAATGGTACCTGGGAGTCTCACTGTCCTGGTACCTTGTACTTTGTTTTATTCTCAAGTGGAACTGGAGTTTTTTAATCTATCAATACACTAATGTAAATAAACAAATTCCTATCTCATATAACAGCATCAGCATGGGGAAAAGATTCCTAAACAATTTTCTTGTTTCTGGTATTAATTTTCAAATACTGCTGTTAGTCTGCTCTGCTCCATCTTGAATCACTTCTGTGCTTACTGGATAAAGAATTATTTCCCAGAGGACTTTTCTACACAGCTGTTGGAGGATGAGACAGTTTATAAACCACTATGTCACTGACAGTGTAAAACTCTGAGCAGAGAGGTTTTGATCTGACACACAGTACCCTGCAGTCCAGAGCACTGTTCCTCATTGCCAGTTTGTAGAGTAAATGAGACTCCCAAGTTGGACATAAGTGGGATGGAAATTGAAGACTGGACCCCCATGTACCTCTCAAATATTTTGATGTTTGGCATTTTAACACTATTTTGATAACTGAGTCACTCTGTCATTTTAGAGGAAAATGATACCGTCTCTGCAGGTTTTCCTGTGTTTTTCATCTTTTATTTTTTCCAGAAGAGTTTTGCAAGGATAACACCCATTGGGCGTATAGCAACACTTAGATGCTTTTATTTTTCTTGCTCATCTCTTGATACATGTTGGTCTTTTGACTAGAAGACTCTTACTTGGTGCCGTTCTTTACCTTCAGAAAAGACAGTCCTGGTTCACAAACCACTTTGACAGTCTTTCCTGGAACATTCTGTATAAAGTGCAAAGTGTGGTCATTTGCATTTTCTGCTGTTGGTGTGAGGTGATATGTCCAGGTATTGAGTTTACAGTGGTAATATGAATAAGTTCTTTTTCTAAACTCGAGGGAGACACTCAATCATGAAAGTAGCACAGAGTGACTCCAACGGGATAAAACAGAGTTATCTGGATACTCTGTCTGGGGCATTCTAATGACTCTCTTGGTGACAGCTTGTCTGCTGTCTGGTGGTATTAATAAAGAGCACCTTTTCTGGGGAAGCTGTTGTGCTGGCTTGGCTTTCATATGATCTGCCAAGGCATATACCCTGTCACACTGTGCCACTTTGCATTTCATATGGACAAAGGTCCCTTGAAGAATGGTACCTGGGAGTCTCACTGTCCTGGTACCTTGTACTTTGTTTTTATTCTCAAGTGGAACTGGTAACCATTTAAAATAGATATTTGCCTCTAGCTACCAAAGAAGAAAACAGAAACAGCTCATTTTCATATTTTGGCTTAATTATTCCTACTTCACTGAGCACAAAGCATGTATATTGAAAGGGACGCTACTAACAAATATCTTCAGGATAGAACTGATAGCATTGGTAATAAAAGCATGTCCTTCGTGCTCAGTAGACAAAACCTGAGAAGTGATGGGTGCAGGAATGGGACTTTGAGAGGCTTTCTCAGGAACAAGAGACTCAACTGGGCTTCTTTTGAATGAAGCAAAACTAAACTCTGATTCAGAAGGAGTGACCCAATTTAATCTTATCTGAGGTTCAAAACAGCTTATTTAGTTTGTTTTTGACAATTGTACATTTTGTTATCCTATAAGGTTAACGAGAGGAAGTCAAGGTTTTAAGAGTACGACAAAAGGGAAATACCACACTGAAGTCTTGTGAGTGTGTGTGTGTGTGTGTGTGTGTGTGGTGATTTGACAAAAGAAAAAGCACTTCATCTCTGAATTCTCATAAAAGCTCATGCTTAATAAGACTTGTGATAGTAGTTGTGAGAAAAGTTAATCTTTGAAGACTTTCTGCATAATTTCTTATATCAGTATATGTGTTGATGCAGATAACCTGCCCTACAAATATACATTGAAAATTTTACTTAATAATCTAAAAAGAAATCCCAGAGCAATTAAATCCTGTTTATTATTGCATGGCACAATCATGCCATTATTTCAAATAGAAAAAAAGTGAATGAGAGAAAGAGAAGACAAGACAAGGGATATTCTGGTTGTAGATGCTCATTAATTTAGCTCATGTAACTCATTTATTTAGTTAAGTGACCAAAGTGCTTACTATGACTCTCTTGGTGACAGCTTGTCTGCTGTCTGGTGGTATTAATAAAGAGCACCTTTTCTGGGGAAGCTGTTGTGCTGGCTTGGCTTTCATATGATCTGCCAAGGCATATACCCTGTCACACTGTGCCACTTTGCATTTCATATGGACAAAGGTCCCTTGAAGAATGGTACCTGGGAGTCTCACTGTCCTGGTACCTTGTACTTTGTTTTTATTCTCAAGTGGAACTGGTAACCATTTAAAATAGATATTTGCCTCTAGCTACCAAAGAAGAAAACAGAAACAGCTCATTTTCATATTTTGGCTTAATTATTCCTACTTCACTGAGCACAAAGCATGTATATTGAAAGGGACGCTACTAACAAATATCTTCAGGATAGAACTGATAGCATTGGTAATAAAAGCATGTCCTTCGTGCTCAGTAGACAAAACCTGAGAAGTGATGGGTGCAGGAATGGGACTTTGAGAGGCTTTCTCAGGAACAAGAGACTCAACTGGGCTTCTTTTGAATGAAGCAAAACTAAACTCTGATTCAGAAGGAGTGACCCAATTTAATCTTATCTGAGGTTCAAAACAGCTTATTTAGTTTGTTTTTGACAATTGTACATTTTGTTATCCTATAAGGTTAACGAGAGGAAGTCAAGGTTTTAAGAGTACGACAAAAGGGAAATACCACACTGAAGTCTTGTGAGTGTGTGTGTGTGTGTGTGTGTGTGTGGTGATTTGACAAAAGAAAAAGCACTTCATCTCTGAATTCTCATAAAAGCTCATGCTTAATAAGACTTGTGATAGTAGTTGTGAGAAAAGTTAATCTTTGAAGACTTTCTGCATAATTTCTTATATCAGTATATGTGTTGATGCAGATAACCTGCCCTACAAATATACATTGAAAATTTTACTTAATAATCTAAAAAGAAATCCCAGAGCAATTAAATCCTGTTTATTATTGCATGGCACAATCATGCCATTATTTCAAATAGAAAAAAAGTGAATGAGAGAAAGAGAAGACAAGACAAGGGATATTCTGGTTGTAGATGCTCATTAATTTAGCTCATGTAACTCATTTATTTAGTTAAGTGACCAAAATGCTTACTATGACTCATGGATGTGGTTAATTTGAAAACCAACCTATTAGTGAGAAATGTCTGCCCAATTAAACCTAAAAGCCCAGTCCATAAGCAGCTGGCGTGTGAAAAGAGAGATACCTGAAACTCACCAGAAGGTGATCTTTTCTTTGTTTTGGGGGCAGAAGTGGGAGAAACACAACACACCCAATGAAACATAATAAACATCCTGAAGAATATTCACCAAAACAATAGGGCTTCTACTTCTCAATAGCTCTGATTGGAAAGTTTTCAGTCTTTTCAAAGAACTAGGTAGCAAAAATATTCAAAAAGTAAAAGAAGGGAAAAGAGTACATAAATTTGTCCAAATCTGCAGAGAGAAACATTAGCCTTATTTTCTTTCCTCATATCTGGCTTTTCTCCTGTACTATTTGACTAAAGAGAATAGAATGCTGACAAGATGCTTGATGGGAGGTCATACCTGGTTGAGCAGTACCAGGATGACAGAACGGTGCAGAAAAGCAGGAGTGGAGGCTCTTATTCAACACACCTCCTTGACATCCCTCTGAGAGATTCCCTTTATCTCAACAAAATATAACTACAACTTTCTGAAATTGCATACACAACTTCTTATATTCCTTTACAGTTTCCTTATATATAAAAGGGAGGATTGTTGCAACATGTGCTTCTGTGTGATGCCAATAAATAGATCAGCTTTTCATCTGCTCAAGTGAGAGGGCATAGGTGAAAGCAGATTGTCTATTAATAAAACAAATGAAGGTATAGGTGGATGGGTGGTATATTCTGCATTTATGAGCAATTTCTAGTATCAATTGAATGACGAATAAAGGAGAGAGAGAACATACAATGAAGAGAGTCAATTTTCACAATATTTTAAAAAATTAAAAAGTTAAAAATCACCAATCTATTCAATCTCTTATTAAACTAGAAGAAAAAAACCCTAATATTCACTGAACTATCCAATTACAAGGGTTAACTCAAAAGTAAACCATTCCTTGGTATCCAAAGTGTATTTTAAGTGAGTTCGTTAGTTTCTTACTTTCAAGAGGATAAAATGCATTTGAGAACTTATATTCCCATGGGCTTCTTCTTAGTTTGGTTTATTGTAGTAGAGGATTGGACTAGAATTTAAAGGGACAAATCAAAGTAAATTTACCAAATGATGTTTTAGTTTGCTTTACAGAAGAAAAAACTGAAACAATTTTTCCTTTTACATACATGACTCTTTTTTTGCTATCTGTTGTTCTGAACCAAAAGCCATTATTTTCAACCCATTTATTTTTATCACTTGGTGTGCTTTGTAAAAAATTGTATTTATTGCAATTTTCAGTTCTGAAATATATCTCCTTAAATCTGGGTCTTCATTTGTTTATGTGTATGTTTGTGTACTGGAGGGAGAAATGGCAACACTCCAGTGTTCTTGCCTGGAGAATCCCATGGATGAAGGACCTTGGTGGTCTACAGTCCAGGGGTTTTCAAAGAGTCAGATGTGACTTAAATGACTGAGCATGCACACACTCACATATGTGTGTGTACATGCATATATTTATATTTATATGTATATGCACATGTTCATGTATTTTGAATAATCATATATACCTTTGAACTAAATAATAGTATGTATGTATATACATATATAGTATAGTATATATGCTCATTCTTTATACCATATACACACACATATACTATCAGTTCAATATAACATAAAATCACATTATTTAGGAGTAAAAATTTTATCCCCACTTGATAGCTTAATTCAGTATTTGTATCTCACACATAAGGTGTGAAGAATATAGTCCAGTAACTTTCAATTAGATTCCAAATCCACTAAAATTACAGGAGCTGCCTTAAAGCTCTATGTATTGAATACTGTAAAATGTGGATAAAAACAAATTCTGTCATACACAAGTAGAAAACAGAGATTTAAGCAAATTCTTGGCAGCAAGCATGTGACATGCCACTCTTTTCCTGCCACAAGTGAATCAAGCCTGAAAACATGTTCACATATGCTCACAAAAAAGGCAGTGTATCAGAAATACATTCCCTTATTTTTGTGGTATTTGCTAATTAGATTACTTTTAAAATCTGCTATTCCACAAACATTTTACAAGGTATCTCCTAGAAATAATTATTAAAGGATTACTGGGCATTTACTGTGAGCCAAGCATAACACAAAGAACTTGGGTAAAATCTTACCAATTAGTAGAGTAGACATAATTATTTTTAAAGTTTCCGTGCTATGTTATGGAAATCACATTTGTACAAAGTTTTTTTTCTTTTTTCCAAGAAGTTTGTACAAAGTTTAAAGGTAGTAATGACCTTCTCTCTCTGTTTAGCTCACTGTAAACATTTATACCCCTCCCCCATACACAAATGAGAGCACAGAAAACACATGCACACAAATGTCTCGTGTACCAGATAAGATTAGTTGGGGGGTGTAAAGATACTGGAGAAACTGAGGACCTGACCAAGTGTTTGCAAGTTTGGACAAACTTTCTGTGTTCAATTCAGTTCAGTTGCTCAGTCATGTCTGACTCTGAACCCATAGATTTCAGCCCGTCAGGCTTCCCTGTCCTTCACCATTTCTTGCAGCTTTCTCAAACTCATGTCCATTGACTCAGTGATGCCATCCAACCATCTGATCCTCTGTTGTCCCCTTCTCCTCTTGCCCTCAATCTTGCCTTGCATCAGGGTCTTTTCCAGTGAGTCATTTTTTTTTGCATCAGACAGCCAAAGTATTGGAGCTTCAGCTTGAGCATCAGTTCTTTCAATGAATATTCAGGGTTGATTCCCTTTAGGGTTGACTGGTTTGATCTTCTTGCTGTCCAAGGAACTCTTAAGAGTCTTCTCCAACACCATTGTTCAAAGCATCAATTCTTTGGCATTTAACTTTCTTTATGGTCCAACCTTCATGTCCGCACATGAATACTGGTAAAACCACAGCTTTGACTATACGGACTTTTGTATAAATGTTGTCGTTAATTTCAGTCATCAGATATGTTTCCAGCTTAGAAGATGCTATCCAGGGATTTCCTAGTGGTCCAGTGGTTAAGAGTCTACCTTGCAATGAAAGGAACAGGGTTTGATCCTAGTCAATAATTAGGATTCCACATGCCATGAAGCAAGTAAATATTTGTTCACATATGCTCACAACAAAGGCAGTGTATCAGAAATAACTTCCCTTACTTTTGTGGTATTTGCTAATTAGATTACTTTTAAAATCTGCTATTCC
Source organism: Tragulus kanchil (assembly GCA_022376925.1). Taxonomy (NCBI): domain Eukaryota; kingdom Metazoa; phylum Chordata; class Mammalia; order Artiodactyla; family Tragulidae; genus Tragulus; species Tragulus kanchil. Next base: position 71,360,083 of record JAIOJX010000031.1, read on the forward strand.
ACAAACATTTTACAAGGTATCTCCTAGAAATAATTATTAAAGGATTACTGGGCATTTACTGTGAGCCAAGCATAACACAAAGAACTTGGGTAAAATCTTACCAATTAGTAGAGTAGACATAATTATTTTTAAAGTTTCCGTGCTATGTTATGGAAATCACATTTGTACAAAGTTTTTTTTCTTTTTTCCAAGAAGTTTGTACAAAGTTTAAAGGTAGTAATGACCTTCTCTCTCTGTTTAGCTCACTGTAAACATTTATACCCCTCCCCCATACACAAATGAGAGCACAGAAAACACATGCACACAAATGTCTCGTGTACCAGATAAGATTAGTTGGGGGGTGTAAAGATACTGGAGAAACTGAGGACCTGACCAAGTGTTTGCAAGTTTGGACAAACTTTCTGTGTTCAATTCAGTTCAGTTGCTCAGTCATGTCTGACTCTGAACCCATAGATTTCAGCCCGTCAGGCTTCCCTGTCCTTCACCATTTCTTGCAGCTTTCTCAAACTCATGTCCATTGACTCAGTGATGCCATCCAACCATCTGATCCTCTGTTGTCCCCTTCTCCTCTTGCCCTCAATCTTGCCTTGCATCAGGGTCTTTTCCAGTGAGTCATTTTTTTTTGCATCAGACAGCCAAAGTATTGGAGCTTCAGCTTGAGCATCAGTTCTTTCAATGAATATTCAGGGTTGATTCCCTTTAGGGTTGACTGGTTTGATCTTCTTGCTGTCCAAGGAACTCTTAAGAGTCTTCTCCAACACCATTGTTCAAAGCATCAATTCTTTGGCATTTAACTTTCTTTATGGTCCAACCTTCATGTCCGCACATGAATACTGGTAAAACCACAGCTTTGACTATACGGACTTTTGTATAAATGTTGTCGTTAATTTCAGTCATCAGATATGTTTCCAGCTTAGAAGATGCTATCCAGGGATTTCCCTAGTGGTCCAGTGGTTAAGAGTCTACCTTGCAATGAAAGGAACAGGGTTTGATCCCTAGTCAATAATTAGGATTCCACATGCCATGAAGCAAGTAAATATTTTAAAGCAGAAAAGTCTGAACTTCAGTTCAGTGTGGGCCTATTAAGTTCATAAAGGGCAGTATTGATCATGGTAAGAATGGGCAGAATTAATGTCAGGCAAGGGGTACCAAGACTCTGTGAGGAAGAAAAGAAGTAGAGAACAGTTATAATAGCTGCCCACTCCCATTAACAGTCAAGGAGGGCTCTTGTTGGAGCTACTTCAGCTATTTTTTATAGTCAGTTCCTAGATTCAAAACCCAGCATCAACTGCTATGGTGATTTTTAACTGTGCAACTTCTGCTTGCATGGAAATGGTCATTTTTCCAACCTGTCTACTCAGACTATCAGCTGTGGCTATGTCCTAATTCAGAAGAGAAAAGAACAGGTCAGATCCACGGGTGTGAATATGCATATAAGTTTGGCCTGAGACAAGGCTGAGAGTCCCTCTCTAGCTACCTTGTAAGTAACCTGTAGGCCAGTGAGAAGGCTCAGTTCTGACTTGGAAGGCAATCCATTAACTTTTCAGTTGACTCAACCTATTGGGAGCTCATGTATACAGTCAGGTCCATCTATGTATCTAGGAGCTTGGGCAGCCTGGAGTTTCCAAAGTCCCTGAGGCAGGTAGCACACTTATTTCAGTAATGCTTATCCAAAAGGTTAAAAACATTCAGATAGTTGAAAATGGAACCTCAGCTACCCTGTGCATTCCAAACCATAACACCAGGTGGAAGTGAACTATGGAATAGTAGGTTTAGTTGAGGTTTTTCTTTTGTCAGGTAATTTATACTCATAACGACCAAGGCAGCTATGCATGAAATAAAGCACAATTAGGTTATGCATTGCTGGATCACAGTGTCTTCTCCAACACCATTGTTCAAAGCATCAATTCTTTGGCATTTAACTTTCTTTATGGTCCAACCTTCATGTCCGCACATGAATACTGGTAAAACCACAGCTTTGACTATACGGACTTTTGTATAAATGTTGTCGTTAATTTCAGTCATCAGATATGTTTCCAGCTTAGAAGATGCTATCCAGGGATTTCCCTAGTGGTCCAGTGGTTAAGAGTCTACCTTGCAATGAAAGGAACAGGGTTTGATCCCTAGTCAATAATTAGGATTCCACATGCCATGAAGCAAGTAAATATTTTAAAGCAGAAAAGTCTGAACTTCAGTTCAGTGTGGGCCTATTAAGTTCATAAAGGGCAGTATTGATCATGGTAAGAATGGGCAGAATTAATGTCAGGCAAGGGGTACCAAGACTCTGTGAGGAAGAAAAGAAGTAGAGAACAGTTATAATAGCTGCCCACTCCCATTAACAGTCAAGGAGGGCTCTTGTTGGAGCTACTTCAGCTATTTTTTATAGTCAGTTCCTAGATTCAAAACCCAGCATCAACTGCTATGGTGATTTTTAACTGTGCAACTTCTGCTTGCATGGAAATGGTCATTTTTCCAACCTGTCTACTCAGACTATCAGCTGTGGCTATGTCCTAATTCAGAAGAGAAAGAAAAGGTCAGATCCACGGGTGTGAATATGCATATAAGTTTGGCCTGAGACAAGGCTGAGAGTCCCTCTCTAGCTACCTTGTAAGTAACCTGTAGGCCAGTGAGAAGGCTCAGTTCTGACTTGGAAGGCAATCCATTAACTTTTCAGTTGACTCAACCTATTGGGAGCTCATGTATACAGTCAGGTCCATCTATGTATCTAGGAGCTTGGGCAGCCTGGAGTTTCCAAAGTCCCTGAGGCAGGTAGCACACTTATTTCAGTAATGCTTATCCAAAAGGTTAAAAACATTCAGATAGTTGAAAATGGAACCTCAGCTACCCTGTGCATTCCAAACCATAACACCAGGTGGAAGTGAACTATGGAATAGTAGGTTTAGTTGAGGTTTTTCTTTTTTGTCAGGTAATTTTTTCTCTCTTGATACAGGAAGGTAAACAAGTTAAACTGAACAAAGGTATAGGAAATGAAACAAGGCAGCTATGCATGAAATAAAGCACAATTAGGTTATGCATTGCTGGATCACAGTTGTGAAGATCTATAGCTGAATAAACTTAACCATTTCATTAATTTTACAGTGAAAAACAAATCTCCTATGCAAAAAGTATTTATAATAAGGATCCTCAGTGAAAAGAAAATGAAAATATGTGAATATTTCAGTGTGAGAGTTAAAAACATCTACTAGAGCCCTTTGTCTTTTTCTTTTACTTGTAGATATGTAAACACAAAATGAAGTAGCTCTCATCATCTAAGATGTGAGTGTACAACAAACCTACAACACAAGGTTGGAAATATGTGCAGACTGAGAACGGAGAGACAACCCTCCACTTTCATTTAACACTATTCTCAATATTAGAATAATGTTTCGTATCACGGAGAGGGTTTAGAAGAAAGAAACATGCAATAATAAAGCTCTGAAAAGTGAAGCTGAGAATACCGATCCAAGTCCCTCACTGGACAGTTTGCATAAGTTAGATTATAGAGTGGATATGTCAGATCTTTGAAATATCTAATTTTTAAGGATTAATAAGTAGAGTCAGAATTAATTTTTTATGCCTTTTCGACACCAGTCTGCCTTATATCCTGGGTCTCATGAACATTTTCCATCTAATTATGTGGGCCCTCTTGTCTGTCTGTTGTTACAAGTAACCTGTAGGCCAGTGAGAAGGCTCAGTTCTGACTTGGAAGGCAATCCATTAACTTTTCAGTTGACTCAACCTATTGGGAGCTCATGTATACAGTCAGGTCCATCTATGTATCTAGGAGCTTGGGCAGCCTGGAGTTTCCAAAGTCCCTGAGGCAGGTAGCACACTTATTTCAGTAATGCTTATCCAAAAGGTTAAAAACATTCAGATAGTTGAAAATGGAACCTCAGCTACCCTGTGCATTCCAAACCATAACACCAGGTGGAAGTGAACTATGGAATAGTAGGTTTAGTTGAGGTTTTTCTTTTTTGTCAGGTAATTTTTTCTCTCTTGATACAGGAAGGTAAACAAGTTAAACTGAACAAAGGTATAGGAAATGAAACAAGGCAGCTATGCATGAAATAAAGCACAATTAGGTTATGCATTGCTGGATCACAGTTGTGAAGATCTATAGCTGAATAAACTTAACCATTTCATTAATTTTACAGTGAAAAACAAATCTCCTATGCAAAAAGTATTTATAATAAGGATCCTCAGTGAAAAGAAAATGAAAATATGTGAATATTTCAGTGTGAGAGTTAAAAACATCTACTAGAGCCCTTTGTCTTTTTCTTTTACTTGTAGATATGTAAACACAAAATGAAGTAGCTCTCATCATCTAAGATGTGAGTGTACAACAAACCTACAACACAAGGTTGGAAATATGTGCAGACTGAGAACGGAGAGACAACCCTCCACTTTCATTTAACACTATTCTCAATATTAGAATAATGTTTCGTATCACGGAGAGGGTTTAGAAGAAAGAAACATGCAATAATAAAGCTCTGAAAAGTGAAGCTGAGAATACCGATCCAAGTCCCTCACTGGACAGTTTGCATAAGTTAGATTATAGAGTGGATATGTCAGATCTTTGAAATATCTAATTTTTAAGGATTAATAAGTAGAGTCAGAATTAATTTTTTATGCCTTTTCGACACCAGTCTGCCTTATATCCTGGGTCTCATGAACATTTTCCATCTAATTATGTGGGCCCTCTTGTCTGTCTGTTGTTCAGTCACTAAGTCATGTTTGGCTCTTTGTGACCCCATGAACTACAGCATACCAGGCTTCCCTGTCCTTCACCATCTCTTGGAACTTTCTCAAACTCATATCCATTGACTCAGTGATGCCATTCAACCATATCACACTCTGCCATCCCTTTCTCCTCCTGAGTTCAGGCTTTCCCAGAATCAGGGTCTTTTCCAATGAGTCAGCTTTTCCCATCAGGTGGCCAAAGTATTGGAGCTTCAGTTTCAACATCAGTCCTTCCAATGAATGTTCAGGGTCAATTCTCTGTAGGATTGACTGGTTTAATCTCCTTGCTGTCCAAGGAACTCTCAAGAGTCTTCTCCAGCACCATCATTCAAAAACATCAATTCTTATCCATCTGCTTTGGAGCTATTGTATTTAATAGTAAGTAAACAGTAATATTTCTAATAGCTGTGGAATTATTTATATTCATTTATTAATACTGAAATATCCAAAAAGCACCATTTAACTATGAGTCCCAGTAACATTGCTATTCAGTTATTATATAATCTATGCTGCATCCAATTAATAAGAAAGGACTCCAATTACTGACATGTTTTCAAATGGTATGGTGTGCTCATATATCACTATGCCATTTTGCTAGTGCATCTACAAACTTGGCTTTCTCTCTCTTTGTTCCCTTTTGTCCCACCTCTTTTCTTTGAAGTCATTGCCTTCTAAATCAAGCAAAGTGAGAATACTTACCTAAGTAGGACTTCACTCTTTACCATTCTTCTGGTGTCTTGTGAATAACAAGCAGACAGCCTCACTCCATCCTGTATAGGTCCTATTCCTGCTCCCTCACACCCAAATGGTTGTGCTTATTTTATTTTAGAGACACTTCCTTCCTCCCATAAAGTTTCCGGAAGTTCAGTAGCATTAACAGAATTGAAAACCAGGCATTATTCAATGCTTTTGATAGCCCACCTTTCTATTGATTCAACTAACTCACACTGTGTACCTAATATGCACTTATTGTGCTAAGAGCCACAAAAGAAAACATAAAATGAAAGCAAATAAGGTGCAGTCCTTTCCTAGGAATCCACAGCTTGGTGAAGTGAGACACACAGACAAGGTAGTAGCACCACATCAAACAGTTAAAGAATTAGACCTCCAGTGACATAGGGTCTTAAGTTTGAACCCTGCTAACCAACTGTGTGACCACGGGCAAGCTACTTCATCTTTCCACACATCAGTGTCTTCATTTGTAAACTGTAGGTGATGTCAATAACCTACCTCCTGTGTTTGTTGTGATAATTTGCGGAGTTTATGTAATTAGCACAGTTCATGATGTGTGGTTAACTTACAAAAGTGATGGGATGTTATGGTGAGATGGGTTCACCGTGGGTAAAGCACAGATCAATGCAAAGATGATTGAATTGTGTCTGGTTAGAGACATTTAGGGATTACTTTTGGTGGTTGCTCAGGAAGGCCTGGTCATAGAAGTGACATTTAACCATCATTCAAAAACATCAATTCTTATCCATCTGCTTTGGAGCTATTGTATTTAATAGTAAGTAAACAGTAATATTTCTAATAGCTGTGGAATTATTTATATTCATTTATTAATACTGAAATATCCAAAAAGCACCATTTAACTATGAGTCCCAGTAACATTGCTATTCAGTTATTATATAATCTATGCTGCATCCAATTAATAAGAAAGGACTCCAATTACTGACATGTTTTCAAATGGTATGGTGTGCTCATATATCACTATGCCATTTTGCTAGTGCATCTACAAACTTGGCTTTCTCTCTCTTTTGTTCCCTTTTGTCCCACCTCTTTTCTTTGAAGTCATTGCCTTCTAAATCAAGCAAAGTGAGAATACTTACCTAAGTAGGACTTCACTCTTTACCATTCTTCTGGTGTCTTGTGAATAACAAGCAGACAGCCTCACTCCATCCTGTATAGGTCCTATTCCTGCTCCCTCACACCCAAATGGTTGTGCTTATTTTATTTTAGAGACACTTCCTTCCTCCCATAAAGTTTCCGGAAGTTCAGTAGCATTAACAGAATTGAAAACCAGGCATTATTCAATGCTTTTGATAGCCCACCTTTCTATTGATTCAACTAACTCACACTGTGTACCTAATATGCACTTATTGTGCTAAGAGCCACAAAAGAAAACATAAAATGAAAGCAAATAAGGTGCAGTCCTTTCCTAGGAATCCACAGCTTGGTGAAGTGAGACACACAGACAAGGTAGTAGCACCACATCAAACAGTTAAAGAATTAGACCTCCAGTGACATAGGGTCTTAAGTTTGAACCCTGCTAACCAACTGTGTGACCACGGGCAAGCTACTTCATCTTTCCACACATCAGTGTCTTCATTTGTAAACTGTAGGTGATGTCAATAACCTACCTCCTGTGTTTGTTGTGATAATTTGCGGAGTTTATGTAATTAGCACAGTTCATGATGTGTGGTTAACTTACAAAAGTGATGGGATGTTATGGTGAGATGGGTTCACCGTGGGTAAAGCACAGATCAATGCAAAGATGATTGAATTGTGTCTGGTTAGAGACATTTAGGGATTACTTTTGGTGGTTGCTCAGGAAGGCCTGGTCATAGAAGTGACATTTAACCTGGAAATAAGAGTTAGAGACCTACTGAAAAACTCTCATCCCCTTTTTGTTGAGAAAGTCCCTTGAATTAAACTCTTTCTCTTTTGGCTGACGAAGTTAAATGGCCAGGAGGACTCAGGGTGGGATTATCAGTATCCTGTGAAGCATCAGTGCACAGGCTTGATACTAATACCTTTTGTCATTGGCTCCTATGTGCAGGTGCCTCCACTACTGTTCAGTCATGGACGATAGCCCAGAAGATAAATGAACTTGGGAGAAGCCGAGAACAATACTACAGTTTTTTACTCTGTCACAGTTCTTCCTCCACTTCAAAGTTGAACTTGACAACTGCATTTATTTCACATCGCAATTGCCACAGGTTAATAATATTGTTTTATCAGGAAACATTTATCTTGAGGAAGAAAGTTATCCTAATGCAGCAGATAACTTATCCAAGGACAAAGAGAAACAGGGCTGTGTCTTGAGGGTAATGCTAATGCCTGGCATGCTATAAAAATAAATGAAATCTGATTAGCACTATTGGGGAGAAGAATAAGTCATAGCTTCTATGAAATATTATTTTCCTGATTGGAACCATTTCCATTTTTTGTCAGCTTAAAACATTGTATTAAAGATGAGATGACTTTAGAACATTGACAGATATCTCAAACCCTCCGATTATAAATGGTTGTTACAGGCTTGTAATCCTGAGGGCTTAGTCTAAAGTATTTTCCCCATAAATTGAAAGAGAAGCACACTAAGAATTCACAAGATTTTAATTAAAATTGTGCAAAAAATTAAATGGGAATTTTGAAGGCTGGCTCATGAAGCTTTTTTGATAGTGAATTTATAGAAGAAATTTCCTAGCAAATTTGGTGATGCCATAAAAGCCTTTATATGCACACTATATATTTTCATAGAAGCGTTACTAATTACCCTGCTTTTACCAGTACACAAAGGTCAGTCCCTTTTCAGCTCCATTCAAAAATGTATTCTTAAACCTATCTTCTAAAAAATTGTCACAAATGCTTTTTATAGGTGAAAAATAGACCACAAAGAGTTGGGCAGTATTATCTCAAACATGGAACTAATTTCTTTCCGTTAGTGTATATGGTGAAAGCAGTTTGGGCTAGAGGTAAAGAAAGAATGGGAGAGTAAAATTCATTTTGAACTGGCAGCTGAAATGCACCCAGTGTAGAATCACTCCTTATTGTTTTTCCACAAAACTGCCTGAAGCATCACTCACCGTCCTCAGGAGGTGTGACACACCTCTGCGGCAGTGAGGCTGAGGCACGAAGAGGACAGTGTGAAGCTGGGATGGTACAGAAAAAAAATGTAGGTGGTGCTTTATGGCCATACAGGTATGGCTTCAGTAATAAACCCACCCTCTAATGAGAACAATAGTTTGCATTTACACAGATCCCTTCTTTATGAAGCCCAGTGTGTGTGTATGTTTTTAATTTTGACTTCTTTAATTGGCCTTTCATTTATTTATTTTCATCCATCTTTGTTCTTTGGCCTGTGTGAGCCTCACATTGCAGTGGCCTCTCTCTTTGCAGAGCACTGGCTCTGGGCGCAAGCACTCCACAGCTCCGGCTTGGTAGTTGGACACATCAGTCCAGCTGCTCCACAACATTTGGGATCAGGCCAGGGATAGAACTGGCGCCCCTTGCACTGCAAGGTGGACTCTTTACCCACTGGACCACCAGAGAAGCCCCCCCAGTGTGTTTTTAAAATGTGATTCTGTTCATTCAGAATATGTCCCTGTGACTAGGAAGGGTGTTGGTTTAATTAACTCTGTTTTATGGACGAGGAAACTCACAGTGTCCTCCATTGATAGCATTTTAAATTTAATATTCTTTTCTGTTGTGAGCTAGACCTTCCTAAGGCAATAGTAGGGTCTCAACTGAGGACCACAGTGATGACTGAAAATGTGGATGATGAAGGGAGAACACAAGTGGTTTGTGCATTTTGAAGTGGTTGTAGAAAATATTCCAAACAACTGTCACTAAGAATGGGTGACTTTTGTAACAAACAAAGGACTTTTACAAGCCCTACCATGTGCGACATTGGGGACCTTAGTGGAAGGGGTTATCCATGCGACTTTTTCTTGAAATATCAGCATCTTTTTCCAAAAGTGTCACCATATTGAAACAGCAAAGAAGTATATACCCCTGGATCTCAGAATCTTTTGGAGAACAAAGGAAACCATGCATTTTGTATCAGCCTGTCCTTTGCTGCATTTCCAGTGCAGTTGCCTAATAAGAAAGCTGCACTGGGGCTTCCTCTGGTGGTCCAGTGGGTAAGGACACCGCCTTGCAGTGCAGGGAGCACCGGTTTGATCCCTGGCCTGGGAAGATCTGACGTGCAGTGGAGCGGCTGGATTGATGTGTCCAATTACCGAGCCAGAGCTCTGGAGCGCATGCTCCCAGAGCCGGCGCTCTGCGACAACAGAGGCCACCGCGATGGGAGGCCCACACGGGCCAAAGAAAAAAATATAGATGAAACTAGACAAATGAAACTAGACCAGTGGAAGTGGCCCGCCCACCCCCCTCCCTCCCCACCCCCGCCAAAATAAATAAATAAATGTTAAAAAAAAGAAAGAAAGCTGCACTGGAAAAATCCCAAACACAGTGGTGTTAAAACAAAGAAGCAAGATATCAGTAACTGGATTGTTTTAGATGTACCCAAGCTTTGATGTGGGCTTCCCAGTTGGCACTGGTGGTAAAGAAACAGTCTGCCAATGGAGGACATGTAAGAAATGCACGTTTGATATGTAGGTGGGGAGGATCCCCTGAAGGAGGGCATGACAACCCACTCCAGCATTCTTGACTGAAGAATCCTATGTACAGAGGAGCCTGGAGGGCTACAGTTCCAAGTGTCACAAAAAGTCAAACATGACTGAAGTGATTTAGTATAAACTTTGATGTACATAAATCAAAAAAGAGTGGTCCTAATGGATTGTTATAAAATTATTAATATTTTAATTATCTGAAAGGTGGTACACACTTATTGAAAATTAGGCATTGATTTAATTATGATTTAATTCTTCAATTGACTCTGAAGTTTCTTAAGAAAGTGGGAAGGGAATAAGATAACAAATCAGAAGTTAAAAAAAAAGGTTGTGTGGGGAACCCTACCAATGTCTGTCTTTTCTCACTCTCAGGGAGCATTACTCTTCACCCATCTTACATATGTATATATTGTGGTTCATTCACTCAGTTGTATTCAACTCTTTGTGACCCAGTGGAATGCAGCATGTCAGGCTCCCTGTCCTTTACCATCTCCCAGAATTTGCTCAAACTCATGTCCATTGGGCCATTGATGCCATCTCACCACCTCATGCTCTGATACCACCTTCTCCTCCTCCCCTCAATCTTTTCCAGCATCAAGGTCTTTTCCAGTGGATCAGCTCTTTCCTTCAGTTTGTCAAAGTATCTGTTCAGCTTGAGCATCAGTTCTATCAATGAATATATTAGGATTGATTTCCTTTAGGATTGACTGGTTTGATCTCCTTACAGTCCAAGGGACTCTCAAGAACCTCTCCAGCACCACAATTCGAAAGCATCAATTCTTCAGCATTTAGCCTTCTCTCACATTTATACACGAGTGTTGGAAAAACCATAATTTTAACTATGAAGAGTCTTTAATATAATTAATATTAAATATGGCAATTCATTTTATTTTCCTATTCAAGTTAAGTCTAAGAGCATGTACTATTGTATGACTTAAATAGATTGGGGCAAATCTTTAAAAATAGGTAAAATATGTTGAATCCTTAATAAGATTTGGTAGAATGTGTTGTAAATCATTTGACATGGTTGAACTCATTTAATTCTCTAAAAAATTTGCAAGGAAAGAATTCCCCTTACCCATGTACAAATGTTGAAACAAGTCTAGGAAGTGCTGGCAGTGTGTGAAGCATTCCACAATTACAGGGTGGAAGATGCAGGATTTGGATCTGAGAGAGCCAACTCCAGAACTCACTCAAACATGACTGAAGTGATTTAGTATAAACTTTGATGTACATACATCAAAAAAGAGTGGTCCTAATGGATTGTTATAAAATTATTAATATTTTAATTATCTGAAAGGTGGTACACACTTATTGAAAATTAGGCATTGATTTAATTATGATTTAATTCTTCAATTGACTCTGAAGTTTCTTAAGAAAGTGGGAAGGGAATAAGATAACAAATCAGAAGTTAAAAAAAAAGGTTGTGTGGGGAACCCTACCAATGTCTGTCTTTTCTCACTCTCAGGGAGCATTACTCTTCACCCATCTTACATATGTATATATTGTGGTTCATTCACTCAGTTGTATTCAACTCTTTGTGACCCAGTGGAATGCAGCATGTCAGGCTCCCTGTCCTTTACCATCTCCCAGAATTTGCTCAAACTCATGTCCATTGGGCCATTGATGCCATCTCACCACCTCATGCTCTGATACCACCTTCTCCTCCTCCCCTCAATCTTTTCCAGCATCAAGGTCTTTTCCAGTGGATCAGCTCTTTCCTTCAGTTTGTCAAAGTATCTGTTCAGCTTGAGCATCAGTTCTATCAATGAATATATTAGGATTGATTTCCTTTAGGATTGACTGGTTTGATCTCCTTACAGTCCAAGGGACTCTCAAGAACCTCTCCAGCACCACAATTCGAAAGCATCAATTCTTCAGCATTTAGCCTTCTCTCACATTTATACACGAGTGTTGGAAAAACCATAATTTTAACTATGAAGAGTCTTTAATATAATTAATATTAAATATGGCAATTCATTTTATTTTCCTATTCAAGTTAAGTCTAAGAGCATGTACTATTGTATGACTTAAATAGATTGGGGCAAATCTTTAAAAATAGGTAAAATATGTTGAATCCTTAATAAGATTTGGTAGAATGTGTTGTAAATCATTTGACATGGTTGAACTCATTTAATTCTCTAAAAAATTTGCAAGGAAAGAATTCCCCTTACCCATGTACAAATGTTGAAACAAGTCTAGGAAGTGCTGGCAGTGTGTGAAGCATTCCACAATTACAGGGTGGAAGATGCAGGATTTGGATCTGAGAGAGCCAACTCCAGAACTCACTCAATACTACATGGCACCACCTCCATCAGGAGGATGGCATGCACATTCACTGGGGAACTTTAACTCTTAGAAATTTCTATAAATTGCACATTGTCATCCTCACCTAGGAAAACCCAATTGACTACAGTAAGTAGTCTGATAGATGATCATGTTATTTCTCTGATTCTGAGTCATTCCAAGCACCTCTGACTCAACATAAGGTAAATCATTTCTCACAGTTCAGAGGTGTGTCTACAACTCTTCTTGGTCATTGAGCTCCTCTTGGACATTGACCCATCCTTGAGCAGGAGCTGTCTCCCTTGTTTCCTGAAAGTTTAAAATCAGATGGTCAGTTTTTATGGGAACCAGTTTTATTCAATCCACAAGGGTAGTGAGGGGTAATTTGTAAATGCTACAGAATAAAGGAAAAAACACACCATGTCCTCAGTAGGAAACACCATATCTTTCACTTCCTTTTTTCCTTTCAGAAATGTCTCCTTTTAATCCTATGGAGCTGAAGAACTGCATCATCATTACCCGGTAAACTAAGTTCTCTCTTTTACTTATCTTCATAATATCTAAAACCAAGGAACAGTTTTTTTCCCCAAAATATAGGTTGATGCACTCTCTAGCCTTCCTCATACCCTGAAGTAAGTATTACAGTATTGGAATATATCGAGTGAATTCCTTTACTAGGATGGTCTTGAATCTTGGAGAATAAACAAGAAGAAAGAATGAGAATTGACAACTGGGAAAACAGGTGTTATTATTCTTGTCTTTATTTCTGGATATCCATGCTTTCTCTGTAGCACAATTCAGATTGTATTTCAAAAACCAGAAGAAAAAACTGATACCTCATATTTTTAAACCTAGTTTTACACATTCGCTATTCACTGTTGGTACTTTATAATATACTAAGAGCAATAATTTCTTTGTAGCCTACACTCTTTAACCTAACAGTTGAGAAGTATCTTTCAAAAATTTTTAGAGTAAATGATATAATCTATAGAAGCCAATACCTGATGAAATATTTTAATATTTTCAAAAATAATAGTTTCAGTGCATTTTATGCTAAAAATATTTTATATATTTGGAAAAATATAGTTTTTATGCCCATACTATCAGCATAAAAACCACAGTGAACTTATCATAATCTAGTAAACTCCTGAAGATAAGGGGATTTGTGGGTACATTCAAATATTTTCCAGAGTTTAGTTTGTAAGTCAAAATAACTATCAAAAACATGAAAAAAGGGTTTTTTAAGGAATACCTTTTCCAACTATCCTTTCTTTAAATGTCTTGCAATTTAGAATAATGACACTTTAAGAGAATAGATAAATTATCTCATTAAGAGATGGCATCAATGTATAAATTCTTGGTTTATGTTAATTGAGTAATAAAAGAGTAAAATTATAGAAACTGACATAAACAGAATTGAATGTGAACATTTCAACATAAAACAAAGTTATGTTCCCAAACAATTATAAATGACATAAACAGAAATTCACACCAATGTCCTCAGTAGGACACACCATATCTTTCACTTCCTTTTTTCCTTTCAGAAATGTCTCCTTTTAATCCTATGGAGCTGAAGAACTGCATCATCATTACCCGGTAAACTAAGTTCTCTCTTTTACTTATCTTCATAATATCTAAAACCAAGGAACAGTTTTTTTCCCCAAAATATAGGTTGATGCACTCTCTAGCCTTCCTCATACCCTGAAGTAAGTATTACAGTATTGGAATATATCGAGTGAATTCCTTTACTAGGATGGTCTTGAATCTTGGAGAATAAACAAGAAGAAAGAATGAGAATTGACAACTGGGAAAACAGGTGTTATTATTCTTGTCTTTATTTCTGGATATCCATGCTTTCTCTGTAGCACAATTCAGATTGTATTTCAAAAACCAGAAGAAAAAACTGATACCTCATATTTTTAAACCTAGTTTTACACATTCGCTATTCACTGTTGGTACTTTATAATATACTAAGAGCAATAATTTCTTTGTAGCCTACACTCTTTAACCTAACAGTTGAGAAGTATCTTTCAAAAATTTTTAGAGTAAATGATATAATCTATAGAAGCCAATACCTGATGAAATATTTTAATATTTTCAAAAATAATAGTTTCAGTGCATTTTATGCTAAAAATATTTTATATATTTGGAAAAATATAGTTTTTATGCCCATACTATCAGCATAAAAACCACAGTGAACTTATCATAATCTAGTAAACTCCTGAAGATAAGGGGATTTGTGGGTACATTCAAATATTTTCCAGAGTTTAGTTTGTAAGTCAAAATAACTATCAAAAACATGAAAAAAGGGTTTTTTAAGGAATACCTTTTCCAACTATCCTTTCTTTAAATGTCTTGCAATTTAGAATAATGACACTTTAAGAGAATAGATAAATTATCTCATTAAGAGATGGCATCAATGTATAAATTCTTGGTTTATGTTAATTGAGTAATAAAAGAGTAAAATTATAGAAACTGACATAAACAGAATTGAATGTGAACATTTCAACATAAAACAAAGTTATGCCAATAAAAATAATCCCCCAAACAAATATCTTTATTACTTTAACTGCACCCAGAATTACATTCTGACATTTCAAATCACCATAAAGAATTGATTTCACGAGTACATAAAATCCAAATCTATTTCTCTTTGACACAGTTTACAGTTGTTGAAAAGGACTCATCCATTCCCCTACCCTTTAAGCTAAGTCCATCCCTAAACTATCAAATAGTTGTACTTATTTTCTATAACCTCCATTTCTTGTAGAATAAAAAAGTGCTCAGAGAATACCTAGATTCACCATGAAGCAGATTGCAGTGTGTGCCATTCCTTTTGGACTTTTTCCCAAAGGATTTAATTACTAAAATGCCCCAAGCATATTTGCTTTTACATTATTGGTTTTGCAAATAAAATGCAATGGTAAATAAACATGATGGCAGTGCTTTAGGTTCACCATTTTATAACTTCACACAGTAAAATCTAGTTCTCAGGTTCAGGTTTATGTTATTATTACATATTACAAAAGTATCTTTTAATGTTCTGTGTCATAATAGCTCAGAGTGGGGCATACATTAAACAATCATGAAAGTCAATTAAGAACAATCAATGTTAGAAGGATAAAAATAATTATACTGAAAAAAAATGAAGGCTGTGGATTTAAGAAATCTAAAGATTTTAAATTCATGTATTCATATTGACTTATATAGGAAACTCAAATGATGTTCATCTTGACTAATTTTAGATTTTATAAACTTTTTGTATTTGTGCATTTTGTATAGCATCTTAGTCAGTAAAGTAACTCCTGAAGATAAGGGATTTGTGGGTACATTCAAATATTTTCCAGAGTTTAGTTTGTAAGTCAAAATAACTATCAAAAACATGAAAAAAGGGTTTTTTAAGGAATACCTTTTCCAACTATCCTTTCTTTAAATGTCTTGCAATTTAGAATAATGACACTTTAAGAGAATAGATAAATTATCTCATTAAGAGATGGCATCAATGTATAAATTCTTGGTTTATGTTAATTGAGTAATAAAAGAGTAAAATTATAGAAACTGACATAAACAGAATTGAATGTGAACATTTCAACATAAAACAAAGTTATGCCAATAAAAATAATCCCCCAAACAAATATCTTTATTACTTTAACTGCACCCAGAATTACATTCTGACATTTCAAATCACCATAAAGAATTGATTTCACGAGTACATAAAATCCAAATCTATTTCTCTTTGACACAGTTTACAGTTGTTGAAAAGGACTCATCCATTCCCCTACCCTTTAAGCTAAGTCCATCCCTAAACTATCAAATAGTTGTACTTATTTTCTATAACCTCCATTTCTTGTAGAATAAAAAAGTGCTCAGAGAATACCTAGATTCACCATGAAGCAGATTGCAGTGTGTGCCATTCCTTTTGGACTTTTTCCCAAAGGATTTAATTACTAAAATGCCCCAAGCATATTTGCTTTTACATTATTGGTTTTGCAAATAAAATGCAATGGTAAATAAACATGATGGCAGTGCTTTAGGTTCACCATTTTATAACTTCACACAGTAAAATCTAGTTCTCAGGTTCAGGTTTATGTTATTATTACATATTACAAAAGTATCTTTTAATGTTCTGTGTCATAATAGCTCAGAGTGGGGCATACATTAAACAATCATGAAAGTCAATTAAGAACAATCAATGTTAGAAGGATAAAAATAATTATACTGAAAAAAAATGAAGGCTGTGGATTTAAGAAATCTAAAGATTTTAAATTCATGTATTCATATTGACTTATATAGGAAACTCAAATGATGTTCATCTTGACTAATTTTAGATTTTATAAACTTTTTGTATTTGCTTGTATTTTGTAGCATTTTGTATTCCTAGATTGTATACATTTTTAATTAGTGCTGCTATCTCACTGCCTTTATTATGGTCAGTGGCTCTCTTAATTATCTTCTTACAACCACTATCAGTCTTTTAAATTTTCTTTGATGTCAGTTTGAAAAAGTGACAGTACATGTAGGGTTAACTATTATTTCAGTCATTTTTATTGCACAATATGCCTTCTGACCTACTGGAAATCACATGACCCTTACTTAAGACCTTTGCATGATTACCTATCCAATTTTCTTATCTTCATCGTCCTTTATATGTTTTTTCCTCTCTTAAAGTTCCTGAGTGCAATACAGCTGTGGTCACTGCCAAAGTCATGGTAACCTTGTTAGAACTCTCCCCAAAGTTTTCACAAGATAACCAGTTAATGACTTATTGCTTTATCAGAGTCAAGTCATTCTTAAAACTATTGTCTTTTTTGTTCTTTAACAAAGTGTTAATTAACTTGACCAATGTTGTCTTTTATTTGTTGTTTGGGAGAGAATAGAATCAACACAAAGTGTTTCGTTCCTATCCTTCCTTATGTAGATAGCTTTTTAACGTGACTATGTTCGTTTTGCTATCCCATGAAAATATTTACTACATTCAACATCTTCTCAATTTGTAAAAGGAACATAGCTATATTTACATGAAAAAGAAATTGAATTCCACAGCAATAGGACTGTATGATTGTAAGATTTGCAGATATGCCTTTTATACATATAAAATATATGACAGATAATATAAGACAGACATGCCTTTTATACATATACATGGTATCTAGAAGATTTTCTTGAACTAGTGTCTAAGCCAATAGCTCTAAAAGTAGGGTCCTCTGACACCTGGGTTTTTCTGAGACACTTTCAAGAGTCCTCAATTCAAAAGTATTTTCATAACAACAAAACATGACCTGCCTTTTCAATTTTTGAAGCTTGTACTAAGGATGGAAAACCATTGTGGGTGACTGCTGGTGCCTTGACTGTATTAAACTGGTTGTTGTGATGGTTGTTTCATCACTAAGTCGTGATTCTTGAGATTCCATGGACTGTAACCTACCAGGCTCCGCTGTCCATGGGATTTCCCAGTCAAGAATATTGGAATGAGCTGTCATTTCTTTCTCCAGGGGATCTTCCCGACTCAGGGGTCAAACCCAGGTTCCCCACATTGCAGGCAGATTGTTTACTGTCTGAACCACCAGAGAAGCCCTGTGTATTAAACTGTATCTGGAGTCATAAAGTATGCTAAAGATTCTCCTAGATAGAGCAGTAAAAATTATTAGTTTTATTGGATACCTACTCTTGAGAACGTCTATTTTAAACTTGTACGTGACAAAATAGAAGAATGTATAAATTACCGCTGCATTTGAAATAAGGTGGGGATGTTAAGGAAAACATTTTGTTTGATTGTCAGATTTATGAGCTAAAGTAGCTACATTTTTCATGGAAAACCATTTACCCATGAAAGAATGACTTATGTACAAAATATGGTATTAGTGGACATTTCCTCAAAAAAAATCAATAAGGAAATCTGTTTCTTCAGGGAAATTCTATTAGTATGTGTTGCCAATGATAAACATTTTCTGTAAGACTTTTCTTCATTAAAAGAATAGAATCAACACAAAGTGTTTCGTTCCTATCCTTCCTTATGTAGAAAGCTTTTTAACGTGACTATGTTCGTTTTGCTATCCCATGAAAATATTTACTACATTCAACATCTTCTCAATTTGTAAAAGGAACATAGCTATATTTACATGAAAAAGAAATTGAATTCCACAGCAATAGGACTGTATGATTGTAAGATTTGCAGATATGCCTTTTATACATATAAAATATATGACAGATAATATAAGACAGACATGCCTTTTATACATATACATGGTATCTAGAAGATTTTCTTGAACTAGTGTCTAAGCCAATAGCTCTAAAAGTAGGGTCCTCTGACACCTGGGTTTTTCTGAGACACTTTCAAGAGTCCTCAATTCAAAAGTATTTTCATAACAACAAAACATGACCTGCCTTTTCAATTTTTGAAGCTTGTACTAAGGATGGAAAACCATTGTGGGTGACTGCTGGTGCCTTGACTGTATTAAACTGGTTGTTGTGATGGTTGTTTCATCACTAAGTCGTGATTCTTGAGATTCCATGGACTGTAACCTACCAGGCTCCGCTGTCCATGGGATTTCCCAGTCAAGAATATTGGAATGAGCTGTCATTTCTTTCTCCAGGGGATCTTCCCGACTCAGGGGTCAAACCCAGGTTCCCCACATTGCAGGCAGATTGTTTACTGTCTGAACCACCAGAGAAGCCCTGTGTATTAAACTGTATCTGGAGTCATAAAGTATGCTAAAGATTCTCCTAGATAGAGCAGTAAAAATTATTAGTTTTATTGGATACCTACTCTTGAGAACGTCTATTTTAAACTTGTACGTGACAAAATAGAAGAATGTATAAATTACCGCTGCATTTGAAATAAGGTGGGGATGTTAAGGAAAACATTTTGTTTGATTGTCAGATTTATGAGCTAAAGTAGCTACATTTTTCATGGAAAACCATTTACCCATGAAAGAATGACTTATGTACAAAATATGGTATTAGTGGACATTTCCTCAAAAAAAATCAATAAGGAAATCTGTTTCTTCAGGGAAATTCTATTAGTATGTGTTGCCAATGATAAAACTTGAATTTTCCTGTAAGACTTAGAGTTTTGGAGAACTGTATCAGCTGTAGTGAGCTTGATAAAACTCAGTAGTTAATTTTTTCATGGAGTTGTTTATATTAATAATTAATATAATTTTTGATGTGCATTTATTTGTAAGATGTGAATAGTTCAGTGAAGCAATATTTTCCAAGTGAATAAAGGTTTGGTGTTATAAAATCACACATGAGTAAAAGAACCATTCAAAGTATAAAATCATAGGGTTTTGGTGCAACAGATATGATTTCATATTCCATATTGTTGCCAGTTTTTAAGAAACTACTACTTGTCTGGTTTGGATATTGATTCAAAAGACTAAATCAACAAATATCTGAAATTTTATCTATTAAGATATTTCTCCCTTTCCCAGTTACCTATCTTTGTGAGGTTGAATTGTCCTCATATATTTCTACCAAAGCAACTTATCCAAACAGATTATTATTAATAGAGAAACCAATATGAGAATTCAGCAGTTTTCATTAAGTTAGGCATTAAAGAGGTTTGTTAAGATTATAGTAACACAATACTTTCCAGTGAATTTGGGGGTAACATAGTTAACTTGTATAATGAATGTTAAGTTAACATATAATTGAATTCTTATTGTAAATGAGTCAATGAATATAAAGTTATAATCACTAAGTCATGTTCGCCTCTTTGTGACACCATGGACTGCCAGCTTCCTCTGTCCATGGAATTCTCCAGGCAAGAATACTGAAGTGGGTTGCCATTTGTTTCAATTTTAAGTTCTAATGTGGTAAATATCAAGACATATAAATCATATAAGTAAAAGTTTAATATTTTATCATGGTGTAGAGGGGTCTTGAGACAAATGGTTTCAGAACTGCCCTTGATCATTGATTTATTTAGGTCTAGATTCTGGGATTTCTGTTTCTGAGAATATTCATTCCTAGGTATAATAATATCTTATGTAACTTTAAATGTTGTCTTCAATCCAGTAACTCACCAATTCATATATCCAACCCAGGCTTTACCCTTTAGCTCCAAATTTATATAAATTACTGCCAGTGAATGTTTTTACATGGACATCTAATAGGCATCCCCTTATGAAAATTATTCAGAACCTAATTTCTGATATTCCACTCTAAATATGTTCTTTTTCCAGTCTTCCTCGTTGTAGTACCTGGTAAGGTCCAATCTTCCAAGTGTTACACAGAAAATTTTGTCACCATCATTGACACCTCTCCTCTCACACAGCAGAGCTGAATCAGATTCCAAGTGAATAAAGGTTTGGTGTTATAAAATCACACATGAGTAAAAGAACCATTCAAAGTATAAAATCATAGGGTTTTGGTGCAACAGATATGATTTCATATTCCATATTGTTGCCAGTTTTTAAGAAACTACTACTTGTCTGGTTTGGATATTGATTCAAAAGACTAAATCAACAAATATCTGAAATTTTATCTATTAAGATATTTCTCCCTTTCCCAGTTACCTATCTTTGTGAGGTTGAATTGTCCTCATATATTTCTACCAAAGCAACTTATCCAAACAGATTATTATTAATAGAGAAACCAATATGAGAATTCAGCAGTTTTCATTAAGTTAGGCATTAAAGAGGTTTGTTAAGATTATAGTAACACAATACTTTCCAGTGAATTTGGGGGTAACATAGTTAACTTGTATAATGAATGTTAAGTTAACATATAATTGAATTCTTATTGTAAATGAGTCAATGAATATAAAGTTATAATCACTAAGTCATGTTCGCCTCTTTGTGACACCATGGACTGCCAGCTTCCTCTGTCCATGGAATTCTCCAGGCAAGAATACTGAAGTGGGTTGCCATTTGTTTCAATTTTAAGTTCTAATGTGGTAAATATCAAGACATATAAATCATATAAGTAAAAGTTTAATATTTTATCATGGTGTAGAGGGGTCTTGAGACAAATGGTTTCAGAACTGCCCTTGATCATTGATTTATTTAGGTCTAGATTCTGGGATTTCTGTTTCTGAGAATATTCATTCCTAGGTATAATAATATCTTATGTAACTTTAAATGTTGTCTTCAATCCAGTAACTCACCAATTCATATATCCAACCCAGGCTTTACCCTTTAGCTCCAAATTTATATAAATTACTGCCAGTGAATGTTTTTACATGGACATCTAATAGGCATCCCCTTATGAAAATTATTCAGAACCTAATTTCTGATATTCCACTCTAAATATGTTCTTTTTCCAGTCTTCCTCGTTGTAGTACCTGGTAAGGTCCAATCTTCCAAGTGTTACACAGAAAATTTTGTCACCATCATTGACACCTCTCCTCTCACACAGCAGAGCTGAATCAGAGCCCACCGTCTTGTCATCTCCACCCACAAATTACAGCTCAGATCTGACCAGTTTCACCATTTCTGCTGCTACTGCCTGACCTGAAACATCACTTCTTACTTGGATTGTTTCAGCAAATGTCTAAACTGGTCTCTTTCTGTATGTACTTGCTTCCTCAATAAACCAGGTTAGGCTAGGTTATACTCAAGCAACCAACACTGCGTGAGAAATTTGGTCTATCTATCTACCTACACATATTTGTGTGTATATATATGCACATACATGTAATTACACATAATTTGTAGGTCTCATAATTTATGTGTGTGTGTGTGTGCATGTGTGTGTGTGCATCTCAGAGGAAGAAGATATATCTAAAATCCATCACAATTTATCTGGGAATTCCCCTCCATGTTTCTTCACTCGGATCCAAGCTCTTGGAACAAAGTTTCATGAACGACTGGTCTCCATGGAAAAAAGAGAGCTCTCCGGTGGATTTCAGAACAGCAATTACATTATCCAGCAGAAAAGTGACAGGCATGATTTCTGCTCACTAAGCACTGGCCAGAACTAGTCACATGATAGTGCCCAAATACAGCAAACCAGAAAAACATCTGTGCCTGAGCCTGGAAGCATTTGGTGAAAAGCATGCAAATCAGAAGCTTCCATGTAAACGCATGAAGGGAACAATGAACTGTTCTTTGACCATAAACAAGTTAACTACAAGTAGTTTTGAACTTCTCCCAATAAATAAATTAATTGCAAACATTGTATTTTTTTGTCCCCAAAATGCTCTCTCTTTTGTATGCATAGCTTATTAAACAACCATAGAAAGAATATTCTTTAAAAGTAGGTAAGATCACATAAATCCAGCTGAATTCTACTGAGAAAAAGCTGAATCATTTTTCAGAATTTAAACAGTTAATTGAAGATGTTGCAATTATATACTAACTACCTGACATGTCTATGTTTTATAGGATTCATGCTTAATATACATAAATGTTTATCATATAAATGGCATATTTTATGCTGCTATATTTATCATATATGTATATGCAGGTTGATTAAAGAATATGCACCGTAAAATTCACTCATTGTAAGTATACAGACGGATGATTTTTAGTAAACTGATATAGTTGTGCAGCCATCAGTATTAGATTGTAATCTAGTATTAGAGCACTTCTATAACCTTATAAAGTTTTATATGACCTTTTACAGTCATTCTCTGCTTCAACTCTGAGGCAAAAACTGACCTGCTCTCTGTCTTCTCACTATTTCTTTATCTAGGAAATTAGAATTCTTGGCATTCCCTATGCATGTGTAAACAAAATAAAAGGTCCCTATCATTTATAAACACATATCTCAAAGGAAGAGTGCATAGTTGTCCTCAATGTCAGCTGAGAGCAAAATAAGGAAAAATAGGTTTTCCAGGTAGAATTTTAAACATGAAAGAACTTCCTAACCTCTAGGGAAACATTATGTAAGATAATTCAGAAACTTTCATGGAAAAATAGTTATATTTCAAGAAAGGCTGAAAAATAATCATATCTGAGATCAGAGTTCCTCTCAACTCGTTACATCCACTGTATAATATTCAAGGTCATTTTTTTAATGCGGAGTCTATAGTTGGAAAACTTGCCAAATAAGAGAATAGTAACCATACATCACTAAAGCTATAGGTGCTGTCACAGAGAATCTCAGCAAGATTCATTCCTAAATAATGAAGCAAATTAAACTGTAGTTAAAGACATTCACCTTGATTATCTTTAAATATCTCCCACACTATTCGGACCATAGTGCTTGGGGAGGAGGGGAAGTACCTTTAGAATAAAAAAAAAAATTTTGCATTTCAGGTAACAATTTTTGCATTTCAGGGTATCTGGTGCTAGTCTCTCCTCTTAAGATATTTATATTTTCTTAGATCATACATGTAGGGACTGTAATCTATTCTTTCAGGTGGATTATCATCAGCTAAATACAAACAATAGATATCCCTGGGAAATGTGACCTATTCTAGTCATGTGATAATATACTTTACAGAGCACAGATTCTGAGAGAGAAAGAGAGACAGCTGAGAGGGAAAATGTGCTGAGTTCTTTAAAATAAATTTAATATAATCTTTAAGATTGTGGTCAATTATTAACATTTGTAGAATGAACTTATTTAAAACGAAGACAAGGACAGGGCAGTCCTTTTTGGGGAGAGTTAGTTGAATGATAATAACTTCCACTATGAAAAATTTTGTAGCACCTAGTTTATTTTAGTAGGATTTTTTTTCTTATTAATCTCGCTCTAAAATTTTATTTTTTAAACAAAATGAGACTGTTTCTAGAAGAGATGACAGTATACTATCAGGAAACTGTAGTCAATGGAATAGTAAGAAAGGGAAGCGAAAATGTTAGTTGCTCAGTGGTGTCTGACTCTTGCAAGTCCATGGACTATAGACGACCAGGCTCCTCTGTCCATGAGATTTTCCAGGCAAGAATGCTGGAGCGGGTTGCTATTTCCTTCCCCAGGTGGATCTTCCCAGCCCATGGATCAAACCCATTTCTCCTGCATTGCAGGCAGATTCTTATGAGATTTTCCAGGCAAGAATGCTGGAGCGGGTTGCTATTTCCTTCCCCAGGTGGATCTTCCCAGCCCATGGATCAAACCCATTTCTCCTGCATTGCAGGCAGATTCTTTACCATCAGAGCCACCAGGGAAGCCCCAATGGGATAATAAACTTATCACCAAATAACAATAATAAAAAAAAATCCCATAGACACACGTTCAGTACATGTAAGATATTGGATGAAGACACTCAGCTATGACTGAAGAGTCATCTTCCTTAAAGCTGACACATTCATGGTGAGCTAGTGCCAAGACACATGCAAGCAGAACTATAGCCTGGAAATACTTAAACATATTATTTGAATTCTCAGAAGTATCATTTTTACTTAAAATAAACATTGGCATGCAAAGCCAATAGTCTGAGTAATCCGGTCTTGAAGTGTAACTTTATTTGTTATGGGGATTTGCTCAGGGAAGAGAAGGGGAAAAAAATAAACGCAACCTTTCTTCTTCTACTGCAGAGAGAAAATAGTTGTTTCTGCAACACTGGAGACATTATTTGAGACCATGTAAGTGACACTGCCTCAAGTACTTTAACAGTTCACAACTAAAACTTGACCTAATTGTTTTTGGTAAAATGTTCCATTGGCAGAGGCGCCCAGTGTTGATTGTTGTCTCTTTATTAGCAAATGGATAATAAGCTCTATAGTGAAAATCCCACGCTATGATCAAGGAGCTGAGCCACAGAGACTTTAAACCCAAAACAAGTAGCTTTCTTAATTCTCTGATAAATCTCTTCTCTTAAAGAAAGTGGAGTTGATGAGAAATTTAAAATCTAAGTGCCATCAACTTGGGGTCCATGGTCACTCTAGACTCCACAGAGCCTCTGTAGTTGTAAATGAAATTGTTTGTGCATATGCGTGTATTTTTTTACTATTATGGGTAGTTGCTCAGTGGTGTCTGACTCTTGCAAGTCCATGGACTATAGACGACCAGGCTCCTCTGTCCATGAGATTTTCCAGGCAAGAATGCTGGAGCGGGTTGCTATTTCCTTCCCCAGGTGGAATCTTCCCAGCCCATGGATCAAACCCATTTCTCCTGCATTGCAGGCAGATTCTTATGAGATTTTCCAGGCAAGAATGCTGGAGCGGGTTGCTTTTTCCCTTTCCCCCAGGTGGATCTTCCCAGCCCATGGATCAAACCCATTTCTCCTGCATTGCAGGCAGATTCTTTACCATCAGAGCCACCAGGGAAGCCCCAATGGGATAATAAACTTATCACCAAATAACAATAATAAAAAAAAATCCCATAGACACACGTTCAGTACATGTAAGATATTGGATGAAGACACTCAGCTATGACTGAAGAGTCATCTTCCTTAAAGCTGACACATTCATGGTGAGCTAGTGCCAAGACACATGCAAGCAGAACTATAGCCTGGAAATACTTAAACATATTATTTGAATTCTCAGAAGTATCATTTTTACTTAAAATAAACATTGGCATGCAAAGCCAATAGTCTGAGTAATCCGGTCTTGAAGTGTAACTTTATTTGTTATGGGGATTTGCTCAGGGAAGAGAAGGGGAAAAAAATAAACGCAACCTTTCTTCTTCTACTGCAGAGAGAAAATAGTTGTTTCTGCAACACTGGAGACATTATTTGAGACCATGTAAGTGACACTGCCTCAAGTACTTTAACAGTTCACAACTAAAACTTGACCTAATTGTTTTTGGTAAAATGTTCCATTGGCAGAGGCGCCCAGTGTTGATTGTTGTCTCTTTATTAGCAAATGGATAATAAGCTCTATAGTGAAAATCCCACGCTATGATCAAGGAGCTGAGCCACAGAGACTTTAAACCCAAAACAAGTAGCTTTCTTAATTCTCTGATAAATCTCTTCTCTTAAAGAAAGTGGAGTTGATGAGAAATTTAAAATCTAAGTGCCATCAACTTGGGGTCCATGGTCACTCTAGACTCCACAGAGCCTCTGTAGTTGTAAATGAAATTGTTTGTGCATATGCGTGTATTTTTTTACTATTATGGGGTAAGTTCATGACTTCAATTAGTCCTACAGAGAAATCTATGATCATAAAGCTGTTTATATGTGAAGCCTTTGTATTTTAAGTATCAACTTTTTTTGACTGACTCCTTCCTCATCTCCTGGCTCCCTGTTGCCTAGGGAACAAGTCAGAATTATTAGTTACACCCTTGACTGCCTTTCAGCACTTGTCTTTCCATCTCCAGATTCTCCTTCACTCCTATCATATTCTAGGTTGCCCCACTGTAACGAGAATAGTTTGGATTCAAGGCTTGTTTTTCCATTATAGGTGTACTATGAAACATTCCTTAAAATGCTCTCTATTCATTTCTTACAAACTTTATTCTTTTATTCATTCTTCAAGATTACTCCATTTTGAAATTTTCTAATATGGGACAATATGGGACAATTGCTCTTAAATTTACTACCTGCATAACTTTCCAATTCTCAAACGACTCCTTGTCTTTGAATCAAAGCTGACCCCTTGATAATTAACACTTACCTTCAATTCACTTACAGTTAACTACTCAATAACTCCTTGTACATTACTTGCCTGAAATTTTTATAAAGCTTACTAATTTGTCTTTTCTTCTCATAAAGATTTGCATTTGTCAGTTTCTAGCTTTCTGATACTTTTTACATTGCCCATTATTTTTTGAAGATTATTCTGCAAATGCATTCACAGGTTTTTTAAATGTCCTAAATTTTGCTAAAAGGAACACATTTTATTATTTGACTTTTTAATCTAGTATTAGTGAAGGGTGAACCAACATGCTATTGCAAACAATCCCCAAATCTCAGTGGCTTAACATAACCAACATTTATTTCTAACTCATGCAAATCTCCACTTAAATGTTTATAGTCAGGCACTTCTGCTCTGAAGTGTTTCCTTCTCAAAAGATCAGTTGGGGATCAGCTTCTTTTGTGTTCTGTAGACTTCAAAGTTTCTGTTGGATTCTCTGCCTCTGACTGGTGGTCCAGAGAACAAGAGGAAGGCAAACTGAGAATCATGCAGAAGGTCTCTGGAGCCCTGCCTCAAAACCCTGCCATGCAGGACTTTCACCATCTTGAATTACTCAGAACTAAATACGCGGCCAGAAAACATCATCTTTCTTTATGTGAGGAGCAACCGTAAAGTGGTTATGCACAACAAGCATTGCCTCAACCTAAAATGTCTTCCCTGTTAAGGTTTTTTTTCTACCTCTTCAGATTAAATACCCATCTTCTGATAAAGAAAAATGTAAAAAAATGGAAATGAACTAGTTATACTTTTAAAAACCTGTTATAGTTCTTCCCTCTGTTAAAATGCTTTGCAATAGCTCGGACACTTATTAGTTACACCCTTGACTGCCTTTCAGCACTTGTCTTTCCATCTCCAGATTCTCCTTCACTCCTATCATATTCTAGGTTGCCCCACTGTAACGAGAATAGTTTGGATTCAAGGCTTGTTTTTCCATTATAGGTGTACTATGAAACATTCCTTAAAATGCTCTCTATTCATTTCTTACAAACTTTATTCTTTTATTCATTCTTCAAGATTACTCCATTTTGAAATTTTCTAATATGGGACAATATGGGACAATTGCTCTTAAATTTACTACCTGCATAACTTTCCAATTCTCAAACGACTCCTTGTCTTTGAATCAAAGCTGACCCCTTGATAATTAACACTTACCTTCAATTCACTTACAGTTAACTACTCAATAACTCCTTGTACATTACTTGCCTGAAATTTTTATAAAGCTTACTAATTTGTCTTTTCTTCTCATAAAGATTTGCATTTGTCAGTTTCTAGCTTTCTGATACTTTTTACATTGCCCATTATTTTTGAAGATTATTCTGCAAATGCATTCACAGGTTTTTTAAATGTCCTAAATTTTGCTAAAAGGAACACATTTTATTATTTGACTTTTTAATCTAGTATTAGTGAAGGGTGAACCAACATGCTATTGCAAACAATCCCAAATCTCAGTGGCTTAACATAACCAACATTTATTTCTAACTCATGCAAATCTCCACTTAAATGTTTATAGTCAGGCACTTCTGCTCTGAAGTGTTTCCTTCTCAAAAGATCAGTTGGGGATCAGCTTCTTTTGTGTTCTGTAGACTTCAAAGTTTCTGTTGGATTCTCTGCCTCTGACTGGTGGTCCAGAGAACAAGAGGAAGGCAAACTGAGAATCATGCAGAAGGTCTCTGGAGCCCTGCCTCAAAACCCTGCCATGCAGGACTTTCACCATCTTGAATTACTCAGAACTAAATACGCGGGCCCGAAAACATCATCTTTCTTTATGTGAGGAGCAACCGTAAAGTGGTTATGCACAACAAGCATTGCCTCAACCTAAAATGTCTTCCCTGTTAAGGTTTTTTTTCTACCTCTTCAGATTAAATACCCATCTTCTGATAAAGAAAAATGTAAAAAAATGGAAATGAACTAGTTATACTTTTAAAAACCTGTTATAGTTCTTCCCTCTGTTAAAATGCTTTGCAATAGCTCATTTTGGTTGAGATTTTCACATTTTTGAATTTCATTTTATTCTGGGGATTGACCTTTCTGATGCAGTTCTTACAGGGTTTTGCCTTTGTATCAAAGGGTATGTGTCCTTTTTTCTGTATATGTGTACTCTTGAAAACTGGATTCTATGGGCAGCCAGGGCTCCTGCACTTTTTAAAATCTTTGCTCCTTTACTCCTGTCACTAATGAGATATTCTCAAAATCATGCTCACATCCACATTTCAGCCTACTGGATTCTTGCATTCAAAGTCTAGTCTACAGTGGCAAGTACTTCATTTTTCTTTATCTCCCCCAACATGACCTTCATGCTCCAGAAAAATTGTATGGTTCCTTGGCTGCAGATTGCGTGACCATTAGCTGTAAGCACAACACACACACACACACACACACACACACCCCATTTGTGCCACCATCCATCCACCTATCAGCTCTCTCCTCACGTACTGTGCAGTTAAGACTCTCCATTTGTGACAGTTGAGCCTGGCCAACTGTGATGCCCTGTTGCTGGGAAATTCTACACAAAGCCTTCTCCATCCCCGTTGGGAACAAAAACAAGTCTCTTGAAAACCCATAGGTACTTTTATATGTTGGTTTCTGTCTGTAACCACCACCCCACATCCCCAGGCTTCCTCACAAGCTACTGAGACTTCAAAGTTAGAAGCAGCCTTCAGGCAATGTAATTAACTAGAATGCATGGAGGTTGAGAAGTCGCCCCTAGTAAGCCATACATCTTCACCCTCTGTGTATAGCTGTAAGATACTCTGAGGACCTTTCCTTAGAGGAAAACTATAAATAAAGAGACCTTTTCTTCCCTATAAGTTTTGCAAAGCAAAGCAGCATTGATTAGAAGTGTTCTCTGCCCTTACAAAATAAAATAAAGTTATAGACTTTTAAGGAATAATTTTAAATCAAGCTGTTACCCACAAGTAGAGCAACGGTACGGAAATGTCTGTATTCTTTTGTTTTCCCAGGTGTTAGCAATCCCTCCCGGCTGAACTGGCTCTGTGTTTACCCCATCCTTTGGATCATTAATGATGACAGTAAATAAAACCCAACCTAAGAAGCTAGTTCTTTTAATCTGACAGATACTCAAAAAGTAGTCACGTCTCAAAATGAAGATATATCCACAGCCAAAACTCCTTCCATTTCTCATGTAATAACTGAGCTATTCAGCACTAAAATTCATTTTTCTTTAGGTGCTTGGCAAGAGTCCTGGCAGAGAAGCCTACAGTCCCCGATTCCCTGCAGCCCTGGGCACTGTCTGTCAGTGCTGCTCACCCATCTCTGCTCTCCTCACACAGTGGAACTTCCCTGGAAAAGATGGCACAGAAGTAGTTTTGCCGATGGCTGCTTGTTTAAAGAAGTGAACTCATTTTACCTTTACTTGAATTTAATGTCAGCTTAACAGAAGACAAATATTTCAGATCAATTAGATAATTTTAAAAGATTACTCATAATGCCATCATCCAGAGAAAACTAATGTTATTGATTTTAGCATGTATTAAAATAAAAATCTTTTGCTCATATTATTCCAAATATATTTTACAAATATGTTTATTTACCAATAGTAATCTATAATTAATTTTCCATTTTTATTAAGAAATAAAACACTGTAGATTATATTAATTACCAAATAAATGTCAATGGCTTAGATAGGAAATAAAACATCATCAAACCATCTAATCAACATTTGGCCCTCTTCCTGATCCCCCCCTCCATGTTAGTTAAGAATCTGGCATTTCTTTTTTCCTTATATTGTTTTCCTTGTGGTTTTACAGGTATATATACAAGTAGCTACATAATATATTGGTTCACTGTGTTTATTTTTAGGTTTCATAAAGATGAAGCTATAGTCTAAACTGCGTCCCAAGAATTTGTATGTTGAAGCCCCACCTCTCAGAGTGACTGTGTCTATTAGGAGGTACTTAAGCTAAAATGAGGTCATAATATTAGGTCTTTAATCCAAAGAATAGTAGATTTAGAGAAAGAGGAAGATCTCTCTGTCAGCTGTGAGGACACAGCTAGGAGACAGTAGTCCATGTGTAAGTCAGAAAGAGTGTCCTTAGCAGGAGCCTATTTAACTGTCAACTTGATCTTGGATTTTCCAGCCTCCAGAATTATGAAAAAATAAGTTCTGTTGTGTAAGTCGGCCCATGGTATTTTTGTACAGCAGTCTGAGTTGACTAAGACAAACGACATGACTTTTTAGTTTTATTTGTAGGCTTCCTCTTCACTCTGCCTGTGTGCCTGTGCTCAGTTGTGTCTGACTCTTTGTGACCCCCACGGACTGTAGCCCACTAGGCTCTTCTGTCCATGGAATTTTCCAGGCAAGACTACTGGAAGAGGTTGCTATTTCCTGATCCAGGGGATCTTCCCAACACAGAGATAGAACCCATGTCTCCTGAGTTTTCTTCACTGGCAGGTAGATTCTTTATGGCTCCACCAACTGGGAAGTCCTGTTCACTCAACCTCATGGATCTAATGTCATGCATGTAGCATGGAGATGTCACGGAATTCTGTTGCTTGATGATATAACAATGTATTTTTTCATCCTTATGTTGATGCATTTAGGTTGTTTACAGTTTTCTGCTATTACAAACATTTTATAAATGTTCTCATTAATCCTCATCTTTGCCAACACTTGGCGTGTTCACCTTTGGTTTGGGCAACCTAGTTGGAGTGAAATGGTAACTCATTGTCATCTGTATTTGCATTTTTCAGGTTCCTAACAGATTGTATCTTTACCTCATTTTTTTTGGAGGACACTTGGATTGCTTTTTCAAGAAGTATGTGCTTTATTTTGCTGTCTGTTTGTCATCAACCTTGCTATTTAGTAGCACAATTTTGTCTTCTTTAGATACCTTAGCTAATTTTTGTTCCTTGCTTTTTCATCTATATTTTACAATCAGTTTGTCAAGATCTTGGGGAAATCTGCTGAATTTTTCATTGGGAGTGCAGTGAAGCTGTAGATAAATTTGTACAGTGTATGTTAGTGAAGGAATCCAAGATGCAGAACACTATGGATACCTTGATATCATTTTTATTAAATAAATAAAAACAGTCCCAAAGGTGTGCACATATATGTGTATGGCTGGGGGGCGATTTTTTAGCGCTAATGAATCTTAAGACTTCTTAGTACCACTAAAGGATTTTGTAGTTTCTACATTTTTCCCATCCCAAGAAAGTGCCCCTGTGTCATGATAATCTTCCTTGTCAGGTACAGTAGAAGACCATGTTGTAGCAGGTTTTTGTTCTGGTCTGACTTTCCTTAAAATTCCAGCCAGAGAAAGCAATCCTGAGCAATGTCTTCTGTGTCAGAGAACAAACTTTAAGGAGAAATATTCCTCTCTTTCCTGGGCCTAGACCCCAAATCAGCCTTCATTCCTCCATAATAAAAGATATGAATAGTTTTTGCAAAGATACTTCCATCTATTTTTCCTGAAAATAAGCACTTTCTGAGGGTGCTAAATTTCTGCTTGCACATAATAAATTCTCAATAAATATTTACTAAAGTAAGTAATATGACTTAATCTATACAAGGCATAGCAGACATTCCTTAAAAAATCTCTGGCATGTGGGTGAATTTATTTGCATGCACATAATAAATACTCAGTAAATATTTATTGAAATAAATAAAGAAGAAAGTGATCTCATTTTATACAAACTATAAAGGACACTGCTTAAAATGTGTGCTATGTCAATGTCTCACATACTTTCAATGTTAATAAAATTTTTACCAATTTTTCTTTCTCCTTGTCATTCCTTTATTGTGAGAGGAAGAATGAATGCTTGTGCACATATTATCATCAAAATCGCTCATCAATCAATTATACACAGAACTCGTTAAGAATGATACACATTTAATCTGGAAACATAACACATCTTACTTTTTTCACTTTTTTTTGAAACTTAAGAATATTTCCCACATTAATAAGCAGCATTTTTTAAACTCCATACTGAAGTTGTAGAATTATTTTCGAGAGTTTTAAGATACTCGGTACCAGATGTTATTTTCTAGTGCTTTCCAGTATACAGATTCATAAAAGCCTACTTTGGGGTCATGGACAGTACCTTACCATATTCTTAACCCATGCATTGAAGATTGAACCCATGTTATTACATAATTGTTATATATTATTTTTATAATAATAATAAATTGAACCCATGTTATTATGAAATTGTTATACATTATTATTTTACCGATTGTTGAGTCTCATTGCAGGTCTTCTAGATGTGGGATAAAGAGATACATGCTTTAAACAATTTCCTTTGGCCTTTCTGCTTGAAGGATAGTTAATATCATATATAAATATTTTATGTACTATATATGCCACATCCTTTTCATCCATTCATGTTGTTATATATAATATCATATATGATACATTGTATATATTATATGGGGTATATCATATATCACATTCTCTTTATCCATTCATCTCATTGATGAATGTTTAGGTTCCTTCCATGTCTTGGCTATTTTAAAAAGGTCTGCAGTGAATATTGGGTGCATATATCTTTTCTATTTGAATTAGAGTTTTCTGCAGATACAAGCCCAGTAGTGGGATGGCTGGATTATATGATAACTCTTATTTTTAATTTTCATAAGAAATCTTTATACTATTGTCCATATTATATACATTTTGGAAGGTAATCCCTTTTTAGTAGCATCATTTGCAAATATTTTCTTCAATTTCACAGGTTGTCTTTTAATTTTGTTTATGGTTTCTTTTGTTGTGCAAAAACTTTTACATTAACTAGATATCATTTGTTTATTTTTATTTCTCTAAAAGTTAGGTAAAAAAGATCTTTCTGAGATTTATTTCAAAATGTGTTGTACCTAGGTTTTCCTCTAACAGTTTTATAGTGACATCCCTACATTTGGATCTTTAATCCATTGTGAGTTTATTTTTGTGTGTGGTGTTAAGGAGTATTTTAATTTCATTCTTTTATACGTAGCTGTCCATTTTTTCCAACACCACTTACTGAAGAGACTGTTTTTTCTCCATTATATACTCTTACCTCATTTGTCATAGATTAATTGACCATAAGTGTGTGGATTTACTTCTGGAATTTATTTTATTTCATTGATCTATATGTCTGTTTTTGTGCCAGTACCACAATGTTTTGATTATTATAGCTTTGTAATATTGTCTCAATAAGACTGTGTGATTCCTACAGCTCCATTCTTCTTCTTTAAGATTGCTTTGGCCATTTAGGGTCTTTTGTGTCTCCATTCAGATATTAATTATTTTGTTCTACAGAAAATGCCATTGATACTTTGATAGTGATTGTAGACTCTGTAGATCCCCATGTGTAGTACCATCATGTAAACAATATTGATTCTTCCAATCCAAAAGCACAGTATATCTTTCTAACTTTTATGTTGTTTTACATTTACTAGCATCTTCTATTTTTCAGAGTATAAGTTTTTTACCTTCTTAGATAATTCTGGGGAAATTACATTATAAATATAAGGGTCTAGAGTATGATTAATATACTTGCTTTATATAGACAAGATATAAAGCCAGTTTATTTGGCAGATTTCATATGTATTCTGGAATATCCTAAGTAAAGACAATATGTATGTACCATCTTTAATGTGTGCATACACCTTTGAGGGAAGTGTATTGAGCTATTAATCTCAAAACATCAATGCATATTACATTGTCCAGGGTATTATCAATGTATCAGGTAATTATAATAGTCTATCCAACGTCAGAGTATATATTGCCCACATACTCTTTCATTGCTAGTGGGAGACACTTAAAATAGTTTTTTATTTTAAAAATAGAGCACGGTAACTATTGCAGTAGAAACTGGCAAACAGAGGAAGTCAAAGGGATAGTGGAGACCAATAAAACCAAATTTTATACTTCTAAACTCATTTCAAAAAACTTGATCACTGAATTCATGAGATCAGCAGTAGTGAGTAAGATTGCATAAGTGGAAACATGGTGATCCAGGCTGAGAAAATCTGGTAATTGCTTAAGTTATGCTTTTCTAATTTTGAATTTTTCTTTAAACATTCACAGTAACAAGTCAGCTGCTCATCTGTTCAACCAAACTAAAACAAAATAGTGTGAATAGATCTGAAAGTGTCCAGTGGAAGCAAGTAGTTGGTTAAATAAAACTGGTAGAAATTATTTTTCCCTTAAGGTAGTTTTTCTCCATTATATACTCTTACCTCATTTGTCATAGATTAATTGACCATAAGTGTGTGGATTTACTTCTGGAATTTATTTTATTTCATTGATCTATATGTCTGTTTTTGTGCCAGTACCACAATGTTTTGATTATTATAGCTTTGTAATATTGTCTCAATAAGACTGTGTGATTCCTACAGCTCCATTCTTCTTCTTTAAGATTGCTTTGGCCATTTAGGGTCTTTTGTGTCTCCATTCAGATATTAATTATTTTGTTCTACAGAAAATGCCATTGATACTTTGATAGTGATTGTAGACTCTGTAGATCCCCATGTGTAGTACCATCATGTAAACAATATTGATTCTTCCAATCCAAAAGCACAGTATATCTTTCTAACTTTTATGTTGTTTTACATTTACTAGCATCTTCTATTTTTCAGAGTATAAGTTTTTTACCTTCTTAGATAATTCTGGGGAAATTACATTATAAATATAAGGGTCTAGAGTATGATTAATATACTTGCTTTATATAGACAAGATATAAAGCCAGTTTATTTGGCAGATTTCATATGTATTCTGGAATATCCTAAGTAAAGACAATATGTATGTACCATCTTTAATGTGTGCATACACCTTTGAGGGAAGTGTATTGAGCTATTAATCTCAAAACATCAATGCATATTACATTGTCCAGGGTATTATCAATGTATCAGGTAATTATAATAGTCTATCCAACGTCAGAGTATATATTGCCCACATACTCTTTCATTGCTAGTGGGAGACACTTAAAATAGTTTTTTATTTTAAAAATAGAGCACGGTAACTATTGCAGTAGAAACTGGCAAACAGAGGAAGTCAAAGGGATAGTGGAGACCAATAAAACCAAATTTTATACTTCTAAACTCATTTCAAAAAACTTGATCACTGAATTCATGAGATCAGCAGTAGTGAGTAAGATTGCATAAGTGGAAACATGGTGATCCAGGCTGAGAAAATCTGGTAATTGCTTAAGTTATGCTTTTCTAATTTTGAATTTTTCTTTAAACATTCACAGTAACAAGTCAGCTGCTCATCTGTTCAACCAAACTAAAACAAAATAGTGTGAATAGATCTGAAAGTGTCCAGTGGAAGCAAGTAGTTGGTTAAATAAAACTGGTAGAAATTATTTTTTCCCCTTAAGGTAGTTTTTCTCGTGATTCCCGGTAATTGAAATTTTCTATGGTTGTTACGGAACCATTAAAAAGCCGTTTCTTCATCAATTAGAATCTTGCTGCCAGATTGTATGACATTTTGTGAACCAGCTTTAATTTGTTATACATTGTTCCAGAAGGTGAGATGAGATTAGAGGGCCTTGTGTGTTCGTTGAGAGATGTATTTTACACTGACTTCTTGTGGTCCCTTTCTGTTAATTCAAATATAACGGCATGATCTTGATTAGTTAATCTTTCCACATCAGCATTTTCAGATGGTACTTCATGAAATTTTCACTACAATTAAAAATGCAATTAAAATGGATTATCTAAATCAAAGCTAATCTTTAATTACTACATACTCTCTAGATCCTTATTTCGTGATAGAACAGATAAAATTCCAACAATTGCAGTGCTAATGCCTTCATTATTAAAAACATAATAATACCAGTCTTTTGAGGCTCATCTCTTTTTCTATCAGTTCTTTTTTTTATATCGTCATCAAGAAGTTTGCTTCTTTTCACAAGTTACTGCCTACTTAGTCCTAAGCTGGTTTTATATAGTTCTCCTAAGACAAACTAAATTTTACCAAGTTCATATAATTCAAGTCCTTTCGTGTAACAGGAAGAGGTATCTTACCTGATCTTGTTGTAGTTCTCTTTTATGTCTCCATTTTTTTTTTTTTTTTTTTGTCATCCGTAGCTATTGTAAAAAATAAGTAAGGAAATTGTGGGAGAGAAAAGGAAATGCTTGGTAATTCTATTCACTGTCACATGAAGTCGTGGATTGTTTTCTAAACCTTGTCAATTTGCCTGTGACTCACTGGCCCATTTTGCCTTCTAAGTTTTTCAGTACTGCTAACGTTGGGTAGTGAGGTGAAAACTAATGGACCTAAAAGTCAAAGGGCCCCCATGTCAATGTCCATGTGCTAGTTATGCAACAGTGGGAAAGTCCCCTGAGCTCTGTGAGTCTCTATGTCCTCATCTTCCATATGAGGGTGGCAAAATGGACCTAGAGGCATTGTTGTAAAGCTCAGAGATGATTTATTAAAGTTCCTAGTCTGTACATAGTTGCATTGTTGCTGTTTAGTCGCTAAGTCATGTCTGACTCTTTTGTGACCCAAAGGACTGTAGCCCATCGGGCTCCTCTGTCTGTAGGATTTCCCAGGCAAGAATACTGGAGTCAGTTGCCATTTCTTTCTCCAGGGGATCTTCCCAACCCAGGGATCAAATCCATGTCTTCTACATTCTTCTACATTGCAGGCAGATTCTTTACCACTGAGTGACCTGGATAGCCCACATAGTAGTTACTCAGTAAAGAGTGGCTATTTTATTAAATCTTAGTTTTATCCATGCTCTATACAACCTATCTGGCTATCAAGATAGCATCTTAACCTATGAGTCTATAAATATTATATAGTTCAAAAAGTTAATTGGTGGACTCTGAGCTTGAATATGTTGGCACCTCTCCAATCTCTCAGGTTTGCCTACTATTTGAAAGCATCCAATTAATGTCTCAAGTTTAGCACATGTAGTCCTGAAATGTCTTTATGAACAAGCTAATAGGGCAGGGCATGACATCAATCTTTTGTAAAAGCTATACAAAAATCGCCTTTATCTTCTGGTAACTTAAACTCCAGCAAAACATTAAAATACATTGAGTTATTAAGAGTTCAGAATAACCAACATGTTGGTTAAGTACCATTGCATTTAATAAAGGACCAAATGCTTTTAAAGAGCAGAGAATAATTTCTGGACCTGTATATCAGTGGAAGCTCCAACTCTTCCATGACACAGAGAAGGCTTACTTAGCGATATGGAAATTCTGAAACATCCTGATATGTTGAAGGCAGAAACATATAGTAACCTGTGGGTGGTATAACTTGAGTGGAAAACTAAGTGAAAAGCCTATAAACTATCATAAAGACTACAGAGGGAATTGGCCTCATTCTATGTGGTACAGTGAATGACATGAAAGTCACAAGAGAAGATACTGATGTGGCAAAGTATAAGACATGAAAGAAGAAAATATTTACAGTGAAGCTTTAAATAATAATTAGGATTTATCAATGCTAAAATTATTCATTCTATGGATAATATGGTTGTTTGGCCCATGTTGATGACAGTGAATTTATGGCTAGTCTTCTCTAGATTGAGCAGTTAATATTATTTTTTCATATGGCAGTTCTCTATAGTCAGCTTCAACTTGAGCTAAAGAAATAATCATCATGTTGTTCCTTTTATTGTAGGAAAAAAACACTACAGATTCCATGAGGATTACTGCCTTTGTATCATGATGTGACTTAAACAAAAATAAACAGCTCTTTCAAAATGTCTTACAGATTGACATTTTACTTCCCATGCTTTTCTTGGCGATTAAATATTCTAAGAATCCAATAGTCAGGTATATTTTATGATATCACTGAGTGCTGTGTAAATACTGAGTTCAGTGTCACATGTTTTCAGTTCACAGTGGAAATCCAACAGTAATATTCTTCTGCTAGAAAAAATAGCAAATAATCAATAGACAACACAAAACTATAGGACCTCTGGGTATGTAGGTAGCCTGTGGTACCTAAAAATTAAAACACCACTTTTAAGATTATAGTAGCATTCATAAAGAAAAATTTTACAGAGAAATTCCTCTTTCCAATTTGAAAAAAGGCATTGCATAAAAGAGAAAAGTGTGTGAGTAATGAGTAGCTTTTGCATAAATTTCTAGTCACTAATTTAATTTTAGAAATAATTAGTGTAACATTAATAATGTACTGCTCTTTTTAACTTACAACTAGCAAAACAAAAATACATTGAGTTATTAAGAGTTCAGATCAATGTTGGTTAAGCTCTTAATAAAGGACCAAATGCTTTTAAAGAGCAGAGAATAATTTCTGGACCTGTATATCAGTGGAAGCTCCAACTCTTCCATGACACAGAGAAGGCTTACTTAGCGATATGGAAATTCTGAAACATCCTGATATGTTGAAGGCAGAAACATATAGTAACCTGTGGGTGGTATAACTTGAGTGGAAAACTAAGTGAAAAGCCTATAAACTATCATAAAGACTACAGAGGGAATTGGCCTCATTCTATGTGGTACAGTGAATGACATGAAAGTCACAAGAGAAGATATTGATGTGGCAAAGTATAAGACATGAAAGAAGAAAATATTTACAGTGAAGCTTTAAATAATAATTAGGATTTATCAATGCTAAAATTATTCATTCTATGGATAATATGGTTGTTTGGCCCATGTTGATGACAGTGAATTTATGGCTAGTCTTCTCTAGATTGAGCAGTTAATATTATTTTTTCATATGGCAGTTCTCTATAGTCAGCTTCAACTTGAGCTAAAGAAATAATCATCATGTTGTTCCTTTTATTGTAGGAAAAAAACACTACAGATTCCATGAGGATTACTGCCTTTGTATCATGATGTGACTTAAACAAAAATAAACAGCTCTTTCAAAATGTCTTACAGATTGACATTTTACTTCCCATGCTTTTCTTGGCGATTAAATATTCTAAGAATCCAATAGTCAGGTATATTTTATGATATCACTGAGTGCTGTGTAAATACTGAGTTCAGTGTCACATGTTTTCAGTTCACAGTGGAAATCCAACAGTAATATTCTTCTGCTAGAAAAAATAGCAAATAATCAATAGACAACACAAAACTATAGGACCTCTGGGTATGTAGGTAGCCTGTGGTACCTAAAAATTAAAACACCACTTTTAAGATTATAGTAGCATTCATAAAGAAAAATTTTACAGAGAAATTCCTCTTTCCAATTTGAAAAAAAAGGCATTGCATAAAAGAGAAAAGTGTGTGAGTAATGAGTAGCTTTTGCATAAATTTCTAGTCACTAATTTAATTTTAGAAATAATTAGTGTAACATTAATAATGTACTGCTCTTATAATAGGAGACCTGGGTTCGATCCCTGGGTTGGGAAGATCTCCTAGAGAACGGACTGGAAACCCTCTCCAGTATTCTTGCCCAGAAAATTCCATAGATAGAGGAGCCGGACAGGCTACAGTCCAAGGGGACGTTAAGAGTTGGACGTAACTGAGAGACTAACAGTTTCATTTTATGCAATAGGAAACACATCCTTGGTTTCCAAAATGAAAAGAAAAATATATACTTTTTGCAATGACCCAAATGTTGATTATTTTTCCCCTCTGGTTAGCTATAGTCACCTGATTGTGTTTTATTTTGTACTGTAATATATCTTACGTTGTGGAAGACTCTTATTTGTTTTTATTCTTTCCAAGTAAGAATGTTTTTATAATAGTAGGGCTCTACTTGAAAACAATTGCATAGTTAAATGTAGTCAAACAATTCTAGTTAATAATAGGTTCGTTATAATTAGCATGATTTTTAATCAGAATTTCTTGGAAATTTCAGTTGGTTAAGAGGAACTATGAATCCTCCCTAAACCTGTTATTTTATTACATAATATTTTATTAGCACTAAATGACATAGGACATAAACAAACAAACAAAAGGGCCGCAAAATGAATTTGTAATTTTGGGGAGGGTGGGTTGAAATGTTTAGCCTGCAAGCATGATGATCTATGAATATTTATCAATTTAGGAAAGATCTAAAGATCATCAAGTGTCTCATCACCAGTGCCCTGTACCTATTGTCAATGAGCTGCAAAATAGACAACACAAACAAATAGGACCTCTGGGTTCAGTGTCACATGTTTTCAGTTCACAGTGGAAATCCAACAGTAATATTCTTCTGCTAGAAAAAATAGCAAATAATCAATAGACAACACAAAACTATAGGACCTCTGGGTATGTAGGTAGCCTGTGGTACCTAAAAATTAAAACACCACTTTTAAGATTATAGTAGCATTCATAAAGAAAAATTTTACAGAGAAATTCCTCTTTCCAATTTGACAAAAAAGGCATTGCATAAAAGAGAAAAGTGTGTGAGTAATGAGTAGCTTTTGCATAAATTTCTAGTCACTAATTTAATTTTAGAAATA
The DNA here is from genome assembly GCA_022376925.1 of Tragulus kanchil. Taxonomy (NCBI): domain Eukaryota; kingdom Metazoa; phylum Chordata; class Mammalia; order Artiodactyla; family Tragulidae; genus Tragulus; species Tragulus kanchil. The sequence continues at coordinate 71,401,241 of JAIOJX010000031.1, forward strand.
ATTAGTGTAACATTAATAATGTACTGCTCTTATAATAGGAGACCTGGGTTCGATCCCTGGGTTGGGAAGATCTCCTAGAGAACGGACTGGAAACCCTCTCCAGTATTCTTGCCCAGAAAATTCCATAGATAGAGGAGCCGGACAGGCTACAGTCCAAGGGGACGTTAAGAGTTGGACGTAACTGAGAGACTAACAGTTTCATTTTATGCAATAGGAAACACATCCTTGGTTTCCAAAATGAAAAAAAAAATATATACTTTTTGCAATGACCCAAATGTTGATTATTTTTCCCCTCTGGTTAGCTATAGTCACCTGATTGTGTTTTATTTTGTACTGTAATATATCTTACGTTGTGGAAGACTCTTATTTGTTTTTATTCTTTCCAAGTAAGAATGTTTTTATAATAGTAGGGCTCTACTTGAAAACAATTGCATAGTTAAATGTAGTCAAACAATTCTAGTTAATAATAGGTTCGTTATAATTAGCATGATTTTTAATCAGAATTTCTTGGAAATTTCAGTTGGTTAAGAGGAACTATGAATCCTCCCTAAACCTGTTATTTTATTACATAATATTTTATTAGCACTAAATGACATAGGACATAAAAACAAACAAACAAAAGGGCCGCAAAATGAATTTGTAATTTTGGGGAGGGTGGGTTGAAATGTTTAGCCTGCAAGCATGATGATCTATGAATATTTATCAATTTAGGAAAGATCTAAAGATCATCAAGTGTCTCATCACCAGTGCCCTGTACCTATGTCTGCTCAATGGGTACCTTCTAATTTTCCAAACTGATTCTTCTTACCTCTTTTGATGACCATGTATAGATGCTTTCATAAAGGAGTTTTTGCTTACTTATTTGCTTGCCTGCTTATTTCAGGGGAGTCAGAAATGTATACAATAAAATTTAAATGTTATTGTTGTGGGTGGTGTCCCCTAATTTTTAGTGTGCACATCACTGTTCACTTAACTAGAATGCCTGCTTGTTCATTCAGGATTAGGATCAGGGGTTCCCCAGCATTCATCCGCAGACTAACACCTCTAAGACTAACCACCGATATAAACAGTCATTTTTGAAGATGTGGTCAATATTTTCTGCCTACTTGGCCTCAAAAATGATCAGAGTTTTTCTCAAATGATTATTATTAGGAAAAATGTTTTACCTAAAAAATTAAATAACCAAATATATTTTAAAAGGAAATGCTATCTCTCTCTTTTTTTATTCTTTATTTTAAAAGTTTTACAGAGTTTTGTTGTTCACAGACATGTATGTTCCCAGATCAGTCATATGCATATCCATGGTCCCCACCCCCAGTTCCCCCATCCCACCCCTCCAGTCCTTCACCCCAAGCCATTGTAAGCACTCCTATTCCCTTGTTCACAGACATGTATGTTCCCAGATCAGTCATATGCATATCCATGGTCCCCACCCGCCCAGTTCCCCCCATCCCACCCCTCCAGACCTTCGCCCCAAGCCATTGTAAGCACTCCTATTCCCTTAGCACTATGACACTAGCTATCTTTTCCACACATAACAGTATAGGTTTACGTGTTACTCCCTCCATGCTTCCCCCTCCCTATTTCTTCCCCACAATGTCCCTGTGTCTATGCTCTGTCTGTTTTTCCATGTGTTCCCTGCGTGTGTTATCAAGACCGTCCTACTAGATTCCATATATGTGTGTTAGTATACTGTATTTGTCTTTCTCTTTTTGACTGACTTCACTTTTTATGATAGGTTCTAGAGCCAGCCACTTCACACAGCCTGTCTTGGCCTGGGCGATGCAAACAACAAAACCCACTTCACCATGACCTCCACCATTTTTAAAGCTTCAATTCTGACTGACCCTGGCCATCGATTCTATATTTCTAAGCTAATATTTTTAGGTAGTGATGCTGGGTGGGCCATACTCTAGATTTAGGCTTTTTTTTGGCGTCTACAATTTCAGAGATCATTTTAAAGCCTCATTAAAATATTTACACTCGAGCAAGTAGAAACGCTATGTTTCCCCTTATGCTGGTGGGCACTTAATTTTTCAGAGTCAGAAATGTATACAATAAAATTTAAATGTTATTGTTGTGGGTGGTGTCCCTAATTTTAGTGTGCACATCACTGTTCACTTAACTAGAATGCCTGCTTGTTCATTCAGGATTAGGATCAGGGTTCCCCAGCATTCATCCACAGACTAACACCTCTAAGACTAACCACGATATAAACAGTCATTTTTGAAGATGTGGTCAATATTTTCTGCCTACTTGGCCTCAAAAATGATCAGAGTTTTCTCAAATGATTATTATTAGGAAAAATGTTTTACCTAAAAAATTAAATAACCAAATATATTTTAAAAGGAAATGCTATCTCTCTCTTTTTTTATTCTTTATTTTAAAAGTTTTACAGAGTTTTGTTGTTCACAGACATGTATGTTCCCAGATCAGTCATATGCATATCCATGGTCCCCACCCCCCCAGTTCCCCCATCCCACCCCTCCAGTCCTTCACCCCAAGCCATTGTAAGCACTCCTATTCCCTTGTTCACAGACATGTATGTTCCCAGATCAGTCATATGCATATCCATGGTCCCCACCCGCACAGTTCCCCCCCTCCCACCCCTCCAGACCTTCGCCCCAAGCCATTGTAAGCACTCCTATTCCCTTAGCACTATGACACTAGCTATCTTTTCCACACATAACAGTATAGGTTTACGTGTTACTCCCTCCATGCTTCCCCCTCCCTATTTCTTCCCCACAATGTCCCTGTGTCTATGCTCTGTCTGTTTTTCCATGTGTTCCCTGCGTGTGTTATCAAGACCGTCCTACTAGATTCCATATATGTGTGTTAGTATACTGTATTTGTCTTTCTCTTTTTGACTGACTTCACTTTTTATGATAGGTTCTAGAGCCAGCCACTTCACACAGCCTGTCTTGGCCTGGGCGATGCAAACAACAAAACCCACTTCACCATGACCTCCACCATTTTTAAAGCTTCAATTCTGACTGACCCTGGCCATCGATTCTATATTTCTAAGCTAATATTTTTAGGTAGTGATGCTGGGTGGGCCATACTCTAGATTTAGGCTTTTTTTTGGCGTCTACAATTTCAGAGATCATTTTAAAGCCTCATTAAAATATTTACACTCGAGCAAGTAGAAACCATGTCATTATCTGGACCTTCAAATGCCACCCATCTTGTTTCTGAATGTTCTGTGCTAACTTGGAAACTGCCCTCATCAGGGCTACTTTAGCATCAGACTCCAGGAAGATTGAGTTTCACTTCTGGTCTCTCCCTAACCTGTTTTACTTGCTACAAGCCTATTGATTTATTGGGCAAAAAAATGTAAAGCTAAGTCTGTTATTCAGTAAAGTTCAACTCCTTCATGGCCTGTGCTAAGACATTGACAGAAATTGGTCTCCACATTTGCCTTGATATTTTATGATTTTGTTCCCTGAAGAACATCCCCATCATGGACTTTCCCATAAATAGGGTGATCATAAAATTTATTGTCCAAATAAGAGGACTTTTTAGAATGAAGTGGGTACTGGTGATAATTAGGTTAGACTGAGCCTTCAGCCAGGACTATTCCATCCCCCTGGAACATAGCATCACCTTGCTTTAACTGCATTGTTACTGAACAGAAGAGTCATAGATCTCTAGTCAAGGAATGAAGGGTCATGAACACTTAGTATAAACATATCTTTTAAATAATGGCACATGGTGAACTCAGAGAAAATTTAAGTAGGAATAGATTGTGTCTGCCTTACTCTCATTTCTCCCTGACTCTACTTCCTGTTGTACCTCTTCATTCATGCTTCTTTACATCACACCCCCATAGCTGTCCAGTGTAAAAATGTGCCCACATGCTCATATTAGAATACAAGGAATAGAAGACAGATGATGCATGCTTTCCAAAATTCTAAATGTAATCTGTGGAGAAGACCTTTTGAGGAGGCTTTCAATGGACACAGTAGCTATGACAACTTGCAAGTTACTCTTGACTTTGACAAATGCCAAAGACTGGCTTTATCTGAACTAGTAGTAGATTGTCTCCTCATAATTTGGGAATAGGCACCATGGACTAAACATATTCTAAGCTAAGAGCATTGCCAACCTTTGCAGTTTTACTACTGTTACACAAAGAAGCAACATACCCTAGATTCTATATTTCTAAGCTATTTTTAGGTAGTGATGCTGGGTGGGCCATACTCTAGATTTAGGCTTTTTTTTGGCGTCTACAATTTCAGAGATCATTTTAAAGCCTCATTAAAATATTTACACTCGAGCAAGTAGAAACCATGTCATTATCTGGACCTTCAAATGCCACCCATCTTGTTTCTGAATGTTCTGTGCTAACTTGGAAACTGCCCTCATCAGGGCTACTTTAGCATCAGACTCCAGGAAGATTGAGTTTCACTTCTGGTCTCTCCCTAACCTGTTTTACTTGCTACAAGCCTATTGATTTATTGGGCAAAAAAATGTAAAGCTAAGTCTGTTATTCAGTAAAGTTCAACTCCTTCATGGCCTGTGCTAAGACATTGACAGAAATTGGTCTCCACATTTGCCTTGATATTTTATGATTTTGTTCCCTGAAGAACATCCCCATCATGGACTTTCCCCATAAATAGGGTGATCATAAAATTTATTGTCCAAATAAGAGGACTTTTTAGAATGAAGTGGGTACTGGTGATAATTAGGTTAGACTGAGCCTTCAGCCAGGACTATTCCATCCCCCTGGAACATAGCATCACCTTGCTTTAACTGCATTGTTACTGAACAGAAGAGTCATAGATCTCTAGTCAAGGAATGAAGGGTCATGAACACTTAGTATAAACATATCTTTTAAATAATGGCACATGGTGAACTCAGAGAAAATTTAAGTAGGAATAGATTGTGTCTGCCTTACTCTCATTTCTCCCTGACTCTACTTCCTGTTGTACCTCTTCATTCATGCTTCTTTACATCACACCCCCATAGCTGTCCAGTGTAAAAATGTGCCCACATGCTCATATTAGAATACAAGGAATAGAAGACAGATGATGCATGCTTTCCAAAATTCTAAATGTAATCTGTGGAGAAGACCTTTTGAGGAGGCTTTCAATGGACACAGTAGCTATGACAACTTGCAAGTTTACTCTTGACTTTGACAAATGCCAAAGACTGGCTTTATCTGAACTAGTAGTAGATTGTCTCCTCATAATTTGGGAATAGGCACCATGGAACTAAACATATTCTAAGCTAAGAGCATTGCCAACCTTTGCAGTTTTACTACTGTTACCACAAAGAAGCAATCAGACAGTCTACTCTTAGGTACTCTATTTTACTAATGAAAATAAGATCTTTTCTTTGCCTCCAAATGGTCCTCCATACATCAAAACTCAACAGTCAGCAGTTCTGTTTTAAATGTAGTGCCTGAGGCTACATGATGCATAGAGCGCCTAGATTGAATCTAGAAAGAAGTTTTAATCCTCTTGTTGGTGTATTTCTGATAACAACAACCGTTGTTTCAAATTGTCTGCTTCAAATCTCCATGAAAGACTTTTTTTTTGCTGCACTTGTGAAATATGAAATCTTATAACTCCAATCAGATGGATCTTTGGCAGAGATAAAAACCACAGAATTATATGCCTAAGTAAAGGAACCTGAGAGGGAGAATGTGTGAAAGATCATGTGGTTGAACCAAGCATAAATGCACCACTGTGTGTGTGCTTGATTCAGAAATAGCTGAATGGAGCACACAAGTGTGACTAGAACAGTTATTAATATTTTGTCCTGATCAAGTATGATATTTTTCCATTATTGTTGTTATTTTCTTATGCTTATGATTAGAAGTAAGTGTGAAGTTACTCTGATTCCATTATTACTCTGGATTCAATTTTCAGGCTTATGTTAATCAGTAGAGACATTTTGAAAGCACTTATAATGCCATAATCACTTAATGTTTTTTTCCATCCCAATTTTCAGCTGAATTGGTTTGCACTATTCAGATCAAGGTCAATGTCTGGGATTAACAGACGACCTCCATCAGTCTCTTCTTTAAAATGAGATAGACACACTACTTGCTTTACTCTCTGTCTACATGGGCTTTGGTGTATTTTTTATATTTACTTATTTATTTATTTATTATTTATTTATTTTTGTACATGTATGTTCCCAGATCAATCAACATATCTTGACCCTCCCACCCAGGTCCCCCCATCCCTCCAGACCATTGCTCCAAGTGGTTGTAGGTACTCCTATTCCCTAGCACAATGACAATAGCTATCTTTTCTACACATGACAGTATAGGTTCCCATGTTACTCCCTCCCATTGTTCGGTCTCCACAATGTCTTTATGTCTATTCTCTGTTTTCATGAGTTCACTGTGTGTATCATGACCATCTTACTAGATCCCAAAGTCACTCATGGTTTCCATGTCCAGATACAGTCTTCAGTGAATTTTTTCTTTCTCAGAATCATCAAATTTTTTAAAATAACATGCAAAATCCTTAAAAACTCATGTTCTATTCCATATAATTTACTGGTTGAAATCAAGAGTATATCAACTTGTCAATTTCCTGCATCTGAATTCCTGAGTATAAAATCTGTATATGAGATGGAAAGGAAAATGTAAACTTATGCCTGAGCATTTAAAAGAACAAGTAACGAAATGGGAGGATTCTGAAAGAACTCTATTATTCCACATTAAATCTAAGGTAAAATTGAATCTCTCTTTAATAATCTAGATATACCCATGAAAGTCATACTCAAATTGGATTTTTAGCAAAACAATATTTAATCCTCTAAAAAAGTCAGTGTTTTAAAAGTATGTTGAATGAGTACCTTGTAAAACAGTCATCCCTTTATTGGTTTTATGTAACATTTTACAATTCTAGTTTGCTTATGTGAAATACATCTAGATTCTGAATCTTCTTTTCTTCTTTGACTGGATTTCTGACTAAAGAATCTCACCAAATGCCATGGATTTAAAAAATGTTATCCTATTGTTGGCACCCCGAAATATATCTCCCTGAATTCTGTCCTGATTGACAGAGTTTACCTCTTCTGACATGGAAATGCCCAATATCGCTCAAAATCTGGCATGCTAAAGTGGACTTTCCATACTATTATCAAGGTAACATCTTCTACCTGGTTGCTCAGGCAAAACCTAGGAGGTAATCTTAATCTCTCCTTTTATCTTTTATTTACCCTCTCTCCCAAGTTTTATTATCCACTTTCAAGTTTACCAGAAAGATGTACTTTTGCAACCAAGTTTTCTCTCCATTGAGTCACAATACAGTCAAAAATCACTATTCCATCCCTCCTTAACTAGAATAAATGATTCTTGGCTCATCTGCCTAACATTCCTATTAATAAGCATTTTTCTATGTGTGTTTTTCACTTATCAGCAAAAATATACTTCTTGAAAATAAATCATGTTGTTCACCTGTTTAAATGGGAGAAAAAGACCTTCAGGATGATAAAATCCAGCCATTAAAGAGGAAAACAGAGACACCATGTTAAAACTTTGGGGATAACCAAAACTGAAATTTTGTTATATCTCAGTCAGTAAAGAGTCTTCTTGAAATGCAGGTGGCTTGGGTTCAGTCTCTGGGTTAGGAAGATCCTCTGGAGAAGCAAATAACAACCCACTCCAGTATTCTTGCCTTGGAATGTCATAGATATAGGAGCCTGGTGGCTACAGTTAATGGGCCTCACAAAGAGTTGTACATGATTGAGTGACTTCAGTCAGTAAAGTAAAGTCCTTCTTTTGAAATGGCAAAGAACTCTATTATTCCACATTAAATCTAAGGTAAAATTGAATCTCTCTTTAATAATCTAGATATACCCATGAAAGTCATACTCAAATTGGATTTTTAGCAAAACAATATTTAATCCTCTAAAAAAGTCAGTGTTTTAAAAGTATGTTGAATGAGTACCTTGTAAAACAGTCATCCCTTTATTGGTTTTATGTAACATTTTACAATTCTAGTTTGCTTATGTGAAATACATCTAGATTCTGAATCTTCTTTTCTTCTTTGACTGGATTTCTGACTAAAGAATCTCACCAAATGCCATGGATTTAAAAAATGTTATCCTATTGTTGGCACCCCGAAATATATCTCCCTGAATTCTGTCCTGATTGACAGAGTTTACCTCTTCTGACATGGAAATGCCCAATATCGCTCAAAATCTGGCATGCTAAAGTGGACTTTCCATACTATTATCAAGGTAACATCTTCTACCTGGTTGCTCAGGCAAAACCTAGGAGGTAATCTTAATCTCTCCTTTTATCTTTTATTTACCCCTCTCTCCCAAGTTTTATTATCCACTTTCAAGTTTACCAGAAAGATGTACTTTTGCAACCAAGTTTTCTCTCCATTGAGTCACAATACAGTCAAAAATCACTATTCCATCCCTCCTTAACTAGAATAAATGATTCTTGGCTCATCTGCCTAACATTCCTATTAATAAGCATTTTTCTATTGTGTGTTTTTCACTTATCAGCAAAAATATACTTCTTGAAAATAAATCATGTTGTTCACCTGTTTAAATGGGAGAAAAAGACCTTCAGGATGATAAAATCCAGCCATTAAAGAGGAAAACAGAGACACCATGTTAAAACTTTGGGGATAACCAAAACTGAAATTTTGTTATATCTCAGTCAGTAAAGAGTCTTCTTGAAATGCAGGTGGCTTGGGTTCAGTCTCTGGGTTAGGAAGATCCTCTGGAGAAGCAAATAACAACCCACTCCAGTATTCTTGCCTTGGAATGTCATAGATATAGGAGCCTGGTGGACTACAGTTAATGGGCCTCACAAAGAGTTGTACATGATCGAGTGACTTACAGTTCATTTTAAAATTGAAATTTAGAAAATAAAGTATAAATGCTGTCACATCAACCAATTAAATGCATGTGTGGTAAATAGATGTAGGCATAGGCAGCAAGTTGGGATATCTAAATGATATGATTACAGACAGGAAAGAAACCAGATAGAATTAATTTATTCATTTTACATAACAAAGTTTCAATAGACAGTACTGAATCATCATACACCATTTTTCACAAAAGAAAACAAAGAAATGACAAATTTCAGAGCAGGAAGGAAAAGCTTCCAAGATGAATCTAAAACATTTCATTATACCAAAACACACCCAAAGAATAAAAAACCAGCAAAATGACAAGTCAGCTAATAAGGACTGCTATCGGCCAATCTTAGGAAAATTAAGCATAAACATGACAGTGAATAGTTGTAACCTGAGTAAAATAAGAATACAACTATCCAAGCTGCTAAAAAGCAAACAAATGCAGATGTACACATATGTATATGCATCCATTAAATAAAAGACAAGAAAGTTCTTTTCTAAAGTAGAATGTGAGCTCATGAACACAGAAGAGTTAGAAAATCAATATTTTGAAATATTATAATACTTATTCACCAAGAATGTATATATACATATTGACTATATATTAGGAAATAAAGGTCAGTTTGAATTCCCAAAAGTAGAAAATCACTTTAAGAAATATCTGATCTGAGTGTAATAATAAATGTAAAAATCAGTGATAACATTAAAAATATAAGAGGAAGAAGAAGGAACCTTATTGAACTAGAATAAATGCCATTGGAAAAATTTATACTTCTTGAAAATAAATCATGTTGTTCACCTGTTTAAATGGAAGAAAAAGACCTTCAGGATGATAAAATCCAGCCATTAAAGAGGAAAACAGAGACACCATGTTAAAACTTTGGGGATAACCAAAACTGAAATTTTGTTATATCTCAGTCAGTAAAGAGTCTTCTTGAAATGCAGGTGGCTTGGGTTCAGTCTCTGGGTTAGGAAGATCCTCTGGAGAAGCAAATAACAACCCACTCCAGTATTCTTGCCTTGGAATGTCATAGATATAGGAGCCTGGTGGACTACAGTTAATGGGCCTCACAAAGAGTTGTACATGATCGAGTGACTTACAGTTCATTTTAAAATTGAAATTTAGAAAATAAAGTATAAATGCTGTCACATCAACCAATTAAATGCATGTGTGGTAAATAGATGTAGGCATAGGCAGCAAGTTGGGATATCTAAATGATATGATTACAGACAGGAAAGAAACCAGATAGAATTAATTTATTCATTTTACATAACAAAGTTTCAATAGACAGTACTGAATCATCATACACCATTTTTCACAAAAGAAAACAAAGAAATGACAAATTTCAGAGCAGGAAGGAAAAGCTTCCAAGATGAATCTAAAACATTTCATTATACCAAAACACACCCAAAGAATAAAAAACCAGCAAAATGACAAGTCAGCTAATAAGGACTGCTATCGGCCAATCTTAGGAAAATTAAGCATAAACATGACAGTGAATAGTTGTAACCTGAGTAAAATAAGAATACAACTATCCAAGCTGCTAAAAAGCAAACAAATGCAGATGTACACATATGTATATGCATCCATTAAATAAAAGACAAGAAAGTTCTTTTCTAAAGTAGAATGTGAGCTCATGAACACAGAAGAGTTAGAAAATCAATATTTTGAAATATTATAATACTTATTCACCAAGAATGTATATATACATATTGACTATATATTAGGAAATAAAGGTCAGTTTGAATTCCCAAAAGTAGAAAATCACTTTAAGAAATATCTGATCTGAGTGTAATAATAAATGTAAAAATCAGTGATAACATTAAAAATATAAGAGGAAGAAGAAGGAATTAGAGGAGGAAAAAGCCCAGTGCATGGACATTGAAAGAACAGAAGAAAGGAAGGAAGGAAAGAGGAAAGGAAGATGGTGGTCTGGTGGACACTGTGCATTCATTGCAGGGGACGCAGGTTTGATTTAAGATTCTGCATTTTGTGTAAAAAAAAAAAAAAAAAAAAAAGAAAAAGGGAAAAGAGGGAGAGTGTACAGTGTTTTTATTTATTATGTTACAATTTTACCAATAAAGTGTAATAGAAAATGTACCTTCCTTTGTTTCTGCTCACCTTACGCTGTTTATAATTCAATTGTCTTAGATATTTTTCCTACATGAATTTTGAACCTTGTCAGTGTGAACAATTTTTGCATCAATTGTTAAACATAATTTAGAAAACTCAAGAGAAGAAATGTTTGTAGTATTTACCCATGTTTTTGCTTACTGTGTTCTTTCTTTCTGGGGTCCCAAGTTTCTATCTTTTATTATTTTCTGCCTAGAGAACTTTTCTTTAGTCATTTTAGTGTAAATTTATGATGACATATTACTTATTTTTCTTTCATCTGAGGAAACATTTAGTTCCTATTCATTTTGCTTCCTTTTGACACTTGAAATATTTTACTTTCTTCTGGCCTCTGTGTTTCCCCATGAGAAATTCACTGTTATTTGAATTGTTTTTCCTGTATAGAAAAGATGCCGTTTCTCTCTTGATGCTTTGAAGTTTTTTCTTTTTGTTTTTAGTTTTCTATGATGTTTCTTGTGGTGAATTTCTTTGGGATTTGCTCAAATTCTTGAATATGTGATCTTGTAGCTCCTAACAAACTTGAGATTTTTTCAACCATTATTCTTCAAGTATGCTTTTATCCTTATGCTTTATCCACTCCATCCATGACTCCAATGAATGAGAAGTAGATTTTTTGATATATGTAATTCCACAGGTCCCTGAGGCTTTCTCAGTTTTTTTTTCTAGCTTATTTTCTCTCTGTTCACATTGGATAATTTCTCTTATTCTAACTTATTCTTTACATATTATTTATCGACTCCTTCCATCCTATTGATGAACACTTCATTTGATTATTTTTTTATTTTAGTTATTATATTTCACAAAATGTCTTTTTTAGTTCTCTTTTCTTTCAATTCACTGCTGAGACTTTCTATTTATTTTCTGAGATGATCTGTTATTTGTTTCAAAAGTGTTTGTAGTTATCATTGAAGAATTTTTATGACTGCTACTTTAGCATCTTTTGCAGATAATTCTAACATTTCTGTCAGTTTGATATTAGTGTCTATCAATTCCTTTCTCTGTTTGTTTAAAATCTTCTTAGTTTTTGGCATCAGTCATAATTTTTATTGACATCTAGGGATCTTCTGTATTACGAGAGTCTGGATTTTATTTAAGCTTTATAAATTAATGAAGCAATGATTCTCATACTCAAGAGCTTATATTCTGCATGAAATGGGCAAGGGGAGAGATGGAAACAGGCACTAAAAAATAAAGCTAACAGGTAGGCATATTATGTACACACACACACACACACACGCACATCCATAGTAGGGAGATAAATTGCAATTTTAAATAATGGAGTCACAGTAGGATTTGTTGAGAATGTCAGATCTGACCAACAATTTGAAGAAGGAAAGAGGGTTGACCACAGGGAAATTGAGGGAAGAACATTTATAGCAGAAGAAATAGCCAGTGCAAGCATTCTAAGGCAAGAATATACCTCCAGTTGAGACAAAGAAGGAACAGAAATTCACTGTTATTTGAATTGTTTTTCCTGTATAGAAAAGATGCCGTTTCTCTCTTGATGCTTTGAAGTTTTTTCTTTTTGTTTTTAGTTTTCTATGATGTTTCTTGTGGTGAATTTCTTTGGGATTTGCTCAAATTCTTGAATATGTGATCTTGTAGCTCCTAACAAACTTGAGATTTTTTCAACCATTATTCTTCAAGTATGCTTTTATCCTTATGCTTTATCCACTCCATCCATGACTCCAATGAATGAGAAGTAGATTTTTTGATATATGTAATTCCACAGGTCCCTGAGGCTTTCTCAGTTTTTTTTTCTAGCTTATTTTCTCTCTGTTCACATTGGATAATTTCTCTTATTCTAACTTATTCTTTACATATTATTTATCGACTCCTTCCATCCTATTGATGAACACTTCATTTGATTATTTTTTTATTTTAGTTATTATATTTCACAAAATGTCTTTTTTAGTTCTCTTTTCTTTCAATTCACTGCTGAGACTTTCTATTTATTTTCTGAGATGATCTGTTATTTGTTTCAAAAGTGTTTGTAGTTATCATTGAAGAATTTTTATGACTGCTACTTTAGCATCTTTTGCAGATAATTCTAACATTTCTGTCAGTTTGATATTAGTGTCTATCAATTCCTTTCTCTGTTTGTTTAAAATCTTCTTAGTTTTTGGCATCAGTCATAATTTTTATTGACATCTAGGGATCTTCTGTATTACGAGAGTCTGGATTTTATTTAAGCTTTATAAATTAATGAAGCAATGATTCTCATACTCAAGAGCTTATATTCTGCATGAAATGGGCAAGGGGAGAGATGGAAACAGGCACTAAAAAATAAAGCTAACAGGTAGGCATATTATGTACACACACACACACACACACGCACATCCATAGTAGGGAGATAAATTGCAATTTTAAATAATGGAGTCACAGTAGGATTTGTTGAGAATGTCAGATCTGACCAACAATTTGAAGAAGGAAAGAGGGTTGACCACAGGGAAATTGAGGGAAGAACATTTATAGCAGAAAAAATAGCCAGTGCAAACATTCTAAGGCAAGAATATACCTCCAGTTGAGACAAAGAAGGAACAGCATAGTGTATAAGTGGGTGATTGAACAAGATGTCAAAAAAAAAAATAATAATGAGAACTGAATCACTCTGGCCTTAGGAGATACTGAAAATAATTTTCCTTTTACTCTAAAAATGGAAGTCACCGCAGTACTTTATTTATTTATTTAAATTTTGGCCTCTTTTATTGTTTATTTATTTATTTATTTTCATCCATCTTTATTCTTTGGCCTGTGTGGGCTTTCCATTGCAGTGGCCTCTCTCATTGCAGAGCACCAGCTCTGGGAGCATGCCTTCCAGAGTGCTGGCTCATAATTGGACACACTGGTCCAGCCACTCCAGGGCACATGTGATCTTTCTGGGCCTGGCATTGAACCTGCGCCCCTTGCACTGAAAGGCAGACTTTTTACCCACTGAACCACCAGGGAAGCCCCACTAAAGTACTTTAAGCATAGGAGTAACATCTATTTTTTCTCGCAGCTTCATTCAGGCTATATTTTGAGAATAGGCTATACAGGTTAGAGACCTAGGAGGTTGTTTTTTTTTCCTAGGAGGTTATTGCAGAAATCCAAATACAATATTATAGTGAAACCAGAGCATTATCAGTGAAAGTCACGAGAAGTGGTTAGGTTTGGGGTATATTTTGAAGTTAAAATAAGTAGGACTTTTGGACTAATTGGATATGCAGTGTGAAGGAAAGAGAGTTAGAGCTGACAAAGACAATTTCAAGAGTTTTGAACATCTCAAAGAAGAGATTGCCTTCAGCTCACATGAAGGAAACTGGAGGCAAGAGGGTTCATGTAAACTATCAGGAATCTAGTTTTAAACAAGTTAAGTTTCAGATGTCTATGAGACACCCAAGTAAAGATGTTGCATAGGCTGTCAGATAAGTGACAGATGATATTTGATAGCTTACTGTGAACAGGGCCAGATTCATGACCTCTTAAGAGGAAAATTTCAGTTCAGGCTCAATAAATGGCTTTGGTCACTTAGAGTTTCATGCAGTGAAATTTATTAAAGGAAAAGGTAGAGAAAACTTCCAGCAAAAGGTACAGGAAGGGATAATAGCTTTTATTGCAGAAAAATAGCCAGTGCAAACATTCTAAGGCAAGAATATACCTCCAGTTGAGACAAAGAAGGAACAGCATAGTGTATAAGTGGGTGATTGAACAAGATGTCAAAAAAAAAAATAATAATGAGAACTGAATCACTCTGGCCTTAGGAGATACTGAAAATAATTTTCCTTTTACTCTAAAATGGAAGTCACCGCAGTACTTTATTTATTTATTTAAATTTTGGCCTCTTTTATTGTTTATTTATTTATTTATTTTCATCCATCTTTATTCTTTGGCCTGTGTGGGCTTTCCATTGCAGTGGCCTCTCTCATTGCAGAGCACCAGCTCTGGGAGCATGCCTTCCAGAGTGCTGGCTCATAATTGGACACACTGGTCCAGCCACTCCAGGGCACATGTGATCTTTCTGGGCCTGGCATTGAACCTGCGCCCCTTGCACTGAAAGGCAGACTTTTTACCCACTGAACCACCAGGGAAGCCCCACTAAAGTACTTTAAGCATAGGAGTAACATCTATTTTTTCTCGCAGCTTCATTCAGGCTATATTTTGAGAATAGGCTATACAGGTTAGAGACCTAGGAGGTTGTTTTTTTTTCCTAGGAGGTTATTGCAGAAATCCAAATACAATATTATAGTGAAACCAGAGCATTATCAGTGAAAGTCACGAGAAGTGGTTAGGTTTGGGGTATATTTTGAAGTTAAAATAAGTAGGACTTTTGGACTAATTGGATATGCAGTGTGAAGGAAAGAGAGTTAGAGCTGACAAAGACAATTTCAAGAGTTTTGAACATCTCAAAGAAGAGATTGCCTTCAGCTCACATGAAGGAAACTGGAGGCAAGAGGGTTCATGTAAACTATCAGGAATCTAGTTTTAAACAAGTTAAGTTTCAGATGTCTATGAGACACCCAAGTAAAGATGTTGCATAGGCTGTCAGATAAGTGACAGATGATATTTGATAGCTTACTGTGAACAGGGCCAGATTCATGACCTCTTAAGAGGAAAATTTCAGTTCAGGCTCAATAAATGGCTTTGGTCACTTAGAGTTTCATGCAGTGAAATTTTTATTAAAGGAAAAAGGGATAGAGAAAACTTCCAGCAAAAGGTACAGGAAGGGATTAGGAGAGTAGCTTATGTACTTTTTCAGTTGGTTGTTATGCACTTTTTCAGCTGGTTATTAACAAAATCAAAAGAATATTTTAAGACTGTAAAGGTCGTACTAGACCCACATCAACAACATAAATAATTAGCATGAGATGAACCCAAAGAACATATTCCCATTAAGAAGGAGAAACATGGGGCTTCCCTAGTGGTCCAGTGGGTAAGGACACTGCCGTGCAGTGCAAGGGGCACCAGTTCAATCCTTGGACTGGGAAGATCCCACGTGCCATGGAGCAGCTGGACTGATGTGTCCAATTACTGAGCCGGAGCTCTGGAGTGCATGTGCCCGGAGCTGGTGCTCTGAGACAACAGAGGCCACTGTGATGGGAGGCCTACACAGGCCAAAGAACAAAGAAAATAGATAAATGAAAGATCAATAAAATTGGCCAAAAAAAAAAGAGAGAGAAACATGTCCTTGAACAAGATACATTGTTAGAAACATTAGCTTTGGGCTTAAAGAAAGTCTGCAGCAAAATAGATTATTGTCACAGGCATGGCAACCAAGGTGAAGGCACCTTGGGTAAAGATGTTTGTTCGCTCTCTTTCTCCTTCTTCTTGGAGATCCCCTAGTTTTCCTGTCAACCTGCCTAAGAATTAACTCTCTCATAAAGGAGACTGGGATCTGGGGTCTAAGAGCTGGACTGGGGGGTCTTTCACAATTAAAAAGATAGGAGGAGAAACTGAAAAGATGTGACCAGAGAGGTAGGAGAAAAAGTCAAGTGCATGTGGCAACCTGGAAGCTATACAAAGTCCACCAAGAAGGAGGAAATGATGCACTATGTCAGATGCTGCTGATGGTTCCAGGAAGGTAAGAACTAAGACTTGGTTATTGAGTTATCATCATGGAGTCACCAGACCTTGAGAGTAGAAGTTTTGTTGCCATGATGTTAGGGTAAAATTGTGATCTGAACAGATTTATGCAGAAATGAGCAAAGAGGAACTTTATAAGTATAGCCATGATGTTAGGTCACTTAGAGTTTCATGCAGTGAAATTTTTATTAAAGGAAAAAGGGATAGAGAAAACTTCCAGCAAAAGGTACAGGAAGGGATTAGGAGAGTAGCTTATGTACTTTTTCAGTTGGTTGTTATGCACTTTTTCAGCTGGTTATTAACAAAATCAAAAGAATATTTTAAGACTGTAAAGGTCGTACTAGACCCACATCAACAACATAAATAATTAGCATGAGATGAACCCAAAGAACATATTCCCATTAAGAAGGAGAAACATGGGGCTTCCCTAGTGGTCCAGTGGGTAAGGACACTGCCGTGCAGTGCAAGGGGCACCAGTTCAATCCTTGGACTGGGAAGATCCCACGTGCCATGGAGCAGCTGGACTGATGTGTCCAATTACTGAGCCGGAGCTCTGGAGTGCATGTGCCCGGAGCTGGTGCTCTGAGACAACAGAGGCCACTGTGATGGGAGGCCTACACAGGCCAAAGAACAAAGAAAATAGATAAATGAAAGATCAATAAAATTGGCCAAAAAAAAAAAAGAGAGAGAAACATGTCCTTGAACAAGATACATTGTTAGAAACATTAGCTTTGGGCTTAAAGAAAGTCTGCAGCAAAATAGATTATTGTCACAGGCATGGCAACCAAGGTGAAGGCACCTTGGGTAAAGATGTTTGTTCGCTCTCTTTCTCCTTCTTCTTGGAGATCCCCTAGTTTTCCTGTCAACCTGCCTAAGAATTAACTCTCTCATAAAGGAGACTGGGATCTGGGGTCTAAGAGCTGGACTGCGGAGGTCTTTCACAATTAAAAAGATAGGAGGAGAAACTGAAAAGATGTGACCAGAGAGGTAGGAGAAAAAGTCAAGTGCATGTGGCAACCTGGAAGCTATACAAAGTCCACCAAGAAGGAGGAAATGATGCACTATGTCAGATGCTGCTGATGGTTCCAGGAAGGTAAGAACTAAGACTTGGTTATTGAGTTATCATCATGGAGTCACCAGACCTTGAGAGTAGAAGTTTTGTTGCCATGATGTTAGGGTAAAATTGTGATCTGAACAGATTTATGCAGAAATGAGCAAAGAGGAACTAGAGTTAGTAAGTATAGACAGGACTTTGTATGGAAGTAAAGAGGAAAAGAAATGAGTGATATTTGATTCAGAAGTGCTTGTCAAGGGAGACTTTTTTTTGATAGACCAGATGTCAGTATTTTTTTGTATTATGATGGAAATTATAGAGTAAAACTAAAAAATACATGTAGGAAAGAGAGGGGAAAATTGCTGAGTGAGGCCATTTTCTAGTAAATGGGAGACACTTTGTAGTGCCAAAGGAGAGATATTGACTTTGAACAGAAGCATGGATAATAGTCTATGGTAATAGACAAAAATACAAAGTGTTTGGGTATAGGTGCTGGTAGATCTATAATGGGAGAATCTGGAAGTTCTCTTCAAATGTTTACAATTTTCTCATAAAAGTGGAAAACAAGAACACTAGAAGAGAGTGAAAATGAGAGGCAATGTTAGGTATTTAGAGAGAAGAAGAAGAAAAAGACATTTGGAGAATGTCTTTACATTCTCCTGAATGATTAACCTACGGACATAGAATAAAATTACCAAGACAGCATTAAATGGCTCTCTTGGGGTCCAAAGTCATGAATTTAAATGAAACCAGACAACATGGTTGACTTCATTTCTGAACAGATGTTAATTGTCGAAAATTTCTTATTGAGTCAAAGTCTGCCTCACCTTTTTCCCTACTCCTGTTCTCTGCAGATTACACAAAAAATGTTTATTCCCTTTTTCCCATTTTAGCCCAGCAAATAGTTGGAAATCATTATTTCCAGCCACTTCTGCTTATTCTTTCCTAGACTAAGTTTACCTGTCTTTCTTTGACATGTGTTCAGACCCTTTAATCCATTAGAAAAATCCGTCCTAGCATGTAGACCACACTAGCCATCCACTCCTGCCAAGTAATATTAAACTGGTCTCCTCAGTCTGAAAATATGGGGACCACCATTGGGTAAAATTGGACACTGCAGGTGTAAACATGGGAAATTGCTTTGCAAATAATGAAAGTGTTCTGTGTTACTATTTTCTATCCTTTGTCCCCAGGAAATTAACAAGCTACTTCTACAAATGAAAACCACTAGAACTTTATCAGAATACAGTAGAAAGTACATTTTCTGGGTATCAAGAGAACTGGGTCCTAATCCCAACTCAGTATGATTTCATTCATATAATGATTTGAGCAAGTACCTTTCCAGTCTTCTCACTCTTACAGCTTCTGGACTGGATGTCACTGTGATCTTTTCCTGCTCTCTAATGGCATCATTTCTTCTGACCCTTCAATTCTCTCACATAAATACCTCCACAATGGGAAATTTCAAACTGAACTAGCTTGGAAGTAGAGTTGACTTTTCCTTTTTTCAAGGTGGAGGTATAATAAAGCGTCTTTCCTCAGAGCATGACTATTTGGATATGACAGGGTGAGAAAACAGTTTTAGTTTCTAGTATGTCTAGTTTCATATTATGGGTGAACCTGAATCTGTCCTCACCTGGCTTATACTAACTTCTGGAAAATTTCTGTTACAACTTGCCAAAATACATGAGTATACTTCTGCAGAAATAGTTTCATTCTGTAGAATTCTTTTTTTAGAAAGTAACATCAAATATAGCTAAGGGGTGAAAAAGAAATTGGTATATAAAAATTGATGGAAATTTCCCCAAATATTCAAATAATATTTCTAAATTTTAAGTATAAATAAGATATACAATAATTGCTTTTGCACCAGGTTTCTTATAAAAGACCAGGAGGATTTTCTGGCTATTTTACAAATAATAGAAATATTAAGTACAATTTTATTTTGTTCTAATATCTTTGTTCTTAAAATATCATCAGATAAAGAAGAGAGCAATTGCATGAGTTCACCAGAGTGAGTTCTGTTATTTGATAATAACCTAACTTTGAAATCCATCCAGTGTTGGTATTTCTCAAACACTACATTTTCTTAATTAATAGATTGGGAATCACTCTTTTAAAATCTTGAATCTCAGATTCCATGTGTCTGGAACACTTTTCAACTCATCTTATGAGAGCATTACTAAGTAACATGCAAGTAATGGTACTAAGTAAGACAAAGACATCACAAGGAAAAAAACCAATATCCTTCCCAGACATAGGTACAAAACTCTGCAACAAAATATCACTTAAAAAACCCCAACAATTATCTGTATAAAAGATTATGCCACATGACAGAGTGAAATTAATTCTGGATATGCAAAGTTGGCTTGATCCAAAACCAACTAGGTGATCTTTCAAAAGTGTGTGACAACAATTTCAATGAAGGAAATGATAGACTTTTTATAAACGGTGCCAGAACAACTGGGTTTACTTGTTAACAACAACAAAGCCTGGTCTCCTGCTTAGCACCACACACAAACATTGACTGGAATATGGATCATAAACCTAAATGTAAGAGCTAAACCTTTAAAACTTTTAAAAAATAAAACATGACCTCTAGGGCACAATCCACAAAAGAAAAATGATAAGTTGGATTTCAGCCCAAAAATAAAACTGCTGAAAAAAAGCGTCTTTCCTCAGAGCATGACTATTTGGATATGACAGGGTGAGAAAACAGTTTTAGTTTCTAGTATGTCTAGTTTCATATTATGGGTGAACCTGAATCTGTCCTCACCTGGCTTATACTAACTTCTGGAAAATTTCTGTTACAACTTGCCAAAATACATGAGTATACTTCTGCAGAAATAGTTTCATTCTGTAGAATTCTTTTTTTAGAAAGTAACATCAAATATAGCTAAGGGGTGAAAAAGAAATTGGTATATAAAAATTGATGGAAATTTCCCCAAATATTCAAATAATATTTCTAAATTTTAAGTATAAATAAGATATACAATAATTGCTTTTGCACCAGGTTTCTTATAAAAGACCAGGAGGATTTTCTGGCTATTTTACAAATAATAGAAATATTAAGTACAATTTTATTTTGTTCTAATATCTTTGTTCTTAAAATATCATCAGATAAAGAAGAGAGCAATTGCATGAGTTCACCAGAGTGAGTTCTGTTATTTGATAATAACCTAACTTTGAAATCCATCCAGTGTTGGTATTTCTCAAACACTACATTTTCTTAATTAATAGATTGGGAATCACTCTTTTAAAATCTTGAATCTCAGATTCCATGTGTCTGGAACACTTTTCAACTCATCTTATGAGAGCATTACTAAGTAACATGCAAGTAATGGTACTAAGTAAGACAAAGACATCACAAGGAAAAAAACCAATATCCTTCCCAGACATAGGTACAAAACTCTGCAACAAAATATCACTTAAAAAACCCCAACAATTATCTGTATAAAAGATTATGCCACATGACAGAGTGAAATTAATTCTGGATATGCAAAGTTGGCTTGATCCAAAACCAACTAGGTGATCTTTCAAAAGTGTGTGACAACAATTTCAATGAAGGAAATGATAGACTTTTTATAAACGGTGCCAGAACAACTGGGTTTACTTGTTAACAACAACAAAGCCTGGTCTCCTGCTTAGCACCACACACAAACATTGACTGGAATATGGATCATAAACCTAAATGTAAGAGCTAAACCTTTAAAACTTTTAAAAAATAAAACATGACCTCTAGGGCACAATCCACAAAAGAAAAATGATAAGTTGGATTTCAGCACAATACCAAGTATTTAGAAGACTGCTGAACAACTTGAATCCTCAAACATATTTTTTTTGACTGAATCTTATACGATTGAATGTCATGCCAGACACTAAATGTACTATAATATTCAATTCTCATACATTTTTTAATGGGAATATAAAATTTGAAAACACTTCAACAGTTTCATAAAAATTCAGACATATAGTTATATTCACCTGAATACTTCTCTCCTGAATACCCACTCAAGAAAACTGGAAGCATACACATAGCCTTATTTGTGACTGTTCAAGGCAGTACTGTTCATCCCAAATTGTAAATAATTCAAATGTCCATCACAGATTAATAAATAGCCAAAATGTAATGAATCTATATAATGAAATGGCGTGAATCAATTTACTGGAACAAACTAATGATACAGTCTACAACATGAAAGTAAAAAAAAGATTTAGACACAAAAGACTCTATATTTTATGATTCTGTTTTAAATTTCTAGGAAAGACAAAGCTATATGGAGAATGGAGACAGAAAGCAGATTATCTGTTATTTGGGGCTGGAGAGGAGAATGAGACTGACTAAAAAGAAGCTTCAGAGAGATTTATGGAGTGACGGAAATATTCTAGAACGTATTTTCAGGGAAGGTTTTGAAACTCTGTAATTTGCTAAAAATCATCAAATGATTATAAATGAATGAATTTTAGAGTATACTAAGTTTATGTCAATGAAGCTTTTAAAAAAATGATATTTCTATAATAAACCAAAAACAGGATCATGAGATATGTGACCAAGGATAGCATTTGAAGTATTAGTCAATATTATCAGTGTTCAGTTACAATTACTTGGAAGATTCAGTTTTATATTTACGAGTGGAAAATGTGATGACAGAATTTTTTTTCAAAATTGTGTGAAAAACTGAAGGAAATGATAGCCCCCTGGGTTTACTTGTTAACAACAACAAAGCCTGGTCTCCTGCTTAGCACCACACACAAACATTGACTGGAATATGGATCATAAACCTAAATGTAAGAGCTAAACCTTTAAAACTTTTAAAAAATAAAACATGACCTCTAGGGCACAATCCACAAAAGAAAAATGATAAGTTGGATTTCAGCACAATACCAAGTATTTAGAAGACTGCTGAACAACTTGAATCCTCAAACATATTTTTTTTGACTGAATCTTATACGATTGAATGTCATGCCAGACACTAAATGTACTATAATATTCAATTCTCATACATTTTTTAATGGGAATATAAAATTTGAAAACACTTCAACAGTTTCATAAAAATTCAGACATATAGTTATATTCACCTGAATACTTCTCTCCTGAATACCCACTCAAGAAAACTGGAAGCATACACATAGCCTTATTTGTGACTGTTCAAGGCAGTACTGTTCATCCCAAATTGTAAATAATTCAAATGTCCATCACAGATTAATAAATAGCCAAAATGTAATGAATCTATATAATGAAATGGCGTGAATCAATTTACTGGAACAAACTAATGATACAGTCTACAACATGAAAGTAAAAAAAAGATTTAGACACAAAAGACTCTATATTTTATGATTCTGTTTTAAATTTCTAGGAAAGACAAAGCTATATGGAGAATGGAGACAGAAAGCAGATTATCTGTTATTTGGGGCTGGAGAGGAGAATGAGACTGACTAAAAAGAAGCTTCAGAGAGATTTATGGAGTGACGGAAATATTCTAGAACGTATTTTCAGGGAAGGTTTTGAAACTCTGTAATTTGCTAAAAATCATCAAATGATTATAAATGAATGAATTTTAGAGTATACTAAGTTTATGTCAATGAAGCTTTTAAAAAAATGATATTTCTATAATAAACCAAAAACAGGATCATGAGATATGTGACCAAGGATAGCATTTGAAGTATTAGTCAATATTATCAGTGTTCAGTTACAATTACTGTGAAGATTCAGTTTTATATTTACTGCACGAGTGGAAAATGTGATGACAGAATTTTTTTTTTCAAAATTGTCCTTGGTGCTACCATCCTGTACTGCTCTGCTGTGCAATTTACCATCAGATTCTGTGGAAATGACAGAAATGTTTATCACTATGGCATCCCCTCACTTTGAACAAGCTCTTGTTGGGCAACAACCTTCTCTGGGGATGGGTACAAAATCCATACTATTCCTTATTTGTTGATGTCAATCCTTTTTTCTCATGGCAGCTGATCTGTGGGTTTTCAGAAGAGCAGATACTTGGGTTTTTCTACAACATAAGAAAATCACATGAAAAATATACACACAGAGTGTGATGAGGATTCAAAGACATAGTAACTTTTAAAAGTTTAATGGAATAGGCATATATAAAACGCTATTAGATTGAAATTTTCATGTTACTGATTTTCCAAGAATATCAAATATAATGAAAAATAATCACATACATGTTTGTATACACACACACATATACACAACTTGCATACATGCACATGTATGTACCCACACCCACAGGCCTATAATTTTTACCTACGTACATTTGTGCATGCACACTCAGCTGTGTCCAACTCTTTGTGGTCCCATGGACTGTAGCCTGCTAGGCGCCTCTGTCCATGGGATTCCCCAGGCAAAAACACTGGATTGGGTTGCCATTCCTTTCTCCAGAGAATCTTCCCCAACCCAGAGATCAAACCTGAATTGCTTATATCTCCTGCATTGGCAGGCAGGTTCTTTACCACTGAACAATCAGGAAAGCCATATAGCTACATAGATTTGTTTTATTTTCAAGTCTCTGACTGTTACCGATTGAATTGTGCTTCCCAGAAGTCGTTTAACCCCATCTGTGTGACGGAAATATTCTAGAACGTATTTTCAGGGAAGGTTTTGAAACTCTGTAATTTGCTAAAAATCATCAAATGATTATAAATGAATGAATTTTAGAGTATACTAAGTTTATGTCAATGAAGCTTTTAAAAAAATGATATTTCTATAATAAACCAAAAACAGGATCATGAGATATGTGACCAAGGATAGCATTTGAAGTATTAGTCAATATTATCAGTGTTCAGTTACAATTACTGTGAAGATTCAGTTTTATATTTACTGCACGAGTGGAAAATGTGATGACAGAATTTTTTTTTTCAAAATTGTCCTTGGTGCTACCATCCTGTACTGCTCTGCTGTGCAATTTACCATCAGATTCTGTGGAAATGACAGAAATGTTTATCACTATGGCATCCCCTCACTTTGAACAAGCTCTTGTTGGGCAACAACCTTCTCTGGGGATGGGTACAAAATCCATACTATTCCTTATTTGTTGATGTCAATCCTTTTTTCTCATGGCAGCTGATCTGTGGGTTTTCAGAAGAGCAGATACTTGGGTTTTTCTACAACATAAGAAAATCACATGAAAAATATACACACAGAGTGTGATGAGGATTCAAAGACATAGTAACTTTTAAAAGTTTAATGGAATAGGCATATATAAAACGCTATTAGATTGAAATTTTCATGTTACTGATTTTCCAAGAATATCAAATATAATGAAAAATAATCACATACATGTTTGTATACACACACACATATACACAACTTGCATACATGCACATGTATGTACCCACACCCACAGGCCTATAATTTTTACCTACGTACATTTGTGCATGCACACTCAGCTGTGTCCAACTCTTTGTGGTCCCATGGACTGTAGCCTGCTAGGCGCCTCTGTCCATGGGATTCCCCAGGCAAAAACACTGGATTGGGTTGCCATTCCTTTCTCCAGAGAATCTTCCCCAACCCAGAGATCAAACCTGAATTGCTTATATCTCCTGCATTGGCAGGCAGGTTCTTTACCACTGAACAATCAGGAAAGCCATATAGCTACATAGATTTGTTTTATTTTCAAGTCTCTGACTGTTACCGATTGAATTGTGCTTCCCAGAAGTCGTATGTGACATCTTCACCCCTAAAATCTCGAAATGTGACCGTATTTGGATTCAGATTCTTATAGGCATCATCAAGTTAAAATGAGATCATCCTGGTGGGTCCTAGCCCAGAATGACTGATGCCCTTATAAGAGGGGGAAATTTGGATGCACAGAGAAGGCATTGTGAAGAAACATAGGGAGATGAATGCCATCTGCAAGTCAAAGAAAGAGAAACTTGGGCCAGCTCTCACCCTCAGAGTCCTTAAGAACGAACCAGCCATGCCACTACTTCGATCTGGGACTTCCATCTTCCAGAACTATAAGTCAGTAAATTCTTCCTGTTTAAACCACTCAGTCTGTGTTATTTTGTTGTGGCAGCTTTAGCAAACCTATGCACTGGCCTTGGTAGGGCTCCCTGGAATATAAACTGACATGTTTTATATGCAAATAATCTAGAGTTCACTTGTTAAATTCCAATTGATTTGCTGCTGAAATGCCAAATAGAGTTGGAAATGCATTGCAAGAATGGCTATATATTGTATCTAAAAGAGGAGAAAGATATATTCAATATGTAACAAAATGTATGACAGACTTTAAGCTTGTTGTACCATATTAAAATTTTACCAGGCTTTGTGGATCCTACTGGCAGAGAATGTGTTTAAGAGGGGGATTTAGGTGGAAATAAAAGTCATTCATGTGCATCTTCAATAGCTTGAGTTCAGAATAGAAAGGCCTTCTCTCCAATTCTGACACTATAGTTTTCCCATGATATATCTCTGCAAATTTCTGTAAACCTCTACAGTATATGACATTCACCTGGGCAATTGCTTACCCTAGCAGGTATTAAATGTAATGAAATAACAGAGGTGGGTACATTACTTGGAGACATTTTAAAATGTCCCCCTTGTTAGCAAGCTTTATGTTGTTTGCTAATACTTACAAGGGAAGCAAAGGATGCCTTCGTGCATGGACGTACACACACACACTCACACACACATATATATAGATATATATATGTACATACATACACATAGACATATTTGGGGGTAAATATTTTATCAACCACTAAGAAAGAGTAAAAAGTACTCAGAAATTTATTTTAGCTGTCTTTTCCCACATTTTTTTGTTATTCTAAAGTGATAAAAGAGGATGGATTCCATTATTGAAATAAAAACTCCCCACTCCAAAATCCATTCAATTTCATCTTGTAGTAGAGAAGAAAGATAAATTTTAAAGACATTGGATCTTAAGCTCCTAACTAAAAAGTGAGACTCTGACATATAAATTACTTTGGACACAGACTGTAAATGGAATAACTATACAGTAGACCCTCTTATCTACAAGCTCCAAATCCACAAATTCCACTTACTGCAGATAGACAGTCTGTTGGAATGGAATCTGAAGATAGCGCTGAGTAAGGGACTTAAACGTGTTTGGATTTGGTTGTTCGTTTTTCCTGTGCTGAGTTGTCCTGAGTTGCTTGTAGATTTTGGAGATTAATTCTTTGTCTGTTGTTTCATTTGCTATGATTTTCTCCAACTCTGTGGGGTGTCTGTTCAGCTTTTTTGTAATTTCTTTTGCTGTACAAAAGCTTTTAAGTTTTATGAGGTCCCACATGTTCATTTTTCTTTTCAATTCCACTATTTTAGTTGGTGGGTCAGAGAAGATCTTGCTTTGATTGATGTCCTTGAGGGTTTTGCCTATATTCTCCTCTAAGAGTTTGATGGTTTCTGGTCTTACATTGAGGTCTTTAATCCATTTTGAGTTGATCTTAGTGTATGGTGTCAGGGAATGTTCCAACTTCATTTTTTGCATGTAGCTGTCCAATTTTCCCAGCACCACTTGTTGAAGAGGTTGTCTTTGTCCCATTTTATAGTTTCTCCTCCTTTATCAAAAATAAGGTACCCATAGGTGCGTGGGTTTATCTCTGGGTTCTCGATCTTGTTCCATTGATCTATAGTTCTGTTTTTGTGCCAGTACCATACTGTCTTGATGACTGTTGCTTTGTAGTAGAGTCTGAGGTTAGGGAGGCTGATTCCTCCAGCTCCATTTTTCTTTCTCAGGATTGCTTTGGCTATTCGAGGTCTTTTGTGTTTCCATACGAACTGTGTGATTCTTTGGTCTAGTTCTGTGAAAAATGTCAATGGTAGTTGAATCGGTATTGTATTGAATCTGTAGATGATATTTGGTAGTATGGTCATTTTCACAATATTGATTCTTCCGACCCAGGAACATGGAATATCTCTCCATTTGGCATCCACAGGGTGTCCTGGAACCACTCCCCCAAGGACACAAAAGGATGACTGTACTAGAATGTGTGCATTTCACTCAAATCCAGATCTATAGATTTATCTGTACATCTCTAACTATCTGTCTATGATCTTATTGTTGATCTTATTCTCTAAGTAACCTAAATGAGTGTCATGATCTTTGATTTCTCTATTACTCTGACTCCCTGTCTGCCTCTCTGACTTAAGAAAAGAAAAGCTCCAAATCCACAAATTCCACTTACTGCAGATAGACAGTCTGTTGGAATGGAATCTGAAGATAGCGCTGAGTAAGGGACTTAAACGTGTTTGGATTTGGTTGTTCGTTTTCCTGTGCTGAGTTGTCCTGAGTTGCTTGTAGATTTTGGAGATTAATTCTTTGTCTGTTGTTTCATTTGCTATGATTTTCTCCAACTCTGTGGGGTGTCTGTTCAGCTTTTTTGTAATTTCTTTTGCTGTACAAAAGCTTTTAAGTTTTATGAGGTCCCACATGTTCATTTTTCTTTTCAATTCCACTATTTTAGTTGGTGGGTCAGAGAAGATCTTGCTTTGATTGATGTCCTTGAGGGTTTTGCCTATATTCTCCTCTAAGAGTTTGATGGTTTCTGGTCTTACATTGAGGTCTTTAATCCATTTTGAGTTGATCTTAGTGTATGGTGTCAGGGAATGTTCCAACTTCATTTTTTGCATGTAGCTGTCCAATTTTCCCAGCACCACTTGTTGAAGAGGTTGTCTTTGTCCCATTTTATAGTTTCTCCTCCTTTATCAAAAATAAGGTACCCATAGGTGCGTGGGTTTATCTCTGGGTTCTCGATCTTGTTCCATTGATCTATAGTTCTGTTTTTGTGCCAGTACCATACTGTCTTGATGACTGTTGCTTTGTAGTAGAGTCTGAGGTTAGGGAGGCTGATTCCTCCAGCTCCATTTTTCTTTCTCAGGATTGCTTTGGCTATTCGAGGTCTTTTGTGTTTCCATACGAACTGTGTGATTCTTTGGTCTAGTTCTGTGAAAAATGTCAATGGTAGTTGAATCGGTATTGTATTGAATCTGTAGATGATATTTGGTAGTATGGTCATTTTCACAATATTGATTCTTCCGACCCAGGAACATGGAATATCTCTCCATTTGGCATCCACAGGGTGTCCTGGAACCACTCCCCCAAGGACACAAAAGGATGACTGTACTAGAATGTGTGCATTTCACTCAAATCCAGATCTATAGATTTATCTGTACATCTCTAACTATCTGTCTATGATCTTATTGTTGATCTTATTCTCTAAGTAACCTAAATGAGTGTCATGATCTTTGATTTCTCTATTACTCTGACTCCCTGTCTGCCTCTCTGACTTAAGAAAAGAAAAGCTTTATAGACACTATTGAATTGTTCTTCCATTTTTGCTTTGAGAAAATCTCTTGTTCAATGCTCTCTTATCACAGAGCCTCTTAATCATAACATTTCCTCTTTGATTTCTCTGGGTGCCTTTCTCCTAGAAACTTTAAGAAAAGCAGGAAGTGAGCTTTCAGATACCTCCATAGACCCGTCTTCTATCACCATCCTTTCAACTACAAACATACAATAGAATATTACTCAGCCTTAAAAAATCTAGAATTTCTGTCATTTGGGACACATGGATTAACATAAAGGGCATTATGCTAAGTGAAATCAGCCAATCTCAATAACATGAATACTATATAATTCTGTATTTATAAGGAATCTAAAGTCATCAGACTCATAGAAACAGAGTAAAATGATGTTGCCAGGGGCTGGGAGAGGGGAGATAGGGAGGTCCCACCCAGGATGTGCATGTTTCAGCCATGCAAGGTGAGTAAATTCTGGAGAAGTGCTGTACAACACTGTACCCATGGTTAGTATTGTATTCCTTAAAGTCTCATGAGAATAGGTCCAATATCTTTATCATGATAGTAAGTAAGAAAAATAAGTCATAACTTGTATCTTCTATTTAAAGTGAAAACTACTAGTTTGACATTGTTGTAACATGGATTCCATGAAATAGGTTATCACACAGTATTGACTAATTAGAGTCCTTAATTAGACTTATTAATTATTTTGATTTGATCCTTTCAAAATTTACATGCTCATTTTAGACATTACTCACTAACCCAAATATTATTGAATTAAAAGTAGCATATCTATTGAGTCAGATCAAGTTTGGTTTGCATCAAACATAGTGTTTGATAACTTGTCATCACCCAGGAACATGGAATATCTCCATTTGGCATCCACAGGGTGTCCTGGAACCACTCCCCAAGGACACAAAAGGATGACTGTACTAGAATGTGTGCATTTCACTCAAATCCAGATCTATAGATTTATCTGTACATCTCTAACTATCTGTCTATGATCTTATTGTTGATCTTATTCTCTAAGTAACCTAAATGAGTGTCATGATCTTTGATTTCTCTATTACTCTGACTCCCTGTCTGCCTCTCTGACTTAAGAAAAGAAAAGCTTTATAGACACTATTGAATTGTTCTTCCATTTTTGCTTTGAGAAAATCTCTTGTTCAATGCTCTCTTATCACAGAGCCTCTTAATCATAACATTTCCTCTTTGATTTCTCTGGGTGCCTTTCTCCTAGAAACTTTAAGAAAAGCAGGAAGTGAGCTTTCAGATACCTCCATAGACCCGTCTTCTATCACCATCCTTTCAACTACAAACATACAATAGAATATTACTCAGCCTTAAAAAATCTAGAATTTCTGTCATTTGGGACACATGGATTAACATAAAGGGCATTATGCTAAGTGAAATCAGCCAATCTCAATAACATGAATACTATATAATTCTGTATTTATAAGGAATCTAAAGTCATCAGACTCATAGAAACAGAGTAAAATGATGTTGCCAGGGGCTGGGAGAGGGGAGATAGGGAGGTCCCACCCAGGATGTGCATGTTTCAGCCATGCAAGGTGAGTAAATTCTGGAGAAGTGCTGTACAACACTGTACCCATGGTTAGTATTGTATTCCTTAAAGTCTCATGAGAATAGGTCCAATATCTTTATCATGATAGTAAGTAAGAAAAATAAGTCATAACTTGTATCTTCTATTTAAAGTGAAAACTACTAGTTTGACATTGTTGTAACATGGATTCCATGAAATAGGTTATCACACAGTATTGACTAATTAGAGTCCTTAATTAGACTTATTAATTATTTTGATTTGATCCTTTCAAAATTTACATGCTCATTTTAGACATTACTCACTAACCCAAATATTATTGAATTAAAAGTAGCATATCTATTGAGTCAGATCAAGTTTGGTTTGCATCAAACATAGTGTTTGATAACTTGTCATCACCAAGAGAAACAGAGAAAGGATTGTAAAAGGCTGCCTTGCTATTAGAAAAATATATAGTCCCACCACTATAGCCCTCAGAAAAGTATCTCAAAATCCACACACACACTATATATATATATATGTATGTGTGTGTGTGTGTGTGTGTGTGTGTGTGTGTGTGTATAAAACTTTTGGGTGGAGCTAGGGTATTTTGAACTCAAAGTAAACTGAAATTCTTTACCTCACAAATAAACTGGTAGGCCCAAACTAGTAACATCAAATAATGTTTCAAATGATAAATAACAGTGAACATTCATTTGAAAATAAAGACAGAATTTCAGCAGGTAAGATTTAATTAGCCAAACTGGAATGTAGCCAGACCTCTTCAGCTAACATCTCTGCTCATTAATAGATAACATTATTCCTGCCCTGCTAAACCTAATGTCAGGAACAGAAAACATCCTCGCTTCCCTTCCTCATTGGTAAATATCCAAAATTAAATCGGATATTAAAATGCACACATTTCAAATAAAAATGTTCATCTTTAAGAGAGGTATAGTCACTTTTCTACTAGTAAACTATTAACATGAGAAGAATTCATGTATCAGCAATAATATCCTCATACTTTAAAATATGAAGTCAAGTTATTTGTTGGGTACTGCATACTGTAGCAGACTTGTCATGTCTTCTTTAATAAATTCCTGTCCCTTTCTTTTCTTCTCCAAATATCCTGTTCTTTAAAACAATAGCTTCTCCCTTAGGCTTTCAATGATATGGTTATAATGGCACTTGCTTTCCTGCCCATAGTGACAATCCAGCAGCAGATGCACCATCCCAGCTAGGTTATTTCCCAGGATGTTTCAAATTGAATGTAGAAGACAAGTGGCCATTCTATCTGAAAAGGGAGTTTGGGAAGCTGTGTTCCCCTTGAAGCTGGTATATATTCCAGTCTCAGAGGAAGCTGTGTTGAAAGGATGAAGCAGACACAGAGGATCAGCTTGGGAAAGCTGGGGTTATTTATTTTTTTCCATATCTATTGAGTCAGATCAAGTTTGGTTTGCATCAAACATAGTGTTTGATAACTTGTCATCACCAAGAGAAACAGAGAAAGGATTGTAAAAGGCTGCCTTGCTATTAGAAAAATATATAGTCCCACCACTATAGCCCTCAGAAAAGTATCTCAAAATCCACACACACACTATATATATATATATGTATGTGTGTGTGTGTGTGTGTGTGTGTGTGTGTGTGTGTGTGTGTGTATAAAACTTTTGGGTGGAGCTAGGGTATTTTGAACTCAAAGTAAACTGAAATTCTTTACCTCACAAATAAACTGGTAGGCCCAAACTAGTAACATCAAATAATGTTTCAAATGATAAATAACAGTGAACATTCATTTGAAAATAAAGACAGAATTTCAGCAGGTAAGATTTAATTAGCCAAACTGGAATGTAGCCAGACCTCTTCAGCTAACATCTCTGCTCATTAATAGATAACATTATTCCTGCCCTGCTAAACCTAATGTCAGGAACAGAAAACATCCTCGCTTCCCTTCCTCATTGGTAAATATCCAAAATTAAATCGGATATTAAAATGCACACATTTCAAATAAAAATGTTCATCTTTAAGAGAGGTATAGTCACTTTTCTACTAGTAAACTATTAACATGAGAAGAATTCATGTATCAGCAATAATATCCTCATACTTTAAAATATGAAGTCAAGTTATTTGTTGGGTACTGCATACTGTAGCAGACTTGTCATGTCTTCTTTAATAAATTCCTGTCCCTTTCTTTTCTTCTCCAAATATCCTGTTCTTTAAAACAATAGCTTCTCCCTTAGGCTTTCAATGATATGGTTATAATGGCACTTGCTTTCCTGCCCATAGTGACAATCCAGCAGCAGATGCACCATCCCAGCTAGGTTATTTCCCAGGATGTTTCAAATTGAATGTAGAAGACAAGTGGCCATTCTATCTGAAAAGGGAGTTTGGGAAGCTGTGTTCCCCTTGAAGCTGGTATATATTCCAGTCTCAGAGGAAGCTGTGTTGAAAGGATGAAGCAGACACAGAGGATCAGCTGAAGAAACACCTGCGGAGACATTCAGGATGCTCTGTGAAGAGATTCTAGTTCCTAATGTTTCCGGAGTTGCCTTTATTTCTGTCTTCCCAGATCTTGGTGCTTTAGTTATTCCTAGAATATAATTCTGCTAATTGCTCTGAGTACCTACAAAAAAGAAAAATAGTTGCTATTTAAACTAATTTGATTTAACAGTTTGGCTCAGCAGTAGAGAATCCACTTGCAATGCAGGAGCTATAGGAGACCTGGGTTGGATTCCTGGGTAGGGAAGTTCCTCTGGAGGAGGACATGGCAACCATTCCAGTATTCTTTTCAGGAGGATTCCATGGACCGAGGAGCCTGTGTGGGCTGCTATCTGTGGGGTTGCAAAGAGTTGGACACAACCGAAGTGACTTTGCACTCACACACAAACGCACACACTGGTGCACAGTGGGGTCACCTGAGCAACTGGGACATGGTTGGGTTTATTCCTCTCCCTCTGGATCACTTTCTGTTTGGCTGGTTTGGGCTTTAGTATAGCACTGAAATCTCAGGCTGAATGTGAGACAGTGAATGAGCTTCAGAGTGAATTAGAGAGTTTCCTCAGAGAAAACATCCCAAGAATTCCTGGTAAGGCTATGAGACTTCTTATGATCTAGCCCTGAAAGTTACTTTTACTACATTTTGTAGTTCGAAATGTGAGTCACAGGACTAGCCCAGATTCAAGGGAGGAGTCTAAAGAGGGCATACACACTGGGAAGTTTTTGTTGAAAGCCTGTCTTTGAGATGAGTTTCCACAGCAAGTAGAGGAATAAGAATTTAAACAGTTAACCAAGCATCAGAAATCATATGTTTCATAAATCACAGTTTCATTTCAATATCTCCCATGTGTCTCATTCCTCAGTCCCTGGTACTGTGTCTGGAACATAACGTGTGCTCAGTGGATGCTTGCAAATTAAATAACTAGATGTTTAGCTTATACATTCTGTTATTTGGTTATAGCACCTTCATTGTGAGATCAATGTAAAAGGAAGAATCCCTAAGTCATTGAGGCATTCAAATCACCATATTCTGTGCCATAGGGAATATGTTAAAATTTTATGTCCCTTGAAATCGAAAGATGTGACTTATTCTTTTAGATTTCTCATTACCGAATACTGGTGTAGTATTTATTTAGTATGTACCTAATAAATATATAGATACAAAGAAAGTATAAGTGAAAATTCCCTAAGTAAGAAATTTGGGGATATAGTCCAGGAAATATTGATTCAGGGCTTCCAGGCCATTATACAGGAGAGGTTAGCAGCAAATTTAAAATAGGGATAACAGGCAGAAAACACTTGCAATGCAGGAGCTATAGGAGACCTGGGTTGGATTCCTGGGTAGGGAAGTTCCTCTGGAGGAGGACATGGCAACCATTCCAGTATTCTTTTCAGGAGGATTCCATGGACCGAGGAGCCTGTGTGGGCTGCTATCTGTGGGGTTGCAAAGAGTTGGACACAACCGAAGTGACTTTGCACTCACACACAAACGCACACACTGGTGCACAGTGGGGTCACCTGAGCAACTGGGACATGGTTGGGTTTATTCCTCTCCCTCTGGATCACTTTCTGTTTGGCTGGTTTGGGCTTTAGTATAGCACTGAAATCTCAGGCTGAATGTGAGACAGTGAATGAGCTTCAGAGTGAATTAGAGAGTTTCCTCAGAGAAAACATCCCAAGAATTCCTGGTAAGGCTATGAGACTTCTTATGATCTAGCCCTGAAAGTTACTTTTACTACATTTTGTAGTTCGAAATGTGAGTCACAGGACTAGCCCAGATTCAAGGGAGGAGTCTAAAGAGGGCATACACACTGGGAAGTTTTTGTTGAAAGCCTGTCTTTGAGATGAGTTTCCACAGCAAGTAGAGGAATAAGAATTTAAACAGTTAACCAAGCATCAGAAATCATATGTTTCATAAATCACAGTTTCATTTCAATATCTCCCATGTGTCTCATTCCTCAGTCCCTGGTACTGTGTCTGGAACATAACGTGTGCTCAGTGGATGCTTGCAAATTAAATAACTAGATGTTTAGCTTATACATTCTGTTATTTGGTTATAGCACCTTCATTGTGAGATCAATGTAAAAGGAAGAATCCCTAAGTCATTGAGGCATTCAAATCACCATATTCTGTGCCATAGGGAATATGTTAAAATTTTATGTCCCTTGAAATCGAAAGATGTGACTTATTCTTTTAGATTTCTCATTACCGAATACTGGTGTAGTATTTATTTAGTATGTACCTAATAAATATATAGATACAAAGAAAGTATAAGTGAAAATTCCCTAAGTAAGAAATTTGGGGATATAGTCCAGGAAATATTGATTCAGGGCTTCCAGGCCATTATACAGGGAGAGGTTAGCAGCAAA
This sequence comes from Tragulus kanchil, assembly GCA_022376925.1. Taxonomy (NCBI): domain Eukaryota; kingdom Metazoa; phylum Chordata; class Mammalia; order Artiodactyla; family Tragulidae; genus Tragulus; species Tragulus kanchil. The sequence goes on from JAIOJX010000031.1 coordinate 71,436,517, forward strand.
TAGTAGCATATCGTATCATTTTTCCTGCTATGTATGTGTTTGAAATGCATTCTATCTACCTGGCCAGCAGGTCGCTGGAGAAATGCTATGATTCATACAGCATGTATAGTATATTATGTGTGATATACTCCTGGATTCTAGACAACCATGTGGCTTCTGTTGCCAGGTGTACCTCACTTTTCTATTCATCTTATAGTAAACAAAAAGAAATTGTGGTTATGTTCTTTTCTTCCAAAAATTAACTAAAAAGACTACCACTCATCTTAAATAATTATCACTCTAAAGACATATAGGCATAAGACATGTAGGTATATCTAGAGGAATTTATTACGTGGAAAATGTAATAGCACTTCATAGAGACAAATGGCAACATTATTTTGCCTGCCAACCGAAATGAAAGAAAACTTTACTGAAAAATTCTCATTTCCTAATTAGCACTCTATACAGACAGGACCATCTGCTGGAGGGTTTAGACTAATTTTCCCACTGGGAAAAATCTTGATTTTTACCCTCTTTCTTTTTAATATCTGAATCTTTAGCTAATTATATTCAGAGGAAACTTTAGCTCATAGATGAATATAAATTTTCATGTGGGACCTGTAGAAGCCTAGCAGAACAGAAACCTCTCACCCATCTTCTGATTTCCCAGGCAGCTAATTAGTAGCACATGAAACCATAGGATCTCTTCACTCAGAAAAATTTCCATAATTCAAGACAATCACTGCATCTATGAATATCAGGATCTTCCTCATGGTATCATTGAGAAACATTGAGCTTATACATTTAAACTGCTAGGAGCAGTGCTTGGCACATACCTGTTGTTAAATATTGAAAGATATTTTTGTCATCTGTATCTTTGAAGTCATGTCTTTAACAAGGTTTAGATTTCTCAATACAACACTAATTTGTTTTTTTTCTTTATTTTTTTAAGATTTATTTATTTATTTATTTTGGGCAGGGGTCGGGTTGGGGAGGGAGGGGAGCGGGAGGGCCACTTCTATTGTTCTTTCATTTCTCTATTTTCTTCCGTCTATGTTCTTTGGCTCCTGTGGGCCTCCCATCGCGGTGGCCTCTGTCGTTGCAGAGCACCGGCTCTGGGCGCATGCGCTCCAGAGCTCCGGCTCGGCAATCGGACACATCAGTCCAGCTGCTCTGTGACACGTGGGATCTTCCCAGGCCAGGGATCAAACCCGTGCCCCTTGCACTGCAAGGCGGTGTCCTTACCCACTGGACCACCAGGGGAAGCCCCTAATTTGTTTTTAATACTCATATTAGTATTATTCCTTATAATTTTTTCTTAATGTACTGTCTTTAAGGGAGCGCTACTGAATTGGATTTTAATTAAATACCCAAAGATGCTATCCCATAAGCTTCTTTTTTCCTTTATATATATATATATATATATATATATATATATATATATGAATGGCTTCAATCACAATCATAGTCATTCTTGGTTTGCACTATTGTCTGGAAATAAGCTTTCTGTCTAAAGTACATTGGCCCGACATATGACAAAAATTCATCATAAATAGTTTTTCATGGGTCTTCACAAAATAGAACCAATTATTGATTTGAAATCCTGCTTAGCTACAACAGAATGCTCTGTAATCAATTACATTTGGGGGTTTAACCTATAGATAGAAGACATGAAAAAGCTGAGTTAATGACTTTTTCAACTGGCCAAATGATATCCCTGGGGGGGGGCGAAGTGTAATCCCCAGACTGTCAGTAATTTCCAATTGTCACTGCCACACTTGCTGCTGGGGGAGCGGATCTTCCTATTACTGAGGCAACAAGCTACTCTAGACCATCACTTATGTTTCCAAAATAAAAGACCAGCACAAGCCATTTTTTTTTCTGTCTCTTCCAAATACTGCTGATCTTCCTATTTCCATGGTAACCGACTCCTGCTGGCATGATCAAGAAAAAACTGATTTGGGATTTTAATTAATTGCTTAGAAATGGAAATGTAACAGGGACTGGCAGTTCAACTAAGCACATTTTGCAAAGTGAATAAAAATAGAGTTTCTGAAATACTTGAAATTGTTTCAGTGGCTGTAGCACATCTTTTGCTAGACACCTTAATTTATTCCATTCTCCAAAATAAATCTGCCAAACGCACTAAGCCATTTTGTCAACACAAACCATTTTGGCAAATACTTTAATCCCTCTCCTAAACAATATGCATTGTAATTTTAAAAATCTAACCCATCAGTGTGAACCCACTGGGTCCCATCTGAGATATTAGTAGATCATGTTTAAAGAAGTTGTCACCTCCTGTGTGTAAAGAAGCACCCCCATTCTCGTTGTTTGCTAAGGAACAAATCCCCGTACTTCACCCCCATAACAGCATTCAATGCTCATACTATTAAGGATGGCCTCACGCGCATGCACGTGTGTGTGTGTATGTGTGTGTGTTCAGTCGCTCAGTTGTGTCCAACTATTCTGGCTCATGAACGACATCCCACCAAGCTCCTCTCTCCATTAGATTATCCAGGCAAGAATACTGGAGTGGTTTGCCATTTCCTTCTCCAAACCCATGTCTCCTGAATTGCAGGCAGATCCTAACTGAGCCACCAGGGATGCCTCTATATTACGAATCAAATAAATTTCATTGCAATACATTGAGGTAAACTGAGTAAGAGTATTGAAGAACCAAAGTTATTGGTAATATTTAATCCCTTGTAATTTAGATGTTTCACCTCTATGGTCAGGAAGTAGAGAACATATCACAAGAAGAATTTCCGGGTAAACCTCTAAAACACACAATGATGCAGGTGAGGATAGGTTTAATAAAATTTAGGAAGGCTTAAATCAGAATCCAATACAGTCCCAACCTCTAGTGAATTGATAGAAAACACAAGGTTAGTTGGGATGAAATACCGTGCAGTTGAGTCATCTCACTCGCAAAGCAGGCTTAGCCACTTGGCAGGAGTCCAGTTCAGTTCAAGACATTCATCTCCTTTTTTATTTTCTGGAGTCACTGCCAAAAATGAACAATGATAATAACCAATGTCAAAAGAATTTGCATCTTCAGAGCAAGGAAGCTACACTTCAGAAAATGATTTTTAGCCAAAGTGATGAAAAATTCCACAAGTTTCACCAAGTCTTTTATGTGTTTCTACTCCCTGAAAAGTACATTTATAGAGCACAAAAGGAAACAAAATTGAGCTTTTGGCTCTTGAAGTAAAAGTAGATAGTTCCTGAAAAGAACAAGCAACACCACGGTGTGGACCACTGTCTAACAAGAAGCAACAGGACCCTGTTGACACCACACAGGAGGTGCAGATGGTGCACATGCTGTGCTCTGTTTTATGCCCATTGGCAAGAACTGACACATACAACAGCACCACTAGATGATGCAATTGAACCAGAGACGAATGGGGGAAAATAGGCAAGGTGAATGAGACTTTCCCATACTTAGAATATGCTGGAAGGTAACATCAATGGTGTCAATATTTTAATAGAACTCATTTTTCTATTTCCAAAGTGTTATGGCTAATAAACCAGTTTTTTTAAGCAAACCCTGAATGGTAAAAAGCAAAATATCACACACACTCTTAATTAAAATAAGTATAAAATAAAACCTCTGAATAAAAACATCAGTATTTGGTAAATGGCAAATATTAAAGATATACAAACTAACCAAAAACCAAATGGCGGCAAAAAAAAAAAGCAATGGTTATACAGAAATAACAACAAAAGTTTTCAAAGACATAAAACTGTCTTTCAACATGTAATCTTTGTTAAGAACTGCATATATGTAACAGCTCACGTAGGATTAAATACATATAAATATACATAACAATATATTTCTCTGTGTGCGCATATATATATATGTGTGTGTATATATATATATATATATATATATATATATATATATATCCATCTATACTGTGCATGTGTAATTCCTACCTAGATTTTAGCATTGTTTTGTCTAATCTGTGATTAGTAAGTAGATACTATAATCATAAGAATTAATGATGTCTTTTTACTCCAAGTTTACTTCCCCTTATAACCTGAAATAACTCTTGGATTCACGCTGATCTTTGACTTAGCAAATCTTTGGATTTCTGCACTTTATTTTGCCTTTTTTGTATGTTTTCTTAGGCGAGTTTGAATTTCCTTGGGGCCATTTTCTTTCACAGGAAGGACTGTGTGTGGTGTGTGTGCAAAGTGGAAGGGGGGCAGAGTGTGTGTATCAGAGGGGAAGCGGGGAAGAGCTGCTAATTTGGGGTGATGCTACCAGGCCAGTCCCTGTGACAGACTCAGCTTTGTTTAGTCGCTGAGTTGTATCTGACTCCTTTGTGACCCCATGGACGGTAGTTGTCAATTTTCTCTGTCTATGGAATTCTCCAGGGAAGAGCTCTGGAGTCATTTGCCATTTCCTTCTCCAGTGATTTAGGGCTCAAACCCACATCTCTTGCATTGGAAGCTGTATTCTTTACTACTGAGCCCTCAAGGAAACAAATTGGACGTCTTTACTCAATTAGCTGCCTACCAAATTCTACTTAAAAATACTTAAATGAACAGAAGTTTTCCCTTTCTAGAGTCATCATTTGACCTGAACTCTGTTTTACCTAGTACAATAGAGTGAGTTTGCATGTAGCTTGGAACTCAAATCTAAATTTAGTGCATTCGTTCACATATTGTTCCTAAAGACCACACTTCTTAGAAAAGAGTTTGTTTGGAATTAAGGAATTATCTTTGGTTTGAGTTTTCTTTAGTTTATCCCACTTTTTCCCTGAAAGTGCAGAAAAGAGTTTTGAATTGAAATAACAACAAAAGTTTTCAAAGACATAAAACTGTCTTTCAACATGTAATCTTTGTTAAGAACTGCATATATGTAACAGCTCACGTAGGATTAAATACATATAAATATACATAACAATATATTTCTCTGTGTGCGCATATATATATATGTGTGTGTATATATATATATATATATATATATATATATATCCATCTATACTGTGCATGTGTAATTCCTACCTAGATTTTAGCATTGTTTTGTCTAATCTGTGATTAGTAAGTAGATACTATAATCATAAGAATTAATGATGTCTTTTTACTCCAAGTTTACTTCCCCTTATAACCTGAAATAACTCTTGGATTCACGCTGATCTTTGACTTAGCAAATCTTTGGATTTCTGCACTTTATTTTGCCTTTTTTGTATGTTTTCTTAGGCGAGTTTGAATTTCCTTGGGGCCATTTTCTTTCACAGGAAGGACTGTGTGTGGTGTGTGTGCAAAGTGGAAGGGGGGCAGAGTGTGTGTATCAGAGGGGAAGCGGGGAAGAGCTGCTAATTTGGGGTGATGCTACCAGGCCAGTCCCTGTGACAGACTCAGCTTTGTTTAGTCGCTGAGTTGTATCTGACTCCTTTGTGACCCCATGGACGGTAGTTGTCAATTTTCTCTGTCTATGGAATTCTCCAGGGAAGAGCTCTGGAGTCATTTGCCATTTCCTTCTCCAGTGATTTAGGGCTCAAACCCACATCTCTTGCATTGGAAGCTGTATTCTTTACTACTGAGCCCTCAAGGAAACAAATTGGACGTCTTTACTCAATTAGCTGCCTACCAAATTCTACTTAAAAATACTTAAATGAACAGAAGTTTTCCCTTTCTAGAGTCATCATTTGACCTGAACTCTGTTTTACCTAGTACAATAGAGTGAGTTTGCATGTAGCTTGGAACTCAAATCTAAATTTAGTGCATTCGTTCACATATTGTTCCTAAAGACCACACTTCTTAGAAAAAGAGTTTGTTTGGAATTAAGGAATTATCTTTGGTTTGAGTTTTCTTTAGTTTATCCCACTTTTTCCCCTGAAAGTGCATTTTGAAAGTCAAAAGGAAAGCATGTTCATTTTGGATGACTGTTACTGAAAGAGAAGGCTGCCCAGGTCACAATGAGTTCACAATGATCCAGGGCCCAAGGATGGCATTTGCTGTGGATCTCTCAGACCTCTGTTTGCCTCCTTGTTCTGTCTCATCTCTTTTTTCTTTCCCTTGATTCACTGTAAAACAAATACTTGATAAAGGTGAGGCTGATATAGGTGACTGCTTTGTGGACTGTGTCAGGCAAAATCTCCAATTTCCATTCCAGACCATTCCTAGAGCTCTTGGTATTCTCATGTAGTATAACTTCCTAACTTATGCAAAAGTATCTATTATGTGTGGATTACTGACTTACAGTTTAGTGAGAATTTTAAAATAGAATACCCCGTGACAGTGCTTTTAACAGTCTGTATTATCTGACGTTATCTTAGTCTTCAAGTTTAAAAAAATATTAAGAATTTGGCTCTACCTGGAGTCAATAACTAAAAACTCAGTACACTCCTGCAGGATATAAATGTATGAGTCTCCCAGAGAAAGATGAAACTAATTTCAGAACTTCCCATATATTGAGAACAGTTCACAGAAATTTACCAGCTACTTCTTTATGGAAGATAGGATCTCTTGGTACAGTATAAATGCTGAATGCCAATTAAAACATTACCTAGCTTGAGGGTGTTAATATGGAACAAAAGGAGATGACTGATGGGAAGGTCAAAATAAACTTAGCAAAGGAAAAGTATCTGACAAAGAATAACCTGCATTATATTCCACAACAACCCACCAACTCCCTGAAAATTATTGTATAAATATGGATGATTGTTGAGCTGTTTTGCAACTCTTGAGCTTCTATGGCAGTCAACTCTTGAATAGAAGCAAGGTTTCTTTGGAAATAAACTGCAACCTCAATTCCTCCTGGGACAATTTATCCAGGTGTCTCAGTTTCAGAAGGAAAGGAGACTCAGAACTTATTAAATTCAGAGTCATTTGCAACTCTGTTTTACCTAGTACAATAGAGTGAGTTTGCATGTAGCTTGGAACTCAAATCTAAATTTAGTGCATTCGTTCACATATTGTTCCTAAAGACCACACTTCTTAGAAAAGAGTTTGTTTGGAATTAAGGAATTATCTTTGGTTTGAGTTTTCTTTAGTTTATCCCACTTTTTCCCCTGAAAGTGCATTTTGAAAGTCAAAAGGAAAGCATGTTCATTTTGGATGACTGTTACTGAAAGAGAAGGCTGCCCAGGTCACAATGAGTTCACAATGATCCAGGGCCCAAGGATGGCATTTGCTGTGGATCTCTCAGACCTCTGTTTGCCTCCTTGTTCTGTCTCATCTCTTTTTTCTTTCCCTTGATTCACTGTAAAACAAATACTTGATAAAGGTGAGGCTGATATAGGTGACTGCTTTGTGGACTGTGTCAGGCAAAATCTCCAATTTCCATTCCAGACCATTCCTAGAGCTCTTGGTATTCTCATGTAGTATAACTTCCTAACTTATGCAAAAGTATCTATTATGTGTGGATTACTGACTTACAGTTTAGTGAGAATTTTAAAATAGAATACCCCGTGACAGTGCTTTTAACAGTCTGTATTATCTGACGTTATCTTAGTCTTCAAGTTTAAAAAAATATTAAGAATTTGGCTCTACCTGGAGTCAATAACTAAAAACTCAGTACACTCCTGCAGGATATAAATGTATGAGTCTCCCAGAGAAAGATGAAACTAATTTCAGAACTTCCCATATATTGAGAACAGTTCACAGAAATTTACCAGCTACTTCTTTATGGAAGATAGGATCTCTTGGTACAGTATAAATGCTGAATGCCAATTAAAACATTACCTAGCTTGAGGGTGTTAATATGGAACAAAAGGAGATGACTGATGGGAAGGTCAAAATAAACTTAGCAAAGGAAAAGTATCTGACAAAGAATAACCTGCATTATATTCCACAACAACCCACCAACTCCCTGAAAATTATTGTATAAATATGGATGATTGTTGAGCTGTTTTGCAACTCTTGAGCTTCTATGGCAGTCAACTCTTGAATAGAAGCAAGGTTTCTTTGGAAATAAACTGCAACCTCAATTCCTCCTGGGACAATTTATCCAGGTGTCTCAGTTTCAGAAGGAAAGGAGACTCAGAACTTATTAAATTGGCTAGAGTTGAGAGATGAAGTCACATCCACAACTGAGCATCATTTCTGCTTTGGCCTAGCCACTTCATTCTTTCTAGAGCTATTAGTAATTGCCCTCCACTCTTCTCTAGTAGTATATTGGAAACCTTCTGACCTGGGCGGGCTTATCATCTGGTGTCATATCTTTGCATCTTTTCATACTGCCTGGGGGATTCTCTAGGCAAGAATACTGGAGGGGTTTGTAATTCCCTCTTCCAGTGAACCACATTTGGTCAGAACTCTTCCCTATGACCTATCCAACTTGAGTGAGCCTACATGATATGGCTCATAGCTTCATTGAGTTATGGAAGTCCCTTGGTCATGACAACACTGTTATCCATGAAGGGACATATTTTAGTTATGAGTTTATGATAACCACAAAGTGGGGATATGTCTACATTTAGTCTTCCTTGAAATAACTATGAATTTATATGGTCTATGATAGTTATATTTATATTTTTGTATTTGTGAAGCCTTCCATCAGCACATGAACTTTGGAAAATAACCACATATACTTAAGCAATCAGTTCTTTGTTAATACAGCTGAAAACAGTGGGTGGGCCTTTTTTTTTTTTTTTTTTTTTTTTTTAGGAGAGCGAAAAACAGGCTGAGAAGTGAACACCTCAGTTTGCTTCTGTTTGAGGCTTTTATCCTTGGGGCTGTGTTCTCTTGGCTGGGCATACCTGTTGATCACACTGCTTAACTGTAATTATTCCAGACAGTTTTTTGGCTCACAGAGTTGTTTCATAGGCTTCATAAATCATACAAATTATTACCCAATAGAAACCTGTAATTATCCACAAACCCTGACATGCCAAAATGTGTATTAATTAGATAAGGTAATAAATACTTTACTATACAAAAAATATATCAAAAGTGACTTAAATCTATCTGATACCCAATAGAAACCTGTTATATCCACAACAACCCACCAACTCCCTGAAAATTATTGTATAAATATGGATGATTGTTGAGCTGTTTTGCAACTCTTGAGCTTCTATGGCAGTCAACTCTTGAATAGAAGCAAGGTTTCTTTGGAAATAAACTGCAACCTCAATTCCTCCTGGGACAATTTATCCAGGTGTCTCAGTTTCAGAAGGAAAGGAGACTCAGAACTTATTAAATTGGCTAGAGTTGAGAGATGAAGTCACATCCACAACTGAGCATCATTTCTGCTTTGGCCTAGCCACTTCATTCTTTCTAGAGCTATTAGTAATTGCCCTCCACTCTTCTCTAGTAGTATATTGGAAACCTTCTGACCTGGGCGGGCTTATCATCTGGTGTCATATCTTTGCATCTTTTCATACTGCCTGGGGGATTCTCTAGGCAAGAATACTGGAGGGGTTTGTAATTCCCTCTTCCAGTGAACCACATTTGGTCAGAACTCTTCCCTATGACCTATCCAACTTGAGTGAGCCTACATGATATGGCTCATAGCTTCATTGAGTTATGGAAGTCCCTTGGTCATGACAACACTGTTATCCATGAAGGGACATATTTTAGTTATGAGTTTATGATAACCACAAAGTGGGGATATGTCTACATTTAGTCTTCCTTGAAATAACTATGAATTTATATGGTCTATGATAGTTATATTTATATTTTTGTATTTGTGAAGCCTTCCATCAGCACATGAACTTTGGAAAATAACCACATATACTTAAGCAATCAGTTCTTTGTTAATACAGCTGAAAACAGTGGGTGGGCCTTTTTTTTTTTTTTTTTTTTTTTTTTAGGAGAGCGAAAAACAGGCTGAGAAGTGAACACCTCAGTTTGCTTCTGTTTGAGGCTTTTATCCTTGGGGCTGTGTTCTCTTGGCTGGGCATACCTGTTGATCACACTGCTTAACTGTAATTATTCCAGACAGTTTTTTGGCTCACAGAGTTGTTTCATAGGCTTCATAAATCATACAAATTATTACCCAATAGAAACCTGTAATTATCCACAAACCCTGACATGCCAAAATGTGTATTAATTAGATAAGGTAATAAATACTTTACTATACATAGATATAATTATTACCTCAAAAGTGACATGTACATATACTATCTTGATATTCTGCAGCAAATGATTCTGTATTATGCTCAGTTCATAACAGAATTGTTATCTAATTTGATTAATTGGTTAATGCTTTTGCAAAGTATTTCAAATATGAGAAATGAAGTAGGATTATTAAGTTTCAAACTTAACATTATGGCCAAATGAGGTACAAACTATAATTTTCAGAAGGATTTCCTATGGAAATAATTTAAAGAAGTTTCTCTTTCTTAGTTCTATATAAGTTTGTATAGAAAGACTTAAGAATGATAATTATATTTAAACTTTTGCTGATTTCATGTTTATAATAGTATAAAATGATATTATTAAAATGTGGAAAACTTTCTGGCAAAAACAAGCAAAATCTTACAAAAGATGTACATTTTATGCATGAATCTAGCCTGAAATTTCAATGTAGAAAGAAGTTTCAGAGTAGATTTGAAAGAACAGACTTGATTAAAGAACATTCATACGAACACTCAGTTCCTAACACATTGATTTTATGTTTTTAATGATGTGTGAGTTCAGACCTATGAGATAAGTGATGTAGAGGAGTGGTATTATAGTCAAGTCTCTCCTAGTTTGTTCAACATAATTTATTGCTTTTCAACTTGATCTTTTCCATACATGAAGACAGAAATGGACCTTATTCTTAATATTTCTAAAATTGTGTATAATAGTCTCTCTGTATCTCCACTGATACACATGGCCCATTACATTGAAATAAAAACATCACACATTGCATTGAAGAACAAAGAGAAACATTAAAGCCTATCCAAGTGGGAAATAAGTCAACTCAATTGTTATAGGATTAAATCTGCCCCCCAAAACATGATCACTGGCAGCTTTCATTTAAGTAGAGGTATTCTTAAGAAATCTTTAATAGGAAGAAATGAAATATAAGCTATCTTGTATTTTCCTGTTTAGATAACTATCTCCATGAATCATTTAAAAGTTAATTCAAAGACAATTGACTCACCTGCCCTCCTTTTGTTATTATTGGGAAATTATTAGGGAGCGCCATATGAAAGGGAAGTCATGTTGAAGGTAACACATTAACTAGTCCACTGTAGACTTTTCTCAGAAATAACAGAAAAGAGACTCTCAGGGAGACTAATAGTCTAGTTTTGCAACAAATTTTCTTTATCAAGTCTACTCACCAATGGCTATCTTTGCATCTAATGCATATTAGGCATCCCATAAATACAGGGTGAATAAACAATGCAGCTAAAGGACATTTATCCTGGAGAAAAGGGATTAATTGGCACTTATACTTTATCTGGAAAATGATATTATTGTAACATGATGACTTTGAAAAAATGCAAATAATGCAAAGATACTGCTGGTCACAGCATGAAAAATGACACTGTAATGTATTATGGAAAGAATGAGAAAGAACCATTTGAAGATGATTTTACTTTATACACTCAAAATTCAGCTATACAAAAATTCTTTAAATATTTATGCATGAATCTAGCCTGAAATTTCAATGTAGAAAGAAGTTTCAGAGTAGATTTGAAAGAACAGACTTGATTAAAGAACATTCATACGAACACTCAGTTCCTAACACATTGATTTTATGTTTTTAATGATGTGTGAGTTCAGACCTATGAGATAAGTGATGTAGAGGAGTGGTATTATAGTCAAGTCTCTCCTAGTTTGTTCAACATAATTTATTGCTTTTCAACTTGATCTTTTCCATACATGAAGACAGAAATGGACCTTATTCTTAATATTTCTAAAATTGTGTATAATAGTCTCTCTGTATCTCCACTGATACACATGGCCCATTACATTGAAATAAAAACATCACACATTGCATTGAAGAACAAAGAGAAACATTAAAGCCTATCCAAGTGGGAAATAAGTCAACTCAATTGTTATAGGATTAAATCTGCCCCCCAAAACATGATCACTGGCAGCTTTCATTTAAGTAGAGGTATTCTTAAGAAATCTTTAATAGGAAGAAATGAAATATAAGCTATCTTGTATTTTCCTGTTTAGATAACTATCTCCATGAATCATTTAAAAGTTAATTCAAAGACAATTGACTCACCTGCCCTCCTTTTGTTATTATTGGGAAATTATTAGGGAGCGCCATATGAAAGGGAAGTCATGTTGAAGGTAACACATTAACTAGTCCACTGTAGACTTTTCTCAGAAATAACAGAAAAGAGACTCTCAGGGAGACTAATAGTCTAGTTTTGCAACAAATTTTCTTTATCAAGTCTACTCACCAATGGCTATCTTTGCATCTAATGCATATTAGGCATCCCATAAATACAGGGTGAATAAACAATGCAGCTAAAGGACATTTATCCTGGAGAAAAGGGATTAATTGGCACTTATACTTTATCTGGAAAATGATATTATTGTAACATGATGACTTTGAAAAAATGCAAATAATGCAAAGATACTGCTGGTCACAGCATGAAAAATGACACTGTAATGTATTATGGAAAGAATGAGAAAGAACCATTTGAAGATGATTTTACTTTATACACTCAAAATTCAGCTATACAAAAATTCTTTAAATATTACAAAGGAGACATACTATTAACAAAGGAACCAAGCATTGTCAATGTGACAGCAGAATTTTAGCATATTCTATATAGGCTAATAACTCTAAACATGAGCCTATTTGTTATCAATTACAAATACTAGCATACCAATTATGAAAATGTAACCTATACACATATTTGCATACTTACAGATTATTATACATTTTGAAAAAATCCAGGACACAGATTTTAAGGTATAAGCCAGTTCTATGCAGAGTTTCTCTTCTCAGAGCATTTTGTGGTAATTATGCAAGAATTTCTTTGGAAGCACTAAAAAGTTATCAGAATAGTAAGAAGTCACCAGTCAGAATCTTAGAATAGTCAATAACCCAGAAAGGTAAGTGGAGGACTGAGTGGTTTAGTCAACTCTTGTGACCCCATAGACTATAGCCCACCAGGCTCTTCTGTCTATGGGATTCTCCAGTCAAGAATGCTGGAGTGGGTTGCCATTTTCTTCTCCAGGGGATCTTCCTGACCCAGAGATTGAACCTGTATCGCCAGCATTGCAGGCAGATTCTTTACTTATTGAGCCACTGGGGAAGCCCTGGAGGACTGAGGGCACACGTTAATTCAGGAAAGCTTGAATTAGTGCCAGAGGAATAGAAATAAAATCTCTGCAACCCCCAAATATTCAGAGTCTAATAAAGAGCATCATCCATCCATCCAGTAAGCTGAGTTCTGAAAAAGCTATAGCTTCAGAAAAAATATAAAACAGAAGAAATCCACCCTCCTTATACCTGGACAACTGTAGGCTTTCTTGAGAAGAACAAAGTAGGGAAAATAGGGAAGGAGGAGAAGACCCATGGGATATTTATTCTATATAAAATAGACTCACCTCTTAGCATTACACATGCTAAAGTTATGGCACTGCAAATCATGTCTGGGTATCTCAAAGTAGGGCTTGATGTTCACGTTCTTCAGGACTCCTATTTACTTTTTTAGGAGGAATAATTTATTCAATCAACCAACCAGTTTTTCTATAGATGGCCATAAAATATCCTCTGTAAACAAAATGCTTTAAGATACAAAACAGGCAGGCATTCCAACTATGATTCTCAAGACAATTTCTGATTTTTTAAAAGCATTGGGCCCAATTGGCAAGACTGCAAGCATTTTCTAGATTGAATCAATATAGATGTCATTTCTGTCACTGAAAGACATTACAGTTTTCCTCATTTATTCAAACTCACTTTATTTAACATTGAGAATCATCTAGGTTCTTTGGTCCCAAGTTCACAACTGTCGTAGTTTCTGCACACTAATTTATGTGCTTATGGCATGTGGTGGAGAATTCAGCTCTAGTCATAAAATTCAGCTCAAGTTATCCAAGAAATGATGAACCTCCAAGCACATTTATTGTCAGGGAGAAGGTTGGGTACCAGCCAAAATTTGACTTGTAATTGAATAAGGACTTTTGTCATAGCTTACTCTAGGAATCAAGAACCTGTAACAGGTGGAATTCAGAAACCTAAAAGACCAAAGTCCTCATCTTCATGTAACTGAGCTTTTAACCTGTGTTAGATACAAAGCTCATAATTATTATAAAAGGCAAGAAAAATGTATTTACCCAAATAGAATTGCCTATGTAGATAAGGCTTATATATAATCAATGTTTATGTCACTCTATAGTTACTTAACCATTGAAACAATATCATTTTAAATTAAACAGCTGTTTCATACATGCCTGTTTTTTTATTCATTGCTGTATCCTCCACACCTACAATACAATTCCACATAGAAGACACTCAATAAATATTTGGAAAATGAGTGGATGATATTAAAAATGAATGAATAAGTGAAAGTTCATTAAAAATCAACCCCAAATTCAGAAAAGACATCATCCATCCATCCAGTAAGCTGAGTTCTGAAAAAGCTATAGCTTCAGAAAAAATATAAAACAGAAGAAATCCACCCTCCTTATACCTGGACAACTGTAGGCTTTCTTGAGAAGAACAAAGTAGGGAAAATAGGGAAGGAGGAGAAGACCCATGGGATATTTATTCTATATAAAATAGACTCACCTCTTAGCATTACACATGCTAAAGTTATGGCACTGCAAATCATGTCTGGGTATCTCAAAGTAGGGCTTGATGTTCACGTTCTTCAGGACTCCTATTTACTTTTTTAGGAGGAATAATTTATTCAATCAACCAACCAGTTTTTCTATAGATGGCCATAAAATATCCTCTGTAAACAAAATGCTTTAAGATACAAAACAGGCAGGCATTCCAACTATGATTCTCAAGACAATTTCTGATTTTTTAAAAGCATTGGGCCCAATTGGCAAGACTGCAAGCATTTTCTAGATTGAATCAATATAGATGTCATTTCTGTCACTGAAAGACATTACAGTTTTCCTCATTTATTCAAACTCACTTTATTTAACATTGAGAATCATCTAGGTTCTTTGGTCCCAAGTTCACAACTGTCGTAGTTTCTGCACACTAATTTATGTGCTTATGGCATGTGGTGGAGAATTCAGCTCTAGTCATAAAATTCAGCTCAAGTTATCCAAGAAATGATGAACCTCCAAGCACATTTATTGTCAGGGAGAAGGTTGGGTACCAGCCAAAATTTGACTTGTAATTGAATAAGGACTTTTGTCATAGCTTACTCTAGGAATCAAGAACCTGTAACAGGTGGAATTCAGAAACCTAAAAGACCAAAGTCCTCATCTTCATGTAACTGAGCTTTTAACCTGTGTTAGATACAAAGCTCATAATTATTATAAAAGGCAAGAAAAATGTATTTACCCAAATAGAATTGCCTATGTAGATAAGGCTTATATATAATCAATGTTTATGTCACTCTATAGTTACTTAACCATTGAAACAATATCATTTTAAATTAAACAGCTGTTTCATACATGCCTGTTTTTTTATTCATTGCTGTATCCTCCACACCTACAATACAATTCCACACATAGAAGACACTCAATAAATATTTGGAAAATGAGTGGATGATATTAAAAAATGAATGAATAAGTGAAAGTCTTCAGACACTGGTGGAAGTGAAAGTTTCTCAGTTGTGTCTGACTCTTTGCAACCCCATGTGTGAGCCATGGAATTCTCTAGGAAAGAATACTGGAGTAGGGAGTTGTTTCTTTCCCATAAGCCTTTACAACCTATCATGTTCTACTGGGGAAGTCCGAAAAAGAATACTATAATTATTTAAATTCCATCTAATGATTGCTCATATGGTGGTAATTTTTAACGATGTCAATGCTAAATGATTACTTTGTAACATTATAACTGACAGTTCCTGACATGATTCATGATTTCTAATTAAGTTTATCTAATTTTTGTTTCTTTAGGGATAAAAGAAAACCGACAAAAAATGAAAAGTAAAATAAGGCAAGACTGAGGCTGTCATTCAGCTTTATGTGAACTTGAAGGTGTATAGTGAGGAACTGCTGGATGCAATTTCAGTAAGCAAGGATTTTGTGGAGAGATTAGATCAGTTACAAATTGCTAAATCTGATGGCTTAGATAAAAATTTTACCAGAGGCTTTAAAAGAAGTAGAACATGTTTTGGGGAGAAGCTATTGCCTTCTGGAGAGTGCACAGAGTATATATTTTTCAATCCAAATGAAATGTGGAGAGACTGTGTAATGAGAACCTCAGTGAAAATGAAATGATTTCATTTTCAACAAGAATGGACAAATTGTCTTTAATCTGTAGTTAGGCTCCTTTGTTTATGATCATTTCCCCCACATATGGTATTTAGCAAAACACAAAATTTGTGTTTTAAACATTGACTAGAGGAAACATAGAATGTATTATCTTAGAAGAATCTATATGGGATATTTTATAAATGGAAAAACAATGAAAGTGCACATATATGTATATATAAATACAATAGATACAGGTAAATGCCTTACCTTTCCTTCTTTTAGAAGTAACTACATGGTGTACAAAATATCTAACATGCAAAAGACCTACCATTTTTGTTTGAACTTTCTTTTCTTTTTTCATCTCATCTGTTCATTTTGAAACAATTTTTTAGTGATCTCTCACCTGCCCTGCTAAACTATGTTGGAACAACCAGAATATATATTTTTAGATCCCTCAGAACACTTTAAGTGTTCAACTGCCTTGCATCTCGTTCAAGAAATTTTCAAAATGTCAAAAGGTTTTGGAAAGGTAATCTCTTCTGAAATTCTTACTGGAGTGTGTGTGTGTGTGTGTGTGTGTGTGCATGTGTGTAGTCTAAGGAATGGGGAAGAAGGAGGAGGATGGCATGGAAAATCCGAAATCCACTTCTTCCTAAAATGTGGCCAATGTTACACAACCATTCAAAACAAAATGCTGTTTAAATTGGGCAATCTGTCCTCACCTCATAGGAGCATAGTAAATCTTCCTGAAATTAGGCACAACTGTATATCAAACTCTTGGGCTTCAGCTTTGGCAGTTAACGTGAATGTACTGACGTGAAAAACAAATGCCATTAACCTTTACTTAAGCTTTTTAAAAACCTACCTTCATTATGAAGAATACTCTGAAAATTTTCACCTAACAAACTAAAGAATCAAGTGGGTCGTCTTAACACTTAAATACAGCTAGCTGAAACATCAGAGAATTTCAGCAGTGACTGAATCAAAAACGAACTTGCTAAATCTGATGGCTTAGATAAAAATTTTACCAGAGGCTTTAAAAGAAGTAGAACATGTTTTGGGGAGAAGCTATTGCCTTCTGGAGAGTGCACAGAGTATATATTTTTCAATCCAAATGAAATGTGGAGAGACTGTGTAATGAGAACCTCAGTGAAAATGAAATGATTTCATTTTCAACAAGAATGGACAAATTGTCTTTAATCTGTAGTTAGGCTCCTTTGTTTATGATCATTTCCCCCACATATGGTATTTAGCAAAACACAAAATTTGTGTTTTAAACATTGACTAGAGGAAACATAGAATGTATTATCTTAGAAGAATCTATATGGGATATTTTATAAATGGAAAAACAATGAAAGTGCACATATATGTATATATAAATACAATAGATACAGGTAAATGCCTTACCTTTCCTTCTTTTAGAAGTAACTACATGGTGTACAAAATATCTAACATGCAAAAGACCTACCATTTTTGTTTGAACTTTCTTTTCTTTTTTCATCTCATCTGTTCATTTTGAAACAATTTTTTAGTGATCTCTCACCTGCCCTGCTAAACTATGTTGGAACAACCAGAATATATATTTTTAGATCCCTCAGAACACTTTAAGTGTTCAACTGCCTTGCATCTCGTTCAAGAAATTTTCAAAATGTCAAAAGGTTTTGGAAAGGTAATCTCTTCTGAAATTCTTACTGGAGTGTGTGTGTGTGTGTGTGTGTGTGTGCATGTGTGTAGTCTAAGGAATGGGGAAGAAGGAGGAGGATGGCATGGAAAATCCGAAATCCACTTCTTCCTAAAATGTGGCCAATGTTACACAACCATTCAAAACAAAATGCTGTTTAAATTGGGCAATCTGTCCTCACCTCATAGGAGCATAGTAAATCTTCCTGAAATTAGGCACAACTGTATATCAAACTCTTGGGCTTCAGCTTTGGCAGTTAACGTGAATGTACTGACGTGAAAAACAAATGCCATTAACCTTTACTTAAGCTTTTTAAAAACCTACCTTCATTATGAAGAATACTCTGAAAATTTTCACCTAACAAACTAAAGAATCAAGTGGGTCGTCTTAACACTTAAATACAGCTAGCTGAAACATCAGAGAATTTCAGCAGTGACTGTAATTCAAGAAAGCATGTTAAGTATATTAAATGTACTGAACCAAGACTCACCCTTAGTCTGCACTAGCGTCACATTATGGAGGAAGCTTTTGGGCCAGTAACTTAGAGCACTGCTTCTCCACTTCTACTTTTGAGATATATACGTAGCCTGATATGTATTTTGTGTGTGCTAAGACACCTCAATCATGTCCGACTATGTGCTATACCCTAAGCGTTGCCAGGCTCTTCTGCCCATGAAATTCTCCAGTCAAGAATACTGGAGTGGATTACCATGCCCTCCTCCAGGGGATCTTCCCAATTCAGGGATTGAACCTACATCTCTTATGTCTTCCGCATTGGCAGGTGGGTTCTTTACCACTAGCGCCACCTGGGAAGACCAATATGTGTATCTTACACACATTCAAAAAAAGGCATCTCTACAAATATTGTCTAATTCAATGACACAACTGAGAAATCAAAATATTACAAAATAAAAAGAATGTGAATTCATTTCACAAAAACACCAAAAACATTTCACTATGCCCTACAGTTCTTTTGAATTAAGGACAAATGGAGTTAAGTTATATGCTTGCCAATAACACAACACAGAATCAGGAGCTAATATTTGGAGTGGAGATACTGATAGCAGCACTGAAGTTAAATACATATTTTCTAAGAGCTATTTTCTTCTTCGTCTTCTTTACTATTTAAAGACATTAAGAGCTAAAGCTGGTGTAAAGGGGAATACACTTTAACTCTGAATACTCTGATATATTCTTGTTAAACTTATCCAATCCTTGGTTTTTTTTTTTTTTTTAATCCTAATGTGAAAAATCACTGCTTAGGCTAAGACATGGTATCATCAGCTCAGTTTGGGATTTAAATAGAATTTAACTAGAAATCGAAGGGTCTTGATCATTTGAGTTATCAGTTGTTTCTGTAGACCATTAGTAATAGCTGCGTCCATATAGAAACTGCATAGAAATTTTCTATTTTTAGAATTTTTTTGTTGGGTAAAATACCCAGCAAAAGAATCATGCTTATAGGAATGGCTAGTTATCCATCCCAGAGATGCTCCAAGGACTCTTCAGCAGAAATGGCTGATAGCAATCAATCAACTGCGCACGTGAATATTTTATGATGTTCCCATTTCTGGTTCCTTTAGGCATACAGAGCTTTTCTATGTCTACTGCCCTGGTGCTATGGGCCACAGCAAATAGATAGGAGGGACCAAAGTCCAGATTGTCAAGGGAAGGTTAAGACTAATGATAAGATAATTGAGATTACATCTGTCTATACATTAGTCAGAACTGATTAGGTCAAGACACTTGAGGGAGTCAGGGGACCCAGGCAAATATGACCAAACAGGGATCAAAACCAGGCGATTCAGTTTCAGATTGCAAATGAGCTGCTAGAGCATAAAAGACAATTTCTGGCTTAGCCATGAAGCTTTTTTTATGCTTCCTGCTGAGACAAGAACCAATCACAAGAATTGTCCTGCGATTGAGTACAAGCAATCCCCATTACAGAGGTGTTAAGAGGATTAATCAAGTTTGACTAAGGGATATGAGTCTATATTTAGGTGAAAATATGACATCTCTCACTCCTCTTGCATGTTCTACAAAGGAGCCTCAGAAACAAGCTGATTTCACAACTTAAATCTGTGGGTCAGACAAACTGTTTTCCAACCGACTTTGTGACACAGCTACTTGTCCCATTAAATTCGAGGGACACCTCAGAACTGCGCTGTGGTGACCTATACCTGTGCTCTGCATTGTCTCAGCTGAGAACAATCCCCACAAGAGATAAACTCAGTGCTCTTAACTGCCCGAGTTTCTGGATGCTTTTCTTAGATGGTACTTAGAGGCTGAGCTGAGGTAGTCCCAGTGGGAAGTTACCCAGTCAGTTTTGCTGGCCTGGTCTCAATACTTTTTATAATCTAGTTGCAAATAGGAAAAGTTGGACTTTTGCAAAATCAGCAGGAGAGAGTCCCACCTAAGGGTGAGGCAAATTGAAATTAAGATTGTGAAAGAGATGCCTGGAGCATCAATCAGAAATGTTTTTAAAGAGAAAGTCTGAACAAGGAAGACTGGAGGCTGGAGCGCGCGTTTGTGTCAGAACTCTCGGCAAGAGCTGGTACGTGTCCTGAAATCAGGTCATGGGAGTTGACAGTGGTGTCTAATATTGAATGAGGTATGGAGATATGGTACTGTCAGACACAGGAAGAACATTAATAGATCTAATAAGGATTAGTACTTTGATCTGCGGCTATATAGATTACATTTCATCAAAGACCCCATCATTGTGATAATTGTCTCTTCTTTTTTAGCATATAATATCGTTGTGAAGTTAAGAAAGCCCATCACTATTTTTTTTATTTTTATTTTACTTTTCAATGTTGTGTTACATTCTGCTGTACAACAAACTAAACTGGTTATACATATACATATATCCACACTTTTTGAGTTTCTTTTCCCACGTAGGCCATGGCAGGATATTACACTGGTTTTAAAGAAAGAAATCAAGATCCAAGTGATATAATAATTTATGCACACTTACACAATGAATCAGGGTTAATTGGACCCAATTTGACTCTGTAGCTACAGAGGAAGGTTCTTAATCCTGAGAAAGTTGTCCCAGAATAAAAATGGAAGTACTTCTCTCTAATCCCCGTGGTTAGCATCTGTCTGTCTATTTACCTTTAAATGATTTTCTTTTAAAAACTGCACAGCTATGGCTCTGAACTTAAAGATGTCTCTTCAGAAATCTACTTTAATTGACATAGTTGTCCTATTAAATTCGAGGGACACCTCAGAACTGCGCTGTGGTGACCTATACCTGTGCTCTGCATTGTCTCAGCTGAGAACAATCCCCACAAGAGATAAACTCAGTGCTCTTAACTGCCCGAGTTTCTGGATGCTTTTCTTAGATGGTACTTAGAGGCTGAGCTGAGGTAGTCCCAGTGGGAAGTTACCCAGTCAGTTTTGCTGGCCTGGTCTCAATACTTTTTATAATCTAGTTGCAAATAGGAAAAGTTGGACTTTTGCAAAATCAGCAGGAGAGAGTCCCACCTAAGGGTGAGGCAAATTGAAATTAAGATTGTGAAAGAGATGCCTGGAGCATCAATCAGAAATGTTTTTAAAGAGAAAGTCTGAACAAGGAAGACTGGAGGCTGGAGCGCGCGTTTGTGTCAGAACTCTCGGCAAGAGCTGGTACGTGTCCTGAAATCAGGTCATGGGAGTTGACAGTGGTGTCTAATATTGAATGAGGTATGGAGATATGGTACTGTCAGACACAGGAAGAACATTAATAGATCTAATAAGGATTAGTACTTTGATCTGCGGCTATATAGATTACATTTCATCAAAGACCCCATCATTGTGATAATTGTCTCTTCTTTTTTAGCATATAATATCGTTGTGAAGTTAAGAAAGCCCATCACTATTTTTTTTTTTATTTTACTTTTCAATGTTGTGTTACATTCTGCTGTACAACAAACTAAACTGGTTATACATATACATATATCCACACTTTTTGAGTTTCTTTTCCCACGTAGGCCATGGCAGGATATTACACTGGTTTTAAAGAAAGAAATCAAGATCCAAGTGATATAATAATTTATGCACACTTACACAATGAATCAGGGTTAATTGGACCCAATTTGACTCTGTAGCTACAGAGGAAGGTTCTTAATCCTGAGAAAGTTGTCCCAGAATAAAAATGGAAGTACTTCTCTCTAATCCCCGTGGTTAGCATCTGTCTGTCTATTTACCTTTAAATGATTTTCTTTTTAAAAACTGCACAGCTATGGCTCTGAACTTAAAGATGTCTCTTCAGAAATCTACTTTAATTGACAAGTTAATTTAGAAAAAATGATGGAATTTAAAAATCATCAGTGAATGCTAAAACCAATACGTTAAATTTTGGTGAAAAAAAGAGGATATATGTATATATATATATATATATATATATATATATATATATATATATAGTATTTCCTCATAAGTTCCTTATCAGCTACAACAGGAAAAAGGTGATGATAAAACCAAAGAGTCTGGTGGACAGTACATTAACCAAGAGACGAAAGTTTAACCTATCATTAAAACAATAAACTGACATCAAGCTCTTGATATGATGCACCAAACACATTATTATCACATCTGTGGTATTCATGCAAACAAAATCATAAAGCATAATTCAAATCTTATCATTAGGGAACATCAGATAAACCCAAATCAAGTGACATTATACAATTTAAATGATCTTCATTTCTCAAAAATATCAAAGTCAAGAAAGACATAGAAGGACTGAGGAACTTTTCTATATTAAGTGGGGCTAAAATCTCACCAAACTAAATGGTATGTGAGATCCTAGACAGGATCCTATAAAGAATTTAATCGGTGCAATTGGATTTGAATGTAGACTGTAGATCAGATAAGAGATTGTGCTAATATTAAAATGTTCTGTTTTTAATAGCTGTAGAATATATTCGATAATGTTCTTACTTTTTAAGAAGTGCAGTAGTACGTATTTAGGGATAAAAGAGCACAATGTCATCTTCATTTTTGTCTTAAATGGTTCATATAAATAAGGAGGAGATGGAGAAAGAGGCCACCAAAGGCAAATGGGGCAAAATGTTAAAAAATTGATCATTGTGGGCATTTCTTTGTTGAATGTCTCCAGTCTAGAAAATCTTCTTTAAGAACAATTTGAAGTGTTCTACTAATAGTTACCAACTGCTATCAGAAACTTCTGTAGACACAGGGAGTGTTATCAGTGAGCAGACCTATAGATCTGCTCTTGGGGTTTGAAAATGTTTATGTTTCCCAAAGGATGTCTATTAATATAATATGGAGTTCTCCATTTATCCTCTAATATAGAATAGGACAGAAACCATAGCTCTTTGAAGCCAGTATGCTTATTTCTAATATCCAACCGTGAACAAGTAGCTGAGTCAATGGAACAGATGTCCTTCTTTTATAGCCTGTTCATCTCTTGGCCCAGGCTCTTTCTGTTAAGTAACAGTTGGGGTTTTATATTTTCTTCTCTTGATAAGAAGGATTAGTTTGATTCTTAAAGTCTGTAAGTGCTGTTTGACTGTGATTCCCGTAATGTCCTCAATCTTGAGGATATATTGTACTGAAGCAGAGGAAAAGACTGTATAAATTTATATTCCCCTCTTCCATCCACTTAATTCTCTGTACAAAATCTGAAGTAATTCAGAATGGTGGTAATTTATGGATATTTCAAGTAAGCATTAAAAAATAGATTTCTGACCACAAATAAAAGACATTATTTTCTGTAAAGTTCTCATAGTGAGTTGGTCATGCATAGTTTTTATTTAAAGCCCTAAAGTGAAACAATCTCTAAAGATCAACGATCATGTGTTATAAGGTAATAATACAGAATTTTAATTAATTAGTAAAAAATAAATAAATGAACTTGATATTATTATCGTTCTAAAATTATCTGTTCACCCATATTCTATAACTACTTAAAACTAATTTCTAGAAATGTACAGGTGTAAGAAACAAGTTGCATATAGTAGATATATGGATATAGTAAATGCTTGCTTAATGAGTGGATAAAAACAACATTTCAAAACTCTGGTATGTTGTCCTTGAAGATTCTGGCACTCATTAACCTCACTCTTCTTTCTTTGACCTTTTAATGCATTTACTACATACACTACATACTTTAGCAGCCTTTCTTATAGTATCTCATTCTTGAATTATTTAGTGGCAATGTCACCTGTCTAACATGCTTTCATGTACTTAAGCACAGTGGTTGTCTTATACATCATTTTATATCTTAAACACCTATACAGATATCAGAATTTAGTCTGCATTATGCACATACTTGTGGATTGCTATAATTCTAGATTCTATATCATGATAGGTTCTTAATTCTTGAATCCTTCCTAGAAAGTGGGCAACATAAGCATTATCCTGCTATAATTTTCTAGCTAAATTGGTACTCATCTTGGCTCCCAAAACCCATTACTCTTTATAGCCTAGTTCATTTTTCTTGTGAACAAGTAGCTGAGTCAATGGAACAGATGTCCTTCTTTTATAGCCTGTTCATCTCTTGGCCCAGGCTCTTTCTGTTAAGTAACAGTTGGGGTTTTATATTTTCTTCTCTTGATAAGAAGGATTAGTTTGATTCTTAAAGTCTGTAAGTGCTGTTTGACTGTGATTCCCGTAATGTCCTCAATCTTGAGGATATATTGTACTGAAGCAGAGGAAAAGACTGTATAAATTTATATTCCCCTCTTCCATCCACTTAATTCTCTGTACAAAATCTGAAGTAATTCAGAATGGTGGTAATTTATGGATATTTCAAGTAAGCATTAAAAAATAGATTTCTGACCACAAATAAAAGACATTATTTTCTGTAAAGTTCTCATAGTGAGTTGGTCATGCATAGTTTTTATTTAAAGCCCTAAAGTGAAACAATCTCTAAAGATCAACGATCATGTGTTATAAGGTAATAATACAGAATTTTAATTAATTAGTAAAAAATAAATAAATGAACTTGATATTATTATCGTTCTAAAATTATCTGTTCACCCATATTCTATAACTACTTAAAACTAATTTCTAGAAATGTACAGGTGTAAGAAACAAGTTGCATATAGTAGATATATGGATATAGTAAATGCTTGCTTAATGAGTGGATAAAAACAACATTTCAAAACTCTGGTATGTTGTCCTTGAAGATTCTGGCACTCATTAACCTCACTCTTCTTTCTTTGACCTTTTAATGCATTTACTACATACACTACATACTTTAGCAGCCTTTCTTATAGTATCTCATTCTTGAATTATTTAGTGGCAATGTCACCTGTCTAACATGCTTTCATGTACTTAAGCACAGTGGTTGTCTTATACATCATTTTATATCTTAAACACCTATACAGATATCAGAATTTAGTCTGCATTATGCACATACTTGTGGATTGCTATAATTCTAGATTCTATATCATGATAGGTTCTTAATTCTTGAATCCTTCCTAGAAAGTGGGCAACATAAGCATTATCCTGCTAACCTGCAAGAGTTCACTGCCTTCTGTGAAGAAAAACTGAGCTACCAGCTAAATTGGTACTCATCTTGGCTCACCACCAAGTCAGACCATCAGTCTTACTTGATTCCTGCTTCAGATTCTCATCAAAAATATATTCATTCTGTCTCTTTCTCTTTCCCTCTCTCTTACTGCCTCCTTCCCTCTTTTACATTTTGCTTTTATTCCTTCTTTTTTTTTTTTAGCACATTCAAAAAAATGCAGTGGTGATAATCACAGACAGGTTTTATAAAAGTAAAAGTAATTGTCTTGCATCCTGTATTTCAGAAATAATGTGATCTGCCTGCCAATTCCAAAGGAAGACAGCAGTGTTCCAGGGGACAGACAGAAAGACTGGGGTGAAAGTAAAAGACAGATATAACAGCTCTGTGGCAACTCAGTTGTATGAGCCAGATAGTAGAGAAAGGGGGAGAAGAAGAAAAATGTCCTACCAAGATACCCTATTTATCAAGCTAGTAAATAGTGTCCTTTGAGAGTGTGTACCTCACCTTCTTGTCTTATCCTCATCTCTCAGACTCTCATCTGATCTATGAGAGTCATCACTTGGTTTCCTATTTACAAAATATTACACAGGCATCAAAACACTTAGGAAAGTCAGAGAGTACATGAGCGACGCAGAGGAATTAAGTAGAAGATGGAGAACAACTTTCTCAACATTGAACTATTAATTCTCTAATTCCAAGAGTAAGAGAGGTAAGAATGGTAAGTATAAAGAATGGCATTCTCCCTGCAAATAGATATTAGTCAAGGGAAAAGGAGAAACTATAACCACTCAGCTAAAATCAGATATTCAATATGTATCAATGTTTAGAAAGTGAATCATTTCACTTTGCAAAGCTGTCAGAATCTAATAATGTGAACAGTAGTGCTTTGTATTTTTCTATATTATTTAATATCCACAGTAAAGCAGTATGAGGCAGGTACTGAATTACTCTCATTTTGCAGATGAGAAATAGAAGCCACAGAAAGGTAAGCAGCTTTCCCCAGATATGAAGTAGTGAGTAGCATGGTAAAATCTGAATCCTAGGAA
This sequence comes from Tragulus kanchil, assembly GCA_022376925.1. Classification (NCBI taxonomy): domain Eukaryota; kingdom Metazoa; phylum Chordata; class Mammalia; order Artiodactyla; family Tragulidae; genus Tragulus; species Tragulus kanchil. The sequence goes on from JAIOJX010000031.1 coordinate 71,462,948, forward strand.
TTTGTCTCCCAAATCTGCAAGTTTAATTCATGTACTTAACAAAACACACATACCCCAGCTCCATGTGTCATAATCATTTGTCATACACTCTAATTCTTATATGCATATACCATGCAATGAATGGTATAACCATACATCATGTGCCATAATTATTACTGATAAATTCCTAGGGTTTCTTGCCAATTTTATGATCAATTCATGGCCATTTTATTCTGTTAGATTTCAACAAACCTGTTTTCATCTACTCTAATAAAAACGAGAAACTACCTGAGGTCCTCTAAACTTAAGCCTTTCCTCTGTACCTCCAACCAGCCTGTCTGTTGTCATGCAGGAATCACTGAGAAATTCTCAACTGTCATCCTTCCTTCAAAGACTGACAATGAAGGGGTTGATGAAAGCAACAAGGAAAATCAGGGCATTTTGCAAACTTTGCCACTGTATACAATGGCTCAGTAGTAATTGAATCCACTGCCCATGCAAGAGACTCAGGTTCAATCCCTAGGTTGAGAAGATGCCCTGTAGAAGGGAATGACAACCCACTCCAGTATTCTTGCCTGGAGAATCCCCTGAACAGAGAATCCTGCAGGGCTACAATCCATGGGGTTACAAAGGGTCAGACATCACTGAGCAACTGAGCACACACACACATTTTATTTTACATCATATAAAACTGGAGTAGTATCCAGATATCATTCTCTCATTGAATTCTTGAAGAATGAGTATATCTTTTTAATATATTACATATGCTAATATGACTATTCTAGAATTCAGCAGTATTTTGGTTTTTATAAAGAGGTAAGAATGGTAAGTATAAAGAATGGCATTCTCCCTGCAAATAGATATTAGTCAAGGGAAAAGGAGAAACTATAACCACTCAGCTAAAATCAGATATTCAATATGTATCAATGTTTAGAAAGTGAATCATTTCACTTTGCAAAGCTGTCAGAATCTAATAATGTGAACAGTAGTGCTTTGTATTTTTCTATATTATTTAATATCCACAGTAAAGCAGTATGAGGCAGGTACTGAATTACTCTCATTTTGCAGATGAGAAATAGAAGCCACAGAAAGGTAAGCAGCTTTCCCCAGATATGAAGTAGTGAGTAGCATGGTAAAATCTGAATCCTAGGAATTTGTCTCCCAAATCTGCAAGTTTAATTCATGTACTTAACAAAACACACATACCCCAGCTCCATGTGTCATAATCATTTGTCATACACTCTAATTCTTATATGCATATACCATGCAATGAATGGTATAACCATACATCATGTGCCATAATTATTACTGATAAATTCCTAGGGTTTCTTGCCAATTTTATGATCAATTCATGGCCATTTTATTCTGTTAGATTTCAACAAACCTGTTTTCATCTACTCTAATAAAAACGAGAAACTACCTGAGGTCCTCTAAACTTAAGCCTTTCCTCTGTACCTCCAACCAGCCTGTCTGTTGTCATGCAGGAATCACTGAGAAATTCTCAACTGTCATCCTTCCTTCAAAGACTGACAATGAAGGGGTTGATGAAAGCAACAAGGAAAATCAGGGCATTTTGCAAACTTTGCCACTGTATACAATGGCTCAGTAGTAATTGAATCCACTGCCCATGCAAGAGACTCAGGTTCAATCCCTAGGTTGAGAAGATGCCCTGTAGAAGGGAATGACAACCCACTCCAGTATTCTTGCCTGGAGAATCCCCTGAACAGAGAATCCTGCAGGGCTACAATCCATGGGGTTACAAAGGGTCAGACATCACTGAGCAACTGAGCACACACACACATTTTATTTTACATCATATAAAACTGGAGTAGTATCCAGATATCATTCTCTCATTGAATTCTTGAAGAATGAGTATATCTTTTTAATATATTACATATGCTAATATGACTATTCTAGAATTCAGCAGTATTTCCTAGAAATAAGAAGTCAATACATCATATGTATTTATTCAGCCATATGATGAATATTAAATCTACTTTTTGCAAGATGCTAAAACTACAGTTAATCAATAAGTCTGAGACCCCACATAGGGGAGCCCATAGTCATGTTTGGGGAGGGACTGAGGATGTGGGGGACAGGGAGAAAGACACAGGACCATAGATACTAACAAATACAATTAAGTTATAACTGTAAAACAATAAATTAAGAGTGAAAGAAATTCCAGGAGGTTATAGGATTAGAGGAGGAGCTTTGAAATATACTATGAGCCAGGAATGTCAGAGAGCTCTCTGGGGACACTTTTATGGAGGTAAATGTGGGTAAGACTTGAAAAGTGAGTAGGGATTCACCTTGAGAATAAAGACAGGATGGTGCAATTTAAAATTCTATTCATGTTGCATGTTTAAGTTGATATTTGTAGAGAGCTTGCTTTTGAGTAGTATTTGTTGAATACTGTTGGAAATATCAGTTGAATAAATATTTATTGACTTTTCTTTACAGTCAATTCACTATTTACTCCTCTCAATGGACTCAGTCTGTAGTAGACTCTGGTGACTCAACAGTAAAGAACCCACCTGCCAATGCAGGAGAGGCAGGTTCTATCCCTGGGTTGGGAGGATTCCCTGGAGAAGGAAATAGAAACCCACTTCAGTATTCTTGCCTGGGAAATCCAGTGGACAGAGGAGTCTCGCAGAATACAGTCCATTGGAGTCACAAAGAGTTGGACACAACTGAGTGACTTAACACACTTTCACTTAATAATCAGGGCTAACCCTATTCAGGAATAAAAATACTGTAAACACTTGTAATCAGTGGGGTCTATATCCATTGATACCCCTGCTATAATAGTATGTGTGTGACTCTTTTCTTTTTTAAAAGTCGCATCCTTTTTAAAATTATTTATTTATTTAGTTGCAGGGAGTAGGTGCTATTCTCTAGTTGAGGTGAGTAGGCTTTTATTTTATTTATTTATTTTTTTTAAACCTCCATTCCTCCACAGGAGTCAGCAAAGCTTTTTTTTGAGCTTGGGTTTATTTATTTTTTATTTTTTGTCCTCTTTTTTATGTTTCTTTTTTCTTTTCTTTTCTATCCATATTTATTCTTTGGCCTGTATGGGCCTCCCATTGCAGTGGTGCCTCTCATTGTAGGGCACCGGCTCTGGACACTTTTGCTCCAGAGAGCTGGCCCCTAATTGGGCACACCAGTCCAGCCACTCCATGGCATGTGGGATCTTCTCTGACCAAGGATGAAACCGGTGCCCCTCGCACTGCAAGGCAGACTCTTTACCCACTGTACCACCAGGGAAGCCCTGAGTAGGCTTCTTCTTGAGATGACTTCTCTTGCTGTGGAACGCGGGCTCCAGGGCTCATGGGCTTCAGTAGTTGAGGCACATGGGCTCAATAGTTGTGGCTCCGAGCTTCTAGAGCACAGGCTCAATAGTTGTGGCTCATGGGCTTAGTTGTTCTGCAGCATGTGGGATCTTCCTGGATCAGGGATCAAACTTGTGTGTTCTGCATTAGCAGGCAAACTCTTTACCACTGAGCTACCAGGGATGCTTCTGTGTGTGACTCTTACATAATTTGTTAATGTGTGTGTAATACATCTTAGGTATAATATACAAAATAATGAAAGATTTATCACATCAGATCTATTTATCCTGACCCCATGAAATATCTGGTTCTTACCACAAGCATGAGAGGTAAATCAAGGAGATTAACCACAACTAAATGACAGAAAAGTTTTACCCACAGGAGTTATTTGGGTTAACTCACAAGTGTGAGTCATAATTTATTTAATACATTATCTAAAGCTATATTAGGATTCATTATCTATATCAAGCTTTCTCAGTCTTGGTATTAATAACATTTTGGGTTAAATAATTGTTTTGGATAGATTGTTCTGTGCATGGTGAAACATTTAGCAAATCCCTGTCCTCCGTCCACTAAACACCAGTAGCAATCTCCCATAGCCAGTAACAATCTCCCTTAGCCGGTAGCAATCTCCTAAGTGTGATGAATAAAATGCTTCCAGATATTGTCAAATAAGTAACTCCCGGGGCTAAAATCCCTACACTGGTAAGAACCATTATAAAATTATTAAATCCCATAAAACTTTAAGGAAGATACTTGAATGATCTCATAACTGACAAATTGAAAAGAAAAACCAAGAAAATTCAACTTACAAACAGAGGTACCCAATTATTTCCATGATCTCAATTAAGCACCTACTCTAATGGGAGTAAGAAAAGGTTCAAGTCATACTTACATGCAAGTCCAATGTTTCCTAAAAATTTTCTCTATAACAAAAGGCGTTTGAGGACACAGTTGTACAAACAGCAGAGGCCCTTTGCATTAGACTGAAAAGAACAAACTCTGTGAAAGTGGTGACATTCAAAATTCAGCACATTTTAATAAACAAAATATTTCCCCAAAGTAAATGGCTTTAATCTGGCCATATTTATGAACCGTCAGTTCATCAAAGAATATTTATTTAGCGTGTCTTTTTGTAAATCTCTGTTTTATGATCCATGGGGGTCAAGATGCCTAAATTATAAAACATAATTATGGGCTTCCCTGGTGGTCCAGTGGGTAAGGACACCACCTTGTAGTGCAAGGGGCGCCGGTTCGATCCCTGGCCTGAGAAGATCCCATGTGCCATGGAGCGACTTCACTCATGCGTCCAATTACCGAGCCAGAGCTCTGGGGTGCATGCGCCCAGAGCCGGTGCTCAGCAACACCGGCTCAGCAACACTCAGCTCACCGGTGTTGAGCTGGTGCTCAACAGAGGCAGCTGCGATGGGAAGCCCACACGGGCCAAAGAACAAAGATGGATGAAAAAAACAGATAAATGAAAGACCAATAGAAGTGGCCCGCCCACCCAACTCCCTCCCCAACCCACCCCCCAACAAAAAAATAATAATTATAAGGAAAGGCAAAGAGTTTTAGACAAAATTAATAAGGTATGTATCAAAGGACAGTGCTTAATTTCCAGTTTAATAGGGAAAAAAGTAGTTACAAGTTCCAAAAAGAGGAAATATTTGAGAATTTGATAGTTGAAGAAGCTTCCTAGGAGTGATTATGACTTAAGATATCTATTGAATCATGGAAAGACGTGGTAGGAAGAAATCACAATGGTTGAATGAACAGAGTGATAATAAAATGAGAGAATTCTAGGAGAACGTGGAGAAGAAAGGGTAAAAACCTTGAGTAGAGTGAAAGATTTATACAGAAGATTCATGGGATATGAGACTGAAAAAGCAAGTGGACTTACTCCACAGAGTTCTAAGTAATAAAGTGAAGATTTTGCCTTTATATTTTATGAATCAGCTTCTATAAAAGATTTTTCTGGGAACAGTATAATACAATGAATGTAGCTTTTCAAAAAGTATATGATCGAGGTCCCCAATTATTTCCATGATCTCAATTAAGCACCTACTCTAATGGGAGTAAGAAAAGGTTCAAGTCATACTTACATGCAAGTCCAATGTTTCCTAAAAATTTTCTCTATAACAAAAGGCGTTTGAGGACACAGTTGTACAAACAGCAGAGGCCCTTTGCATTAGACTGAAAAGAACAAACTCTGTGAAAGTGGTGACATTCAAAATTCAGCACATTTTAATAAACAAAATATTTCCCCAAAGTAAATGGCTTTAATCTGGCCATATTTATGAACCGTCAGTTCATCAAAGAATATTTATTTAGCGTGTCTTTTTGTAAATCTCTGTTTTATGATCCATGGGGGTCAAGATGCCTAAATTATAAAACATAATTATGGGCTTCCCTGGTGGTCCAGTGGGTAAGGACACCACCTTGTAGTGCAAGGGGCGCCGGTTCGATCCCTGGCCTGAGAAGATCCCATGTGCCATGGAGCGACTTCACTCATGCGTCCAATTACCGAGCCAGAGCTCTGGGGTGCATCGCCCAGAGCCGGTGCTCAGCAACACCGGCTCAGCAACACTCAGCTCACCGGTGTTGAGCTGGTGCTCAACAGAGGCAGCTGCGATGGGAAGCCCACACGGGCCAAAGAACAAAGATGGATGAAAAAAACAGATAAATGAAAGACCAATAGAAGTGGCCCGCCCACCCAACTCCCTCCCCAACCCACCCCCCAACAAAAAAATAATAATTATAAGGAAAGGCAAAGAGTTTTAGACAAAATTAATAAGGTATGTATCAAAGGACAGTGCTTAATTTCCAGTTTAATAGGGAAAAAAGTAGTTACAAGTTCCAAAAAGAGGAAATATTTGAGAATTTGATAGTTGAAGAAGCTTCCTAGGAGTGATTATGACTTAAGATATCTATTGAATCATGGAAAGACGTGGTAGGAAGAAATCACAATGGTTGAATGAACAGAGTGATAATAAAATGAGAGAATTCTAGGAGAACGTGGAGAAGAAAGGGTAAAAACCTTGAGTAGAGTGAAAGATTTATACAGAAGATTCATGGGATATGAGACTGAAAAAGCAAGTGGACTTACTCCACAGAGTTCTAAGTAATAAAGTGAAGATTTTGCCTTTATATTTTATGAATCAGCTTCTATAAAAGATTTTTCTGGGAACAGTATAATACAATGAATGTAGCTTTTCAGAAGATTAGATGATAACTTTGTATAGAACCTATGATAGCAGAGGACATAGAAGCAATAAAGGTCAGTGTAACCTGGAATATAACCTCAAAATAATTTTTTTTAACTTAGAAATGTGGTGGTAACAGTGACTAAACAATGGCCATTCAAGGACTGTCAGTATAAAGTGGACTAAGGCACCATTAACTCATTTTAATAATTATAATCACACTGATTCTGATCCATAGACTAGAACTGATTCAGTTCAGTTCAATTCAGGTGCTCAGTCATGTCTGACTCTTTGCGACCCTGTGGACTGCAGCATGCCGGGCTTTCCTTTCCCTTACTGTCTCCCAGCCCTTGCTCAAACTCATGTCCATTGACCCCATGATGCCATCCAACCATCTCATCCTCTGTCATCCTTTCTTCTTCTGCCTTCCATTTTTCTAAGCATCAGGGTCTTTTCCAACAAGTCATCTCTTCACAATAGGCGCCCAAAGTATTGGAGCTTCAGCTTCAGCTTCAGTCCTTCCAATGAATCTTTAGGGTTAATTTCCTTTAGGATTGACTGGCTTGATCTCCTTGCAGTTCAAGGGACTCTCAAGAGTCTTTGCCAACACCACGGTTCAAAGGCACCAATTCTTTGGTGCTCAGCCTTCTTTATGGTCCAGCTTTCACATCCATACATGACTACTGGGAAAACGATAGCTTTGACTATATACACCTTTGTTGGCAAAGAGATGTCTCTGCTTTTTAATATTTTCTCTAGATTTGTCTTCCAAGGAGGAAGCATCTTTTAATTTCATATCTGCAGTTACCATCTGCAATGATTTTAGAGCCCAAGAAAATAAAGTCTGTCACTGTTTCCATTGTTTGCCCATCTGTTAGCCATGAAGTGATGGAAGCATCTTCATATTGATACCAATGAATGGAAGAAATAAAAGGGAAACTGTTTTCAAAATAGAAAAAGGATATTTTCTTGGGAAGACTGAAAAGCAAGTGGACTTACTCCACAGAGTTCTAAGTAATAAAGTGAAGATTTTGCCTTTATATTTTATGAATCAGCTTCTATAAAAGATTTTTCTGGGAACAGTATAATACAATGAATGTAGCTTTTCAGAAGATTAGATGATAACTTTGTATAGAACCTATGATAGCAGAGGACATAGAAGCAATAAAGGTCAGTGTAACCTGGAATATAACCTCAAAATAATTTTTTTTAACTTAGAAATGTGGTGGTAACAGTGACTAAACAATGGCCATTCAAGGACTGTCAGTATAAAGTGGACTAAGGCACCATTAACTCATTTTAATAATTATAATCACACTGATTCTGATCCATAGACTAGAACTGATTCAGTTCAGTTCAATTCAGGTGCTCAGTCATGTCTGACTCTTTGCGACCCTGTGGACTGCAGCATGCCGGGCTTTCCTTTCCCTTACTGTCTCCCAGCCCTTGCTCAAACTCATGTCCATTGACCCCATGATGCCATCCAACCATCTCATCCTCTGTCATCCTTTCTTCTTCTGCCTTCCATTTTTCTAAGCATCAGGGTCTTTTCCAACAAGTCATCTCTTCACAATAGGCGCCCAAAGTATTGGAGCTTCAGCTTCAGCTTCAGTCCTTCCAATGAATCTTTAGGGTTAATTTCCTTTAGGATTGACTGGCTTGATCTCCTTGCAGTTCAAGGGACTCTCAAGAGTCTTTGCCAACACCACGGTTCAAAGGCACCAATTCTTTGGTGCTCAGCCTTCTTTATGGTCCAGCTTTCACATCCATACATGACTACTGGGAAAACGATAGCTTTGACTATATACACCTTTGTTGGCAAAGAGATGTCTCTGCTTTTTAATATTTTCTCTAGATTTGTCTTCCAAGGAGGAAGCATCTTTTAATTTCATATCTGCAGTTACCATCTGCAATGATTTTAGAGCCCAAGAAAATAAAGTCTGTCACTGTTTCCATTGTTTGCCCATCTGTTAGCCATGAAGTGATGGGACCAGATACCATAATCTTTGGTTTCTGAATGTTGAGTCTTAGGCCAGCTTTCTCACTCTCCTCCTTCACCTTCATCAAGCAACTCTTTAGTTCCTCTCTCTTACATAAGGGTAGTGTCATCTGCATACCTGCTGATTATGGTCACATAATCATGAAGATGTTCCCAGTGATCAAACTAGCAGTCACAGTCAAACCAGTTAAGCCTCTCCTTCTGCGGTAGCTCCCTTGAAATTGCTTTTCTTTTTGTTTGTTTGTTTGTTTGTTTCAGTACTTCACTGGTGTGTCCTGAGGTGCCCTGTATTTTGGCAACCTGCCAAACTTCTCATAAAAGCAACCTCAGTGCTATCAATCTAACTATGCTCTAGGGAATATGACTCTTAAAGTTATCGTCTGTCCAAGGAACAGGGAAATGGCAGATTGAGATTATTATCTGATTTAAAGTCTCTGCTACTGTCAGTGACATAACCTAAACTAATGAATGACACTTATAAATTAGCCTGAAGGATCAAGATTGTGTGTTCCATACCAAACATTGCTTGGTCATATATTTTGTTGACTATTACTGTTCTTCCTCCTTCTCCCTCTCTGCCCAATCTTGGTTTTTCCATGTAAGGGTGGGTGGAAGAACTAGATGAAAATCAGGCAGTGAGAACTGAAACATCTGAAAAACTCTTGGGAGGAGATATGTAGAAGATGGAAGGTGATATGGGAACTTGACTTATATTGTCCAGGACACTGCGGCATAGTGGGTTTTCATAGGTGATACTGGAGAATGTGTTTCTGAATTTAGTGACTTATTATGATCAAAACCACGATGCAAATTATGGTAATATTGGTAATGTCTTGAATAAATTGCTACATAAACTGAACTGGAGAAGACCCATATAGTTCCACAAGCTCAAGGAAATTCCTCAGGCCACCCCAATAAATGCTTCATCTGCTTAGTGATGCCTGAAATTACACAGGGAGAGTTTCATTTCTTAGCCCCAAGCATTTGATGCCTGTTAAAATGCAAATCTCCTGGGCATGGCAATACTTTAAGTTGCTGTTATATCCCAGGAAGAAAAATTTTTTTCAGAGACTTTCCTTAAAGAAGATTTTAACAAGGAGAGGGCATGAGGCCACTGGAGCCTGGAAAGGGGTTCAGCAGAAAAACCATAATGAACAGAGGCCAGAGACAGTTGAGAAAACACAAGAAAAAGAGAAGAAGAATGTGAAATGAATAGAGAGCATGTAAAAGAACTTTACTATCATTTCTGCATCTGACAGTTGATATTGCCCCTGGAGAATGTGCTTTCCTTAGTAACATATCTGTTTAAGGTGTAGGAGATTCAGTGAACATATGTCTCTGCAAATATGTAGCTACTGTGGGAATAGCCACTTCTAATCTCATGCATGTGTGCTAAGTCACTTCAGTCATGTCTGACTCTTTGTGACCCTATGGACCCTCTGTAGCCTGTCAGGCTCCTCAGTCCATGGGACTTTCCAGGCAAGAATACTAGAATGGGTTGCCATGCCTTCTCCAAGGGACCGTCCTAGCCCAGAAATTGAACCTGGGTCTTCTGTATTGCAGGCAGACTCTTTACTATCTGAGCTACCAGGGAATCCCTCCAATCTCATACGGATGATTAATTATCTTGAAATTACAAAAAAAATATGAAAGATTACTTTTGCCTACTTTACACAGAATGACGTGACCAATTCAGGCAGGAGACGGTATCCGATCATGTTAATTTCAATAAGTTAAGGTGACATTGTATCTCAAAGCATCTGAATTCTGAAGATTTGGAGAGTCTCCAGTTTATTCTCTTTATTTAAAGTGATGAAAAATTGAGCCTGAGAAGTTGAGTGAGGCACTTAGAGAATTTTCCTAAAAAAGCAAGTCCTTGGCGTAATTTCCTAAGTCCTGATGCAAATTATGGTAATATTGGTAATGTCTTGAATAAATTGCTACATAAACTGAACTGGAGAAGACCCATATAGTTCCACAAGCTCAAGGAAATTCCTCAGGCCACCCCAATAAATGCTTCATCTGCTTAGTGATGCCTGAAATTACACAGGGAGAGTTTCATTTCTTAGCCCCAAGCATTTGATGCCTGTTAAAATGCAAATCTCCTGGGCATGGCAATACTTTAAGTTGCTGTTATATCCCAGGAAGAAAAATTTTTTTCAGAGACTTTCCTTAAAGAAGATTTTAACAAGGAGAGGGCATGAGGCCACTGGAGCCTGGAAAGGGGTTCAGCAGAAAAACCATAATGAACAGAGGCCAGAGACAGTTGAGAAAACACAAGAAAAAGAGAAGAAGAATGTGAAATGAATAGAGAGCATGTAAAAGAACTTTACTATCATTTCTGCATCTGACAGTTGATATTGCCCCTGGAGAATGTGCTTTCCTTAGTAACATATCTGTTTAAGGTGTAGGAGATTCAGTGAACATATGTCTCTGCAAATATGTAGCTACTGTGGGAATAGCCACTTCTAATCTCATGCATGTGTGCTAAGTCACTTCAGTCATGTCTGACTCTTTGTGACCCTATGGACCCTCTGTAGCCTGTCAGGCTCCTCAGTCCATGGGACTTTCCAGGCAAGAATACTAGAATGGGTTGCCATGCCTTCTCCAAGGGACCGTCCTAGCCCAGAAATTGAACCTGGGTCTTCTGTATTGCAGGCAGACTCTTTACTATCTGAGCTACCAGGGAATCCCTCCAATCTCATACGGATGATTAATTATCTTGAAATTACAAAAAAAATATGAAAGATTACTTTTGCCTACTTTACACAGAATGACGTGACCAATTCAGGCAGGAGACGGTATCCGATCATGTTAATTTCAATAAGTTAAGGTGACATTGTATCTCAAAGCATCTGAATTCTGAAGATTTGGAGAGTCTCCAGTTTATTCTCTTTATTTAAAGTGATGAAAAATTGAGCCTGAGAAGTTGAGTGAGGCACTTAGAGAATTTTCCTAAAAAAGCAAGTCCTTGGCGTAATTTCCTAAGTCCTGATACAGTGAATCTGCCCCATAGAAAATGGTCCATATGTTTAAATTAAGATCTTGGGTTTTGATGAGTTGCAAAACATCCATATATTTACTTTTATGAAGCTCTGAGAGAAGCTAGTGAAAATTCCTAGGTGGAGCAATCCAGAACAAAGAATGGAATTTCCAATTTGTATTAATTGCTCAGGAAATTGAGGTTCAAGGAGGTCAAGGAGCCAGATTTCATATAACCAGTCAATAGTACAGTTGGAACTAGCACCAAAAACGTCTGTTTAATCAGCTCTGTAGTGTGACCTTTTTAGATGCACAGAAAGCAAAGAACAGTCTTGATGGAACGATGGAGGAGCACAGAAAGACCTGATGACAGACTCCTTGGCTGGAGTTCATAGATAAAAAGGTCTTGTGAAGCAGTGGGTGGCCATGGTAAAAAAAAAAAAAAAAGGCTCTCTCAATTAGGAAAAATGTGTTTGTCACATTTCAGATACCAAAAATGTGAATATATCTGTTAAATGTGAGCAGACAGTAATCTGCTTTTACAATCTTCTCCCTGTTTCCCTCATCCCCCAGCTCCTGCCAAACAAAGCTCTCACCCAATAGACTTTTAGCTTTCCATGTTGAGAATGTAAAAGAAGATAGTATTACAAAGAAAAGGCTCTTGGATTTTCATTCCCTGCACTTAGTAGGCACCAAATACATTTTTATAGAGGCAACAGATGAATGGAGGATGACTCTTCCCAAAACTACCTCCATGTCTATCTCAAGAAATGGAGAGCAAAACTATCTTTATTCACAGATGAATACAGAGTTGTTGACATTAGTGACAGTCTAGGGACAATAAAACTCAGGTGGTTGGACAGTAATATTACTGGAGATTCCATGTGGAGCAGGACTCTGTGGGAAGCTCTAATGCTGTTCAAGAAGCATCAGGCACAAAGAGGACTGATGTTAAGAGGACTCTCAAAGCATATCTTGCCAGTGGAGAGCATTTCAAAATGTAAGGTGAATTCCTCTTTTTAAATTTAGCCTCCAAACACCCTGCCAGCAGAGTGCAGAGAATGGTGAATTTCTATTTAGAAATTAACCCAGTTAAATTAGCCCTGAGTTTGGATAGGAGGGCTTCCCAGGTGGTGCTAATGATAAAGAACCTGCCAGCCAATGCAGGAGACACAGAGATGTGGGTTCCATTCCTGCTTGGGGAAAATCCTCTGCAGGAGGGCATGGCAACACACTCTAGTACTCTTACCAGGAGAATGCATGGAATGAGGGACCTGGTGGGCTATAGTCAATGGGGTCACAAAGAGTCAGACACGACTGAGCACAGATGAACAAGTTTGGACAGCACAACACTGATATTAGGCCCTAATCTGTCAGTCATTGCCATTCACAATATTGCATATAACTTGTGCCAAAAGTATTAAGTTTCCTTAGGCATGTGAATTTGACCAAATTATTTGATCTTACATTCTGAATCCAGGATTTCAGAATCTGACTATTATCTCCCCATCCTATAGAATGAGTATGGAACGTTCTGTTAAATGAAGGGGATGAGGAACTAATAAATATCAGGTTTCCAGTCTATTTGGTAGAAAGAGGAAAGAGAGTGTTAAGTGAAAATATTGAAATTGCAGACAGTAATCTGCTTTTACAATCTTCTCCCTGTTTCCCTCATCCCCCAGCTCCTGCCAAACAAAGCTCTCACCCAATAGACTTTTAGCTTTCCATGTTGAGAATGTAAAAGAAGATAGTATTACAAAGAAAAGGCTCTTGGATTTTCATTCCCTGCACTTAGTAGGCACCAAATACATTTTTATAGAGGCAACAGATGAATGGAGGATGACTCTTCCCAAAACTACCTCCATGTCTATCTCAAGAAATGGAGAGCAAAACTATCTTTATTCACAGATGAATACAGAGTTGTTGACATTAGTGACAGTCTAGGGACAATAAAACTCAGGTGGTTGGACAGTAATATTACTGGAGATTCCATGTGGAGCAGGACTCTGTGGGAAGCTCTAATGCTGTTCAAGAAGCATCAGGCACAAAGAGGACTGATGTTAAGAGGACTCTCAAAGCATATCTTGCCAGTGGAGAGCATTTCAAAATGTAAGGTGAATTCCTCTTTTTAAATTTAGCCTCCAAACACCCTGCCAGCAGAGTGCAGAGAATGGTGAATTTCTATTTAGAAATTAACCCAGTTAAATTAGCCCTGAGTTTGGATAGGAGGGCTTCCCAGGTGGTGCTAATGATAAAGAACCTGCCAGCCAATGCAGGAGACACAGAGATGTGGGTTCCATTCCTGCTTGGGGAAAATCCTCTGCAGGAGGGCATGGCAACACACTCTAGTACTCTTACCAGGAGAATGCATGGAATGAGGGACCTGGTGGGCTATAGTCAATGGGGTCACAAAGAGTCAGACACGACTGAGCACAGATGAACAAGTTTGGACAGCACAACACTGATATTAGGCCCTAATCTGTCAGTCATTGCCATTCACAATATTGCATATAACTTGTGCCAAAAGTATTAAGTTTCCTTAGGCATGTGAATTTGACCAAATTATTTGATCTTACATTCTGAATCCAGGATTTCAGAATCTGACTATTATCTCCCCATCCTATAGAATGAGTATGGAACGTTCTGTTAAATGATAATGTGGGTATGAGGAACTAATAAATATCAGGTTTCCAGTCTATTTGGTAGAAAGAGGAAAGAGAGTGTTAAGTGCAAAACTATTGAAATTCAAAGGAAATGATAAATGCTTCACTTCCAGGTACTTATTTGTGGATAGGAAACACACAGTTGCTTTTTTTTCTCTATCATTTATAGTTAGAGGAAGTTATCAACACACCAAATGCAATAGGTCACTCTTCAAAACTGACTCATTTCCACTTTAGCAACAAGTCCTCGAACTACGGAAATTCCATAATTTGTTCTCAGAACCAATTCTAAAATGAATCGGTTGGAAGCACAGATGTAAAAGATTTAAAGGCTAAACTGAATCAAAAATATTACAACAATCACTTTCATTTTGCCAGATTCACCTGACCGCCTTTGATGACTTTATGCTTCTCCCTGAGCTTATGATCAGCTATGACCCTAATACATAATGATGAGAGTCAATAATTAGTTCTCTGATACCAAATTACAACAACTGCTCTGAATTTTTGTTATCGCAACTATGGACAAGGACTGTTAACTACTGTGGCATTTGGGAATCAGTGGAATCTGATCCTGACCTGCATCTCTAACTGCATCTTTTTTCCCCCTTATTACTTTCTTAGCATCATATTGTGCATCCCAAATATTCCCTGTTTTCTCCAATTTCTCATCGTGCCTTTGTACCTGCTTAAGTAAAGCAGGCTTTCTTTTCCTCCAGTTGAATAATTCCTACTTCTCCTTGAACATATCTCCAGAACGTCTTGTCAAGCAAACCTTCTTGAGCAGCTGGTATGTAAGTTTTCTTCTTGTCATAACTCTGATCACACTGTGTAGTTTGCCTTTTGCTGTCCACCTGAAACCACCACAACATTGTTAATTGGCTATACTCCAATATAAAATACAAAGTTAACAAAATACTTAGTAGTTTGATGGCAAACTCTCAAGGTATCATTGACTCATTAAATCTTTTCTACTAAATTAATGAACAGCAGCAGAAATCTAAATTTCAAACTAGTCTGAAGTATCACAGTAAACTCAATAGTGAACTGAAATGACATTTTTGGATTAAAATATGCCTCTTGTACAGGACTGAACCCTTGGAGGGCGCCCCATTTAGCCTAATACCCAGAACATTCAGTGAATGTCCATTGAATGAATGTGATCACATATCTTATTAGCAGTAACATTGTTAGTACTACCGCTAATGATTCAGAAAAGGAGTACAGTCTTCCCCTCATATCATTTATAGTTAGAGGAAGTTATCAACACACCAAATGCAATAGGTCACTCTTCAAAACTGACTCATTTCCACTTTAGCAACAAGTCCTCGAACTACGGAAATTCCATAATTTGTTCTCAGAACCAATTCTAAAATGAATCGGTTGGAAGCACAGATGTAAAAGATTTAAAGGCTAAACTGAATCAAAAATATTACAACAATCACTTTCATTTTGCCAGATTCACCTGACCGCCTTTGATGACTTTATGCTTCTCCCTGAGCTTATGATCAGCTATGACCCTAATACATAATGATGAGAGTCAATAATTAGTTCTCTGATACCAAATTACAACAACTGCTCTGAATTTTTGTTATCGCAACTATGGACAAGGACTGTTAACTACTGTGGCATTTGGGAATCAGTGGAATCTGATCCTGACCTGCATCTCTAACTGCATCTTTTTTCCCCCTTATTACTTTCTTAGCATCATATTGTGCATCCCAAATATTCCCTGTTTTCTCCAATTTCTCATCGTGCCTTTGTACCTGCTTAAGTAAAGCAGGCTTTCTTTTCCTCCAGTTGAATAATTCCTACTTCTCCTTGAACATATCTCCAGAACGTCTTGTCAAGCAAACCTTCTTGAGCAGCTGGTATGTAAGTTTTCTTCTTGTCATAACTCTGATCACACTGTGTAGTTTGCCTTTTGCTGTCCACCTGAAACCACCACAACATTGTTAATTGGCTATACTCCAATATAAAATACAAAGTTAACAAAATACTTAGTAGTTTGATGGCAAACTCTCAAGGTATCATTGACTCATTAAATCTTTTCTACTAAATTAATGAACAGCAGCAGAAATCTAAATTTCAAACTAGTCTGAAGTATCACAGTAAACTCAATAGTGAACTGAAATGACATTTTTGGATTAAAATATGCCTCTTGTACAGGACTGAACCCTTGGAGGGCGCCCCATTTAGCCTAATACCCAGAACATTCAGTGAATGTCCATTGAATGAATGTGATCACATATCTTATTAGCAGTAACATTGTTAGTACTACCGCTAATGATTCAGAAAAGGAGTACAGTCTTCCCCCTCATATCAATGCATTATGTATACATTACTTCTTGCTGTCATTGTAAAGTCACTAAGTGATCTCTGACTGTTTGCAATCCCATGGCCTGCAGCATTCCAGGCTCTCTTGTCCTCCACTATCTCTCAGAGTTTGCTCAAACTCATGTCCATCTCATTGGTGATGCTATCTAGCCATCTTATCCTCTGACAACCCCCTCTTTTCCTGGTTTCAGTCTTTCCCAGCATTAAGGTTTCTCCCAGTGAGTTGGCTCTTCATATCAAGGGACCAAAATACAGGGCTTCAGCTTCAGCATCCTTCCAATGAATATTCAGAGTTGATTTCTTTTAGGGCTGACCAATTTGTTCTTATTAATTCTTATCAAAATCTTATTCCATTTTCATTTAGTAAATATACATCTGTGAATCTTATACCATGGAGCAGTTTTATTTTTCACACTCGACTTTTATTAAAAACTTCTCAAACCAAAAAATATTCAAACATCCTTATAAAGTAGAATTAGGAAACTTTGCATCATGCTAAGTTCTATGTAGTCACTGAGTACATTCATCTGCTTAAGGAATTTTTAATTTAGAGTGTTCCATGCACTATGCCTTCCCAGATGGTAAAGAACCTGCCTGCCAATGGTGGAGGCATATGAGTTGCAGGTTCTATCCTTAGGTCAGGAAGATCCCTGGAGAAGTGAATGCAATCCAGTCCAATAGAATAAACCAAAAATGAAAAATTTGCAGGAAGGACACTGTTTTTTTTAAAAATTGGCTATACTCCAAAAAAAGTCAAAATACTTAGTAGTTTGATGGCAAACTCTCAAGGCATCATTGACTCATTAAATCTTTTCTACTAAATTAATGAACAGCAGCCGAAATCTAAATTTCAAACTAGTCTGAAGTATCACAGTAAACTCAATAGTGAACTGAAATGACATTTTTGGATTAAAATATGCCTCTTGTACAGGACTGAACCCTTGGAGGGCGCCCCATTTAGCCTAATACCCAGAACATTCAGTGAATGTCCATTGAATGAATGTGATCACATATCTTATTAGCAGTAACATTGTTAGTACTACCGCTAATGATTCAGAAAAGGAGTACAGTCTTCCCCCTCATATCAATGCATTATGTATACATTACTTCTTGCTGTCATTGTAAAGTCACTAAGTGATCTCTGACTGTTTGCAATCCCATGGCCTGCAGCATTCCAGGCTCTCTTGTCCTCCACTATCTCTCAGAGTTTGCTCAAACTCATGTCCATCTCATTGGTGATGCTATCTAGCCATCTTATCCTCTGACAACCCCCTCTTTTCCTGGTTTCAGTCTTTCCCAGCATTAAGGTTTCTCCCAGTGAGTTGGCTCTTCATATCAAGGGACCAAAATACAGGGCTTCAGCTTCAGCATCCTTCCAATGAATATTCAGAGTTGATTTCTTTTAGGGCTGACCAATTTGTTCTTATTAATTCTTATCAAAATCTTATTCCATTTTCATTTAGTAAATATACATCTGTGAATCTTATACCATGGAGCAGTTTTATTTTTCACACTCGACTTTTATTAAAAACTTCTCAAACCAAAAAATATTCAAACATCCTTATAAAGTAGAATTAGGAAACTTTGCATCATGCTAAGTTCTATGTAGTCACTGAGTACATTCATCTGCTTAAGGAATTTTTAATTTAGAGTGTTCCATGCACTATGCCTTCCCAGATGGTAAAGAACCTGCCTGCCAATGGTGGAGGCATATGAGTTGCAGGTTCTATCCTTAGGTCAGGAAGATCCCCTGGAGAAGTGAATGCAATCCAGTCCAATAGAATAAACCTTGAGGGATAATATTGGAATTAGATAAAATCTTCTTTCATTAGGCTTTATGCATCAAGAAGACGTAAAGAAAAGTGAGCATGATTTCAGAATGTATTTGAAAGCTACAAAAAGTAAAAATGTGTAACCAAACTAAGGAATGCTTCCACTTATAACATCTGGTAAGCAGTCTATTACTGAGAAATTAGACAAAAATAAAGGCAAGATAAACTGGCTAGAGAGCTGTTGTATTAGTTTGGGTGGGATGGGAATTGTTAGATTCTCTATGCATTTAGATGGTCACCTGAGTTTAGATATGTGAGTGTGTAAGAGATAAATGAATGCAAGGAGGACAACTAGATTTCCAACTGAATAAATAGTAGAGGTATTCATTGAAATAGGATAACAAAAGAGAGAAGCATGTCTGCTTGTTAGCAAGGAGAAGAATTGATGAGTTCAGTTACTTCCCTGGGGAACATCCAAGCACAGGTATACAATGTATGGCTGGATTTATTGATCTAAAAAGTTTATAATTGGTAGTTACCAGCTTATGAAAAAATAATTGAAGCCATAAAGATGAATGTGACCTCCTAGAGAGAGAGTCTAGCGCAAGGGGAACATGGCCTCTGATAGAATCTAGAAATATTTGCATGTGCAATATGGACAGAGGAGTGGGGACCTTAAAAGAAGCCAGAGAGATAACAGTGACATTAGGAAATTATGATGTGATGCAAAGCAAAGAAAAACTCTATTTCAAGAGAAGCAAAGTGACAAATCCTGGAAAGAACTCATTGGTTCTAACAAGACCATGGGTGTTGATGCCATAGGCAAAACTTAATGAGTAATAGAGTCGTTAAAGGAAAATAAATTTTACCAGGAAGAGATTAAAATCTTTCTATGTAGTCACTGAGTACATTCATCTGCTTAAGGAATTTTTAATTTAGAGTGTTCCATGCACTATGCCTTCCCAGATGGTAAAGAACCTGCCTGCCAATGGTGGAGGCATATGAGTTGCAGGTTCTATCCTTAGGTCAGGAAGATCCCCTGGAGAAGTGAATGCAATCCAGTCCAATAGAATAAACCTTGAGGGATAATATTGGAATTAGATAAAATCTTCTTTCATTAGGCTTTATGCATCAAGAAGACGTAAAGAAAAGTGAGCATGATTTCAGAATGTATTTGAAAGCTACAAAAAGTAAAAATGTGTAACCAAACTAAGGAATGCTTCCACTTATAACATCTGGTAAGCAGTCTATTACTGAGAAATTAGACAAAAATAAAGGCAAGATAAACTGGCTAGAGAGCTGTTGTATTAGTTTGGGTGGGATGGGAATTGTTAGATTCTCTATGCATTTAGATGGTCACCTGAGTTTAGATATGTGAGTGTGTAAGAGATAAATGAATGCAAGGAGGACAACTAGATTTCCAACTGAATAAATAGTAGAGGTATTCATTGAAATAGGATAACAAAAGAGAGAAGCATGTCTGCTTGTTAGCAAGGAGAAGAATTGATGAGTTCAGTTACTTCCCTGGGGAACATCCAAGCACAGGTATACAATGTATGGCTGGATTTATTGATCTAAAAAGTTTATAATTGGTAGTTACCAGCTTATGAAAAAATAATTGAAGCCATAAAGATGAATGTGACCTCCTAGAGAGAGAGTCTAGCGCAAGGGGAACATGGCCTCTGATAGAATCTAGAAATATTTGCATGTGCAATATGGACAGAGGAGTGGGGACCTTAAAAGAAGCCAGAGAGATAACAGTGACATTAGGAAATTATGATGTGATGCAAAGCAAAGAAAAACTCTATTTCAAGAGAAGCAAAGTGACAAATCCTGGAAAGAACTCATTGGTTCTAACAAGACCATGGGTGTTGATGCCATAGGCAAAACTTAATGAGTAATAGAGTCGTTAAAGGAAAATAAATTTTACCAGGAAGAGATTAAAATCTACTGAGGAGGAAGGCTTATAATGTAATTAGCATTACTATGTTTAAAGGGGGAATCCTTTTTAATCCTAAATGTGGGTAACAACATACTTTGTAGGAAAAGTATTCAGTTTGATTTCACATCTCAGCACTTCTCATGCTACCCATCTGTGTTACTTTGGCACCTTGTCATTTGAGAGTTTCAGTTTCCACATTTATACAAAAGATATAGTAATACAAATCAGACATGGGTACTGGAAAAATTATATACAAATTCCAAATACGGTGCCTATTAGAGATTGGGTTCTGAAGAAGGTGAATGTGTATAAAAAATTATTAAAGTAAAGGGGTCTCATACAGCAGGCTGAGCAAATGGATTGAGAAAAGCAGACAGGAATAAGGAAATTGTTTGGGTCATGGGGAATACAATGGGTAAGTAGATTAGAGAGTTAGAGAATAAGACAAATGGCAGTGGGAAGAAGGCTGTGTGACCCTTGACTACTAGAATGAGGATATTACATTTTATGCAGAAAGGAACTCAATGCCTAAGAAAATGATTAAAGAAACACTCTCAAGGCTAAAAGGTCTTTCCCAATGGTTGTAAATCTCTTTGATGCCAGAAAACTTGACGGGTTTAACAACAAACCATCATCTTGATCATCACTACTGCTGTCATAAACACAAGTAAGATTTCTTGACTGCTTCCCATGTGCCAGGCAGAGAGCAAGCCTTTCCATGCATTATCTCATGTAACCCTCCACACAGTCCAGTGAAGCATGTATTACTGTCATGCTCATTTTAAAGATAAGAAAACTGAGACTTGGAAAATATTTCACTCAAAGAGTGCAAAATCAATAACGAAGAAACCCAGAATGACGAAAGTCATTTACAGTGCTCCTTCAAGTAAGGGGATTCAAAAATATTGAGTTAAAAACCAGTTGCAAAAACCGTATCACTAATTTGCCCAATATCCCTAAAACCAAAGTTTTCCTATCTATGAGCAATCTGAAACAAACCAACAACAATCACCCAAGCAAAGAATTTGAAAAGAACTAGTAAAAAGAAGGGGTCAGTGAAAAGGAAAATAAATTTTACCAGGAAGAGATTAAAATCTACTGAGGAGGAAGGCTTATAATGTAATTAGCATTACTATGTTTAAAGGGGGAATCCTTTTTAATCCTAAATGTGGGTAACAACATACTTTGTAGGAAAAGTATTCAGTTTGATTTCACATCTCAGCACTTCTCATGCTACCCATCTGTGTTACTTTGGCACCTTGTCATTTGAGAGTTTCAGTTTCCACATTTATACAAAAGATATAGTAATACAAATCAGACATGGGTACTGGAAAAATTATATACAAATTCCAAATACGGTGCCTATTAGAGATTGGGTTCTGAAGAAGGTGAATGTGTATAAAAAATTATTAAAGTAAAGGGGTCTCATACAGCAGGCTGAGCAAATGGATTGAGAAAAGCAGACAGGAATAAGGAAATTGTTTGGGTCATGGGGAATACAATGGGTAAGTAGATTAGAGAGTTAGAGAATAAGACAAATGGCAGTGGGAAGAAGGCTGTGTGACCCTTGACTACTAGAATGAGGATATTACATTTTATGCAGAAAGGAACTCAATGCCTAAGAAAATGATTAAAGAAACACTCTCAAGGCTAAAAGGTCTTTCCCAATGGTTGTAAATCTCTTTGATGCCAGAAAACTTGACGGGTTTAACAACAAACCATCATCTTGATCATCACTACTGCTGTCATAAACACAAGTAAGATTTCTTGACTGCTTCCCATGTGCCAGGCAGAGAGCAAGCCTTTCCATGCATTATCTCATGTAACCCTCCACACAGTCCAGTGAAGCATGTATTACTGTCATGCTCATTTTAAAGATAAGAAAACTGAGACTTGGAAAATATTTCACTCAAAGAGTGCAAAATCAATAACGAAGAAACCCAGAATGACGAAAGTCATTTACAGTGCTCCTTCAAGTAAGGGGATTCAAAAATATTGAGTTAAAAACCAGTTGCAAAAACCGTATCACTAATTTGCCCAATATCCCTAAAACCAAAGTTTTCCTATCTATGAGCAATCTGAAACAAACCAACAACAATCACCCAAGCAAAGAATTTGAAAAGAACTAGTAGAAGAGCCAGGAAATGGCTGCTGGCTCATTTTTCTGCGTGTTTTTCTTAAACCACAGATCTTTTTACTTTTTTACTGCTCAGTAAATGGAGAGTGAAGATATATATTTTTGCTTTAAAGCCTTCCAGGAGCTGTAATAAGAGTTGGCATGTATAATGTGAAATATATTATAGTTTGATCTTTATGGGCACAGAGGGAATTCTGGTTCTCTTTTTTAAACCAAGCATAGAACAATTCTATTATTTTTAATAGAAATGCAGCTCTTCTTAATGCTCCCTTTTATGTTATCTTATGGCTTTTTCCGTTGACTGAAAAGTTATTTCTCCCACCTTACATGTGATACAGCTGAGTTTTAGCCACATAGTCCCACTCCCTTTCCCTGTTTCTGGAGTCTCTCACTCCCTAATTCTGTACTTGTCTTATTCACAGAACCCAGACCCCAAGGTTGATTTCCTCACACATTTCACCATCCTCTGTAGCTAACTTGTGCACATATTTGGTCAGCTCCCTACATGGGACATTTTCCTTCTGGATCAGTCATACAATTTGTCTTTTCACTCTTAGAGTGAAGCAGCGCAGTGCTTCAAAACTCAATTGATGAAGCCATAAATTAATGATACCTAATTTTAGCTGACCACACAATGCAAGATACTATGATTTTATTTTATTTTTTCCTTAAGAGTACTCTCATTCCTCTCAGTTACAAGTCCAAAAGGACTCGTATCAAATCCTCAATCCAGTCTTCATCTCCTAAATCTTGGATGTTTATTTGCAAGATAAGCTTTCCATGCATTATCTCATGTAACCCTCCACACAGTCCAGTGAAGCATGTATTACTGTCATGCTCATTTTAAAGATAAGAAAACTGAGACTTGGAAAATATTTCACTCAAAGAGTGCAAAATCAATAACGAAGAAACCCAGAATGACGAAAGTCATTTACAGTGCTCCTTCAAGTAAGGGATTCAAAATATTGAGTTAAAAACCAGTTGCAAAAACCGTATCACTAATTTGCCCAATATCCCTAAAACCAAAGTTTTCCTATCTATGAGCAATCTGAAACAAACCAACAACAATCACCCAAGCAAAGAATTTGAAAAGAACTAGTAGAAGAGCCAGGAAATGGCTGCTGGCTCATTTTTCTGCGTGTTTTTCTTAAACCACAGATCTTTTTACTTTTTTACTGCTCAGTAAATGGAGAGTGAAGATATATATTTTTGCTTTAAAGCCTTCCAGGAGCTGTAATAAGAGTTGGCATGTATAATGTGAAATATATTATAGTTTGATCTTTATGGGCACAGAGGGAATTCTGGTTCTCTTTTTTAAACCAAGCATAGAACAATTCTATTATTTTTAATAGAAATGCAGCTCTTCTTAATGCTCCCTTTTATGTTATCTTATGGCTTTTTCCGTTGACTGAAAAGTTATTTCTCCCACCTTACATGTGATACAGCTGAGTTTTAGCCACATAGTCCCACTCCCTTTCCCTGTTTCTGGAGTCTCTCACTCCCTAATTCTGTACTTGTCTTATTCACAGAACCCAGACCCCAAGGTTGATTTCCTCACACATTTCACCATCCTCTGTAGCTAACTTGTGCACATATTTGGTCAGCTCCCTACATGGGACATTTTCCTTCTGGATCAGTCATACAATTTGTCTTTTCACTCTTAGAGTGAAGCAGCGCAGTGCTTCAAAACTCAATTGATGAAGCCATAAATTAATGATACCTAATTTTAGCTGACCACACAATGCAAGATACTATGATTTTATTTTATTTTTTCCTTAAGAGTACTCTCATTCCTCTCAGTTACAAGTCCAAAAGGACTCGTATCAAATCCTCAATCCAGTCTTCATCTCCCTAAATCTTGGATGTTTATTTGCAAGATAAGTTCATTAAGAAGACTGAAACCAGTGGTAAAGAGTCCACCTGCCAGTGCATGAGACACAGGTTCAATCCCTGGGTTGGGAAGATCCCCTGGAGGTGGAAGCGGCAATCCACTCCAGTCTTCTTGCCTGGGAAATTCCATGGACAGAGGAGCCTGGCAGGCTGCAGTCCATGGGGTCATAAACAGTCAGACATAACTGAGTAACTAACACTTTCAATTTTTCATATACATATGAATTAATTAATCCAGTCATCAATTCAACCATCATCACTTTACCTTTTTCCTCTTTACTTCCATTTTGTCTGAGAAGTTTTTCTTTTAGTACATGATGAGAACTTCCAACTGTACTGTTTATTCTATCTCATTCTGATTACCTTGGACTCATTTCATTAGATACACCTTACCCCTCCTATAATTTTTGTAATTTTAAAAAATTTTTAATAAACTTTTATTCTAGAATAATTTTAGATTTATAGAAACATTATGAAGATATTTCAGACAGTTCCCATATGCTCTGGCCAAGTTTTCTTTCTCACCAACATCCTACACTGGTGTGCTACATGTCACACTTAGAGAAACAATATTGATACATTGACCTCTATTAAAACCTATAGTTTATTTAGATTTCCTTAGCTTTTATCTAATGCTCTTTTTCGATTCTGCAGCTCCATACAAGAAACTACATAATATTTGACCATTATTTCTCCATAACTCCTCTGGCTGTAACAGATTTTCAAAATATCTCATTGCTATGTTTTGTTTTCTTTGCTTTTTTTAAAACCTAAAGTTTCTAGGCTCCCCCCTAGTTCTTTCACTGGAAAATAGAATTAAAACTCCTACATGGGACATTTTCCTTCTGGATCAGTCATACAATTTGTCTTTTCACTCTTAGAGTGAAGCAGCGCAGTGCTTCAAAACTCAATTGATGAAGCCATAAATTAATGATACCTAATTTTAGCTGACCACACAATGCAAGATACTATGATTTTATCCTATTTTTCCTTAAGAGTACTCTCATTCCTCTCAGTTACAAGTCCAAAAGGACTCGTATCAAATCCTCAATCCAGTCTTCATCTCCCTAAATCTTGGATGTTTATTTGCAAGATAAGTTCATTAAGAAGACTGAAACCAGTGGTAAAGAGTCCACCTGCCAGTGCATGAGACACAGGTTCAATCCCTGGGTTGGGAAGATCCCCTGGAGGTGGAAGCGGCAATCCACTCCAGTCTTCTTGCCTGGGAAATTCCATGGACAGAGGAGCCTGGCAGGCTGCAGTCCATGGGGTCATAAACAGTCAGACATAACTGAGTAACTAACACTTTCAATTTTTCATATACATATGAATTAATTAATCCAGTCATCAATTCAACCATCATCACTTTACCTTTTCCTCTTTACTTCCATTTTGTCTGAGAAGTTTTTCTTTTAGTACATGATGAGAACTTCCAACTGTACTGTTTATTCTATCTCATTCTGATTACCTTGGACTCATTTCATTAGATACACCTTACCCCTCCTATAATTTTTGTAATTTTAAAAAATTTTTAATAAACTTTTATTCTAGAATAATTTTAGATTTATAGAAACATTATGAAGATATTTCAGACAGTTCCCATATGCTCTGGCCAAGTTTTCTTTCTCACCAACATCCTACACTGGTGTGCTACATGTCACACTTAGAGAAACAATATTGATACATTGACCTCTATTAAAACCTATAGTTTATTTAGATTTCCTTAGCTTTTATCTAATGCTCTTTTTCGATTCTGCAGCTCCATACAAGAAACTGCATAATATTTGACCATTATTTCTCCATAACTCCTCTGGCTGTAACAGATTTTCAAAATATCTCATTGCTATGTTTTTTTGTTTTCTTTTGCTTTTAATTTTTAACTTTTTAACTTTCTGACACTGTAAGATGTTCTAGGCTCAAACGTGTATTTCATGTCCAAGTCCTGACATCAGCCATTTTTCCAACAACTCTTAGTTCTTTCACTGGAAAATAGAATTAAAAACCAAGATCTACTCACTAGGTATGCTTGTTGCTGCTGGAATTTCATTGCTTATAAGATTACTAAACTGTCAAAACTAGAAAATATACATGTATGTGCTAGCCTATGTATGGACACATATCTTACATACACATATAAATTTTCCTATATGGAATCATCTGCATCTATTTTAGGCTAAATATATGTTTATACTGATGTTGACAATTCTAATTCATGGATTACTCCATCACATGGGTTAGTTTAGACTTTTTCCTGTGCTAATGTGTAATCTTCCACTTGAAGCATGAGACATTTGGCTTTTCTCACACACCGTCCTGTTACTTAATTATTCATTTGCAGTGTGTGTATATGGTGGCTTAAGAATTATTAATCCATGCCCCAATGGGAGAGAACCTGATCCACGAAAGTACAGTGCATATGTGCAGTTCCTTTTGCCTTTGGTTTTAGAGAGTCTACTTATTCCCAAAGTTACTTAGATCACATCTTCCTCTCTTCCCTTCAATAAGGCTTTTTCAAATATTTCTAATAAAGTAAGAGGGTTCTGTGAATTTTATCCTGGGGTCTCCTGACCACCTCAGTGATTTCTTAAACTGGCATACATTAAGGTTCCTTCTTTCTTTTTAAATTCTATAGAAACATTATGAAGATATTTCAGACAGTTCCCATATGCTCTGGCCAAGTTTTCTTTCTCACCAACATCCTACACTGGTGTGCTACATGTCACACTTAGAGAAACAATATTGATACATTGACCTCTATTAAAACCTATAGTTTATTTAGATTTCCTTAGCTTTTATCTAATGCTCTTTTTCGATTCTGCAGCTCCATACAAGAAACTGCATAATATTTGACCATTATTTCTCCATAACTCCTCTGGCTGTAACAGATTTTCAAAATATCTCATTGCTATGTTTTTGTTTTCTTTTGTTTTTAAATTTTTTAACTTTTTAACTTTCTGACACTGTAAGATGTTCTAGGCTCAAACGTGTATTTCATGTCCAAGTCCTGACATCAGCCATTTTTCCAACAACTCTTAGTTCTTTCACTGGAAAATAGAATTAAAAACCAAGATCTACTCACTAGGTATGCTTGTTGCTGCTGGAATTTCATTGCTTATAAGATTACTAAACTGTCAAAACTAGAAAATATACATGTATGTGCTAGCCTATGTATGGACACATATCTTACATACACATATAAATTTTCCTATATGGAATCATCTGCATCTATTTTAGGCTAAATATATGTTTATACTGATGTTGACAATTCTAATTCATGGATTACTCCATCACATGGGTTAGTTTAGACTTTTTCCTGTGCTAATGTGTAATCTTCCACTTGAAGCATGAGACATTTGGCTTTTCTCACACACCGTCCTGTTACTTAATTATTCATTTGCAGTGTGTGTATATGGTGGCTTAAGAATTATTAATCCATGCCCCAATGGGAGAGAACCTGATCCACGAAAGTACAGTGCATATGTGCAGTTCCTTTTGCCTTTGGTTTTAGAGAGTCTACTTATTCCCAAAGTTACTTAGATCACATCTTCCTCTCTTCCCTTCAATAAGGCTTTTTCAAATATTTCTAATAAAGTAAGAGGGTTCTGTGAATTTTATCCTGGGGTCTCCTGACCACCTCAGTGATTTCTTAAACTGGCATACATTAAGGTTCCTTCTTTCTTTTGTAAAGTTCTATAATTTTTGACAAATATATATTGCTGTGCATTAGCTATTATGAACATGCTACGTCACTTTAGTTGTGTTTGACTCTTTGTGACCCCTCTGATGTAGCCCACCAAGCTTCTCTGTCTATGGGATTCTCCAGGCAAGAATCCTGGAATGGGTTGCCATACCCTCCTCCAGGAGATCTTCCTGACCCAGGAATCAAACCTGTAGCTCCTGTGTTTCAGGCAGTTTCTTTACTACTTAGCTGCTGGGGAAATCCATTAACCATTACAGTATTACACAAAATAGCTTCATCACTCTTCAGGACACCAAGGACATCACTTATTCAACCTACCTACCCTAGAGCCCTTGGAAACCATTGAACTGTACCATCTCTGTAGTTTGACTTTTCCAGAATATCATGTAAATAGAATTAAGCAGTCTTTCAGTCTGACTTCTCTCACTCAGCAGTATGCATTTTGATTCTTCTAAGGTACAACAGTTTGTATATCTCATCATATATGAAAAGGTATTTTGGTTGCCTCCAGTTTCAGGCGCTTATGAAAGAAGCTGTTAACGAACAGTCACAGATGCGTTTTGTGTGGACATAAGTTTTCTAATCACTTGAGTAAATACCTAGGAACACAACTGCTAGATAATATGGTAAGACTATGTTTATTTGCTAAGAACAGTCTAACTCTTCCAACGTGGTTTTACCCCTTTGCATTCCCACAAGCAATAAACGAAGCTACCTGTTGCTCTGCCAACAATCGGTGTTGGCCCTTGAGCTGGGGAGGAGAATAAGGGTGAGTCATTCTACTAGTTGCATAGTGGTGTCTCATAAAGTATGTATTTCTCTAAGGGCAAATATTGAGTATTATTTCTTATGCTTACTTACCAGCTGTATATCTTTTTCTGGTAAGGTATCTGTTCAGATCTTGTGCTCATTTTAATTGGGTTGTTTGTTTTCTCATTGTTGAGCTTTAAGAGTTTTTTGTTTATTTTGGATACAAGTTTAACCTAAGTGTTTTTTACCTAAGGTCAATGGGTCTTTGGTCATTATATATAACATATATGCAAACCAGGTTCTCAATAGCATATATGCTTGTTTATTATCACTTAGTGTTTTATTATATCATTATAATAACATATCATTAATATTAGTGAAGTTTCTGAATGGTCTTCACAGGAAATAAAAGCTTAGAGTACTTTCATCAGTCAGAGATTTGGACTGGAAGTTAAGAGTGAGCATGACTAGTAATGATTCTTTACTTTACCTACTGTTTGTGATTTTGTGAATAGTTTCAAACGCTCCAGGAGATCTTCCTGACCCAAGGAACCCAAACCTGTAGCTCCTGTGTTTCAGGCAGTTTCTTTACTACTTAGCTGCTGGGGAAATCCATTAACCATTACAGTATTACACAAAATAGCTTCATCACTCTTCAGGACACCAAGGACATCACTTATTCAACCTACCTACCCTAGAGCCCTTGGAAACCATTGAACTGTACCATCTCTGTAGTTTGACTTTTCCAGAATATCATGTAAATAGAATTAAGCAGTCTTTCAGTCTGACTTCTCTCACTCAGCAGTATGCATTTTGATTCTTCTAAGGTACAACAGTTTGTATATCTCATCATATATGAAAAGGTATTTTGGTTGCCTCCAGTTTCAGGCGCTTATGAAAGAAGCTGTTAACGAACAGTCACAGATGCGTTTTGTGTGGACATAAGTTTTCTAATCACTTGAGTAAATACCTAGGAACACAACTGCTAGATAATATGGTAAGACTATGTTTATTTGCTAAGAACAGTCTAACTCTTCCAACGTGGTTTTACCCCTTTGCATTCCCACAAGCAATAAACGAAGCTACCTGTTGCTCTGCCAACAATCGGTGTTGGCCCTTGAGCTGGGGAGGAGAATAAGGGTGAGTCATTCTACTAGTTGCATAGTGGTGTCTCATAAAGTATGTATTTCTCTAAGGGCAAATATTGAGTATTATTTCTTATGCTTACTTACCAGCTGTATATCTTTTTCTGGTAAGGTATCTGTTCAGATCTTGTGCTCATTTTAATTGGGTTGTTTGTTTTCTCATTGTTGAGCTTTAAGAGTTTTTTGTTTATTTTGGATACAAGTTTAACCTAAGTGTTTTTTACCTAAGGTCAATGGGTCTTTGGTCATTATATATAACATATATGCAAACCAGGTTCTCAATAGCATATATGCTTGTTTATTATCACTTAGTGTTTTATTATATCATTATAATAACATATCATTAATATTAGTGAAGTTTCTGAATGGTCTTCACAGGAAATAAAAGCTTAGAGTACTTTCATCAGTCAGAGATTTGGACTGGAAGTTAAGAGTGAGCATGACTAGTAATGATTCTTTACTTTACCTACTGTTTGTGATTTTGTGAATAGTTTCAAACGCAGTCTCTTATTAAGGTCCCATGGGAGCTATTTGATTTCTCTCTCCTGTAGCCTTATTAACAAATGTACTTCTTTTCCACTGTGTTTCAGTTTCTGTGGTCACATGGGGAAAAAAATGATAATAAAATTGAACCAGCACAGAAATCTCATGATTTTATAGCCCTACATAAACTGTTATTCCAAACCCTAGAATTAATATGCATAATTCTGCTATAACTTAAAAATATAGATTTAAATTTTAAATTGATTTATAGAATTTTGATAAAAAGTTATCTGTTGGGTGAGAGAATATTGTATAGAATCAGATATTCCCTACAGGCTTGTCAATCTCTTGGTACTTTAGGAAAGAAAATTAATAATCCATGAGCAAATTTCATAATCTTTGATACAAGTACCTATAAACCAAGTGTTAAAATTTGTATTCATTTCTAAACAATTACCTAGAAATAATAATTGCTGTTTGAGTTTTTCAGTGAATTATATACTCCTCAAAATAAGTAATTGGTACTGAAGTATATTTTGATTTTTAAAAAGAAATCTAGTAACTCTGTACATTAAAAGTCCACAGCTTCTTGAAAGCTCAAGATGATGCTTCTCTGCAGGGCAAAGTCATCTCCGGTGGTGATCCAGTCACGCTTATGCTGAATTAACTATCTTCCTGAAATACAAACATATAAGGAGCATCTTATTTTGTTACACCCATGAAGCACATTAGTGATGCTTCAGTATTGAAAATAGTGAATGTCAATGATAAAAGTCAAGAACAACCCCCAAATTAAAGGGAGATTTCAAAAGGTAACTAATCCAATGGTCAATATCCTTCTAATATGTTAACTTGAAGAGACGGGAAAAAATAATTTGAGTAAGCCTTAGAGATGATTCCAAATGAGAAGATTACATGCTCAAGACTAGAACTTTAAAGACAGGAAAATTGCAGATGGATCTTGAGAGTTTAAGATGTAAAAGAAAATCAAGTGAATGAGATTTAATTTAGATAGACAAAATGCCTTCATAAGAAGAATAATGCCAAAGGGATTTATAAATCAAGTGAATACCAATTAGAAACAAAAATAAGAGAAGAACCATGGAAAAGTAGTTTTAAAGTCAAAGGCTGTAACTAAAGATTTTTATTTTGGAAAAAAACTCCATTCTTTTTAAGAAAGTAGACAATTTGAAACAGGTTTTATATTTATACAAAAGGTGAAAATTTTACATTTGAAAGGACATAGAATAACACAGTTTTAGTTCAAAAAATGCAGTAAGGGTTTACTGAATATCAGGCATTGGGCCAGACACCAGGTATTAAAATAATGATAAAGTATAATCACTACTTTTGATGAGTTTAGAGTCTAGTTAGAGAAATTGACAGTCAATTATATAGTCTGAATATATTGCTGTAAATATTAAGTAAATTGTATACACTAAGTGACATCAAAGTTTATATGGAGTTACAAAGATGAAGCAACAGTGGTTATAAATTTTACATTGATTTACCTAGATCAAATATGTCCCTGTAACATCTTCAAGGATTTTTCTTAATCCCAGCCTTATGGAGCAAAGTTTTGTTGATGAGAGGTGTACACAAATAGTAAACAGAAAACTACAAACGAAATGTAATCAGTGGCTAACCTCTGATATAAGTGTATCTAAGGATAAATAACAAATTTATAAATTGTTTTCTCCTGTGTTCATACAAGGTTTGCTATAAATTGCTGAGCACATATATGTATAAAAAAGTTACTGAAAGGAATTGCTCTCCTTAGGCGAAAATATATGACTTCTTCATATGACCAAAGTGTAATACCTAAAATCAGATTTATCTTCAAATGAGAACAACTTAAATATTGGACAAATATATGACATGATAGTTTTCAAGGCACTGGATCTTCATGCAATGAGGGATAGTAAACAATGAGACTAGAAACAAGCAAAATTAGTATTATGGCTTCTCCCATTTATCACCTTGCGATAGTGACAGCAAAAAAAAAAAAATAAAAGTGAAAATATGCTCAAAAATATTAGTCCCTAGGAGGATGAAAATACAAAACATAGTGGTATATTTCTACAGACTTTTATAAATGCTAAAGGTGAAAAGCTGTCTGACATAGCAGGGTTTGACGATCTCGTAGAGCACTGGAGTTCTCAAACACTGGCAGGAAAATAAAATGGTTTAGCCACTGTGCAAAGTAGTTTGACAGTTTCTTAAAAAGATCAACATACACCTGTCATATGCTCTAGCTATTCCACTTCTAGGTACTTACCCAAGGAAATCCAAACCTGTGCCCACACAGAGACTAGTATGCAAATGTTCACAATCATTTTATTTATAATAATCCCAAATTGGAAATCACTCACAGGTTTATCAACTGGTAAATGGATAAAGAAACTGTGATTCTTCCATATAATGGAATACTACCAAGCAATAAAAACAATAGACTACTGATATACACAACAAACCATATGGGTGAATTTCAGATTAATTATATGGAGCCAAAGAAGTCAGATGAGAGAGCCTACAAACTGCTTTACTCCATTTAAGTATTCATTTTAGAAAATGCTGCTAAAATACAGGAACAGAAATTATATCATCACTTTCCAGGAGACAGGGAGAAAGTGGTTAGAAGGAATTACAAAGGACATGATAATTTTTGAAAGGGTGATGGGCCTATTTGCTCTGTAAGTATGGTAATGGTTTCATGAGGAAAATAAACTTACTGAATTGAACATTTCAAATGCATAGTTTATTACTGCCAAGTATCTTTAAGTCAAGTTGTTAATTTAAAAAATATAGTTGGAGAGGACTTCCCTGGTGGTCCAGTGTGTAGAAAGTTTACCTTGCAGTGCAAGGGGCACCAGTTCGATTCCTGGCCTGGGAGGATCCCATATGCTGTGGAGCGGCTGGACTGGTGTGTCCAACTGTGGGTCAGCGCTCTGGAGTGCATGCACCTGGTGCCGGTGCTCTGTGGCGAGAGGGGCTGCTGCAATGGGGGAGGCGTGGCACACAGGCCAAAGGATAAAAAAGATGGATAAAAATAAACAAATAAAAATAACAATAAAAGAGCCCCCCAGAAATACAACAACCAGTCTAATATACATATATATATAGTTGAAGATAACAAGCCGTAAGACTTTAAAAAATAATTTATGAAAGCTTAACTTGGCATTGGGAATTGTTTGAGGCTGTAATAAATTTATTGGAAAAAAAGATTAGCTTCTGAGTTTAGTAGCATCTGGAAAACTTTTTAAATACTCTCTGACGAGCTTTTTAATACATAATGTGTGGTTAGAAAAGAAAATAGCAGTCACTGGCTCTGATATCACATAATTTGGGGCAAAGGCTGTCTGTGTATGCCAAACTCTAATGCAAACAGCACAGCTTAGAAAAAAATACTACCCATTAATCTAATCACAATATGAAAACACAATGTGATGTATCTTATTAAAGCATATTTATAGTTGGGTTTTAAATTTGAATGTTCTGCTTCTCTAGCTGAACCTGAATGGACAGTGTTAGAGAACACATACAGAATAGATATAGAATACATATTGAGAGTTTCTTTGAGGGTTCAGAAGGTAAAGAATCCCACTGTCAATGCAGGAGATACAGGTTCCATCCCCAGGTTGGGAAGATTCCCCCAGAGGAAGAAATGGCTACCTGCTCCAGTATTCTTGCCTGGAGAATCCCATGGACAGAGGAGCCTGGCGGGCTATAGTGTGGGTCTCAGAGTTGTACATGACTGAGCAACTGACACTTCCATAGCTTTATATGAGCTTGTGCTTAGTTGCTCAGTCACGTCCAACATTTTTGAGATTCCATGGACCATAGATCAGCAGGTTCTTCAATTTTCTATGAGCCATTCTTCTCCAGAGGATCTGACCAACCCAGGGATTGACTTAATTAATTTAAATGCATAGTTTATTACTGCCAAGTATCTTTAAGTCAAGTTGTTAATTTAAAAAATATAGTTGGAGAGGACTTCCCTGGTGGTCCAGTGTGTAGAAAGTTTACCTTGCAGTGCAAGGGGCACCAGTTCGATTCCTGGCCTGGGAGGATCCCATATGCTGTGGAGCGGCTGGACTGGTGTGTCCAACTGTGGGTCAGCGCTCTGGAGTGCATGCACCTGGTGCCGGTGCTCTGTGGCGAGAGGGGCTGCTGCAATGGGGGAGGCGTGGCACACAGGCCAAAGGATAAAAAAGATGGATAAAAATAAACAAATAAAAATAACAATAAAAGAGCCCCCCAGAAATACAACAACCAGTCTAATATACATATATATATAGTTGAAGATAACAAGCCGTAAGACTTTAAAAAATAATTTATGAAAGCTTAACTTGGCATTGGGAATTGTTTGAGGCTGTAATAAATTTATTGGAAAAAAAGATTAGCTTCTGAGTTTAGTAGCATCTGGAAAACTTTTTAAATACTCTCTGACGAGCTTTTTAATACATAATGTGTGGTTAGAAAAGAAAATAGCAGTCACTGGCTCTGATATCACATAATTTGGGGCAAAGGCTGTCTGTGTATGCCAAACTCTAATGCAAACAGCACAGCTTAGAAAAAGATACTACCCATTAATCTAATCACAATATGAAAACACAATGTGATGTATCTTATTAAAGCATATTTATAGTTGGGTTTTAAATTTGAATGTTCTGCTTCTCTAGCTGAACCTGAATGGACAGTGTTAGAGAACACATACAGAATAGATATAGAATACATATTGAGAGTTTCTTTGAGGGTTCAGAAGGTAAAGAATCCCACTGTCAATGCAGGAGATACAGGTTCCATCCCCAGGTTGGGAAGATTCCCCCAGAGGAAGAAATGGCTACCTGCTCCAGTATTCTTGCCTGGAGAATCCCATGGACAGAGGAGCCTGGCGGGCTATAGTGTGGGTCTCAGAGTTGTACATGACTGAGCAACTGACACTTCCATAGCTTTATATGAGCTTGTGCTTAGTTGCTCAGTCACGTCCAACATTTTTGAGATTCCATGGACCATAGATCAGCAGGTTCTTCATTCTATGAGATTTTTCAAGCAAGAATACTGGAGTAGGTAGCCATTCCCTTCTCCAGAGGATCTGACCAACCCAGGGATTGAGCCTGTGTCTCCGGCATTGCAGGCAGATTCTTTACTGTCTGAGTCACTAGGGAAGCCCATAGCCCTATACAACATACTGCGAAAGAAACTAGTCATCCTTGAGCAGCCCATCTGGTGACACTCTGGACAAAATCAATGGCTCCCTCTTTGCCTCTCAAAGTTCCTTAGACATATTCTGTTGTAGGAGTTGTTGGCTGGCAAGTCCCTCTTTCCCCATTTGATTATGAGTCCTTCAAATCCATCCTTACTCTCCCAGAAACAAAGAAAGTCTTCTTGGAATTAATTAATGCAAATCTACCTGAAGAAATAAGTGACTCAGCAGATCAATATCATCTCTCTCACAGGGTATTTAACTTTTAGTTTTTGCAAAGACAACTATATTTGAATACAAGTTCCAAAATAATCTTTTGTTTCTATGTGACCCTCATAATTTATGTTTAAAAAGATCACTCAAAATTCAAATTAGCCCTCCTATTTAGCTCCAGTTACTTAATAATTCTGAGCTGCGGTACATAGTGTTCTCAAAACAGCTGTGTTAGCATTCACTCCCAAAATACACACAGCACCACACATTGCCAAGAACTTGCTAAAACATACATTTTAGAACATTCCTGTACTGATTCTAGGTCAGTATGTAATTTTTTATTTGCTAATAGTAAACTTTGCCTTTGAACAGTGCCACAACAAGGGCAATCTAGAGTCTTCAAAAACATTTAGACAGTAGTTGTGAAAACTGGGAATGGCCCAGAGGCATTTTGTACCACCAAATATACATTCTTCTTATTGAATTCTGTATTTATGCTTTGGGGGATGGTAAGTAAGACACGCAAAACAGACACAAGAATTAAAGCCTAAAAGCAACTTCAGGGACCCAGGCTGATTGCCCATCAAAAATGCTTGTAGTCTTTAGTGTCAACCACAGTTAAGATATTCCAGTGTGTTTATTGATTTAAACTAGAAAACCTTTGACTCAGGGTAGAGGTGATCTTACTTGTAAAGTTAATGTCAAGTTAGAGAATGCTAGAAGGAAATTTTATTTGTAATGAACTTGTTTCTCAATGCCTCTTTTTAAGAACTATTATAAAAATGAGGGAAATCTTATGACAATGTCTTTATTACATGACATTGAAAAATAAAACAGGACCAATGTGAATCTCTTAGAGTTTATTTCTATTTCTTTTTCACTCAGTCCTAATTCTTCCTAGGGGTGTGTGTGTGTGTGTGTGTGTGTGTGTATGTGTGTGTGTGATCGCTGTGCTTGTTTGCTGAGCTAAGACCCTTTTACAAATTCTCTAAGCAGATAAGCACATGAAAATCAATAGGAATTTCTGTAGTGTGTTTCAAAAAGTAAAAAGTGCACAGAGTATATTTTTTGCAGAGCATATCTAAGAAAAGTTGGTCAGATCTCTTTGCCATGACTGTCACATCTAAAAATTGTTACATTATTATAATTGTCCTACTAGGTTTAACAACAAAAAAATCCAAAGAGTAGTGATTATGGAGTGTCACAAAAGGAAATCCACATAGATTGCTATATTGTCTTTCAAAATTGTTCCAAGTTTGTTTATTTAAACTTGTTCTAACACATTATCTAAAAATACTATCATTTTCACTTCATTTTTCCTATGAGGGCAATGACAGTTTTCCCACTGAGACTCACCTGGTTTCTATGCTTTATTTCTCATCTAAGAAAATCTGCAAATAACTCAGGTTATTGTGTGTGTGCGTGTGTGTGTGTGTGTGTGTGTGTAAAGCAATGAGGATATACTTTTGTTAACATCAGGAAGTGACTCATTGATATCTGAAAGTTGATGATGTTATAAATGACTATGTCTGTATTTTCCCGAGTGATATGTGATTCTTAAAATTTCCAGGAAATAAAATTGTGCATCCTGAGTATCACAATGCATTGGTCCCGATTTATAAGGCAGAAATGTAAACTCATTGCTTGTGTGTACTGACAGCTTGACAGTGTCTGAACTGAGAAAACCTAAAACTATCCAGGTACCCAGGCTGATTGCCCATCAAAAATGCTTGTAGTCTTTAGTGTCAACCACAGTTAAGATATTCCAGTGTGTTTATTGATTTAAACTAGAAAACCTTTGACTCAGGGTAGAGGTGATCTTACTTGTAAAGTTAATGTCAAGTTAGAGAATGCTAGAAGGAAATTTTATTTGTAATGAACTTGTTTCTCAATGCCTCTTTTTAAGAACTATTATAAAAATGAGGGAAATCTTATGACAATGTCTTTATTACATGACATTGAAAAATAAAACAGGACCAATGTGAATCTCTTAGAGTTTATTTCTATTTCTTTTTCACTCAGTCCTAATTCTTCCTAGGGGTGTGTGTGTGTGTGTGTGTGTGTATGTGTGTGTGTGATCGCTGTGCTTGTTTGCTGAGCTAAGACCCTTTTACAAATTCTCTAAGCAGATAAGCACATGAAAATCAATAGGAATTTCTGTAGTGTGTTTCAAAAAGTAAAAAGTGCACAGAGTATATTTTTTGCAGAGCATATCTAAGAAAAGTTGGTCAGATCTCTTTGCCATGACTGTCACATCTAAAAATTGTTACATTATTATAATTGTCCTACTAGGTTTAACAACAAAAAAATCCAAAGAGTAGTGATTATGGAGTGTCACAAAAGGAAATCCACATAGATTGCTATATTGTCTTTCAAAATTGTTCCAAGTTTGTTTATTTAAACTTGTTCTAACACATTATCTAAAAATACTATCATTTTCACTTCATTTTTCCTATGAGGGCAATGACAGTTTTCCCA
Organism: Tragulus kanchil; assembly: GCA_022376925.1. Lineage (NCBI taxonomy): Eukaryota > Metazoa > Chordata > Mammalia > Artiodactyla > Tragulidae > Tragulus > Tragulus kanchil. Next base: position 71,501,156 of record JAIOJX010000031.1, read on the forward strand.
CTGAGACTCACCTGGTTTCTATGCTTTATTTCTCATCTAAGAAAATCTGCAAATAACTCAGGTTATTGTGTGTGTGCGTGTGTGTGTGTGTGTGTGTGTGTAAAGCAATGAGGATATACTTTTGTTAACATCAGGAAGTGACTCATTGATATCTGAAAGTTGATGATGTTATAAATGACTATGTCTGTATTTTCCCGAGTGATATGTGATTCTTAAAATTTCCAGGAAATAAAATTGTGCATCCTGAGTATCACAATGCATTGGTCCCGATTTATAAGGCAGAAATGTAAACTCATTGCTTGTGTGTACTGACAGCTTGACAGTGTCTGAACTGAGAAAACCTAAAACTATCCAGGTACAACACCAGCCAGCTCACCAAGAATTCAGGAGACATGGGCATCATTGTAACAAGCACTAATTATTTGCAGACAATATCATTACATTCACTGGTGAATTAAAGAAAAACAATGGCAAGATCTCTGGCCTCTGGCTTTATCAGTTTGAGTCAGAAAGCCATACATCAAAAGTCGAGGGTGCTTTCAAATATTTCACTATCAAAGAGCGACTTTGGAGCACAGAGTAAATTGACTTGATACCAAATTCCTATCTGTACCCTTCTATTTAAATAGGTCTCACTGCGATAGCAATGACAACAGATATCAACAATTTGCCCTTTCCGATATCACTTCATTTTTTCTTTTATATTTCTCTTCTTTGGTCTTTCTCCCCTTTGCCCAAGCAATTCTGCAGAGCACGTGCAGTTTTTCATAGCTCTTTATCACACAGTCATGGTAATAAACACACAGCGAGTATCTCCTGTGGACGTAACACTTCACTGAACACTACAGACACATAACTCAAAATAGAGAGGCTTTCACCCTTGACTCCTAGGAGCTCAGCTTATAACTAAAGATTCCAGATAAAAATCATTAATAAGAGCTGAAGCAATGGGATCTATTCCAAACACAGACAGGTTCCTCCCATGCTAACAGGAGCCTGGTGGCCAAATGATGGACGAGTAATGGTAAGAACTCTAAGTGGGGGGTGGGGGGAAGTCCTCTAAGACTGGATAAGTTTTTATCCTCATATATTTATTTTATAAGAGGCATTGAACTTGATTCTGTAAAATACGCACCAAGAAAAGTCCTCCACAAGCTTATCAACCAATTGCCTCACCACTATTAGTCCTAAATTTCCAACCACTTGATAAATCGTTGGTAACTGTGTATCACAAGTATTTCTATGAATCAGTAACTAAGTATCTTAAACACATAAGAGATACGCAATTAGGCATACTGAATGAAAACTGAATAACCATGCTCTGTTCCAGTCATTTCATTTGTCATAAATTTAGTATAGTCATCGTTGCAGGAAAATTTGTGCAGACACACATGTTCACACACACACACACACACACACACACACACATATCCAATGTCCACAGATGCATTTAAAATAAATAGCATGCATTTAATGAAGGTAAAGGAGTTGGGTGTTTATAATGTGGATCACATACAGTTCAGTTGGAGAAGACCCTATTGAAAATGTGACTTGTGGGCAATAGTTTAAAATGATGGACTGACCACAGTCTTCCAGAGAGGATGAGAAACGGGTCCAGGTACTACTTCTTCACCTTTTGTGAAGCAAAAAGAGTGCTTTCAAATATTTCACTATCAAAGACCTTGAAAAAAACCCAAATTCCTATCTGTACCCTTCTATTTAAATAGGTCTCACTGCGATAGCAATGACAACAGATATCAACAATTTGCCCTTTCCGATATCACTTCATTTTTTCTTTTATATTTCTCTTCTTTGGTCTTTCTCCCCTTTGCCCAAGCAATTCTGCAGAGCACGTGCAGTTTTTCATAGCTCTTTATCACACAGTCATGGTAATAAACACACAGCGAGTATCTCCTGTGGACGTAACACTTCACTGAACACTACAGACACATAACTCAAAATAGAGAGGCTTTCACCCTTGACTCCTAGGAGCTCAGCTTATAACTAAAGATTCCAGATAAAAATCATTAATAAGAGCTGAAGCAATGGGATCTATTCCAAACACAGACAGGTTCCTCCCATGCTAACAGGAGCCTGGTGGCCAAATGATGGACGAGTAATGGTAAGAACTCTAAGTGGGGGGTGGGGGGAAGTCCTCTAAGACTGGATAAGTTTTTATCCTCATATATTTATTTTATAAGAGGCATTGAACTTGATTCTGTAAAATACGCACCAAGAAAAGTCCTCCACAAGCTTATCAACCAATTGCCTCACCACTATTAGTCCTAAATTTCCAACCACTTGATAAATCGTTGGTAACTGTGTATCACAAGTATTTCTATGAATCAGTAACTAAGTATCTTAAACACATAAGAGATACGCAATTAGGCATACTGAATGAAAACTGAATAACCATGCTCTGTTCCAGTCATTTCATTTGTCATAAATTTAGTATAGTCATCGTTGCAGGAAAATTTGTGCAGACACACATGTTCACACACACACACACACACACACACACACACACATATCCAATGTCCACAGATGCATTTAAAATAAATAGCATGCATTTAATGAAGGTAAAGGAGTTGGGTGTTTATAATGTGGATCACATACAGTTCAGTTGGAGAAGACCCTATTGAAAATGTGACTTGTGGGCAATAGTTTAAAATGATGGACTGACCACAGTCTTCCAGAGAGGATGAGGGAAACGGGTCCAGGTACTACTTCTTCATTTCCTTCTTTATCAGTGGAGTTTTTCAATCAACCTAATCTAGCAGAACATTTCTCCTAGGCTACTGAGATATATTTGCAGGAAACAACCTTCCCCTCACTTAAAGAAATAGGTTTAACTCCTTCGCTCCTAGAATTCTATAATTTAGAGAAAAAGTGAGTTTTCCATAGCGTATTTAAAGGAGGAAAGAGAGATGAATCTATGTGGAAAATTAGATGAAGGGGTAGAAAATTGCATCTACCATAAAAGTCCAACTACATACAGATATATTCCTCCGTGAAAAACTGGAAGTTTCATTTAAAAATGGTACTTGCAAAGTCAGCAGCTGTTCTTAACAATGTCATCCCTGCTGCTGACATCATACTTTTTTACCTCATAATAAGGGACAATTTGGAGTCATTTTCCTTTTAATTTAAAGCGGTCCTTTTCCTTATTGTGTTTTTTTCCACTGCTCTTCCCACATGAGAGGTGACTGCGTTATTTGTGGAATATGATGAATCACTTCAACAAGAAATTGTGTGGCATCTGATGAAGGCTCTTTCTAGCATATAAATTAAGCTTGAATGGCAGGTTGGTCAAAAATTTCCCTTGAAAATGGACCTTGTTTGACAGGTAGAGTCAAGCATTGTCATTTTATCGGCAGGAGGTTTTTCTCAGCTAACTGATGTCTCTAACCTTTGTTAGGAGAAGTAGATCACCCCATCCCTGAAAAAAATTGATGAGATGAAAAGAGAGATCCAAGGGAGGAAACTGGAGAGATGTATTTAATAACTAGGAGATGAGGACTGCTAAAAGAAAAAGAAGCACTAGTAATACTGAATGATACTACAAAAGGATTCCTCTGGCTACAAAATAATATCCCAAGGAAGTAGCAAAATAAAGTATAACCATTCAACCAGTTGAGACAGACTTATGAATATTTTCCCAATTAAAAAAAAGTCCCCCATGGTATAAAGAGAGACTGTACGGAAGATATTTTATAACTCTAGTTTGTGATTTTTTCTTAGTTGGAAGATTTCTTTTCAATAGTTTAAAATGATGGACTGACCACAGTCTTCCAGAGAGGATGAGGGAAACGGGTCCAGGTACTACTTCTTCATTTCCTTCTTTATCAGTGGAGTTTTTCAATCAACCTAATCTAGCAGAACATTTCTCCTAGGCTACTGAGATATATTTGCAGGAAACAACCTTCCCCTCACTTAAAGAAATAGGTTTAACTCCTTCGCTCCTAGAATTCTATAATTTAGAGAAAAAGTGAGTTTTCCATAGCGTATTTAAAGGAGGAAAGAGAGATGAATCTATGTGGAAAATTAGATGAAGGGGTAGAAAATTGCATCTACCATAAAAGTCCAACTACATACAGATATATTCCTCCGTGAAAAACTGGAAGTTTCATTTAAAAATGGTACTTGCAAAGTCAGCAGCTGTTCTTAACAATGTCATCCCTGCTGCTGACATCATACTTTTTTACCTCATAATAAGGGACAATTTGGAGTCATTTTCCTTTTAATTTAAAGCGGTCCTTTTCCTTATTGTGTTTTTTTCCACTGCTCTTCCCACATGAGAGGTGACTGCGTTATTTGTGGAATATGATGAATCACTTCAACAAGAAATTGTGTGGCATCTGATGAAGGCTCTTTCTAGCATATAAATTAAGCTTGAATGGCAGGTTGGTCAAAAATTTCCCTTGAAAATGGACCTTGTTTGACAGGTAGAGTCAAGCATTGTCATTTTATCGGCAGGAGGTTTTTCTCAGCTAACTGATGTCTCTAACCTTTGTTAGGGAGAAGTAGATCACCCCCATCCCTGAAAATAATTGATGAGATGAAAAGAGAGATCCAAGGGAGGAAACTGGAGAGATGTATTTAATAACTAGGAGATGAGGACTGCTAAAAGAAAAAGAAGCACTAGTAATACTGAATGATACTACAAAAAGGATTCCTCTGGCTACAAAATAATATCCCAAGGAAGTAGCAAGATAAAGTATAACCATTCAACCAGTTGAGACAGACTTATGAATATTTTCCCAATTAAAAAAAAGTCCCCCATGGTATAAAGAGAGACTGTACGGAAGATATTTTATAACTCTAGTTTGTGATTTTTTCTTAGTTGGAAGATTTCTTTTTCTCTTAAACCTGTCTCTTAAATCTGGAAAAGGTAGAACTTAAATGGTCAATTTTAAGTTTTTGAAATCATTTTGCTTACCTCAAGATTTTAAAGCATTTTACTTGTGGTAGTATTAATAATAATCACTCTTCTTTCAGGAAATTCAATATATTTCATAGAAAAGCCAGCCAAGGAACAAAAACATCAAACAAGGGAAGATTCTCCGACATTCCACATGATGGCAGAAGATGTTTTCCTTATTAAGTAGTCAAAGCTTGCCGTTTTGTATTATTCTATTAAATATAGCAAGATAAGTAATCTCCCATATTCTCTAAGCCATTGTAGAGTAATTCGTTCTCAGGACAAACCAGAAGGGACCATGCGTTTTCTCATGTGAAAAACAAACAGTCTCAGAGAAAGAAAGAAATACCAAAGCCATCCTCCTCAAGTTTTCCTAAATAATGTTGATAATACAAAAAGTGTCTGTCAAAAGCACACTTAAAATGGAATCTTTTAGACTGCATTTCTCAAATGTCAATGATCATTTTTATATTGTTTATATTGTTAATCACAGTAGACAAATCCTGTAAATGCACTTTTGGAACAGACTGCTTTTCACAATCCTCTTTGCCTGTGGAGAGCTTCTTAGAAACTTTTTTTTTTTTTTTAAGGAACTCTTTCTCTGATTTGCAGCATGGCTCTTGCCCACTTGAAACTTCTGTAAAGCAGTGAGTCTCTTGCCCCACAACTAGATTTCTAGGCAGAACTAATCCAACAATTCGGTCAGCCCTAAAAGATAGTGATATTTCCTGTCTCATGGTGTGCATCTTGAAAACATGGGCTGTAAAGCTGAATTCCTCTACAATGTAGAAATATAGCAGCCCCTCTTAGGCCTTTTGGTGATCTAGTTTGTTGTCTCCTCACTTTGTTTTTTGTTTTTTTTTTCATAACAATGATGGTAAGATAAGGAAATGAACTCCAGTTTCATTAGTCCTCTATCTTCCTCAACTTCTCAAGTTCAAGTTATGGTCTGTCCCCCCATATTTTGTACTAGTGGAAGTAAGTGATGGCTCCTGTACAAAGTGAAGATTATTATGAATGTAAAATGTACAATGTAGCTTATCAACCTAACTATAATGTTCACAAAATATTAAATGAGCAAAGCTCAGCAGGAAATGGTTGATACTGATGCCTTCATTTAACTATAAGATGAAATCAACCCAGGCAAAATAATCACATCTTGCATTTTTTTAAATTGCCTTTAGTGTGCTTACAATGGACTTATACATCAATTACAGCAGCTGATTTTCAAGTATACCTTATGCTATAGTTGTAACTGTCAATTTATACATTTTGTAACTGAGAAGTTACTTTCTTCCTAAGATAAAATTGTAGCTCCTATTTCTACTATGTCAATTGAACAGAATAAAAATCATATGATAGTAGTATACATAAGTGATAGTTTCAGTTTTGTATTAATAAGGACATTAGGTCAAGATTATTTTCAGGAGACCTCATAGTAGATATCAAGTGTTCTACAATCAACTTGCTTCCTTGTAGCAGTCTTACTTTCGAGACCTGTATATATCTGGATTGTGGAGATGGTGACATAAATATATACAGATGTTGAAACTCATCAGATTTTATACATTTAATTTTGATGGTGATAGTAAAGAATCTGCCTGCCAGTAGAGGAGACATAGAGACATCGGTTAGAACCCTGGGTCAGTTTTCACAATCCTCTTTGCCTGTGGAGAGCTTCTTAGAAACTTTTTTTTTTTTTTTAAGGAACTCTTTCTCTGATTTGCAGCATGGCTCTTGCCCACTTGAAACTTCTGTAAAGCAGTGAGTCTCTTGCCCCACAACTAGATTTCTAGGCAGAACTAATCCAACAATTCGGTCAGCCCTAAAAGATAGTGATATTTCCTGTCTCATGGTGTGCATCTTGAAAACATGGGCTGTAAAGCTGAATTCCTCTACAATGTAGAAATATAGCAGCCCCTCTTAGGCCTTTTGGTGATCTAGTTTGTTGTCTCCTCACTTTGTTTTTTGTTTTTTTTTTCATAACAATGATGGTAAGATAAGGAAATGAACTCCAGTTTCATTAGTCCTCTATCTTCCTCAACTTCTCAAGTTCAAGTTATGGTCTGTCCCCCCATATTTTGTACTAGTGGAAGTAAGTGATGGCTCCTGTACAAAGTGAAGATTATTATGAATGTAAAATGTACAATGTAGCTTATCAACCTAACTATAATGTTCACAAAATATTAAATGAGCAAAGCTCAGCAGGGAAATGGTTGATACTGATGCCTTCATTTAACTATAAGATGAAATCAACCCAGGCAAAATAATCACATCTTGCATTTTTTTAAATTGCCTTTAGTGTGCTTACAATGGACTTATACATCAATTACAGCAGCTGATTTTCAAGTATACCTTATGCTATAGTTGTAACTGTCAATTTATACATTTTGTAACTGAGAAGTTACTTTCTTCCTAAGATAAAATTGTAGCTCCTATTTCTACTATGTCAATTGAACAGAATAAAAAAATCATATGATAGTAGTATACATAAGTGATAGTTTCAGTTTTGTATTAATAAGGACATTAGGTCAAGATTATTTTCAGGAGACCTCATAGTAGATATCAAGTGTTCTACAATCAACTTGCTTCCTTGTAGCAGTCTTACTTTCGAGACCTGTATATATCTGGATTGTGGAGATGGTGACATAAATATATACAGATGTTGAAACTCATCAGATTTTATACATTTAATTTTGATGGTGATAGTAAAGAATCTGCCTGCCAGTAGAGGAGACATAAGAGACATCGGTTAGAACCCTGGGTCAGGAGAAGGGCGTGGCAACCCAGTCCAATCTTCTTGTTTGGGCCACAGTCCATGGGGTCTCAAAGAGTCAGACAAGACTGAAAGGACTTAGCATGTGCACAATTCTTCAATAAAGCTGGAGGAAAAAGCCTTTGTAATATTAATTTTTTCAAATAAGTTCATTGAAACAATAAATAGAAAATTCTGAAAATAGAGATGAATTAAAACATTGAAATTTAAAAGATCACTGTAAGTTTGTGATGAGAGCACAATCAAGAAGCATAAATATTCAGAGTTGCTCTCAGAATGTGTATTTGACACGACAGTAGTCAGCCTCACTGAAATGCCAATCTTAGTGTCAATCTTATTGAAACAACAGGAAGTCAATCTTAGTGGATCCACCAGTGACAGCTTAGAGGTCCTAAATGGTGCAGAGGTGACCATTTCTAGTCCTTTACTATGATGAAGAATTGATGGCATGATCTTACCTTCAATGGATGTAATAGATAAAAAGTTCTAAGGGAAACAAAAAGCTCACTACTCATTGATTATATGAGAACAAACTTATGAATACTTATGAAGTGATATCAGGTTATTTGGCTCAGCTACTATGAGCTATAAGCTACTATGCTGATCTACATTAATAAAGTGCTAACAGAAAGAATTATACAAGGCAGCATAATTAACTTTAATATTAACATCAATAGATCTGAGTAACATTGAAATTTTGAAAAGTATACCTTCCTCATGTGTTCCTAAAAGCAGTATAAGTGCCAGGAGAAGATATACCCATTTACTATCTATGTTTTTGTTAGTTGTTCAGTTTTGTTTGGCTCTTTGCGACCTCATGGACTGTAGTCCACAGCATCACCTGTTCATGGAATTCTCTGGGAAAGAATACTGGAGTGGGTTGCAATGACCTCTTTGAGAGGATCTTCCCTGCAAAAGAATCAAACTTGGGACTCTTGTACTACAGGCAGATTCTTTACTGTTTGAGCCACCAGGGAAGCCTGCTATTAATATATTTATACACAAAAAAGTTCAGGATTCATGTCGATAGTTTGAGCAAGCCATACCTGTCCAAATACTATGGCACTTCTTATATACTCCTAGACTTTTAAAACTAGAGGTTCTTTAAGACTATTCAGCTATCAGTCCAACTAAGGTTTTCTGTTAAGGAAAATATTACCAGAATCACAGATTTGCTCAGGCAAAACTGAGGATAAAACCCCACTCTTCTAACCACTAGCAAATTGTTTTACCAGTAGATTATTCACACACTTTCAATTTATGACTTATAGATTGCTCAAGTATCATAGTGACTAGAGTCTAGAACTCAGAAAATTTTATGATCTGTCAAGAAATTGTTGCCCAAGCAAACCAAAACATGATAAAACTGGTTTCTGTCTACAATAATCCTTCCAGACTTGGGGTTGGAGAGTAGTGTAGGAAAATAGAAACCAAGTAAGAAGATGGGAAACAGAGGGCTTCCATGGTTGGATCCACCAGTGACAGCTTAGAGGTCCTAAATGGTGCAGAGGTGACCATTTCTAGTCCTTTACTATGATGAAGAATTGATGGCATGATCTTACCTTCAATGGATGTAATAGATAAAAAGTTCTAAGGGAAACAAAAAGCTCACTACTCATTGATTATATGAGAACAAACTTATGAATACTTATGAAGTGATATCAGGTTATTTGGCTCAGCTACTATGAGCTATAAGCTACTATGCTGATCTACATTAATAAAGTGCTAACAGAAAGAATTATACAAGGCAGCATAATTAACTTTAATATTAACATCAATAGATCTGAGTAACATTGAAATTTTGAAAAGTATACCTTCCTCATGTGTTCCTAAAAGCAGTATAAGTGCCAGGAGAAGATATACCCATTTACTATCTATGTTTTTGTTAGTTGTTCAGTTTTGTTTGGCTCTTTGCGACCTCATGGACTGTAGTCCACAGCATCACCTGTTCATGGAATTCTCTGGGAAAGAATACTGGAGTGGGTTGCAATGACCTCTTTGAGAGGATCTTCCCTGCAAAAGAATCAAACTTGGGACTCTTGTACTACAGGCAGATTCTTTACTGTTTGAGCCACCAGGGAAGCCTGCTATTAATATATTTATACACAAAAAAGTTCAGGATTCATGTCGATAGTTTGAGCAAGCCATACCTGTCCAAATACTATGGCACTTCTTATATACTCCTAGACTTTTAAAACTAGAGGTTCTTTAAGACTATTCAGCTATCAGTCCAACTAAGGTTTTCTGTTAAGGAAAATATTACCAGAATCACAGATTTGCTCAGGCAAAACTGAGGATAAAACCCCACTCTTCTAACCACTAGCAAATTGTTTTACCAGTAGATTATTCACACACTTTCAATTTATGACTTATAGATTGCTCAAGTATCATAGTGACTAGAGTCTAGAACTCAGAAAATTTTATGATCTGTCAAGAAATTGTTGCCCAAGCAAACCAAAACATGATAAAACTGGTTTCTGTCTACAATAATCCTTCCAGACTTGGGGTTGGAGAGTAGTGTAGGAAAATAGAAACCAAGTAAGAAGATGGGAAACAGAGCATGTTGAAGTTGGTCTTCAGTCAACTGGTTGATGAGAAAAATCATTTGCATGGAAATAGGGAAGATAGTTTCTTGGTTACTGTCTCTGATATCATAAATATTGGATGACTTTCCACTGGGAGTTGTATAGTCGGGGAGTAAAGAAATCTTAAGGAATTCTTTAATTAAGTGTCATGTCTCTGAGGTGTGAATCCTTCTAGCAATCCTGCCTAGACAGCCCATTTTACAGATGAGAAAAGTGAGTCAGAAAGTATCTTGGTCACTTAGGTAGTTGGGATGTAGTGATTAATATTAGGCCACTTTCATATTCTGTTTGCTAAACCAACATCAATATAAGATTGTGTCTCTGATGGTATCTTTTGGATTCTAAGTATAATGTCATAAATATTTTAAATAACTGTGAGATAATTATCTATTATTCTTTAACTAAAATCAGAGATCTATGCTAATACCTTGATTAGGAATCAAATGTTCCTTGTACTTGTTTCCCTCATTTTCTTCCACACCTATTAAATGTTGCTTTGTCACAAGAGTTTATCATTAGCATACAGAGTCCAGATAAGGGAGATCCCACAGTCCTGTGATCATTTCAATTGTACAGCTTGGGACTTTGTCCAGCTCTGCTACTTTTCTTTAGGCCTATAGTATAAAACTACATGTTTCAATCATTTTGTGGTTTGATATACGGGCATAATAACCTGCCTTATTTTTTTGAATTAATTCTTTAAATAAATCTGATATTTGCAATCCATTTTTTCCTTAAAAGTAAAGACAATGATTGCTTAATTTTAAGCATTGTTTCTAACAGGGTTTATTTTTCTAGAACACAAATACATTTTAAACAATCTTTGATTTACAAAACTTTCATGCTTCACTTCTGTGTCTGTATAAATCAAAGTGCAACTGTACCTTTATTGACAATTGTCATTTAAATTATTTTTTAACCTTAGACTATAGTTCCAAATTTGCATTGACGTTCCATTTCTTCTCTGTTGGACCCAAGTATCATAGTGACTAGAGTCTAGAACTCAGAAAATTTTATGATCTGTCAAGAAATTGTTGCCCAAGCAAACCAAAACATGATAAAACTGGTTTCTGTCTACAATAATCCTTCCAGACTTGGGGTTGGAGAGTAGTGTAGGAAAATAGAAACCAAGTAAGAAGATGGGAAACAGAGCATGTTGAAGTTGGTCTTCAGTCAACTGGTTGATGAGAAAAATCATTTGCATGGAAATAGGGAAGATAGTTTCTTGGTTACTGTCTCTGATATCATAAATATTGGATGACTTTCCACTGGGAGTTGTATAGTCGGGGAGTAAAGAAATCTTAAGGAATTCTTTAATTAAGTGTCATGTCTCTGAGGTGTGAATCCTTCTAGCAATCCTGCCTAGACAGCCCATTTTACAGATGAGAAAAGTGAGTCAGAAAGTATCTTGGTCACTTAGGTAGTTGGGATGTAGTGATTAATATTAGGCCACTTTCATATTCTGTTTGCTAAACCAACATCAATATAAGATTGTGTCTCTGATGGTATCTTTTGGATTCTAAGTATAATGTCATAAATATTTTAAATAACTGTGAGATAATTATCTATTATTCTTTAACTAAAATCAGAGATCTATGCTAATACCTTGATTAGGAATCAAATGTTCCTTGTACTTGTTTCCCTCATTTTCTTCCACACCTATTAAATGTTGCTTTGTCACAAGAGTTTATCATTAGCATACAGAGTCCAGATAAGGGAGATCCCACAGTCCTGTGATCATTTCAATTGTACAGCTTGGGACTTTGTCCAGCTCTGCTACTTTTCTTTAGGCCTATAGTATAAAACTACATGTTTCAATCATTTTGTGGTTTGATATACGGGCATAATAACCTGCCTTATTTTTTTGAATTAATTCTTTAAATAAATCTGATATTTGCAATCCATTTTTTCCTTAAAAGTAAAGACAATGATTGCTTAATTTTAAGCATTGTTTCTAACAGGGTTTATTTTTCTAGAACACAAATACATTTTAAACAATCTTTGATTTACAAAACTTTCATGCTTCACTTCTGTGTCTGTATAAATCAAAGTGCAACTGTACCTTTATTGACAATTGTCATTTAAATTATTTTTTAACCTTAGACTATAGTTCCAAATTTGCATTGACGTTCCATTTACTTCTCTGTTGGAATGTAGATGCTTTTAAGGACTTCCCTGGTGGCTCATTGATAAATAACCCACTTGCAGTGCAGAAAACTCAGCTTTGATCCCTGGGTCAGGAAAATCTCCTGGAGAAGGAAATGGCAACCTACTCCAGTGTTCTTGCCTGGAAAATCCCAGAGACAGAAGAGCCTGGAGGCCAGCAGTCCATGGGGTTGCAAAGAGTCGGATGTGTCTTACTGATTAAATGACAAGTCACACCAATGTAATTTAAGATATGATGACTGGGCACCCCAATGGCAGACAAGAGCAGGGCAGAGGGTGAAAGGTAGGAGAAAAAATCTTAAGACATGAGATTTTTGCAACAAACTTGATATGTTGCCCCTAAGTATAGTATATAGCAACTTCAAGAAATGTGTTAATATTTTGACATTTTATTTCAAACTACAAGCAGACGCTGTTATCAACATGGGAATACCAGCCTTTTTAAACATCATTTTGGAATATATTTTTCCATGACACACATCTAAACTGTTATGCAGGATTATAAAGTTAGTAGTTCTCACAGACCAATAGACCCTGGATCTGAAAAAGACTTTTAAGGCATGCAGAACTCCTGTCTTTAGGCAAAGAAGATGATAATTATATTTATATTAAAGGTAACACACTAAAAATAGATAACACACTGAAGCATCATGTATGTAAATGGGTTCTGAGATACCTTTACCACCGTCGGTGACTTGGTCTAGATGAATACAGAGGTTTACATGTTAAGAAACTATTACTTTTCATAGAAGTCTACACCAATGTGTGTCTTCAGCATGAAGGGAGCATCTAATTTAACTCTCAATTTGCAGGATTGATTGTTTATATGTTAAATAGTATAGTTAAAATTTCACAGAATAAGAAAGCCAAAGTCTCTTGATTTTCACCTGGGTGCATTTTCTTTTACTTCACATATAAATTTGAAATGGGATCTATACATGAGAAAAAGCAGTGATGTGGGTAGAGGTGGATGGATAGGTTTGATGTTTTTGAGTTCCATGTCTAAATATAGTTATTTCTTTCTGATTTCTCCAGCCTTTATTGTCTAGTCCATTCTTGACTACCCATTTTTTCCTTAGTTATCTTTTTATGGCTTTTATGCCTTTGTCCTGTTTTTCAGTGTGAGTCTTCTCATCTGAGCACAGGGTATTAAATCAGCTTGAATTACACTCAGTCACTGACACAATACTTTTTCCATAAAAATGCTTAAAATGAATTTTATTGATTATAAAGTTAATGAAAAGTCATTACACATGATACTGAATTAATAATAAGACAGTTCTCAAAATATTTAGATATAGTATCCTTTTAAAAATGCTAATATGACAATAAGAGATTAAATAAAATTCAAAGTGATTTTATTTAACAAAGTCATTTGTTCAAAAAAAAAAAGTCCTTCCTGTGCCTAAAACTGTTTCCCATGTAATTCTAAGTATTTTTGATTAACACTTATCTTCATAAAAGGAAGCAATGGACTGCATGAGAAAATAGGTGGAGTAAAATAAAATAGGTTTCCCTGATGGCTCAGCAGGTTAAGAATCTGCCTGCAACACAGAAGATGCAGGAGATGCGGATACAATCTCTGGCCAGGAAAAGGAGAATCTCTGGCCTGGAGAAGGGAATGGCAACCCATTCTAGTATTCTGGCCTGGAATTTCACAGACAGAGGAAGCTGGAGGAGTACAGTCCATGGGAGCCTGGAGTTGAACATGACTGAGAGACGACCACACACAGAAAATGTTGCAAAATACGTAAAACATTTCTGCATATTCTAAAACAGAAGACTTCTACATGGAATTTAACATCCTCTCTAGAAGGCTCAGATGATTTCATTCTTAGTGCTGATTTCTGATTTTTATGATTATTTCCCTTTGCTTGAACTAAGATGTCAGACGTCACTTGCTGCTGTCTAAGGGTAGTACCCTTAGAGTATTTTTCCTCTATTTAATTTCTTGATTTTAAGACACAGGTGGTTTGCCAGGCTTGTTAGAATTGAGTGTAAAGTGAAAAAGGAACCTGAGGGCTTAAGTAGTAACTGAAAAATTGGGATCTATACATGAGAAAAGCAGTGATGTGGGTAGAGGTGGATGGATAGGTTTGATGTTTTTGAGTTCCATGTCTAAATATAGTTATTTCTTTCTGATTTCTCCAGCCTTTATTGTCTAGTCCATTCTTGACTACCCATTTTTTCCTTAGTTATCTTTTTATGGCTTTTATGCCTTTGTCCTGTTTTTCAGTGTGAGTCTTCTCATCTGAGCACAGGGTATTAAATCAGCTTGAATTACACTCAGTCACTGACACAATACTTTTTCCATAAAAATGCTTAAAATGAATTTTATTGATTATAAAGTTAATGAAAAGTCATTACACATGATACTGAATTAATAATAAGACAGTTCTCAAAATATTTAGATATAGTATCCTTTTAAAAATGCTAATATGACAATAAGAGATTAAATAAAATTCAAAGTGATTTTATTTAACAAAGTCATTTGTTCAAAAAAAAAAAGTCCTTCCTGTGCCTAAAACTGTTTCCCATGTAATTCTAAGTATTTTTGATTAACACTTATCTTCATAAAAGGAAGCAATGGACTGCATGAGAAAATAGGTGGAGTAAAATAAAATAGGTTTCCCTGATGGCTCAGCAGGTTAAGAATCTGCCTGCAACACAGAAGATGCAGGAGATGCGGATACAATCTCTGGCCAGGAAAAGGAGAATCTCTGGCCTGGAGAAGGGAATGGCAACCCATTCTAGTATTCTGGCCTGGAATTTCACAGACAGAGGAAGCTGGAGGAGTACAGTCCATGGGAGCCTGGAGTTGAACATGACTGAGAGACGACCACACACAGAAAATGTTGCAAAATACGTAAAACATTTCTGCATATTCTAAAACAGAAGACTTCTACATGGAATTTAACATCCTCTCTAGAAGGCTCAGATGATTTCATTCTTAGTGCTGATTTCTGATTTTTATGATTATTTCCCTTTGCTTGAACTAAGATGTCAGACGTCACTTGCTGCTGTCTAAGGGTAGTACCCTTAGAGTATTTTTCCTCTATTTAATTTCTTGATTTTAAGACACAGGTGGTTTGCCAGGCTTGTTAGAATTGAGTGTAAAGTATGGATTAATAAAAAGACTCTGGAACCTGAGGGCATTAAGTAGTAACTGAATTTTAATTATTAGACTTTGTAAGATGGATTTGGCTTCTCAGTGACTAGATTTATCTACATGTTTCATTCTTCTCTGTGCCCCAGATATAAAAGATTGATGAATTATCAGCTTTCAGGATAGCTGAACTGTAAATTTACTGGATCCCCAGTGTTTTAAGCAAATTTTCTCTTCCTGACAAAATATTTGTCTTTATTATTCTGTAACAGTCACTCTGTATGTTATCTTCTGATGATGGCTATACTAGTTAATTTGTTGTTTAGTTGCTTAGTTGTCCGAGTCATTGTAACACCATGGATTGCAGCATGCTGGCTTCTCTGTCCTTCACTATCTCTCAGAGTTTACTCGAGTTTATGTCCATCGAGTCGGTGATACTATTCAACCATCTCACCCTCTGTAAACCCCTTCTCCTTCTGCCTTCAACCTTTCGCAGCTTTAGGGTATTTTTTAATGAGCCAACTCTTCACATCAGGTGGCCCAAATATTGGAATTTCAGTATCAGTCTTCAAATGAATATTCAGGTTTGATTTCCTTTAGGATTCACTGTTTTGATCTCCTTAATGGAGACTTCAAATATTGATCCTTACTCCTCCTCTAGTGTTGGGTATGTATTTTCAGGGGGTCTTGGCTGATTGCAAGTAATGCTAACAACTCAGCAGCTCAGGTACATGTCACCTTATTCCATTCATGCTGCTCAGTTTCTAACCACACACTTTTCCTCACCTCTCTCAAGCTCTCCAGCTTCTAAATTTTCTTCCTCCACTAAGTCCTCCCTCCTTATTCTGCTACAAGATGGTAGGATTGCTACTGTCAGTTGAAACACTTCCTCTACTCTGCTCTTCCATGGTAAGTCAGTGTAAGGCTGAAGGAATGGGCTTTTGTTTGTTTGGAGGAACTATAGATTCATAGTTGATATGTTATGTATGGTGCAAGAGTGCAAGATACGGATCAAAGTTCACATTCTGCACATGAATATCCAGTTTTTTCCAGTACCTTTTATTAGCAGATGACTGCTTCTTCACTGAATTGACCTTACATTGTTGTCAAAAATCCTTATATGTCATGGAGGAGTGGGATGAGGGGGACTGGGATAGGGGACAGGGCCAGGGATATGCATATGACTGACCTGGGAACATGCCTGTCTGTGAACCAAAAAACTCTGTAAAAATTCAAAAAAAAAAAAAAAACAAATCCCTATATGGAAGAGTTTATTTCTTGGCTGTCTACTCTGCTCCTTGATCTAGCAGTGTGGCAAAATACAAGAAAGGTGGTTCTAAGTTTTTTAAAGGGCTAGAAGTGTCCCTCAAGCTCAAAGCAGTGATTCTCTGCCCACAGAGGTAATCCCAGAAAACTACCTTTAATTGTTGGCCTCCTAGTCTGGATTTGTTTATATAGTAAGTGCTCAATACTTCTGACACTCTGGACTCCCCTCAGAAAGCAATATCAACCTCTCTTCTATCTAATTCTTTGGGCATAAGTATGGACACATGCATTGAGAGAAGGAAATGTAAAACTTGTAGATTAAGGTAAATACGTCTGTGTTTTTTAAAAATTCTCTCCAAGTTCACCAGAAGATAAAGAGGGATACTCAGGTGAAGTGGAGAAGCAGGACAGAAATTCGAACTAACACTGTTTAACATGTAACAGACCATGGCTAAAGGTTAGAATCCCAAATAATGTTAAAGATGCATTGACTTTGGAAAATCATTTGCAATGAAGCTCTGAACACCATAGTTTCTAATGAAAAGTCTATTCAAATCCATACATAATATTTATGAATATTAATATGTATACATATGATGATTTATTACATTTATGTTCACTCAGCATGCATTAGCATATATGCTTAGTTACTCTCAAATTTTGCCAATTTCAGGAATTATTAAATATAAAGAAAGTTTAGAAAAGTTACATTCAATGTTGAATATAAATTCAAAATTTATGTAATAAATAATATACCAAAAATATATAGTTCCCTCTTCTCTCCAAATTATAGCTCTTATTTTCTAGTTTTAAACTGTCGTTCATTGCTCCCTATAGATTCATAGTTATGTATGGTGCAAGAGTGCAAGATACGGATCAAAGTTCACATTCTGCACATGAATATCCAGTTTTTTCCAGTACCTTTTATTAGCAGATGACTGCTTCTTCACTGAATTGACCTTACATTGTTGTCAAAAATCCTTATATGTCATGGAGGAGTGGGATGAGGGGGACTGGGATAGGGGACAGGGCCAGGGATATGCATATGACTGACCTGGGAACATGCCTGTCTGTGAACCAAAAAACTCTGTAAAAATTCAAAAAAAAAAAAAAAACAAATCCCTATATGGAAGAGTTTATTTCTTGGCTGTCTACTCTGCTCCTTGATCTAGCAGTGTGGCAAAATACAAGAAAGGTGGTTCTAAGTTTTTAAGGACTAGAAGTGTCCCTCAAGCTCAAAGCAGTGATTCTCTGCCCACAGAGGTAATCCCAGAAAACTACCTTTAATTGTTGGCCTCCTAGTCTGGATTTGTTTATATAGTAAGTGCTCAATACTTCTGACACTCTGGACTCCCCTCAGAAAGCAATATCAACCTCTCTTCTATCTAATTCTTTGGGCATAAGTATGGACACATGCATTGAGAGAAGGAAATGTAAAACTTGTAGATTAAGGTAAATACGTCTGTGTTTTTTAAAAATTCTCTCCAAGTTCACCAGAAGATAAAGAGGGATACTCAGGTGAAGTGGAGAAGCAGGACAGAAATTCGAACTAACACTGTTTAACATGTAACAGACCATGGCTAAAGGTTAGAATCCCAAATAATGTTAAAGATGCATTGACTTTGGAAAATCATTTGCAATGAAGCTCTGAACACCATAGTTTCTAATGAAAAGTCTATTCAAATCCATACATAATATTTATGAATATTAATATGTATACATATGATGATTTATTACATTTATGTTCACTCAGCATGCATTAGCATATATGCTTAGTTACTCTCAAATTTTGCCAATTTCAGGAATTATTAAATATAAAGAAAGTTTAGAAAAGTTACATTCAATGTTGAATATAAATTCAAAATTTATGTAATAAATAATATACCAAAAATATATAGTTCCCTCTTCTCTCCAAATTATAGCTCTTATTTTCTAGTTTTTTTAAACTGGTGTTCAGTTGCTCAGTCCTGTACGACTCTTTGAGACCCCATGAACTGCAGCATGTCAGACTTCTCCGTCATTTACTATCTCCCAGAGTTTGCTCAAACTCATGTCCTTTGAATCGATGATGTCATCCAACTATCTCAGCTGCTGTCACCTCCTTCTCCTCCTGCCATCAATCTTTTCTGGCATCAGGGTCTTTTCTATTAAACTGTTTCTCTATTAAATTCTTCTATTCTGTTTCTACTAAGTAATTTCTGTGGAAATGTTTAGATGTCTTGGGGAAAACACTGTACTTTGAATAGATCAAATAAAGTAAGTGTACAGTATCAGACCATACAGTGTTAGTTACATAAAGATATCATGGAGGGCTTCCCCTGGTGGTCCAGTGGGTAAGGGCACCGCCTTGCAGTGCAAGGGGTGCTGGTTCGATCCCTGGCCTGGGAAGATCTCACGTGCCGCGGAGCGGCTGGACGGATGTGTCCAATTACCGAGCTGGAGCTCTGGAGCGCATGCGCCCAGAGCCAGTGCTCTGCAACAACAGACGCCACCGCGATGGGAGGCCCATAGGAGCCAAAGAACAAAGACGGATGGAAATAGAGAAATGAAAGACCAATAGAAGTGGCCCACCTGCTCCTCTCCCTCCCCAACCCAACCCTCGCCCAAAATGTAAAATAAATAAATAAATCTTAAAAAAAAAGATATCATGGAATAATACTCTTTACATTGAAAGTGCTAGGGACCAGGATCATCAATGACTTGCTAAAACACAGTGAGCTAATAAGTTGCTGGAGGCCACAGTTACATTTTCAGCCCATTCTCCCTCCTCTTCTAAACAAAAACAATGAGCAATGGTTAAAAACTAAAATGTAAAAAGACCTATACTTACCACATAGGATTGCAAAGATTGGAAGACTCTATCTCCACCCTCAAGAAGTTTAGCAGAAGCTAGAAGGTGACATGTACATGAACATAGAGCATATATGTGTGATATTCAGGATCTGGGAAAGGGTTCAAACTGAACTGAGTCCAAGTACTGGTAGAAGGGAAGGAAGAGAAAGAGGAAGAGGAGAGGATGAGGAAGCAACAGAAAGCAAATTCTCTTCAAGTTGTACCAATGAGTAGAGGCCCCTGAAGTGGTCCTTGCAGGAGGGAATTTGAAAACTGAGGGAAGAGAAAGAAAAGAAACAGGAAAAACCTGTAAAGATGAGGATGCAAGAAAGTCAAATGGGAAGCATCTTATTTCCTCTTTGCCACAGCATTCCATGCAGGTATCTGCGCCCCCGTGAAATGCTATGCTTTTGTGAAGACTGGCTGTGCTCCCATCTGGTGACTGCACTTGGTACATGGAAGCCAGTGTGTACCTTGAGAGAGGGACATTGTTGCATGTACTGTTCCACTGCAATCCACATGGGACAAGATGGAAAAACAAACTTGATCGTTTTGTGATCAGCACGCATGAGAAACAACCTTTGTGTCCCATTCCAACATTTTTTTGCTTTTCTTTAACTAAAGGTGGAGATGGCCTTCAGTAAAAGTAATCCACACCCAAGCCTCATAACAGTAACGTATGGCCTGGCAACTTTCCAGCTCCTCCATGACAGGGAACAAAGCACTCTCCAATTTAATAACTAAATTAATTTTTTCCTCCCACAACAGCATGTGCAATTATTAAAGTCAGAAAGATCTTGGCAGCCTCTTGCACTGGTAAATAGAATGCTGCATTCTCATCGTATGATTAATTAATGTTCCTGATTCAAGGAGATATGGAATCGCTGTACGTTCCTTGTGTTATTGAATAACCTCACGTGCATTATTGCCCAGGCAATTTTTGCATCCATGCAGTTAAATCACAAGTAATCGATCTCAAAAGTTTAAGTTTCTGCTGAAGCCCTGCATGGGTGATAGAAAGCAGAACTTGTGTATGTGCTTGAATGAGAGAAAATAAGAAGGAAAGTCTGTGTTAGCTAGGTGATTGTGTCTGAGAATCCATATTACTTCTTACTCATCCATGGTTTTCAGTCTCATTGAGTATTTCCTTAAAGTTGTTTCCTTATTAACACACCAAGAATGCTAAAAAAACAAAAAACAGCAATCAAAAAGCCTGTCCATGTGAGTCTTGAAAGTTATAACTTTCCACTTATCAGTGGTTTCACACCAATAAAGCTATTCTCCAGGGTCAAGGGAGTATGAATCGAATGTTTTGGGGAATCCAACGAGGAGATGTTATGGAACCAAGAGTATTTCATCTCTCATTTCTAGCATATTCTGGACTGAATAAGAAAGAGACACATTGAATCGCCTAACAAGCTGTCTCAAAAACTGCAAAATAAGCCCAAAGGACAAATTTATATAATACCTGCTACTTGGCTTCTCAAAGTTGAGCATTGAATTATTAGAGCTGCACATTCCTTCCAAAAGAAACAAATATCTTTCTCACAGTTAACTGATGTAAGGAGATATTCAGATGGAGATGATCACATCTTTTAAGAAATCTCTGCATCATTCATGAGTTGGGATTTTATTCCCTCAAATGACCTTTGGGATTTCTAGGGCATCAGAATACTCCAGAGAGGGCTCTGTCCCCAGTGAAGAGTTCATCACACCTAGGAAACAACCACCTCGTCATGTTGAATGATTTCCTCCAATGAAACATTAGTACAGAAAGTCAAGGAGAAAAGCAAATTGTGCCACAAACAAACACGGGGTGAAAAAAATCCAGGAAATGCCAAGAATTAGTAACCCACATATGTAATGTTAGAGAAATAAAATGCATTTATCTATTTAAAAACCACTTTCCCAGTCTGCCTTCAAGAGACTACACATCATAGAATCACTTTGTTTGCTTTTTTTACCAAACTGAGATGCTTTCAAATGGAAGAAAATTCCTATATATGGGTAATATGAAAGAAATAGATACTGACACTCTTGAATAATTCAGGAATCTGCTGAAAAGATTTTGAAAATTCTACTTTCACAAAACCCCAACGTTTAGATCCTTAATATTGCTTTCCAGTTAGACTCCTGGAGTACTGATGAGGATTATTGAATTGAGCTAAGGTGATTGTGTCTGAGAATCCATATTACTTCTTACTCATCCATGGTTTTCAGTCTCATTGAGTATTTCCTTAAAGTTGTTTCCTTATTAACACACCAAGAATGCTAAAAAAACAAAAAACAGCAATCAAAAAGCCTGTCCATGTGAGTCTTGAAAGTTATAACTTTCCACTTATCAGTGGTTTCACACCAATAAAGCTATTCTCCAGGGTCAAGGGAGTATGAATCGAATGTTTTGGGGAATCCAACGAGGAGATGTTATGGAACCAAGAGTATTTCATCTCTCATTTCTAGCATATTCTGGACTGAATAAGAAAGAGACACATTGAATCGCCTAACAAGCTGTCTCAAAAACTGCAAAATAAGCCCAAAGGACAAATTTATATAATACCTGCTACTTGGCTTCTCAAAGTTGAGCATTGAATTATTAGAGCTGCACATTCCTTCCAAAAGAAACAAATATCTTTCTCACAGTTAACTGATGTAAGGAGATATTCAGATGGAGATGATCACATCTTTTAAGAAATCTCTGCATCATTCATGAGTTGGGATTTTATTCCCTCAAATGACCTTTGGGATTTCTAGGGCATCAGAATACTCCAGAGAGGGCTCTGTCCCCAGTGAAGAGTTCATCACACCTAGGAAACAACCACCTCGTCATGTTGAATGATTTCCTCCAATGAAACATTAGTACAGAAAGTCAAGGAGAAAAGCAAATTGTGCCACAAACAAACACGGGGTGAAAAAAATCCAGGAAATGCCAAGAATTAGTAACCCACATATGTAATGTTAGAGAAATAAAATGCATTTATCTATTTAAAAACCACTTTCCCAGTCTGCCTTCAAGAGACTACACATCATAGAATCACTTTGTTTGCTTTTTTTACCAAACTGAGATGCTTTCAAATGGAAGAAAATTCCTATATATGGGTAATATGAAAGAAATAGATACTGACACTCTTGAATAATTCAGGAATCTGCTGAAAAGATTTTGAAAATTCTACTTTCACAAAACCCCAACGTTTAGATCCTTAATATTGCTTTCCAGTTAGACTCCTGGAGTACTGATGAGGATTATTGAATTGAGCTAAGGTAATTGGTAACAGCCATGGAAGGAAAAATGATTCCGGGTAAAAGAAAATGACAGTCTCAGTGTGTCTCCTTCATTTTGTAGCTGCGTTATGCCTAGCAAAAGCACAGAGTCTCATGACCACATGGGCTTTACTGAAATATTATGTTTCCCAATACTCAAATGTTCTTTGCTTTTTATTTCTATATCCTTCTAATCCTTACATATTTTGTTTTCCTTTCTCTCTAGAGCTTTTATATGTCTGAACCTTCTGAAATCTCTCATACATTTATCACTCAGTAAATTTCAATTAAATATGGAAGCAAAAATAATATTCATAACTTAGTATTTATTTTCTGCTATTTCTTAAAATTTTCCCGGCTTTTCAAGTGTCAGTCAGAGCTGAAAATTCTGGCAACATTGTCTAGGACTGGCTGACTCGGGAAAATGGGTTCTCTAAATTTGAACCCAGAATTGCTGTGTGGTTGGATAGAGCTAAAATTGTTCTGGACTCAATTTCTCCCTCTTAAAGAAAGTCACTCTTGTTTCACAGGAAAGCAGAAAGGTAAACATAATGCTAGATAATTTTTTTTTCTGGAAGAAATAAGGTGTTCTCAGAACTCAAGACATTGTCATTTTTCATTCTCCTGAAAGATATTATGAGAGTAGAAGATATTATGTTTAAAATTGCCTTCTAATTTCCTACTAAAGGCATTTAAATGATGATTATAGCCTGTCAAATAATTATTTTTTCAAAAAAGCAAGAAAATAAGAAAATTAAGACCCAAGAAGCAGGACATAAGTAATAAGTTAAATACAGATTTGTGATACCAGTGTTTATTTTTCTTCTATAGAAAATGCCTTCAATTTTAAACATACAATATTAGTATTAGCAAAGTACATTAGACCATTGTACAGCTTGTTGTAGATCCAAAGTGGTTCTGAAAACAGTTTCATGAAACAGAATCAATCATATCTGTAGTATGAAAACTTGGATTCAGATATAGTTCCCAGTCTGCCAAAAAGTTCAGTGTTCACTGAGAAAGTAATAAAAGAAAAAAAAAAAAAAAAAACATACTGAGGAAAATTCCGTTCCTTTTAGTATGCAGAGAGCACAAGTTGGAAGTAGCTTCACCTGCCAGTTGTGATTAATTTGCTATTTCTTACAACGTCTCACTTTGATTATTAATGATAATGATTTGATTTATGAGTTCTGTTCACTGAATATTCTCAATTTCCAAAGATGTTCTCTTTGGGGAAAAAAAGGAGAGGAAAAAAAAAGCTATTGGGGAGATAGCAACTCAGGTACTGCAATGTGGCATCATTTACCACTAGACGCTGGTTCAAATCTATCTCCCCACATTTTCCTGAGGTATACAGGGAAATCTAAAGGCCAGGGCAGAGATATTGTATATAATGAATGAGTGAGGAATATCAGGATCCACCTATGTTCTGAGGTTTTGTCTCCTTGTGTGTTATGAGAATAGAGAACATTTGGGACCAGGGCTTCTAGATTTTAAGGCTTTTTTTCTGTGCAGAATTATAACATGTAAATCCTGCGACAAGAATTGCATATTAATATTTTGTCATTCATGCATTTATTAAGAAGCTGAGATGTTTAAGGCTGTGTGAAAAGATGCCGATTCTCAGAATAGAATTATAGAGAATTAAGGCAATTAGAACTTGGAAGGGCTGTACACAGTGCTGTTTAAAATATCATAGCTTCTACCAGCTGACCTCCTCATTGATCACAGAAAATAAAATTCAGTAGAAATTAATTTTTCAATAAAGAAAAAAAATTAAGACCCAAGAAGCAGGACATAAGTAATAAGTTAAATACAGATTTGTGATACCAGTGTTTATTTTTCTTCTATAGAAAATGCCTTCAATTTTAAACATACAATATTAGTATTAGCAAAGTACATTAGACCATTGTACAGCTTGTTGTAGATCCAAAGTGGTTCTGAAAACAGTTTCATGAAACAGAATCAATCATATCTGTAGTATGAAAACTTGGATTCAGATATAGTTCCCAGTCTGCCAAAAAGTTCAGTGTTCACTGAGAAAGTAATAAAAGAAAAAAAAAAAAAAAAAAACATACTGAGGAAAATTCCGTTCCTTTTAGTATGCAGAGAGCACAAGTTGGAAGTAGCTTCACCTGCCAGTTGTGATTAATTTGCTATTTCTTACAACGTCTCACTTTGATTATTAATGATAATGATTTGATTTATGAGTTCTGTTCACTGAATATTCTCAATTTCCAAAGATGTTCTCTTTGGGGAAAAAAAGGAGAGGAAAAAAAAAGCTATTGGGGAGATAGCAACTCAGGTACTGCAATGTGGCATCATTTACCACTAGACGCTGGTTCAAATCTATCTCCCCACATTTTCCTGAGGTATACAGGGAAATCTAAAGGCCAGGGCAGAGATATTGTATATAATGAATGAGTGAGGAATATCAGGATCCACCTATGTTCTGAGGTTTTGTCTCCTTGTGTGTTATGAGAATAGAGAACATTTGGGACCAGGGCTTCTAGATTTTAAGGCTTTTTTTCTGTGCAGAATTATAACATGTAAATCCTGCGACAAGAATTGCATATTAATATTTTGTCATTCATGCATTTATTAAGAAGCTGAGATGTTTAAGGCTGTGTGAAAAGATGCCGATTCTCAGAATAGAATTATAGAGAATTAAGGCAATTAGAACTTGGAAGGGCTGTACACAGTGCTGTTTAAAATATCATAGCTTCTACCAGCTGACCTCCTCATTGATCACAGAAAATAAAATTCAGTAGAAATTAATATGGAGCTTTTCATATAGGCAAAAATAACTCAGGAATAATTGATTTTTAAAGGTTGAAAATTACAAAGGCTCTCATCTTCCTTGAGAAATATCTTCTAGGAAAGTAAATGTAAGACAGAAAAATAATGTAATCATATTTGCCCAGATCATAGCCTCTGCTGGGGATCTGAGGACCTGAAAAGATTTCAGAGTCCTTAGCACTGCCTCAGTGAAGTACTCACAGAAAGTTTATGAGCCTCTGGCCTCACTCAGTTTCCACAGAAAAAAGCATTAATAATAGTTTATTTTATTAGCTTTCCACAGGCTAGAGTCTGAGATGCAGAACCTCAGTCCTCATAACAAGACAGTGAGAGAATTATAGTTACCCCTTTTATAGATGTGGAAAGTAAGGCTCAGAGAGATTAAGGTACTGCCCCAGGTCACACAGCCAGGATGTGATGCTGATTGAGGCAGTGTGATCTCAAAACACTGTCATGGCACCCTCCCTCTTTATCTTTTCGTTTGATTTTGTTCAGTCCCTCAGTCATGTCTGACTCTTTGTGACCCCATGAATTGCAACACACCAGGCTTCCCTGCCCTTCACTGTCTTCCTGAGTTTGCTCAAACTCAAGTCCACTGATTTAATGATGCCATTCAACCATCTTATCTTCTGTCACCACCTTCCCTTCCTACCTTCAATCTTTCCCAGCATCAGAGTCTTTTCCAATGCGTTGGCTCTTCACATCATTTGACCAGTAATGACATGGCTACAAACTCTCTAATATCACACTTTACCACAAATGAATTCTATCTTATGCTGACCACAGGAAAAGCCTATCTCTTAGACTGAGCTCGGAATAAGGGTGGGAGTTTTTAGCTGTTGATATAAAACAAAGAGTAACTGCTTCTCCAGTGGCTTGTGTTCAGTCTGATAAGGTTCCTAAATCTGAGAATAGGATCCCTCAGTGTCTAGAACTTTTCAGAAATATCTCTCATTTCCTTGTCTACAAATTCTGTACCTGGAGCCAGCTAAACTGTCCCATTCACAAATAAAAATTGGGTTTACAAATGATGGAACACTGATCCTCATCAGGAGTGCTTGTTCAAAATTTAGGACCTGGGACAGTCTCTCAGAGACTGATTTTTAAACCTGAGTTTAAGGCTCCACATTGACATTTCAAGCTTCCCTTCTTGTTGTTCAGTCACTAAGTCATGTCTGACTCTTTGCAGCCCCATGAACTACAGGATTCCAGGTTCCTCTGTCCTTCACTATCTCCCAGTTTTTACCCCAATTCATGTCCATAAAGACAGTGATGCTGCCTAATCATCTCATCTGTTTGTTGCCCCCTTTCCTCTTTGCCTTCAATCTTTCCCAGCATCCTGCTCTTTTCTAATGAGTCAGCTCTTTGCTTCGGGTGGCCAAAGTATTGGAGCTTCAGCTTTAGCATCAGTCCACCCTATGTATATTCAGGGTGGATTTCCTTTAGGATTGACTAGTTCACTGTCCTCTGAGTTGGGCTGAAATGAAGTACATACCCTAGAAAACTATGTGGGACATGCCCTAAACTTCTCCTGCCAGTTGTCTTTTGCTTCTTTGAGTCTAACTGGTAGTGGTTCCAAAGTCCTATCATTCTGTCTCTCAAAAGACAATCTCTTTACCCTCTTGTCTCAAGTATCCATGAATACACTGGTGATTTCCAAGTTGGTCTTTCTAGTTTCGATCCCTAGCTCAGTTTCAGACTCATGTGCAATTATCAAATGGGCAGCTTCTTTTGGAAAACAAGTGAATACCCAGTTTCACTTGGATATCACTGGAATCTCATGACCACGTTTTCAAAATCCACATTGTTCTCCCTAAACTTCTTTTTACTCCTATACTGTGTTTTATTGTGCCTTGATACCCATTCCTGTCTAGATATCTGAAAATTTTTATATCCTTTGTCCTTGTCACCTGCAGCAATTTGGTCACATTTATGCCAATACTGGTGCTTCTATGGGATTCAGGTGACTTCTAATGCTGGAGACATGAGTTCAAACCCTGTTTATGATATAAAACAAAAAAGAGTAACTGCTTCTCCAGTGGCTTGTGTTCAGTCTGATAAGGTTCCTAAATCTGAGAATAGGATCCCTCAGTGTCTAGAACTTTTCAGAAATATCTCTCATTTCCTTGTCTACAAATTCTGTACCTGGAGCCAGCTAAACTGTCCCATTCACAAATAAAAATTGGGTTTACAAATGATGGAACACTGATCCTCATCAGGAGTGCTTGTTCAAAATTTAGGACCTGGGACAGTCTCTCAGAGACTGATTTTTAAACCTGAGTTTAAGGCTCCACATTGACATTTCAAGCTTCCCTTCTTGTTGTTCAGTCACTAAGTCATGTCTGACTCTTTGCAGCCCCATGAACTACAGGATTCCAGGTTCCTCTGTCCTTCACTATCTCCCAGTTTTTACCCCAATTCATGTCCATAAAGACAGTGATGCTGCCTAATCATCTCATCTGTTTGTTGCCCCCTTTCCTCTTTGCCTTCAATCTTTCCCAGCATCCTGCTCTTTTCTAATGAGTCAGCTCTTTGCTTCGGGTGGCCAAAGTATTGGAGCTTCAGCTTTAGCATCAGTCCACCCTATGTATATTCAGGGTGGATTTCCTTTAGGATTGACTAGTTCACTGTCCTCTGAGTTGGGCTGAAATGAAGTACATACCCTAGAAAACTATGTGGGACATGCCCTAAACTTCTCCTGCCAGTTGTCTTTTGCTTCTTTGAGTCTAACTGGTAGTGGTTCCAAAGTCCTATCATTCTGTCTCTCAAAAGACAATCTCTTTACCCTCTTGTCTCAAGTATCCATGAATACACTGGTGATTTCCAAGTTGGTCTTTCTAGTTTCGATCCCTAGCTCAGTTTCAGACTCATGTGCAATTATCAAATGGGCAGCTTCTTTTGGAAAACAAGTGAATACCCAGTTTCACTTGGATATCACTGGAATCTCATGACCACGTTTTCAAAATCCACATTGTTCTCCCTAAACTTCTTTTTACTCCTATACTGTGTTTTATTGTGCCTTGATACCCATTCCTGTCTAGATATCTGAAAATTTTTATATCCTTTGTCCTTGTCACCTGCAGCAATTTGGTCACATTTATGCCAATACTGGTGCTTCTATGGGATTCAGTGATAAAGAAAGCAACTTCTAATGCTGGAGACATGAGTTCAAACCCTGTCACCCCCCTTCTTGGTGATTGGGAAGATCCCCTGGAGGAGGAAATGGCAACCCACTCCAGTATTCTTGCCAGGGTAATCCCATGGACAGAGGAGACTGGCAGGCTTCAGTCTGTTGGGGTCATAAATAGTCAGGCATGACTGAGCATGCACACACAAGAGCCAATAAATATGACTCAGCTTATTCACATACCTGTAGGATTCTTAGCTCAGAATGTCTACACTCTACCATCATGTCTTTGCAGCAGACTCATGAGTCACTGTGGGAAAATCACTTGTCCAAACAAAATAAAATAATCCCCAATATATTCATGTACTATTCATAAATGTACATTTATTTATTTAAAGTAGCTTAAACCAAAAATAGACTTTGTTCTTCCATTAAATTCAAGAGTAAATATTCTTTTTTAATTTTTTTTATTTTGGTTTTTTTGTTGTTGTTACTTTTTTGTTTTTTGTATTTTCTTTTTTTTCTTTTTCTTTAATTTTTTTTTTCCCCCAGAGAGGTAGAGCCTCACAGAGGGGAAGGAGGAGAGGAGAGAACTGATGGCCCAGCCCTTCCAGTGGGGGCCTCTACTGCCTCCACTATGGTGGTGGCAGGATTGACAAACCCTTCTGTCTGACTTGAGGGCTGACTTTCAATAGATCAATAGATCGCAGCGAGGGAGCCACTCTGCTACCTATGAAACCACGACCCAGAAGCAAGTCCTCTACCAGTGATTTAGAAGGAGGTTCCGCACAAATGTGTGGTGGCGATGGGTGAGAAGGCAGCCACCTTTCCAGCCTGGCCCTGTGTCTCAGGAGAAAGAGCTCTCTGCACTGGACCCCAGTTCTGACTAGCGGCAGGGCACGCCACACTGCGCCAAAGGGAGTGGGTGGCAACCTTCTGGCAGGGGTAGCAGGGGACCAGCTATCTGAGGCCTACTGAGGCTTCCAAGGCCATCCAGGGCCAACCAAGGCTCCCAGGGCACTGTCCTATCATTCTGCCTGGGCGAGATTCTGAGGCCTTCAGTTATAATCCCACAGATGGTAGCTTCACCCCATTGGCTCCTCAGCCAAGCACATACATCAAATGTCTGAACCTGCGAAGAGTAAATATTCAAGCTATGATGTTTCTTCTGCAATCTTCGATGCTTGAGAGTTAGGGTAGGGTTGTTATTTATACTCCTGTCACAGGCAGGATTATAAAGAGTTAGTACAGAGACTTCCAGGAAGCATTTTGAAGGTCTCCAGGGACATCCCTGTTTTAGGTGTGCTCTCTGGATTTACAGCGGAGACACACATAGGCAGATTACTCTGGGTCATTGGATGTCCTTCAGATCCTGCTGCCCTGACAACCTTAGGATAAGCAGAGGGGTCAGAAAGTATAGGAAGACTGCAGGGAAGCTCTTCAGCCAGGCTCCTTGGAGATCTAGAAAAACAATCAGGACATGGCAGTGGTTTCAGCTGGCTGACTACATGGCTCCATCCTTCATTGCACCTTCTCTCTCTATCTGCTTCAGAAACACAACTACCCACTGTTATGTATAGAACTACTTTCCATCAGAGTTCTCATGCCAGCCACCTCAGATGGTCAGATAAAAGAAGGCCACTTTGGGGATCAGAGGACAATCCCTGGACAGATGGGCTCCAGGTCACCTGACTCCAGAACACATGCAATCACTCCAGCCACTTTGTTCTGTTCTTAAGAGGGCCATGTGGGTGACATGTGCTGGGAGCTTCCAAGGTTGTTCTTCAGTTAGAATTAGTTTGGGTTACATAGAGCAGAAAAGACAGAAGAAAAATGACTTAAAGCCCTGACCTTCCCACTTCAGACCACTTTGGTTCCCAGTAGCAGGATCAAGGAGGGAGTGTTCTTCAAACACATACTTCCTACCCACCCCTCAACTGAAGACATTTCTGGGTGCCCTGAATGCTTCTGTTCATGTCTCATTAGCAGAATGTAGTCCTCTTGTTGCAAGGGAGGCTTGGGAAGCCTTTTCCCAGGGAAGACTCAGGATCTGCTAACAAAAAAGTAATGGGGCCTTCTGGAGAGAACTAGCCAAGTCTCATAGAGCAGTATAGCCCCTTTTCTCCATCCTCTCCAGTTCATTTCCACTCAGCTATTCAATACTAATCTTATTCAGAGAAGAATGTAGAAGAAAACAACTTTAAAAACTCAAAACATTACCTTTCAGGGATATTGAACTAAGCGAAATTCAAGCTCAGGAACCTTAACAAAATTTATTATATCTTATTACCTAGTTGCTCCATTCCATTTAGGAATAATTAATTATATCCTAAAAATAATGGCCAAAAAAAAAATTGATTAATGGAGAGTTAGGTAGGTTGTTATTTATACTCCTGTCACAGGCAGGATTATAAAGAGTTAGTACAGAGACTTCCAGGAAGCATTTTGAAGGTCTCCAGGGACATCCCTGTTTTAGGTGTGCTCTCTGGATTTACAGCGGAGACACACATAGGCAGATTACTCTGGGTCATTGGATGTCCTTCAGATCCTGCTGCCCTGACAACCTTAGGATAAGCAGAGGGGTCAGAAAGTATAGGAAGACTGCAGGGAAGCTCTTCAGCCAGGCTCCTTGGAGATCTAGAAAAACAATCAGGACATGGCAGTGGTTTCAGCTGGCTGACTACATGGCTCCATCCTTCATTGCACCTTCTCTCTCTATCTGCTTCAGAAACACAACTACCCACTGTTATGTATAGAACTACTTTCCATCAGAGTTCTCATGCCAGCCACCTCAGATGGTCAGATAAAAGAAGGCCACTTTGGGGATCAGAGGACAATCCCTGGACAGATGGGCTCCAGGTCACCTGACTCCAGAACACATGCAATCACTCCAGCCACTTTGTTCTGTTCTTAAGAGGGCCATGTGGGTGACATGTGCTGGGAGCTTCCAAGGTTGTTCTTCAGTTAGAATTAGTTTGGGTTACATAGAGCAGAAAAGACAGAAGAAAAATGACTTAAAGCCCTGACCTTCCCACTTCAGACCACTTTGGTTCCCAGTAGCAGGATCAAGGAGGGAGTGTTCTTCAAACACATACTTCCTACCCACCCCTCAACTGAAGACATTTCTGGGTGCCCTGAATGCTTCTGTTCATGTCTCATTAGCAGAATGTAGTCCTCTTGTTGCAAGGGAGGCTTGGGAAGCCTTTTCCCAGGGAAGACTCAGGATCTGCTAACAAAAAAGTAATGGGGCCTTCTGGAGAGAACTAGCCAAGTCTCATAGAGCAGTATAGCCCCTTTTCTCCATCCTCTCCAGTTCATTTCCACTCAGCTATTCAATACTAATCTTATTCAGAGAAGAATGTAGAAGAAAACAACTTTAAAAACTCAAAACATTACCTTTCAGGGATATTGAACTAAGCGAAATTCAAGCTCAGGAACCTTAACAAAATTTATTATATCTTATTACCTAGTTGCTCCATTCCATTTAGGAATAATTAATTATATCCTAAAAATAATGGCCACAAGATAGATAAAAAGTAAGGGACCTCCAACTGTTGACTTTCAAGTGGAGACTCAGACAAGCAGGTTCACAACATCAGGGTATCTAATGCAGGCAGCCCACAGTTGGTCTCTGAACCCTAAAATGAGGATCATCACATCAGTATCATTGTTTCTTTGTGTCTATGAAGGTAAAAGTTGACAATATCCTGCATAGCGGTGAGCACAAAACACATTCTTATATATGAAACAATCCCTAGGACCAACTCGACAAAATTGGGGATGAAGTCAATTTCAACATCAGGATCCTAACCTCTCACACACCATCCTCTAGAGAGCTCCCTTCTTTATCTATTCTCTAGGTGACAAATTACACTGCCTCTGCCCAGCAGAAGTTCCTCCCAGATCTGCTCTGCCAAGGCAGGACCATAACACTGGGTTCCAAACCTGCTACTTCCTCTTTCAATGCCATTTACATTTGATCTCATGGTTTTAGCACGTTGTCAAAATACGTAATAAATTCCCTTATGGAAAAGTTGTTATTGTATATAAGATTTTCTCCTATAGTATTTGTACTTAGATCTTAACTTAAAACAAGTCCTTTGAGCCAAAAGGTATATTTAAAGGTATATTTTAAACATCCACATTGAGGGGAAATACTTTCAATATGGCACCTTTCCAGCACCTTTTAAATTTTCCAATACAGTAGGTATAAATATTTCTTTCAATTTTATTAAGGTATTGTTAATATACAAATTTGCACATATTTAATACATACATTTTGATGAGTTTAGACATTTACATGCACACATGATACCAACACCAGAGACAAGATAATTAACGTTCATCACCTCCAAAAGAACACTTGTGTCCCCTTGCTTTAAAAAAAAAAAAAATTAACTATTACTAGTTGAAGTCATTTTCTTGAGCATTCAGCTGGCCAGTTGTTATTTTCTCAAGAGAAAGATAAGCTTAAAAAATAAAAACATAAACTTGATGAGCAAGGATATCAAGGAAAGGATAAGATAGATTCAGTTTGGCTCCTTTTCTTTGTTAAGGCTGTACTTCTTAGTTTATACATTTCCAGATACATGTAGCAATTTTGGCAAATTCCCAAACCATGCCAGTCAAAAGAAGACTGTCTTGCTTTGTAATTAAAATATTGCCCATATTCAAAGTTCCAGGATCTCAGTTATATTATACCCTTAAATCCTGGGATCACTTAGCTTTATTTAAGAACTCACAACATCAGGGTATCTAATGCAGGCAGCCCACAATTGGTCTCTGAACCTAAAATGAGGATCATCACATCAGTATCATTGTTTCTTTGTGTCTATGAAGGTAAAAGTTGACAATATCCTGCATAGCGGTGAGCACAAAACACATTCTTATATATGAAACAATCCCTAGGACCAACTCGACAAAATTGGGGATGAAGTCAATTTCAACATCAGGATCCTAACCTCTCACACACCATCCTCTAGAGAGCTCCCTTCTTTATCTATTCTCTAGGTGACAAATTACACTGCCTCTGCCCAGCAGAAGTTCCTCCCAGATCTGCTCTGCCAAGGCAGGACCATAACACTGGGTTCCAAACCTGCTACTTCCTCTTTCAATGCCATTTACATTTGATCTCATGGTTTTAGCACGTTGTCAAAATACGTAATAAATTCCCTTATGGAAAAGTTGTTATTGTATATAAGATTTTCTCCTATAGTATTTGTACTTAGATCTTAACTTAAAACAAGTCCTTTGAGCCAAAAGGTATATTTAAAGGTATATTTTAAACATCCACATTGAGGGGAAATACTTTCAATATGGCACCTTTCCAGCACCTTTTAAATTTTCCAATACAGTAGGTATAAATATTTCTTTCAATTTTATTAAGGTATTGTTAATATACAAATTTGCACATATTTAATACATACATTTTGATGAGTTTAGACATTTACATGCACACATGATACCAACACCAGAGACAAGATAATTAACGTTCATCACCTCCAAAAGAACACTTGTGTCCCCTTGCTTTAAAAAAAAAAAAAATTAACTATTACTAGTTGAAGTCATTTTCTTGAGCATTCAGCTGGCCAGTTGTTATTTTCTCAAGAGAAAGATAAGCTTAAAAAATAAAAACATAAACTTGATGAGCAAGGATATCAAGGAAAGGATAAGATAGATTCAGTTTGGCTCCTTTTCTTTGTTAAGGCTGTACTTCTTAGTTTATACATTTCCAGATACATGTAGCAATTTTGGCAAATTCCCAAACCATGCCAGTCAAAAGAAGACTGTCTTGCTTTGTAATTAAAATATTGCCCATATTCAAAGTTCCAGGATCTCAGTTATATTATACCCTTAAATCCTGAGATCACTTAGCTTTATTTAAGAACTCAAGCAGGTAAAATTAAAATTCTTAAATTCTCCAATAGAGAGGTAGGATGTGTGGGAGGTGCTGAACATAAGAAACGAAGGAAGAATACTCCCCTACTTTTCTCTTTGGGTAAAATCTCTTTTAGGTTTCATTACTATCAGTGATGCTTCCCACAGCCATTTTAATATAACTTGTTATAAAATTAGATGAAAATATTCATATTAGAAGAATAACTTTATAGGCATTTAAGTTTGTTGCAAAACTGCTAAGAATGAGACTGACTGAAGAGTGTTCCAGTCTAAATGAATGTATGTGCTTTGATAGAAAACCAGCAATTCCTTTGATGTGCTGTTCTCCCTTCCATGACTGCACCCCTTTTACCTCCATAAAAGGGAATTTACAAAACCTAGTCATGGGCAGGATGCACTGAGAAGCCAGGAACTTCCTTTGTAAGTTGCTATACCTAAACATTTGTCACCTTTTTGCTTAATTCATGAAATATCTATGTATACTAATGGATTCACTATATTGGAACACAAGTGTGAGAGAAAGCATTATGCTATAAGGCACAAAATACTTGACTAATACTAGATACCTTATGGGACATGGACTCTCTTCCTTATCCAATCATAAACTGAAGACTAACCACAAAACAGAGATGTTTTTCCATCTGTTGAAGTGAAATCAAAGGAATTTTGAAAGGCAAGCTCTCATTGCTGCGTACTGGGAATCAAGCCCTCGTTACACTTAATGGATCAGAGATGTTTTTCACATCTGTTGAAGTCATTTTCTGAGCATCGGGCCATGTTATTTTCTCAAGAGAAAGATAAGCTTAAAAATAAAACATAAACTTGATGAGCAAGGATATCAAGGAAAGGATAAGATAGATTCAGTTTGGCTCCTTTTCTTTGTTAAGGCTGTACTTCTTAGTTTATACATTTCCAGATACATGTAGCAATTTTGGAAATTCCCAAACCATGCCAGTCAAAAGAAGACTGTCTTGCTTTGTAATTAAAATATTGCCCATATTCAAAGTTCCAGGATCTCAGTTATATTATACCCTTAAATCCTGAGATCACTTAGCTTTATTTAAGAACTCAAGCAGGTAAAATTAAAATTCTTAAATTCTCCAATAGAGAGGTAGGATGTGTGGGAGGTGCCGAACATAAGAAACGAAGGAAGAATACGCCCCTACTTTTCTCTTTCGGTAAAATCTCTTTTAGGTTTCATTACTATCAGTGATGCTTCCCACAGCCATTTTAATATAACTTGTTATAAAATTAGATGAAAATATTCATATTAGAAGAATAACTTTATAGGCATTTAAGTTTGTTGCAAAACTGCTAAGAATGAGACTGACTGAAGAGTGTTCCAGTCTAAATGAATGTATGTGCTTTGATAGAAAACCAGCAATTCCTTTGATGTGCTGTTCTCCTTCCATGACTGCACCCCTTTTACCTCCATAAAAGGGAATTTACAAAACCTAGTCATGGGCAGGATGCACTGAGAAGCCAGGAACTTCCTTTGTAAGTTGCTATACCTAAACATTTGTCACCTTTTTGCTTAATTCATGAAATATCTATGTATACTAATGGATTCACTATATTGGAACACAAGTGTGAGAGAAAGCATTATGCTATAAGGCACAAAATACTTGACTAATACTAGATACCTTATGGGACATGGACTCTCTTCCTTATCCAATCATAAACTGAAGACTAACCACAAAACAGAGATGTTTTTCCATCTGTTGAAGTGAAATCAAAGGGAATTTTTGAAAGGCAAGCTCTCATTGCTGCGTACTGGGAATCAAGCCCTCGTTACACTTAATGGATGTTCCATGCCAAGTTCCCCAACCCCTGGGGGTGAAAATTTCCCCTAAAAAGACCTGGAAGGAATTCAAGGCTGCTAAAGGCTTGAATAAAACTTTACTTAATGTGTATTGTATATTTTTATTACCCTAAGATGATATGTTATAATTGCGCTCTTAAATTATGTGAGAAAAACTTAAGCACATTATTAACAAATGATAATATTCCCAAACCAAACCAGTTTAGTGTCAGTCTCTCTAGACAAGAGAACAGTAGATAGTAAGCAGTCAAACAAAGTGGTAAACGTGTCAGGAGCAGGAACAAATATGAGGCACCTTTGTTCTATCAAAAGTACAAGACTTAAGAGAAACAAATTGACCTCAGCTGGAGATAAATGGTAAAGAAAAGGAAATGTTTTTGAACCATGTGATAAATTATAACACGCTTTCTGGTGTTCCATAGGTAATTGGCCAAAACAGAAATATATGTTTCTTAGAATAAAGTGAAGAGATAAAAATTTTCTGGGGAAGAATACTTATTTAAGCTTCTTAGAAAATAGGTAGGACCTTTAACAGAGTTGAAATGGGCAGAATCAATTTCTGATGGTGACTGGAAATTAAAGAAATGAAAGTTCATTTGAATCTTTTTCTTCACCCTGCCTGAGTTCATCCAAACTTAAATATTAAAAGTCATGCCAAGAAGGAAGTGCCTTAAGAATTCTTACATTCAAATACATATTAGGAATCTTTTAAGCAAAGCAACGAAAAATCATAGAGCTGGAAACAAAGCTAGTAGTCAGAAGTACGTTGCTGCTGTCTGGATAACCCTTCTTCTGGAAAGGAGGCTCCCTGCCTCCTTTTCTGGCATTCTCCAGGCTGGAGGGACCAGGGTGCACAGGCAGGCCAAGGCAAGTTCTCACCAGAAACCTCCACAGGGAGTATGGAAAAGGCTGGCATCCACCTGGAGTGAGGAACCGTAGGTGGAGGCTGGCTCCCCCGTCGCTTGGTTGAAGATCAAAACAGATTTTGTTCTGGCAAATGTCTTTTAAAAATCAAAACCTCAGAGCATTTAAAAATTATCCTGTAGCAATGTATTAAGGGAGAAGGACTGAAAGTCATTTTGCAAGAACTTGCAACGTTCAATGTTGGTGGAAAGAAACTGACAAGGTTGATAATGCTAATTGGTTACCCAGCAATCTCGAGTGCAAGTGGGTTATTCATGAATGTGCAGGAGAGGAAATGCTTTTGCACTTCTGCCCTTGTTAAAGTTACATTGACTCTGTATGTGTGTGTGTATTTACTCATGTCCGACTCTTTGCAAACCCACTGTAGCCCACCAGGTTCTTCTGTTCTTGGAATTTTCCAAGCAAGAATACTGGAGTGGGTTGCCATTTCCTCCTCCAGTGGATCCTTGCAATCCCAAGATCAAACCCACATCTCTTTAGCCTCCTACATTGGCAGGTGGATTCTTTACTGCTGAGCTACCTGGGAAGCCCTTGACTCTGTATACACAAATCTAATTATATGCAAATATTAGAATGTGAATCAAACACACCAGTCATTTTACACTTGCTTTGAGTACCCTGTTTTTCCCAGACTTTTAAAAAGCCTCTGTAATGAAAGCAACACTGGACCCATGAGCCATGACTATTGTGTGATGATACCATAGCCCACAAGAGCACGTATGCTTTTTACTGTGAGCAGAGTTAAATATTACAAATTTCCCAGTAGTTCACAGTATAAAAAGAGATTGATATTCAATGTATGAACCTCTTGAAAAAATGTACATGCAAAAATCCTGCTCATAAATATTTCTGCACTATTTTAAGAGGCAATAGTAAATATTCCCTTTTTCTAATCTTCATTCCTTGAAGCATGTGATCAATTCAGGTTGGTCAGAACTGGCCCCTAAGGTCATCAAAAGAGATAATATCTGATGCATATCTCTGAAGTAAAAGTCAGTACTTTAATCTCTCAGAAATAGGCAATAAAATATGCCATTATCATAAACTCACATCTAAACTGTCAATAATTCAAAGGCTTGAGCAATCATCTGGACAGCCTAGAAAGTCAATTTAGACAATTCTACAACCACATTTTGTACTGAATTTATTAAGCAATGCAGCTTTGCCATTGTAGACATGATCTAATTTTATCCGAAAATTCGTGAGGGAGAATTAAATGCCTAAAGCCAGCCTCAAGCTGTGACCATTAGGAACCTGAATAAATTCATGGTGGAAAGAAACTGACAAGGTTGATAAGAATTGGTTCCCGCAATTGGGAAGTGAGGTTTTTTCATGAATGTGGCAGGAGAGGAAATGCTTTTGCACTTCTGCCCTTGTTAAAGTTACATTGACTCTGTATGTGTGTGTGTATTTACTCATGTCCGACTCTTTGCAAACCCACTGTAGCCCACCAGGTTCTTCTGTTCTTGGAATTTTCCAAGCAAGAATACTGGAGTGGGTTGCCATTTCCTCCTCCAGTGGATCCTTGCAATCCCAAGATCAAACCCACATCTCTTTAGCCTCCTACATTGGCAGGTGGATTCTTTACTGCTGAGCTACCTGGGAAGCCCTTGACTCTGTATACACAAATCTAATTATATGCAAATATTAGAATGTGAATCAAACACACCAGTCATTTTACACTTGCTTTGAGTACCCTGTTTTTCCCAGACTTTTAAAAAGCCTCTGTAATGAAAGCAACACTGGACCCATGAGCCATGACTATTGTGTGATGATACCATAGCCCACAAGAGCACGTATGCTTTTTACTGTGAGCAGAGTTAAATATTACAAATTTCCCAGTAGTTCACAGTATAAAAGAGATTGATATTCAATGTATGAACCTCTTGAAAAATGTACATGAAAAAATCCTGCTCATAAATATTTCTGCACTATTTTAAGAGGCAATAGTAAATATTCCCTTTTTCTAATCTTCATTCCTTGAAGCATGTGATCAATTCAGGTTGGTCAGAACTGGCCCCTAAGGTCATCAAAAGAGATAATATCTGATGCATATCTCTGAAGTAAAAGTCAGTACTTTAATCTCTCAGAAATAGGCAATAAAATATGCCATTATCATAAACTCACATCTAAACTGTCAATAATTCAAAGGCTTGAGCAATCATCTGGACAGCCTAGAAAGTCAATTTAGACAATTCTACAACCACATTTTGTACTGAATTTATTAAGCAATGCAGCTTTGCCATTGTAGACATGATCTAATTTTATCCGAAAATTCGTGAGGGAGAATTAAATGCCTAAAGCCAGCCTCAAGCTGTGACCATTAGGAACCTGAATAAATTCACTGAAAACAAATTTTACCAATCTCATTTTTAGATGACCTTAGTAGAACGGTTTATCAGGGGATTTCCACGACCTTCTCACACTTCAGTTTTAGCAAAATTTTGGTCAGTGTCTTTCAAAGTCATGAGGCAATGGGAAAGAGTAGAAGTAGAGATAAACGAACAGGGTTCTGGTTTGAGTTCTTTCTCAGATGAGCTATGTCACTTGAAAAAGTTATGTCACTAGTTTTTGGTGGCTCAGTTGTTAAAGAACCCACCTACCATGCAGGAGATTGCTTACAATGCAGGACACATGGGTTCGATCCCTGGGTTCAATCCTTGGGTCGGGAAGATCCCCTGGAGGAGGCAATGGGTACCTACCCCAGTATTCTTGCCTGGGAAATCCCATGGACAGGAGTCACAAAGAGTCAGACATAACTGAGCACATGCACACACACACAGCACACACACACACACACACACCACTTCTAAGACAAAGTGATAAATCAAACACATGTGTAACCCTTCTCTTTGTTCCAAATACACGTCTAAGAGAGTTTTATAGAAATGTATCAATCAGAGAAAGTATGAATACATACGCACATATTTAAAACAAATAATTTGATCTGAAAGCAAGAAAGAAAATTTCCAATAGTCAGAAATGAAAGGGAACACCTCAGTAAATAAGAGCTCAAAGTTTCTGGCCTATGAAGGTGCTGAGACAATGGGACAGGTTTTGGAACTGGAGCCATCAGCTCTAAATGAAATAGGATATAAAATTCTAGCAGCTCCCTGTTGTTGCATGTCATGCCGTTTAGTTGCTAGGTCATGTCTGACTCTGTGACCCCATGGACTTAAGCACACGAGGCTCCTCTGTCCTTCATCATCTCCTGGTGTTTGTTCAGACTCATATCCACCAAGTCAGTGATGCTATTTGTCTCGTCCTCTGCCACCCGCTTCTCCACTTGCCTTCAGTGTTTCCCTGCATCAGGGTCTTTCCCAATGAGTCGTCTCTTCCCATCAGGTACAAAACTATTGGAACTTCAGCCTTAGCATCAGTCCTTCCGGTGAATATGCAGGGTTGATTTCCTTTAGGACTGACTGGTTTGATCTCCTTGAGGTCCTAGGAACTCTCAAGAATCTTCTCCAACACCACAGCTTGAAGGCATGAATGCTTCAGTGCTCAGCCTTCTTTATGACCCAAGTCTAACATCTATACACGACTACTGGAAAAACCATAGCTTTGATCATATGGACCTTTGTCAACAAAGTGATGGCTCTGCTTTTTAATGTGCTGTCTAGATTTGTCATAGCTTTCTGTGCAAGGAGCAAACATCTTTTAATTTCATGGCTGAAGTCTGTATGCTTTGTTTTTCACAAGTAGGAATTCAGAATATCCCCAAGCAAGTTACCTAGATCATAGCTAATGCAAAAGGCCTTCTGCAAACCATGAGTAGAAAGAGTGCCTGAAACCATATCACAGTTGTGAATACATGCTTACACGTGAGGAGTAGGAGGAACATCCATGCAGGTAAATCTATCAGAGTCTACTGGTTACAGTGTAATAACTCTGTGTTGAAATAGGGCATTAAAACCTGGTTTGAGGTCTCTGAATTTGCATGTCAGTCATTGAAAGAGGTAACAGTATTTCCTTCAGACTCTATGCATAACTGTTAGATGCTTTTCTGTATTATACTACATTTCTTAATTAAATTTTTAAAATATGGTAAGATGGTCAAAACACAAGACTCTTTAAACAAAACAAGATGGGAATATTTCCACAAATCCAAATTATTGGACAGCTTTGAAGAATGGCAAGTTACACAAAATGAGGTTAACTCACTAGTTCAATTTTGTTCTTACATCTTGAGTTTTGTTAAAATATCATCCAATTTCTTTATTAGTGACCAGAAGTATTGATAATGCATTAATATGCAATATAGAAAGCTTCAATTTGGTGACTACATTCAAGAGTATAAGTATGTGTTCCTCCTTTTGATTTAACAGCATGGAATACAAAGGAAAGTTAAATTTTGGAAAATAAAGCAATTAATATTTATGGCTTATGTGTTGAAATC
The DNA here is from genome assembly GCA_022376925.1 of Tragulus kanchil. Classification (NCBI taxonomy): domain Eukaryota; kingdom Metazoa; phylum Chordata; class Mammalia; order Artiodactyla; family Tragulidae; genus Tragulus; species Tragulus kanchil. Next base: position 71,543,035 of record JAIOJX010000031.1, read on the forward strand.
AGCCTATAGTTATAGATGAAATTAAGTAATTACAGATTAGAAAGACAGGTGCCAAGATGTTTTAAACCTGTAATAATTCATGAATCCTTATTTTGTAATTGAATGTTTGGTATAATGATTATTTTTATGTCTAGGTAATGAAAATGCCATAAAACCTTTAATTAGCAGAAATGCAATGGATAAGAAGATAATTGAAACAAACTTTGGGAGAATATAATCAGGTTTTATGAATGTATACTTAAGACACCATCAAGAGTAATAATTAAGTTAAGCATAATCAGAGAACATTGTTATAGGAATATATTAGTATAATAATTTTTTTAAGCATTATATCTAAGGATCCTACTGCATTTTTCTATCACCAATTAGCACTGTAATAGAGATACATTTCCCTTTGTTTCTAAACTGATCTTGCTAAACTGAGTCAAAGAGAAGAAAATCATCTACCTATCACAGAGTAGTGGTTAAGCCAGGACAACTTCTGTGATTATACTAGACTAGTGGCATGAAGTCTACACTGGGAGAGCTTCAGGGAGTCCCTGAGATACCGTAAGTGATAATGTATAAGAAATAGAAGGCTATATTCAGATGCTGATGTTCAATTAGTATCTAAGTAACTCACTTTTACATTTTCACAGGACTAGCACTTTCCACCTCACAGCTATGCAGACTTACAAATCACCAGATGCCACACTCACTTATCAAAAATTAAAAATTTGCAATTTTAGATACCAAGATGTACTGCATTTTTCTCTGTTGACTATTTTGAGTTTAAAACTGTTTATGGGCTAGTCCAACCATAATGCTGATTCTGAATACCCCTCAGGAGTGCTCATTGTTTTCAAATCAATTACTAATCTTTACTGAGTGCCGACTACAGTCAGGAAATCTACATAGGGTTCTCTGGGTTCATCTACCCCACTAGGACTGACTCAAATTCGTTTGTTTTCATGACTGAGTAATATTCCAGTGTACATATGCACCATATCTTTTTATCCATTCATCTGTCAATGGACATCCAGGCTGCTTCCGTGTCCTGGCTATTGTAAATAGTGCTGATGTGAACATTGGAGTATACATGTACACTACCAACTGTAAGATGGGTAGCTGGTGAGAAGTTGTGTGCAGCCTAAGGAGCCCAGTCTACTCCTCTATGATGACGTGGTGGGATGGTATGGGGAAAAAGAGGGAGGCTCAGGCAGGAGGGAAAGTATGTATAATAATGGCTGGTTGACATTGTTGTATAGCAGAAACCAACACAATATTGTAAAAACTTAAAAACTTTTTTTTTAGATTTTAAGAAGACTTTTTTAATTCTAAAAGCCTGCTTTATCATTTGAAACATTAAATGCTGGAATATTCTGATTATAATAAACCAAAATGTGAGGAGAATACAAGATGAAGTCAGAGTACTTCTCCTCCACAGAAATGACCTAGCATTATCTGGCCTGTGGGAAGGAGACTAGAGAAATATCCAGCTGGAGTAGACAGGGTTAAGAGCTTGAATAGGACAACTTTGTCTTCTGCTGTAAGGATACATCTGAAACTTTTATGCGTGTGTCCAAGTGGAGACCGAGAGCATGGTTCAGCAGAAAGATCACAACAAAGTAATCAAAATAGTGTCCACATCACAATTCACATGGCATGGAAAACATATTGTAACTGGAACCATCCAAAGGCAGATGTGCTATAAGACCAGATGTGTCCAATCCCAGATGGACATTGGGCAGAGCCATCACCCATCCCTCAAAACCCCTTTCAGAGACAACCAAGAAGAGATAAAAATTAGGACAAAGTGGGAGAACTAATTTCCACTCATAGCTATGCAGACTTACAAATCACCAGATGCCACACTCACTTATCAAAATTAAAAATTTGCAATTTTAGATACCAAGATGTACTGCATTTTCTCTGTTGACTATTTTGAGTTTAAGACTGTTTATGGGCTAGTCCAACCATAATGCTGATTCTGAATACCCCTCAGGAGTGCTCATTGTTTTCAAATCAATTACTAATCTTTACTGAGTGCCGACTACAGTCAGGAAATCTACATAGGGTTCTCTGGGTTCATCTACCCCACTAGGACTGACTCAAATTCGTTTGTTTTCATGACTGAGTAATATTCCAGTGTACATATGCACCATATCTTTTTATCCATTCATCTGTCAATGGACATCCAGGCTGCTTCCGTGTCCTGGCTATTGTAAATAGTGCTGATGTGAACATTGGAGTATACATGTACACTACCAACTGTAAGATGGGTAGCTGGTGAGAAGTTGTGTGCAGCCTAAGGAGCCCAGTCTACTCCTCTATGATGACGTGGTGGGATGGTATGGGGAAAAAGAGGGAGGCTCAGGCAGGAGGGAAAGTATGTATAATAATGGCTGGTTGACATTGTTGTATAGCAGAAACCAACACAATATTGTAAAAACTTAAAAACTTTTTTTTTAGATTTTAAGAAGACTTTTTTAATTCTAAAAGCCTGCTTTATCATTTGAAACATTAAATGCTGGAATATTCTGATTATAATAAACCAAAATGTGAGGAGAATACAAGATGAAGTCAGAGTACTTCTCCTCCACAGAAATGACCTAGCATTATCTGGCCTGTGGGAAGGAGACTAGAGAAATATCCAGCTGGAGTAGACAGGGTTAAGAGCTTGAATAGGACAACTTTGTCTTCTGCTGTAAGGATACATCTGAAACTTTTATGCGTGTGTCCAAGTGGAGACCGAGAGCATGGTTCAGCAGAAAGATCACAACAAAGTAATCAAAATAGTGTCCACATCACAATTCACATGGCATGGAAAACATATTGTAACTGGAACCATCCAAAGGCAGATGTGCTATAAGACCAGATGTGTCCAATCCCAGATGGACATTGGGCAGAGCCATCACCCATCCCTCATGCTGGGAAAATACCCTCCACTCTTCCTTTCCAGAGACAACCAAGAAGAGATAAAAATTAGGACAAAGTGGGGAGGAAGAATTCTCATTTGATTTGCTAAATAGAAGGTGACTGAATTACTACCATGGAGATTATATTTTTCTTTTGGAAATGAAATTCTATAATAGAGAGCACTCTCCGTGACCTGAAACTACGTTACTGACATAAAAATAAAAGATCCCTCTAAGTTTATCTCTCTCCTTCTCATCGAAATTCTTACTGTTTTTTTCTTATGTTTTCCATTACCTCGTTTCATTTGAAACAATGGATCACCTGATTAATTTTTTAAATTTAATTTATTTATGTATGGCTACTCTGGGTTTTCACTGCTGCTGCAGACTCTTCTCTAGTTGCAGGGAGCGGGGGCTACTCTCTAGTTGAGGTGAACAAGCTTCTTGTTGCAGTGACTTCTCTTGCTGTGGAACTCAGGCTCTAGGGCACACAAGCTTCAATAGTTGCAGCACATGTGCTCACTTCAATAGTTGCAGCATATGGGCTCAATAGTTGCAGCTCCGAGGCTCTAGAGAACAGGTTCAATAGTTGCGGCTCATGGACTTAGTTATTCCACAGCATGTGGGTCTCCCGGATCAGGGATCAAACCTGTGTCTCCTGCATTGGCAGGCGAACTCTTCACTACTGAGCTACCAAGGAAGCCCCTGATTAATAGTTTTTAATCATTTAATTTTAAATTAATTTTTCAAAGTCTCCTGTTACTTTTTAAAAGAGTACTTCTCCAAAATGTGAGGAGAATACAAGATGAAGTCAGAGTACTTCTCCTCCACAGAAATGACCTAGCATTATCTGGCCTGTGGGAAGGAGACTAGAGAAATATCCAGCTGGAGTAGACAGGGTTAAGAGCTTGAATAGGACAACTTTGTCTTCTGCTGTAAGGATACATCTGAAACTTTTATGCGTGTGTCCAAGTGGAGACCGAGAGCATGGTTCAGCAGAAAGATCACAACAAAGTAATCAAAATAGTGTCCACATCACAATTCACATGGCATGGAAAACATATTGTAACTGGAACCATCCAAAGGCAGATGTGCTATAAGACCAGATGTGTCCAATCCCAGATGGACATTGGGCAGAGCCATCACCCATCCCTCATGCTGGGAAAATACCCTCCACTCTTCCTTTCCAGAGACAACCAAGAAGAGATAAAAATTAGGACAAAGTGGGGAGGAAGAATTCTCATTTGATTTGCTAAATAGAAGGTGACTGAATTACTACCATGGAGATTATATTTTTCTTTTGGAAATGAAATTCTATAATAGAGAGCACTCTCCGTGACCTGAAACTACGTTACTGACATAAAAATAAAAGATCCCTCTAAGTTTATCTCTCTCCTTCTCATCGAAATTCTTACTGTTTTTTTCTTATGTTTTCCATTACCTCGTTTCATTTGAAACAATGGATCACCTGATTAATTTTTTAAATTTAATTTATTTATGTATGGCTACTCTGGGTTTTCACTGCTGCTGCAGACTCTTCTCTAGTTGCAGGGAGCGGGGGCTACTCTCTAGTTGAGGTGAACAAGCTTCTTGTTGCAGTGACTTCTCTTGCTGTGGAACTCAGGCTCTAGGGCACACAAGCTTCAATAGTTGCAGCACATGTGCTCACTTCAATAGTTGCAGCATATGGGCTCAATAGTTGCAGCTCCGAGGCTCTAGAGAACAGGTTCAATAGTTGCGGCTCATGGACTTAGTTATTCCACAGCATGTGGGTCTCCCGGATCAGGGATCAAACCTGTGTCTCCTGCATTGGCAGGCGAACTCTTCACTACTGAGCTACCAAGGAAGCCCCTGATTAATAGTTTTTAATCATTTAATTTTAAATTAATTTTTCAAAGTCTCCTGTTACTTTTTAAAAGAGTCAGAAAATGCCAGACACTGTTTATGAAACAGATATGTTATCTATAATCAGTGATCTCTAAAACCATAGACAGAGATCACTATAAACAGTAATTTCTGTTTTTTAATATTGGACTAGTCCTGTGTATTATACTCTTATAAAGTGTGGTTTGATACCACACTTAGTAAGAGTATAATACACAGGACTCACATAGGCACTGCAGTTGATCATCTTTACATGGGCGTGGGTTTGAGTGGGACTAAATCACAGAAATCCTAACTAATTTGATTAAGATGATTTAAACAAAAGTACTAAACCAAGAAAAGATGAAAACCAGATACCTTCAAAGTTATCAGGTGTGTCATAGAAAAGAACAGCCACATGAGAGAAACAAACTAACAATCCAAAGGAGGAATACCTGGGAAGGAAAAAAGAAATATTGCCTGGCCCAGAGCCTCAGAGCTCCTTCTATAGATATGAAGACAATGGGTATAAAAGTAGATGTGGGACTTCCCTGGTGGTCCAGTGGGTAAAGAGTCTGCCGTGCAGTGCAAGGGGTGCTGGTTTGATCCCTGGCCAGAGAAGATCCCACATGCCGCAGAATGACTAGACCAGTGTGCCCAATTACAAGCCAGCGCTCTGGACCACATGTGCCCAGAGCCGGCGCTCTACAATGAGAGAGGCCACTGTGGTGGGAGGCCCACACAGGCCAAAGAATATAGATGAAAACAATAATAGCAATAATAATAAAAGCAATTAAAAAGGCCAAAATTTTTAAAAAAGGTAAAAAAAAATAGTAGATGTGGCTTTTACCTTGTGAGCCACAGAGGACAGTAATAATGATGTTGCACTGTAGTGCCATCAGCATGTGTGTGTGTTAGTCACTCAGTCATGTCTGACTCTTTGTGACTCCATGAACTGTAGTGTCATGGGATTCTCCAGGCAAGAATACTGGAGTGGATAGCCTTTCCCTTCTCCAGGGGAGCTTGCTAACCCAGGGACCCAACCTGGGTCTCCTGCATTATGGGCAGATCCTTTATTATCTGAGCCACCAGGGACACCCAGCACCATCAGCATACTAGAGGGTAATTGGGAGGAAGGTGTTAGAAAGGCTGTGAAAATTATAGAAAGACATAAAAAAGAACAAGACTTGAATCCCAGGCTGAATACACACTGGGAAGAGAGAAGAGAATTAGGGAGGATCAGCTGAGAGCTTAGTAAGAGAAAAAGAAAAATACTAAGTTAATAGTCTAAAGAATGAAGCTGAAAGCAGATAGGACAGGATTGTAGACCAGATACATGGCACGAAAAAGCCAACAATACCTAGTCCTGGTCTCCATTTACTGTTTATGCCCACAACTTGTAGAGATCATTTCCCAAATGTAAAAATGAGCTCATCACCGCTTGGAAATATAATGAACTTTTTAGGAAGGATAGATCATGGAAAATAAAGGATAACTAGAAATCTAAAGTTTCAAAATATTCTGCCATTTCACTTGATAATCTTAAATCTATCTTTTAGAAAATATCTTCATCCCATAATGAGATATAAAATAAAAATTTACATATCTATGAATGAGATGATATTGTTTAAGAGTATCTTTAGCTTTTACTGAGTGACCTTATATGCATCATCTCATTTTCAGTGGAGATCTACAAATTAAAAGCTGTGCTGTGCTGTGTATGCTCATTCGTGTCTGACTTTTTGTGACACCATGCATTGTAGTCCATCAGGCTTTTCTGTTCTTGGAATTTTCCAGGCAAGAATACTGGAATGCATTGCCATTCCCTACTCCAGAGGATCTTCTCAACCCTGGGATCAAACCTGTAGCTCTTGCATCTCCTGCATTGGCAGACAGATTCTTTACTATTGCACCAATAAGATGATATTAATCAGTGTTTCAGAATGTCTAGATTTGGGGCAATTTAAGTAATTAGCCTATGATTACACAGCTCATAGTTGACAGAGCTGAGACCAAATATCTTTTACACATATGTAAATCTGCTACTTTCATATTACATCTCACTGACTTATATGCCTGGAAGTAGATAAGGTCCTATCTTGAAGACAGAGAGTTATCTAAGCAAAGACTTCAGCAGAGAGAGAAACCTTTTGAAGGCAAACTCAAGGAACTCAACGAATAACACCAATACCTCTGTTTATCCAGCTGTGGATCTAAAGATCTTGGACTTTTGGATTACTACTTACATAGTATACAGGTAAACGCCCACAGAAAAATAAGTCTAAGGAGACAGGCATGAAGACAAAATTCTAGCATAAGAATATTTATCAGTTTAAGATCAAAGGGCCTACTTTGAGAGGGTGTGCTAGATCTTGTAGTTTTAGACTGACTTCAGGAAAAAAAATGTTAGTTTCTTTTGGCCAAAGTCACTAACTTCTTTGGAGCTATCCAAGGTGTTCATCTCAGGCCATAGCTGTCAGCTACCAAGCCTATATAGCAATTTTCCTGGTCCTACCCACTATATTGAAGCAAACACCTTTTGATTTGAGGATTGGGGGGAGAAACACAATATTTTATTTCATACTTTCCTGAATTATTACAGGCCTGACTTTCATAATGAATACAGAATCTCTGGTTTCAGAATCAGTCAGTGAAAACATTGATAGGACCACGTAGGGACATTTAAACAAATATTAGTCAGTGATCTACTGTGAGTTACATTTATCATTATTTATTATTATAGATACTGTGATTTATAAAACAAATTTTTAAAAGCTTCAAGAGTCATATTTCAACCAAAATGTTGTCCTTTATTTCTGTATTTTTAACGTCTGGTATTGCCAAGAGTAGTGAAGCTAAGAATGTTCTCAACAGTTTTCTTTTGATTTCTTTTAACAACAATGTAATTTTCCAGGCAAGAATACTGGAATGCAGTGCCATTCCCTACTCCAGAGGATCTTCTCAACCCTGGGATCAAACCTGTAGCTCTTGCATCTCCTGCATTGGCAGACAGATTCTTTACTATTGCACCAATAAGATGATATTAATCAGTGTTTCAGAATGTCTAGATTTGGGGCAATTTAAGTAATTAGCCTATGATTACACAGCTCATAGTTGACAGAGCTGAGACCAAATATCTTTTACACATATGTAAATCTGCTACTTTCATATTACATCTCACTGACTTATATGCCTGGAAGTAGATAAGGTCCTATCTTGAAGACAGAGAGTTATCTAAGCAAAGACTTCAGCAGAGAGAGAAACCTTTTGAAGGCAAACTCAAGGAACTCAACGAATAACACCAATACCTCTGTTTATCCAGCTGTGGATCTAAAGATCTTGGACTTTTGGATTACTACTTACATAGTATACAGGTAAACGCCCACAGAAAAATAAGTCTAAGGAGACAGGCATGAAGACAAAATTCTAGCATAAGAATATTTATCAGTTTAAGATCAAAGGGCCTACTTTGAGAGGGTGTGCTAGATCTTGTAGTTTTAGACTGACTTCAGGAAAAAAAATGTTAGTTTCTTTTGGCCAAAGTCACTAACTTCTTTGGAGCTATCCAAGGTGTTCATCTCAGGCCATAGCTGTCAGCTACCAAGCCTATATAGCAATTTTCCTGGTCCTACCCACTATATTGAAGCAAACACCTTTTGATTTGAGGATTGGGGGGAGAAACACAATATTTTATTTCATACTTTCCTGAATTATTACAGGCCTGACTTTCATAATGAATACAGAATCTCTGGTTTCAGAATCAGTCAGTGAAAACATTGATAGGACCACGTAGGGACATTTAAACAAATATTAGTCAGTGATCTACTGTGAGTTACATTTATCATTATTTATTATTATAGATACTGTGATTTATAAAACAAATTTTTAAAAGCTTCAAGAGTCATATTTCAACCAAAATGTTGTCCTTTATTTCTGTATTTTTAACGTCTGGTATTGCCAAGAGTAGTGAAGCTAAGAATGTTCTCAACAGTTTTCTTTTGATTTCTTTTAACAACAATGTATAGTCAATGAAACATACACATATAACTAGAGCCAAAAAATTAATCCTATGATATTTTCTATTCTGCTTAGCTTAATTGGAATGAAAAATTTCTGATTATATCCCACTAAATTGATTTCATGTCACTGCAGGATCCACCATGAACCTATGGATCTTGGTTCACCATATGGAAAACAGGAAACAAAAAGTGCTGTTAGTGACCAAGCTCATAGGATAATCTCTATCATACGTTTTATTGATCACACCTATCTCCCTCATACCTAGCCTGGACATGTGCTAAGTTCTGTCTCTTTTATCACATCTTTTAAAAATTATGTCACTGCCAAGTCCTTTTTAAAGCCACAGTCGGTCTGATTTGACCTCCAATAAGCACCTTCCACTGACCACAGACCCCTCTGTCTCCTCTGAAGTCAGACAGTGATGTGACAGAAAGCACAGGCCCGGAGAAAGAATTGGGCTCAGAATCAGGCGTGCTCCTCTAAAGAAAAACCTGATAAAGACCAAAGGCACAGCTAGCCACTTGTATCTTTTTTATTTTCTTATTCCCCTCCATGTTCTCCTCTTTCATCTCCTTTAACAATGTAATAGCAAGCTTCTATTATCGCCTTTGTCTATCTATCGTCAAATGAGAATTTTACAAATGCCCCCTTCTGAAATTAAGCTTCCCAATAACTTTTAGGTCTGTATTATTATCTTCATTTTTATAGATGTGGAAATTTGGCTTCCAGGAGGCTAAATAACTTTCCAGTGAAGAAATAGACAGGATGTTATGGAGGCTGTTAATGCAGGATATTAATGGACAGATGGGAATTATTTAGAAGTTCGTTACATAATGCACTGCTCAGGAACAGGAACAGTTTAGATATAACATTATAAACTAGCATGTATTCAGCAAGCAAACCATAATGAAGCATTCATCATTACCTAGATGAAAGCACTGGTGACATTATTTGAACTATTCACATATATAGCAAAAAAAGAAGCTTTCAAAAAATGTTGTCCTTTATTTCTGTATTTTAACGTCTGGTATTGCCAAGAGTAGTGAAGCTAAGAATGTTCTCAACAGTTTTCTTTTGATTTCTTTTAACAACAATGTATAGTCAATGAAACATACACATATAACTAGAGCCAAAAAATTAATCCTATGATATTTTCTATTCTGCTTAGCTTAATTGGAATGAAAAATTTCTGATTATATCCCACTAAATTGATTTCATGTCACTGCAGGATCCACCATGAACCTATGGATCTTGGTTCACCATATGGAAAACAGGAAACAAAAAGTGCTGTTAGTGACCAAGCTCATAGGATAATCTCTATCATACGTTTTATTGATCACACCTATCTCCCTCATACCTAGCCTGGACATGTGCTAAGTTCTGTCTCTTTTATCACATCTTTTAAAAATTATGTCACTGCCAAGTCCTTTTTAAAGCCACAGTCGGTCTGATTTGACCTCCAATAAGCACCTTCCACTGACCACAGACCCCTCTGTCTCCTCTGAAGTCAGACAGTGATGTGACAGAAAGCACAGGCCCGGAGAAAGAATTGGGCTCAGAATCAGGCGTGCTCCTCTAAAGAAAAACCTGATAAAGACCAAAGGCACAGCTAGCCACTTGTATCTTTTTTATTTTCTTATTCCCCTCCATGTTCTCCTCTTTCATCTCCTTTAACAATGTAATAGCAAGCTTCTATTATCGCCTTTGTCTATCTATCGTCAAATGAGAATTTTACAAATGCCCCCTTCTGAAATTAAGCTTCCCAATAACTTTTAGGTCTGTATTATTATCTTCATTTTTATAGATGTGGAAATTTGGCTTCCAGGAGGCTAAATAACTTTCCAGTGAAGAAATAGACAGGATGTTATGGAGGCTGTTAATGCAGGATATTAATGGACAGATGGGAATTATTTAGAAGTTCGTTACATAATGCACTGCTCAGGAACAGGAACAGTTTAGATATAACATTATAAACTAGCATGTATTCAGCAAGCAAACCATAATGAAGCATTCATCATTACCTAGAAAAGCTATTAGAGCCTTAATCCTTGTGCTATTGCACAATTTAATCACTGGGTGACATTATTTTAACAACTCTGTGTACAAGATAAACAATCTTAAATAATCTCCTAATGAGAAACTACGTGTGTCTACTCTAACTATAGTACAAGAATTTGAGGTGACTATCATTTATTCTGAGCATAGCTGAGATCAACAAACTCAACTTCAGCCATTCTTAATAGGAGGAACTGATGAGGGGAGAATATGCCCAACTTTATTCCTCCCTTTTGTTCTTGCTATGACACTTCAGAATCATTGAAAACACAGGCGGCCAAAACATTAAGAACTAGAAATGATTCCCCCGAGATGAGTTAAGAACTGTTAATGGAATTTAAGGAATATTAAAGGAAGAGCAAAGGGATCTATGTTTCTGAATCTGTGAATGCGATAATTGTTTTTTAAATAGTCAAGTCATGAAATATACAGGTAAATAGTAATTATGAGAGTTGCGGTACAGGATTATGCATTCAGCCCATTTTCATGGGGAAGTAGTTTCTAGATGTAGTGAAATTTGAGACGATCTAAAGGGTCACTGAAGTGAAAAATGAAGGGTTAGAAAAAGGGATGATGAGAAGAGGGTAATAGTTAGAGCTATTTCGGCAAATGAAACGAAAGTGAGTGACTGAGAAAATCTTCACATCAATTCAGGTGCATTGTAAGGAAATGCAGGCAGGTTTTCATCCCTACTTTTAGAAATGGTTTAATTGCCTTAAAATAATTTGAGTTGGACAAAATTGATCAGACTTCAAACATGAAAAGACTCTTCATTCCCCAAAATCTCGAAAATGTATTATCGCCTTTGTCTATCTATCGTCAAATGAGAATTTTACAAATGCCCCCTTCTGAAATTAAGCTTCCCAATAACTTTTAGGTCTGTATTATTATCTTCATTTTTATAGATGTGGAAATTTGGCTTCCAGGAGGCTAAATAACTTTCCAGTGAAGAAATAGACAGGATGTTATGGAGGCTGTTAATGCAGGATATTAATGGACAGATGGGAATTATTTAGAAGTTCGTTACATAATGCACTGCTCAGGAACAGGAACAGTTTAGATATAACATTATAAACTAGCATGTATTCAGCAAGCAAACCATAATGAAGCATTCATCATTACCTAGAAAAGCTATTAGAGCCTTAATCCTTGTGCTATTGCACAATTTAATCACTGGGTGACATTATTTTAACAACTCTGTGTACAAGATAAACAATCTTAAATAATCTCCTAATGAGAAACTACGTGTGTCTACTCTAACTATAGTACAAGAATTTGAGGTGACTATCATTTATTCTGAGCATAGCTGAGATCAACAAACTCAACTTCAGCCATTCTTAATAGGAGGAACTGATGAGGGGAGAATATGCCCAACTTTATTCCTCCCTTTTGTTCTTGCTATGACACTTCAGAATCATTGAAAACACAGGCGGCCAAAACATTAAGAACTAGAAATGATTCCCCCGAGATGAGTTAAGAACTGTTAATGGAATTTAAGGAATATTAAAGGAAGAGCAAAGGGATCTATGTTTCTGAATCTGTGAATGCGATAATTGTTTTTTAAATAGTCAAGTCATGAAATATACAGGTAAATAGTAATTATGAGAGTTGCGGTACAGGATTATGCATTCAGCCCATTTTCATGGGGAAGTAGTTTCTAGATGTAGTGAAATTTGAGACGATCTAAAGGGTCACTGAAGTGAAAAATGAAGGGTTAGAAAAAGGGATGATGAGAAGAGGGTAATAGTTAGAGCTATTTCGGCAAATGAAACGAAAGTGAGTGACTGAGAAAATCTTCACATCAATTCAGGTGCATTGTAAGGAAATGCAGGCAGGTTTTCATCCCTACTTTTAGAAATGGTTTAATTGCCTTAAAATAATTTGAGTTGGACATATGTTAAGACCATTGTGTATTAGCAGAGACTTCAAACATGAAAAGACTCTTCATTCCCCAAAATCTCAATTAGAATAGGAAAATTAGGTGTTGTAACCTATACGAGGTGAAAGTTTATTCTGGTGACAAAGGACAAAAACAGTGCAAATTCTTTTACTTTCTAGCATTTGAATTTTTTAGAATTATGTTTCTGCATAACTGGAGTTTCCCTTGCCAAGTGGATTGTATTTTTAGCATCAAAATATTTCATACCCAATAGTGATAGAAGATGAATAAAATATCCTCAAGAAAATAGAAGTTCATCTGAACTTCGGAAACATATTGTTTTAAGGGCCCCAAAGTACTGAAGGCTCTGCCTTGATGCTGTCCCCATAGAAAGCTTCTGTGAACTATTTTGTTATATATAGTTTACTAAAAACATTCCAGAATCAATCCAAAACAGTTTCGGGGGGTGAAGAAACAGCATATGCTGAGACTATAAATAAGCCTATCAACTGAAACAATGATGAAAGAAATTATGTAAATGATTTGTTTTCAAACTCTCTAACCCCAAAATGAAGATGGTGGAAATTTGCTTGTATGATTTGAGTCATCTGATAAACTTGCTAGCTCAGACATCTTTTAACTCTGCTTTAAAGGAACACGTGTGTTTTACACATTGAACTGAAGCAGTCTTCCCAAAGTGACAGCACCTCCCAATTCTTGTTTTAAAAAAATCGTGTATACAATTTTCAGATTTTCAGATTTTTGTCTCACAAGTTTTCTTTCACCCTTTGGGAATGCACATACTACTAGACTGACTCTAGTATAAATGAATCTAGCCTAACACAAGCTATATACATTTAGCTATTTTAAATTATATGTGTCACTATTTTATTATCCTCTCTGCAAAGCACTAGGTCTAAATGATAAGGATCTGTGTGAAACGCAGAGCAGTCATTAGAACCCAGGCATTCTCTCAAGTTGAGATCAGAGGGTTTCAGTAGAGCCCTACTTTTCGGCAAATGAAACGAAAGTGAGTGACTGAGAAAATCTTCACATCAATTCAGGTGCATTGTAAGGAAATGCAGGCAGGTTTTCATCCCTACTTTTAGAAATGGTTTAATTGCCTTAAAATAATTTGAGTTGGACATATGTTAAGACCATTGTGTATTAGCAGAGACTTCAAACATGAAAAGACTCTTCATTCCCCAAAATCTCAATTAGAATAGGAAAATTAGGTGTTGTAACCTATACGAGGTGAAAGTTTATTCTGGTGACAAAGGACAAAAACAGTGCAAATTCTTTTACTTTCTAGCATTTGAATTTTTTAGAATTATGTTTCTGCATAACTGGAGTTTCCCTTGCCAAGTGGATTGTATTTTTAGCATCAAAATATTTCATACCCAATAGTGATAGAAGATGAATAAAATATCCTCAAGAAAATAGAAGTTCATCTGAACTTCGGAAACATATTGTTTTAAGGGCCCCAAAGTACTGAAGGCTCTGCCTTGATGCTGTCCCCATAGAAAGCTTCTGTGAACTATTTTGTTATATATAGTTTACTAAAAACATTCCAGAATCAATCCAAAACAGTTTCGGGGGGTGAAGAAACAGCATATGCTGAGACTATAAATAAGCCTATCAACTGAAACAATGATGAAAGAAATTATGTAAATGATTTGTTTTCAAACTCTCTAACCCCAAAATGAAGATGGTGGAAATTTGCTTGTATGATTTGAGTCATCTGATAAACTTGCTAGCTCAGACATCTTTTAACTCTGCTTTAAAGGAACACGTGTGTTTTACACATTGAACTGAAGCAGTCTTCCCAAAGTGACAGCACCTCCCAATTCTTGTTTTAAAAAAATCGTGTATACAATTTTCAGATTTTCAGATTTTTGTCTCACAAGTTTTCTTTCACCCTTTGGGAATGCACATACTACTAGACTGACTCTAGTATAAATGAATCTAGCCTAACACAAGCTATATACATTTAGCTATTTTAAATTATATGTGTCACTATTTTATTATCCTCTCTGCAAAGCACTAGGTCTAAATGATAAGGATCTGTGTGAAACGCAGAGCAGTCATTAGAACCCAGGCATTCTCTCGCTTCCTAGCATTTTGCCTTTCATGTCTATATGCTTTAGTAAAATTTTTGAGATACTAAAAGGAAAATATTTCACAGTATTTCTAAAATTATTGATGAAAAAAGTCACATAGATCAAAGCATAAGTTAGATTAAACTATACTTCCATTTTATCATCCTAAGCAATGGAAATCTCAGGTTGCAATTGCTTTTTAAGATTGTAAAGTCATCTCATGCAGTTAACATGAAAAGAAATGAATGCAGCAGTGAACAGAGATTTACCCAAATAAGGGTGTTCATTTAAGTCCTTATTTCAATTATGTTTGCTAAGAAGGAACTATTAAGACAAATAATTAAGAGGTTCACACAGTAGGGGAAATCAGGACTCTCAGGAGTTCATAAAAATAAACTCATCTCTACAGATGAATATTTCTCAAGTAGTGATTATTTCTCTACCTATTTTCTATCTCTTTCTTTTAGCATAGAAGTTTATCATTTAGCCAATCATTTCCAATCACTTTCATAAAAAGACAAAAAATTTTTAAATCACCCTATTTAGGGTAAAGTATAATGTCACTTGTAGGAAGCCTATGGTCACCAGACTCCAGATGCCCTAATCTAAGTGCAGAAGAGGCTTGAAGAGATCAATATAACAGCACATCTACAAACAGATAAATTCTGACTCATTATTGGAAAACCTGACCGATCACCACCTTTAGACTATGGCAAAGAGTAAAGTCATTCTTTTATATGTATTAATAGTCACTGGAAATAATTTTGTTTCAAGTACCTTATGTGTATGCTCTCAACTCATCTTTTAACCAAATTTATGAGATTAGTAGGATGAACCATTTGGCTGGTAAAATGACACTGCTAGACTTCAACGATAGATCTCAAACTATGTAGTTTCTAAAACACTATCCTCTACTACATCTTTTTGAAACAGAAATCTAAATTAATATTTTAAAATAACAGAAAAACATATAATAAACAATATGATAATCAATAAGGTTAATAAACTTATAAACCAACATTTAAATCCTGGGAAATAGACTAATTAAAACTCAGGGTTAAAATTATTTTAAGTTCAGGTGAAATTTATGAGTTTTTTTTCAGGGGAGAAAAATTTGATAATTGTTTCCAATCTCAAATTCTTTGATACTAGAATCTTTATTCAAATATCTTTCTGGAAAAAGGCTTTTAAGTGGCAAATATTTTTTTATCAGTACAGTTACCTGACTAGTTTTCTACAAAAGTCAATCTAAATAGAAGGGAGCATGTACATCTTAGCCAAAACCGAAAAAAGAGAGAAATGAAATAAAATACATATGTATATATATGTATGTATATTTATTAAAGCCTAACTTACATTTGATTTTAATAAGTAACTCTATGTCATCAATACTTCTAATGTATTACCAAATAAGTAAGAGATTTTAGATAATTTTCAGTTCACAGTACAATTCTTTGAAATTAACCCACAAATTGGTTTTGCCTCATATTTATATTTTATCAAACCCATCTTTCTGACGTAGGCATTTCTTTTCTTGGGATTCTTACAAAGATAGTTATCATGCACAGAGTACACTCTAGCCTTTGGTGGTTTTAATCTCACTTTAACATCTCTGTGTTTGTAAGTACATTTCTTTTCTTTCATCTGATCATGTGCATGTTAAGATGTCAAAACTGAAGTCTTCTGACATATCCAATATAGGTTCTAGCAATGTTTCAATCCCTTAAAGTTTAAAATTCAGTTTTAACAAAAAATCCACCTTAATTCATCATAATAAAATAGAATTCTGAAACTTAATGTATGAAGCCTATAGTTGGAATTTTTTTTTAAATTATAGTTGGATTTAATGTATCATCTACTGAGAGACAGGAAAGAAAGAGGCATTTATTATAGACCATCTTGTCAATTCACAGTGCAATTCATACTGCAATTTTACTGCAATTCAAGTACACTACATCTTTATTATTGCACTTTCTCAGGAAGGGTTTTGGGCTAATGTGTCTGTTAGCAATAACACTTATTTAGAACACGGTTTTCTGGAAAACACTCTGGTTCGTGTGTTTGTGAATGGAGCTAACTCTTGTATTATGTTTGTTTTCTGCATAATGCATTTCTCCTAAGGAACTAGCAAAGTTTCCCCATATTGATGTAAGGTTGAAATTTAACTCAACTGAAAAACAAGAAAGGCAGCAACTGCATTTACAGTTAGTTGAACCTCAGAGGTGCTTAAAAGACAGAAACTGGGAGATTCACCTCCGAAGAGACTCATAGCAAATTTCCAGACCTTGTTAACAGACAGCTTGGTTCCTACGACTGTCTCTGCAAATGGAACACTGAGGATGGGCCCTTGGGG
The DNA here is from genome assembly GCA_022376925.1 of Tragulus kanchil. NCBI lineage: Eukaryota > Metazoa > Chordata > Mammalia > Artiodactyla > Tragulidae > Tragulus > Tragulus kanchil. The sequence goes on from JAIOJX010000031.1 coordinate 71,560,201, forward strand.
AAGGGTTTTTTGTTTTCTTTTCTGTCTTGGGTACTAACCTACTATATAACTTACCATATAACTGCCCTCTTGCCAGTAATGTTAATGATGGTGATTATTAGTAATAACTCTGAGTAATGAGGTTTTCTTCCTTGTACTCAAAATAATTGCACCACGTAAATCCACAGCAATTTTTATGGTGCTCTAAAGATTAGTAACATTAGAAACTTGGCAAATCTTACTTCTAGAGGCATTTTGCCTAATGATCTAATCCATCAGCTTCCAGGCTCGATAGTCCTGAGACTCACTTAGTACTTGAAGGATCTCCCCTTATCAAAGCAGCGCTGAGAAGCAACTTGGTCGCTAAACTGTATATTTAAGAGTTTTATTAAAAGAACCTTGAAAGTATAATCTCTAGTGTAAACCAGGGAAGCTTCTGAGTGCAGAAATATATAAAATGTGTTGGACATTAGTCCCATGGGCTGAGCAAGACCTTAATGAATCACTAATTAAGCATTATTTACTTTCAGAAAAAAGTTTAATATGTTGATTTCTAAAGGAATTCAAGGTTAACTTCCAATTATGGGAAACTTCTAATTGATTAATTATGAGGGCTAAAGTATGAGAGCATCAACAAGGAGTTAAGAGACTTTAGCTACATCTTTGGTTTTCTCCATCTCAAGACTCCCCAAAGCTCCAGAATCTTCTATGGAAAAGAAAGAACATAATAAAGAAACACTGCTGTTGGTCTTTCACCCTAGTTCTTCTCACTGGACTGTCAGTGCATTCTGACAAAGACGTAGGACCACCGATTTCAGTAAACCGGAAAAAGAAGGCTAAGGCTATGTATTTTGCCACACCAGCCTTACCTTGACAACGTGCTATTTACAAATGGTACTAGTAGCGATTCTACATCTATTGAATATGGATTTTTCCACATATACATAGGCTTATTTCTATTCTTATTCCAACATAATCTCATTTTATTCATTACTGTGTTAGAAACAAATCTTGATATTCAGAAGGGTAAGTTGTACTTAATCTTTTTTTAAAATTTTACTTTCAGGATGTCTTAGCCTTTCACCTTAGGAATGGTCATGCAAATTTCTGTTAGTATTTTTATTAGAATTACAGATTAATTCAATTGGAATATCCATCTTTATGATTTTTGTTTTCTCATTGTGAGCATGGTATATATTCATTTCCTCCCAATACATATTTGAATTATATATTAAATGATATTATATTAAATATAATATTATTATATTTAATTCAAATATATATGGAGGAAATGAATAAAAATATATAGTTCAAATATATAAGGAAGAAATGAATATATACCATTCAACAATTTGATTTGCTTGATGCACTCTAATATTACTTATTTTCTACTTCATGCATTTCTAGTAATTTTTTAACTTTCTTATCATCTAATTTTTATATTTCATCAAGTGAACTTTTCTAGTTGGATACATTTGTTTTCAGTTTTTAAAAATCAATTTAAGTTGTATAGTTACCTCTAAGGAAACGTCAACTACATCAATAAGTTTTGTTAAATAATACTTTCTTAGTTATTTAGTAAAATCTGTTTTCATAAACCCCATTGAACTCATAAGTGGAATAGTTATGTATTGTCTAGCTCCCAAATATATAGGAATTTTATCTCTTTTCATAGTTGTTTTCAAATTTATTTTCATTATAATCAAATAATTAGATTCAGGTTCTTATTGGAGAAACATATTTGTGTTGGTCTGTCTTTTTACACCTATTACCCATATTACGTGCATATTTTCCAGCTTCCTTTAAGCAAGTAGCAGCCTTTGACATCGAGCTTTACACCCAGAAACTAGTTCCTGTCCTCTTTCTCTAATAGAGTCCACATAGTTTTCATCATCCCCTGGGAGTGGTACCTAAAAGTAGTACCCTACACCAGAACAATGAAAACCAATTTGGTAAGGTTTGGTTTCAGCCCCTCTCATTATCTGGTATTACAGTTCTAGTCCAGGAAAATACTTTAACATTTTAATCACCTGGTTATGACATTTATTATTTCTTTTCAAAAAATGTTTTACATCTGCATCTCCATTCCTTCCCTACAAATAGATTCATCAGTATCACATTTCTAGAATCCAGATATGTGCATTAATACACTATGTTTGTTTTTTTCTTTCTGACTTACTTCACTCTGTATAATAGGTCTAGCTTCATCCACCTCAGTAGAATTGACTCAAATTTGTTCTTTTATATGGTTGAAGAATATTTTTATTAGAATTACAGATTAATTCAATTGGAATATCCATCTTTATGATTTTTGTTTTCTCATTGTGAGCATGGTATATATTCATTTCCTCCCAATACATATTTGAATTATATATTAAATGATATTATATTAAATATAATATTATTATATTTAATTCAAATATATATGGAGGAAATGAATAAAAATATATAGTTCAAATATATAAGGAAGAAATGAATATATACCATTCAACAATTTGATTTGCTTGATGCACTCTAATATTACTTATTTTCTACTTCATGCATTTCTAGTAATTTTTTAAATTTCTTATCATCTAATTTTTTTATATTTCATCAAGTGAACTTTTCTAGTTGGATACATTTGTTTTCAGTTTTTAAAAATCAATTTAAGTTGTATAGTTACCTCTAAGGAAACGTCAACTACATCAATAAGTTTTGTTAAATAATACTTTCTTAGTTATTTAGTAAAATCTGTTTTCATAAACCCCATTGAACTCATAAGTGGAATAGTTATGTATTGTCTAGCTCCCAAATATATAGGAATTTTATCTCTTTTCATAGTTGTTTTCAAATTTATTTTCATTATAATCAAATAATTAGATTCAGGTTCTTATTGGAGAAACATATTTGTGTTGGTCTGTCTTTTTACACCTATTACCCATATTACGTGCATATTTTCCAGCTTCCTTTAAGCAAGTAGCAGCCTTTGACATCGAGCTTTACACCCAGAAACTAGTTCCTGTCCTCTTTCTCTAATAGAGTCCACATAGTTTTCATCATCCCCTGGGAGTGGTACCTAAAAGTAGTACCCTACACCAGAACAATGAAAACCAATTTGGTAAGGTTTGGTTTCAGCCCCTCTCATTATCTGGTATTACAGTTCTAGTCCAGGAAAATACTTTAACATTTTAATCACCTGGTTATGACATTTATTATTTCTTTTCAAAAAATGTTTTACATCTGCATCTCCATTCCTTCCCTACAAATAGATTCATCAGTATCACATTTCTAGAATCCAGATATGTGCATTAATACACTATGTTTGTTTTTCTCTTTCTGACTTACTTCACTCTGTATAATAGGTCTAGCTTCATCCACCTCAGTAGAATTGACTCAAATTTGTTCTTTTATATGGTTGAAGAATATTTCATTATATATGAATGTCAATTTCCTTATCCATTCATCAGCTGATGGACTGATCTGCATTGTTTCATGGCAGAAAACAATAAATTATAAATGCTTTTTAAAAATTTAAGTAATAGAAGAGAAAAAAAAAGAAAAAGTATTTTAATTACAATCTAGGTATTTAAAGTACAAATAGGCACATCAACTTGTGAATTTTCTGTCACTTGTTGGCTAGAAATCCTAGGTAATATTAGTAATTTCTAAATCAAGCATCTGACTTCAATGTTATTGTGTTAAATAGATTGAGAAACAGTTCTATTAAAGTTAGGAAACCTGTGGTCAGACACATTTAAGCCCTTAAAAATAATACACAATCCCTCCAGAAAATGTTTTCACACCAATAATTTCTAAGAAAATTTAAAATTTTGATGACTATTTAAAATTCTCTTTTAAAAAGTGACCTAAAATAAAATTTAAAAAATAAAAAAATAAAAAGTGACCTTTTCAAAATGCTGAAACTCTAGTTTGGAACTCAGCTAGTAAAGAATCTGCCTGCAATGCAGGAGTTCCTGGTTTGGTTCATGAGTCAGGAAGATCCCCTGGAGAAGGGATAAACTACCCACTCCAATATTCTTGGGATTCCCTGGTGGCTCCAATGGTAAATAAGCCACCTGCAATGTGAGAGAATTGGGTTTGACCCCTCAGTTGGGATGATTTCCTGGAGAAGGGAACATGTACTCACGCCAGTATCTGTGCCTGGAGAATTCCATGGCTTGTCTATGTGGTCACCAAAAGTTGCACGTGACAAAGTGACTTTATCTTTATTAGCTTGGACTAGCCGGTGAACTACCAAGATTCAAAGTCTGTTTCTATCCTTTCAAACCAATTCCTAGGCTTGTGTAAACACATTCCTGTTTAGTCCCTAACCAGTGTCTATCTCTTTTGCAACCCCATGGACTGTAGCCCAACAGGCTCCTCAGTCCATGGGATTTTCCAGCAAGAATGTTGGAGTGGGTAGCCATTTCCTTCTCTAGGGGATCTTCCCAACTCATAGACTGAACCTTGTCTCCCACGTCTCCTCCATTGGTAAGCAGATTCTTTACCACTATGTCACCTGGAAAACCAAGTATACATATTGACTCAAATTTGTTCTTTTATATGGTTGAAGAATATTTCATTATATATGAATGTCAATTTCCTTATCCATTCATCAGCTGATGGACTGATCTGCATTGTTTCATGGCAGAAAACAATAAATTATAAATGCTTTTTAAAAATTTAAGTAATAGAAGAGAAAAAAAAAGAAAAAGTATTTTAATTACAATCTAGGTATTTAAAGTACAAATAGGCACATCAACTTGTGAATTTTCTGTCACTTGTTGGCTAGAAATCCTAGGTAATATTAGTAATTTCTAAATCAAGCATCTGACTTCAATGTTATTGTGTTAAATAGATTGAGAAACAGTTCTATTAAAGTTAGGAAACCTGTGGTCAGACACATTTAAGCCCTTAAAAATAATACACAATCCCTCCAGAAAATGTTTTCACACCAATAATTTCTAAGAAAATTTAAAATTTTGATGACTATTTAAAATTCTTTTTAAAAAGTGACCTAAAATAAAATTTAAAAAATAAAAAAATAAAAAGTGACCTTTTCAAAATGCTGAAACTCTAGTTTGGAACTCAGCTAGTAAAGAATCTGCCTGCAATGCAGGAGTTCCTGGTTTGGTTCATGAGTCAGGAAGATCCCCTGGAGAAGGGATAAACTACCCACTCCAATATTCTTGGGATTCCCTGGTGGCTCCAATGGTAAATAAGCCACCTGCAATGTGAGAGAATTGGGTTTGACCCCTCAGTTGGGATGATTTCCTGGAGAAGGGAACATGTACTCACGCCAGTATCTGTGCCTGGAGAATTCCATGGCTTGTCTATGTGGTCACCAAAAGTTGCACGTGACAAAGTGACTTTATCTTTATTAGCTTGGACTAGCCGGTGAACTACCAAGATTCAAAGTCTGTTTCTATCCTTTCAAACCAATTCCTAGGCTTGTGTAAACACATTCCTGTTTAGTCCCTAACCAGTGTCTATCTCTTTTGCAACCCCATGGACTGTAGCCCAACAGGCTCCTCAGTCCATGGGATTTTCCAGCAAGAATGTTGGAGTGGGTAGCCATTTCCTTCTCTAGGGGATCTTCCCAACTCATAGACTGAACCTTGTCTCCCACGTCTCCTCCATTGGTAAGCAGATTCTTTACCACTATGTCACCTGGAAAACCAAGTATACATATACATGCATATAGATATAGAGTTTTTTTTTTTAATGAGTCATGATTCATGCAGTGTATCACAACTTGTTTTTCTTAATTTATTATGAATATTGTTTAATGCACATTGATCTAACTCCCTTCTCTTTCTAGCTGCAATGGCAGCCCATTGAATGAATATGTAAAATTTTGTTATCTATCTTATTCATAGATATGTGGGACTTTAGAAGGTTTAGAAAATTATATTCAGTATCATGAAATTCTTCCAGTGAAATCTATATAGGCAACTGATTGCCCATAAATTGACCCTCAATTATTTCATCTTTAGCTTTCATGCTGTTTCTACTCTTTCTCATAGCATATGTCTCATTTCATATACATGCTTTTGAGAAAGTTGCATTCCTATATAAAAGGTCAAGTGACTGAGGAAAGAATATAAAGCAGCACACCTCAAAAGAACTTACAAATTTGCCTCAAAATGTTTCTACTAGAACTGAAAGAGCTCTCTGAATTCTAGTTTCTGAGAGAATTGTTTCTCGGTTATATTATGAGTTATGTTTTACGACAGGGGAGTTCTAGGAATGACTATTTTTCATGGCTTGTCAAATTTGACCATTCTAAATGTATTAGGAAAATTTTGTGGGGATTCTCTGGATCAATTTTCCCATTTCATTTCACAGACCCCAAAAATATATTTGCTGGAGGGAGGGTGAGGAGAACATTTCAACTACTTATCTAAAGAAAGGGGACACACTCTCAATTGAACAGACAATAAAAGCATCCTTCTGAAGGCTAAATATTAGTAAATACTGATAAAAGAAAAAAGGGTGCTTTAAATATGAGTTACTTGAGCCCTTGACCTTCTTGACTGTGCACTGCTATTCTGAGTCCCTTTGAAAGATTCACCTAAAATATTCCTTCTAGAAGCATCCACAAAGAATTAGTTTAAGTCAACCAGTGTCTTTACCCTCTTTTTGCAACCCCATGGACTGTAGCCCAACAGGCTCCTCAGTCCATGGGATTTTCCAGCAAGAATGTTGGAGTGGGTAGCCATTTCCTTCTCTAGGGGATCTTCCCAACTCATAGACTGAACCTTGTCTCCCACGTCTCCTCCATTGGTAAGCAGATTCTTTACCACTATGTCACCTGGAAAACCAAGTATACATATACATGCATATAGATATAGAGTTTTTTTTTTTAATGAGTCATGATTCATGCAGTGTATCACAACTTGTTTTTCTTAATTTATTATGAATATTGTTTAATGCACATTGATCTAACTCCCTTCTCTTTCTAGCTGCAATGGCAGCCCATTGAATGAATATGTAAAATTTTGTTATCTATCTTATTCATAGATATGTGGGACTTTAGAAGGTTTAGAAAATTATATTCAGTATCATGAAATTCTTCCAGTGAAATCTATATAGGCAACTGATTGCCCATAAATTGACCCTCAATTATTTCATCTTTAGCTTTCATGCTGTTTCTACTCTTTCTCATAGCATATGTCTCATTTCATATACATGCTTTTGAGAAAGTTGCATTCCTATATAAAAGGTCAAGTGACTGAGGAAAGAATATAAAGCAGCACACCTCAAAAGAACTTACAAATTTGCCTCAAAATGTTTCTACTAGAACTGAAAGAGCTCTCTGAATTCTAGTTTCTGAGAGAATTGTTTCTCGGTTATATTATGAGTTATGTTTTACGACAGGGAGTTCTAGGAATGACTATTTTTCATGGCTTGTCAAATTTGACCATTCTAAATGTATTAGGAAAATTTTGTGGGGATTCTCTGGATCAATTTTCCCATTTCATTTCACAGACCCCAAAAATATATTTGCTGGAGGGAGGGTGAGGAGAACATTTCAACTACTTATCTAAAGAAAGGGACACACTCTCAATTGAACAGACAATAAAAGCATCCTTCTGAAGGCTAAATATTAGTAAATACTGATAAAAGAAAAAAGGGTGCTTTAAATATGAGTTACTTGAGCCCTTGACCTTCTTGACTGTGCACTGCTATTCTGAGTCCCTTTGAAAGATTCACCTAAAATATTCCTTCTAGAAGCATCCACAAAGAATTATCTCAAATTTTTAAACAATTTTATGCAGCAATATTTCATAAATGGTTCCCCTAAGCTTTATATTAGTTTACAAACACAATGTGAGCCAGGAAACAGGAGGGTATCAGAATGAGACAATAAATTCTAGGTACCTAACTTCACCTATTCAAGCAATAAGATACATCATTAATACTGAAGTGAAAAGGCAGTGATGTAAAATCAGAGAGGCTATCAATATTCCTTAATTTCACTGAGCTATAATTATGTAATGAGAACATTGGCTTTTTTGAAACAATTTGAAAACTGTGCTGGGTTCTCTGTCACTTGGACCAATGGATCTATTCATCCCAAGACTTGATTTCCTGTTCAGGCTAGCATACCATTAGCTGCAGGTAATTGTTGAGAGAAGACTCTGTTACAAAAGCTACAGAACTCTCAATCATTCCAGTGAGGGGTAGGTGCCCTAGACGAAGGATCCTATTTCCAGAGTGTCCTTCATTATGTTTGTCTCTTCACACAATTGTGTGATTGTATACTGCTAAATAGTTATTTGGTGGTAATGGTGCATTTCAAATTGGTGACTCAAATAACAAGAATGGAGTGAGAAGGGAGCGAGTATGAGCTCGGTCCAGCTATACACCTGCTGGTTTCAACTGAGTCAGTCTGGGAATGGAATCCCCTGGTAATTAATTTCAAGAACTTTTGCTGAGAGAAACAGTTCTGTGAAGAAAATATTTGAAAGATATTGCAAGACTTAAACTCCATTTACCTAGATTTTGCAGGTGCTGTCTTCCTAGATAGGCAACTTCCTTCTCCTTCATGCATTCAGTTCTTTGAATTGTGGAAGGAAACAAAAGCTTCATCGACCTTTTTTTCCCTCCCAAAGCAAGAATCTGATCTTCTGGACATTTCAACTACTTATCTAAAGAAAGGGACACACTCTCAATTGAACAGACAATAAAAGCATCCTTCTGAAGGCTAAATATTAGTAAATACTGATAAAAGAAAAAAGGGTGCTTTAAATATGAGTTACTTGAGCCCTTGACCTTCTTGACTGTGCACTGCTATTCTGAGTCCCTTTGAAAGATTCACCTAAAATATTCCTTCTAGAAGCATCCACAAAGAATTATCTCAAATTTTTAAACAATTTTATGCAGCAATATTTCATAAATGGTTCCCCTAAGCTTTATATTAGTTTACAAACACAATGTGAGCCAGGAAACAGGAGGGTATCAGAATGAGACAATAAATTCTAGGTACCTAACTTCACCTATTCAAGCAATAAGATACATCATTAATACTGAAGTGAAAAGGCAGTGATGTAAAATCAGAGAGGCTATCAATATTCCTTAATTTCACTGAGCTATAATTATGTAATGAGAACATTGGCTTTTTTGAAACAATTTGAAAACTGTGCTGGGTTCTCTGTCACTTGGACCAATGGATCTATTCATCCCAAGACTTGATTTCCTGTTCAGGCTAGCATACCATTAGCTGCAGGTAATTGTTGAGAGAAGACTCTGTTACAAAAGCTACAGAACTCTCAATCATTCCAGTGAGGGGTAGGTGCCCTAGACGAAGGATCCTATTTCCAGAGTGTCCTTCATTATGTTTGTCTCTTCACACAATTGTGTGATTGTATACTGCTAAATAGTTATTTGGTGGTAATGGTGCATTTCAAATTGGTGACTCAAATAACAAGAATGGAGGGAAAAAGGGGAGCGAGTATGAGCTCGGTCCAGCTATACACCTGCTGGTTTCAACTGAGTCAGTCTGGGAATGGAATCCCCTGGTAATTAATTTCAAGAACTTTTGCTGAGAGAAACAGTTCTGTGAAGAAAATATTTGAAAGATATTGCAAGACTTAAACTCCATTTACCTAGATTTTGCAGGTGCTGTCTTCCTAGATAGGCAACTTCCTTCTCCTTCATGCATTCAGTTCTTTGAATTGTGGAAGGAAACAAAAGCTTCATCGACCTTTTTTTCCCTCCCAAAGCAAGAATCTGATCTTCTGGACTGGCCTGTCTTTAAATTGTGTCTTCCAGTTTAAAAGAAAAGGAAAGGACAATTTCCCACAATTGTGTTCAATAGATACAGAAATATAGACCTTTCAAGGCCTTAGCTTCAATACATGATAGAGATGCAGCAGTAGGAAGTGTGTGTTTCTCATGTTTCCTCTTCTTTTTCAGTGACCTTGTACTTCATTATATAGAATGATTGGTAATCAGGAGAGATCATGCAAATTGGGTAAACAGCATGAATTAAATATTATCTTAAACAGGCAAACCTTGAGTATTGAAATATTTTTTATACTCTGCTGAAATTTTATCTCAACTACATATGAAGTAATAGCTATGATGGAAACAAGTAAAGTTTAAAGCACTAAACATAGGTATTTTACATTCTACAGATTTGTCTAGCAAACTAAATGATACAGGATAGAGCATGTTTCATTGAGCCTTCCAATGATTTTAAAATACAGATAAATGAGACTTTCCTGGCAAGCCAGTCATTGGGACTTTGCCTTTCAATGCAAAGGATGCGAGTTTGATCCCTGATTGGACAATTAAGATTCCCTCATGCCTCTGGGCTAACAAAAAAAAAGAACAGAAACAATATTGTAACAAATGAAATAAAGACTTTAAAAAGTAAAATATTGATAGGAATATTCAGTCCCTTCCCCCAAAAAATAAACTTAAAATTTTCAGACTAAGTCTATGAATGGCATGGATAAACACCCCTCTGTGAGAATTAAAGGATAACCACAAAGCAATCACTCCTTCATTTGCACAAGAAGCAAAATGTGGCTGTGATTCCATCACCCAGAGCTGATCAATTCATTATCTTTGACCACATCATGATAAAAGTGTCTGTCAGTCAAATCTTAAGCCTTCTAAGCCTCAGTTTATGCTCTAGTCACTTCAACTTAACAGCATTTACCTGTCTGACAGGCCAGTAGCTTTGACTTCACCAGCTTAACATGTTAGGAACTATTTTGTAAAGTATCAAAGAGTCTATACCCACTAATATGGAAACATGGCACTCCCAAATTTTTCATTTGAATTCACCTATTCCCATTTAAATCGAAATTTGAAATGCCTTTCTGTATATTAACAAGTTGTTATGTAAGAAAATAATTACCAAAAGGCAAAGTTTTTATTTCCTCTCCTCAGTCTGTCTGCAAAGATATGGCAGTGAGTCATGCATGGGAAGCTTATTTATACCCATGTTACACAGAGTTTCCCAAAATGTACTCATCTGCAAATGTTTTCCCCAGCTTTTCAAACAATTCCCTTGGCCAGAACAATGGTGCATCTGTGTTCTGAAGTTTAGTCACCTGAAGAAGCAATAATGTTATAAATTGCCCATTGATGAATTTATTGACTGAAAATTAAGAAACTTAATCAAAAATATCATTGTGCTTCAAGAGCAGCTGGAAAAGAGAAGATTTATATGAAATCCAAGCAGAAGTGAGATTTTTCTACTTGAATATACTTTTCCCCAGCAAACTCAATAATGCAAACTTAATAGTAAAGGGCTAGAGAAGATTATCCAAAATACAGCCGAGCATCAGACTGCCATTCCTAAAGTCAGCTGTTTTGCAACCTAGTTATTCAGGTCTGGACGTTTGTGAATAAGAGTTGTATCCAACTATCTGAATAGCTTTTGGTTAATTAAAACAATAAAAAAAAAAATATTGTAACAAATGAAATAAAGACTTTAAAAAGTAAAATATTGATAGGAATATTCAGTCCCTTCCCCCAAAAAATAAACTTAAAATTTTCAGACTAAGTCTATGAATGGCATGGATAAACACCCCTCTGTGAGAATTAAAGGATAACCACAAAGCAATCACTCCTTCATTTGCACAAGAAGCAAAATGTGGCTGTGATTCCATCACCCAGAGCTGATCAATTCATTATCTTTGACCACATCATGATAAAAGTGTCTGTCAGTCAAATCTTAAGCCTTCTAAGCCTCAGTTTATGCTCTAGTCACTTCAACTTAACAGCATTTACCTGTCTGACAGGCCAGTAGCTTTGACTTCACCAGCTTAACATGTTAGGAACTATTTTGTAAAGTATCAAAGAGTCTATACCCACTAATATGGAAACATGGCACTCCAATTATTCATTTGAATTCACCTATTCCCATTTAAATCGAAATTTGAAATGCCTTTCTGTATATTAACAAGTTGTTATGTAAGAAAATAATTACCAAAAGGCAAAGTTTTTATTTCCTCTCCTCAGTCTGTCTGCAAAGATATGGCAGTGAGTCATGCATGGGAAGCTTATTTATACCCATGTTACACAGAGTTTCCCAAAATGTACTCATCTGCAAATGTTTTCCCCAGCTTTTCAAACAATTCCCTTGGCCAGAACAATGGTGCATCTGTGTTCTGAAGTTTAGTCACCTGAAGAAGCAATAATGTTATAAATTGCCCATTGATGAATTTATTGACTGAAAATTAAGAAACTTAATCAAAAATATCATTGTGCTTCAAGAGCAGCTGGAAAAGAGAAGATTTATATGAAATCCAAGCAGAAGTGAGATTTTTCTACTTGAATATACTTTTCCCCAGCAAACTCAATAATGCAAACTTAATAGTAAAGGGCTAGAGAAGATTATCCAAAATACAGCCGAGCATCAGACTGCCATTCCTAAAGTCAGCTGTTTTGCAACCTAGTTATTCAGGTCTGGACGTTTGTGAATAAGAGTTGTATCCAACTATCTGAATAGCTTTTGGTTAATTAAAACAATTGAAAAATAAAGGGCAAAGTATCTACTTTCTTAAGATAAACTTTGGGTTGATCTGTGTTTTTTTTAAACATTTATTTATTTATCTTTTGGGGGGTGAGGTGGGGAGAGAGGAGGACGGGTGGGCCACTTCTATTGGTCTTTCATTTCTCTATTTTCATCCATCTTTGTTCTTTGGCTCCTGTGGGCCTCCCATCGCGGTGGCCTCTGTTGTCGCAGAGCACCGGCTCTGGGCACATGCGCCCCAGAGCTCCAGCTCGGTAATTGGACACATCAGTCCAGCCGCTCCGCGGCACGTGGGATCGTCCCAGGCCAGGGATAGAACTGGCCCCCCCTTGCACTGCAAGGCGGTGTCCTTACCCACTGGACCACCAGGGGAAGCCCTGGGTTGATTTTTGATAAAACGAAGCCACACAATTCCTAACATAGAAGAGTTGGCAGAACAATAGTACACCCAGAAACTAGAAATGGGGTTCTAGGAGTAATGATCCTCTGTATTTGTTCTATTATAAAATGTCCAGGTCATGCTGGGAAAACTTTGGGTTCTTTCTCCTCAATAAATTAAGACATTAGGACATGGATGGACCTAGAGAGGGGACTTCCCCAGTGGCTCAGTGGTATAGAAATCATCTGCAATGAAGGAGATGCAGGAAACATGGGTTTGATTCCTGGGTGGAGAAGATCCCCTTGAGGAGATCATGGCAACCCACTAATTGATTGAAAAATTCCATGGACAGAGGAGCCAGGCAGTCTACAGTCCATAGGGTTACAAAGAATCAGACACAACTGAAGTGAATGAGCACACCGCTTGCACAGACCTAGAGAGTATCATATTGAGTGAAATCATCACTTGGCACGCTTTATATGTGTAATCTAAAAGAAACAGTACAAATGAACTTACTTTATGAATGACCCAGCAAACTCAATAATGCAAACTTAATAGTAAAGGGCTAGAGAAGATTATCCAAAATACAGCCGAGCATCAGACTGCCATTCCTAAAGTCAGCTGTTTTGCAACCTAGTTATTCAGGTCTGGACGTTTGTGAATAAGAGTTGTATCCAACTATCTGAATAGCTTTTGGTTAATTAAAACAATTGAAAAATAAAGGGCAAAGTATCTACTTTCTTAAGATAAACTTTGGGTTGATCTGTGTTTTTTTTAAACATTTATTTATTTATTTTTTGGGGGGTGGGGTGGGGAGGGAGGGGGACGGGTGGGCCACTTCTATTGGTCTTTCATTTCTCTATTTTCATCCATCTTTGTTCTTTGGCTCCTGTGGGCCTCCCATCGCGGTGGCCTCTGTTGTCGCAGAGCACCGGCTCTGGGCACATGCGCCCCAGAGCTCCAGCTCGGTAATTGGACACATCAGTCCAGCCGCTCCGCGGCACGTGGGATCGTCCCAGGCCAGGGATAGAACTGGCCCCCCCCTGCACTGCAAGGCGGTGTCCTTACCCACTGGACCACCAGGGGAAGCCCTGGGTTGATTTTTGATAAAACGAAGCCACACAATTCCTAACATAGAAGAGTTGGCAGAACAATAGTACACCCAGAAACTAGAAATGGGGTTCTAGGAGTAATGATCCTCTGTATTTGTTCTATTATAAAATGTCCAGGTCATGCTGGGAAAACTTTGGGTTCTTTCTCCTCAATAAATTAAGACATTAGGACATGGATGGACCTAGAGAGGGGACTTCCCCAGTGGCTCAGTGGTATAGAAATCATCTGCAATGAAGGAGATGCAGGAAACATGGGTTTGATTCCTGGGTGGAGAAGATCCCCTTGAGGAGATCATGGCAACCCACTAATTGATTGAAAAATTCCATGGACAGAGGAGCCAGGCAGTCTACAGTCCATAGGGTTACAAAGAATCAGACACAACTGAAGTGAATGAGCACACCCGCTTGCACAGACCTAGAGAGTATCATATTGAGTGAAGTCAGTCAGACAGAAAAGGAGAAATATTGTGTGGCATCGCTTTATATGTGTAATCTAAAAAGAAACAGTACAAATGAACTTACTTATGAAACGGACTCACAGACATCAAGAATGAGCTTGTGGTTTATAAAGGTATGGATAGAGGGAAGGGCTAGTTAGGAAGCTTGGGATGAACATGTGCACACTGGTATATTAAAATGGATAACCAACAAGGACCTATTGTATAGAACATGGAAATCTATTCAATGTTATGTGGCAGCCTGGAAGTGAGTGTCTTTAGGGGAGAATGAGTACACATACGGGGTTTCCCAGGTGGCTCAGTTGGTAAAGAATTCATCTTGCCAATGCAGGAGATGCAGGCAGAATTGAGTTCAATCCCCAGGTTGGGTAGATTCCCTGGAGGAGGGCATGGCAACCCACTCCAGTATTCTTGCCTGGAGAATCCCATGGACAGAGGAGCCTGGAAGGCTATAGTCCATCGGGTCGCAAAGAGTCAGACACTGTTGAAGCAACTGAGGACAACACAGCACATACATGTATATGTATGGCTGAGTCCCTTAGCTGTTCACCTCAAACTATCCCAGCATTGTTTGTTAATCAACTGTACCTCAATACAAAATGGAACATATTTTTAAAAATTTAGGCATTAGGCTAGATGATCTCTAATTCCCTTAAGTCATTAAAATGCTCACTGGAGTAGGATAATATACAATAGTAAATTTTATGAAGATTAAAACTACCTTTTAAAGATTATAGAATAAAATAATTATCATATAGTAAATGTTTTTGTTCTTCTTTTGCAAGAATTCAGTTAACATTCTCCTTCAGTAAAACTGCTAGTAACCCAGTTCTTTTATACTTGGTCTTAACTTCATTTATAACTTTTGGTCTTTAAAATTAGAAGGAAAGAGAGAGGGGTCAGAAACAAAGATAAAGAAACAGATGGCCTGGAGGGGTGGGATAGGGGAGTCATACATATGACTAATCTGGGTTCAAACATATCTGTAAACAACAAAACTGTAAAAGTAAAAAGCAAAATAATAATAATAAAAAAGAAACAGACAGAAAGACAGACACAAAGAGCTTGAGGGGAGAGAAATCCAGGCAAAGATCCTCTAAAAATATGCCTATTTTGTATAAGTTCTGAATTAATTTATAACATCAGCTATAGGAAACACATACAAAGACTAACCTTTTTAGAAAAGGCAATTTTTATGACCCGTCTTCCTTGAAAGAATTTTTTTTTTTTTTTTTACTTCAAGTACTAGTTAAAACCATAGGGTTAAAAAGAGTCAGAATGGTCAATGCAATTTTTCAGATTGTTTTAAGGAGATAGCAGTATTTCTTCATTTGAAAGGAATTTTTTCTGAATTAGGTGATGACAGAAACATGATTTTGCTGTAAATAAATGCTATATGCTATTTGTATTACTAGAAAATGTACAGGGTCTCCATTAATCAGGGCTATGATTCAGGTCCTAGTGAAAGAGCTTCTTAGGTGGTCTACGTATTTCTACCAACAGGTAAACTAACACAGGAGCCCATTTTAAAGGGAATGTTTAGACAAAAGAGTCTTTAGGTAATTGTTTTTAAATAGGAGTCAGATTCATTCCCGAGAATGTGGTATATCTTTGTCATAATTCAAGGGAAAACCAACAGTGGTCCAGGTATGAAATGCAGGATTAGAGAACCTGTCAAATCAATTCTCTGGTTTGATAGTTCCTAAATTTGTTTTTTTCACCCTTGTATCTACTGTACCTCAATACAAAATGGAACATATTTTTAAAAATTTAGGCATTAGGCTAGATGATCTCTAATTCCCTTAAGTCATTAAAATGCTCACTGGAGTAGGATAATATACAATAGTAAATTTTATGAAGATTAAAACTACCTTTTAAAGATTATAGAATAAAATAATTATCATATAGTAAATGTTTTGTTCTTCTTTGCAAGAATTCAGTTAACATTCTCCTTCAGTAAAACTGCTAGTAACCCAGTTCTTTTATACTTGGTCTTAACTTCATTTATAACTTTTGGTCTTTAAAATTAGAAGGAAAGAGAGAGGGGTCAGAAACAAAGATAAAGAAACAGATGGCCTGGAGGGGTGGGATAGGGGAGTCATACATATGACTAATCTGGGTTCAAACATATCTGTAAACAACAAAACTGTAAAAGTAAAAAGCAAAATAATAATAATAAAAAAGAAACAGACAGAAAGACAGACACAAAGAGCTTGAGGGGAGAGAAATCCAGGCAAAGATCCTCTAAAAATATGCCTATTTTGTATAAGTTCTGAATTAATTTATAACATCAGCTATAGGAAACACATACAAAGACTAACCTTTTTAGAAAAGGCAATTTTTATGACCCGTCTTCCTTGAAAGAATTTTTTTTTTTTTTTTTACTTCAAGTACTAGTTAAAACCATAGGGTTAAAAAGAGTCAGAATGGTCAATGCAATTTTTCAGATTGTTTTAAGGAGATAGCAGTATTTCTTCATTTGAAAGGAATTTTTTCTGAATTAGGTGATGACAGAAACATGATTTTGCTGTAAATAAATGCTATATGCTATTTGTATTACTAGAAAATGTACAGGGTCTCCATTAATCAGGGCTATGATTCAGGTCCTAGTGAAAGAGCTTCTTAGGTGGTCTACGTATTTCTACCAACAGGTAAACTAACACAGGAGCCCATTTTAAAGGGAATGTTTAGACAAAAGAGTCTTTAGGTAATTGTTTTTAAATAGGAGTCAGATTCATTCCCGAGAATGTGGTATATCTTTGTCATAATTCAAGGGAAAACCAACAGTGGTCCAGGTATGAAATGCAGGATTAGAGAACCTGTCAAATCAATTCTCTGGTTTGATAGTTCCTAAATTTGTTTTTTTCACCCTTGTATCTACAATTGATCAAGGAGAACTGAACTTGTACATGTAAACATCATCCGTGCCTTCAACCAACTCACCATGATTAAATCATTAATGGAATTCACTTAACGTGACAAAAGGTCTTTTCGACCCTAAGCAGACATCACTAAATGAGGGTTTTTTCCCCCCAGCAATGCAACCTATATGTACAAAAGAGCATGGTATATCTAGGTCACTAACAAAAGCAATCATTTTGCCCATTTTTAATGGACCATTTAGAGTTAATCCAAACAAACTCTAGAAAAGTTATGGAGAAATAAAAAGTTTCATTTCTGGTATTTCTGAAATCTTATGGTTCAAGAAGACATTCATATTCAAGAATAGAAGGCATATATCCCAGAATAACAAATCAGTATTTTTTATCCCAAACTCTAAGCAGAGACTAAATTACAATCTTGAATACTTTTATTCAAAACAAATGGCAGCAACCAGTACCTTTCAGAAATGTTTACAGTTGACTTTCCTTGTGGACTCTTCGGTGATGGATTTGAGATTCTACCAGAGGTAAACACTGTGCTATTAGAAGCCTGGTGTGCATCCAGACATGCACCAGTTTCAGCACAGCTCAGAGGGTATAGCATCTTTCAAAGTTAACTGGGTATTTCACAAGCTGAAGAAATAGCGAACTCAAAAATATTTGGTGATGAAAGCCAGGGTCCAGTAAATGGAAACTTCCAAAGAGATGCACAAACAGAGTTGATAAACAAGAGGAAGATTTGCAGTTCCTTGAGACACCCACACACTTGTAAAAGTTTAGTCAACAAATTTCTAAATAATAAAGTTCATACCAAAAACACCCCATAAAATTAAGTGTTTTCTGGTAGAACACTGTGATCATAAAGAACATATCATAAGGGAATGTTTAGACAAAAGAGTCTTTAGGTAATTGTTTTTAAATAGGAGTCAGATTCATTCCCGAGAATGTGGTATATCTTTGTCATAATTCAAGGGAAAACCAACAGTGGTCCAGGTATGAAATGCAGGATTAGAGAACCTGTCAAATCAATTCTCTGGTTTGATAGTTCCTAAATTTGTTTTTTTCACCCTTGTATCTACAATTGATCAAGGAGAACTGAACTTGTACATGTAAACATCATCCGTGCCTTCAACCAACTCACCATGATTAAATCATTAATGGAATTCACTTAACGTGACAAAAGGTCTTTTCGACCCTAAGCAGACATCACTAAATGAGGGTTTTTTCCCCCCAGCAATGCAACCTATATGTACAAAAGAGCATGGTATATCTAGGTCACTAACAAAGCAATCATGTTGCCCATTTTTAATGGACCATTTAGAGTTAATCCAAACAAACTCTAGAAAAGTTATGGAGAAATAAAAAGTTTCATTTCTGGTATTTCTGAAATCTTATGGTTCAAGAAGACATTCATATTCAAGAATAGAAGGCATATATCCCAGAATAACAAATCAGTATTTTTTATCCCAAACTCTAAGCAGAGACTAAATTACAATCTTGAATACTTTTATTCAAAACAAATGGCAGCAACCAGTACCTTTCAGAAATGTTTACAGTTGACTTTCCTTGTGGACTCTTCGGTGATGGATTTGAGATTCTACCAGAGGTAAACACTGTGCTATTAGAAGCCTGGTGTGCATCCAGACATGCACCAGTTTCAGCACAGCTCAGAGGGTATAGCATCTTTCAAAGTTAACTGGGTATTTCACAAGCTGAAGAAATAGCGAACTCAAAAATATTTGGTGATGAAAGCCAGGGTCCAGTAAATGGAAACTTCCAAAGAGATGCACAAACAGAGTTGATAAACAAGAGGAAGATTTGCAGTTCCTTGAGACACCCACACACTTGTAAAAAGTTTAGTCAACAAATTTCTAAATAATAAAGTTCATACCAAAAACACCCCATAAAATTAAGTGTTTTCTGGTAGAACACTGTGATCATAAAGAACATATCATAAGTTAGGTCTCTGCAATTTGACTTACTCTGAGTGGAAAGCACTCTGCCTCACCCCAATCCTACTGCAGAATAATAATTGTCAAAACCTTCTTCTGGAGGAGGAAATGGCACCCTACTCCAGTATTCTTTCCTGAAAAACTCTATGGACAAAGGAACTGGCCAGGCTACAGTCCATAGGGTCGCAAAGAACTGGACATGTCTGAGTGCACAGATATACACACATACAGACACACATTCATCATATTAATACGTACACACATCATGTTCCCGTAGCATTTTGTAGTCTTCTTTAATCCTTGTGGTACTGCTGGGAGAACAAGCAGGGTGTACTGGAAAAAGAAACAAAGCCGCATTAAAATCTGTAAGAGATGGGCTTGAAGCTATGTTTCATCTATGTAAATTTGGACAAATTAACCTCTGTAAATGCCCATATATTAGTATTTAAACTGTAAGTAATATGCACCTTGTAGAATTACTATGGACATTGGTACCAAGAAATAGAAGTGAAATTGTTCACATTTAATGGATGAAGAAGTTTAAATGTAGAATATCACAATTTGTAGAAAATCACACAAGTAAACGCAAGACCAAGACAAGAAGGTAGGAATTTACGAATCCAAGAATTCCACACTTTATGTTGACTTCATCTCATGATCTCTTTCAGATACAAGCTCAAAGAACACCTCTGCCCTGAAAATTGTGAAAGTAACTATTACTCTTTCAGCCCATAACTCTCATTATTTCTTAATTCTTGTAAACTACCTATGTACCTTATAAGGGACCTATTGATATGACTGAGCAACTGACCTGAGCTGATCACATATATTGACATGTAGGCAGATAAGTAGATGGATGAATAAACAGACAATATGAAAGAGATTTTTCTTTCCTAAATTCCCCAGTACCGTTTTAATTCTTGATGCCCAGAAACTGTTCTTAACCCAAAGCTTGATGTTCAGGCTGAACAGCCTGTTAAGCTCATCTTAATATTTTGGGTTGGATCACAACAATGGTAGCAGCTCCTGGTTCTCATGCAGTTCAATAACTGGCCTTGGCCTAAGTTAATTTTTTACACTAGTGGCTATTGAAAAGAGTTGACTAGGCGGTTGGTCCATACGTAAATCATTCCAAGGCAGTGTTTGAGATGATTTATGCAATGTTTTCTCACAGTTGTTCTTAAATCCTCATAGTACTTTATTACTGAAACCAACTTGTTATACCTTGGGCCTCCCAAAGACTCTGTTTTATTTTGTGTTTGCCCCACCTCCAAGTTCTGCACATAGGAAACTCTATGGACAAAGGAACTGGCCAGGCTACAGTCCATAGGGTCGCAAAGAACTGGACATGTCTGAGTGCACAGATATACACACATACAGACACACATTCATCATATTAATACGTACACACATCATGTTCCCGTAGCATTTTGTAGTCTTCTTTAATCCTTGTGGTACTGCTGGGAGAACAAGCAGGGTGTACTGGAAAAAGAAACAAAGCCGCATTAAAATCTGTAAGAGATGGGCTTGAAGCTATGTTTCATCTATGTAAATTTGGACAAATTAACCTCTGTAAATGCCCATATATTAGTATTTAAACTGTAAGTAATATGCACCTTGTAGAATTACTATGGACATTGGTACCAAGAAATAGAAGTGAAATTGTTCACATTTAATGGATGAAGAAGTTTAAATGTAGAATATCACAATTTGTAGAAAATCACACAAGTAAACGCAAGACCAAGACAAGAAGGTAGGAATTTACGAATCCAAGAATTCCACACTTTATGTTGACTTCATCTCATGATCTCTTTCAGATACAAGCTCAAAGAACACCTCTGCCCTGAAAATTGTGAAAGTAACTATTACTCTTTCAGCCCATAACTCTCATTATTTCTTAATTCTTGTAAACTACCTATGTACCTTATAAGGGACCTATTGATATGACTGAGCAACTGACCTGAGCTGATCACATATATTGACATGTAGGCAGATAAGTAGATGGATGAATAAACAGACAATATGAAAGAGATTTTTCTTTCCTAAATTCCCCAGTACCGTTTTAATTCTTGATGCCCAGAAACTGTTCTTAACCCAAAGCTTGATGTTCAGGCTGAACAGCCTGTTAAGCTCATCTTAATATTTTGGGTTGGATCACAACAATGGTAGCAGCTCCTGGTTCTCATGCAGTTCAATAACTGGCCTTGGCCTAAGTTAATTTTTTACACTAGTGGCTATTGAAAAGAGTTGACTAGGCGGTTGGTCCATACGTAAATCATTCCAAGGCAGTGTTTGAGATGATTTATGCAATGTTTTCTCACAGTTGTTCTTAAATCCTCATAGTACTTTATTACTGAAACCAACTTGTTATACCTTGGGCCTCCCAAAGACTCTGTTTTATTTTGTGTTTGCCCCACTCCAAGTTCTGCAAGAATATCCAAAATGACTAATTAGCCTTGCTTCATAACAATTACTAAAAAATGAAGATATTTATTAAAATAACCTTAAAGGAGTGTGTTATATTTGTCAAGTCAAATGCTGTTTACCATCTAATACGCATAATTTCCCCAATTTTTTTTTTATTGAGTTGCAACAAATCTGCTACAGCATGTTCATATACTTTGTAATCATTTCTGAGCCAAAAAGAATTTTCCTAAGCTAAACCATGCCAGATTCAATATATGGACCCAGGTTGGAAAACAAGGAAGAGAATTTTTCCTGTTTGCTAGTTTAGATTCTTGCTTTGGTCTTGCTGTAAAATTGACCTTCCTAGTATACTAATCTAATTTCCATTTTGGAAAAAGAGAAATAATCCCTCCAGTTCTTTTTCTAATCCTTTTTTTATTTTTTTGGCCACTTTTGTTGGTCTTTCATTCATCTATTTTCATCCATCTTTGTTCCTTGGCCCATGTGGGCCTCCCATCGCAGTGACCTCTGTTGTCGCAGAGCACCGGTTCTGGGCGCATGCACTCCAGAGCTCCGGCTCAGTAATTGGACACATCGGTCCAGCCGCTCTACGGCACGTGGGATCTTCCCAGGCCAGGGATTGAACCGGCACCCCTTGCACTGCAAGGCAGTGTCCTTACCCGCTGGACCACCAGAGAAGCCCTAATCCCTCCATTTCTAGTGAGTCTCTATTCTATAGAAATTTAATGGAATATATGTTATCACATTAACACAAATGTGTTTAGTTTATTCCTCCAATGTTAATAGACTAAAAAATGCCTAATACTCACATCAAATGCACTTATTATGTAATGTGTGTAGTAGAGTTTTGTCTGCAATTAGAATCCCGTTTCCTTCGCAAATGACATGAGAGCAGTCCAGTCTCAACCCTACTTCACTGTTCCAATTCCAATACAAACCAAAGTATTTCAGCAGTTTATCAGAATTCAGCTCATCTACATGTATGCTCAGCACAATGACCACAAGGGAATGAATAGTCGGCAAGGGTGGGGGGTGGATAAATGCACTGGAGATCAAAAGGCAAAATACACCTGAAGTTGGGTTCTGCAAGAATATCCAAAATGACTAATTAGCCTTGCTTCATAACAATTACTAAAAAATGAAGATATTTATTAAAATAACCTTAAAGGAGTGTGTTATATTTGTCAAGTCAAATGCTGTTTACCATCTAATACGCATAATTTCCCCAATTTTTTTTTTATTGAGTTGCAACAAATCTGCTACAGCATGTTCATATACTTTGTAATCATTTCTGAGCCAAAAAGAATTTTCCTAAGCTAAACCATGCCAGATTCAATATATGGACCCAGGTTGGAAAACAAGGAAGAGAATTTTTCCTGTTTGCTAGTTTAGATTCTTGCTTTGGTCTTGCTGTAAAATTGACCTTCCTAGTATACTAATCTAATTTCCATTTTGGAAAAAGAGAAATAATCCCTCCAGTTCTTTTTCTAATCCTTTTTTTATTTTTTTGGCCACTTTTGTTGGTCTTTCATTCATCTATTTTCATCCATCTTTGTTCCTTGGCCCATGTGGGCCTCCCATCGCAGTGACCTCTGTTGTCGCAGAGCACCGGTTCTGGGCGCATGCACTCCAGAGCTCCGGCTCAGTAATTGGACACATCGGTCCAGCCGCTCTACGGCACGTGGGATCTTCCCAGGCCAGGGATTGAACCGGCACCCCTTGCACTGCAAGGCAGTGTCCTTACCCGCTGGACCACCAGAGAAGCCCTAATCCCTCCATTTCTAGTGAGTCTCTATTCTATAGAAATTTAATGGAATATATGTTATCACATTAACACAAATGTGTTTAGTTTATTCCTCCAATGTTAATAGACTAAAAAATGCCTAATACTCACATCAAATGCACTTATTATGTAATGTGTGTAGTAGAGTTTTGTCTGCAATTAGAATCCCGTTTCCTTCGCAAATGACATGAGAGCAGTCCAGTCTCAACCCTACTTCACTGTTCCAATTCCAATACAAACCAAAGTATTTCAGCAGTTTATCAGAATTCAGCTCATCTACATGTATGCTCAGCACAATGACCACAAGGGAATGAATAGTCGGCAAGGGTGGGGGGTGGATAAATGCACTGGAGATCAAAAGGCAAAATACACCTGAAGTTGGGTGATTATTATTTAAACTGGTAAGAACTTTAGCATTGATAGAGAATAGCCGTATGTGTGAAACACAAATCCAAATCTCTCTCTTAATCAGGCAAAGTAAAATGTGTTGCAAGTTTTGGTGATTTAAAACAATCTGGCACTTGATGCTATTTTGCAGTCTCATTTCATTAATAGAATTTCAAAACTGGTTGATAAACTGCATACCCTTTAGATAAAACTGAATGTTTCTTCAATACCTAGACTTTAACTTGCCACATGATTAATAATGCCAAGATAAAACTACCCTGATATGTGAAAGGATCTTAGTTTTCAAAAAAAAAAAAAAAAGCTTACTCCATTTTCTTCTCTTGTACTCTATCACTTGAAAAGGATACTAAATAAATAACTCTTTTTGAAGGTATGGAGTTTTTTTGCCTTGGCAGCTCACTTGTGCCAATATATAGGTCAGATTCAAGGGTCTCATTATTATTCCCACAATATAATTATTTCACACTCATTTCTGTATCATTACTCTGGATGAGTCTTTTGCCATAGAATGTACTCTTCTCTTCACAATGCTCCACTGTAATTGCCCTCCCTCACTCCTCACCTCACCAGGTAATTTATCATTCTATTCTTTTACTGGCTTTGTGATGGTTTACTGTGTTTTTCTATCTCTCCAACTCAATCATAAGAATTTGAGGACAAACACTGTGTCTTGTCCTCTTTGTCATTCAGATGGTCTACCACAAGCTAAGCATATAATAGGTTCCCAATACACAGAGTATTTATTGCTTCAGGAGGGCATTCCACATGAACAATAACATGCTCATTACTTAATGCTAAGGGTATCAAGCACAACATCATTTTTTCTTAAAGAAAACCATGTTAGAATAGCAATTGCTTAAAGAAATAGCAGTCCAGTCTCAACCCTACTTCACTGTTCCAATTCCAATACAAACCAAAGTATTTCAGCAGTTTATCAGAATTCAGCTCATCTACATGTATGCTCAGCACAATGACCACAAGGGAATGAATAGTCGGCAAGGGTGGGGGGTGGATAAATGCACTGGAGATCAAAAGGCAAAATACACCTGAAGTTGGGTGATTATTATTTAAACTGGTAAGAACTTTAGCATTGATAGAGAATAGCCGTATGTGTGAAACACAAATCCAAATCTCTCTCTTAATCAGGCAAAGTAAAATGTGTTGCAAGTTTTGGTGATTTAAAACAATCTGGCACTTGATGCTATTTTGCAGTCTCATTTCATTAATAGAATTTCAAAACTGGTTGATAAACTGCATACCCTTTAGATAAAACTGAATGTTTCTTCAATACCTAGACTTTAACTTGCCACATGATTAATAATGCCAAGATAAAACTACCCTGATATGTGAAAGGATCTTAGTTTTCAAAAAAAAAAAGCTTACTCCATTTTCTTCTCTTGTACTCTATCACTTGAAAAGGATACTAAATAAATAACTCTTTTTGAAGGTATGGAGTTTTTTTGCCTTGGCAGCTCACTTGTGCCAATATATAGGTCAGATTCAAGGGTCTCATTATTATTCCCACAATATAATTATTTCACACTCATTTCTGTATCATTACTCTGGATGAGTCTTTTGCCATAGAATGTACTCTTCTCTTCACAATGCTCCACTGTAATTGCCCTCCCTCACTCCTCACCTCACCAGGTAATTTATCATTCTATTCTTTTACTGGCTTTGTGATGGTTTACTGTGTTTTTCTATCTCTCCAACTCAATCATAAGAATTTGAGGACAAACACTGTGTCTTGTCCTCTTTGTCATTCAGATGGTCTACCACAAGCTAAGCATATAATAGGTTCCCAATACACAGAGTATTTATTGCTTCAGGAGGGCATTCCACATGAACAATAACATGCTCATTACTTAATGCTAAGGGTATCAAGCACAACATCATTTTTTACTTAAAAGCAATGCTAAAGAAAACCATGTAAATCCAGAATATGACTGATTTTGTATCTTCTGTTTTAAATTACATTTGGAAGAAGAGGAGAAAATACCAGAGCTTACTTATTAGAAAAATTATAAAGGGGAAACAACAGTTGCTTAAAATTTTCCAGACTACTTGCTGGTGCTTAAGGCCATTTCTACCCAGATTTTTAAAACAAGGCATTTTATTTCTGTTAGTGACAAGTCTAAACACAACAAGTA
The DNA here is from genome assembly GCA_022376925.1 of Tragulus kanchil. Lineage (NCBI taxonomy): Eukaryota > Metazoa > Chordata > Mammalia > Artiodactyla > Tragulidae > Tragulus > Tragulus kanchil. The sequence goes on from JAIOJX010000031.1 coordinate 71,586,206, forward strand.
GGAGAAAAAAAAAAAACTATAACTCATATTAATGAATCAATTAATATGTGTTTGATGGATGCAGGCTTCACTTAACAAGCAGCTACTTGTTCCCTCTAGAGCCCTCTTGATCTGTAACCATCCATCATAAGTCAACAGGAAAAACAGCCAAAGGGAGTTTTTAGACTGTAAGTCAATTCTGACTATAGTGACTAGGTCTGGTTTACTTATTTTGTATTAATTGACGCCCATGGACTTTTATGACTATTGTGTTAGAGATGGTCTTGCTGAAAGAGAAACACACCAACATCCTCACAGATCTCAACCACCAATGTGTGGCGAGGTCTAATCCAAGACAAGGCTGATGATGGTGCCTGCCCTCAGTAAATGATTAGTAGGTGTACTGACTTATTCACAACCCTTCATGTTTTTGAAAGCTTATTCCAATTTTCCATGAACATGTATGGATATGTAAGGCATAATTTCCCAGGAGCAAGAATGGTGATTCAATATGCAGCAAAATGTATCAAGATCCTCCATTAAAAAAAAAAAATTGGAGATTTTTTTTTTAATGAGGACTCTATTTTTCAAGTCTTTCTTGAATTTGTTACAATATTGCCTCTGTTTTATGTTTCAGTTTTTTGGCTACAAGGCATGTGGGATCTTAGCTCCCTGAACAGGGTTCAAACCCACATCCACATCCAATGGAAGGTAAAGTCTTAATGACTAGACCACCAGTAAAGCCCTGCTCCTTCATTTTTGACAGAGTTTCTAGCCACAAGGAGAAGGTTTACATGAAAAGGAGAAGGACCATATTTTGAAGGATCTTTCATAGCTCTTGTGAAGTCCTACTACAAATGTCTTTTATGAACAATGCTCTTCTCCCACTTCTCCCTCTAATGACCTCCCCCATTACCCCAGCACAACCGTGTTTCAGGTGTCCTAAACACAATGACCTTCCTCTTTCTGAAACATTTCCTCCTACAAGTACCCAAATCTGGACATGTTTATAAAATCCCAAAGGCTTAGTAGTTGTGACCTTTCCTCTGCATCCTGCAAATCCTCTGGTATAATTAACGTCCCAGTGTCTCCCTCCCTTCCTCATGTCATAATTGTTCCAATCAATGTGTACATAGTGTGAATTTCATAATGTGGTAAAGCTGGTTCTCCTATCAGCCTCAGTGAACTCAAAACATAGCACTCCCATTCCCTATCCTGCCAACATTCTCTCATCCAGCTCATCCTACATTGGACAGTTTCAGAGAGTAGTGTGTCTACAAAATGGGCTGGTACACCTAATAGAATGAGAACAAGTGCTTGTACTTATAACAGTCAGTGCTGCCAGCACACATAATCTAGAAGAAAGCAGGTTGAAATGAGCATGAAGGGTAAGAAGTCTCTCAGTAACAGCATGTAGTCTGCATGCAGTGATAAAAAAAGAGGACGTTTTTCTACTACCATTTGATTTGCACTTGAAATGGTTAACTAATAGCACCCAGAATAATGCCTGCCACAAGTATGCAGTGAACACTTTTGGGCCAAATGACCAGTCTGGCATCATGGGTATGGTGAGCCATTCACCCGCTGATGGTTGCCTGGGATTGGGTTTCATTGCAGTAATGGGGAGATGGCAGTTTGGAATTTAGGTAACACGAATCCAAGCTCTTCTGGTTGTTAAATACGAGTTCTTGTCAAATTAACTTATTGATGTTGTTCAAACTTGGTTTTCTCAACAAAATGGGAATAAAGGGATGTTTCTATCTTGATGTGAGGATCGATTGAGTTGATGAATATAGAAGTTACTATCTATGCTCCTGAACAGGGTTCAAACCCACATCCACATCCAATGGAAGGTAAAGTCTTAATGACTAGACCACCAGTAAAGCCCTGCTCCTTCATTTTTGACAGAGTTTCTAGCCACAAGGAGAAGGTTTACATGAAAAGGAGAAGGACCATATTTTGAAGGATCTTTCATAGCTCTTGTGAAGTCCTACTACAAATGTCTTTTATGAACAATGCTCTTCTCCCACTTCTCCCTCTAATGACCTCCCCCATTACCCCAGCACAACCGTGTTTCAGGTGTCCTAAACACAATGACCTTCCTCTTTCTGAAACATTTCCTCCTACAAGTACCCAAATCTGGACATGTTTATAAAATCCCAAAGGCTTAGTAGTTGTGACCTTTCCTCTGCATCCTGCAAATCCTCTGGTATAATTAACGTCCCAGTGTCTCCCTCCCTTCCTCATGTCATAATTGTTCCAATCAATGTGTACATAGTGTGAATTTCATAATGTGGTAAAGCTGGTTCTCCTATCAGCCTCAGTGAACTCAAAACATAGCACTCCCATTCCCTATCCTGCCAACATTCTCTCATCCAGCTCATCCTACATTGGACAGTTTCAGAGAGTAGTGTGTCTACAAAATGGGCTGGTACACCTAATAGAATGAGAACAAGTGCTTGTACTTATAACAGTCAGTGCTGCCAGCACACATAATCTAGAAGAAAGCAGGTTGAAATGAGCATGAAGGGTAAGAAGTCTCTCAGTAACAGCATGTAGTCTGCATGCAGTGATAAAAAAAGAGGACGTTTTTCTACTACCATTTGATTTGCACTTGAAATGGTTAACTAATAGCACCCAGAATAATGCCTGCCACAAGTATGCAGTGAACACTTTTGGGCCAAATGACCAGTCTGGCATCATGGGTATGGTGAGCCATTCACCCGCTGATGGTTGCCTGGGATTGGGTTTGCATTGCAGTAATGGGGAGATGGCAGTTTGGAATTTAGGTAACACGAATCCAAGCTCTTCTGGTTGTTAAATACGAGTTCTTGTCAAATTAACTTATTGATGTTGTTCAAACTTGGTTTTCTCAACAAAATGGGAATAAAGGGATGTTTCTATCTTGATGTGAGGATCGATTGAGTTGATGAATATAGAAGTTACTATCATGATGGCCTGTTAGATGATGTGTTGATTCCTTCTTTGCTTTCTCCTCTTAGGATTGTCCTCCAAAGAGGTGGTACTGACATGGACAATGGGCTTTCAGATGAGTCTAGCCTGCCTGCCTTCCTGGACATATCAGGAAGTAATCTTTATTTTTGTGTGTACCATCTTTCTGTCAATCCAAGACCCTATTCTTTTATTTTATTTTGTAACTTCAAAAATATTATTACCATGCGTGCATCCTGTTCTGTACTAGACAAAGAGATGGATTGTTATCATAGAGTTTTTCATCTCATGGTGCTGGAAGCCCTGATACAAACTTGTCTTTGTGTTGCTATTTATTCAATTATCTATCTGTCATTTGTCAGACCACACCTTACTCTACTCTATCTAGCCTAATATCCTGGGCCTCTTTTAGCTTAAGTAGCATACCTGGTTTAAACCAGTGGCCTCATTCTGTATGTCCTGTCCACTGTAACACATGTAACTCTGCTCTGAGCATCTACCTTTCAGACACTCAGTACTTATTTTTTGTCATCTAATGATCTTAATGTGTGGTAATTCTAAATGGTTCCCCAGGATGCCCTGCCTTAAACTCCAGGACTGTGAACCATGAAGAAATATATTGCTCCCATGATTAATTTACATGATGTGGCCAAAAGGATTTTGCAAGTGTACTTGGGATTATTAATTAGTTGAATTTGAGTTGATAAGAAAGGAAATAATCTGGGCAAGTCTAATGTAATCATAGGAACCCTACAAAAGTGGAGGCTTTTTCAAGCTGGTAATAGAAAAAGAAGTCAAAGAGATTTTTAAGCTTGAGAAGGAATCAAGTTACCCACTAGGAGCAGACAAGAAGTCTGTTGAGAGGCTGCAAGGAAATGGGGGCCCTTAGTCCTACAACTGCAAGGAAATAAATTCTACCATTGACCTGACTGAGCTTGAAAGAGGGCCCTTCCTCAGAGCCTTTGGATAAGAGCCCAGGCTAGCATCTTGAGTTTAGCCTTGTGAAACTGCAGCCAAGACCTCATCCAACCCAACTGGACTTCTGACCTACAGACTGGGAGATAAAAAGTGGGCTCGTTTCAGGCTATGGACTTTGCAGTGAGTTCTTACCCAACAACAGAAAACGTAAGCCCACAGATGATGTGTTGATTCCTTCTTTGCTTTCTCCTCTTAGGATTGTCCTCCAAAGAGGTGGTACTGACATGGACAATGGGCTTTCAGATGAGTCTAGCCTGCCTGCCTTCCTGGACATATCAGGAAGTAATCTTTATTTTTGTGTGTACCATCTTTCTGTCAATCCAAGACCCTATTCTTTTATTTTATTTTGTAACTTCAAAAATATTATTACCATGCGTGCATCCTGTTCTGTACTAGACAAAGAGATGGATTGTTATCATAGAGTTTTTCATCTCATGGTGCTGGAAGCCCTGATACAAACTTGTCTTTGTGTTGCTATTTATTCAATTATCTATCTGTCATTTGTCAGACCACACCTTACTCTACTCTATCTAGCCTAATATCCTGGGCCTCTTTTAGCTTAAGTAGCATACCTGGTTTAAACCAGTGGCCTCATTCTGTATGTCCTGTCCACTGTAACACATGTAACTCTGCTCTGAGCATCTACCTTTCAGACACTCAGTACTTATTTTTTGTCATCTAATGATCTTAATGTGTGGTAATTCTAAATGGTTCCCCAGGATGCCCTGCCTTAAACTCCAGGACTGTGAACCATGAAGAAATATATTGCTCCCATGATTAATTTACATGATGTGGCCAAAAGGATTTTGCAAGTGTACTTGGGATTATTAATTAGTTGAATTTGAGTTGATAAGAAAGGAAATAATCTGGGCAAGTCTAATGTAATCATAGGAACCCTACAAAAGTGGAGGCTTTTTCAAGCTGGTAATAGAAAAAGAAGTCAAAGAGATTTTTAAGCTTGAGAAGGAATCAAGTTACCCACTAGGAGCAGACAAGAAGTCTGTTGAGAGGCTGCAAGGAAATGGGGGCCCTTAGTCCTACAACTGCAAGGAAATAAATTCTACCATTGACCTGACTGAGCTTGAAAGAGGGCCCTTCCTCAGAGCCTTTGGATAAGAGCCCAGGCTAGCATCTTGAGTTTAGCCTTGTGAAACTGCAGCCAAGACCTCATCCAACCCAACTGGACTTCTGACCTACAGACTGGGAGATAAAAAGTGGGCTCGTTTCAGGCTATGGACTTTGCAGTGAGTTCTTACCCAACAACAGAAAACGTACACAGAGCAGTATCTCTCCTCATTCAACTTGAAAATATTCTTCATATTGATGTTTTTCAACAGTTCAATTATAATATATCTTGGCACAGTTTCTTCATTTTACTACTGTTTAAAGTTTATTGAGCTTCCTTCATCTAAGGATGTATAGGTTTTAGTCAACTTTGAAAAATTCCAACATTTTTTTCTTCAAATATTTTTCTATCCCTTTATCTCTTTCCTTTTTAAAAAAAGAACTACAGTTATGTAAATGCCTGAGCTACTTCATGCTGCCTCAAAGCCCACTGATGAGTTCTTTATCAGTATTTATTTTTTCAGCCATTTTTTTGTTCCTATGGTATATTTTGTATAGCATATTTTGCTATGTTTACAAGCTGACTAATCCCTATGATAGTGTCTAACTTGCTAGTAATCACATCCAGTTTTATTTTCATTTGGTTCAGTTCAGTTCAGTGGCTCAGTCATGTCCAATTCTTTGCAACCCCATGGACTCTGGCACATCAGGCTTCCCTGTCCTTCACCATCTCCCAGAGTTTTCTCAGACTCATATCTATTGACTCAGTGATGCCATCCAACCATCTTGTCCTCTATTGATACCTTCTCCTTCTGCCTTCTATTTTTCCCAGCATCAAGGTCTTTTCCACAGAGTAGTCTCTTCATATCAGGTGACCAAAGTATTGGAGTTTCAGTTTCAGCATCAATCTTTCTAATGAATATTAGGAGTTGCTTTCCTTTAGGATTGTTGTCATAGCTTTCATCAAAGGAAGAAAATCTGTTATTTTCATTACACACATTTTATTTTTCATCCCGATATATAAAATATGTTTATTATTGCATATACTTCCCAAGTGATGCTTGGGATACCCAGGTGGTAAAGAACCCACCTACCAACGCAGACGATGTAAGAGAAGCAAGCTCAGTCTCTGGGTTGGGAAAATCACCTGCAACTTCAGTCTCTGGGTTGGGGAGATCACTTGGAGGAGGGCATGGCAACCCATTCCAGATTCTTGCCCAGAGAATCCCATGGGCAAAGGAGCCTGGTTGGCTACAGTCCATAGGGATGAAAACAGTTGGACAACTTAAGCTACTTGGCATGCATATGTAAGTAAATAAATATATATATGTCTGTGTGTATATATACATATGCAAATACATACTTATATATATTATATACAATATAATATACAAAGATATATATTAAATTCAACAATTAATCTTATAGATGAAAATATAGACATTTTATATTAAATTATATATTCTTATCTTTTGATTATATACCATTTTCTTCTACTTTCCTTAACATATGAAATACACTTAAAATTTCTGTTTTAACATCCTGGTTTAATAGTCATTGTCTCTTATTTTTGGCTGTGTCTCTATTAATTGAATTTTCTTTTGATTATGAGCTACCTTTTCTTGCTTATTTGTATGCCTGATAAATTTTTATAAAGTACTGAAAATCACAAATTTTACATTGCTGCATGCTTGATCGCTTTCAATTATTTTGGGGCTTTTTGCAGGTATGTTACTTGGAATAAGTTTGCTTATTTCCAGTCAAGAAGGGTCTAATCTAAATTGTGGCAAGAAGGGTCTAATTTGACATTGTTACTGAGACTGTACCTTTCTGAGGTCACTAGACTCTCTTCCCTGGTGTTAGGAGATTTTCTCAAGTCTCCTGGCAGGAACACAAAGTGCTACCAGCCCTGTGTGTGATCCATGGTCATACAATCTGTTCCCTTCCATCAGTTCTTCCCCTTTTCTGTGTCCTTACACACATAAAGAGATGAGTCTATAGTCAAAGACACAGAGCTACTCTCTGCAGATTCCTAGAACTTGCTCTCTCTGTGTGCACCAACGTTCCCTTTGGGGTTCTGCCCAGAAGATTCCCACGTAACTTTGAACCATCTCCTCAACCTATTATGGCCCCTGGGAGCTTTGGGGGTGTCCCCTGTGTGATGCGCATCCTGGAGACTCTTCCAGAACTAAGCTGAAGCACTGGTGGGACCTGTCTCATTCATTTCCCTTCTTCCAGGGAATCAGTGTTCTGTACTGCTTGTTTTGCAATGTATGATGCTCTTATTCTCATATTCTGCCTGGTTTGTTTAATGCATGAGGGTCATAACAGGCCCTGCCATCTCATCCAATCATCAGTCACAAGATTTAGGTACTCAGTGTCATAAATGTCAGGACCATACTCTAAAAATGTTTGAATGGCATCACCAACTCAATGGCCGTGAGTTCAAGTAAACTCCAAGAGATGGTGAAAGACAGACAAGCCTGGTGTGCTACAGTCCATGGGGTCACAAAGAGTTGGACACAATTTATTAACTGAACAATATACTAATAAAAGCAAAAGAGGCCAAGCAATTGGTGCAAATGAGTTAAGGGATATCAGTAGAAAAAAGCAGAGATTTGATCATAACTTTGTATCTAAAATATGATACAAAACACATGTGTGGGGCTTCCCTGGTGGTCCAGTGGGTAGAGAGTCTGCCTTGCAGTGCAAGGGACACTGGTTCAATCCCTGGTCCAGGAAGATCCAACGTGCCACGGAGAGGTTAGACTGGTGTGTCCAATTACGAACCAGCACTCTGGAGTGCATGTGCCCAGAGCCAGTGCTCTGCAACAAGAGAGGCCACTGCTATGGGAGGTCCACACAGGCCAAAGAATAAATATGGATGAAAATAAATTTAAAAAATAACAACAAAAGACGCCAAAATTAAAAAAAAAAAATAAGAAATTCCTCACTTGCAAACCTCTGATAGGATGTATTTCATTTAATTCAACCTGGAATAATGACTGCATTTTCTGTCTCCACTGTAACTGTGCAGTACTTTCAGAAAAATTGAGAATTTAAAGTGCTACCAGCCCTGTGTGTGATCCATGGTCATACAATCTGTTCCCTTCCATCAGTTCTTCCCCTTTTCTGTGTCCTTACACACATAAAGAGATGAGTCTATAGTCAAAGACACAGAGCTACTCTCTGCAGATTCCTAGAACTTGCTCTCTCTGTGTGCACCAACGTTCCCTTTGGGGTTCTGCCCAGAAGATTCCCACGTAACTTTGAACCATCTCCTCAACCTATTATGGCCCCTGGGAGCTTTGGGGGTGTCCCCTGTGTGATGCGCATCCTGGAGACTCTTCCAGAACTAAGCTGAAGCACTGGTGGGACCTGTCTCATTCATTTCCCTTCTTCCAGGGAATCAGTGTTCTGTACTGCTTGTTTTGCAATGTATGATGCTCTTATTCTCATATTCTGCCTGGTTTGTTTAATGCATGAGGGTCATAACAGGCCCTGCCATCTCATCCAATCATCAGTCACAAGATTTAGGTACTCAGTGTCATAAATGTCAGGACCATACTCTAAAAATGTTTGAATGGCATCACCAACTCAATGGCCGTGAGTTCAAGTAAACTCCAAGAGATGGTGAAAGACAGACAAGCCTGGTGTGCTACAGTCCATGGGGTCACAAAGAGTTGGACACAATTTATTAACTGAACAATATACTAATAAAAGCAAAAGAGGCCAAGCAATTGGTGCAAATGAGTTAAGGGATATCAGTAGAAAAAAGCAGAGATTTGATCATAACTTTGTATCTAAAATATGATACAAAACACATGTGTGGGGCTTTCCTGGTGGTCCAGTGGGTAGAGAGTCTGCCTTGCAGTGCAAGGGACACTGGTTCAATCCCTGGTCCAGGAAGATCCAACGTGCCACGGAGAGGTTAGACTGGTGTGTCCAATTACGAACCAGCACTCTGGAGTGCATGTGCCCAGAGCCAGTGCTCTGCAACAAGAGAGGCCACTGCTATGGGAGGTCCACACAGGCCAAAGAATAAATATGGATGAAAATAAATTTAAAAAATAACAACAAAAGACGCCAAAATTAAAAAAAAAAAATAAGAAATTCCTCACTTGCAAACCTCTGATAGGATGTATTTCATTTAATTCAACCTGGAATAATGACTGCATTTTCTGTCTCCACTGTAACTGTGCAGTACTTTCAGAAAAATTGAGAATTTAAGCCAAAATTTGAGGGAGCTAGTCTCAAGAGAGGCCATATGACAATGGAAAAGAGAATGGGATAAAACAGAGTTGAAAACAGAAAATACTCCAGGAAACCTCTGAAAATCCCACCTACTTTATCCTGAACAATCAAATCAGAACAATGAGTCAGTGCTCAACACTGTAACGTGAGCTCTGATTGTTGTTATAATTTTTTTTTTTCTAAAGATCACTACAGTTCTTCAGCTAACTGGAGGATCTAATAAGCTTGAAGGACTAAAATATTATTCACAATTTAACATTCAATGCAGACAAGATACTTTCAAGACCATGTCAAAATGATGGTGTGAAACCTCTGTATCTTGAACAAGCTGTCATTTTTTAAAAAGTCACAAGGAAGTGGGTAATTATTGTTCATAAGCATCTTTAAAATTCGGTCTAATATTTTATCTCTATCTCATATACATGTCGTAACCAAACCACAAAATGAAGATCTAGACGAGTGTTATCTACATGAGTGGGCCCACCTACGAATAATAGCAGCAGCAACAAAGTCAGAGAAGAACCTCATGTCTCAGTGGAGTTGTCAAATCCTTCTGAATTCTGGAGGACTAAAAAGACACTGGGCAAAATCATCTGAGAAACATACCTAGAATGGTAGATTTCATCAATCAGATTCTGTGAATCGGAAAGGTATTTCACATCTCAGGAACTTTGGGGGGATTTGGAGGGACCAATAATAACTGTCCAGTTGCCCTGTCTACCCCCACCCCAGAAAATGAAAATGTGATGTTTTGCATACTTCAACCTGAAAGAACACATTTTCGAGAGAAACACAGCCCTCAACTAAGAATGCATGAAGGAACTCATCATCGAACAGATGAGTGAGCGGTAACCACGGATTTCTCACTATGAGAACCTGTTTGTCCAACCTAGGCTATACATCCCATTGTTTCCACATGAAGATTGAGGAGTGCAAATAGCAGAATCATTCATTTCAACAGCTCTATGCAAATTATTTTTTTAAAGCCACCCCATGAGAATGAAGCCTGAGCCTTCTCAGACATGAAACAAATGCAATTGTATACTAACTGCCATTATTTTAGTCTAGCCAAACCTTCCCCAGAGCTCAGCTTGGGAAAAGTTGAGAGTATTTGGTATGATTTAAAAATAATCAAATAGCACCAACCACTCTTAACAAACTCTTAACAAGCTATTCATAGAACTTCCTACAATCCACTAATAGCAAAGTCACGTTCATTAACTAGTATGACGAAGTTTAAGAGTGATGTATTTACTGAAAACGCTAAGGTCTGGAGAATTGATTCAGGGCTCGTCACAAATTATGTTCATTAATTCAGAGATATATCCTTTTCCCTCAACTATTCAACAACGGAACCCTGTTAATTCCCTTCTTGAACATTTTTTTTTTTGACTTCATTCCCATTACAAATGCTTTAGAGTAGGGCTTCATCATTTCTCATCTGAATTATTACAGCAATTCCCTAACTTCTTATTTAACTCCCAGTCTTATTTAGCCCTGGTAGTGTATTTTAACATGATGTTTCTCTGCTTAAAATCTTTTAATGATTGCTTAATAGAAATAGATAAATTCAGATGTTTAATGAAGACTATAAGATCCTTAAAAATCAGGTTACTAACTTTCATTTTCTTTTAAAAAAAAAAGTTTATTTTGGCTGCACTGAGTCTTAGTTGTGGCACACAGGATCTTTGTTGCATCATATGGGATGTTTCGTTGCAGTGCATGGGCTCTCTAGTTGTGGCACATGGGCTCAATAAGGTAGTATCTTTTTGTTATATATATATATATATATACGATTTTTTTTTTTAGTTTTGGCCTCCTTTATTGGTTTTCCATGTATTTATTTTCATCCATCTTTGGCCTGTGTGGGCCCCCCTTTGAAGTGGACTCTCCTGTTGCAGAGCACTGGCTCTGGGCACATGCATTCCAGAGCGCTGGCTCATAATTGGACACACTGGTCCAGTCATTCCGCAGCATGTGGGATCTTCCTGGGCCAGGGATCGAACTGGTGTCCCTTGCACTGCAAGGCAGCCTCTTTACCCACTGGCCCACCACGGAAGCCCAGGTAATACGTTTCTTAACTCATCCCCCACCACTCTAGCCAAATGCTCTAGTCAAAACCAACTGACTAGAATCCCCAGAACAGCTGGTCATCTATCCTTTTCTCTTCTGCACATGCTGTTTTCTCAACGGAGATTTCCCTGGCTCCCCACCTAACTCCCTTCACCCTGGCCATTTATTTCTTTTTAAAGTGCTTAATTCCTACTTATCTTTCAAGATGGACCATTGATCTCACTTCTTTGAACCCTTTCTGATACTGTCCACAGCACCCCAAGGCTCCAGGCATTTATCTTCCTCTGTGCTCAGGGCATTGGCACACCGTCTTATCAGAGTAAATGCAACCATCACATCTACGACAGGACCCTTGAGCAGCAGAAGCCACTGAGGGTAGGAATGTATATTTACTTTTAAGTTTCCCAGTGACTCACATTGTACTTGTTAAAGTTTTGGAGTAGATGAATGACAATGTTGGGAGAAGTTATTTTGACAATAACAAAATCAAACCCTTTGAGAGACAACAAGTAGTACTCTGGCAAATTATATTGTTATTATATTGTTTTTAATTCTTTCCAGAAGCTTTTCTACAGATTCACCCATTCATTTCCTTTATTCACTCACTGATTTATACAATAGTTAGTGAGTATTAGGTTTTGCCATGGACTCAGTAATGTAACATCAAAGCCTGGCAGGAAGCAGAAGAAAACTTTAATTCTTCTTTGGGAAGAATTCAATATATGCGGTAACTTACCAAGGTGTAAGGAAGGTGAAGGTGCATCAGAAATGCAGCACTCATAAACCCACGCCTCTGTAAATAATCTCCTTGTTAACAGACGCTCCTTGAATTACCCACATTTGGGTGCACCATCTCTTGGTTATTGAGCCTCTGACTGGTGCAAACATATATCCAGCATTCAATCATGTCACACCGTCTTCAAGACTGACCTTCCTACTCCAAAACACCACGGTCCCTTACTCACCTATGGGTGTTCTCCTATCTCTCTGCTTCCTACCCTCCACATTCAGTTTTCCACAGACCCACAGAGAGGCTTTTAAAATGTTATTCAGATCAGTCACTTTTTAGGGTTAAATCTCGCTGTTGGACCACTAGCACATTCAGAATAAATATCCAATACCTCACTTCACTCCGTCTCTCCTTCTGTGCTTGATATTGGTTTAAAAGTGCCCAACTCATTGGGTGCTCCCAGGTTTCACATGGAATGATGTCCCCCAGATCTTCCCAAATCTCATCATCCCTAAGAGTTTGGGCCTCCACTGTGGTGTCACCTCCTCTGAGAAGCCCTCCCCAAATACTCCTTCTGGAATAGCTACTCTGACCATCATTCACTCTTTCCTTTTCCTGTTCTGTTACTTATTTTATTATTTATTATCATTTGTAATATGTAAACCTACTTTTGTTATATATTATTTGGTTTATATTGCTTTTTAAAATCTCTCTGATTAGAATACAATCTATATGTTCACCTGAAACTACCACAATATTACTAATTGGCTATACTCTCATACAATATAAAAAGTTTGAAGTCTGAAAAAAGAAAAAATACCTAGAAAAAAGGAATACAACCTATAACTAAATTAACATTGTTGTAATTAAAATAGCACAGATCTCAATACAGAGTAGGCACCGTATTTAAAATACTCTTAGGAACAAGCATAATGTTAGTATTATTAATTAAGTATAAGGGATGCCAACTATAATGCTTGTCATAAAGATATTCTTTAAGGGATAAATTATTATTATCTATATAGCTAGATATAAAAGCAAAAAATATCTTAGAACAGCCTTGTAGTTTAGTTCTCACTATGAGAGCAAAATTTACTGTACCTCTCAAATTCTTATTTTTTAATTCATGCCTAAGATTGTAAATAAATTTGACCAAGTGCAAATGAAATTCACCAGTATTTTCACTTTTATGTATGTATGCTTGTCTACACACACAGACACACAAATATACACACATATATGTATAGATATTCTCAAAATTAAATATCACTATTTAATAGATGCTCAATAAATGGTTCTTATTACTATTATTTGTTTAGATGAACTTAGGGAATATTAGTATATGACAATAAATATAAATATTACCACTGCAAATTTTATGGGTTAATGAATAAGTGCTATTTACCACTTTTTATTCCAAAGGACAGTGAGATTTTAATCATTTTAATCTGCTGATGATAGTAGACTGTTTTGTTTTTTTTTAACTTTGGCCTCTTTCATTGGATTTTTATTTATTTATTTTCTCCCATCTTTATGCTTTTGCCTGTGTGGGCCTCCCACTGCAGTGACTTCTCTTGCCACAGAGCATGGGCCATGGGCATACGCCCTCGAAAGTGCTGGCTCACAACTGGACACACTGGCCAGCAACTCCACAGCACATGGGATCTTCCCAGGCCAGAGATCAAACCAGTACCCCTTGCAGTGCAAGGCGAACTCTTGATCCACTGGACCACCAGGAAAGCCCAAAAATAGACTTCTTATCTGTCAGTTTTTAAGGATAAGGAAAAATGACTTATCATTTCTCTCTAATTCTTATGGATTCAATATGAGTTTTAAGTTTAAAACTACATATTTGAGTTTTTAACAAGTTCCATTTGCTAAACTTTGAGTACTTCCTGTTTGTGATAAACATGGCATCTTATTTATAGAAACAAAATATATGGGTTGTGCTTAAAGACTGTAGTTGTCTTAAAATACTATTGTTAAGAATGCATAATCAGGGCTTCCCTGGTGGTCCAGTGGGTAAGGACACCGCTTTGCAGTGCAGGGGGCGCTGGTTCGATCCCTGGCCTGGGAAGATCCCATGTGCCGCGGAGTGGCTGGACTGATGTGTCCAGTGACCGAGCCGGAGCTCTGGAGCACATGCGCCCAGAGCCGGTGCTCTGCAACGACAGAGGCCACTGCGATGGGAGGCCCACGCGGGCCAAAGAACAAAGATGGATGAAAACAGATAGATGAAAGACGAATAGAAGTGGCCCGCCTACTCCCTTCCCTCCCCACCCCGTCCCCTCCCCCCCTCAAAAAAAGTAGAAAAAAAAAAAAAAGAATGCATAATCATAAATTCAAGTAAGTTCACGTTTTAAAATCACTGTACAATACCCATGACCTTCTTGTTTTACCACTTTGTGCATACAACCTTTCTTGACTTTGATTAAAAATAATAATAATAATAAAGCTTGTCTTATAAGAAATGTTTTCTCTCATGTGGTCAAGTTAAATATGACCACATTCATTCTCTCATTCATAACCATGAGGACATCCAGTGATAAATTCACTTCCCCTCCTTTTTTAAACCATATTCTTCTTTACAATTTTGAAATGTAAAAAATTATCTTTTTCTTTGTTTCCAGGCAATTTAAACAAGGCAATAAATTAAGAAATCAATTTAAGTCAAGTTGGAGTATATGCCCTTAGAATAGTTAGGTAGGAATATAAATCAAGCACATTTAAGTCAGTTAAATTCAATATTATTAAAAGGGTAATACAAATATAACTGTTATACCCCTCTGCTAAAGAAATCTCTCTAAGTGCAGTGGATAATTTTATAGCCAATAAAAATCCATTTTACCAAACAGAGAAGAAAAGTCTTCCTTCACAGTATAAACTCTTAAAATCTCATGTTTGTATTTTACTCAATGATCATTTAATTTTATACTATTGTTATCGAGAATTTATGTAAGGTACACTGCAAATTCTATCTGCCTTTAGAAATTTACCAGAACATTCTTCAAAGATTGATAAATTATTCATTTTTGGAGGTTGTGTATCAGAGCTTTATAGTTCATAAATAGTATATAATAAATTATGTAGGGTTTGCTTTGCAAACATGAGTTTATAAAGAAACCCTGAATGTGCTATGTTCCTCACACAGAAAAAGTGGGTTCATTTATGGGTATATTTTGACATTATTCCAGGTGATGATGAAGCTTTGCATTATCTAAAAATTTAATTTGCATCCAAATAGATAGGTTTTCGATTGGACAAAATTTAGATCAAGAAATTGTGTTCCAGCAGCATTTCATCTGTATTTTGGAAAAGCCCCAAGTATAGAAATCCTTTTGCTTTGTATTATTTTCTGATCAGACCCTAGATTTCATCACATATTTATATATTAAGAAGCAGGAATTTACCCTTAGCATTTCATTTTTATCATGTAAATTGAAATTCTTATTCTGATTAGAAACAAGGGGTTGTAGTTTAGATTTTTGACTACCATCAATATTATGATTCTTTCAGGACATTTAGACAAAACTGAGCTCTTTGACATCCCAAAGCTAGGAAGTCTTTTCCAGTTAGAGACTCCTTGATGTAAAAGTGGACAAATAATAGCAGTGGACATTTCATCAGCCCGATATAAAATTTAGGTATGTGAAAAAGCTATCTGCCAGTGTCATTTAACTTTGTTCTGTGGTAGAGCACTCAGTGACTTCAAAAAAGAAGCCATTTTTTAGGACAGTAAAACAGTGGGGTATGATGGTGAACACAACACTGCGTTCCTCAGTCTGGCACACAAGTGCAAAACATAAACTCACAAACCAGCTATAAAGCAAAACCTCATCTTCCCTCTATAGCCTGTGTTTGAGTCTATGTGAGGTGTAACTTTTATCATTTGGGCTCATTATATATTCACCAAAAGACAGGTACAAGAATGTTTGATGGCTCAGATGGTAAAGAATCCACCTGCAATGTAGGATACCCAAGCTCAACCCCTGGGTCAGGAAGAGCTCCTGGAAAATGAAATTGCTACCCACTCCAGTATTCTTGCCTGGAAAGTTCTATGGACAGAGGAGCCTGGTGGGTTATAGTCCATGGAATGGCAAAGAGTTGGACACAACTGAGCAACTAACACTATTAGTAATAACCAATGATTAGAAACAAACCATGGATGCTCAAGCTTTTCATATAAAATTGCATTGTATTCACATAAATTCTCTGCAAATCCTCCCATATACTTTAAGTCACCTCTAGGTTACTTGTAATAACTAATACAATGTAAATGTTATGCTGAGCATTAGTGGGTTCATTTATGGGTATATTTTGACATTATTCCAGGTGATGATGAAGCTTTGCATTATCTAAAAATTTAATTTGCATCCAAATAGATAGGTTTTCGATTGGACAAAATTTAGATCAAGAAATTGTGTTCCAGCAGCATTTCATCTGTATTTTGGAAAAGCCCCAAGTATAGAAATCCTTTTGCTTTGTATTATTTTCTGATCAGACCCTAGATTTCATCACATATTTATATATTAAGAAGCAGGAATTTACCCTTAGCATTTCATTTTTATCATGTAAATTGAAATTCTTATTCTGATTAGAAACAAGGGGTTGTAGTTTAGATTTTTGACTACCATCAATATTATGATTCTTTCAGGACATTTAGACAAAACTGAGCTCTTTGACATCCCAAAGCTAGGAAGTCTTTTCCAGTTAGAGACTCCTTGATGTAAAAGTGGACAAATAATAGCAGTGGACATTTCATCAGCCCGATATAAAATTTAGGTATGTGAAAAAGCTATCTGCCAGTGTCATTTAACTTTGTTCTGTGGTAGAGCACTCAGTGACTTCAAAAAAGAAGCCATTTTTTAGGACAGTAAAACAGTGGGGTATGATGGTGAACACAACACTGCGTTCCTCAGTCTGGCACACAAGTGCAAAACATAAACTCACAAACCAGCTATAAAGCAAAACCTCATCTTCCCTCTATAGCCTGTGTTTGAGTCTATGTGAGGTGTAACTTTTATCATTTGGGCTCATTATATATTCACCAAAAGACAGGTACAAGAATGTTTGATGGCTCAGATGGTAAAGAATCCACCTGCAATGTAGGATACCCAAGCTCAACCCCTGGGTCAGGAAGAGCTCCTGGAAAATGAAATTGCTACCCACTCCAGTATTCTTGCCTGGAAAGTTCTATGGACAGAGGAGCCTGGTGGGTTATAGTCCATGGAATGGCAAAGAGTTGGACACAACTGAGCAACTAACACTATTAGTAATAACCAATGATTAGAAACAAACCATGGATGCTCAAGCTTTTCATATAAAATTGCATTGTATTCACATAAATTCTCTGCAAATCCTCCCATATACTTTAAGTCACCTCTAGGTTACTTGTAATAACTAATACAATGTAAATGTTATGTACGTGGCAGAGAATACAAAAGAAATGATATGTAAATAGTTGCTGGTGTGTAGTGATTCGAGTTTTACTTTTTAGGACTTTCTGGAATTTTTGTTTTTTGATCCGTTTTGGTTGAATTTGTACACATGGAAGCTCCAGGTACTTAAGACTCACTGTAAGACCATCAGATGGGATATTACACAGAGGTGAGAACAAACATAATAAGGATTAACCACAGCAAAAATACATACTACATAATATACAACTCATTAAAATTCAGTTTGAACACTAATATACAGTACTAAACAGTAGACAGTGATTATTTCCTTTGATGGAAATAGTTACTAGGAGGGAGCAGGAGAAGCTTTGGTGATTTCCAGAATTCTTGTAATGTTCTATTTCTTCATCTGGATACAAGTCACAGAGGTATGTTCACTCTCCGAAAATTCATTGAGCTGTATCTTTATAATTTGCCCACTTTTCTGTGTGTCTGTCACATTTCAATAACAAGTTTTAAAAACAAAACTTAAAAAAAAAGTTCCAAGAGCAAGCAAATCATATCAGCTAGAAGAATGAATGTTTCCCAAGTTACCACCTCACTTTCAATTCAGGAAATAAAACTCAATGAATTATCAGAAAAAACAAAAAGTATGCTTACCTTTTATGTCATCAGTTTGAAATTGCCCTGAAGGATTGATTTTATCAGAGGTTTCAGAATCCTGATTTAGCTGTATTTGTTCCTACACTGCTTTGAAAATAGTCTTTAGACTCTGAATAATTGTACATGTCATCATTTAGAGATGGACTGAGAGCAAGTATGGGAAACTTTACTTTTACATGCTGTGACTGTTGTGCACTCGTAATTCAAACAAGGAAAAAAAAAAATCAAGAGACTCGAATCCCATCTTATGCTTCTTTCAGTTAAGGTGAATTTGCATCATTGAGGAGATTTGTACAGTGAAGAAGACACAGCATCTTTGAGGGGTTGTCTCTTCTTGTGATTTTTTGCAAATCATTTGCATCACTCTTCCAGTGATGTTATAATCATGAACTCATCAGAGCTACTCACACTGATCAATAGCTGACAAGATGAAACTATTGTGTGTGAGACAAATGAAATTTATACTCCTTGTCTCATAATGTTTGTTCCATGAGTTACAGATCCCACTGAGCAGCTGTGACATAGCAAGAAATGAATACAAAAGAAATGATATGTAAATAGTTGCTGGTGTGTAGTGATTCGAGTTTTACTTTTTAGGACTTTCTGGAATTTTGTTTTTGATCCGTTTTGGTTGAATTTGTACACATGGAAGCTCCAGGTACTTAAGACTCACTGTAAGACCATCAGATGGGATATTACACAGAGGTGAGAACAAACATAATAAGGATTAACCACAGCAAAAATACATACTACATAATATACAACTCATTAAAATTCAGTTTGAACACTAATATACAGTACTAAACAGTAGACAGTGATTATTTCCTTTGATGGAAATAGTTACTAGGAGGGAGCAGGAGAAGCTTTGGTGATTTCCAGAATTCTTGTAATGTTCTATTTCTTCATCTGGATACAAGTCACAGAGGTATGTTCACTCTCCGAAAATTCATTGAGCTGTATCTTTATAATTTGCCCACTTTTCTGTGTGTCTGTCACATTTCAATAACAAGTTTTAAAAACAAAACTTAAAAAAAAAGTTCCAAGAGCAAGCAAATCATATCAGCTAGAAGAATGAATGTTTCCCAAGTTACCACCTCACTTTCAATTCAGGAAATAAAACTCAATGAATTATCAAAAAAAACAAAAGTATGCTTACCTTTTATGTCATCAGTTTGAAATTGCCCTGAAGGATTGATTTTATCAGAGGTTTCAGAATCCTGATTTAGCTGTATTTGTTCCTACACTGCTTTGAAAATAGTCTTTAGACTCTGAATAATTGTACATGTCATCATTTAGAGATGGACTGAGAGCAAGTATGGGAAACTTTACTTTTACATGCTGTGACTGTTGTGCACTCGTAATTCAAACAAGGAAAAAAAAAAATCAAGAGACTCGAATCCCATCTTATGCTTCTTTCAGTTAAGGTGAATTTGCATCATTGAGGAGATTTGTACAGTGAAGAAGACACAGCATCTTTGAGGGGTTGTCTCTTCTTGTGATTTTTTGCAAATCATTTGCATCACTCTTCCAGTGATGTTATAATCATGAACTCATCAGAGCTACTCACACTGATCAATAGCTGACAAGATGAAACTATTGTGTGTGAGACAAATGAAATTTATACTCCTTGTCTCATAATGTTTGTTCCATGAGTTACAGATCCCACTGAGCAGCTTTGAAGTAGCAAATTCAGAGATGAGTCTCCTTCTGACTAAATTAGCACCCCAGTAGAAGTCTGATTCTTTAATCTTCTTTCCACTGTCTTCAATCCATGCACACACACATATACATATACACATACACACACATGAGGATTTCAATTTAGAGGTGATCAAGAAAGCAATATCTAGTTGTAAGGAATAATTGTCTTTTCGATGTCATCTGTTTTACATAAAAATGAATAAAGATGCACATTTATGGAGAAGCTCTTGGCATTTGAAAGCATTTTTAGAGTAAGCTAGTAATTTGCTGCCTGAGTTTCCATGTAAGGACAATTAGTCTTTCTCTACCAACACCCCCCTCTTCTTTGTGTATAAAAGATTCTTAATCCAAATGACAAACAAAACTTGAACAGCAAGGGACTGATAGGGTCAGTTCTAAGACTAGGGCTTTTTTCCTGAGCTTTTCAAATTGATGGCAGTTTTGACTTGTGATCTTACTTAAAAAAACAACAGAAACCACACAATATGGCAATATATGTAGCTACATCATTTTGCATCCCTTTGTTTCTTTCAACATATTGTCTGTTTGTTTAAATCTATAATATTTTCATCCCAATCATTATGGGGGAAAGTACAAAATTTTACATAAAAATTAGTACATCTTGGTCCACCAGTCTTTATGTGCTGAAAAATCTTACCAGCATAAATATGTTTAAAATCTTTTCAGCTCTCATGACACTCCCCAATAGCAAGGAAATTAGGGGCAGAAAAAAGGTTAGAGTATCAAATAGAAAAATGCATTAAATGTCCAAGATGTTAAACTTTAAATATTGTACTTTATCAAGCACAAAAACTATATGTTGAAAATAGAGTAAGATCTATTTTGAAAGTTTGTTACATTTAATAAACAACCTTGACATTTAATTATCATTGAGGAGATTTGTACAGTGAAGAAGACACAGCATCTTTGAGGGGTTGTCTCTTCTTGTGATTTTTTGCAAATCATTTGCATCACTCTTCCAGTGATGTTATAATCATGAACTCATCAGAGCTACTCACACTGATCAATAGCTGACAAGATGAAACTATTGTGTGTGAGACAAATGAAATTTATACTCCTTGTCTCATAATGTTTGTTCCATGAGTTACAGATCCCACTGAGCAGCTTTGAAGTAGCAAATTCAGAGATGAGTCTCCTTCTGACTAAATTAGCACCCCAGTAGAAGTCTGATTCTTTAATCTTCTTTCCACTGTCTTCAATCCATGCACACACACATATACATATACACATACACACACATGAGGATTTCAATTTAGAGGTGATCAAGAAAGCAATATCTAGTTGTAAGGAATAATTGTCTTTTTCGATGTCATCTGTTTTACATAAAAATGAATAAAGATGCACATTTATGGAGAAGCTCTTGGCATTTGAAAGCATTTTTAGAGTAAGCTAGTAATTTGCTGCCTGAGTTTCCATGTAAGGACAATTAGTCTTTCTCTACCAACACCCCCCTCTTCTTTGTGTATAAAAGATTCTTAATCCAAATGACAAACAAAACTTGAACAGCAAGGGACTGATAGGGTCAGTTCTAAGACTAGGGCTTTTTTCCTGAGCTTTTCAAATTGATGGCAGTTTTGACTTGTGATCTTACTTAAAAAAACAACAGAAACCACACAATATGGCAATATATGTAGCTACATCATTTTGCATCCCTTTGTTTCTTTCAACATATTGTCTGTTTGTTTAAATCTATAATATTTTCATCCCAATCATTATGGGGGAAAGTACAAAATTTTACATAAAAATTAGTACATCTTGGTCCACCAGTCTTTATGTGCTGAAAAATCTTACCAGCATAAATATGTTTAAAATCTTTTCAGCTCTCATGACACTCCCCAATAGCAAGGAAATTAGGGGCAGAAAAAAGGTTAGAGTATCAAATAGAAAAATGCATTAAATGTCCAAGATGTTAAACTTTAAATATTGTACTTTATCAAGCACAAAAACTATATGTTGAAAATAGAGTAAGATCTATTTTGAAAGTTTGTTACATTTAATAAACAACCTTGACATTCTAATGTTATTTCTGCTCATTGCATTCATATCCTTGGACTCTTTTTTTTTTACAAGATCTTAGAGTTGAGATCATCACACAGTGAGTTTTTATTACTCAATCCAAGAAATGTAGTAATAAAAAATGGTAGACTCACCTGTGTAACTCAAAACTTGAAGATATATGCATAGCAATTAGAGGAATAAAGGACCATTTACAACTTTTTAGCACTTTGCTATTAGAGGGGTAATTGCTGCTAAAAATGATATAGAAGGAGAAAATCTCCATGTCACATTTCCTATTTCTACAAGTAGGTTATGTCTTTTATTTCAGATCTGTCTTCTAATCCTTGAAGGTTAGAATTTAAAAGTTTTAAAAATAAAATTGAAAATGGAAAGATGCACAGAAGTAAAAATGAATGACATGCCACATAAGCAGAAAATATGAATTGAGAGTTTAGACTTTTTACTTACATCCCTTAAAAATATTGGAAATTTTCTACTAATGTAAATCAGTTTATAATTGGATAACCTTATTTCATCCATTTGGGAAGATACCTGCTGTGTCTTGGTAAACATACACCTCAGAAGGTTCAAATCAAAAAATGCTTCTTAATAAATAATTTCTGTGTTCAAGTAAAAAGTAGTAAAAGTGCTTACAGTTAGTTTTAGGACCACACCCCTCCTCTGTCAGTTTGGTTAACACAATAGTTCTGTTCGGTGAAGCAAGTCTTGAATACAGAAGCTTTGCAGTTGGGTGGGGGCTAACTTGATTTGGAGAAGGATGTGGGAAAATCCAGTACCTCAGTTACTGATGGACACAGGAACAATCTTGGTGGCAAATGAATGAGGACAGTCAATGTCTAAGCAAGTCTGAGACTGAGACCTAGTTGGGAAAAAAGTCAGATTAACAAGATACCCAGGAAGTTAACAGCAAAACCTGAATTATCAAGCAACAGTAAAGACCTTGGTCAACTCTTGAATCTTCCTGATGGCTTGGAGCCTGTGCATGTTTATAAGGATGCACACATACTCAGGAGGGACTGGAGAGCAACCCAGAGAGCCACATAAAGAAACAGTGAATATTAAAAGTGAAATTGGGTGAAAAATAGAAAACAATTGAGAAAATCCGTGAAACCAAGGTTGGTTTTCTTTGACAAAATTGATAAAGGTTCAGCTAGGTTGACCAGGAATAAAACAGAAGACTCATATCCTTGGACTCTTTTTTACAAGATCTTAGAGTTGAGATCATCACACAGTGAGTTTTTATTACTCAATCCAAGAAATGTAGTAATAAAAAATGGTAGACTCACCTGTGTAACTCAAAACTTGAAGATATATGCATAGCAATTAGAGGAATAAAGGACCATTTACAACTTTTTAGCACTTTGCTATTAGAGGGGTAATTGCTGCTAAAAATGATATAGAAGGAGAAAATCTCCATGTCACATTTCCTATTTCTACAAGTAGGTTATGTCTTTTATTTCAGATCTGTCTTCTAATCCTTGAAGGTTAGAATTTAAAAGTTTTAAAAATAAAATTGAAAATGGAAAGATGCACAGAAGTAAAAATGAATGACATGCCACATAAGCAGAAAATATGAATTGAGAGTTTAGACTTTTTACTTACATCCCTTAAAAATATTGGAAATTTTCTACTAATGTAAATCAGTTTATAATTGGATAACCTTATTTCATCCATTTGGGAAGATACCTGCTGTGTCTTGGTAAACATACACCTCAGAAGGTTCAAATCAAAAAATGCTTCTTAATAAATAATTTCTGTGTTCAAGTAAAAAGTAGTAAAAGTGCTTACAGTTAGTTTTAGGACCACACCCCTCCTCTGTCAGTTTGGTTAACACAATAGTTCTGTTCGGTGAAGCAAGTCTTGAATACAGAAGCTTTGCAGTTGGGTGGGGGCTAACTTGATTTGGAGAAGGATGTGGGAAAATCCAGTACCTCAGTTACTGATGGACACAGGAACAATCTTGGTGGCAAATGAATGAGGACAGTCAATGTCTAAGCAAGTCTGAGACTGAGACCTAGTTGGGAAAAAAGTCAGATTAACAAGATACCCAGGAAGTTAACAGCAAAACCTGAATTATCAAGCAACAGTAAAGACCTTGGTCAACTCTTGAATCTTCCTGATGGCTTGGAGCCTGTGCATGTTTATAAGGATGCACACATACTCAGGAGGGACTGGAGAGCAACCCAGAGAGCCACATAAAGAAACAGTGAATATTAAAAGTGAAATTGGGTGAAAAATAGAAAACAATTGAGAAAATCCGTGAAACCAAGGTTGGTTTTCTTTGACAAAATTGATAAAGGTTCAGCTAGGTTGACCAGGAATAAAACAGAAGACTCATTGAACAAAATAAGGATTACAGAAATAAAATATCTATAACATAATGATACGAAAAACTGTTTCCAATAAAGGTATTGATTTAAGTTAAATGAATAAACCCTAGAAAGACAAAAAAATGAATAAAACTGACTCAAGAAGAAATAGATAATCTAAGTAGATCTTTAAGAAGAAAAAGAATTAAATTAGTAATTAAAAACCTACCCCCAGGACTTCCCTGGTGGCTCAGTGGTAAATAATCTCTTGCCAATGCGAAAGACATGGGCTTGATCCCTGATCCAGAAAGATGCCACATGTCACAGAGCAAGTAAGACCATGCACCACAGCTACTGAGTCTGTGCTCCAGAGCCTGGGAGCTTCATGTATAGAACCCATGTGCCACAGCTACTGAGGCCTGCTTGCCCTAGAGCCCATGCTCTGCAACAAGAGAAGCCACTTCATTGAGAAGCCCACACACTACAATTACAGAAAAACTCACTTGGTAATGAAGACCCAACACAACCAAAAGTAAATAAAGTAAATAAAAATTAAAACAGAAACCTACCCATAAAGAAAACCCCAGGCCTAGATGATCTTGTTAGTGAAATTCAATCAATTTAAAGAATAATATCAGTACTACAGAAATTCAGCAAAATAGAATATGACAGAATATGTCTCAACTCATTTTATGTGGCAAGTGCTACTCTGATACCAAAGTCAATACCCCCAAAATTAAAACTGCAGAACAATCATCCTTCATGAATATAGATGAAATAATCATCAACAAAATAGTAGCAGGTTCAACATATATGACATGCTACACTCTATGGTCAGGCAGAGTGTACCCAAGGAAAGCAAAGTTTATCTTAACATGCAAAATTTGCTAATGTAAAACCCTAAAATAAATGTATGACACTAATAGCAACAGTAAAGACCTTGGTCAACTCTTGAATCTTCCTGATGGCTTGGAGCCTGTGCATGTTTATAAGGATGCACACATACTCAGGAGGGACTGGAGAGCAACCCAGAGAGCCACATAAAGAAACAGTGAATATTAAAAGTGAAATTGGGTGAAAAATAGAAAACAATTGAGAAAATCCGTGAAACCAAGGTTGGTTTTCTTTGACAAAATTGATAAAGGTTCAGCTAGGTTGACCAGGAATAAAACAGAAGACTCATTGAACAAAATAAGGATTACAGAAATAAAATATCTATAACATAATGATACGAAAAACTGTTTCCAATAAAGGTATTGATTTAAGTTAAATGAATAAACCCTAGAAAGACAAAAAAATGAATAAAACTGACTCAAGAAGAAATAGATAATCTAAGTAGATCTTTAAGAAGAAAAAGAATTAAATTAGTAATTAAAAACCTACCCCCAGGACTTCCCTGGTGGCTCAGTGGTAAATAATCTCTTGCCAATGCGAAAGACATGGGCTTGATCCCTGATCCAGAAAGATGCCACATGTCACAGAGCAAGTAAGACCATGCACCACAGCTACTGAGTCTGTGCTCCAGAGCCTGGGAGCTTCATGTATAGAACCCATGTGCCACAGCTACTGAGGCCTGCTTGCCCTAGAGCCCATGCTCTGCAACAAGAGAAGCCACTTCATTGAGAAGCCCACACACTACAATTACAGAAAAACTCACTTGGTAATGAAGACCCAACACAACCAAAAGTAAATAAAGTAAATAAAAATTAAAACAGAAACCTACCCATAAAGAAAACCCCAGGCCTAGATGATCTTGTTAGTGAAATTCAATCAATTTAAAGAATAATATCAGTACTACAGAAATTCAGCAAAATAGAATATGACAGAATATGTCTCAACTCATTTTATGTGGCAAGTGCTACTCTGATACCAAAGTCAATACCCCCAAAATTAAAACTGCAGAACAATCATCCTTCATGAATATAGATGAAATAATCATCAACAAAATAGTAGCAGGTTCAACATATATGACATGCTACACTCTATGGTCAGGCAGAGTGTACCCAAGGAAAGCAAAGTTTATCTTAACATGCAAATTTCAATTAGTATAATGTATGACACTAATAGCATAAAGAACCAACAACAACTTCAACGGACATAGAAGAGTTATTTGACAAATTCCAATACCAGTTTTTACAAAAAATAAAACTAGAAATGTAAGGAAACTTCTTCAGCCTCATAAAGAGAGTGTGTGAAAAACCAAAAGTTAATGTCATATTTCTATCAGTCAGAATTCTCTAGAGAAATAGAGATAATAGGAAATGCACACACACACACACACACACACACACACACACACATTTATTTAAAAGAACTTGCTGATAGGGCAGGTCAGAAGGCTGGGAACTCAGGGGAAGATTCTGTAATAGATTTGAGGGAAAACTCATTCTTTGGCAACCTCAGTTTTGGCTTATAAGGTCTTATGTTTAAATTAGCATAGATCCAATATACTAGTTTCTACAAAAACAGGTAAATCTCAAAAACATTATTCTAAGTGAAATAAGCCATAGGCAAAAGACTACATATTGTATGATTTCATTAATATGAAATGTACAGAAAATGCAAATCTATTGAGATAAAAAGTAGATTATATTTTGCCTCTGGCTGAGGGTAGGAACAGAATTTTACTACAAAGTTAGGGATACTTTTGAGACGATGGTTATGTTTTGAGATAGGATTGTGGTGATGGTTGCACAACTATAGATTTACTACACTGTGTTGTTTATTTAAAATGAATGAATGTGTCATATAAATTTACCTAAATAAAACTGTTTAAGTGTTTGGAAATAAACCATTTTATTTGATCATGATTTAGTGAGTGGTTATTGCTTACAGTCTCTCAAGCAGATGTTCATTGTCTGCTGGGACTTTTGCAATCTGAAAATCCCATTGGACAAAATGAATACAATGGAACACAATGGTCACTTGAACAACAGGGTTGGTGGACAGTTAGGTGACAACCAGCTCAGTGACTGACTAGAGAACGGCTTCAAAGCACTTCCTAAAGCCAAACTGGCACATACAAAAAAGGTCATGGTCGCTGATGGTCTGCTGCTCATCAGATCCACTATAGCTTTCTGAATTTGGTGATACAATTATATCTGAGAAGTATGCTCAGCAAATCAGTGAAATGCAATGAAAGTTACAATGGGCAATGGTCAACAGAAAGGGCCCAATTCTTATGCATGACAACACCCTACCACACTTCACACAACTAACACTTCAAAAGTTGAATGAATTGAGCTACAAATATGCCTCATCTGCCATATTCGCCTGACCTTTCACCAACCCATTACCACTTCTTCAAGCATCTTGACCACTTTTCACATGAAAATGCTGCTGCAACCAGTAGGAGGCAGAAAATGCTTTCCAAGAGTTTGTCAAATCCTGAAGCATGGGTTTACACTACAGGAATAAATAAACTTATTTCTCATTGGCTAAAATTTGTTGATTGCAATGGTTCCTATTTTGGTTAATAAAGACATGTCCAAGGCTAATTATAATGATTGAAGGGCTTCCCTGATAGCTCATCTGGTAAAGAATCTGCCTGCAATGTAGGAGATCCCTGTTCGACTCCTGGGTGGGGAAGGTCCCCTGGAGAAGAGATAAGCTACCCACTCCAGCATTCTTGGGCTTCCCAGGTGACTCAGACAGTAAAGGATCTGTACCCAATTTGAGAGAGCTGGGTTTAATCCCTGGGTTGGGAAAGTCCCCTGGAGGAGAGACTAGCAGCCCACACTAGTATTCTTGCCTGGAGCATCCCCAAGGACAGAAGAGCCTAGTAGGCTGCAATTTATGGGGTTGCAAAGAGTCAGACACCACTGAGTGACTAAGGACATAGCATAAAATGATTTAAATTTCACAGTCCAAAATCACAGTTACTTTCACACCAACTTAATATTTACTACTGGAACAGATCTAAGTATAAATGGATGAATGCAGTTCACATCCCTGTAGTTCAAAGGTCAACTGTGCTCACCTGGCTGGCACCTGATGCTGCTGGTGCTGGTTGATGATCAGGATCTCCTCTGAGCTGCAAAGCTCTTCCTATAGGTTTGGGCTTCTCAATGAATGGCAGCCAGTTTCTGAGAGAGAATAGGCCAAGGGGCCATAGTAGAAGACATCTGACATCTTCTAACTTAGCCTGAAGTCACACAGCATCACTTCCACCCCACTCAATTCATTACAAGAGAATCACACCAGGTATCACAGATTCAAGGGGAGAGGAGTTAAGCCCAATTCCTGATGGGAAGAATACCAAAGAATTGGTGGCCGTCTTTAACCTGTATAAAATTTTTGAGAAGTATGCTCAGCAAATCAGTGAAATGCAATGAAAGTTACAATGGGCAATGGTCAACAGAAAGGGCCCAATTCTTATGCATGACAACACCCTACCACACTTCACACAACTAACACTTCAAAAGTTGAATGAATTGAGCTACAAATATGCCTCATCTGCCATATTCGCCTGACCTTTCACCAACCCATTACCACTTCTTCAAGCATCTTGACCACTTTTCACATGAAAATGCTGCTGCAACCAGTAGGAGGCAGAAAATGCTTTCCAAGAGTTTGTCAAATCCTGAAGCATGGGTTTACACTACAGGAATAAATAAACTTATTTCTCATTGGCTAAAATTTGTTGATTGCAATGGTTCCTATTTTGGTTAATAAAGACATGTCCAAGGCTAATTATAATGATTGAAGGGCTTCCCTGATAGCTCATCTGGTAAAGAATCTGCCTGCAATGTAGGAGATCCCTGTTCGACTCCTGGGTGGGGAAGGTCCCCTGGAGAAGAGATAAGCTACCCACTCCAGCATTCTTGGGCTTCCCAGGTGACTCAGACAGTAAAGGATCTGTACCCAATTTGAGAGAGCTGGGTTTAATCCCTGGGTTGGGAAAGTCCCCTGGAGGAGAGACTAGCAGCCCACACTAGTATTCTTGCCTGGAGCATCCCCAAGGACAGAAGAGCCTAGTAGGCTGCAATTTATGGGGTTGCAAAGAGTCAGACACCACTGAGTGACTAAGGACATAGCATAAAATGATTTAAATTTCACAGTCCAAAATCACAGTTACTTTCACACCAACTTAATATTTACTACTGGAACAGATCTAAGTATAAATGGATGAATGCAGTTCACATCCCTGTAGTTCAAAGGTCAACTGTGCTCACCTGGCTGGCACCTGATGCTGCTGGTGCTGGTTGATGATCAGGATCTCCTCTGAGCTGCAAAGCTCTTCCTATAGGTTTGGGCTTCTCAATGAATGGCAGCCAGTTTCTGAGAGAGAATAGGCCAAGGGGCCATAGTAGAAGACATCTGACATCTTCTAACTTAGCCTGAAGTCACACAGCATCACTTCCACCCCACTCAATTCATTACAAGAGAATCACACCAGGTATCACAGATTCAAGGGGAGAGGAGTTAAGCCCAATTCCTGATGGGAAGAATACCAAAGAATTGGTGGCCGTCTTTAACCTGCCCCTCAGGCAGTCACTCCTGAATAACAGAGTAGCCTTTACTGAAAGAATAGTTAACTCTAATTTTAAAAGACCATGTCTAGAGCACAAGCTATTCAGTGGGACTTTTGGAGAATCCTCTGATCCATGCCCAGAGTGATCAGCCATATATATACATATACACCCATTAACACATGGCTATTGTGTGTATGTATACACACACACACACACACACACACACGTTCGTCTCATACATCCCTACTTTTCTTCAAATAGTAATCCTCTTGTTTCTTTAAATACTATTATCAAGCTTTCTTAACCACCAGACTGCTTGGAGAAGTACTAGGACGAACAGATGATGAGGAGAAACCAAAGTAAAATGGAAAAGTATCTAAATCATCTTCTCAGATGTGGTGGTGGTGCACAAGATGCACTTACATAGGGAAGTTTCCCAAATGGAAAGCCCTTCAGTTTAAGCAATGGGGAGATTTCATAATGAAAATTTTCCATGTGGGAAAGAAAGGTGTGGTACCACAAGGGCATGAGGGTGTGGGCAGGCAATGTAGGAGTGAGACTGAGTCTCAAATGTGTTGAGCTTCAAAGCTATACGGCTGTCGCTGGTTCACACCCTTCTCTTCACCTGAACATAAAACATTCCTTTAGGTGCAGGGAGGAACTAAAACAATGATTAAGGGTTTCCTAAATACTGTTTTCAACATTAACTGATGTTTCACAGTCTTGGTTAAGATTGAAATTATTCTTGTGCTTGGTGGAGCTCATCACATGACCATGTAGGGTCTTTATGGCTTAATGTTGAGTATCATATGAATGGGAGAGGATGGAGAGAAAGGAATCATTTTGTAATGAAGTAAGTGAGCTGCAAAGCTCTTCCTATAGGTTTGGGCTTCTCAATGAATGGCAGCCAGTTTCTGAGAGAGAATAGGCCAAGGGGCCATAGTAGAAGACATCTGACATCTTCTAACTTAGCCTGAAGTCACACAGCATCACTTCCACCCCACTCAATTCATTACAAGAGAATCACACCAGGTATCACAGATTCAAGGGGAGAGGAGTTAAGCCCAATTCCTGATGGGAAGAATACCAAAGAATTGGTGGCCGTCTTTAACCTGCCCCTCAGGCAGTCACTCCTGAATAACAGAGTAGCCTTTACTGAAAGAATAGTTAACTCTAATTTTAAAAGACCATGTCTAGAGCACAAGCTATTCAGTGGGACTTTTGGAGAATCCTCTGATCCATGCCCAGAGTGATCAGCCATATATATACATATACACCCATTAACACATGGCTATTGTGTGTATGTATACACACACACACACACACACACACACACGTTCGTCTCATACATCCCTACTTTTCTTCAAATAGTAATCCTCTTGTTTCTTTAAATACTATTATCAAGCTTTCTTAACCACCAGACTGCTTGGAGAAGTACTAGGACGAACAGATGATGAGGAGAAACCAAAGTAAAATGGAAAAGTATCTAAATCATCTTCTCAGATGTGGTGGTGGTGCACAAGATGCACTTACATAGGGAAGTTTCCCAAATGGAAAGCCCTTCAGTTTAAGCAATGGGGAGATTTCATAATGAAAATTTTCCATGTGGGAAAGAAAGGTGTGGTACCACAAGGGCATGAGGGTGTGGGCAGGCAATGTAGGAGTGAGACTGAGTCTCAAATGTGTTGAGCTTCAAAGCTATACGGCTGTCGCTGGTTCACACCCTTCTCTTCACCTGAACATAAAACATTCCTTTAGGTGCAGGGAGGAACTAAAACAATGATTAAGGGTTTCCTAAATACTGTTTTCAACATTAACTGATGTTTCACAGTCTTGGTTAAGATTGAAATTATTCTTGTGCTTGGTGGAGCTCATCACATGACCATGTAGGGTCTTTATGGCTTAATGTTGAGTATCATATGAATGGGAGAGGATGGAGAGAAAGGAATCATTTTGTAATGAAGTAAGTGGGTACCTCCATGAAAGTGGGCTCATGATGACATGTTTGCATGAAAAGCTAATGATTATCTGATGCTTTCTATGTAGCAAGCATCTTGGTATTTGCTCTCTGCACTATGCTCTTGAATATTGCAGAAACTAGTAGGCATATGTTTGACTGTTCCCGTTGTACAGATGAATTTGTAGAAACTCAAGAAGATCCAACTGTGAAGCCAGGTAACATGTATGCAGAAAAACTGAGATCTGAATACAGTAGGTTGCATTTTAGAATATAGCTCTTTTAACTAAAAAGTTACAGTGTTACTCTAACACCAGTTGAGAATCCTCAAAACTCACTACATTGTTTTCTCACCCTGTCCATCTGTTTCCTCATTCTTTTCCCTCATCTTTGAACGACTTCTTGACAAAAATAAGACCTAGACTCTAAAAGTGAGTGGAAAAGAATCACTGACACATTAAGAGGCACTTCCTTTATTCACAGGGCTGTCTTCAAGGTTTATATGTGCTTAATTACAAGGGTCATCTGCAGTAGAATTTTTTAAGATGCTGAGGTTACAGTTATCACCCTTTCTCTTCTGATTACCTTTACACTTGAATCCATCCTATTAAGCCTCCTATAACAACAGTTCCTTTGGCATCTTCAACTGATAAGGAACATATATCTCACAAAATGAGAAATCCATATAACCAGTGTACTGCCCAGACTATCCTTAAACTCAGTGTGGTTTTTCAAAAAACTTGTCTCCCCACCACGTCATGCACCAATGTTTGTTGTTTAGTTGTGAAATCACATCCTACTTTTTTGTGACCCCATCAACTATAGCTTGCCAGCCTTCTCTGTCCATAGGATTTTGCAGGCAAGAATACCGGACTGGCTTGCCATTTCCTTCTCAAGGGAATCTTCCTGATCCAGGAATCGGACCCACATCTGCATTTCAGGCAAACTCTTTGCCTGCTGAGCCTCCAGGGAAGCCCATTTACCAATACAAAAAAAATATTACAGTATAAAACGTCAACCACATGACAGTCTTTGCTTGGTAAGATTGATTTGTTTCATCACATGACCATGTAGGGTCTTTATGGCTTAATGTTGAGTATCATATGAATGGGAGAGGATGGAGAGAAAGGAATCATTTTGTAATGAAGTAAGTGGGTACCTCCATGAAAGTGGGCTCATGATGACATGTTTGCATGAAAAGCTAATGATTATCTGATGCTTTCTATGTAGCAAGCATCTTGGTATTTGCTCTCTGCACTATGCTCTTGAATATTGCAGAAACTAGTAGGCATATGTTTGACTGTTCCCGTTGTACAGATGAATTTGTAGAAACTCAAGAAGATCCAACTGTGAAGCCAGGTAACATGTATGCAGAAAAACTGAGATCTGAATACAGTAGGTTGCATTTTAGAATATAGCTCTTTTAACTAAAAAGTTACAGTGTTACTCTAACACCAGTTGAGAATCCTCAAAACTCACTACATTGTTTTCTCACCCTGTCCATCTGTTTCCTCATTCTTTTCCCTCATCTTTGAACGACTTCTTGACAAAAATAAGACCTAGACTCTAAAAGTGAGTGGAAAAGAATCACTGACACATTAAGAGGCACTTCCTTTATTCACAGGGCTGTCTTCAAGGTTTATATGTGCTTAATTACAAGGGTCATCTGCAGTAGAATTTTTTAAGATGCTGAGGTTACAGTTATCACCCTTTCTCTTCTGATTACCTTTACACTTGAATCCATCCTATTAAGCCTCCTATAACAACAGTTCCTTTGGCATCTTCAACTGATAAGGAACATATATCTCACAAAATGAGAAATCCATATAACCAGTGTACTGCCCAGACTATCCTTAAACTCAGTGTGGTTTTTCAAAAAACTTGTCTCCCCACCACGTCATGCACCAATGTTTGTTGTTTAGTTGTGAAATCACATCCTACTTTTTTGTGACCCCATCAACTATAGCTTGCCAGCCTTCTCTGTCCATAGGATTTTGCAGGCAAGAATACCGGACTGGCTTGCCATTTCCTTCTCAAGGGAATCTTCCTGATCCAGGAATCGGACCCACATCTGCATTTCAGGCAAACTCTTTGCCTGCTGAGCCTCCAGGGAAGCCCATTTACCAATACAGTATTGATTAAATTAGAATGAGTATAATTACAGTATAAAACGTCAACCACATGAGGCCAAGTGCTTCTTCTCTGGAAAAGAGATTGATAGGGATTGCACTTTAACACAGGCTGATCTTCTCAGGACACCTAAGCTTCAAGCAAGGGTGTGTTAAGTAGGTTTTTCCCTGGAATAATGAAGGTCAACAGCTCCTGCTTTTTCCTCTAGCCCTTTATAGGTGTGCCCTAATGCTGTCCATACCACTCGGCAGCATTCTTTGCAGGTGTCATCACCCCAGCAAAGGAACTGTGTTTAACTCCCTCCTGAGCTCATATTCTGTGGAAGATTTCCTGTCATCTTGATTTATGAGCTGCCTTCTCTGTACTGTGATATCACAGGAATGCACGACCCTATTGTCTCTCTATTCAGAGTTTTCCTGAACATACACATAAGCTGTGTTAGATAAAAACGTATGTGATATTCTCTTTGAGTTGGAAGATGAGTCAACAGTGTAGGAGAGAGAAGGTCAACCAGCCAAAACCACTGCAGGCCTGAGAGCAAAAGGAATTCTGTTTTGAACTATATCAGTAGCTACTTGTGTAACTGTGGATGAGTCATTTAACTTTGGGGTCCTCAGGTTCCTAATGGTAACATGAGGAAAAATGCTTCATGCCTAACCATTTTTATACACATGAAATAATTTATGTTAAACTATTTTGGAAGGAATAAAGAATTTTACAAAAATATAGTAAACTTAAAAATATAGTATTTGTTTTTGCTCCCTTTTCTGGAATATCTCCCACACTGTATAAACACTACTTCGTCTATCTATTTCCTCTCAACACTTTCACCTCTGAGCTTAGAGCCACTACAGTTTAATGATCACTGACATCAAAACAAAAATTTTGTGTAACCTGGAGTGTGTAATTTGAGGTCTCTGAGACAGAAGTTTTAAAAGATCAAACTACTATTATAAAGTTGATGTGTATTATTTTATAAATTTAATTCATACCTATCTATAATTATTGGGTAGAACTGTTTATGTTTTTAAAATTATTTAATTGATATCATACCTTCCGTATTCCAAAATGTTTTACTACTTAAATTTTATTTCTCAAAGTTTATCTACATTAAGGCAGAGACTTTTCCTTAATAATTTTAACTATGAAGTGCAGTTGTATGACTGTCAGTTTTAAAAATTAATTCACCTTTTAACTGTAATCTTAGCTTTATAAACCATGCTACAAGCAATACCATTGCACACATTCCCTTTTGCACTTGAGTGATTTTCTGCTCAATTTTAGAGTCAATGTTAATTTGTAGGGTCAATTGTATTGTACTAAATATTGACAACTTGTTCTGAAAGGTGATGATACTTATTCCTACTCTTACAAGATCTTCCCACATCCACCCAAAACATGGTGGTTTCATACTTTTATATTTTTCCTTTATGGTGAAATATACAATATATACAATAGTATACATAAAACATACGCATTTCTATCCTAACTTTGAATGTGGGGATAATTCATATGCAACCATAAAGAATAATATAGTGATTCCAATATTCTTTATCCAGTTCCCCCTCCACCATGAAAACATCTTGCAAAACAGTAACACAATATTACAACCAAAATATTGACATGGATATATTCAGGATGAAACACAGTTCTATCACCACAAAGATATCTCAGGTTGTGCTTCCTTTGGGGTGGGGGCACTTCTATTTGTCTTTCATTTATCTATTTTCATCCATCTTTCATTCTTCGGCCCGTGTAGGCTTCCCATCTCAGTGGCCTCTGTCACTTCAAAGCACCGGCTCTGGGTGCATGTGCTCCACACCTCCGGCTAGGTAGTTGGACACATGGGTCCAGCTGCTCCATGGCACGTGGGATCTTCCCAGGCCGGAGATGGGGGTCGAACTGGTGCCCCTTGCACTGCAAGGCAGTATCCATACCCACTGGACTACCAGGGAAGCTCTCAGGTTGTGCTTTAATAGACTCTCCTGTCTTCCTTCTCCTCCTGTCATGTGTGTCAGTCACTCACTCATGTCCAACTGTTCACAACCCCATGAACTGTAGCCTGCCAGGCTGTTCTGTCTATGGGATTTCCCAGGCAAGAATACTGGAGTGGGTTGGCATTCTCTTATCCAGGGGATCTTCTCTACTCAGGGATAAAACTTGAGCATTGCAGGCAGATTCTTTACTGTCTGAGCCACCAGAGAAGGCCTCTGACAACTACTTATCTGTTTTCCATTTCTACCGTTTTATCATTTCAGTCACGTTATACAAATGAAGCCATATACTATGCAACCATTGGGGATTGGCATTTTTAGTGTGACATAATTCTTTGGAAATCCATCCAAATAGTTGTGTACATCAATAGCTTGTTCCTTGTTGTTATGGAGTTGTATTCCGTAACATGAATATATCACTCTGTGTTTAACCATTTGACCATTTAAGAACATCTGGGTTTCCTCCCCTAGTTTATATTACATAAAAGCTACTATGAAAATTTGTATGACTAAAATAAAATAATAATGAACACCAAATGCCGCTAAGAATATGGGTAAACTGGATTGTCCATACATTGCTGGTGGGATTCTAAAATAATATAGCTATTCCAGAAACCTGTTTATTAATTTCTTAAAAACCAAAGATTCAACTACCATAAACCATGCAATTGTACTCCTGGGCATTATGGCTATTCCAGAAACCTGTTTATTAATTTTTTAAAAACCAAAGATTCAGCTACCATAAACCATGCAATTGTACTCCTGGGCATTTACCCCAGGTAAAGAAATAAACTCTTCAGTTCACAGAAAAACCTGTATATGTGCAATTTAGAATAAGAAGAAATATTTACATACCAGCAACACAACGTAAGAAATAGAAATTCACAATATGCTGTTTAAGCAGGTTGTTTTTGAACTGTATATAAATGGCAGATAACAGTATGCATCCTTTATATGTCATTTTTTCTCAATACTGTATTTTAAATTATTCATGTTGAGTATAGCAAATGTTATAACATATTTGCTTTTACTACTCTATTATAGAACATAAACAATATTTAGCTACTCTATGTTAACTGGTTTTTGATGCAGATCTAATTTTTAAAATGTGTATTTTTGGCTCATCTTTTTCTAGTGTTATTGATCAATGACATTATGATCATGAGGAGTTATTTGTATTAAGGATGATAATCTCTAAAGATGGCCACCATTGGTGCACCCTTGTCTGTTTTCAAATACTGTTGCAGTCATCAACAGATGGCTGTTTTCCTTCTGTTAGTATCTGGGCTGCCCTTGTGATGAGTGTTGGTCAACAACATGCAGTGGAAATAATACTGTGCCAGTCCTAGGTCTAGGTTTCAAGAGGTCTGGCTGTTTCTACTTTCCCTCTCACTTTTATTTTACTATTAGTCTTGAAAGATAGTTTAGCTAGATATAGAAATCTAAGCTAAATTTATTTTCTTTCAGGACTTTGAGGATACAATCCCACTGTCTTCTGGCATCATCATTTCTTTGAGAAGTAAGCTGGTTTTTGACTGTCATTCTTTGAAGGTATTCCCTTTCCTATTCCCACTCCTGGATGC
Organism: Tragulus kanchil; assembly: GCA_022376925.1. NCBI lineage: Eukaryota > Metazoa > Chordata > Mammalia > Artiodactyla > Tragulidae > Tragulus > Tragulus kanchil. The sequence continues at coordinate 71,623,487 of JAIOJX010000031.1, forward strand.
AGTGTCATGATGCTGTGACAGGTGAGAATTTCCTTTATTTATTTAATGTTATGTTTTTATCATGTATATATATTATATTTATGTAACTATGCATGCATGGGTATAAGTATACATGTGTGTATTAGGATTTGTTAGGGTTCTTTAAACTGTGATGTGTTCCTGTCATTACTTATAGAAAAGTATTAGCCATTATCTAAGAAAAACACTTCTTCCTTAGTTTCCTTAGTTCCTCCTCTTATATGATGAGAATCTCTTAGTTGTTTTTGGTTTCAACTTATTCTTTCTTCATCTATAAGCTTTGTATGAAATGAAGTTCATCTTTTCTAAGATGATCAAATGGTTTAAGAAGTGAGACTTCTTGAATGTTCTGTTTATCTCCCTTGATTCTCCTAATAGTTTCACTTGGTAATTTACTACTGCATGGACTTTAATTATTTTAAGACTATTTTTCTATGACATTTTAAAGTATTTTCAGGGTTTTTCCAAACAACCTAGTCTGGTGTGTTCTGGGGAACAGAAATGCATTTATCCATTTAAAAATTTATTTACTGGAAATATATTTATTTCATTGGAAAGCCTTTTGTTTACTTCTTTAAGGCCCTCTGGGATGTTTTCAACTCAGCATGACTAAATTAAATTTTCCCCTTGCTATTTTGTGAGTCATGCAAATATTATGAATGCCTTCTACAACTATAAGTAAAGGCTTATACTCAGCACATTTCAGGGAAGATTTTTTCCCGCTCATGTCAGGACAGCAGTTGACACATGTAGCTCTAATGGATACACTTTTCTCTAAAAAATGAACTCTTCCTATGAGCTTCTCACATGTTACAGCTTCTTAATGGAGGGGGTCTATGATTTGAACTCTCTTGTTGCTGTTTCTCTCCTGTTCTCTATATACATGATCAATCAAAACTTAGCCCCAAGTCTACCAGAAACTGGCACACCTTTGAAAGCCAAAGCCACCCCCATTCTCCCTTACCTCTGCAAAACCGCTTTCTGTTTTTATTTCTGACCATTTTTCTTACTTGTTTATTCTTCATTTATGCTATGTGAAGAGATGTTTCCTACATTGCATCTTTAACTTTTACATGTGCTATGCTGGAAGGTAGTTCTCCACACATCAGTGAGACATATTTTAGAAAATGAGACTCCTTTTTTAAAAACTCTCCTATCAAATTGTCTTACTTTACATTGCCTGACCTTCCTCAATACTTGTTTTCATATCCCATTCATCATACTTATATCGATTCCAATCTCTGTGAGTGTTTGATGAAGTAACTTACTGTTCAACAATAAAAGAAAAAGTGTCAATTCTTTTTCCAAATGGCTAATATTTTATCAGGAAGAGATTGTTCTTGTTGTTCAAAGACCAAGTTGTGTCTGAATCTTTGCAATTTCATGGACTACAGCACACCAGGTTTCCCTGTCCATCACCATCTCACAATTTTCCCAAGTTTCTGTCCATTGACTCTGTGATGCCATCCAACCATCTCATCCTCTATCACCCTCTTCCACTGCCTTCACTCTTTCCCAGCACCACTCTTTGACCAGTTTTTAAGTTTTAACTTTATATCTACAAATACATGTATATATATATTATTCATTTGTAAAACTAACAAGTAAGTGAATTGTTTTATTAGTTGTGCATCTTCTATTATTGTGTATGTGTTAACGTGAAGTCACGCATAGTTTTAAAGTTTAATTTATAAAAATATAGCTATACATCTAACTTCCTTCACTTATTATAATCTTGCTACTTTTCTCCTTATCAGCATAGTTATTAGATAGTATTGTGGATTTAAGCAAGAGCTACTTCCAAAACCTAAATAGGTTTTGGAAAGGATGAACAGTTGAAAATTCTGTGTGATCCATTGACTTCACATTATTAATTTCAGGTCAAAACCAATGTTTGCTACCTGAAGCAGCTTAATGGAGGGGGTCTATGATTTGAACTCTCTTGTTGCTGTTTCTCTCCTGTTCTCTATATACATGATCAATCAAAACTTAGCCCCAAGTCTACCAGAAACTGGCACACCTTTGAAAGCCAAAGCCACCCCCATTCTCCCTTACCTCTGCAAAACCGCTTTCTGTTTTTATTTCTGACCATTTTTCTTACTTGTTTATTCTTCATTTATGCTATGTGAAGAGATGTTTCCTACATTGCATCTTTAACTTTTACATGTGCTATGCTGGAAGGTAGTTCTCCACACATCAGTGAGACATATTTTAGAAAATGAGACTCCTTTTTTAAAAACTCTCCTATCAAATTGTCTTACTTTACATTGCCTGACCTTCCTCAATACTTGTTTTCATATCCCATTCATCATACTTATATCGATTCCAATCTCTGTGAGTGTTTGATGAAGTAACTTACTGTTCAACAATAAAAGAAAAAGTGTCAATTCTTTTTCCAAATGGCTAATATTTTATCAGGAAGAGATTGTTCTTGTTGTTCAAAGACCAAGTTGTGTCTGAATCTTTGCAATTTCATGGACTACAGCACACCAGGTTTCCCTGTCCATCACCATCTCACAATTTTCCCAAGTTTCTGTCCATTGACTCTGTGATGCCATCCAACCATCTCATCCTCTATCACCCTCTTCCACTGCCTTCACTCTTTCCCAGCACCACTCTTTGACCAGTTTTTAAGTTTTAACTTTATATCTACAAATACATGTATATATATATTATTCATTTGTAAAACTAACAAGTAAGTGAATTGTTTTATTAGTTGTGCATCTTCTATTATTGTGTATGTGTTAACGTGAAGTCACGCATAGTTTTAAAGTTTAATTTATAAAAATATAGCTATACATCTAACTTCCTTCACTTATTATAATCTTGCTACTTTTCTCCTTATCAGCATAGTTATTAGATAGTATTGTGGATTTAAGCAAGAGCTACTTCCAAAACCTAAATAGGTTTTGGAAAGGATGAACAGTTGAAAATTCTGTGTGATCCATTGACTTCACATTATTAATTTCAGGTCAAAACCAATGTTTGCTACCTGAAGCAGCTTCAGATATAAACAAGCATGTGATTTATGTTTAGTAAAATCCAAACATGGCCAATTTTATTCTGCTAAGACCTAAGTGTGCAAGGAGATTTTCTAATAAGGTGTCTTCCCAACTATATCTTAGACAAAATTCTGTGTGTGGTAGGCTTCTGAATTGTGAGAGTATCCTTTCACTCAGATACGTAAAGAACCCTGACCCATGCCTTTACTCCCAGGCATCAGTGAGGAACAATAGAATGGCCCTCTTGGAAAGTTGGGCAAGTTGTGTCACATGGAAAACATTATTGAGTTAACTCAGAGGTTCTTAAGGGACTAGTCCCAGAAAATGATGAGAATCCTAAGAAAGGACTTGGAAATTGCTCCCACGTATTCCCTTTCCACAGTTATCAAAGTTCAGGATTTTAGCATGTTTTAATTCAATACTTACAGTCCATGATGTACTCAAACTAGAGAACTTCTTATTTTGAATAATTAGAATTTAAGAATAAAATGTCTCAACACATTCATCGGAAACAGAAGAGTTAAGTGGAATTATGTTATAATGGAAACTTTCAAATGAAAGCTGATTATTATGTTTTCCCACTTTTAGATGAGGTGTAGGTGCTTGGCTAGACATTTTCTAAAATAAGAGGCACATGATTCTTCCCAGTGCCCAACAATCATACGAGTATGAATTCAGTGCTGCACAGAATTTGCAGTGGGGACATTTTGCATTAGCGGGGACACTACTTGATGAAAATCTAATGGGAATTATTTCAAGATCTGGCTTGTTGTTTCAGTAAAACTTAACCTTTCAGACAGACGTGTTTGTCTCTCTTTTTAAAAAAATTAAAAAATAAAAGCTTCTCTACGCCATCATCTCTCCTTCAGAAGTGAACAAAAAATGAGAGCAGGCTTATAAAAACAAAGGTATTTTAAGACAGCGGTACTTGACTTTTCCTGCCTAAGTGAGAATTTCCTGTCGAGAGAGTTGACAAAGTGGGTTTGAGACAGCTTTCCTGTAATTAATTTTCTTTGTGTGTGAATTTAATACTGATGCAAAGGTGTTACTCATTTGACAACCCCAAGGTTTAATGTCTAACCATCCAACAGGAAAAGAAGAACACGACTTCCCAGAATTCCTTATTAATTAACTTCAGTCCCCACTCCATGGTACTCATCCACTCATCTAAAACTGCTAATTGTTATCAATTGAATGATTTTCAGAATGCAACCAATACCTAGGAAGAATATAACTCATTTGACGTTGCTTGTTGAACATCCAAGTGACAAGAAATGTTCGTATTTATGACTCTGGGCCAGGTCTGAACTTCTTGTTAAACAGAGAAGTAGTATTAGGTGGTGCAAAGAGCACTGAACTTGAAAGAACAAAGGCTGAATTCTTGTTTTACCTGATTGTGGATAAATTAAATTACCTGAGGGTTTTGAGTAGGAATTTCTTCAATGGAAAAATGCAGATGAAGTCAAAGTCTTTTCTAATGCTAAAAAAAAAAGAAAAGAAAAGAAATTAAGATTCCCAAAGCCCTAGTCAAATGCTACGGTTTTGTGTGATAGGGTAAAAATGAAAACTATGTATTTTGGAGGATCAAGACTATTGTGTTAAATATTTTCTGATGTTAGTCTTTAAGAATCAAGGGGGAAATATCTGAAATATCTACATCTATTTTATTTTCTCCTTCTACTCAGTGCTTGGCTTTTATGGTGAAACTGAGATGCTTGAGGATATGAGGGGTTTGAATGAATGAACATTAAGTGACTAAAACTCTCAGAAAATAATTTAAAAGCTCTCCAAGGCATGCCACTATGTTACATAAATATATGTTGAACTGTTGAATCTAAATGGATGTTCAAATATATGTTGAGCTCTCCACTGTATTGGCACCACAGTAGTATAAAGTGAAATTCTATCTAAAAATTAGGAAAGCATCCTAAGTTTGTTTGTCTGCTCCTGTGTTCTTCGTCAAAAACCTTCAGTGAAAACCCAGGGACTGTCCACCAATGTATCCAGTGTTGAGGGCCCTCACCCAACCCAGACAGTGTTCTATCCACCATCTTCATCTAAACAGCCTCTCTAGACTGAAAATGGTTCCAAGAAAACATCAGAATTACACTAATTTTTCTAGATGCTCATCCCTTTGAACTCTGAGGAAATTTATCCTTTCATCATATTCCACCTTCCTTTAAAAAAAAAAAAAAAGAAGAAGAAAGTAGGTGAAAGGAAAGGGACATAGTTACATCTCTTTCTAACTTCTGAAATCCACAGGACTGTTTCTATGCCAGCCTATTATAGTTGTCATGAAAATGCATTTACTTATCTTTTATGCCTGCCTCCTCTGCCCCACCAACCAAAATAAAGTTTGTATTTATTTCTCTGGAAATACCCAAAGTGGCCCTGGCTAAGCTTCAAATCTATTTTTCTGTATGCTGTGACTTTAAATTTTGCCGTCTGTACTTGGCGAAAGGAGATAACTGGAGTGAGCTCAACAATACAAAACTTGAAGAAAAGGCAAGGGCAACTGACTTGCTAAAAGTCAAATTATGATTTTTCACTCAATGAATTGTAAAATCCTTTGATGATGCTAGTAAGGCTTCTTGTACTTATATTGCTTATATTTTGAAATAATTGCTATGAATTATTTGTTTTACCCAGGCTTTAAACAAACAGAAGCATGAATCATTTCTGTTTGCATCCTATATACCACACAGAATTTAAGAACTTACCCTTTCATTATAAATATTTCTGAAAAATTATTGTTTCACATTTGTGTCAATGACACAACAGTCCTTGGGTGAAGAAATAGACAAGCAGGCTGTCACCACATTTCAGTGAATGATTTGATATAAATATTCACGATTAAATTTATCTACCCAGAAAAGGCCTTGAAAAGTGATCTTCAACATTTGTCACCTTCACCATGCTTAACATCTTTAATAATTTAAAGCAACTCAGAAAGACATTTTCAAATCATCTTTTCTTTGAAAAATTCAACCAATTCTCTGAGCAGTTGTCCAATTTTTCCCCTCAAATAATCTCCCTGTGTCTAATTCAAATTCTTCCTGGCATTTTTGGACTTATTTCTTCTTATGTAAAAGAGAGTAATCCAAGTTTCAAATCTGTTCTTATACTTTTAAAAATACATATATGTCCCATTTTTTAGATTTCTAATTATTTAAAAAAGCATGTCCACATATCTCAAAAGGAATCATATAGAGAAAGCAAACAGTGATGTGTAATCATAATACTTGACCTTTCTTTTCAATACTACCTCACATCAGGAGTGTTACTTTGGCAAGTTTCCCAGTCCCTCTGGTCCTCAGTTTATTTGTCTGTAGAATGAGGAGCTTGTTTCCTGGTGTACTAGTTTACTGTCTGTGAAAGAATGCACCTTCTGGACTCATTCACTGCTACAGCCCTTTGTCAAGAAGAGAACCAGACAGTATTGCTGTGGGGGTTTTCTAATAAGAACACACTTTTTATTTTGAGATATGATGGTTTTGTTACATAATTTTTCTTTGAAACTCCTCAAATGTGCACCATGAATTTGCAGTTGATCACATTTTGCAGCTGAATTTTTGTGAGGTAGTTAACACAATTTGTCTTTAGGCAATAATGGTAGGTTCTCAGAAAGAAATATTCTTCAGGAAATTTAGAAGTTGCTCCTCAAATGGAAATTTACTGTACATTCCCTCTGTAACTTTTTAAAAACACAGTCACCTGAAATATCTGTGGAGAATGGGCTCCTGGAGGCCCCAGGAGTACCAAAATCCATTGGTCCTCAAGTCCCATAGTCAGCCCACTGTATCTGTCTTTCAACATCTGAGAATTCAACCAAACATGGAAGGAAATTTCAGTGCACAGTCAATTGAATCCTCTTCCCCAAAGTGTGAATATGGAAGACCAGCTGTATATTTACTGAAAAAAGTCCATATATAAGTGGACTCACACTGTTCCAACTTATGTTGTTCAAGAATCAACTGGGTAGTTTTATACTTTGGATACTTTGTTTTTTTTTTTTTTTTTTTCATGTAGAATAAAATAAAATAGTGCCTTCCTTTCCTGCAAGGGATGACACATTTCTCAAGTTCCAAGACCTTTGGTCTTTGTTGTTGTTGTTTCTCAGTTGCTCATTCATGTCCAACCCTTTGCAACACCATGGACTGCAGCATGCCAGGCCTCCCAGTCCTTCACTATTTCCTGGAGTTTGCTCTAACTCACGTCCATTGAGTTGATGATGCCGTCCATCCATCTTGTCCTCTATCATCCCCTTCTCCTGCCTTCAGTCTTTCCCAGCACCAAGGTTTTTTCCAATGAGAAAGCTCTTCGCATCAGGTAGCCAAAGTATTGGAGCTTCTGCTTCAGTATCAGTCCTTCCAATGAATATTCAGAGTTGATTTCGTTTAGGAATGACTGGTTTGATCTCCTTGGTGTCCAAACGACTCTCAAGAGTCTTCTCCAGCACCACTGTTCAAAGGCATCAATTCTGTGGTGCTCAGCCTTCTGTATGGTCCAACTCTTACATCCATACATGACTACAGGAAATAGTATTGACTATATGGACCTTTGTCAGCAAAGTAATTCTCTGATTTTAATATGCTGTCTATTTTTATCATATCTTTTTTCTACTAAAAAGCAAGCGTCTTTTAATTTCATGACTGCAATCACCATCCGCAGTGATTTAAGAGCCCAAGAAAATAAAAACTGTCACTGTTTCCATTGTTTCCCCATTTGCCATGAAGTAATGGGACTGAATGCCATGGTCTTCATTTTTTGAATGTTGAGGTTTAAGCTAGCCATTCACTCTCCACTTCCATTGGTTTTTATTATGTAACAGTTGTGGGAGATAGATAAATGAATAAAAGCAAATCTAGGAATTATGTAGTACACTGTAGGAGAAGGAGTCATCAAGTTAATGCACTGGAAGTTAAGGGAGTTAAGATGAGTGGACATTCAGTTGACTCTGCCAAGTCACTTCTCAGGAGAGGTGATGGAAAATTGGCCATGGAGAGGGCACAAGGACATTTGGAAAGTCACCGTGGTGAAGTTTATACTGAGTAAAGAACAAGAAGGGACCATGAAAGCCAGAAGATTGTTTGTTGGAGGGAGGAAAAGAAAATAATTTGTGTGTTGGAGTAGTGAAAGAGTAACAATTTATATTTCTTTTGTACGTTTCCTTTATTGCTAAACATATATAACATATCAACAGAAAAGGAATATCTTTTTAATTTACTTAAAGATTTTTTTTCTGAAGACAGAAATTTACATATTATTTCCTCTTTTTACTCTTAAAATTTTGGGCTATTAGCTCTGTTTAATAAATACAGAAATTAAATTTAAGAAATTTTTCAGAAAGACATGAATGAATATATAAATGCTTGCTTAGACTCATAACATAAAACAGCTGACTGCTTTTTTCACTCATGTTTCAGAGGTATAAAACATTTGAGAAATAAAATTTCTAAAATTAAAACTCATTTGTTTTTAACCAGCTGTACTGTAATATAGTTTCAACTCTGTTTTCACCATATAGCTTATTAAGATACTGTTTCCATCTTTGAATATCCATTCTTCTTGGCATTATGACAAGATTTGAGACTTTAGAAAAAATTATGAAATAGAAAAAGTAGAACTTAATGGTTTGCAGCAGTGAGAAAGCTCTAACATATTGCCTTGGCTCTAGCAGAAGTGAGTGGTGTGTGAGAAAAGCCACATAGAGGCTTGAGTTAGTCACCCAGCTGATAAAGAAAAGGCCAGCAATCACCACCAGCGTCACTAAGCCAGGTGCTGACTTCAGTGTACCCATTTCAGCCTTCACTGGAAGAACCAAACTTAGGTTGAAAAAGACTGTGACCAGAGCACTGTCAGAAAGTCTACTTACTTACATTTCTGTGAGGGGCATCTGAGCAAACTGACTCAGCTGATCAGCTTTCCTCAGTCTGAAGAAAGGGTGACTTGAAAGGCCTGTGTTATTTAAAGCATGCGTATTGAAACACAAAAAAACAGAGTTATCATGCCACTCAAACATCCTCTGTCACATTCTCTGCTCAAAATAAGCCTCTCGTTTGAAAGGAGAGACAAACAGCTATGTTGTCATAGATAGAGGGACCCACCCCAGACTCATGTTACAGAGTCACTTCTCAGGAGAGGTGATGGAAAATTGGCCATGGAGAGGGCACAAGGACATTTGGAAAGTCACCGTGGTGAAGTTTATACTGAGTAAAGAACAAGAAGGGACCATGAAAGCCAGAAGATTGTTTGTTGGAGGGAGGAAAAGAAAATAATTTGTGTGTTGGAGTAGTGAAAGAGTAACAATTTATATTTCTTTTGTACGTTTCCTTTATTGCTAAACATATATAACATATCAACAGAAAAGGAATATCTTTTTAATTTACTTAAAGATTTTTTTTCTGAAGACAGAAATTTACATATTATTTCCTCTTTTTACTCTTAAAATTTTGGGCTATTAGCTCTGTTTAATAAATACAGAAATTAAATTTAAGAAATTTTTCAGAAAGACATGAATGAATATATAAATGCTTGCTTAGACTCATAACATAAAACAGCTGACTGCTTTTTTCACTCATGTTTCAGAGGTATAAAACATTTGAGAAATAAAATTTCTAAAATTAAAACTCATTTGTTTTTAACCAGCTGTACTGTAATATAGTTTCAACTCTGTTTTCACCATATAGCTTATTAAGATACTGTTTCCATCTTTGAATATCCATTCTTCTTGGCATTATGACAAGATTTGAGACTTTAGAAAAAATTATGAAATAGAAAAAGTAGAACTTAATGGTTTGCAGCAGTGAGAAAGCTCTAACATATTGCCTTGGCTCTAGCAGAAGTGAGTGGTGTGTGAGAAAAGCCACATAGAGGCTTGAGTTAGTCACCCAGCTGATAAAGAAAAGGCCAGCAATCACCACCAGCGTCACTAAGCCAGGTGCTGACTTCAGTGTACCCATTTCAGCCTTCACTGGAAGAACCAAACTTAGGTTGAAAAAGACTGTGACCAGAGCACTGTCAGAAAGTCTACTTACTTACATTTCTGTGAGGGGCATCTGAGCAAACTGACTCAGCTGATCAGCTTTCCTCAGTCTGAAGAAAGGGTGACTTGAAAGGCCTGTGTTATTTAAAGCATGCGTATTGAAACACAAAAAAACAGAGTTATCATGCCACTCCAAACATCCTCTGTCACATTCTCTGCTCAAAATAAGCCTCTCGTTTGAAAGGAGAGACAAACAGCTATGTTGTCATAGATAGAGGGACCCACCCCAGACTCATGTTACAGAGTCAGGCAGGGCTCCCCATGTATAATGCAGAGTGTTCATGACCTTTATGAAAAGGAGACTCAGACAAAGGTCCTGGACAGTCTCACCACCATCATGACTCCCAGGAATGTTCATCCATGTCAATGTTTTCATTCAGAGAATACTCCAACCCAAATATGCTAAAGAATGGCTTGGTATCCTAATCAGTGCTGCCTTATTCTGAAGTCATGTCTATTAGTAAATAGGAGTAGATCTCCACCAACCTCTTCCTCATCCCCACTAAATCTGGACTGCCTCAGTTTATCATTGCATTTGACCCATGCCTGCTATGGAAGTCCACTGGAAGCTGAATCTGCATCCCAATTCCAATCTCACTTGATGGCTGAATCCACCTTCCCACAATTCTCCTAATGGTTAATTAACAGGCCTCTTTGGAATGCCTGTGAACTGCCCATGATTTCCAACACAGCCTATTTGTATATTTGCGCTGGAAACCATGGATTTACTTGCAAAGACTGGGCACAATTCTGCTCTGAAAAAAAAAAAAGAAAAGAAAAAGAAAAACTAACACAAAAATCACTAATTATTTTTAACCAAACTCTGAATCTATCTTCTTGACTTCCTACTACCAAAAACACTGAATAGTAAGAACTTATGGTGCTTCTGTCTTGTCTTTGGTTCCTGAAGTCTGAGGAGAATTTCATAGACTAGCTTTTTCCATAAAATCCACAGACTAGAGACAAAGTTCAACTGTAAGTTCAACGTCAGTCTGAGGTTTTACTTTCCACCGAGAATGAAAATATTATGGCACCTTCATTATTAGTTTGGGGGAAGAAGAGTTTCAATCCAGCCAATGTGAAGCAGCTAGTGTTCTGGAAAATGAACCTGGGAAAATTTCAGATCCTTAAGCCAATGTCCGAAAAAAAATAGAGTTATCATGCCACTCCAAACATCCTCTGTCACATTCTCTGCTCAAAATAAGCCTCTCGTTTGAAAGGAGAGACAAACAGCTATGTTGTCATAGATAGAGGGACCCACCCCAGACTCATGTTACAGAGTCAGGCAGGGCTCCCCATGTATAATGCAGAGTGTTCATGACCTTTATGAAAAGGAGACTCAGACAAAGGTCCTGGACAGTCTCACCACCATCATGACTCCCAGGAATGTTCATCCATGTCAATGTTTTCATTCAGAGAATACTCCAACCCAAATATGCTAAAGAATGGCTTGGTATCCTAATCAGTGCTGCCTTATTCTGAAGTCATGTCTATTAGTAAATAGGAGTAGATCTCCACCAACCTCTTCCTCATCCCCACTAAATCTGGACTGCCTCAGTTTATCATTGCATTTGACCCATGCCTGCTATGGAAGTCCACTGGAAGCTGAATCTGCATCCCAATTCCAATCTCACTTGATGGCTGAATCCACCTTCCCACAATTCTCCTAATGGTTAATTAACAGGCCTCTTTGGAATGCCTGTGAACTGCCCATGATTTCCAACACAGCCTATTTGTATATTTGCGCTGGAAACCATGGATTTACTTGCAAAGACTGGGCACAATTCTGCTCTGAAAAAAAAAAAAGAAAAGAAAAAGAAAAACTAACACAAAAATCACTAATTATTTTTAACCAAACTCTGAATCTATCTTCTTGACTTCCTACTACCAAAAACACTGAATAGTAAGAACTTATGGTGCTTCTGTCTTGTCTTTGGTTCCTGAAGTCTGAGGAGAATTTCATAGACTAGCTTTTTCCATAAAATCCACAGACTAGAGACAAAGTTCAACTGTAAGTTCAACGTCAGTCTGAGGTTTTTACTTTCCACCGAGAATGAAAATATTATGGCACCTTCATTATTAGTTTGGGGGAAGAAGAGTTTCAATCCAGCCAATGTGAAGCAGCTAGTGTTCTGGAAAATGAACCTGGGAAACTTTTCCAGGCATTGCGAGCTGAGCTAACCCGATACGCTGTGGGAAAGGACAGCATATTACTCTGAATAAATGAGAAGCACACAGAAAATAAAATTGTTAGGTTTTGCTTGGAATTGAAAATTGTTGAAGGTTGAAGACTTTAATGTAGGGAGTTTATCAACAGCAGCAGAATCAGTGGTTTTATCAGACCAGCAGTAAGGTCTGCAAAAAGGCACTTCCTGCTGATGAAATTATATAGCAAGAGATTTGGGTCCAGATTTCATACTCAGGAAGCCCTTGAAAACTTGTTTGCTGCTGTCTTGCTGGGGGGGATTAATAGATTAGACATTAACCACTAAAATTTTTGAGGTATCTCCCCCAAAATACAGCATTTACCATCAGAGCCAAGCATACCTCTATTTCCTAATAAAATATGAAACACTTCATTTCAGAGGATGGTCATTTACAGCAGCTTCTGAAGCAGTTTTACGTGGAAGGGTTGTCTTGTAAATGAGTGGGCTTTGTCTTTAAATTGAATCTGAATTATTACCAGTAAAAGAGAAGGAGAATGAACAGCAATAGTTAAAAGAGATTGCATGCAACTACATCAGTTATATATTTAGGGATTTTGCTAATGTCATATAAAATAGTGTAGACTCTCATACTGATACACTGTTCAAACTAATCTGTTTGTGTTAAACTATTTCAAAAGGAACATATAATTTTGAGATTTAGATTGTATCCTTTTGGGGGGTAAATTTTATTTCTACATTCTTGTCTATTCCTACTGAAATTTTATTAACCAGTCATCATATATATATTTTTTCCATTTTATTTATTTATTTATTTTTGGCTATTCTCGGTTCTCACTGCTGCCACAGGCTCTTCTCTAGTTGTAGGGAGTGGGGGCTACTCTCTAGTTGAGGTGAGCAGGCCTCCCACTGCGATGACTTCTATCCTCACAGAACTTGGGCTCTAGGGCACATGGTCCTCAGCAACTGCAGCCTATGCGCTCAACAGTTGCAGCTCTGAGACTCCAGATGACAGGCTCAATAGCTGTGGCTCATGGGCCCAGTTTTTCTACAGCACATAGGATCCTCCCAGATAAGAGATAAAACCCCTGTTTCCCATATTGGCAAGCGAACCCCTCACCACTGAGCCACCAGGGAAACCCCATCAGATATTTTTGTGCAACTTCTATATATTAAAATTGCAGTGAAATGGGAAGAGACTGGTAAAAAGGTATAAACTTTTGATTATAGGTGAATAAGGTTTGAAGACCTAACATAATGCCATGGTGACTGTAGTTTATAAGACCAGCAGTAAGGTCTGCAAAAGGCACTTCCTGCTGATGAAATTATATAGCAAGAGATTTGGGTCCAGATTTCATACTCAGGAAGCCCTTGAAAACTTGTTTGCTGCTGTCTTGCTGGGGGGGATTAATAGATTAGACATTAACCACTAAAATTTTTGAGGTATCTCCCCCAAAATACAGCATTTACCATCAGAGCCAAGCATACCTCTATTTCCTAATAAAATATGAAACACTTCATTTCAGAGGATGGTCATTTACAGCAGCTTCTGAAGCAGTTTTACGTGGAAGGGTTGTCTTGTAAATGAGTGGGCTTTGTCTTTAAATTGAATCTGAATTATTACCAGTAAAAGAGAAGGAGAATGAACAGCAATAGTTAAAAGAGATTGCATGCAACTACATCAGTTATATATTTAGGGATTTTGCTAATGTCATATAAAATAGTGTAGACTCTCATACTGATACACTGTTCAAACTAATCTGTTTGTGTTAAACTATTTCAAAAGGAACATATAATTTTGAGATTTAGATTGTATCCTTTTGGGGGGTAAATTTTATTTCTACATTCTTGTCTATTCCTACTGAAATTTTATTAACCAGTCATCATATATATATTTTTTCCATTTTATTTATTTATTTATTTTTGGCTATTCTCGGTTCTCACTGCTGCCACAGGCTCTTCTCTAGTTGTAGGGAGTGGGGGCTACTCTCTAGTTGAGGTGAGCAGGCCTCCCACTGCGATGACTTCTATCCTCACAGAACTTGGGCTCTAGGGCACATGGTCCTCAGCAACTGCAGCCTATGCGCTCAACAGTTGCAGCTCTGAGACTCCAGATGACAGGCTCAATAGCTGTGGCTCATGGGCCCAGTTTCTCTACAGCACATAGGATCCTCCCAGATAAGAGATAAAACCCCTGTTTCCCATATTGGCAAGCGAACCCCTCACCACTGAGCCACCAGGGAAACCCCATCAGATATTTTTGTGCAACTTCTATATATTAAAATTGCAGTGAAATGGGAAGAGACTGGTAAAAAGGTATAAACTTTTGATTATAGGTGAATAAGGTTTGAAGACCTAACATAATGCCATGGTGACTGTAGTTTATAATGCAGAAAAAAGGAAATAAAATTTTATAAGTCAAGCAAAAAGCAAAATGATCCTAATTGCTTTAAGGATGGGTTAAATTCAGCAGAATCAATCTTAAAGCTACTGAATACACTGAATATGTGTGTGTGTGTGTGTATACACATATATGTTGTATTTGAGAAATTTTGGAGTTGAGCATGTTTTTCCTAAGTCAATTAATATGAGAACAGAATCCCAGTCCTCAAAAATAACAGAATAGGGGCTTCCCTGGTGGTCCAGTGGGTAAGGACACCACCTTGCAGTGCAAGGGGCACCGGTTCGATCCTGACCCAGGAAGATCCCACGTGCCGCGGAGCGGCTGGACCGATGTGTCCGATTACCCAGCCAGAACTCGGGAGCGCATGTGCCCAGAGCCAGTGCTCTGCAACAACAGAGGCCACTGTGATGGGAAGCCCACACGGGCCAAAGAACAAAGATGGATGAAAATAGATAAATGAAAGACCAATAGAAGTGGCCCGCCCGCCCCTCTCCCTCCCCAACCCGCTCCACTCCAAATAATAATAATAATAATAATAATAATAATAATAATAATAATAATAATAATAATAACAGAATATTTTAGAGAAGACACAGAAGTTAGATAATAATCATGATGTATAATACATTTCTGTTAGAAATATGTTCCAAATAGTAAGGAAGTTGATAGGAAATGTTCAGAAAAGAACACTCAACTCAGATGAATAACTTCCAAAAGAAGATGACTCTTGAAACAGTGAACACAGTGAATGTGGCATTCAAGACTATAATCAGAAGGAGTAGACTAGATAATCTGTAGTAATATGGTAAGACATTTGGTTAGAAAAGTGTACTGACACCAGAATATTAAGGACTCCTTGTAAGTTTAAACTTCTTTCAAAAATTAATTAGAAAAAAGTTATTCGAAGTAAGTGTGCAAAAAAAAAAATGTTTGGACGAAAAAAATATGGAGAATTAATTGAAGGGAAGAGACTGGTAAAAAGGTATAAACTTTTGATTATAGGTGAATAAGGTTTGAAGACCTAACATAATGCCATGGTGACTGTAGTTTATAATGCAGAAAAAAGGAAATAAAATTTTATAAGTCAAGCAAAAAGCAAAATGATCCTAATTGCTTTAAGGATGGGTTAAATTCAGCAGAATCAATCTTAAAGCTACTGAATACACTGAATATGTGTGTGTGTGTGTGTATACACATATATGTTGTATTTGAGAAATTTTGGAGTTGAGCATGTTTTTCCTAAGTCAATTAATATGAGAACAGAATCCCAGTCCTCAAAAATAACAGAATAGGGGCTTCCCTGGTGGTCCAGTGGGTAAGGACACCACCTTGCAGTGCAAGGGGCACCGGTTCGATCCCTGACCCAGGAAGATCCCACGTGCCGCGGAGCGGCTGGACCGATGTGTCCGATTACCCAGCCAGAACTCGGGAGCGCATGTGCCCAGAGCCAGTGCTCTGCAACAACAGAGGCCACTGTGATGGGAAGCCCACACGGGCCAAAGAACAAAGATGGATGAAAATAGATAAATGAAAGACCAATAGAAGTGGCCCGCCCGCCCCTCTCCCTCCCCAACCCGCTCCACTCCAAATAATAATAATAATAATAATAATAATAATAATAATAATAATAATAATAATAATAACAGAATATTTTAGAGAAGACACAGAAGTTAGATAATAATCATGATGTATAATACATTTCTGTTAGAAATATGTTCCAAATAGTAAGGAAGTTGATAGGAAATGTTCAGAAAAGAACACTCAACTCAGATGAATAACTTCCAAAAGAAGATGACTCTTGAAACAGTGAACACAGTGAATGTGGCATTCAAGACTATAATCAGAAGGAGTAGACTAGATAATCTGTAGTAATATGGTAAGACATTTGGTTAGAAAAGTGTACTGACACCAGAATATTAAGGACTCCTTGTAAGTTTAAACTTCTTTCAAAAATTAATTAGAAAAAAGTTATTCGAAGTAAGTGTGCAAAAAAAAAAATGTTTGGACGAAAAAAATATGGAGAATTAATTGAAGGGAAGCTAAATTGGGGCAAGGAGACGAAATATTGATAGAACGAGAAGTTTATGATTCTTCAGAAAAATTTTGCAATTTGTAGTCATTTGTTTTTAATTTCATGTAGAACCTACTAGTAAATCCATGAACTAGAGTTTCCCCAACCAGAGAATGAGAGAGGGCATCCCAGGTGGCTCAGTGGTAAAGAATCTGCCTGCCAGTTCAGGAGATGCAAGAGATGTCGGTTTGACCCCTGGGCCAGGAAGATTCCCTGGAGGAAGAAATGGCAGCCCACTCCAGTATTCTTGCTTGGAAAATCCCATGGACAGAGGAGTCTGGCAGGCTACACAGTACATGGATCTGCAAAGAATGGGACACAACTGGGCTTTTACAGAGCTTTCCAATCATCTCCAGAGGTTACTTAAGCTGTTTACTAGTTCAAGTCATGTGGCAGCTTGAATCAATTGATGTGAATTGAGTATGCCCGCAATGACCCCAGAGACTTGACTACCCTTGTGTCTCTACTATGAACTGCGAATTATACAGTTGATCTTTTTTTTTTTTTTTTATTCTTTATTTTAAAGGTTTTACAGAGTTTTGTTGTTCCCATACATGTATGTTCCCAGATCAGTCATATGCATATCC
Source organism: Tragulus kanchil (assembly GCA_022376925.1). Taxonomy (NCBI): domain Eukaryota; kingdom Metazoa; phylum Chordata; class Mammalia; order Artiodactyla; family Tragulidae; genus Tragulus; species Tragulus kanchil. Next base: position 71,640,779 of record JAIOJX010000031.1, read on the forward strand.
ATGGTCCCCACCCACCCAGATCCCCCCATCCCACCCCTCCAGACCTTTGCCCCAAGCCATTGTAAGCACTCCTATTCCCTTAGCACTGTGACACTAGCTATCTTTTCCACACATAACACTATAGGTTTCCTTGTTACTTCCTCCATGCTTCCCCCTCCCTATTTATTCACCACGATGTCCCTATGTCTATGCTCTGTCTTTTTTTTTTTTTTTTCATGAGTTCCCTGTGTGTGATATCAAGACCGTCCTACTAGATTCCATATATGTGTGTTAGTATACTGTATTTATACAGTTGATCTTGAACAATGCAAGGGTTGGAGCATCAAGCAACCCCCTTCCCATAGTTGAAAATCCACATATAACTTTATATCAGCCCTCAGTATACCCACATCCTCTGTATCCACAGTTCTACAGTTTTACAATCTGTAGTGCAGCTGACCCTTGAGCATAAGGGATTTGAATTGCACAGATCTGATTTTACAAAAATTTTTTCAGGAGTAAATACTACAGTTTTACATGGTTATGGAGGAACAACATACACAGAGGGCCAACTATAAGTTATACACAGATTCTGATCTGTGCAGAGGGCTGGGGCCTCTACAATTTACAGTTGAACATTTAAAAACTACTATGAGTGAACAGTTCAAACCCATGTTGCTCAAAATTAATCATATTCATTTCCATCCTGGAAAGTTTAAATAATCATGCTTATTTCTAGGAATTAAAAACTGGAAGAAAAATACTTCAGCCCACTCCAGTATTCTTGCTTGGAAAATCCCATGGACAGAGGAGTCTGGCAGGCTACACAGTACATGGATCTGCAAAGAATGGGACACAACTGGGCTTTTACAGAGCTTTCCAATCATCTCCAGAGGTTACTTAAGCTGTTTACTAGTTCAAGTCATGTGGCAGCTTGAATCAATTGATGTGAATTGAGTATGCCGCAATGACCCCAGAGACTTGACTACCCTTGTGTCTCTACTATGAACTGCGAATTATACAGTTGATCTTTTTTTTTTTTTTTTATTCTTTATTTTAAAGGTTTTACAGAGTTTTGTTGTTCCCATACATGTATGTTCCCAGATCAGTCATATGCATATCCATGGTCCCCACCCACCCAGATCCCCCATCCCACCCTCCAGACCTTTGCCCCAAGCCATTGTAAGCACTCCTATTCCCTTAGCACTGTGACACTAGCTATCTTTTCCACACATAACACTATAGGTTTCCTTGTTACTTCCTCCATGCTTCCCCCTCCCTATTTATTCACCACGATGTCCCTATGTCTATGCTCTGTCTTTTTTTTTTTTTTTTCATGAGTTCCCTGTGTGTGATATCAAGACCGTCCTACTAGATTCCATATATGTGTGTTAGTATACTGTATTTATACAGTTGATCTTGAACAATGCAAGGGTTGGAGCATCAAGCAACCCCCTTCCCATAGTTGAAAATCCACATATAACTTTATATCAGCCCTCAGTATACCCACATCCTCTGTATCCACAGTTCTACAGTTTTACAATCTGTAGTGCAGCTGACCCTTGAGCATAAGGGATTTGAATTGCACAGATCTGATTTTACAAAAATTTTTTCAGGAGTAAATACTACAGTTTTACATGGTTATGGAGGAACAACATACACAGAGGGCCAACTATAAGTTATACACAGATTCTGATCTGTGCAGAGGGCTGGGGCCTCTACAATTTACAGTTGAACATTTAAAAAAACTACTATGAGTGAACAGTTCAAACCCATGTTGCTCAAAAATTAATCATATTCATTTCAAATACATCCTGGAAAGTTTAAATAATCATGCTTATTTCTAGGAATTAAAAACTGGAAGAAAAATACTTCATGTTCAAGAAAATATTCATTTTGGCAAAATTAGTTTTTCTTCCTTTCTAAGGGATACCTAACAATTTTTTTATTTCAAAAGTATTTCTGGGCTTCCCCAGTGGTCCAGTGGGTAAAGAATCCATCTTGCAATGCAGGGGACACCGGTTAGATCCCTGGCACTGGAAGATCCCATGTGCCGCAGAGTGGTTGGACCGGTGTGTCCAATTAGGAGCCAGCACTCTGGAACACATGCACCCAGAACCGGTGCTCTGCGACAAGAGAGGCCACTGTGATGGGAGGCCCACACAGACGAATGAAGATGGACGAAAATAAATAAATGAAAGACCAGCAAAAGAGGCCAAAATTTAAAAAAAAAGAAAGAAAGAAAAGTATTTCTATGATTACTTAAGGTAGAATAAACCTTTGTGGAACTGTGATCAGGGGCATCTTCAGTGTCATCTACCCAAAACTGTTCACTTAACTTTTGACTGGAGAGTCAGACAAATGGGTTAACATCTCTTTTTTATCTGTATAACTTTGGGCAAACGGACTTCCCAGGTGACTCAGTGGTAAAGAATTTGTCTGCTAATGCAAGAGTCGCAGGAGACATGGGTTCAAATCCCTGAGTTGGGAAGATCCCTGGAGGAGGAAATGGCAACCCACTCCAACCTTCTTGCCTGGAAAATTCCATGGGTAGAGGAGCCTGGTGGGCTATGGTGCATGGGATCACAAAGAATTATACACAATTGAGCACACAGCTTTGAAAAAATTATTTAAACTGTCAATGCCTCAGTTTTCTCATCTCTAAAATAAATATAACAAATGCCTAGTTGAGTTTTTTTAAGAATTCAATGAGACGGCCTATGCAAGGTTGCTTAGAATAGCAGCCGTTGCTCAGTAAGCGCCCAGTAAGTAAATCTTAGGATTTCTTGGCTTTGAAGGATAAAATTTTGCTTGGGAAAATAATTAGTACAAATGGGGGGGAAAGCTTTATTCTCACAGAAAGGCATGAAGCAAGCATTAGTGCCCACTGGAAAAGACTGGGTTAGAGAAAAATTAGAAATCTTAATCTAAGACTAGCTTCACACAAGTTTTGCCTTAAAATAAATGATCTCATTCTAGAAAGAAAAAGAAATAATCAAAGTAGAAATATATGGTTATTGGAATTCATGCCATTCATGAATCATAGGATCAAAACTTCCAATCAAGGAACATAAATATGTACAAAATACTTAATAAGTAGTAAGAACAATTCAATTCAAAGACAAAAATAAATGAAAAGAAATAATTCTCCAATTATGAGATCCTTGTTACCAACCATTTAAAAACTTTAAATCTGCTCTCAACTATTTTTCCTAAACATTAGTATGTATTAAATCTACATCTTGATAGTTTGCTTAACATTTAATGAAAAAAATATAAACCATGAATTCATAACATAGTTAATACAAAATGGCTTTCCTTTATATTATACCATTTAAATATGAGGAATTTCTTCAAACATTTTCAACTCATGCAGAAATAGATTTACTTATTTTATTATTTTCTTTTCTTTTATTGGAAGACAATTCCTCTATAATAGTATTTGCCTCTGCCACACTTTTCTTTAGTTTCTGTTCAATTATAAACTTCCTTAGACAAAGACTACAGAACAAATCTAATACACAATTTCTTTACAGGAAGGAAAGATTATAACTGAAAAGATTAACAGCTTTTTAATTTTCTTGTTTTTGATTTCTAAATTGTAATTATAGTATAGCACATAGAATTATGTATTATACTATAGAATAGTACACAGAATTGATTTTCACATCTGTGATGTTTTTCACAAGCAAGATATGCAAATATATGAGCTGCCTTCTCAGAAACAAAGGGCAGCAGGTCTAGCAAAGTTGCAGTTAAAACTTCCCAACATGAGATTTAATATAATAGGAGCTTTACATTAATAAATATGTAGAGAAGTTTTCTGTGGATACAGACTCATTTGTGAACCTGTGTAGGATAGCTTATTTATAATCATTTACAGCACATTTGCCAAAACCTTCATCATAGGAATGCAATTCTACTTCATACATATACATGTGTTTTCAAACATACTCAAACAGGGTCATTATCCACAGTCCACACACGCACTAAATGATGCCTACACACACACATAAACAGAAGTTACTTTCCCTAGGTTGCTTACTTCATCAGATGATCCAAATAGCATAAGAATGCTAGCAGCTCTTTTGCCTAATAGCAAGAACACAGACAGAGGAAAACCTTTATCTAAGACCATCTAGGAATCAAACTAATATGATTTTTCATAGGCAAGGATTCAAAATAATTCAAAAGTTTCCACTCTCTACTTTTTCACCTCCAATTTCAGAAGCTGTTGTAGGACTCTTTTGAGTGTCCTTTAAATATTGAGGATATCTTTTGTCACCTCTAAGCAGTTTGTTTGCTGCAGAAAGTACATCATCTTGGAAATAAAAATTTACTTGAGCAAAGAAGTGCTCCACCATCTCTTCTAACAGGAGTGAGGCAGAAAGAAGAAACAAGCTATCCAGTGACTGCTGAGGCATACATGGGCCTGGAATAGTTTTCAAGAGGAAATACCTGGGAAATTAGCCTGCTTCCATTGCTTAGAACGACTGACATTTTGAGGCTAGTGGAAAGGTTAGGAATGTTTTTTGCATTTCAAGACGTGGCAATCAACTCCTGGTTTACTTATTGTTAGGAAAGAAGAAGAATTTAGTTATTAGGGCTCTGTTTAGTCTTCACTATAGACTGGTGAAGACAAGACTTAGGCTGCTCAAAACTTATAACAGCTTCACAGTTCAGTCCCAGACTGATAATTTTGCAAAAGTGTTAAAAATCCGTCATTGATTTCATTAATTAAGAATTTAGCAAAACAGAATTTAATTTTATTTTTCCTTAAAATTTAAACTAAAGCAAATTCCATAAACAAGTCAGTAATGCTACATTTCCAATATCAGATAACATTCAAGTAACATTTTGAAAAGAATTTCTACTAAGCGGTTATTTTGGAAAGCAAGCACTGGGGGTACGTTTCTGTGTTACGGAAAGATCCGTGATGTTTTTCCTTCCTGTTGCTGTTCCTTCTGTCTTGTCTGTACATCATAGGTTTCTGTTCCTTCCTATTCATTCACTGTAATGTGACCAACTGAATATATGCAAACATCACAAAGTTATCGTCCTTTGAACAGATAGAGTCTATTTTTACTCAGATTATGAGAAGTTCTAAATATGTTAAGATTGACATAAAGGATTTCATAGATAGAAGATGACCTACTTTCCATGGTGCATACCTTTTGATTGCAACATAAAACTGGGAAAGATGAACACAATTCTTACTCATAATGTTAATCATTATGTTTTCCTATGACTTTCTTGTGAAATAGACATGTTACTAACTACAGTAATCCATAGCCCTTTTCAGCCCTCTGATTTTCCAAAAGTACAAATGAGATACACAAGAAAAGAAATTATTGTGCAGTTATTGAAAATTAGGGTTTTTTTTTCCTCCTGGAAACAGCTGTTCTCAGAGCTGTCCAGTGAACCCGGCCAAAACTCATGAGAACACCCTTACCTCCACCCACAAAGGGATCTAAATTCCTTCAGTGGGTTTATTGAAGGAATTCCTTACAGAAAGCAAAGGAGGGGCAATGTTGTAAATACTCTGTCTCTGAAACACATTTATTTACAGACACACACTGTCAGATATTTGGGGTTAAGATATATGCTTATTTATTTAGCACATTTGATATAAGAAGGATAATTACTTGGGTTTTTTAAGTAACGACTGACATTTTGAGGCTAGTGGAAAGGTTAGGAATGTTTTTTGCATTTCAAGACGTGGCAATCAACTCCTGGTTTACTTATTGTTAGGAAAGAAGAAGAATTTAGTTATTAGGGCTCTGTTTAGTCTTCACTATAGACTGGTGAAGACAAGACTTAGGCTGCTCAAAACTTATAACAGCTTCACAGTTCAGTCCCAGACTGATAATTTTGCAAAAGTGTTAAAAATCCGTCATTGATTTCATTAATTAAGAATTTAGCAAAACAGAATTTAATTTTATTTTTCCTTAAAATTTAAACTAAAGCAAATTCCATAAACAAGTCAGTAATGCTACATTTCCAATATCAGATAACATTCAAGTAACATTTTGAAAAGAATTTCTACTAAGCGGTTATTTTGGAAAGCAAGCACGGGGGGTACGTTTCTGTGTTACGGAAAGATCCGTGATGTTTTTCCTTCCTGTTGCTGTTCCTTCTGTCTTGTCTGTACATCATAGGTTTCTGTTCCTTCCTATTCATTCACTGTAATGTGACCAACTGAATATATGCAAACATCACAAAGTTATCGTCCTTTGAACAGATAGAGTCTATTTTTACTCAGATTATGAGAAGTTCTAAATATGTTAAGATTGACATAAAGGATTTCATAGATAGAAGATGACCTACTTTCCATGGTGCATACCTTTTGATTGCAACATAAAAACTGGGAAAGATGAACACAATTCTTACTCATAATGTTAATCATTATGTTTTCCTATGACTTTCTTGTGAAATAGACATGTTACTAACTACAGTAATCCATAGCCCTTTTCAGCCCTCTGATTTTCCAAAAGTACAAATGAGATACACAAGAAAAGAAATTATTGTGCAGTTATTGAAAATTAGGGTTTTTTTTTCCTCCTGGAAACAGCTGTTCTCAGAGCTGTCCAGTGAACCCGGCCAAAACTCATGAGAACACCCTTACCTCCACCCACAAAGGGATCTAAATTCCTTCAGTGGGTTTATTGAAGGAATTCCTTACAGAAAGCAAAGGAGGGGCAATGTTGTAAATACTCTGTCTCTGAAACACATTTATTTACAGACACACACTGTCAGATATTTGGGGTTAAGATATATGCTTATTTATTTAGCACATTTGATATAAGAAGGATAATTACTGTGTACACCTTGCAGTTTCCATGATTAAACCAAATTGTACCCCTTGTATGTGATACATTTGTCATTTTACAAGACCTAATTTCTCATTTCTAATAAGTAAGAGATTTATTTTACCTCTGTTGGATTTACTCTGAACATATAGTGGAGCAATTTTAATAAAATAAAAACAAAATTTTTTTCTAAAAGTACATGTTTTTATTTTAACTAAGAAGCACTTCTAATGAATTTGGGGCCAGTGGAAGCAACAGCATTGAAAATACACCTTAATTTAGAAATGTAGCCTGATACAAAACATACATGTAGGTGTGAAGCATAAAATTCTAACAACCTATTTTACTAATGTGCATCAACATTTATATTTGAAATAACTGGATTATATGTTTTATCTGTGAGAATTTGGTAGCAAAGTACACTCAGATTAGTGGACTGAATACCATTTGGTACTTATCCACAATGTTTAGATTTGTGAAACCTTATTTCAATTCTGAAACTGTGAGACTGTACTCATTTGCAATGCTAAAGAAGTATTAAGAATATGAACATCAGCTGTTGCATTATATGTACAAGATAATTGAAGAAATCAGGTCAAAAATACTCTTTAATAAAAAGGCTATGAAAATGCACCTATATAAGAAAATATGCATTTCCAGAATTGTGACCTTCACAGCCAGCCCTCTTTGTGCCTCTCTTCTACATCATCCACAGTTGTTAGAAATTAGACAATAAAGCAGCAGTATTGTTAAATATCGGGCCCTGACCATAAGCTAGACACCATGCAGAGGCAATTTTGTAAATACTCTGTCTCTGAAACACATTTATTTACAGACACACACTGTCAGATATTTGGGGTTAAGATATATACTTATTTATTTAGCACATTTGATATAAGAAGGATAATTACTGTGTACACCTTGCAGTTTCCATGATTAAACCAAATTCAAAGTTTAAATTATCTCCTGATTCAAAGGTAAAGCCACTGCCTCACACACACACTTAATTTGGTCTAAAAGTTTTAGGAGTATTGAGAAACAGCCACAAGCTTATCCAAGTTTATTCACATCACTGAGAAAAGTCTACCTGATTGAATGATTTTGGAATGTGTGAAAAAGTAAAGCACAAGTTGATAGCATTTGGTTGGTAATATTTTAATATAATAGCTGTGCGGACGTGCTGACATCCAGCCTCTTAGAGATCTTTCTTCAATTTGAGACCCTTCTGTGTACATGTTGACATGTGGGCTCCTGTAAATCAACCTCATGCTAAAGTGCTTCCTTTATTGAAATTGGCTGAGTTTTTGTTTCTCTTGGTTTTTGAGTGCATCTGGATGTTCAACAATATGACAACATAAAAGATACAGGTACACACAGAACAAGTTCTGTCTGATGTATAATGCATTGTCAGCCTAAATTTTGCAATGTGCATTTTGGAAATCACGAATTTTTAATTTAATTATGAAATTGTGAATAATTCATTCAGGCCTGTGAAGCATGTGAATGATGGAGGCAGTCTACAATATAGTCTTCTTTCTCATGCTAAGCATGCACATTTGAATGCGTAAATTAGAGATGGTTTCATGATTTATCATAGCTTTAGATCAATTACAACAAAATCTCATCTCTGCTCTTAATCCCAGAGATTTACCTACAGGCAAACTGAGGTAAGGAAGCCAGTCTTTCAGGTTCATAAAGTTTCATCAAAGTGAGTATTCTAAGTCATTTCTCACCAGGTGATCACAGCTTTTTTTTTTTTCAATCCCCATAGAAAGTTGACAATTGTGACATTCCCTTTGGATATTTTATTTTCCCAAATTGGGCATTTAGGCAATTTTTTAAAATGTGAAACCATGCCCCTCAATTAAAAGACTTATATGAATATGTATATATAGAGTACAGTTCATAACATAATATTATATATAAGCACTGTTTTGTTAAGACTTCAGATTTTAGCTCAGTCCTTGAAGCATGGTCTGTGTAAGATCTAATGATTCCAATAATATAAGGTATTACTTTCAGGAAGATGACTTAAAATCAACATAATATTTTTCCTTTTCTCATCATCCTCTTTTTTATTTATATTTATTTTCACCCATCTTCTCTTTTCTTTTTTTTTTTTGACGTGTGTGGGCCTCCCATTGCAGTGGCCTCTCTCACTGCAGAGCACTGGCTCTGGACACATGCACTCCAGAGCGCTGGCTCATAACTGCGCACACCAGTCCATCCATTCCTCAGCATGAGGGATCTTCCCAGGCCAGGAATCGAACCAGTGCCCCTTGCACTGCAAGGCAGACTCTCTTTACCCACTGGACCACCAGGGAAACCTCCAACAGATGTTTTAATGCATGCTTTGCATTTGTTTCTGAGCTCCAAAAGTGCCTGCGATTTTTGTGCTGGAAGTAGCATATTAATTCTGAGTTCCTAAGTGTTACCTAGTACAACATATCATATGTGATTTATGTGAGAAAATAGCCTCATTCCCTCTAAAACCGTTTTGAAACATTTTGTGTTTTAATAATTGGGTATCACTTTTCTTTAAATGGGTAACAGGCTTATATTTATGATTACATTTGAAAATGTGGAAACTAAGAATACATACTCCATCCCTCTAGACCTTCAAGATTACTTCACTTATTAGCTGAATGCATTCCTACCTCATTCCTTTTAAATTTTAGATAATTAGAGGGCCCGTCTCCTCCAGTGCTCACACAGCATCACAAGAATGAATGAACAATGAATGCATGTGGAAAGAGACCTCGGTGCCTTACTCTGTCTTACAAAGATCAGTTATGAGCAGGAAGGCAATGTCTGAGGCCAGCACTCAGTAATAGTATGACCTTAGACATGTCATTTTTCTCCTCTGACCCAAATTTCTTCACATTATGATGCAATGGTTTGTGTGGAACTCCCAAATGGAGTGGTGGCTGGTGGGCTAAACTAGCCAACAAAGACGTTCTGTTTGGTGGAATTAGAAGAGTGTTCACCTCCAGTCACCCACACACCTACATGTATCTAACCCAGTGTTGGGTTTACCACCTCTGAACCAGAAGATGCTTAAGAACCTCACCAGTCCTAAAACTCGCCACGCTAATTTCCAAGTGAGAGCCTTATCCTGCATAATTATGCAAGGAAAATCTTCTATATGGACTGAGATCATGCACTCAGGAGATTTAAAAATTCATTCCCAATATTAGGAAAGCAACAACTCCATACCCAACTGAATGGAAAAAGCTGTATAAATGAGGAAATTGTGGCTGTCATGGCATTGTTGAAAAGTTAGACTTCCTGTGGGGAATGAACCTGTTCATTAATTTGAGAAATAGAAAGCATTCACAAAGTTCTTCAACTGCATCTGAATTTAAGGGAAAACAAACCTTCATGGTAAGTGTAGTCTAAAAAAGAATGCTGTCAAGTGATAGGAAAAATCATAACGATGATGGATTTCAACCTCTAAAGGGAAGATAAACAAGTTATTCATCGTAACTTACAATACATTGACTATCACTTCAGAATAATTGCCTTTCAGTGAGTAATGTTATGAAGAGAAATTTGAATGAGACAATTATATGATGAAAAAAAGGAAAATCAAATTATTCATATTAATTTTATAATCAGTGGGGAAGGTGAGTAGTAGGGTGTACTTATTTTAAAAGCAGTATAATTCATCTTCAATGCATGTTGATGACATAGTTTCAAAACTGCATCAAACGAAGGCATGTTGTGCAGGCGTTTAGTTAGGAATTTCCTGACTTTGGCCCCTAGATGACCTCTTAGTTAAATGGTTAAAGCAAACCAAAAGGAACTTAAATCTTGCATGTTTATGGTGCCATTCTCACTTTATTTATTTTTTGTTAGTTTGGATTAATAAAAACCAGCCATTATATTGAGGGGAAGTTGCAATACTTTGAAATATTACACTGGAAGAAAATCAGATACCCTTTTTAGCTTTCATCCTTTTTTGATGCTATTTTTGCCAATTTAAACTGTAACAGCATTAACTTATGAAGATAGAGCTGCAGCTTAAAAGAATATCATAAATTGACTTATTTCCTGAATTCAAATGAAAGTTAACAATTGAACCTCATATCGTAAGAGAATTCTTTATCTTTTCTATGTTAAATAATTTTTAGATTAAAAATTAAATAAAAATAGAAAATAGACATTTTTTTCATTTGCTTTTGTAAGAATGGTCATGGTCGTGTAATTCTTAACCATCCACAATTTGTAAGAACATGGATAACACAAACGTGGGCATTATTTGATGTATTTGGTATATAGAGAAGGAAAAAATGCCTTCTGTATAAAAACATTTATTGCATCTGGAGGTTCACAAATGTCTTAGCAACATGCTCACCTATTTATAGGCTGACAATACAACCAATACTAGAATTCAAACAGAAAAACTTCAACATTTTATTTACTCATCTTTAATGCAATATTCATTGAATCTCACATTTAAAAAAAGAGTATGATTTTTTAACAATTTCATCTGAAACCATTTGAAAATCAAAGTTCCTATCTGAAAGGCAAGTTTCTTTAAATCATATTTATATAGTTCTAAATTCCCTTGAGCCTTATTTTAAGAAAAGATCAGATTCATCTTACCTAAAGAAGACCTATTCCAAGACTTAGGAAAGTAAGTTTCTACCATTTCAACCAGTAACATTGCCTTAATCTTTTTTATTTGCATTTCAAAACTTCTCAGTCTCAAAGGGAAAAAAAAGTCAAATGTATCTTGTTTGTACCTTCCTGCTGTTTTCAATTTCAGTGTATCTAGTCACCAAAAAAAATAATCATTTTTAGTATTAGCATGTATAGTTAAGGACCCAAGGCCATTTGTGCACATTCGTTGACACTCCGAAAGCCCAGAGCCAATCTTTAATACCTGAACAGTCACATTGAGACCAGGTCTAAAGTACTAAGCAGATGAAGCCCAAGATACCGGTTGCCCTAGTTTCAAAGCAGCCACAATTGGCCCAAGACCTGCCAGTTTCACAAGTTGGAAGAAAATCAGATACCCTTTTAGCTTTCATCCTTTTTGATGCTATTTTTGCCAATTTAAACTGTAACAGCATTAACTTATGAAGATAGAGCTGCAGCTTAAAAGAATATCATAAATTGACTTATTTCCTGAATTCAAATGAAAGTTAACAATTGAACCTCATATCGTAAGAGAATTCTTTATCTTTTCTATGTTAAATAATTTTTAGATTAAAAATTAAATAAAAATAGAAAATAGACATTTTTTTCATTTGCTTTTGTAAGAATGGTCATGGTCGTGTAATTCTTAACCATCCACAATTTGTAAGAACATGGATAACACAAACGTGGGCATTATTTGATGTATTTGGTATATAGAGAAGGAAAAAATGCCTTCTGTATAAAAACATTTATTGCATCTGGAGGTTCACAAATGTCTTAGCAACATGCTCACCTATTTATAGGCTGACAATACAACCAATACTAGAATTCAAACAGAAAAACTTCAACATTTTATTTACTCATCTTTAATGCAATATTCATTGAATCTCACATTTAAAAAAAAAAGAGTATGATTTTTCAACAATTTCATCTGAAACCATTTGAAAATCAAAGTTCCTATCTGAAAGGCAAGTTTCTTTAAATCATATTTATATAGTTCTAAATTCCCTTGAGCCTTATTTTAAGAAAAGATCAGATTCATCTTACCTAAAGAAGACCTATTCCAAGACTTAGGAAAGTAAGTTTCTACCATTTCAACCAGTAACATTGCCTTAATCTTTTTTATTTGCATTTCAAAACTTCTCAGTCTCAAAGGGAAAAAAAAGTCAAATGTATCTTGTTTGTACCTTCCTGCTGTTTTCAATTTCAGTGTATCTAGTCACCAAAAAAAATAATCATTTTTAGTATTAGCATGTATAGTTAAGGACCCAAGGCCATTTGTGCACATTCGTTGACACTCCGAAAGCCCAGAGCCAATCTTTAATACCTGAACAGTCACATTGAGACCAGGTCTAAAGTACTAAGCAGATGAAGCCCAAGATACCGGTTGCCCTAGTTTCAAAGCAGCCACAATTGGTTTATAAATCATCTTCAGAGAAGCCTGCCAGTTTTCACAAGCTAAAGAGAGACCCCAGGCATGTCATGATACTGCAGATAGTGCAACAGCTAAAACAAAAAACTCAAATCAAACCTGGGCTACTGTCATGGCAAAATACACTTACCTCTCTGCTCTCCCCTTCAGCTGATGTTCTGTATTGAAAGAGGATTTCATAAATATTAAAGATATTACAACTTTAACCTTTCACTTTTAAAACAGAGTTAAGAAGAGACTCAACCACTGCCTTCCTTACGTTTCTAAAGTAGATAAAATGAGATTTAAACAAAATCTATTCTATTGTATAGTCTTTGGCACAGTTAGTTACAAATGGCTTTCAAATGTATATGTATGTCACCTGATGCAGTTTTCTAGGGCTTCACTGGTGGCTCAGATAGTAAAGAATCTGCCTGCAATGTGAGAGGCCTGGGCTCAATCCTTGGTTTGGGAAGATCCCCTGCAGAAAGAAATGGCTACCCACTCCAGTATTCTTGCCTGGGAATCCCATGGACAGAACAGCCTGGTGGCCTAAACTGTTCTACCTTAGGTAAATATTCATTCCTCGTGTTTCCACATCTCCTATGTGTCTGTTTTCAGAGTGGCACCATAGGACTCTACATGTTTTTCAGTGGTGTGTAACAGAACACAACTGTGCAAGGCCAGGTGTGAGGGGTTGGCCAGGAGAGATTTTGGATACTTCAGTGGTTTATATATTCAGGTTTATGTGTCAGAAGACCTATTCCAAGACTTAGGAAAGTAAGTTTCTACCATTTCAACCAGTAACATTGCCTTAATCTTTTTTATTTGCATTTCAAAACTTCTCAGTCTCAAAGGGAAAAAAAAGTCAAATGTATCTTGTTTGTACCTTCCTGCTGTTTTCAATTTCAGTGTATCTAGTCACCAAAAAAAATAATCATTTTTAGTATTAGCATGTATAGTTAAGGACCCAAGGCCATTTGTGCACATTCGTTGACACTCCGAAAGCCCAGAGCCAATCTTTAATACCTGAACAGTCACATTGAGACCAGGTCTAAAGTACTAAGCAGATGAAGCCCAAGATACCGGTTGCCCTAGTTTCAAAGCAGCCACAATTGGTTTATAAATCATCTTCAGAGAAGCCTGCCAGTTTTCACAAGCTAAAGAGAGACCCCAGGCATGTCATGATACTGCAGATAGTGCAACAGCTAAAACAAAAAACTCAAATCAAACCTGGGCTACTGTCATGGCAAAATACACTTACCTCTCTGCTCTCCCCTTCAGCTGATGTTCTGTATTGAAAGAGGATTTCATAAATATTAAAGATATTACAACTTTAACCTTTCACTTTTAAAACAGAGTTAAGAAGAGACTCAACCACTGCCTTCCTTACGTTTCTAAAGTAGATAAAATGAGATTTAAACAAAATCTATTCTATTGTATAGTCTTTGGCACAGTTAGTTACAAATGGCTTTCAAATGTATATGTATGTCACCTGATGCAGTTTTCTAGGGCTTCACTGGTGGCTCAGATAGTAAAGAATCTGCCTGCAATGTGAGAGGCCTGGGCTCAATCCTTGGTTTGGGAAGATCCCCTGCAGAAAGAAATGGCTACCCACTCCAGTATTCTTGCCTGGGAATCCCATGGACAGAACAGCCTGGTGGCCTAAACTGTTCTACCTTAGGTAAATATTCATTCCTCGTGTTTCCACATCTCCTATGTGTCTGTTTTCAGAGTGGCACCATAGGACTCTACATGTTTTTCAGTGGTGTGTAACAGAACACAACTGTGCAAGGCCAGGTGTGAGGGGTTGGCCAGGAGAGATTTTGGATACTTCAGTGGTTTATATATTCAGGTTTATATGTATTATATCATTTTATAAGAGAATTTCATGGGAATGAAGGGAGAGAGGGAGGAAGGAAGAAAAAGTAAGCTAATAGACACTATTCTAGATAATGAGGTCCTGAATTTTAACCAGGAAGTTGAATTTGGAATTGGGATGCACCAGTCCTGAGGTCTTCATGATAAGAAAAATAAACAGTAAGTCAGAACTTAGGGTTGTCGGGGAGAAGGATGGGGGAAAGGATGGCTAAGGAGCTTGGTCTGGACACGTGCACATTGCTATATTTAAAATGGATAACTTACTATATAGTACATAGAACTCTGCTCAATATTATGTGGCAGCCAGGGTAAGAGGGGAGTTTGGAGGAGAGTGGATACATGTACATGTATATGCATATGTATATGTATACGTCTCTTTGCTGTTCACCCGAAACTATCATAAAACATTGTTAATCAGCTATACCCTGATAGAAAATGAATTTTTTTTTAAGTGTCTGAGACTGGAATACAGTGTTTATTGTATAGAATCCTGTTCCATTCAGTTTTGGTGATGTGTCTTTCATTTTAGGAATACAGATGGGCTTCGAATGTCTTAAAGGTGCACCAAAGAGGACTTTCCTCTCAGGCAACAGGTTTTTCTTTACCAAAGGAAAACTCTATGCAGTACTTCAAAGACTGTCCAGCTTCAAAATTTACATGTTTGCTAACACAGGTATCTCTTACATCTTTGTTTCTGGCACCTTGTTTCTATAGAAGAGCTAAAGAATTTTCTTTTTTTTTTTTTTCTATAATATTCTGCTAGGAGTTAGCAATGAGAGGTGTCACCTAAAACAGTGGTTCTCACTTGTGGGTCATTCTGTCTCCCCCCACCTGCCAGGGGTCATTTAACAATGTCTGATGAGAGGTTATTTTAATATCTAAAATATTTAGAAAAGCTGTCAAATGTACTTTCTGCTTGTTTTTTGGTATATAGAAATGCAAGTGACTTCTGTATATTGATTTTGTATCTAGTCACGATGAGGGCTGTTATAAATTGCAATGATCTATCCACTAAAGCAAGGCCAGGTGTGAGGGGTTGGCCAGGAGAGATTTTGGATACTTCAGTGGTTTATATATTCAGGTTTATATGTATTATATCATTTTATAAGAGAATTTCATGGGAATGAAGGGAGAGAGGGAGGAAGGAAGAAAAAGTAAGCTAATAGACACTATTCTAGATAATGAGGTCCTGAATTTTAACCAGGAAGTTGAATTTGGAATTGGGATGCACCAGTCCTGAGGTCTTCATGATAAGAAAAATAAACAGTAAGTCAGAACTTAGGGTTGTCGGGGAGAAGGATGGGGGAAAGGATGGCTAAGGAGCTTGGTCTGGACACGTGCACATTGCTATATTTAAAATGGATAACTTACTATATAGTACATAGAACTCTGCTCAATATTATGTGGCAGCCAGGGTAAGAGGGGAGTTTGGAGGAGAGTGGATACATGTACATGTATATGCATATGTATATGTATACGTCTCTTTGCTGTTCACCCGAAACTATCATAAAACATTGTTAATCAGCTATACCCTGATAGAAAATGAATTTTTTTTTAAGTGTCTGAGACTGGAATACAGTGTTTATTGTATAGAATCCTGTTCCATTCAGTTTTGGTGATGTGTCTTTCATTTTAGGAATACAGATGGGCTTCGAATGTCTTAAAGGTGCACCAAAGAGGACTTTCCTCTCAGGCAACAGGTTTTTCTTTACCAAAGGAAAACTCTATGCAGTACTTCAAAGACTGTCCAGCTTCAAAATTTACATGTTTGCTAACACAGGTATCTCTTACATCTTTGTTTCTGGCACCTTGTTTCTATAGAAGAGCTAAAGAATTTTCTTTTTTTTTTTTTTCTATAATATTCTGCTAGGAGTTAGCAATGAGAGGTGTCACCTAAAACAGTGGTTCTCACTTGTGGGTCATTCTGTCTCCCCCCACCTGCCAGGGGTCATTTAACAATGTCTGATGAGAGGTTATTTTAATATCTAAAATATTTAGAAAAGCTGTCAAATGTACTTTCTGCTTGTTTTTTGGTATATAGAAATGCAAGTGACTTCTGTATATTGATTTTGTATCTAGTCACGATGAGGGCTGTTATAAATTGCAATGATCTATCCACTAAATTTTTTACAGTTTGCAAAACAATGCCATTTTTATTTCATCCTTTTCAGACCTATGTCAGTGACTTTCTTTTCTTTTATTACTATGCTCTCTAGGTTGATGTCATCATGAAGAATGATGATGCTTGTGTACCAGTTTGGAGTGGGACTGAAGAAGAGGATATATATAGCATTTATAAAAGCATAAAAATGACTTTCCTTTTTAGTTTCATTTTATCATATGGTATGTTGAACTTTTTGAAATTTTGTCGACACATTTGATTTTTTCCCCTTTAACCTTTAAATGTGATCTACTGTATGACTGTTCTTTTTTACTGGTTAAGTCCTGTCCTACTCTTTGGAGCTCCTAGGACTGTAGCTCCACCAGGCTCCTCTGTCCCTGGGGTTCTCCAGGCCAGAACACTAGGATGGATTGCCAGTTCTTTCTCCAAAGGATCCTCCAGATCCAGAGATCAAACCTGCATCTCCTATGTTGGCAGACATGTTCTTTACCATTGAGCCACTAGGAAAGCCCAAGCTGTGCTATATTACTTTCTAATTAATCACACATATAATAATTCAAACAAAAGTTCCAGTCAGGGCTGGTAATTAGGTTGCAAGTTCTCTTGTGTCCTCCACAGAGCCATTCAGAGACAATCTGCTAGTGACCCTTTAATCTTCAGTATATGTCCTCAAAGGTCATTCTGGTGCCAGGAATCCTGACTGCAATCCATAGGAAGACAGAAGGAACTTGGGGAAGCACATGGTGGGGTGGGGGAGAGGGGCATAGACCAAACTTGGAATTTGCATTTACCAGTTCCTCTCACATTCTCTCAGGTAAAACTCAGCCACAAAAGATGCAATCTTTAGTACTCAAAGAAACAAGCATATAATCAGTTATAAACCACCCTACTATATGAACTGGATCATTCATTTTCTAATATTCAACCAATCTTTCATTGATAAATGAGTGCAACTAGATGTATGATGGAATTAAATTGAATTAGCTAATAATTAGGATTATACAGCTTTTTACCTTTCTACGGATAGAAGTGACTTCTGTATATTGATTTTGTATCTAGTCACGATGAGGGCTGTTATAAATTGCAATGATCTATCCACTAAATTTTTACAGTTTGCAAAACAATGCCATTTTATTTCATCCTTTTCAGACCTATGTCAGTGACTTTCTTTTCTTTTATTACTATGCTCTCTAGGTTGATGTCATCATGAAGAATGATGATGCTTGTGTACCAGTTTGGAGTGGGACTGAAGAAGAGGATATATATAGCATTTATAAAAGCATAAAAATGACTTTCCTTTTTAGTTTCATTTTATCATATGGTATGTTGAACTTTTTGAAATTTTGTCGACACATTTGATTTTTTCCCCTTTAACCTTTAAATGTGATCTACTGTATGACTGTTCTTTTTTACTGGTTAAGTCCTGTCCTACTCTTTGGAGCTCCTAGGACTGTAGCTCCACCAGGCTCCTCTGTCCCTGGGGTTCTCCAGGCCAGAACACTAGGATGGATTGCCAGTTCTTTCTCCAAAGGATCCTCCAGATCCAGAGATCAAACCTGCATCTCCTATGTTGGCAGACATGTTCTTTACCATTGAGCCACTAGGAAAGCCCAAGCTGTGCTATATTACTTTCTAATTAATCACACATATAATAATTCAAACAAAAGTTCCAGTCAGGGCTGGTAATTAGGTTGCAAGTTCTCTTGTGTCCTCCACAGAGCCATTCAGAGACAATCTGCTAGTGACCCTTTAATCTTCAGTATATGTCCTCAAAGGTCATTCTGGTGCCAGGAATCCTGACTGCAATCCATAGGAAGACAGAAGGAACTTGGAGAAGCACATGGTGGGGTGGGGGAGAGGGGCATAGACCAAACTTGGAATTTGCATTTACCAGTTCCTCTCACATTCTCTCAGGTAAAACTCAGCCACAAAAGATGCAATCTTTAGTACTCAAAGAAACAAGCATATAATCAGTTATAAACCACCCTACTATATGAACTGGATCATTCATTTTCTAATATTCAACCAATCTTTCATTGATAAATGAGTGCAACTAGATGTATGATGGTTTAAATTCTAAACTTGATTGAATTAGCTAATAATTAGGATTATACAGCTTTTTTACCTTTCTACAAGACAGGGGATCGTCAAAAATGTCCTGAACTCAGGACTTTACAATTACTGTTTAAATGGTCAATACTTCAGTTTTCTTTCTTCATGTATTTACTCTGACGCTACTCAGTTTTCAAGTTTGAGTTTGGAATCTTTCTTTTCTGAATAAAGTTAGAAATATAATGCAGGCTCACTAGGAATGATGTTTTTAATTATCTTTCTTCATTTTTGCAAAAATATTTATACTGAATGTAGAACCCGAGGCTAGCAGTTATTAATTTCATCTTGTTAAGTGTTCATTCCATTTTCTTTTGCCGTCAGTCACTTAAGTTGAAATGTCAGCTATCAGTATAAATATTCCGCCCCCTCTGAAGGTAATTTTTTTTTCCTCTTTATGCTTTTAAGATGTTTCTTAAACATCTTGTGTTTGGTTTTCAGCATGCATTTTGAAACTCAGTTATCAATAATATACATACTTAGGATTTTTATGTATTCTTGACTCATGAAAAGGTATATTACTGAGCACAAAGAGGACTATGTCATAGTGAATAGTAGATTGTTTGCTATTAGAATAGTGATTTCATTAATTTGATCTTGTGTGTTTGTTGATTGTTCCTTCGCTTGTGTGGTATTTCTCTGCCGTTTCATTGTTATTATTAATTTTTTAAAACTGATTCTGTTTGGGATTTCCTTTTCCCAGACTTTGAGTTACGTCTGTTGGTGTTTGTTGTTTGGATGGGGCTTCTTATTCTGGGTGATGCTGGTGATTGGGTGATGTCAGGACTTGTATACAAGTGATTACCTTTGCTGGCGTTCTCACTTGTATACTGCTCTTTAGTGTTATGCGTTCTCTAGTATTGTAGTTTTGGAGTCAGTGCACCCTCAAAACCCCGTGGCTTGTTGCCTGACCAGGGAATGAAGATTTCACGGCTGGTTTGTTATGGCATTAAATGGTATTAAAACATATATATGCAAATGAGAAACAGAAGGTATACCTTTGACAAATGGCAATTTAAAAATTATGCAAGTACTATCTAGCGTATTGAATTATACACATGAACATATACAGCTATAACATAACCCAAGCATTCCAATCAAAAATACAGTACAATACGTTAGCACGGCGAATAGAGAAATCCAAGAATGATATCCACAAGTTAATAAGCAAACTAAGTAGAGTACCAATTGGAGAATAATGCTAGAGCAGGATCCCCGTTGGGGATAAGGAAATGAGGACAGAACAGACTAAGAAATATAGTGGGGAAAGGGAAAAAGAGAAAGGGAGGATAGAAGAGAAATATAGAATAATATTGCAAAGTTAAATATAGGAGATAAAGATTTGTATGTATTAGAATTTAGTGCTATAGGAAAGGAGCTTCAGAGAAAGCAAAGAATTATAGAGGAGGTAGTAGTACAAATGAAAAAATTATTAAAAATTAAAAGATCTAAATTTTATAGAAAAATATAGAAAAACAAAGCAAAAATAATAAAAACAAACAAAACCCCCACAGAACCTTAAAAGGCCAATGGGGAACCAGAAGTTTATACCAAAATAAAATGTGTGGTTTAAAAGGAAAAAGAAAAAAAAAGAAAAAAAAAAATTATGTAAACTTGAATATATTCAGTCTTACTGATAAGATTAGTAGCTTCAATAGAATTCAGTGAAGGAAATGAACACACCCACTCTCTCTCTCACATACACCCCCAAGAAAAGAGAAAAAAAAAAATAAAAAAGCGGTGGGTGCACAAAATGAAATCAAAGAGGCAATCCCCTTCACCATCGCAACCAAAAGAATCAAATATCTAGGAATAAACCTACCCAAAGAAACAAAAGAACTGTACACAGAAAATTACAAGACACTCATGAGAGACATTAAAGAAGACTTAAACAGATGGAGAAATATTCCGTGTTCCTGGGTCGGGAGAATCAATATTGTGAAAATGACCATACTACCAAATGTCATCTATAGATTCAATGCGATCCCTATCAAGCTTCCAATAACATTCTTCACAGAACTAGACCAACGAATAACACAGTTCATATGGAAACACAAAAGACCTCGAATAGCCAAAGCAATCCTCAGGAAGAAGAATGGAGCTGGGGGGATCAGCCTCCCCAACTTCAGACTCTACTACAAAGCAACAGTCATCAAGACAGTATGGTACTGGCACAAAAACAGAAATATCGACCAATGGAACAAGATCGAGAACCCAGAGATAAAGCCACGCACCTATGGGTACCTTATTTTTGACAAAGGAGGCGAACATATAAAATGGGACAAAGACAGCCTCTTCAACAAATGGTGCTGGGAAAATTGGACAGCTACATGCAAGAAAATGAAATTGGAACATACCCTGACACCATACACAAAGATCAACTCAAAATGGATTAAAGACTTAAATGTAAGGCCAGAAACCATCAAACTCTTAGAGGAGAATATAGGCAAAACCCTCAAGGACATCAATCAAAGCAAGATCTTCTCTGACCCACCTACTAGAATAGTGGAACTAAAAAGACAAATGAACATGTGGGACCTAATGAAACTTAAAAGCTTTTGTACAGCAAAAGAAATTACAAAAAAGTTCAACAGACACCCCACAGAGTGGGAGAAAATCATAGCAAATGAAACAACAGACAAAGAATTAATCTCCAAAATCTACAAGCAACTCAGACAACTCAGCACTGGAAAAACGAACAACCCAATCAAAAAATGGGAAAAGGACCTAAACAGACACCTCTCCAACGATGACATACAGATGGCCCAAAAACACATGAAACGATGCTCAACTTCACTAATAATTAGAGAAATGCAAATCAAAACTACAATGAGATGTCACCTCACACCCGTCAGAATGGCCATCATCCACAAATCGACAGACAATAAATGCTGGAGAGGCTGCGGAGAAAAGGGAACCCTCCTGCATTGCTGGTGGGAGTGTAAATTGATACAGCCTCTATGGAAGACAGTCTGGAGATTTCTTAAAAAACTAAAAATAGAAGCACCATATGACCCAGCAATCCCACTCTTAGGTTTATACCCTGATGAAATCAAAACTGAAAGAAGCACCTGTACCCCAATGTTCATTGCAGCTCTCTATACAATAGCTAGAACATGGAAGGAACCTAGATGCCCAGACTTAAACAGATGGGGAAATATTCCGTGTTCCTGGGTCGGGAGAATCAATATTGTGAAAATGACCATACTACCAAATGTCATCTATAGATTCAATGCGATCCCTATCAAGCTTCCAATAACATTCTTCACAGAACTAGACCAACGAATAACACAGTTCATATGGAACTCAAAAGACCTCGAATAGCCAAAGCAATCCTCAGGAAGAAGAATGGAGCTGGGGATCAGCCTCCCCAACTTCAGACTCTACTACAAAGCAACAGTCATCAAGACAGTATGGTACTGGCACAAAAACAGAAATATCGACCAATGGAACAAGATCGAGAACCCAGAGATAAAGCCACGCACCTATGGGTACCTTATTTTTGACAAAGGAGGCGAACATATAAAATGGGACAAAGACAGCCTCTTCAACAAATGGTGCTGGGAAAATTGGACAGCTACATGCAAGAAAATGAAATTGGAACATACCCTGACACCATACACAAAGATCAACTCAAAATGGATTAAAGACTTAAATGTAAGGCCAGAAACCATCAAACTCTTAGAGGAGAATATAGGCAAAACCCTCAAGGACATCAATCAAAGCAAGATCTTCTCTGACCCACCTACTAGAATAGTGGAACTAAAAAGACAAATGAACATGTGGGACCTAATGAAACTTAAAAGCTTTTGTACAGCAAAAGAAATTACAAAAAAGTTCAACAGACACCCCACAGAGTGGGAGAAAATCATAGCAAATGAAACAACAGACAAAGAATTAATCTCCAAAATCTACAAGCAACTCAGACAACTCAGCACTGGAAAAACGAACAACCCAATCAAAAAATGGGAAAAGGACCTAAACAGACACCTCTCCAACGATGACATACAGATGGCCCAAAAACACATGAAACGATGCTCAACTTCACTAATAATTAGAGAAATGCAAATCAAAACTACAATGAGATGTCACCTCACACCCGTCAGAATGGCCATCATCCACAAATCGACAGACAATAAATGCTGGAGAGGCTGCGGAGAAAAGGGAACCCTCCTGCATTGCTGGTGGGAGTGTAAATTGATACAGCCTCTATGGAAGACAGTCTGGAGATTTCTTAAAAAACTAAAAATAGAAGCACCATATGACCCAGCAATCCCACTCTTAGGTTTATACCCTGATGAAATCAAAACTGAAAGAAGCACCTGTACCCCAATGTTCATTGCAGCTCTCTATACAATAGCTAGAACATGGAAGGAACCTAGATGCCCATCGACGAACGAATGGATCCAAAAGCTCTGGTACATATATACAATGGAATACTACACAGCTGTAAAGAGAAATGCAGAAGAATCAGCCCTCATGAGGTGGCTGGATCTAGAACGTATCCTAAAAAGTGAAGTCAGTCAGAAAGAGAAGGACAAATACAGTATATTAACACATATATATGGAATCTAGTAGGATGGTGATGATGGCACATGCAGTGAAGCGACAGAAAGACAGACATGGACAGTGGACATATGGACATTGTGGGGAAGGAACAGTGGTTGAGAGGCGTAAGGAAGTAGCATGAAGGCCTGTAAGAACATAAGGGAAGAAAATAGCTCTAGTCATTGCTCTGTGAGAAAAGGGGATCCTTCAGGGGGGCTGTGTGAGGGTGGGGAGGGGGGGGAGGGGGGGGGATATACATGTGACTAATCTGAGAACATGCATGTCTGTGAACAACAAAACTCTGTAAAAGTTAAAAGTAAAATAAAGGTTTAAAAAAAAAAAACCAAAAAAAAAAAAAAAAAAGAATAGTGATTTCAGATCTTCTTTGATTTCCTTTGGTGTAGTATATCTTTCTTCCATCCTTTTAGTCTTTTTTAAAATTAACTTTACTGAGATGTAATTAACATAAAATAAAAAGCCCCATTTCTTTGTTTGCCTACATGCTATCATTTACTATCATTTTTCTTCTGCCTAAGGAACTTATTTAACATTTATTAAAGCTAAAGCTGCGAGTGTCAAATTCTCTCAACTTGTTTTGTTTTTTTTTTTTAAGATTTATTTTATTTATTTTGGGCGGGGGTCGGGTTGGAGAGGGAGGGGAGCGGGTGGGCCACTCTATTGGTCTTTCATTTCTCCATTTTCTTCTATTGGTCTTTCATTTCTCCATTTTCATCTGTCTTTGTTCTTTGGCTCCTGTGGGCCTCCCATCGCGGTAGTGTCTGTCGCTGCAGAGTGCCGGCTCTGGGCGCATGCGCTCCAGAGCTAACTAGATCCCACTCTTAGGTTTATACCCTGATGAAATCAAAACTGAAAGAAGCACCTGTACCCCAATGTTCATTGCAGCTCTCTATACAATAGCTAGAACATGGAAGGAACCTAGATGCCCATCGACGAACGAATGGATCCAAAAGCTCTGGTACATATATACAATGGAATACTACACAGCTGTAAAGAGAAATGCAGAAGAATCAGCCCTCATGAGGTGGCTGGATCTAGAACGTATCCTAAAAAGTGAAGTCAGTCAGAAAGAGAAGGACAAATACAGTATATTAACACATATATATGGAATCTAGTAGGATGGTGATGATGGCACATGCAGTGAAGCGACAGAAAGACAGACATGGACAGTGGACATATGGACATTGTGGGGAAGGAACAGTGGTTGAGAGGCGTAAGGAAAGTAGCATGAAGGCCTGTACTATCATAAGTGAAGAAAATAGCTCTAGTCATTGCTCTGTGAGAAAAGGGGATCCTTCAGGGGTGCTGTGTGATGGTCAGGAGGGGAGGGAAGGGGGGGATATACATGTGACTAATCTGAGAACATGCATGTCTGTGAACAACAAAACTCTGTAAAAGTTAAAAGTAAAATAAAGGTTTAAAAAAAAAAAAAAAAAACCAAAAAAAAAAAAAAAAAAAAAAAAATAGTGATTTCAGATCTTCTTTGATTTCCTTTGGTGTAGTATATCTTTCTTCCATCCTTTTAGTCTTTTTTAAAATTAACTTTACTGAGATGTAATTAACATAAAATAAAAAGCCCCATTTCTTTGTTTGCCTACATGCTATCATTTACTATCATTTTTCTTCTGCCTAAGGAACTTATTTAACATTTATTAAAGCTAAAGCTGCGAGTGTCAAATTCTCTCAACTTGTTTTGTTTTTTTTTTTTAAGATTTATTTTATTTATTTTGGGCGGGGGTCGGGTTGGAGAGGGAGGGGAGCGGGTGGGCCACTCTATTGGTCTTTCATTTCTCCATTTTCTTCTATTGGTCTTTCATTTCTCCATTTTCATCTGTCTTTGTTCTTTGGCTCCTGTGGGCCTCCCATCGCGGTAGTGTCTGTCGCTGCAGAGTGCCGGCTCTGGGCGCATGCGCTCCAGAGCTCCGGCTCGGTAATTGGACACATCAGTCCAGCTGCTCCGTAGCACGTGGGATCTTCCCAGGCCAGGTATCGAACCGGCGCCCCTTGCATTGGAAGGCGGTGTCCTTACCCACTGGACCACCAGGGGAAGCCCTCTCACTTGTTTTTTCTGGAAATATTTTTATTGTGTCTTTGTAGTTAGTTTAATGTAAATCCATTGTAATCATTTTAAATGATTTTATAAATACTTCTTTTATAAATACTCTCTTTTATAAATGAATTTATAAATAATTCTTGGCTGACAGTTTCTTTCATTTCAGCATTTTCAAGAAGTTGCTCTGTTGCTTTCTTGCTAATGGATTTCCAATAAGAAAGCTATCGTCTGGGGCTTCTCTGGTGGTCCAGTAGGTAAAGAGTCCACCTTGCAATGCAAGGGGCACAGGCTAGATCCCTGACCTGGGAAAATCCAATGTGCTGCAGAGTGACTGAACTGGTGTGTCCATTACCAGCCAGAGCTCTGGAGCGCATGTGCCCAGAACCAGTGCTCTGCAATGGAAGAGGCCACTGCAATGGGAGACCCACCACACAGGGTGAAGAATAAAGATGGATGAAAATAAATAGATAAAAAAAGTCAATAAAAAGAGGCCAAAATTAAAGAAAAAAAAGCTATAGTCTTTTATAACTGTATTTCTCTGTTCATAATGTGTTATAGTAGAAATTTAATCAACATCTTCACCTTCTTTCCAAGATACAGAATTATCATACTCTTTCCAATTTCCCATGCTCCTTGTGCATATGATAGAACTGTTGTGTATGTCAGTGCTGTGTTATGTCTTATTTTTATTCCTTATATCATTAGTATTGTTAGTTTAGGAAGTCAATATTTATCTAGATTTACCCGTGAATTTTTCAACTTATTTGCTTTTTTCTAAACATTTTCACAAGATTTTGTATGAAAATTTATAAACATTCAGAAAGGTTAACAGAATTGCACAACTGTTGTTCAACAATTGTTGATCAGATTATTTTCTTTTCTCATCACATAACTTCCATTTGGGATCATGTTCTTTCTTCCAGAAACAAACTGGTGTTTCTAGTAGGTTTGTTGCAGAATTTCTCTCAGTACTTGTTAAAAAGTTTGCCCTTTTTCTTGAAATTTGGGAAATCTCAGCTGCTCCGTAGCACGTGGGATCTTCCCAGGCCAGGTATCGAACCGGCGCCTTGCATTGGAAGGCGGTGTCCTTACCCACTGGACCACCAGGGGAAGCCCTCTCACTTGTTTTTTCTGGAAATATTTTTATTGTGTCTTTGTAGTTAGTTTAATGTAAATCCATTGTAATCATTTTAAATGATTTTATAAATACTTCTTTTATAAATACTCTCTTTTATAAATGAATTTATAAATAATTCTTGGCTGACAGTTTCTTTCATTTCAGCATTTTCAAGAAGTTGCTCTGTTGCTTTCTTGCTAATGGATTTCCAATAAGAAAGCTATCGTCTGGGGCTTCTCTGGTGGTCCAGTAGGTAAAGAGTCCACCTTGCAATGCAAGGGGCACAGGCTAGATCCCTGACCTGGGAAAATCCAATGTGCTGCAGAGTGACTGAACTGGTGTGTCCATTACCAGCCAGAGCTCTGGAGCGCATGTGCCCAGAACCAGTGCTCTGCAATGGAAGAGGCCACTGCAATGGGAGACCCACCACACAGGGTGAAGAATAAAGATGGATGAAAATAAATAGATAAAAAAAGTCAATAAAAAGAGGCCAAAATTAAAGAAAAAAAAGCTATAGTCTTTTATAACTGTATTTCTCTGTTCATAATGTGTTATAGTAGAAATTTAATCAACATCTTCACCTTCTTTCCAAGATACAGAATTATCATACTCTTTCCAATTTCCCATGCTCCTTGTGCATATGATAGAACTGTTGTGTATGTCAGTGCTGTGTTATGTCTTATTTTTATTCCTTATATCATTAGTATTGTTAGTTTAGGAAGTCAATATTTATCTAGATTTACCCGTGAATTTTTCAACTTATTTGCTTTTTTCTAAACATTTTCACAAGATTTTGTATGAAAATTTATAAACATTCAGAAAGGTTAACAGAATTGCACAACTGTTGTTCAACAATTGTTGATCAGATTATTTTCTTTTCTCATCACATAACTTCCATTTGGGATCATGTTCTTTCTTCCAGAAACAAACTGGTGTTTTCTCTAGTAGGTTTGTTTGCAGCAATTTCTCTCAGTTTGTACTTGTTAAAAAGTTTTAGTTTGCCCTTTTTCTTGAAATATATCCTCAGTTTTCATCTATTCACTCTAACAACATTAGACACTGAATTTGCTTTCTTCTGTCTTTTAAATTTTTTTGAGAAGACAGTTGCTATTGCAATTATCACGTCTCTAAAGCTGAACTTTCTTTTGTTTCTGGCTGGTTTTAAGATTTTTTGATTGTTTGTCTTGGTGCCTGAAGTTTAACTTGAATGTGTGTGGGTAAATAAAATAAAATAAATATATTTTTAATTTTTTTATCTTGCTTATTGGTAATCTTGCACCAGTGCTCTAGTGAAAGAGTCTTACCTGAAATGTATATGAGGTAGTTGTGCTTTGGCTTTCCTCATGGTTCAGTGGTAAATAATTCCCTGCCAATACAGGAGATACAGTTTCAGTTCCTGGGTTGGGAAGGTCTCCTGCAGAAGGGAATGACGATTCACTCTAGTATTCTTGCCTGGAAAATCCCATGGACAGAGGAGCTTTGTGGGCTACTCTCCATGGGGTCAAAAAGACACAACAGAACAACTAAACAACAAACAACAAGTCATTCTTTAGTTGGGAAACAATATCCCAGAACGGAAAAAGTGAGAGAAAAACATAGGAAGGCAGGGAACATGAGAAACAATACAGGTAATGTATCACCATTCTGGCCTCGATTCATAGGATGTTGCAAGGTGAGACAGTCAGGAGCTCAGCAGGTGTGTCTGCTCAACTTCTGAGGACATCTCAGACTGGCTAGAGGGGAAAATTGCCTTAGCACAGTAACTTGGTAAGGAGTCAGCGTAACTGTACACGTTGCTCCTATTTCTGATATCCCATTGGTCAACATTTGCCCTACTTACAGTATAAGTCACCCAGCCCCTTTGACAAGAATGCCAGATTTTCTAGAATCCAGGTCGGATGAACTACGCCTGCAGAGACAGCCAGAAGTTTCAAGATTGGTCTGGCTGTGCAGTGTCAGCTAAAAGTTGAAAGGCTAATATTTCCAACAACTGACTGTCTATCCAGGCAAGGGGTCTACCTCAGTCACCCAGGGTCTATCTACTGTGCCAGTGGAGGTGAGGGCTAGGCACTGGGGAAACAGACAAGGCTGAAAGGGTCCGGGGAAATACATTAAGATGTTTCCAACAACTGGGAAAACTTTCAAGCAGTTAAAAAGTTTTAGTTTGCCCTTTTTCTTGAAATATATCCTCAGTTTTCATCTATTCACTCTAACAACATTAGACACTGAATTTGCTTTCTTCTGTCTTTTAAATTTTTTTGAGAAGACAGTTGCTATTGCAATTATCACGTCTCTAAAGCTGAACTTTCTTTTGTTTCTGGCTGGTTTTAAGATTTTTTGATTGTTTGTCTTGGTGCCTGAAGTTTAACTTGAATGTGTGTGGGTAAATAAAATAAAATAAATATATTTTTAATTTTTTTATCTTGCTTATTGGTAATCTTGCACCAGTGCTCTAGTGAAAGAGTCTTACCTGAAATGTATATGAGGTAGTTGTGCTTTGGCTTTCCTCATGGTTCAGTGGTAAATAATTCCCTGCCAATACAGGAGATACAGTTTCAGTTCCTGGGTTGGGAAGGTCTCCTGCAGAAGGGAATGACGATTCACTCTAGTATTCTTGCCTGGAAAATCCCATGGACAGAGGAGCTTTGTGGGCTACTCTCCATGGGGTCAAAAAGACACAACAGAACAACTAAACAACAAACAACAAGTCATTCTTTAGTTGGGAAACAATATCCCAGAACGGAAAAAGTGAGAGAAAAACATAGGAAGGCAGGGAACATGAGAAACAATACAGGTAATGTATCACCATTCTGGCCTCGATTCATAGGATGTTGCAAGGTGAGACAGTCAGGAGCTCAGCAGGTGTGTCTGCTCAACTTCTGAGGACATCTCAGACTGGCTAGAGGGGAAAATTGCCTTAGCACAGTAACTTGGTAAGGAGTCAGCGTAACTGTACACGTTGCTCCTATTTCTGATATCCCATTGGTCAACATTTGCCCTACTTACAGTATAAGTCACCCAGCCCCTTTGACAAGAATGCCAGATTTTCTAGAATCCAGGTCGGATGAACTACGCCTGCAGAGACAGCCAGAAGTTTCAAGATTGGTCTGGCTGTGCAGTGTCAGCTAAAAGTTGAAAGGCTAATATTTCCAACAACTGACTGTCTATCCAGGCAAGGGGTCTACCTCAGTCACCCAGGGTCTATCTACTGTGCCAGTGGAGGTGAGGGCTAGGCACTGGGGAAACAGACAAGGCTGAAAGGGTCCGGGGAAATACATTAAGATGTTCCTGCCTCAACTGGAGTACTTTGATAGGTGGTGTAATTCTGGAGAATTCTCAACCTTTCAAGCACTCCCTCTGCTTAGTTTTCTTGTTCCTTCTCTTTGTATTTCTCTCTCTCCTCCCCTTCTAGAATACCAAATGAATCTTGTGTTAGCCTATCTCTTTCAGATTTCCCACCTTTTCTTCATGTCGCCATCTAGATAATTTCCTCAACTCTTAACTCCCTCTCCTTTAGTAAAACCATTTTCTATCAAATATTTTCATTCAGCTTTTTTATACCAAGTAATACGTTTCTATTCCTTAAAGTTCTGTTTATGTTTTTCTAAAATCTGGTTCATTTTTAATGTATTCAAATCTTTGCTACTGCTAATTGGCACCAAGAGTGTCTATCCTTCTCTGATTCTTTAATTGTCTATGTGTTTAGTATAGAAGTCCCTGATGCTGGGAAACATTGAAGACAAAAGGAGAAGGAGGCAGCAGAGGATGAGATAGTTAGATAGCGTCACCAAGTCAGTGGACATGAATCTGAGCAAACTCCTGGAGAGAGTGAAAGACAGGGAGCCTGTCCTGCTGTAGTCCATGGGGTAACAAAAAGGCAGACACAGCTTAGCAACTGAACAACAGAAAAACAAAATGTTTATCTGGTATTATGAAAGTATGAAAGTCTCATAATTACAGCTTCTGGCATACTTTTGTGTATAATTTTTCTTGTTTTACTGTTGCCTCTTGTAGTTCCTTGTCTTTTGAGATTTTAATATTATAATTTTTACAAGTACAGCTCATGTTTCTTGAAATTCATCCATGAAATTCTTTGAGGACTGAGATGAAGTTCTCTCTTTCTGAAAAGAGGATTTCTATTTATTTTTCTAAGGAAGCTGGAACAGCATAAGCCCAAGATTACTTGAGATGTGTTCTGTTTTGTTGGACCAATCGGCTAGTACGGATTTCTGTTGCACACTGAGTGATGGCTGTAGTAAGGGATTCTTAAAGAAGTTTTTTTTGTTGTTCCTAGTCCAAGGCTGGATATACCACTTTTCCTTTCAGACCTAAGGTGGGAGGAGTGTTAAGTTTAGATATACTTCATTAAATTGAGAGTGCGTACTTTGAGTGTCAGTTTTAGGAGTGCTCATTTTAAGTTTTCTGCATTGAAAGAGACCTGAGTTTTGTCTGAAGTACCTCAAGCCCCTAAACAGCCATAAAAACTAAAGTTTAAGTTTACTTTTTCCCTCAAACCATAGGGTATCCTCTGTATTTGTCTTTTGACTGGAGTGTCCTGCATTTTCTTGTCAAATTATTAAGACACTTAAGAAAATTCTTTTTATATTTCTTCAATTTGTTTAGTTGTTTTTGGTTAGAAAGTAAGCAAACCAGGGCTCCTAAAATGCTCCATCCCAGAAACTGGAAATTGACCTTACTTATAGCATATTTGTTGTTACAGAAGCAATGAACTAACCATCTACCATCTATGTTTTGGTGAGTTTATTCCATTTTAAGTGTCGAAATAAGGATATCTTTCACATTCTACAAGAGAAATTTCTAGTCCAATGTTTCTACCACTTTGGTCATTCTGATACTTAGAAAATTTTTTTTGCTTAACTCAAGGTAGAACAACGGAGCTTGAAAAGAACAAATTATTTTTTAAAAATGAAGAAAGAGAACATACAGGGAAAGCCAAAGTAGTAAAATGGAAAAGCCCAGTCAACCCTCAGACACTCTCATATCCACCCAACAAGAAACAACTGTTCACTTGCAAATGATGCCTTCTCAACTCGCATAATGATTTCTCGTGAATGAATTACCACAACCTAATTTTGCAATGGCACAACTGATTCCTGCATTGCGTCCAACTGAGTCATCCCTCGTAAGGTAGGCACAAGCCTTGAAGTTGAAACACCATTGCCCACAAGTGCTCAAAATGGATTTAACTGCTAGAATCCATTTACTCTAGAGATCCTGTCCCCGTGCCTTTAAAGGAAATGAAGGTTTACTTTCTGTCAATGTTTCCATACCTATGAAAGTTAACAACGTATGTGAGACGACAGTGCGTAACGAACGCTTAACAAGATGTTGCAACATTATCCAAATATAACCCACTAGCTCTCTTTTGTATGTAACAGTCCATGAAAATGTGAATCCTCCAAAGAGATAATGTGTAAAACATCATTTCAATAACTTAACTCTCATTTCTACTGTAGCTTAAGCATAAAATCACTGTCCCCCATAAGGTATTCTAGTTTCCCAGATTAACCATGTTGTTTTGTTATAATGTATATGCCTTAAAAGGAAATGTCATGGACATGATAAAAATCAACTCACCAAAGTGAGAATCATGTACTTCCCATGAAACATGAACACTTATAATCTTAGTTTTTGCTGACAGAGTGTAAAATGCACTTGAGCTCACTTTGCCTGCTACATTTGTACCTCAGGGGAAACTATCACAAACCCTTCAGAATATTGTCTTACTTTTGCCACCTTTATGACTGAATGTCTTTATTTGGTGCTCACAGAATACTAGATTTTTGGATCTGATTTTTAAATTTCAGATAGTCACACAGAAACATTGCCAAACTGACCACTTAAACTGAAATACAGCACAGCTTTTATAATGTTTGAGAGACCTAAAGGTTACTTAACTCCTGTCCCTCATTTTATAAATCAGAGTTCAAGTTTGCAATGTTAGTAATGGCTGGGATTAGAACCTGAAGAGGCTGTGTGCTGGGCATTCACAATTTCATAAACTATATGCTGTCATCACCTATTTAAAATCACATCATGTAAAACCTACCAGATGTCAGTCTCACCTGGGCTTCTGATTGAAGACAGAGAGGAAATAGAAGCTTGAAAGTGAGGCATGAAAATCAGAGCTCTTTTGCATTAAACTTACCCTGAATTCTGTATTGCCTGAGGACCTTCACCATTAACATTAAGTATCAACTCTATACTTGTACTGAAACAAAGCACTTCAGGCTTTGTAACTTCCCTGGCAGCAAGTGGCATGAAGGGAAAATGAACCCCACTGACCCTCATTGCTTTGAATGGTCCTAGAAACTTCCTTGACTGCATTTTTACATAAATTAAATAGAAAGAGCACACTAACTCCTATCCAGAAAACATTATTGTAAAATGACTAGCTTTTGTTTGTGAAAACTTGTGGAATCACAGAACATGGAAAGTACCATGAAATAATCTCGTGATTCTACTTGGTTCATATTATAGGTGAGAATACAAAAGGGCAAAGTGGATTCCCTGGGAAGACAGGTGCATCACAAACCAGTTGCTGGACTGCAAAAAGCAGCAGATAGATAAAAAGAGGCAGGGTTGCCAGCGCAGGCAGTCAAACATTCTCATAAAATGATCCCATAAGTCTGAAACAGAAAGAAACTAAATGGAACACTAGAACAGGCTTCACGTTTTTACTCATGCAGCAATCACAGATTGCAAATGTAAAAGATTTTTAAAACATAAAGTATGCTGTTTCTAAGTCATATGCTCTATTCTGACTATCCACGCAACCTTATTTTTGGTTAAATAAACATGCTGACTATACCACACACCATTCAGAATGCAAGATGACTTTTGGTTGTTTAGTCACTAACTCATGTCCGACTCTTTGAGACCTCATGAACTGTAGCCTGTCATGCTCCTTTGTCCATGGGATTTCCCAGGCAAGACTACTGGAGTGGGTTACCATTTCCTTCTCTAGAGGATCTCCCTTACCCAGGAGTTGAACTCACGTCTCCTACATTGGTAGGCAGTTTCTTTACCACTGAGCCCCCAGGGAAGTCCTGTGATCATGACGTACTATGCTATCGACCCTCATCAACAGGATATGATCTCTGAGACAAATATTTCCCAAAGAAAGAATCTACATAAATTGTTTTCTCCACATTTAATTCTGGATTGTCTCCTTGGGGGGAAAAAAATGGAAGTGATCTGCCAAAGACTTGCAGGAAGCTTTTCTTTGCTGTATAAGGATATTGGACTTGCTAATTTAGGACATTTGAAAGAGTAACATGAGAAAATATCAAAATGCCTTCACATGTTTGATATGTCTATACAGTTGAAAGAGATTTAAATTATTTTTAGTCACTTGGAAATTTCAAGGGGTAAAAAAACCCTTTCCTGGAACAATTCACATTTTTAAAAAAACTTTTTCTTGCACCTTTTGACTAAAACCAGTGGTAATCATCACATTGTCTTTGTTTAAGCATCCTCAATCAGGGGCTTTCCCTAAGGTTCAGGGGTAAAGAATCTACTTGCAATGCAGGAGATGCAGGAGAGATGCATTCGATCCCTGAGTTAGGAAGACTCCCCGAGGAAGGGATTCAGTGTTCTTGCTTGGGAAATCCCACGGACAGAGGAGCCTGGCAGGCATGGAGTCACAAAGAGTCAGAAAAGCCTGAAGCAACTGAGAATGCACACACATGCTCAAAGCAATGAAATGACAGCAGAGGTCACAAGATTGGGCTTCAGAGAGTGACTTTCCGATGTCTCTTTAGCACATTATTTATCAAATTGGGGTAAATTTTAACTAAAATTTTTGAGAAAAGTGAATATGCCACTAAAAACCTGGTATAAAATATTTTAAGGTACCAAAATCATTCTACCTCTATTTGGTATTCTTATTAAATTCATCTTGAAAATAAAAAAATGAAAATGAAGCACACGGGGACAAAATATTTTCTTGCAGTCTTGTGTTCAAAGTTAGCGTTTAGTGATTGCTTTTTTTTCTTACTTAAGACAAAACACTGTCAATGACAGAACTAGGAATGAGCTTGGAAATATCAATAGTCTTTGGGATTTTGCAGCTCTTTTCATCTTCAAAGTGCTTTACAAAATTTTCTAATTAGACTCACGCATCCCAGCTCCGAGTTGTGCTGGGTAATCATAAGACAGCATACCTGTTCTTCCTTCCTTAGCTCTAAGCAACGTGCCGTTCATAATCATTTATAAATTAAAGACAAAAGTGTTTGTAACAATGTCAACTTAATTAATGATAAATCTGGACATTACTTTAAATACAGGGCCAATTGCCTAGGCCCTAATCTATACTAGCAAAGTTTGCTCATTATTTATTCAGAGCAGAGATAACTTTTAATTGTAAAATTATCTGTAATTAAATGCAGCGGTTAGAGCAGTTGTACTTCTGACCAGCCTAAAATATTATTCTAAAGACTCTCATTTTATTTCCTTGAAAAATATTTTAGCTTTACAGATCCTTACTATTTTAAAAATCATTTTTCAGCAAGCTGTGCTTTTTTATAGTAAACTTACACATTGTGATCAATTAGTCTTTAAAATGAGAACTAACATAAAATTTTTAAAAATCTGAATTTTCTTTGTGTTTCTGTCACTACCTAACTCACATGACTTCAGACAAGTCACTTATTGTTTCTGGATCTCAATTTCCTCCTTTGTAAATCAAAAGGGTTGTTTTTTTTCCCAGCTATCTGACCCTAAGAGTAATTGTGTGCATCTCAGCACGTCGTGCACGCATGGGCGCTTGAGTGTCTGAAGCTTCTCTGGTGCCTTCTGTCACCATCAGGTGTATGAAAAGGTTGAGTATCTGAAGTAACTACCTGGTCACCAGGCACTTCATCCCTCAACCACAGTACGGCCAATTAAATAGCAATAAGTCAGGTCAAAAATGGAACCATCCTGACAACTGTCTTCACTCAAGCATCTTTTCATTATTATACAGAGACCGATTGTATAGAGAGTAATTACAGATTCTTGGAAGACTTTTCCTTCCTGCCATCCTTCTTGACCCTACACCTCTACCAGGCCTTCTTCTGAATTAGTTTCTTTCCCTTGTTTGTCTTGATAGGGAAAGGTATGAATATAAATTGCCATTTTAAGCTTTACCAAGTCACACCTTTGAGTGAAGGGGCTGTCATATCTTTCTCTGAAAGTATGTGTTGAGTTGGTGAGGGGATGTGAAGCTTTGGTTTGAGGGGGAGTGAGTGTCAAGGGGAGGAAAATGGTCTCCATTAAACCAAAAGAAAGAAGGAGAATGTGGATGTAAGAGTGAAGACTGTAGAAAAACAAATTTCACATGTCATCACATAAGAAGGGAAGTCCTGCCTGCCCATGTGATATCAGCAGAGAAGACTGTTAAGGATTTGTGCATATAAACAGAACTCCCTCCATCTCCAATCTCTTTTTAAATTTTTTTAGCATTAATTTATTTTATTTTGGTCCATGCTAGGTCTTTACTGCCCAGCTTTTCTCTAGTAGTAGAGAGCACATGTGTCTCATTGCAGTGGCTTCTTTTGTTGCAAAACAAGGACTCTAAGGTGCAACTTCAGTAGTTGTGGCACATGGGCTCATTTTCAAAAACAATTTTTCAATTAAATGCAGCGGTTAGAGCAGTTGTTTCTGGAAATTTCTAAGCCATTTATTTCCAAAAACCAGATCCTTACTATTTTAAAATCATTTTTCAGCAAGCTGTGCTTTTTTATAGTAAACTTACACATTGTGATCAATTAGTCTTTAAAATGAGAACTAACATAAAATTTTTAAAAATCTGAATTTTCTTTGTGTTTCTGTCACTACCTAACTCACATGACTTCAGACAAGTCACTTATTGTTTCTGGATCTCAATTTCCTCCTTTGTAAATCAAAAGGGTTGTTTTTTTTCCCAGCTATCTGACCCTAAGAGTAATTGTGTGCATCTCAGCACGTCGTGCACGCATGGGCGCTTGAGTGTCTGAAGCTTCTCTGGTGCCTTCTGTCACCATCAGGTGTATGAAAAGGTTGAGTATCTGAAGTAACTACCTGGTCACCAGGCACTTCATCCCTCAACCACAGTACGGCCAATTAAATAGCAATAAGTCAGGTCAAAAATGGAACCATCCTGACAACTGTCTTCACTCAAGCATCTTTTTCATTATTATACAGAGACCGATTGTATAGAGAGTAATTACAGATTCTTGGAAGACTTTTCCTTCCTGCCATCCTTCTTGACCCTACACCTCTACCAGGCCTTCTTCTGAATTAGTTTCTTTCCCTTGTTTGTCTTGATAGGGAAAGGTATGAATATAAATTGCCATTTTAAGCTTTACCAAGTCACACCTTTGAGTGAAGGGGCTGTCATATCTTTCTCTGAAAGTATGTGTTGAGTTGGTGAGGGGATGTGAAGCTTTGGTTTGAGGGGGAGTGAGTGTCAAGGGGAGGAAAATGGTCTCCATTAAACCAAAAGAAAGAAGGAGAATGTGGATGTAAGAGTGAAGACTGTAGAAAAACAAATTTCACATGTCATCACATAAGAAGGGAAGTCCTGCCTGCCCATGTGATATCAGCAGAGAAGACTGTTAAGGATTTGTGCATATAAACAGAACTCCCTCCATCTCCAATCTCTTTTTAAATTTTTTTAGCATTAATTTATTTTATTTTGGTCCATGCTAGGTCTTTACTGCCCAGCTTTTCTCTAGTAGTAGAGAGCACATGTGTCTCATTGCAGTGGCTTCTTTTGTTGCAAAACAAGGACTCTAAGGTGCAACTTCAGTAGTTGTGGCACATGGGTTTACTTGCTCCATGGTTTGTGAGATCTTCTTGGACCAGGGATTGAACCTGTGTCTCCTGCATTGGCTGAAGTATTTTTATCCACTGTACCACTGGGGAACTCCAATTGCAACCTCTTAAGGGCATATTCCTTTCAGGTCTAGATTGTGTATGAAAAAAAGAATAATAATAAAAAAAAAAGGTGTCCCAGCAAGTCAAATTTCCCCAGCTCTAAGACTCTGGGGAGGGGCGAGGAGGGAAATGGGAGGGCTAGAGTGCTGGTGAGGAAGGCCAAGGAAGCAAAAGCAGAACACAAACACCTAGGACAATATCACTTCAAAATAACAAGTGAACAGAAGGAGTGAACCTTTCTGTTAATAAATGAAGGCGGCTTGAATTGTAGCTCAACATTATACCTACATTCATTACCGTGTTTGCTGTTGGTGGTGTTGTGCATTCTTCCTTTAATAGAATCTGCTTCTTTTGATGTCTCAGGTTAGAGGCAGTTTAGACATATCCTGGTTGTAACTTCAGAAACAAAGTCGGAATCTCAGATATTTTGATGCAATGTATTACTCAGAAAGGGATCTTTTGGTCGGGTACGGTAACACACACCTGTAATCCCAGCTACTTGGAGGCTGAGGTTGGCGGATCACTTAGGTCCAGGAGTTCTTGGCTGTAGTGTGCTTATGCTGATTGGGTGTCCCCAGTAACTTTGGCATCAATATGGTGACCTTCCTGGAGCTAGGAGACACCAGGTTTCCTAAGGAGGCATGAACTGACCAAGGTCAGAAAGAGATCTTTTGAATAGGAAAATTTCCATGAAAGTTCCTCTATTAGTGAAATGATTTGTTTCGCTTTTACAGCCAAATGCTTCACGATGGATATGTAATTTTGAAACCCAGTCTGTGAGCAATGACAACTTTAAGGTAACCATATTTAACAAATAAAGATACAAAGATGCCCATTTGAATTTAAGATAAAGAACAAATACACATTTTATTGCAAATATGTCCCAGGAAGTATATGGAGGCATACGTACACCAAAATAACCATTTTATCTGAATTTCCGATTTAAATGAATGTCTTGTTTTAATCTGACCACCATTAGTGGTTTTCAGCAGAAACATGAACTGTTTCTCACTCTCAGTGATGACTCTGTGATGGATTGGAATAGAGAGAGAAACTCTGCTCCTAGGATACCTTTACACGTTGTCTTGTTTCCCAAAAGAGCAGGTGGCCCACACGTCCCTATAGATTTTCAAAGAAAGTACTAAGAATGTGACCATGTGTGGACATGACTTCTGTCCAAATCCATCATTTTAAATGATTATTTCCAAGCAAGAGGATGGTATTTGATAATTATAGAAAAAGCTTTTTAATTCCTATAATATCACATCTAAATTTAAGTTTAAATGAGTGGCACTGAATGAATTTACTGATGCTTTGTTAGTCACTGGAATTGTGGAACTGTATATTTTTTCCATATCTTTTTCACTCTGTCCATCTTTAAGAGACACTATGAGTTGTGTTTTCTGTATAGCCTGATCCCTGCTACAAGGCTCTTTGGTCACAGTCTAGCAAGAGCTGCTTCCAGAAGCCCTAGGACCCAATGCTGAATCCTGAAAGCGACCAGATGCTCGTGACCTGAACAACTTCATTCTCAGTTTGCACCATCAAAGAACATTTGAATAGATTAAATTAACTCATTAAATTTTATTTCAAAACCTCAATCTTTTACTTTCTAAAAAAAAAAAAAATCTATGTTACAGAAAAACAGGAAATTTACAAAGTGTAAATCTTTCTTAAAGAGTCTTCCCCAATCTCCTAACTGTTCCCCCTCCTTAGACTCAGTAAGTAACTTCCCTTTCAGTGGCAGAGAAAGAAGAGGTGCTGTCATGTGGGAATCACCCTCCACCTCACTCTCTGCCTGTCTCCCCCCAGGCTTGAACAGATGATAAAGTGTTTGTGTACAAAGATTTGTGTTCATTATAACCTTTTATATTTTGTAATATTTATTGGTTTCACATTGTAAATGGCCAGTCCAGTGTAATACAGATGGCTTGGTGACAGGCCCACCATATACTTTATCAAACATCCGATTAGCTGGAATAGAAACAGAATTTATTGACTATTTACTAGGTGTGAAGTGCTCGGCTTGACAGTTTTCATAAATTATCACATTTAATCCCAATAGTAACTCTCTCAGGTAGGTGATAGTATTTCCCAGGTTTTATAGATGAGGAAATAGGATTTAGCAAGTTAAAGGAACTTGCCTGAGGTCACACAGCTTGTAAGCAGCAGTGGCAAAATTCCGACCTGCTTCAGTTACACAGGATCTGAGTGAGCAGAGGAACAATTGTGTTATCACTAAGAGAACCTGAAATTCCTGAGGCCACATGAGCGCAAATGTTGCTAAACAGCTTTGGTGTATCTCCTCAAGTGTTTCCTCACATTTTCAATTCTCTTCAACACTCGTTTTGGCCATCTGCTCTCTGCAGGGCCCTGTACTGAGGCAATTGAGAGCAGGAGTTAGTTGCCCAGAGAAGTGAACTTGGGCGGTCATTCCCAAGGCCCTCCTTAGTTTGTAGCTAGAAGCTAGAAGGGGAAGTGGGTTGTGGTGGGTAAGAGCTCTCTAAGGGTTATTCTTATTGTTGTCATATAGAGAGAAATGGTTTTTAAATTATTATCTCATATGTATCCATAATTATTCTCTTCAGTTGAAAAATGTAGGTACTTTCATTTATAAACAGACATCAGAAATTCTGTCTGGATCAAAGTAATGAGAGGCATTCCGTTATATAAATATTTAAATGTGTATAGCACTCTTATAAGAGATGGGTTGAATACTTGATAAAAACCAAGATCATTTTCTTGTGTGTGTGCTATCTTCCTTCCAATTTGAGATTAGGTAAGAATCACAGAGAAAGTTGAAAACAAGACAGAAGAAGAGACTCCCACAAGGTTAGTTTGATTTATTTCTCATTTTGAAGGAATTGTACCTATTATATGTATGTTTGCTGTCTGTATATTCCAGTCAATATATTCATTGAATTGTTATGTGGGAATCACCCTCCACCTCACTCTCTGCCTGTCTCCCCCCAGGCTTGAACAGATGATAAAGTGTTTGTGTACAAAGATTTGTGTTCATTATAACCTTTTATATTTTGTAATATTTATTGGTTTCACATTGTAAATGGCCAGTCCAGTGTAATACAGATGGCTTGGTGACAGGCCCACCATATACTTTATCAAACATCCGATTAGCTGGAATAGAAACAGAATTTATTGACTATTTACTAGGTGTGAAGTGCTCGGCTTGACAGTTTTCATAAATTATCACATTTAATCCCAATAGTAACTCTCTCAGGTAGGTGATAGTATTTCCCAGGTTTTATAGATGAGGAAATAGGATTTAGCAAGTTAAAGGAACTTGCCTGAGGTCACACAGCTTGTAAGCAGCAGTGGCAAAATTCCGACCTGCTTCAGTTACACAGGATCTGAGTGAGCAGAGGAACAATTGTGTTATCACTAAGAGAACCTGAAATTCCTGAGGCCACATGAGCGCAAATGTTGCTAAACAGCTTTGGTGTATCTCCTCAAGTGTTTCCTCACATTTTCAATTCTCTTCAACACTCGTTTTGGCCATCTGCTCTCTGCAGGGCCCTGTACTGAGGCAATTGAGAGCAGGAGTTAGTTGCCCAGAGAAGTGAACTTGGGCGGTCATTCCCAAGGCCCTCCTTAGTTTGTAGCTAGAAGCTAGAAGGGGAAGTGGGTTGTGGTGGGTAAGAGCTCTCTAAGGGTTATTCTTATTGTTGTCATATAGAGAGAAATGGTTTTTAAATTATTATCTCATATGTATCCATAATTATTCTCTTCAGTTGAAAAATGTAGGTACTTTCATTTATAAACAGACATCAGAAATTCTGTCTGGATCAAAGTAATGAGAGGCATTCCGTTATATAAATATTTAAATGTGTATAGCACTCTTATAAGAGATGGGTTGAATACTTGATAAAAACCAAGATCATTTTCTTGTGTGTGTGCTATCTTCCTTCCAATTTGAGATTAGGTAAGAATCACAGAGAAAGTTGAAAACAAGACAGAAGAAGAGACTCCCACAAGGTTAGTTTGATTTATTTCTCATTTTGAAGGAATTGTACCTATTATATGTATGTTTGCTGTCTGTATATTCCAGTCAATATATTCATTAGAAAGTTCCTCAGTTTCTATAGAGCCTCACATGATAGAAACACAAGTTTATTTCCAAATTAGAATTAATCTTTCAGTGAATCCACCCAAGTGTTGCCATGTAAGTGCTCAAGACTAACCAAAACATGCATAAAGAAATTAAGTGTTTCAATTATACAACACATTGTATATGTCCTTGTGTCAAACAGCTTTCACTACTGAACAATCACTTTTAAGACATAGATATCATTGGTTAAACATCCTGCAATAAAATATCTCTGGGAAATCAAACTAGGTTTGCCATTAAAAATGTTTTCAAATTTGTTAGATGCTGGTAATTGTATCAGATTAGAGTCTTGTATAGCTCTGGTGATAGGAACTCATTTTAAACTAGATTCCAAAATTCTGTGTAAATGATTTAGTTTTTAAGTGATAATAATCTAAAAACATGTCATTAAAAATAGAACTCATTAAAGACCTAACTGTAATCCCAGAACATATAAAACTCTTAGAGGAAGACACAGGCAGAATACTCAATGACATAAAACAAAATTCTCTATGGCCCGCCTCCTAGGGTAATGCAAAGAAGAACAAAAATAAACAAGTGGAACCTAATTAAAATTAAAAGCTTTTGGGCCTCCCTGGTGGTCCAGTGGGTAAAGAGTATGCCTTGCAATGCAAGGGGCACCAGTTCAATCCCTGGTCCGTGAAGATCCCACGTGCCATGGAGCAGCTGGAATGATGTGTCCAATTACAAGTCAGTGCTCTGGACCACATGCACCCAGAGCCAGTGCTCTGCAGTGAGAGAGGCCACTGAAATGGGAGGCCTACACAGTCCAAAGAATAAAGATGGATGAAAATAAATAAACAAAAAAATCAATAAAATAGGCCAAAAATTACAAAAATTTAAATGTGTATAGCACTCTTATAAGAGATGGGTTGAATATTCTTTCCTTCCAATTTGAGATTAGGTAAGAATCACAGAGAAAGTTGAAAACAAGACAGAAGAAGAGACTCCCACAAGGTTAGTTTGATTTATTTCTCATTTTGAAGGAATTGTACCTATTATATGTATGTTTGCTGTCTGTATATTCCAGTCAATATATTCATTAGAAAGTTCCTCAGTTTCTATAGAGCCTCACATGATAGAAACACAAGTTTATTTCCAAATTAGAATTAATCTTTCAGTGAATCCACCCAAGTGTTGCCATGTAAGTGCTCAAGACTAACCAAAACATGCATAAAGAAATTAAGTGTTTCAATTATACAACACATTGTATATGTCCTTGTGTCAAACAGCTTTCACTACTGAACAATCACTTTTAAGACATAGATATCATTGGTTAAACATCCTGCAATAAAATATCTCTGGGAAATCAAACTAGGTTTGCCATTAAAAATGTTTTCAAATTTGTTAGATGCTGGTAATTGTATCAGATTAGAGTCTTGTATAGCTCTGGTGATAGGAACTCATTTTAAACTAGATTCCAAAATTCTGTGTAAATGATATAGTTTTTAAGTGATAATAATCTAAAAACATGTCATTAAAAATAGAACTCATTAAAGACCTAACTGTAATCCCAGAACATATAAAACTCTTAGAGGAAGACACAGGCAGAATACTCAATGACATAAAACAAAATTCTCTATGGCCCGCCTCCTAGGGTAATGCAAAGAAGAACAAAAATAAACAAGTGGAACCTAATTAAAATTAAAAGCTTTTGGGCCTCCCTGGTGGTCCAGTGGGTAAAGAGTATGCCTTGCAATGCAAGGGGCACCAGTTCAATCCCTGGTCCGTGAAGATCCCACGTGCCATGGAGCAGCTGGAATGATGTGTCCAATTACAAGTCAGTGCTCTGGACCACATGCACCCAGAGCCAGTGCTCTGCAGTGAGAGAGGCCACTGAAATGGGAGGCCTACACAGTCCAAAGAATAAAGATGGATGAAAATAAATAAACAAAAAAATCAATAAAATAGGCCAAAAATTTTACAAAAATTAAGTTTTTTGCACAGCAAAGCAAACTATAAGCAAGGTGAAAAGACAACCCTCAGAATGGAAGAAAATAATAGTAAATGAAACGACTGACAAAAGATTAATTTCCACCATATGCCAAATAAACACCAAAAAAGCAAACAACCAATCAAAAAGTGGGAAAAAACCTAAACAGACATCTCTCCAAAGAAAACAGACAGATGGCCAACAATCACATGAAAAGATGCTCAACATCACTCATCATTAGAGAAATGCAAATCAAAACTACAATGAGATATCACCTCACACCAGTCAGAATGGCCATCATCAAAAAATCTACAAATAATACATGTTGGAGAGGGTTTAAAGAGAAGGGAAGCTTCTTGGGAATGTAAATTGATGCAACCATTGTGGAAGACATCATGGAGATTCTTTAAAAAACTAGGAATAAAACTACCACATGACCCACCAATTCCACTACTAGGCATATACCATGAGGAAACCAAAATTACAATAGCTAGAACATGGAAGCAACCTAGATGTCCATCAACAAATGAATGGATAAAGAAGCTGTTGTACATATATACAATGGAATATTACTCAGTCATAAAAATGAATGCATTTGAGTCAGTTCTAATGAGGCGGATGAACCTAGAACCTATTATAGAGAGTGAAGCGAGTTATAAAGAGAAAGATAAGTATCATACACTAACACATATATATATGGAATGTAGAAAGATGGCTCTGATTGATTTATTTGAAGAGGAACAGTGGAGAAATATTCATAGGCATATGGACATGAGGTGGGGGGGATGCTAGGGAGAAGAGGATAAGATGTATAGAGAGTACAACATAGAAGCATACAGTACCATATGTAAAATAGATAACCATTGGGAACTTGCTTTTTGACTCAGGGAACTCAAATAGTGACTCTTGTAACAAACTGGAGAGGTGGGACAGGGA
The DNA here is from genome assembly GCA_022376925.1 of Tragulus kanchil. NCBI lineage: Eukaryota > Metazoa > Chordata > Mammalia > Artiodactyla > Tragulidae > Tragulus > Tragulus kanchil. The sequence goes on from JAIOJX010000031.1 coordinate 71,685,385, forward strand.
GACAGACAGGAAGGAAGTTCAAAAGGGAGGGGACATATGTATATCTATGACTGATACATGTTGATGTTTGGCAGAAAAAAACAAAATTCTGCAAAGCAATTATTCTCCAATTAAAAATAAATTTTAAAATATCTTAAATAAATATAACCTAAAAAAATAGAGTTTTGTAAATAGGAAAATATGTCTGCAGGTCCTTATCTCAGGGCCCCAACTACCGGTTCTCCTTCCCTTTGAGTAAGAAAATAATAGTAAATGAAACGACTGACAAAAGATTAATTTCCACCATATGCCAAATAAACACCAAAAAAGCAAACAACCAATCAAAAAGTGGGAAAAAACCTAAACAGACATCTCTCCAAAGAAAACAGACAGATGGCCAACAATCACATGAAAAGATGCTCAACATCACTCATCATTAGAGAAATGCAAATCAAAACTACAATGAGATATCACCTCACACCAGTCAGAATGGCCATCATCAAAAAATCTACAAATAATACATGTTGGAGAGGGTTTAAAGAGAAGGGAAGCTTCTTGGGAATGTAAATTGATGCAACCATTGTGGAAGACATCATGGAGATTCTTTAAAAAACTAGGAATAAAACTACCACATGACCCACCAATTCCACTACTAGGCATATACCATGAGGAAACCAAAATTACAATAGCTAGAACATGGAAGCAACCTAGATGTCCATCAACAAATGAATGGATAAAGAAGCTGTTGTACATATATAGAGTGGAGTATTACTCGGTGTGAAAATTGAATGCATTTGAGTCAGTTCTAATGAGGCGGATGAACCTAGAACCTATTATAGAGAGTGAAGCGAGTTATAAAGAGAAAGATAAGTATCATACACTAACACATATATATATGGAATGTAGAAAGATGGCTCTGATTGATTTATTTGAAGAGGAACAGTGGAGAAATATTCATAGGCATATGGACATGAGGTGGGGGGGATGCTAGGGAGAAGAGGATAAGATGTATAGAGAGTACAACATAGAAGCATACAGTACCATATGTAAAATAGATAACCATTGGGAACTTGCTTTTTGACTCAGGGAACTCAAATAGTGACTCTTGTAACAAACTGGAGAGGTGGGACAGGGAGACAGACAGGAAGGAAGTTCAAAAGGGAGGGGACATATGTATATCTATGACTGATACATGTTGATGTTTGGCAGAAAAAAACAAAATTCTGCAAAGCAATTATTCTCCAATTAAAAATAAATTTTAAAATATCTTAAATAAATATAACCTAAAAAAATAGAGTTTTGTAAATAGGAAAATATGTCTGCAGGTCCTTATCTCAGGGCCCCCAACTACCGGTTCTCCTTCCCTTTAGTTGAGAGTTTTTTTCTTTTTTTAATTTTGGCCTCTTTTTTATTGTTTATTTATTTATTTGGCCTGTGTGGGCCTCCCACTGCAGTGGCCTCTCTCGTTGCAGAGCACAGGCTTTGGGCACATGCACTGCATAGCGCTGGCTCATAATTAGACACACCAGTCCAGTCGCTTCATGGCACATGGAATCTTTCCAGGCCAGGGATTGAACTGGCACCCATTGCATTGCGTTTCAAGGCAGACTCTTTGTCCAATGGACCACCAGGAAGCCCTAGCTGAGAGTTTATTTACCTGTGGTATATGAAAGTGTCAGGGTTCATAGAAGAATTTTTGAAGAAGGAAATGGAAACCCACTCCAGTAGTCTTGCCTCAGAAATCCTATGGACAGAAGAGTCTGGCAGACCTCAGTCCATGGGGTCCAAAAGATTTGGACACAGCATAATGACTAAACAACTTGGACCTGTCAAAGTTTATAGAAGAGCCTTCAGAAGTTAAACCAGAAAGCTTTAAAAGGAATAATACTTGGTATGTATGTGTTTTGAGGTTTTTTTTCCTTTTTTAGGAGGATGGTGTATAATCTTAATCCATTGCACAAATCCTGTTACAATTCATATAATTCACTTATGAACATGGGGAAGAAATTAACACCTATAATTTGGGTAGTTTATTTAATAAGGTTAGGCAATGAGTCGGTTATAAGTTGGACCATTATTCACTTTTGTCAAAGGGCAAAAATGGCAGCCAGAGTTTAATCAAGCTGCTGCATGAGTTTGGCTTTGCTCCATCCACAGTGCCCACAGCTCAGCAACCTGTGTATGGACCCCAGTTTACAGCTGAAGGCACAAATGGTCTCACACTTAATACCTGTGACAACAGATACAAGACTGTCTAAAACTAAGATTCTATCTACTATTTCTTCCAATAGTTCAGGGTTGGGGAAGGTGTCAGAATAAAATTGGTGTCAGTAGAGGGAAGAATGTTGATGAGAAAGAACAGGGATGAATTTTTTTGGAAATACTTCACATGTTACAAGTGGCTTGTGGGAGTTGATTTTTTTTGGAAATAGGAAAATATGTCTGCAGGTCCTTATCTCAGGGCCCCCAACTACCGGTTCTCCTTCCCTTTAGTTGAGAGTTTTTTTCTTTTTTTAATTTTGGCCTCTTTTTTATTGTTTATTTATTTATTTGGCCTGTGTGGGCCTCCCACTGCAGTGGCCTCTCTCGTTGCAGAGCACAGGCTTTGGGCACATGCACTGCATAGCGCTGGCTCATAATTAGACACACCAGTCCAGTCGCTTCATGGCACATGGAATCTTTCCAGGCCAGGGATTGAACTGGCACCCATTGCATTGCGTTTCAAGGCAGACTCTTTGTCCAATGGACCACCAGGGAAGCCCTAGCTGAGAGTTTATTTACCTGTGGTATATGAAAGTGTCAGGGTTCATAGAAGAATTTTTGAAGAAGGAAATGGAAACCCACTCCAGTAGTCTTGCCTCAGAAATCCTATGGACAGAAGAGTCTGGCAGACCTCAGTCCATGGGGTCCAAAAGATTTGGACACAGCATAATGACTAAACAACTTGGACCTGTCAAAGTTTATAGAAGAGCCTTCAGAAGTTAAACCAGAAAGCTTTAAAAGGAATAATACTTGGTATGTATGTGTTTTGAGGTTTTTTCCTTTTTTAGGAGGATGGTGTATAATCTTAATCCATTGCACAAATCCTGTTACAATTCATATAATTCACTTATGAACATGGGGAAGAAATTAACACCTATAATTTGGGTAGTTTATTTAATAAGGTTAGGCAATGAGTCGGTTATAAGTTGGACCATTATTCACTTTTGTCAAAGGGCAAAAATGGCAGCCAGAGTTTAATCAAGCTGCTGCATGAGTTTGGCTTTGCTCCATCCACAGTGCCCACAGCTCAGCAACCTGTGTATGGACCCCAGTTTACAGCTGAAGGCACAAATGGTCTCACACTTAATACCTGTGACAACAGATACAAGACTGTCTAAAACTAAGATTCTATCTACTATTTCTTCCAATAGTTCAGGGTTGGGGAAGGTGTCAGAATAAAATTGGTGTCAGTAGAGGGAAGAATGTTGATGAGAAAGAACAGGGATGAATTTTTTTGGAAATACTTCACATGTTACAAGTGGCTTGTGGGAGTTGATTTATAGAGGTAATTTCTTCTAAAATAAATATACTTTTTAAGGCAACAATTCTTCCTTCACAAATTTATTTATTAATTTGATGAGTCCCATAAGATCTTTTAGGGAAGAATATTCTAATGATTCATAGAAAGCAATGCCCCTTTCCTTGCCCTCTAAAAAGTAAATTTTGTGAGTTCTATACTATCTAACTTAAACTGACTGCATGTCCTGTGGTTTTCTTTTTGAGGTGAGGAGTGGAGAGAGAGGGAAAAAGCATTTACATGGAAGCTTTTCCTTTGAATTGTCACTCGATGAACGTGATTTCTCCATATTTTTGCTTCACTGATTGGAAAAGCTAGTAGTTAATGGCCTTTTATTACAAACTTCCTTCCATTCACAGACCAGCAATTAGGCTTGAGCATGCTCTGTGACCCCTGGCTACCTCGCCACTGACTTTGATCAGAATTTTGCTCAGTGACACACATCTAATGACCAGGAGTGGCACGAACTGAACCATCAAGACCCTGATTTATTCCTCAACCCACATCCTTGGCCAAATAGGGGTGTAATTAGTTATTAGGCCAACTGGAATATAATCTGACCTTGTGCTCAGGTTGGGGCAAAAACAAAACCAAAAAACAAGAAAGGTGTGCTTCAGTACAAACAAAAGCTTGAAGACAGTGCAGCAAGAATTCAGCCTCTGGCACTAGCCAGCATGGTTGCTTGTAAGTAAACACACTTTGTGGTCAGTTATGTTGCTTTGTTTCATTTAGCTTTTTTGCTTAATGCAATAGTACCAAGAAAAGACATATGGAAATGAAGAGTTCAGACAAAAAGAAAGATTCTTCTCTAACATTCCAAGCTGGTAGAATCCAAAATTATGAACATGTGATTAGAAAGAGCTCTTAAAGTAGGAAAGAATTGAGGAATGATCACCCGAACTTGAAAAAAAATTCACTAATGCGTAGTAAAAAGCAAAATGGCCCTGACTCACAGTGCCTGATCCAGCTATGCAACCCCAGAGGCAACATAAAATGGAACAACTAAAAATCCTAAAACCTAAAGTTCCACATCAGTGGTCTCAGACTCATTAAGCATCTAGGAATCTTGTTAAATTGCAGATTCTAATTCAGTAGGGACATGACTGATGAGACTTAGCATGCACTCAATGGTGGGATGAGAGTTTCCAGCATTTCTAACAGGCACCCAGGTGAAGTCAATGATGCTGGTTTCTGAACCACACTTAGACTAGATGCTCAGAGAGTAACCATTTTTGACCTGGTTAATCCTCAGATGATCTCAATTTGTCACTTCATTTTGCCTTTAAAGGTATTCTGAAATTTCCAGGTCCAGCATGAGTTCCAAAAAAGAGAAGACAATATTCTCCCATAAAGAATTTAAGAATGAGACTTGGTGAGATAATTTATAAAGCGTCATTTTTCTTATTATCATAGAAAGTTTGGAATATGTTAAAAGGGTAGTCAGAGAAACAAAAAGCACCCATAATCTCATCTTTCAGAAATGGATTTATAACATATTGGTGTTTATTTCTCATTAGAATCCAAGGTGCTTGCACATACCAGGTATTTTCACTTATTATTCACTTTATTATTTACCCAGTGTAGGGTTGCTATAAATGCCACCATCAAAGGATGCTCAAAATGTTTGCATGTTTGAAAATCCCCTTTATAAATCAACATAGATGTCCCCCAATTTTATTGAGCTTTTTGTAAATATGTCATCTAGATTTTAGTTGTATTTATTCAAAATCAGTGGAAAATTTAAACAAAGGAGCAATAAAATAAATTTACCTCCTGAATATTTTAGCATACTACAATTATCCATAAAAGTATTGGTAAACAGAAGGGGATGACTGAGTGTAGAGAACTAAACTGTGTGCACTATTAAGCCTTGAAATTTGACAGTTTCAAGGAGATTAAAGGATACATCCTTGGGACTTCCCTGGCAGTCCAGTGGTTAAGACTGTGCTTCCAAAGCAGGGAACCTGAGTTCAAGCCCTGTTGGGGAACTAAGATCTCACATTCCATGGAACTTGGCTAAAGAAAGTTAAAAAAAAAAAAAAAAGGATATATCCTTAGATTATTTCCCTTTTTTCCTACTGATTAAAGAATAGAACGAGATTGCAAAGTTCTAGAATTCTGTAGCATCTAATTTATGTGAATCATGCAAAAGAACAACTTATACAATGAGCTTTGACTGATGATGATCCTTTTTATGTATGTGGTGTTTGTATGTGTTAGAGAGATGGCATTAACCATGGCTGCTTCTGGGTAATAGGACAGAGGAGGCAAATGCTGAAGACCCAAGAGACAGGTTCAATTGGTGGGTTGGGAAGATACTTCAGAGTAGGAAATGGCAACACAGTCCAGTACTCTTGCCTGAGAAATCTCCTCTGGGACATAGGAGCCTGGTGGGCTACAGTCCATGGGGTCATAAAGAGTCAGACAGAACTGAACAAATGTGCACACAGCCACACACAGTCACAAAATCCAAGTTGTTTTCCATAGAAAAGGGGAAAAAGCATATTAATCTTGGAAGAAGGCAATTGAGGGTTTTAAGGCTAGAGAATTAATAGATATTACCTTCATACATTTCACTACCAGTGTAATCTCAAAGAAGGAACGAGCAGGGTAGCTCCATTTGTTGAACTTACCTTGGCAGGAAAGAGCACTTTCTCTGGCAGTGATCATGTATTTCCCCTGATAAAGGAAAAAATATGTTTGGGAGACCACATGTGAGCTTTAGAAGCCATTATTTTCCTTGAAATCTTGGCCCCAAAGAAAATGCTAGTTTCCATCCAAACAGCAACCCAAATGATGCTTTGTCTGTAATATCATCTAGATTTTAGTTGTATTTATTCAAAATCAGTGGAAAATTTAAACAAAGGAGCAATAAAATAAATTTACCTCCTGAATATTTTAGCATACTACAATTATCCATAAAAGTATTGGTAAACAGAAGGGGATGACTGAGTGTAGAGAACTAAACTGTGTGCACTATTAAGCCTTGAAATTTGACAGTTTCAAGGAGATTAAAGGATACATCCTTGGGACTTCCCTGGCAGTCCAGTGGTTAAGACTGTGCTTCCAAAGCAGGGAACCTGAGTTCAAGCCCTGTTGGGGAACTAAGATCTCACATTCCATGGAACTTGGCTAAAGAAAGTTAAAAAAAAAAAAAAAAGGATATATCCTTAGATTATTTCCCTTTTTTCCTACTGATTAAAGAATAGAACGAGATTGCAAAGTTCTAGAATTCTGTAGCATCTAATTTATGTGAATCATGCAAAAGAACAACTTATACAATGAGCTTTGACTGATGATGATCCTTTTTATGTATGTGGTGTTTGTATGTGTTAGAGAGATGGCATTAACCATGGCTGCTTCTGGGTAATAGGACAGAGGAGGCAAATGCTGAAGACCCAAGAGACAGGTTCAATTGGTGGGTTGGGAAGATACTTCAGAGTAGGAAATGGCAACACAGTCCAGTACTCTTGCCTGAGAAATCTCCTCTGGGACATAGGAGCCTGGTGGGCTACAGTCCATGGGGTCATAAAGAGTCAGACAGAACTGAACAAATGTGCACACAGCCACACACAGTCACAAAATCCAAGTTGTTTTCCATAGAAAAGGGAAATAGCATATTAATCTTGGAAGAAGGCAATTGAGGGTTTTAAGGCTAGAGAATTAATAGATATTACCTTCATACATTTCACTACCAGTGTAATCTCAAAGAAGGAACGAGCAGGGTAGCTCCATTTGTTGAACTTACCTTGGCAGGAAAGAGCACTTTCTCTGGCAGTGATCATGTATTTCCCCTGATAAAGGAAAAAATATGTTTGGGAGACCACATGTGAGCTTTAGAAGCCATTATTTTCCTTGAAATCTTGGCCCCAAAGAAAATGCTAGTTTCCATCCAAACAGCAACCCAAATGATGCTTTGTCTGTAATATCCTTGACATCTACAGATAGATGCAGACAGAGAGATGTAGATAAAAGTATTTTTCAATATTTATGCAATTATTGATGCTAGATAAACAGAATATTCAACAAACAATTGATATTTCCCCCATGCCAGATGGCTTTCCATCATGACACAACCATCATTTCTTTTAGGATACAAACAGTTTTGCAACTGCAGAGGCATAACTCTAGATAAAGTGTTGGGTCTCCAAAGAAATTTAAAGTTAATCTCATCTATCCATACACTCAATTCTAAGAGAATGTATTGTTTTCTCAGCTTTAAGAGGTATCAGGTCTCTCATGACACCATCCCAAACCATTTTAGTCAGAAACAGGTGAAGCAGAGAATGTTATAGAATAACCATACTGGATGAATTTCATGAGCCATCGACAATCATGACACAATCCAAAACTATCTTGCAAAATATTTACATTTCTCAAGAATTGGTTTTGTGAGTTCAGAGGAGTTCTACTGGGAAACTTGCTGAGATTCGGTCATGAACTTTGAATAATGTCAGGAGATTGACCTCTGAATGTGGCGACCAGGTCGACATTCTGCCAGCGATTTCATTTGCTTAGTCACCGTGCAACTGAAAATGAGCAAATACAGATAAAATGTCATGACAGTATGACTCAAGAGAGTCATCCATGTGAAGTAAAACAAGACCATAAACAAAATTGTTTTATCCTGATGTGTGCCTGAACTCCAGTAAGCTACAGTCTCTTGTTCCATTTTGAAGACTTAATCAGGCATTTAGCTTAACACTGTCTCTTCTCTGTTTTCAGAACAGGTGTCCCCAACTTCAGTGACACACCATCCCTTGTCTTCTAGCAGGTCCCCTCTAGGATAGAGGATATCTGTGACTAAGAAAAGAATCAGCTCACAACTGGGATATCCCACAACGAGGGGTTTTGAACATTATCCTTGAAAAATCTTGGCCCCAGGAAAGAGCACTTTCTCTGGCAGTGATCATGTATTTCCTGATAAAGGAAAAATATGTTTGGGAGACCACATGTGAGCTTTAGAAGCCATTATTTTCCTTGAAATCTTGGCCCCAAAGAAAATGCTAGTTTCCATCCAAACAGCAACCCAAATGATGCTTTGTCTGTAATATCCTTGACATCTACAGATAGATGCAGACAGAGAGATGTAGATAAAAGTATTTTTCAATATTTATGCAATTATTGATGCTAGATAAACAGAATATTCAACAAACAATTGATATTTCCCCCATGCCAGATGGCTTTCCATCATGACACAACCATCATTTCTTTTAGGATACAAACAGTTTTGCAACTGCAGAGGCATAACTCTAGATAAAGTGTTGGGTCTCCAAAGAAATTTAAAGTTAATCTCATCTATCCATACACTCAATTCTAAGAGAATGTATTGTTTTCTCAGCTTTAAGAGGTATCAGGTCTCTCATGACACCATCCCAAACCATTTTAGTCAGAAACAGGTGAAGCAGAGAATGTTATAGAATAACCATACTGGATGAATTTCATGAGCCATCGACAATCATGACACAATCCAAAACTATCTTGCAAAATATTTACATTTCTCAAGAATTGGTTTTGTGAGTTCAGAGGAGTTCTACTGGGAAACTTGCTGAGATTCGGTCATGAACTTTGAATAATGTCAGGAGATTGACCTCTGAATGTGGCGACCAGGTCGACATTCTGCCAGCGATTTCATTTGCTTAGTCACCGTGCAACTGAAAATGAGCAAATACAGATAAAATGTCATGACAGTATGACTCAAGAGAGTCATCCATGTGAAGTAAAACAAGACCATAAACAAAATTGTTTTATCCTGATGTGTGCCTGAACTCCAGTAAGCTACAGTCTCTTGTTCCATTTTGAAGACTTAATCAGGCATTTAGCTTAACACTGTCTCTTCTCTGTTTTCAGAACAGGTGTCCCCAACTTCAGTGACACACCATCCCTTGTCTTCTAGCAGGTCCCCTCTAGGATAGAGGATATCTGTGACTAAGAAAAGAATCAGCTCACAACTGGGATATCCCACAACGAGGGGTTTTGTCATAAGTCTGCTTCTGCTGAGGCATAATGGGGTAGGACATTGAAGACAGAAAGGTAAAGAACAGAATTAAAATGTCCCCAGAAAGCACAGGACTTAGGGGGTAGGACTTATGGGGTAGGCCTTAGGGGGTAGGACTTAGGAGGGTAGGGTGAGCAAAATTCTAAGAGAACTGTAAGATTTCTGCTACTGATAATCAAACCCTCTATAACTTCCTCCACTGAAGTATGGCAAAAGTGATGGCATGAACAATAATATGGGACTTTTTACACTTTAAAAATCCTGGATTTTCTTTTAATATGCAAGGTAGAGTTTACACTGTAAATAATAGATATGGGAAATGTGTTTAATGATAGAAGAGTCCACTTTTCTGCCCAAGCCCCACAATCATTACCCTATGATCTGACATAGCCAGCAAGGAATATGCTGGTGAAGTCCTTGAGAAAGTTCTTGATCTACTTCCCCTGCCCCAACAGGGTTTAGAGGCCAGAGTGAGTGAGTGAAAGTTGCTCAGTCATGTCTGACTTTTTGCAGCTCCATGGTCTTCCCATGGGATTCTCCAGGTAAAAATACTGGGATGGGCTGCCATTCCCTTCTCCAGGAATCTTCCCCACCCAGGAATTGAACCCAGGTCTCCTGCATGGCAGGCAGATTCTTTACCATCTCCTCTATCAGGAGACCAGAAAGCAGAAAACAAGATCCCAAGGGATTTGAGAATAATGTCAGGAGATTGACCTCTGAATGTGGCGACCAGGTCGACATTCTGCCAGCGATTTCATTTGCTTAGTCACCGTGCAACTGAAAATGAGCAAATACAGATAAAATGTCATGACAGTATGACTCAAGAGAGTCATCCATGTGAAGTAAAACAAGACCATAAACAAAATTGTTTTATCCTGATGTGTGCCTGAACTCCAGTAAGCTACAGTCTCTTGTTCCATTTTGAAGACTTAATCAGGCATTTAGCTTAACACTGTCTCTTCTCTGTTTTCAGAACAGGTGTCCCCAACTTCAGTGACACACCATCCCTTGTCTTCTAGCAGGTCCCCTCTAGGATAGAGGATATCTGTGACTAAGAAAAGAATCAGCTCACAACTGGGATATCCCACAACGAGGGGTTTTGTCATAAGTCTGCTTCTGCTGAGGCATAATGGGGTAGGACATTGAAGACAGAAAGGTAAAGAACAGAATTAAAATGTCCCCAGAAAGCACAGGACTTAGGGGGTAGGACTTATGGGGTAGGCCTTAGGGGGTAGGACTTAGGAGGGTAGGGTGAGCAAAATTCTAAGAGAACTGTAAGATTTCTGCTACTGATAATCAAACCCTCTATAACTTCCTCCACTGAAGTATGGCAAAAGTGATGGCATGAACAATAATATGGGACTTTTTACACTTTAAAAATCCTGGATTTTCTTTTAATATGCAAGGTAGAGTTTACACTGTAAATAATAGATATGGGAAATGTGTTTAATGATAGAAGAGTCCACTTTTCTGCCCAAGCCCCACAATCATTACCCTATGATCTGACATAGCCAGCAAGGAATATGCTGGTGAAGTCCTTGAGAAAGTTCTTGATCTACTTCCCCTGCCCCAACAGGGTTTAGAGGCCAGAGTGAGTGAGTGAAAGTTGCTCAGTCATGTCTGACTTTTTGCAGCTCCATGGTCTTCCCATGGGATTCTCCAGGTAAAAATACTGGGATGGGCTGCCATTCCCTTCTCCAGGAATCTTCCCCACCCAGGAATTGAACCCAGGTCTCCTGCATGGCAGGCAGATTCTTTACCATCTCCTCTATCAGGAGACCAGAAAGCAGAAAACAAGCTCCCAAGGGATTTGAGAATAAGCTGAAATACAGCTGTTCCAGTTCTTACAAGGATCTTTGGAAGGAGGAGGAGGAGGAGGAGGAAATGGGTTTCTGTCACACAGAGACTCTCCCCATCTATGCCGTGTGGCAGCATCCACAGAAACAAACAGAATCTGTGAGGCTACAGAAGACCTGAGACAGCCTGGACAGCTCCTGGAGCTCTAAGATGGAGAACTTCCAGAATTCCTCATTCACAGAGAAAGACGGGGGATGATTGCATTAAGAAAACTTAAAGACCCTTTGTCATCAGGCAGCCCTCCATGCCTCTTCCAAATCTGATGATCTGGGTCTCTATAACAGGCACCCACAGCAAGGTTGAGAAGAGAAACTGAAGTCAAAGTCAAGTGACAGAGCAGAGATGAATTTATCCTCCTCCATTATATGGTATAACTCACCTTCTGTTTAGCTTAGGGTTTAATTCCTGGCCCCAAGCACATGGAGGAAAGTCAAAACACTTATAGATTTCTTTCTCCGAATGCCCTGTGTTCTACTTTCCTTTGCTATGTCATCTAATATATTGCCACATTCCTTAGTTGACAGTTTTGGAGCCTTTGCTTCTTTCTTTCCACATCTAGATTCTTCTAGGAAATCCACAGTTCCTCATCTATTGGCAGTGCAGTGAGCCACAGAAAGATGACTTATGGGCACGTGGTGCCTGCCCATTTTGATACAAATGACTAAGCAGCATATTTTCTTCAGTGGTGGAGTGGGATTAGCACTCTGTGACAGGGCTCTAGGAATGTAGATCAACTCAAACTTGTTAAAACAGTGGCCCACATCCCCAAAGAGACAATTGGCCTTTTGTGAAGCAATTTGCAAGTATCAAGTTCCATCCTTTAAAACTGACTTTGCCCTGTTATTATATGATTAGCAGAGTCAACAGCACCATATTTTCACTTAACTCACATTCTTTTATAACATCTCAAATCAGGCTTTGCATGTGATTCTGAAATACAACAGTTCCTCAAGGTCTGTCAGTTATTCACCTGCCCAGGGGGACAGTGCCAGGGTGCCCTGATGCAGAGCATCACCGCAGTTGGTACAGTACCCTAGATATGGTTTCTACAATATAAGTCGGCATTTTAAATAACATGTTAACTATTTATTACAGTAAAGGCATATGATAAAAATTTGCAAAGTATCCCTGACTATTATTTTCTTTTCAAATTCAGAATAGATGCTCCATAGTTTGGGATTGTACTCAGGTGGTAACCGTTAAAAAGCTTGAGCAAAGCTTTAGAGAGATGCTTTCCCAGATTTATGCAACGTGGTTAGGATGAAGCAGAGGTCTTTAAATACTTTGTGCCTTCTGTAAAGAACATCTTCAAAGTGCATATTATCAAATGTTTCTTTCCATATATACCAATCACAACCCTAAACTGGACGGCGTATCTTTTTCCTACACCTCTTTAGCTCCTTTGTATTGAATATACAGAGATTTTATGGCTCTTGGAAGTTCAGTTTAACAGTAGAGGTATTTCCTCTATGTGATTTGAAGGAACTTGAGGGCAGTGACATGGAACTGATCATAACTTCTTGAATGCACTGCTTTGCGGTGTATAGAAAAATTCTTTGCATGTATTTCTTGCTCAATAAATATTTTTGAACGAGTGAATGAACAAATGAAGTTAAATGTAAACCAAGATGACCCAATGAGCTGTATTCTGACTGTTACTAGTTTCTTCCAAATGAGTCTGGTCTTTGATGTCTTCTAGAATATCCAAGTTCTCTTCCCATCTATTTAGGCATTTTTGCAGTGAGCCACAGAAAGATGACTTATGGGCACGTGGTGCCTGCCCATTTTGATACAAATGACTAAGCAGCATATTTTCTTCAGTGGTGGAGTGGGATTAGCACTCTGTGACAGGGCTCTAGGAATGTAGATCAACTCAAACTTGTTAAAACAGTGGCCCACATCCCCAAAGAGACAATTGGCCTTTTGTGAAGCAATTTGCAAGTATCAAGTTCCATCCTTTAAAACTGACTTTGCCCTGTTATTATATGATTAGCAGAGTCAACAGCACCATATTTTCACTTAACTCACATTCTTTTATAACATCTCAAATCAGGCTTTGCATGTGATTCTGAAATACAACAGTTCCTCAAGGTCTGTCAGTTATTCACCTGCCCAGGGGGACAGTGCCAGGGTGCCCTGATGCAGAGCATCACCGCAGTTGGTACAGTACCCTAGATATGGTTTCTACAATATAAGTCGGCATTTTAAATAACATGTTAACTATTTATTACAGTAAAGGCATATGATAAAAATTTGCAAAGTATCCCTGACTATTATTTTCTTTTCAAATTCAGAATAGATGCTCCATAGTTTGGGATTGTACTCAGGTGGTAACCGTTAAAAAGCTTGAGCAAAGCTTTAGAGAGATGCTTTCCCAGATTTATGCAACGTGGTTAGGATGAAGCAGAGGTCTTTAAATACTTTGTGCCTTCTGTAAAGAACATCTTCAAAGTGCATATTATCAAATGTTTCTTTCCATATATACCAATCACAACCCTAAACTGGACGGCGTATCTTTTTCCTACACCTCTTTAGCTCCTTTGTATTGAATATACAGAGATTTTATGGCTCTTGGAAGTTCAGTTTAACAGTAGAGGTATTTCCTCTATGTGATTTGAAGGAACTTGAGGGCAGTGACATGGAACTGATCATAACTTCTTGAATGCACTGCTTTGCGGTGTATAGAAAAATTCTTTGCATGTATTTCTTGCTCAATAAATATTTTTGAACGAGTGAATGAACAAATGAAGTTAAATGTAAACCAAGATGACCCAATGAGCTGTATTCTGACTGTTACTAGTCTTCACTGAGTCTGTCTTTGACCATATCCCATATACTGAGGTCAAATGCACCAAGGAAGCTGAAAACAGAATTTCCCAGATGCTTAACCAGTAGGTTGGATGCAGGTTAGGTCCATCTCTGCCTTGTTCTGCATTTTATACCCATGGCACCTTTCACTGTGGAAGAATTACTGCATTTCAACGTCAATGTTCGAGTCAAACAGACTCGGTGTGTGGTTAAGTCTAAGCAGAAGCAAGTGAGTATGAATAAACTTAATTCAAAAACAGATGTTTAGTGGCAATTTCTGACAGGAAGCAACAGCCTTGCACCTGCTACTGATGCTTTCACCCAGCAAACTCTTGCAACTCTGCTCATTTCCCACAGGACACTATGAATGAGATCCAAGTCCTATTCATTCTTTTCAAACTTGAGGTGTCTTCTTCCTGATGTTCCTCTTCATATTTGGTTTATGCTCCATGTCTACAGAAAGAGTAAGATCACACAGTGGCTTTTGTTTCATGTTTTGTGTGTGTATTAATGCACCTGGCGAAGAAACTCCTTTTGAGTGCCTTTCTATGTGACACACACGAGCTGGGTGCTGAGAAACAATAAAAGGAGACAGAGAATCCTCTCCTAGTTTCATTGTAGAGGCACACAAGGTCAAGTACACTGCCAATTTCATGGGTCCTTAAGGGAACCTAGCATGCACAATTTTTTATTAAAAAAAGAAAAAAAGAAAAAAAGAAAGAAATTCTTATTTCAGACCCAAGAGATGAATGACGTCTTTGTTCCAACAGAGGATCTAAAGCTTTTGTATAGAATCTGGAAAAATGAGGACTTTTTTGTTCGGTGTCCCCGTTTGATTTTGATAGTGGAAATATTGCTTGCAAATTTGGTTTTACTTCTTAAGATTAAGTAAGTATACACGTAGCAAAAAAGAAAAAAAATCAGGAGGTGTGAGATCCTCAGATAATGTACAAGAATTGAACATGTTTTTATTTTTTCTTCTGAATGTACTATGTCCCATTAGTATGTAAAACGAATAGTGTCTTTAAAGATGGCCATTAAAAAATACTTTAGTCTATCTTTTCATCTATCAACCAACAGGAAGCATTTCTCAAGCTGTGACTCAGGAACAAATTTCACAAGAACTTTCAGTACAGAATATTTTTGAATGAGTTATGTTTGTCTTGATGGACCTTTAAGGAACCTGTCATTGTACTTCTTCCCTTTGCTGCTATTCTATTTTTTTCCTTTGTCTCCAATATGAAATCATTAGCAATCCTTTCTACAGTTCTGACAACAAAGCCTCAGATCTTATCAAGTGAGAGGACTTCTGGGAAGTGTTGAGGTCTCACTCAGAAGAGGCACAGACCAGTCCTCTAACATTTGACCAAATAAAACTGAGTCACATGACCTCACCTGTAGCAAAGGAGTCTGGGAAACATATTCTAGCCTTCAGGACCCTTGTATTTCACATGGAAGGATGGAAGATGGATTGTAGTAGATAATCACACTGGTGATCATCCCCACCACAACTACATACTTACAGTATCTTATGATACTAATGGTATCTCCCTCTGAGGTACAGATAGGATGATGAAAACAGACAAAAAATATTTTTTTAAATGATACTTAATAATTTCACATGACAAAGATATTTCATTTAGCTACTGGAAACTGTAATCTTATGTGAAATCAGGATGAGACACAGCCTCAAGAACAAATTATGTAAGAATTAACATCATCTATTTCCATTTATTACTTTAAACCTAAGTTATGAAAAACACTGACTAGTCCTTCCAAACCAATAGCTATGTGATTTTAAATGTAGAAGAAAAAATATAAACGCCTACATTCTGTGTTGTCTGTAATTCAATGCAGAGTTTTATTCTTCACCAGTAACATTATTAATACATCATCAAATTCAGTCATCCTGAGAAAGGAACCAACTTCTTTTATTGCTACAACTTCCTCTTCTAGGCTGCCCTCATCATACATACAAAATGTTATTTGCCCAGAGAAAGGATGCTGTCATTTTCATGGTACTGTACATACATTTTGTTTTCCAGATAGGCACTATGTGAGCTATGGAAAAGAGCAGTTTTTTTCAATGACAATGCATGACAGAAGCCAAAAGGTTTTAAAGCAAATGCACAAATGTGTCATCTAGTAGTTCATCAACCAGCCCTTGTCACGCTGATAAACCCTTTATCTCGCTTTCCCAGATTTTAATCACTAGCTTGGTTTGCATGATTCTTGTGTCACTGTAGCCACCGACCTAATGGGGGTTCTTTATGCCCTGAGAAATCAACTCATTTGGGCCTAAATCTCGTTTTTTTTTGTAACCTGCACCCCATTCTATTTTTTCCTTTGTCTCCAATATGAAATCATTAGCAATCCTTTCTACAGTTCTGACAACAAAGCCTCAGATCTTATCAAGTGAGAGGACTTCTGGGAAGTGTTGAGGTCTCACTCAGAAGAGGCACAGACCAGTCCTCTAACATTTGACCAAATAAAACTGAGTCACATGACCTCACCTGTAGCAAAGGAGTCTGGGAAACATATTCTAGCCTTCAGGACCCTTGTATTTCACATGGAAGGATGGAAGATGGATTGTAGTAGATAATCACACTGGTGATCATCCCCACCACAACTACATACTTACAGTATCTTATGATACTAATGGTATCTCCCTCTGAGGTACAGATAGGATGATGAAAACAGACAGAAAATATTTTTTCAAATGATACTTAATAATTTCACATGACAAAGATATTTCATTTAGCTACTGGAAACTGTAATCTTATGTGAAATCAGGATGAGACACAGCCTCAAGAACAAATTATGTAAGAATTAACATCATCTATTTCCATTTATTACTTTAAACCTAAGTTATGAAAAACACTGACTAGTCCTTCCAAACCAATAGCTATGTGATTTTAAATGTAGAAGAAAAAATATAAACGCCTACATTCTGTGTTGTCTGTAATTCAATGCAGAGTTTTATTCTTCACCAGTAACATTATTAATACATCATCAAATTCAGTCATCCTGAGAAAGGAACCAACTTCTTTTATTGCTACAACTTCCTCTTCTAGGCTGCCCTCATCATACATACAAAATGTTATTTGCCCAGAGAAAGGATGCTGTCATTTTCATGGTACTGTACATACATTTTGTTTTCCAGATAGGCACTATGTGAGCTATGGAAAAGAGCAGTTTTTTTCAATGACAATGCATGACAGAAGCCAAAAGGTTTTAAAGCAAATGCACAAATGTGTCATCTAGTAGTTCATCAACCAGCCCTTGTCACGCTGATAAACCCTTTATCTCGCTTTCCCAGATTTTAATCACTAGCTTGGTTTGCATGATTCTTGTGTCACTGTAGCCACCGACCTAATGGGGGTTCTTTATGCCCTGAGAAATCAACTCATTTGGGCCTAAATGAAACATTTCACTGTTTTGTTTTATCTCCCATTCTATTCACATTAACATAATAGCTTTTAATTGGATTGTATCTGTGATTAGAGTCAGCAAAGGTGGCATCCTCTCAAAGGAAATTGACTGCAAGGCAAACTGCTGAGACTCCACCTGGGAACAGCTTTTCAGCTCTTGCTCCAGGGAGAGATGGGCTCAGAAATTCAGCTTCAAGGGTCCCCTGATAGCTCATGTCTCCTAACAGTAGAGTCTGCTACATTTATGATCAGGGTTCACACACCCACATATCTGAAACATTTGGGTAGCATTCAAATGCATGTTCTCAAAAATAAGAGTGTTTACCAAAGGATCTGAAAAGAGTGAGTTCTTACACAATTTTAGAGATGGAGGAGGACTTCCTGGGTCTGATGCCCAAAGCAGAATCTAAAGATCAGGTGACTGTCACATATAATTACAAGGACACATAATGCATCTATATTCAGAAGAGTATAAATAGAATTACAGCAAAATAGAAAATATATGTAATTTATATTACCACCAAAGGGTTATTTTTCTTAATATATACATCCTCACAAATTAATAGAAAAAGTACAAATGGCATACGTGAATAAATGGTATAAAAAGAAACTTGCTAAGGAAGCACAGATATCCAATACATATGCTACAAAAAATATTATTCTTTAAGACTGGAAGATGTTCAAATTAAGATGATAGTTTTTACCTTTCAAATACATAAGTAAATAACAAGGAGTTGGGGTATTGAGAGAACAGAGTATAAATGTTTTCAATACTAAGCATATTTAACAAATTATTTCTAACAACTAAATAAGAAAATAAAGTTAAGGGATGCAGATTGCAAAGGAAGAAGCAAAATTGTCTCTTCACAAATATGTGTACATATTTACATACATAGAAAATTCTAAGGAATCTACTGATGACTATTAAAGTTAATAAAACAGTTGAGCAAGATTGCAGAATGCCAGATCATTATACAAATTCACCTGTATTTCTACACTCTGACCAAGAGCAATCTGAAAAATGAAATGTGGAAGACAATTCAATTTATAATAGTGTAACAAAGAATGAAATACTTAGAATAAATTTAGCAAAGGAAGTGCAAGATTTGCATATTGAAGGTTGAAAAATAGTGATGAAAGGAATTAAAGGAGACTTAAAGAAGTAGAGGCATCCTGTGTTTGTGAATTTGAAGACGTAATATGGTTGATAAAGCAGTGCAGCCCCCAAATTGATCTATTGGTTCAATGGAATCCATGTCCAAACCCTAACTGCCTGTTCTATAGAAATTGATAAGCTGATTCTGAAATTCATATGGAAATTCAAACAACCAAGAGCCAAAGAGCCCTCTATAATTACAATAATAATAATAATTTTAAAATATCATATTGAAGAACACCTCTTTATTATATTTTTATAATCAGTGTTATCTATTATAACATTTACTTATTTGAATTTATAACAAAACTACAAGTATCAAGACTGTGTATTCCTGGCATAAAAATAGGCCCATAGATGAATGGAGTAGAATTTAAAATCCAGAAATAAACTTGTTCATTGATGCTCCATTAGTTTTTTAAATCTTTTTATTTTACATTGGTATATAACCAATTAACAATGTTGTGGTAGTTTTAGGTAGACAGTAAAGGGACTCAGCCATACATAAATATATGTGCCCATTCTCCCTCAAGTCCTCTCCCATCCAGGCTGCCAAATAACATTGACTGCTCCATTAGTCTTTGACCAGTAAATGCACAAGGAACCAGGTAGTATCATACCCCATTTTAGAGGTATTACTTCTATGTTCTCCTCAAATGCTAGTGCAAAAATTATCAGAGTATAAATGTTTTCAATACTAAGCATATTTAACAAATTATTTCTAACAACTAAATAAGAAAATAAAGTTAAGGGATGCAGATTGCAAAGGAAGAAGCAAAATTGTCTCTTCACAAATATGTGTACATATTTACATACATAGAAAATTCTAAGGAATCTACTGATGACTATTAAAGTTAATAAAACAGTTGAGCAAGATTGCAGAATGCCAGATCATTATACAAATTCACCTGTATTTCTACACTCTGACCAAGAGCAATCTGAAAAATGAAATGTGGAAGACAATTCAATTTATAATAGTGTAACAAAGAATGAAATACTTAGAATAAATTTAGCAAAGGAAGTGCAAGATTTGCATATTGAAGGTTGAAAAATAGTGATGAAAGGAATTAAAGGAGACTTAAAGAAGTAGAGGCATCCTGTGTTTGTGAATTTGAAGACGTAATATGGTTGATAAAGCAGTGCAGCCCCCAAATTGATCTATTGGTTCAATGGAATCCATGTCCAAACCCTAACTGCCTGTTCTATAGAAATTGATAAGCTGATTCTGAAATTCATATGGAAATTCAAACAACCAAGAGCCAAAGAGCCCTCTATAATTACAATAATAATAATAATTTTAAAATATCATATTGAAGAACACCTCTTTATTATATTTTTATAATCAGTGTTATCTATTATAACATTTACTTATTTGAATTTATAACAAAACTACAAGTATCAAGACTGTGTATTCCTGGCATAAAAATAGGCCCATAGATGAATGGAGTAGAATTTAAAATCCAGAAATAAACTTGTTCATTGATGCTCCATTAGTTTTTTAAATCTTTTTATTTTACATTGGTATATAACCAATTAACAATGTTGTGGTAGTTTTAGGTAGACAGTAAAGGGACTCAGCCATACATAAATATATGTGCCCATTCTCCCTCAAGTCCTCTCCCATCCAGGCTGCCAAATAACATTGACTGCTCCATTAGTCTTTGACCAGTAAATGCACAAGGAACCAGGTAGTATCATACCCCATTTTAGAGGTATTACTTCTATGTTCTCCTCAAATGCTAGTGCAAAAAATTCTCCTCCTTTGACTCAAAGAACACTAGAAGTCTATCACAAAAACCAGCTCAGGTGTATAGATGACTATTGTCCACCTCCTATAACATTGCATCAGATACACAGAATAACCCATGTAGAGATCTGTCAGAAAGGAAACACTGAAGAATATCTTATTCCCTTTCCCACTGAAAGATGGAAAGTCAAAATGTAACAAAATTTAGAAGTCAAATGTTTTCCCACAGTAATTACAACAATTAAATTCAATTTTTTCTATTCCTTGAATGGATTCACTTATTTGTTTCAGCTAAATGCATTTTCTGAACCAACTAGGTGTCTCATACTAGGCTAGCACTAGAAATATAAGTGAAAGTCACTCAGTTGTGTCTGACTCTTTGCAACCCCATGGATTGTAGCCTGCCAGACTCTTCTGTCCATGGAATTCTCCAGGCAAGAATGGTAGAATGGGTAGCCATTTCCTTCTCCAGGGGATCTTCTCAGTCCAGGGATTGAATCCAGGTCTCCTATATTGCAGGTGGATTATTTACCATCTGAGCCACCAGGGAAGCCCATATAGAAGTAAGATACATTGTAACAAGTATAATAAAAGTATATAGATGCAATATAAGCATCATTGCAGGGTTTAGTATTGCTACAAAGGGAGCATTATCAATTCTATGGAACAAAGAGAAGGTTCAAGGAACTTGAACATAATTCCACAGTCAATGATGAGTTCCCAATTCAGAAAGAATAAATTCTTGTTGCTCTGGCCTGTGGTCCAGAGGAATTAAACACGGCTGACTTGATGTCACTACAAGTGAAGCAACATTATTTCTACCCTGTAAAATATAATAATAGCCATTAGAGAAATTTTCTGCAAGCTTTATTAGCAGTTGTAAACTAAACATATACTTATAAAAATGGCCACTTAAAATGCCAATTTTATGAATGTTTATAATAATCAAAGTGAAAAAGGATTAACAAGCCTAAGAGGATGGTGATAAAGAATGGCAAAATAATTCAGTGTCAGTATGAACAAGACCTAGGTATTTACAAAATATTAATAATACTTTGTGCTTATTACATTTTATAAAAGAAATTTAAAAGTTAGGAAGTTTATTACCAAAAAGGTGAGAGGCAGATTGTTGATCAATATCTCTAACTGAACCAAAGCCAAATGGAAATTATCTTGTGTTTCCTGGGCTGACCGTCCATTCTGTTTCTCAGCAAAGACTGGGCAGATCTTCCTTTTGACAACTGCGTAAGAAAATGTCACGGATATTTCAAATAATCTCATTTTGAGTTTCCTTTTAGCAAAATCCAGCCTTTCTATGCATTACTCTCAAATTAACATACTTATAAGTCAGTATAATTTTTTATTTCTGATCATGAATGCTGAATTTACACACATCTTTTGAATAAGCACTGTGCAGGCAGGTTCAATAGTCATAGAAGTAACTTTGGTATTGTCATACATGATCCATCCATTCTGTAAGGATGTTATGACAAGGTAATAACAGCACAGAGTTATAATTTTACCTCCTATGTGAGCAAATTCTTCACATCCAAAATGCAGAAAAATGGTGACAGATTCTGTCAAGTATAACTAAAAGGCAAGAATGGTAGAATGGGTAGCCATTTCCTTCTCCAGGGATCTTCTCAGTCCAGGGATTGAATCCAGGTCTCCTATATTGCAGGTGGATTATTTACCATCTGAGCCACCAGGAAGCCCATATAGAAGTAAGATACATTGTAACAAGTATAATAAAAGTATATAGATGCAATATAAGCATCATTGCAGGGTTTAGTATTGCTACAAAGGGAGCATTATCAATTCTATGGAACAAAGAGAAGGTTCAAGGAACTTGAACATAATTCCACAGTCAATGATGAGTTCCCAATTCAGAAAGAATAAATTCTTGTTGCTCTGGCCTGTGGTCCAGAGGAATTAAACACGGCTGACTTGATGTCACTACAAGTGAAGCAACATTATTTCTACCCTGTAAAATATAATAATAGCCATTAGAGAAATTTTCTGCAAGCTTTATTAGCAGTTGTAAACTAAACATATACTTATAAAAATGGCCACTTAAAATGCCAATTTTATGAATGTTTATAATAATCAAAGTGAAAAAGGATTAACAAGCCTAAGAGGATGGTGATAAAGAATGGCAAAATAATTCAGTGTCAGTATGAACAAGACCTAGGTATTTACAAAATATTAATAATACTTTGTGCTTATTACATTTTATAAAAGAAATTTAAAAGTTAGGAAGTTTATTACCAAAAAGGTGAGAGGCAGATTGTTGATCAATATCTCTAACTGAACCAAAGCCAAATGGAAATTATCTTGTGTTTCCTGGGCTGACCGTCCATTCTGTTTCTCAGCAAAGACTGGGCAGATCTTCCTTTTGACAACTGCGTAAGAAAATGTCACGGATATTTCAAATAATCTCATTTTGAGTTTCCTTTTAGCAAAATCCAGCCTTTCTATGCATTACTCTCAAATTAACATACTTATAAGTCAGTATAATTTTTTATTTCTGATCATGAATGCTGAATTTACACACATCTTTTGAATAAGCACTGTGCAGGCAGGTTCAATAGTCATAGAAGTAACTTTGGTATTGTCATACATGATCCATCCATTCTGTAAGGATGTTATGACAAGGTAATAACAGCACAGAGTTATAATTTTACCTCCTATGTGAGCAAATTCTTCACATCCAAAATGCAGAAAAATGGTGACAGATTCTGTCATGTTAGGATTTTCTTAATATGCTAAAAAAAGATGTCTCATTTTCTTAAAGTTTAAAGATACAATTAAGGGAACAAGATTATCTTTCCTGAGACCCACAACCCCAGAACCCATTCATATTAAAGATGGGCTACTGTAAAGGAGATGGTAATAGTTGCCAGCATCTTTCTTTCTTTTTAACTTTTTAGCTTATGAAAATGTGATAACCCATTTCCAGGAGACTTAGAAAATACAGAACAAAGTTGCATATAGTTCCACTACCTATTACAATTATTTTTAAGTAGTTAAAGATTTTTAGTTGGAGTTTCAAAATCAAATTCTCAAAAATTAATAGAATAGATAGAAAAGTAAAATACAGTAAAGCTGAAAAGCATTATGAACCAATTCAACGTAATTATGATTTATACAATATTCATACAACACCAGGATACAAATTCTATTCTAGTTCCTATAGACTATAAACCTGGAGACACTGGAACATATCCAGGGACATAGGGTGCAAAGGTTTCATGGTCTAAACGTATTGAAATCATACAGTCTGTTGTCTTATCACTGTGGAATTATGTTAGAA
This sequence comes from Tragulus kanchil, assembly GCA_022376925.1. Classification (NCBI taxonomy): domain Eukaryota; kingdom Metazoa; phylum Chordata; class Mammalia; order Artiodactyla; family Tragulidae; genus Tragulus; species Tragulus kanchil. Next base: position 71,709,233 of record JAIOJX010000031.1, read on the forward strand.
ATCAATATCAAAAGATATCTGAAAATAACCGATGTATTTTCAAGTGCCGTGTGACAATTACCAAGAGAGATCTTTGACTTTGCCATTGAAGGCTTCAGTTCAAATTCTGAAAAACACAGAGGGCGATTGCAGAGAAGAAAGCATTTAAATGAAAATTATCTTGTGTTGCCTGGGCTGAACGTCCATTCTGTTTCTCAGCAAAGACTGGGCAGATCTTCCTTTTGACAACTGCGTAAGAAAATGTCACGGATATTTCAAATAATCTCATTTTGAGTTTCCTTTTAGCAAAATCCAGCCTTTCTATGCATTACTCTCAAATTAACATACTTATAAGTCAGTATAATTTTTTATTTCTGATCATGAATGCTGAATTTACACACATCTTTTGAATAAGCACTGTGCAGGCAGGTTCAATAGTCATAGAAGTAACTTTGGTATTGTCATACATGATCCATCCATTCTGTAAGGATGTTATGACAAGGTAATAACAGCACAGAGTTATAATTTTACCTCCTATGTGAGCAAATTCTTCACATCCAAAATGCAGAAAAATGGTGACAGATTCTGTCATGTTAGGATTTTCTTAATATGCTAAAAAAAGATGTCTCATTTTCTTAAAGTTTAAAGATACAATTAAGGGAACAAGATTATCTTTCCTGAGACCCACAACCCCAGAACCCATTCATATTAAAGATGGGCTACTGTAAAGGAGATGGTAATAGTTGCCAGCATCTTTCTTTCTTTTTAACTTTTTAGCTTATGAAAATGTGATAACCCATTTCCAGGAGACTTAGAAAATACAGAACAAAGTTGCATATAGTTCCACTACCTATTACAATTATTTTTAAGTAGTTAAAGATTTTTAGTTGGAGTTTCAAAATCAAATTCTCAAAAATTAATAGAATAGATAGAAAAGTAAAATACAGTAAAGCTGAAAAGCATTATGAACCAATTCAACGTAATTATGATTTATACAATATTCATACAACACCAGGATACAAATTCTATTCTAGTTCCTATAGACTATAAACCTGGAGACACTGGAACATATCCAGGGACATAGGGTGCAAAGGTTTCATGGTCTAAACGTATTGAAATCATACAGTCTGTTGTCTTATCACTGTGGAATTATGTTAGAAATCAATATCAAAAGATATCTGAAAATAACCGATGTATTTTCAAGTGCCGTGTGACAATTACCAAGAGAGATCTTTGACTTTGCCATTGAAGGCTTCAGTTAAGCTCAAATTCTGAAAAAACACAGAGGGCGATTGCAGAGAAGAAAGCATTTAAATGAAAAATGAATATAAAAATGAGAAATTAATATCAAAAACACTTTAAAACCCCATGTATTTGAAAATTAAATTAGGGGTGTATTTAAGAAACCATAACAAGAGAAATTAGAAAATATTTGTGACAGAATTAAAAACAAAGAGAATTTATCAGAATTTGTTGCATGCAACTGAAGTTTAAAGATACAGCTCAATGCAGCTAAATATAATGTGAAATCTTGAATAAGGTATGAGAACAAGTAATGGACAGTAGCATAAAATTGTGTGTGTTATCTTTTGAATGCCCATTGTATTTGTATGCTTAGTATTAAGTCAAGTGCTTTCCATAATGTCATATATTTCATATGGCACTTTAAAATAACCCTGTAAGGGAAATATTACTGTCTTCTTTTAACAAAAAAAGGAGCAGACTTGGAACTTGTAGCATTAACTTAACAAAACGGCACAAATAGGGGGCAGAGAAGTGAGATTTAAACCAAAACCCACCAACCTCCAAAGCAGATTTTCAAGGACTTCACATTAACTTCACATCACAAATAAGAGTTGAGATTTGGTGTCAATCTTTTGCCTCTCTTGGCCTGAGGGGTTGTTTTGTTTTATTTTTGTATCTTGGCCTAAACTTTTTCTTTGTTTGTTTGTTTTTGAGATAAGGAAAATGGCTTTATTCAAAAAACAGCTGACCAAGAAGATGGCAGGCTTGCACTTGAAAATAACCATCATATTGGGGGATCTGGATGTCAGGTTCTTTAATAGATCAGAGATGGAGGATATGAGGAAGCAAAGGAAAAAGACCATTAATTTTGCAAATCTCTCTTAGAATGGCAGGTCTCAGACAGGGGATATATTAATTTCTCTGTTCCTGCCATCTACAGGTGGACAGAACTCTAAGCAAAGGCATTTTAGTTTACAGTCAAGCAGAGGGGCAGCAACAAAAAGCAAGTCACGAAACAGTTTGCAACATAGAATCAGAAGGGTCTCTTTTCTGCAACAGGAGTTAGACTTCCACTTATTCTTGATACCTTTCCCTGTCCTGCTTTTGTTCCTTCTGAGGCTCAGAAAAGTTTTCTTCTGCTTACCTTAAAATATATTTCAGTTTTATTCTTATTGTTTGATTTATTTTTATTTTATTTATTTTTTTACTTTTACAGAGTTTATTGTTTACTGTCACACATCAACCCAGACCCTATTATACAGAGTGAAGTAAGACAGAGAAAGATACATATTGTATACTAACACATATATATACATATGAACTCTAGAAAGATGGTACTAATAAATGTTTATGCAGAGCAGCAGTGGAGAAACAGAATAGAGAACAGATTTATGGACATTGAGAGGAGGAATAGGTGATATGTATGAAAAGAGTAACATGGAAACTTACATTACCATATGTAAAATAGACCACCAATGGGAATCTGCTGTAAGACTAAGGGAACTCAAACAGGGCCTCAGTAATAAGCTAGAGGGTTGGGATGGGGGGTGGAGATGGAAGGAAAGCTTCAAAGGGAAGGGATATATGTGTACCTGCGGGTGATTCTGGCCAGAGTTTTATGACCTGGTGAAGGGTGATAATCGCTACACGGACCCCTCTTTCAAAAAGGAGCAGACTAGGGGAAAAGGAGAAGTGAAAACCAAAACCCACCAACCTCCAAAGCAGATTTTCAAGGACTTCACATTAACTTCACATCACAAATAAGAGTTGAGATTTGGTGTCAATCTTTTGCCTCTCTTGGCCTGAGGGGTTGTTTTGTTTTATTTTTGTATCTTGGCCTAAACTTTTTCTTTGTTTGTTTGTTTTTGAGATAAGGAAAATGGCTTTATTCAAAAAACAGCTGACCAAGAAGATGGCAGGCTTGCACTTGAAAATAACCATCATATTGGGGGATCTGGATGTCAGGTTCTTTAATAGATCAGAGATGGAGGATATGAGGAAGCAAAGGAAAAAGACCATTAATTTTGCAAATCTCTCTTAGAATGGCAGGTCTCAGACAGGGGATATATTAATTTCTCTGTTCCTGCCATCTACAGGTGGACAGAACTCTAAGCAAAGGCATTTTAGTTTACAGTCAAGCAGAGGGGCAGCAACAAAAAGCAAGTCACAAAAACAGTTTGCAACATAGAATCAGAAGGGTCTCTTTTCTGCAACAGGAGTTAGACTTCCACTTATTCTTGATACCTTTCCCTGTCCTGCTTTTGTTCCTTCTGAGGCTCAGAAAAGTTTTCTTCTGCTTACCTTAAAATATATTTCAGTTTTATTCTTATTGTTTGATTTATTTTTATTTTATTTATTTTTTTACTTTTACAGAGTTTATTGTTTACTGTCACACATCAACCCAGACCCTATTATACAGAGTGAAGTAAGACAGAGAAAGATACATATTGTATACTAACACATATATATACATATGAACTCTAGAAAGATGGTACTAATAAATGTTTATGCAGAGCAGCAGTGGAGAAACAGAATAGAGAACAGATTTATGGACATTGAGAGGAGGAATAGGTGATATGTATGAAAAGAGTAACATGGAAACTTACATTACCATATGTAAAATAGACCACCAATGGGAATCTGCTGTAAGACTAAGGGAACTCAAACAGGGCCTCAGTAATAAGCTAGAGGGTTGGGATGGGGGGTGGAGATGGAAGGAAAGCTTCAAAGGGAAGGGATATATGTGTACCTGCGGGTGATTCTGGCCAGAGTTTTATGACCTGGTCAATAGGTGAAGGGTGATAATCGCTACACGGACCCCTCTTTCAATTAGCACGGAAGGAGTCGCAGGAGTCTGATCATCGTATAATTACTGAGTGGTGGCTAACACTGTAGCACAGCAATTGTCTCTGCTTCTTTAAACATTCAGACATCGAGAAGTTTCATAAACTGCAAGACAGAAGCTGTGTTTATGCATGCAAGGTTTAATAAGACCTTATAATACATTCTATCCAATTTTCTGCATGTTTATGAGATAACTCCAGAGTGAAGGATAGTGACACAATGCCTAGTTGCATCACTGTTTTAAGTAGGCTCTTGATAGTCAAGGCCACAATATATACAAATATAAAAAGGTCTCTGATCAATTCAGAATGTGTCTCTCCAAGTTTTTCTCCCCACCGATCTTTTTTATTTATTTTTAATTGGAAGATAATTGCTTTACAATGTTGTGTGCATTTCTGCTGTTCTGAGTTCTACTTTCTAACACAATTCCCTCCTCCACGTGTAGCCAAACTTCTAAGACTAGTTTAATTGTCAAACCTGTTGGACATTCTCTTTTTTTGTAAAGATTTCTCCTTCAGGAAAATAGCCTTTTGTCAACAACAATCAGTATCTATTTCAAAAATAGCAAGCTTAAAGTTTCCCTGCTGTTCGGTATTCCTTTCACTTAGGTGAAAGTCAACCCCAGCATAGACTGTTCTGTTTCTAACAAACTTGTGTTTGGCTTTTCGATACTATTTTTCACAGACAGATAAAGAAAAAGAAAAAAGGTAGAATGGGAAAAGTAGGAGCATTGCTAAAGGTATGAAGTCACTCCTGATGGTGCATCTCAAACATGCATTTGTGTTTTTCTCCAAGGCATGTTGGGCAGCCCTGGAAGCCTCTCAGTCTCTAAGTCTTAGATGCTTAAACAGTTGGTCCTTCAGATGGATGGAAATCAGATACATACTTCTGTTCATTCACAAATTTTCCACTGGAGAATGACTACTTGAAATGAATGGGAAAATGAAGTCAGATGGAACCTTTTTCTAGCACACATTTTTATTCTTGGTGTAAAGCAAAATATAAAAATGAAAAACCCAAGGTTTGAGCTCTAAATCTTTATTATCATGTGGATCCTACGTTTTAAAACCTATCTTTAGATACTCTTCTCCTTTCTCTACTCTTTGTTTCTATCATTTTTGGTGCCAAAGTTTTATTTAACCTTTTCTGAAAATTGATTTTTTTGAGTTTTAAAATACAGTGTTGGGCTTCCCTGGAAGTTCTGTGGTGAAGAATCCACCTGCCAGTGCTGGAGACACAGGTTCAATCCCTGGTCTGGGAAGATCCCACACATTTTGAAGTGACCAGAACTGTGTGCCACAACTACTGAGCTGTACTTTAGAGTGTGGGAGCTCCAACTGCTGAAACTCACACACTCTGGAGCCTGTGATATTCAACAAGAGAAGCCACCACAATGAGAAGCCCACACACTGCAAAGAAGAGAAGCCTCTGCTCACCACAATTAGAGAAAAGTCTGTGTAGCGACTAAGACCCAGCACAGCCAAAACTAAATAAGTAAATATTAAGATGCAGTGTTGAGATTTCATTCTACCACATGTTTTATTTTGTCAAAAATCTCTTCCACCTCACTAACTGACTGATAAATCAGTGTGACCAGGAGCCCTGTAGCTCTTTCCCTGGAAGATTAGGTGGCTGTCCAAGTTGCATTTTGAGCTTCTGTCATCGGGGTGGCAATACCAGTTTGAGAGATAATCCTTGCTAAATGGGTTTTTTAAATAGACCTGTTCTTGAATGGTACTTGGACAGCATATGCAAAGACTGGAAAACAGGATTTTCATGCCTAATAAATCTTTCCCAAACATTTCATCAAAAGGGATCTTGGCAAACAGGTTTAAACCTTAAACCAAATTACAAAGTAAGTAAATGCAGTATTACCAATGGCTAAAAAGAAGAAAACTGGTGCCAGAAGAGATGCTAACAAGATGTTTTCCCAGTGAAAGATAGATCTCAGTTCTCAGGTCCTAGGGCAGGTGCTTTATGAGCATGCCTCTCAAGTCTTAGATGCTTAAACAGTTGGTCCTTCAGATGGATGGAAATCAGATACATACTTCTGTTCATTCACAAATTTTCCACTGGAGAATGACTACTTGAAATGAATGGGAAAATGAAGTCAGATGGAACCTTTTCTAGCACACATTTTTATTCTTGGTGTAAAGCAAAATATAAAAATGAAAAACCCAAGGTTTGAGCTCTAAATCTTTATTATCATGTGGATCCTACGTTTTAAAACCTATCTTTAGATACTCTTCTCCTTTCTCTACTCTTTGTTTCTATCATTTTTGGTGCCAAAGTTTTATTTAACCTTTTCTGAAAATTGATTTTTTTGAGTTTTAAAATACAGTGTTGGGCTTCCCTGGAAGTTCTGTGGTGAAGAATCCACCTGCCAGTGCTGGAGACACAGGTTCAATCCCTGGTCTGGGAAGATCCCACACATTTTGAAGTGACCAGAACTGTGTGCCACAACTACTGAGCTGTACTTTAGAGTGTGGGAGCTCCAACTGCTGAAACTCACACACTCTGGAGCCTGTGATATTCAACAAGAGAAGCCACCACAATGAGAAGCCCACACACTGCAAAGAAGAGAAGCCTCTGCTCACCACAATTAGAGAAAAGTCTGTGTAGCGACTAAGACCCAGCACAGCCAAAACTAAATAAGTAAATATTAAGATGCAGTGTTGAGATTTCATTCTACCACATGTTTTATTTTGTCAAAAATCTCTTCCACCTCACTAACTGACTGATAAATCAGTGTGACCAGGAGCCCTGTAGCTCTTTCCCTGGAAGATTAGGTGGCTGTCCAAGTTGCATTTTGAGCTTCTGTCATCGGGGTGGCAATACCAGTTTGAGAGATAATCCTTGCTAAATGGGTTTTTTAAATAGACCTGTTCTTGAATGGTACTTGGACAGCATATGCAAAGACTGGAAAACAGGATTTTCATGCCTAATAAATCTTTCCCAAACATTTCATCAAAAGGGATCTTGGCAAACAGGTTTAAACCTTAAACCAAATTACAAAGTAAGTAAATGCAGTATTACCAATGGCTAAAAAGAAGAAAACTGGTGCCAGAAGAGATGCTAACAAGATGTTTTTCCCAGTGAAAGATAGATCTCAAGTCTACATCCAGCTTTGTTCCTGGGCAGGTGCTTTGATTGGAAGCATGCCTTCAGAGATGCTTTGAGAACTTCATTGAAAGTATATCTTATCTCCTCATTTTTCTGATTACAGATTGCTGCAGAGGCTTAAGTCTAATGACTTAAAAGAGTCATGGTTTAGTGCCTCCATGGTAGTAGAGCCTATTTGCAAGGTAGGAACCTAAATCCCAGAAAACTCTACATCACTCTGCTCCATTCATTTGTTCCTAACAGGACAGTATGTGCTGATTCCATGGATTGTATTTCCAGCTCACGGAGTGGACTATCTCCAAAGTGATGTCTACATAATTCCAGACAAGCACCAGATAAAAAAAGAAGCAACATTGATAGAGCAACTAATATATGTGGGACTCTGGGCTAAATACTTTACCTACAGTTTCTCATTTAATCCTTAGAATATTCAAGAGCGGGAGGTGTCATTAATCCCAGTGAAAGATGAAAAGACAGAGAGTTAAGTCACTTGTACAAGGTCATGGAACCATTAAGAACTATAGTCATATCACTAGTGGGCTTCCCAGGTGCAGTTGTAAAGAATCCACCTGCAGGTTCTATCCCTGGGTTAGGAATAACCCCTGGAAAATGAAATGACAACACACTCCAGTGTTCTGGCTAGCAAGTTCCATGGATCGAGGGGCCTGGAGAGATACAGTCCATAGGATCACAAAGAATTGGACACGACTGAGCACATACACATACTCACTCACTGTGCTCTCAGTCACTACAGTGTTCTGTCTTCTGTGAATCTGCAATCAAGTTAAAGAAATAGGACATTGCCATGTAAAATGCTGGCCACACGCACACAGGATAAAACAGCATAACTAAATAATTTATTGAAAGGAAGTGTAGTACCATTATTAAGAATTTTGAGCTGCTCTGTTAGCAGAAAATAACACAATAGTGTAAATCAGTCATACTTCAATCAAAATTTAATACAAAAACTTAAAAAAGAAACTAAAAATTTTATCTTTCCCCTGCACACACACACACACACACACACACACACACACACACAGAATTTTGAGAGATTCAAGAGGAGAAAACTTTTAAAACTCAAGGACGTATATCTTAAAAAGAGATGAAATTAACTTAGTGTTTGTGTAGCAGGTAGAATTGGAAGATGAGAAGGGCTTCTTTCAGTGTTGCACAGAGGATCTGGAGGCTGTGTTTATATTATAAACTGTCAAGGGTTTCATTTAATCAGCACCTTCAGTAAGAATAAGTCACACTTTCCATGGATGCTACTATGAGTGGGAAAAGCAGTCCCTTACACAAAGACTTAGTAAAGCTCACTGACTTAGAGTCTATTCTATTCATAGAAATATTTCTCAAGGCGATCAGAAGAGATTCAGAAAAAGATATTGGTTAATGTAAAACATTTTCATTGAGCATCCATCCTGTGCTGGCCACTGGGCAAAACCCGACCCCATGACATAGTCATGGAGAAGGCCATGAAGTAATTCTTGGAGTCTCCAAGAATGTTCATTGATGTATGACTTACAACAAAAGAACTATTTTCAAACTAACTGTTCAACAATTCGGGGATGTTGAAATAAACTGTATTATGGTCATAGGTCTAAATACTGAGAAGCCATAAAAAATCATATTTTTGAGTATATGTAAGAGCACTGGACAATTTTCAGAGTAATGTACAGAGAAAAAAAAAATCCCCCTGTGACTATGTGGCCTTCTATGTCAAAATTTCAGCTTCTCTAATTACAGTGGGAATAAAAATCTCAGAGAGAATAAAAAATAGCAAGCTTTCAGGTGATCCTGCTTGCATTATGACCAACTTTCAAAATACATATGATACTATTCCTATTTTAAACACATATTTATATATACGCCCAAGTGAGTGTGGTTATTTCTTGGGGACAGCATTATGCTCAATTTTTCTTTTCATATTTATATATCTTTGTGCTCTCTAAAATGTGCATGTTTTACTTTTAACACTAAAAAAATGAAATAAGAGCAAAATGATTGGCTGCTCTTCTTTTAAGTGATATGAGGATAAATAGTCATGATCAAACCAGTCAGCTCTAAGGGAAATCAACCCTGAATATTCATTGGAAGGACCAATGCTGAAGCTGAAGCTCTAATGCTTTGACCACCTGATGTGAATAGCTGACTCATTGGAAAAGACACTGATCTGGGACAGAGCTTAAGCAGCAGACGATGGTTGGATGGCATCACCAATTTGATGGATATGAACTTGGGTGAACTCTGGGAGATGGTGAGGAACAGGGAAGCCTGTTGTGCTCCAGTCCATGGGATGGATCACAAAGAGGTGGACGTGACTCAGTGACTCAACAACAATTCCATAATATTGGAGATGTCTCCCAAGCATCTTCAGATTTTCAATTTCTGTTGTGTAAATAAAGTCCATACTATTGAAATACATCAGAGTGATTTTGGTTGATAAGATGAAAGTGAATTCCATTTCTCATTCAATTAGTCCCACCTCCAGGAACTGGAAACACAGGTTCCCCATCCAAGATCACCATCCAGTCTTTATGATTCCCTTTCCATCATGTTGGCACATCTCCAGCTCAGAGACAGACAATCCTCTAACAAATACATAAGGTGGATTGTGAGAACCTTGCAAAGTTCAGAAAACCACAAGTCACATATAAGAGATAGGACTGAGAAAATAGTGCAAGATTTCTAAACCCTCTTCAAAACAAAAAAGTGACTAATAGCTAAGATATTTCTATTGACAAGCATGACACATAGTAGGCATTTAATAAACATTGCCTTCTATTCTCCTTGTTTATTTTAACCAGACCTTAAAACATGTCTCCATAAACTTTTACAGTTCAGTCAAATTGTTAGACCACTGGAAGAAATGTTTGCATCCCAGATGTGATAATATTGTTGGAATTATTTCATTTTTAATAACATAATAGAACAGTAGAAATCCATTAAATGGGACTATATGGGAAAAGATGATCACTGATAAGATTGGTATTTATGGTTGACAAGTGATTTTTCACAAAAGAAAATCTAAGATGAAGATGCATTTGAAGGGAGAAAGGGGGATGCATTAAAAAATTAGTCTTCTTTAAAATTAAGTCTTGCTTCAAAAGGAATTTCATTGTGCCTTGCTCTCCTTTTCATATTCAAGCATTGGAACCAATGCTGAAGCTGAAGCTCTAATGCTTTGACCACCTGATGTGAATAGCTGACTCATTGGAAAAGACACTGATCTGGGACAGAGCTTAAGCAGCAGACGATGGTTGGATGGCATCACCAATTTGATGGATATGAACTTGGGTGAACTCTGGGAGATGGTGAGGAACAGGGAAGCCTGTTGTGCTCCAGTCCATGGGATGGATCACAAAGAGGTGGACGTGACTCAGTGACTCAACAACAATTCCATAATATTGGAGATGTCTCCCAAGCATCTTCAGATTTTCAATTTCTGTTGTGTAAATAAAGTCCATACTATTGAAATACATCAGAGTGATTTTGGTTGATAAGATGAAAGTGAATTCCATTTCTCATTCAATTAGTCCCACCTCCAGGAACTGGAAACACAGGTTCCCCATCCAAGATCACCATCCAGTCTTTATGATTCCCTTTCCATCATGTTGGCACATCTCCAGCTCAGAGACAGACAATCCTCTAACAAATACATAAGGTGGATTGTGAGAACCTTGCAAAGTTCAGAAAACCACAAGTCACATATAAGAGATAGGACTGAGAAAATAGTGCAAGATTTCTAAACCCTCTTCAAAACAAAAAAGTGACTAATAGCTAAGATATTTCTATTGACAAGCATGACACATAGTAGGCATTTAATAAACATTGCCTTCTATTCTCCTTGTTTATTTTAACCAGACCTTAAAACATGTCTCCATAAACTTTTACAGTTCAGTCAAATTGTTAGACCACTGGAAGAAATGTTTGCATCCCAGATGTGATAATATTGTTGGAATTATTTCATTTTTAATAACATAATAGAACAGTAGAAATCCATTAAATGGGACTATATGGGAAAAGATGATCACTGATAAGATTGGTATTTATGGTTGACAAGTGATTTTTCACAAAAGAAAATCTAAGATGAAGATGCATTTGAAGGGAGAAAGGGGGATGCATTAAAAAATTAGTCTTCTTTAAAATTAAGTCTTGCTTCAAAAGGAATTTCATTGTGCCTTGCTCTCCTTTTCATATTCAAGCATTGGAACCAGAATTGAAATCCTGGATTTTTCAGGCGCCTGCATTTTAAAAGATTTTGTTTATGTTAAGGCTTAGGTCACTTTAATAGGTATGTTTTAAGGAAAACATTACCTTTGGGTGACCTCTGAAATTTGAAGGTGAAAATTCAGTCACTGGAAAAAACAGTCATCTTAGTTGTCATGGATGAAATCTCTAACCTTAAAGACAATTGTGTGTCATCCTGGGTCTTCCTCCAGCAATAAAAAACAGTTGAACCACAGCCGGCTGGAAGTGGGTCCTGATAGATCATGATTCTTCACTAGAAAAACACACACTGGTTAAAAATGAACATGTTAATGGAAAATAAATAAACGGGTAAAATTTTATGGAAGCAGCATAACATTTTCAGTGATTTTTCAGGAAGCAGGTTCCAAATCATCCCCCACTCCTAGTACTTAAATTGTTATTATAAGCTAAGCATTTTACCTCTAGAGAGAAAGATAAAATTGTGCTGGTTATCATATATCAGAATTACACAGGACATCATCTGTTAATGATCATTTATTCCTAGTTACTTGAAGAATAATACTGAGTAATTATAGTAAATGTAAGTCAAATAGTAATAGCATCCTTTACATAGTATAGTAATTATAAGTGATGTCCATGCACCTGGGACAATGGTCTTTTATGCCTGGTATTAAATCCCTACTGCAATTTATTCATAATATCATCACTAGGGCTGAAGAAAGGAAGCTTGGCTGTAGAAAGGAAACTTGTCCTTCTTTCACATTTCCAATAAGTCACTTGAAGAAAACTGTTCTTTGCATGCCTTGCTAAACCCAATTACGACCAAGACATCATAAACAAATATTCATTGGATTTACAGCTGGTTCTTTATTGCACAATGCAAAATGTATCGTTCAAATTTAAAGCATTTAAAGGGAGTCANCATCCAGATTTCTGCATCCATTTAAAATTTAATTGAAAAAAAAACAACCTCAACCAAGCGTGACAATTCTTTCTATTTTAGAGACTACTGCCTACAAGGGAATTTGCATTGTGGCCATTAAAAATTAGTCTTCTTTAAAATTAAGTCTTGCTTAAAAGTTCATTTTTTATTCAAGCATTGGAACCAGAATTGAAATCCTGGATTTTTCAGGCGCCTGCATTTTAAAAGATTTTGTTTATGTTAAGGCTTAGGTCACTTTAATAGGTATGTTTTAAGGAAAACATTACCTTTGGGTGACCTCTGAAATTTGAAGGTGAAAATTCAGTCACTGGAAAAAACAGTCATCTTAGTTGTCATGGATGAAATCTCTAACCTTAAAGACAATTGTGTGTCATCCTGGGTCTTCCTCCAGCAATAAAAAACAGTTGAACCACAGCCGGCTGGAAGTGGGTCCTGATAGATCATGATTCTTCACTAGAAAAACACACACTGGTTAAAAATGAACATGTTAATGGAAAATAAATAAACGGGTAAAATTTTATGGAAGCAGCATAACATTTTCAGTGATTTTTCAGGAAGCAGGTTCCAAATCATCCCCCACTCCTAGTACTTAAATTGTTATTATAAGCTAAGCATTTTACCTCTAGAGAGAAAGATAAAATTGTGCTGGTTATCATATATCAGAATTACACAGGACATCATCTGTTAATGATCATTTATTCCTAGTTACTTGAAGAATAATACTGAGTAATTATAGTAAATGTAAGTCAAATAGTAATAGCATCCTTTACATAGTATAGTAATTATAAGTGATGTCCATGCACCTGGGACAATGGTCTTTTATGCCTGGTATTAAATCCCTACTGCAATTTATTCATAATATCATCACTAGGGCTGAAGAAAGGAAGCTTGGCTGTAGAAAGGAAACTTGTCCTTCTTTCACATTTCCAATAAGTCACTTGAAGAAAACTGTTCTTTGCATGCCTTGCTAAACCCAATTACGACCAAGACATCATAAACAAATATTCATTGGATTTACAGCTGGTTCTTTATTGCACAATGCAAAATGTATCGTTCAAATTTAAAGCATTTAAAGGGAGTCAGCATCCAGATTTCTGCATCCATTTAAAATTTAATTGAAAAAAAAAAACCCTCAAGCATGCGTTGCAATATTTTCTTATTTAGAGACTACTGCTAAATGAACAATCACATAACAGTCTCAAGCCTAGAAAAAGTCAGACAAAAATGTAGCCAGGCATCTCTGGCTTTGATATTTGTTAACACTGGAATCTACCAGTTTGCTCAAGTGGAAAGCCACTAAATAAAAGTTCTGTAAAATTTTAGGATGAAATAAAACCATTAAAAAGACCTTGATGGACCCCACCTCCTTAGCCAGTAAAATTGGCCCCTGTCAATCTTCTAGAAGCTCAATGCAGGTTTAGAAGGAAGTATTGAATGTCCTTGATGCTGTCTTTATTGAGTTAATAGGTCCATTAATTATGCATGTGTATCATTCTAGTCTACAAGAGGAAAAAATTAAGTAATAACTCAAGGGAAAATAACTCTCACTGAAAGTGAAAAAAAAGATTTTTCATTCTTCACAGCTCTCCCAGGTTTGGTCCTACTCTCAGACCTGTCTAAGAATACTCCCACAGATAATTCCAAAAGAACCCCCTTCCAGCTTTCTGTCCTGTAAGGAAAGTACTCTTTGTAACAGACACCCTCCACCAATTATTCATGTGCATGGAGACTTTTGTTTGAAAGCAGCCACCAGGATATGAAGGATGTGGTTCTCAGGGAACAAAATTAGAGAAGGTCTGTCCTGGATAAACCTTTCTGTAACACTAAACAATGTTTTATCTCTGTATCTATAAAATAGGAATAAAAATTATCTGTAATAATCTGATATGAATATTCTCAGTTGATTCAAATAGTAATAGCATCCTTTACATAGTATAGTAATTATAAGTGATGTCCATGCACCTGGGACAATGGTCTTTTATGCCTGGTATTAAATCCCTACTGCAATTTATTCATAATATCATCACTAGGGCTGAAGAAAGGAAGCTTGGCTGTAGAAAGGAAACTTGTCCTTCTTTCACATTTCCAATAAGTCACTTGAAGAAAACTGTTCTTTGCATGCCTTGCTAAACCCAATTACGACCAAGACATCATAAACAAATATTCATTGGATTTACAGCTGGTTCTTTATTGCACAATGCAAAATGTATCGTTCAAATTTAAAGCATTTAAAGGGAGTCAGCATCCAGATTTCTGCATCCATTTAAAATTTAATTGAAAAAAAAAAACCCTCAAGCATGCGTTGCAATATTTTCTTATTTAGAGACTACTGCTAAATGAACAATCACATAACAGTCTCAAGCCTAGAAAAAGTCAGACAAAAATGTAGCCAGGCATCTCTGGCTTTGATATTTGTTAACACTGGAATCTACCAGTTTGCTCAAGTGGAAAGCCACTAAATAAAAGTTCTGTAAAATTTTAGGATGAAATAAAACCATTAAAAAGACCTTGATGGACCCCACCTCCTTAGCCAGTAAAATTGGCCCCTGTCAATCTTCTAGAAGCTCAATGCAGGTTTAGAAGGAAGTATTGAATGTCCTTGATGCTGTCTTTATTGAGTTAATAGGTCCATTAATTATGCATGTGTATCATTCTAGTCTACAAGAGGAAAAAATTAAGTAATAACTCAAGGGAAAATAACTCTCACTGAAAGTGAAAAAAAAGATTTTTCATTCTTCACAGCTCTCCCAGGTTTGGTCCTACTCTCAGACCTGTCTAAGAATACTCCCACAGATAATTCCAAAAGAACCCCCTTCCAGCTTTCTGTCCTGTAAGGAAAGTACTCTTTTGTAACAGACACCTCTCCACCAATTATTTGCTCATGGAGACTTTTGTTTGAAAGCAGCCACCAGGATATGAAGGATGTGGTTCTCAGGGAACAAAATTAGAGAAGGTCTGTCCTGGATAAACCTTTCTGTAACACTAAACAATGTTTTATCTCTGTATCTATAAAATAGGAATAAAAATTATCTGTAATAATCTGATATGAATATTCTCAGTTGATTTTCTTTAGGATTGACTGATTTATCTCCTTTATGTCCAAAGGACTCTCAAGAGAGTCTTCTCCATCACCACAGTTTGAAAGCATCATTTCTTCAGTGCTCAGCCTTCTTTATGGTCCAACTCTCACATAGGTACATGACTACTGTGAAAAGTTGTCATGCTTTGACTATAATAAACTATTATTGCTGTATAAAAGCTTCCATTGCTTTGACTACAATAATATATAATTCGCCCTTAGCAAAATAAAATAAATTACCTTAAAGGTAAATTCTCAAGGTGCATCTGTTCCACTGTCATGTCTGCAATAGTTTAACCATATCTGTTCACTGTCTTCTTAACAACCCGCTAAAGTGTATCTACACTGCAATAAACTCATGCTGCAGTGGAAACTAGAATTACAAAACACTGCTTAATTTTCTCACATTATCACCATGTCAGATACAAATTATAAGATTAAAATTCAGAAATTTTTCATAGTCCATTTACCTTCTTGGCCTAATGAGACCTACACATAAGTAGATACATAGCACTGTGAAGTGAAGTAAAAGTGTTAGCAACTCCATTGTGTCTGATTCTTTATGACCGCATGAACTGCAACCTTTCAGACTCCTCTGTGCATGGAATTCTTCAGGCAAGAATGCTGAAGTGGGTACCCTTTCTCTTTACCAGGGGATCTTTCCAATCAAGGGATCAAACCCGGGTCTCCTGCATTGCAAACAGATTCTTTACCATCTGATCCACCAGGAAAAGTTCGTAAATAGGGATAGGGAAACATTACTCATATATAGGATAAAAACAGGATCCCACCACTTAGAAAACATTCAAAATGTCTTCCTGTATTTGAAAATAGTCCCATCATCTTGACAGATTTATCATTTTTAGTTAATAGTACTTATTTTTTAGAAATCCAAAGTCATTGAAGTTTTTATTCCTAACCTTAATACTTTCAGCTTCCATACTGAACACTTGAAAACCACTAAACCAAATTTCACTGAGATTTTCATGATAACAGGAAATCCTGACCCCACAGCATGTTCAAAACTATGAAAGCATCTGATCATTTGATTAAGAAGTACAAGCTATTTAGACCTGTGACACAAACTTTAAGAAATGATATAAAATGAGGATAATGAAGAATTTCCAGAAGAGCTACTTTTGTTTGTTTGGTATGTTCACGCAGGAAGGTAAATTGCCAAATAAGAGCAGAAGCATAAATTAGTTCAAGAGACAGCTCAGACATCTTTATGGAAGGAGAAAATTGATGGGCCCAGCCTCGGAGCACGGAGGTGGAGTTAAAGGGCATGAGCTTGTCTTCTATCAAGCAGGCCTGGAAGGCAATGCGCAGTAATGTCTCTAAAAAATGTCACTTTTCAGGATATCCCTCTTTATATGCACTAGCCAAGCAAGGGTGAAGTGGGAAGACAACCCTTTATTGGAGCAACCAGTCTATCAGCTCAAACTAGACTTCCTGGAACCAGAATCTCAAATATTAGTAAGATAGACCCAACACCTAAGATTTCCAAGTTAGCATTGTCCTGTAGTTAATACTGGTAGGCCTTCTTTAAAATAAGTTCTTAATGAATGAACCACATTCTGAATATGGTTACTCCAAGGAAAATGAATCCTTATTCATTAAGCATATTCTAAACATCTTTATGACACACAGAAACATAAATCCTTAGAATATAGGCTTAGCAGACACTTTAAAAAAATAGTACTCCAGGGAAAGATAAAACAATCATCTGATTTGTGTCTTGTGAAAAATGTGGTCTTTGTGGACGTCACAAAGGAGACAGAATCACACAGAGATCTTTACTAACTTTTGGTTCATAACAACTTCAATCTCTTAAGCACCAGTCCTCCAAATCCCATGAATTTGGTTATAGTCACCTTTTAAAACAAGAACAAACTGTGCTAGGCATTCAAAATCTCATATATAGGATAAAAACAGGATCCCACCACTTAGAAAACATTCAAAATGTCTTCCTGTATTTGAAAATAGTCCCATCATCTTGACAGATTTATCATTTTTAGTTAATAGTACTTATTTTTTAGAAATCCAAAGTCATTGAAGTTTTTATTCCTAACCTTAATACTTTCAGCTTCCATACTGAACACTTGAAAACCACTAAACCAAATTTCACTGAGATTTTCATGATAACAGGAAATCCTGACCCCACAGCATGTTCAAAACTATGAAAGCATCTGATCATTTGATTAAGAAGTACAAGCTATTTAGACCTGTGACACAAACTTTAAGAAATGATATAAAATGAGGATAATGAAGAATTTCCAGAAGAGCTACTTTTGTTTGTTTGGTATGTTCACGCAGGAAGGTAAATTGCCAAATAAGAGCAGAAGCATAAATTAGTTCAAGAGACAGCTCAGACATCTTTATGGAAGGAGAAAATTGATGGGCCCAGCCTCGGAGCACGGAGGTGGAGTTAAAGGGCATGAGCTTGTCTTCTATCAAGCAGGCCTGGAAGGCAATGCGCAGTAATGTCTCTAAAAAATGTCACTTTTCAGGATATCCCTCTTTATATGCACTAGCCAAGCAAGGGTGAAGTGGGAAGACAACCCTTTATTGGAGCAACCAGTCTATCAGCTCAAACTAGACTTCCTGGAACCAGAATCTCAAATATTAGTAAGATAGACCCAACACCTAAGATTTCCAAGTTAGCATTGTCCTGTAGTTAATACTGGTAGGCCTTCTTTAAAATAAGTTCTTAATGAATGAACCACATTCTGAATATGGTTACTCCAAGGAAAATGAATCCTTATTCATTAAGCATATTCTAAACATCTTTATGACACACAGAAACATAAATCCTTAGAATATAGGCTTAGCAGACACTTTAAAAAAATAGTACTCCAGGGAAAGATAAAACAATCATCTGATTTGTGTCTTGTGAAAAATGTGGTCTTTGTGGACGTCACAAAGGAGACAGAATCACACAGAGATCTTTACTAACTTTTGGTTCATAACAACTTCAATCTCTTAAGCACCAGTCCTCCAAATCCCATGAATTTGGTTATAGTCACCTTTTAAAACAAGAACAAACTGTGCTAGGCTGTGTCCTAAGTAAGATACTTAATACAGTGACAGTGTTGGTGGCTGCTTCAACGTCTGACCACCGATCAAGAGGGCAGCAAAGAGAAGTAGTGCTGAGTGTAGACTTTGCAATCCAATTACAGAAGCCTAGTTGGGGATCTGAATCACTTAGAGTTGGCAAATAAACCTCTCTTTTAAAAAAGTATCTGTACAATGAACATAAAAATAGTACCTCCCAGTATCACAGGCATGATCTGAAATAGCTTGTACAAAGTGCCTAACATATCAGAAAACTCAATAAGTTATAATTACTGCTCTGTACCAGGTATTATTTTACTGTATATGTTTCATTTTACTCACAAGAGCAGCCTCGTTCCAGTCACAGATGAAGGAGGCAGACCCAGCAAAGGTCAGTAACTTGCATGAGGCCACGTGGTTGGTAAGTGACAGAAGCAAAATTTAAGCTCCAGTCTATCTGCCTTCAGGGCCTATTGTCAGCCACTGAGAGAGGTGGGATTTTGGCTGAAGTTTTCTTGTTTCCCTGAAAGCCAATGAGCATGGTATTCCAAAGAAAAGAGGGAAAGGAATCCTACACTCAGTAACTTCTGATAGGCATGTTAGAATTAAGTCTGATGTCTGGATCTAACAAAAAACAAAAAATTCTGACCAGTGAGATAATTTCCTTCCTAGTCTTTATTGTATTTAGATTTTGGCTGCTGGGTCTTTGCTGCTGTGAGTAGGCTTTCTCTAGTTGTGGTGAGTGGGGCCTACTCTTTGGATGCAATGTATGGGCTTCTCATAGCAGTGACTTCTCTTGTGGTTTACAGACTCTAGGCTCATGGGCTTCAGTAGTTGGAGCATACAGGTTAAGTAGTTGTGGCACATGGGCTTAGTTGCTCTGCAGCGTATGGGGTCTTCCTGGATCAGGGATGGACCCTCCAACTCCTGCATTGGCAGGTGGATTATTTTCCACTGAACCCCCCAGGGAAGTCCCTTTCTAGCCTTTTAAACATGATTTAGATTTTTCTGGGAAATTCTATTATGCATTTGTTCATGCATTTGTTCAACAATCATAAACCATCTCTTATGCACTCATTACTGGGCAGGGATCCACATAAATGCAATCGAATGGAGGAAGTTAATCTGAGTATTAACTAAGGGCACAAATTCCGTTTGGTGTGAGAAGCTTCACAAGAAATGCAATTAAATCAAGTTAGGAAGCAGAGGAGCAGTTCAATCCAGAGATAGGTACCATCTGACACATTTTTTGAACACATTAGATAGTGGATGAAAAATTCAAGACCCATGAGGGAAATGATGTTAGAAATTCAGTTTCTCAACTAGGATGAATGTTTTGATATTAGAAATGCAGAAAAAATGATGGGTTATTTGAAGAAACAAACGTCTCCCTTTAAAGTCATGTGCAACATGGTTTTCTTTGAATTTATTGGGGTATAGTTGCTTTACAATGTGTGTTAGTTCCCCATGTACAACAATGTGAATCAGCCATACATATAAACATATCCCTTCCCTCTTGGACCTCCTTCCATCTACACTCTCCCATCCATCCCTCTAGGTCATCACAGAGCACCAAGTTGAGCTCCCTGTTTGGGACAGCAGGTTCACACTAGTGATATATTTCACACATGGTAGTGTGTAGATGTCAACCCTAATCTTCCAGTTCATTCCACCCTCCTACCCTTTCCCTGTATCCATATGTCCATTCTCTGTGTTCGTATATCTATTCCTGCCTTGCAAACACAGGTTCATCTGTACCATTTTCCTAGATCCCAAATATATGCATTAATACACAATAATTATTTTCCTCTTTCTCACTTATTTCACTCTGCATGACAGTCTCTAGATCTAGCCATGTCTCTACTAATGACCCAACTTTGTTCATTTTTATAGTGGAGTAATATTACTTTGTATATATATATATACCATGTCTTCTTTATATATTCATATGTTGATGAACATGTAGGTTGCTTCCATATCTTCACTATTGTAAATAGTGTTGTAATGAACACTGGGGTGCATATGTCTTTTTGATATATGGTTTCCTCAGGGTATGTGCCCAGTACATTGGTTTTTTAGTCAATAAATTGGCAAAATTATACCCTAAAAATATGCAAATCAAAATGGATGTTTCCAGGTTGCTCTACCGAAAGCACAAGGATTAATTATGTTTACAGAATCAGAAGTATATGCCTAAAATCTTTTTTTAAGAAAATTATGGTTAGTCTAAGTATTAACTAAGGGCACAAATTCCGTTTGGTGTGAGAAGCTTCACAAGAAATGCAATTAAATCAAGTTAGGAAGCAGAGGAGCAGTTCAATCCAGAGATAGGTACCATCTGACACATTTTTTGAACACATTAGATAGTGGATGAAAAATTCAAGACCCATGAGGGAAATGATGTTAGAAATTCAGTTTCTCAACTAGGATGAATGTTTTGATATTAGAAATGCAGAAAAAATGATGGGTTATTTGAAGAAACAAACGTCTCCCTTTAAAGTCATGTGCAACATGGTTTTCTTTGAATTTATTGGGGTATAGTTGCTTTACAATGTGTGTTAGTTCCCGATGTACAACAATGTGAATCAGCCATACATATAAACATATCCCTTCCCTCTTGGACCTCCTTCCATCTACACTCTCCCATCCATCCCTCTAGGTCATCACAGAGCACCAAGTTGAGCTCCCTGTTTGGGACAGCAGGTTCACACTAGTGATATATTTCACACATGGTAGTGTGTAGATGTCAACCCTAATCTTCCAGTTCATTCCACCCTCCTACCCTTTCCCTGTATCCATATGTCCATTCTCTGTGTTCGTATATCTATTCCTGCCTTGCAAACACAGGTTCATCTGTACCATTTTCCTAGATCCCAAATATATGCATTAATACACAATAATTATTTTCCTCTTTCTCACTTATTTCACTCTGCATGACAGTCTCTAGATCTAGCCATGTCTCTACTAATGACCCAACTTTGTTCTTTTTTATAGTGGAGTAATATTACTTTGTATATATATATATACCATGTCTTCTTTATATATTCATATGTTGATGAACATGTAGGTTGCTTCCATATCTTCACTATTGTAAATAGTGTTGTAATGAACACTGGGGTGCATATGTCTTTTTGATATATGGTTTCCTCAGGGTATGTGCCCAGTACATTGGTTTTTTAGTCAATAAATTGGCAAAATTATACCCTAAAAATATGCAAATCAAAATGGATGTTTCCAGGTTGCTCTACCGAAAGCACAAGGATTAATTATGTTTACAGAATCAGAAGTATATGCCTAAAATCTTTTTTTTTTTTAAGATTTATTTATTTTATTTATGGGGGGTGGGGAGGGAGAGGAGCAGGCGGGCCACTTCTATTGGTCTTTCATTTGTCTATTTTCATCCATCTTTATTCTTCGGCCCGTGTGGGTCTCCCATCGTGGTGGCCACTGTTGTCGCAGAGCACCAGCTCTGGGCGCATGCGCTCCAGAGCTCTGGCTCGGTAATTGGACACATTGGTTCAGCCGCTCCGAGGCACATGGGATCTTTCCAGGCCAGGGATCGAACCGGCGCCCCTTGCACCACAAGGCGGTGTCCCTACCCACTGGACCACGAGGGAAGCCCGCATATGCCTAAAATCTTAAAAATGTATATATGCATATACATCCTTTGTATTTGAGGAGGGGATTATATTCCTCTCAGCACATCATCTATCATGTATGCTAGCAATGGATAGTCATCAGTGTGATGGATGCATTGAATGATACTGATTTATCATCTTTAGCTCTATTTTGGTGTAGCACCTTTTCCCAAAAAGATGTTACACTGTGAGTATTTGTAAAAGAGTCATCTACTAGTTGCAATAACAAACTATAACCTTGTACATAAAAATCTGGCTCTCTCCTTTTCCTCCTCAGTTCCTAACATCTATGGTCGCTACAACCTCTGAACTCTGACTGCTCAAGCCAGAGAGTCTGCAGTTTGGGTTTTAACAGCTAAAGATAATGTGCACCCAGCCTGCCAACAGTCTCATAACTGTTTTTATTTATTTGTTTATTATTTTACAATAATTATTTTTATTTTACTTTTTGCTTTTACAGTGTTGTGTTGTTACAGATATGTATAATCCCAAATTAGTCATATGTATGTCCCTGATCCCTCCCCCCTTTGTCACCCTCCCAGTCCCCACATCCCCCCCCTCCAGGCCATTATATAGTCCCCATATAGGATCAATTATTCCCACAGCGCACTGACAATAGTTTTATCTCTTTTACATTTGTTAATATAGGCTTCCATGTTACTCTTTCCATGCCTCTCACTTATTGTTCACTCCCCACAATGTCCATAAGTCTGTTCTCTGTCTGTTTTTCCATTGCTTCTCTGCATGTGCTATCATTACCATCTTACTAGATTCCATATATATGTTAGTGTACTGTACTTGTTTTTCTTTTTGACTTAGTTCACTTTGTATACTAGGTTCTAGATCCATCCACCTCATTAGGATTCTTCTGCATTTCTTTTTACAGCTGAGAGGTATTCCATTATATAAATATACCAGAGCTTTTTTATCCATTCATTCCTCAATGGACATCTAGGCTGCTTCCACATTCTAGTTATTGTATAGAGAGCTGCAATGAACATTGGGGTACAGGTGTCTCTTTCAATTTTGATTTCATCAGAGTATACGCCTAATAGTGGGATTGCTGGGTCATATGGTGCTTCTATTTTCAGTTTTTTTAGGAATCTCCATACTATCTTCCATAGTGGCTCTATCAATTTGCATTCCCACCAGCAATGCAAGAGTGTTCCCTTTTCTCTGCACCCTCTCCAGCATTTATTGTTTGTAACTTTGTCAATGATGGCTGTTCTGATTGGTGTGAGGTGATATCTCGTTGTAGTTTTGATTTGCATTTCTCTAATAATAAGTGACTTTGAGCATCTTTTCATGTGCTTGTTGGCTATCTGTATGTCTTCTTTGGAGAGCTGTCTGTTTAGGTCTTTTTCCCATTTTTTGATTGTGTTTCTCATTTTTCTGATATTGAGTTGTCTGAGTTGCTTGTAGATTTTGGAGATTAATTCTTTGTCAGTTGTTTCATTTGCTATGATTTTCTCCCATTCTGTGGGTTGTCTGTTCAGCTTTTTCTAGTTTCTATTACTGTACAAAAGCATTTTAGGAGATTAATTCTTATGTCAGTTGTCTTTTGCTGGGTTTTTAATGTATAATCCCAAATTAGTCATATGTATGTCCCTGATCCCTCCCCTTTGTCACCCTCCCAGTCCCCACATCCCCCCCCTCCAGGCCATTATATAGTCCCCATATAGGATCAATTATTCCCACAGCGCACTGACAATAGTTTTATCTCTTTTACATTTGTTAATATAGGCTTCCATGTTACTCTTTCCATGCCTCTCACTTATTGTTCACTCCCCACAATGTCCATAAGTCTGTTCTCTGTCTGTTTTTCCATTGCTTCTCTGCATGTGCTATCATTACCATCTTACTAGATTCCATATATATGTTAGTGTACTGTACTTGTTTTTCTTTTTTTGACTTACTTCACTTTGTATACTAGGTTCTAGATTTATCCACCTCATTAGGATTCTTCTGCATTTCTTTTTACAGCTGAGAGGTATTCCATTATATAAATATACCAGAGCTTTTTTATCCATTCATTCCTCAATGGACATCTAGGCTGCTTCCACATTCTAGTTATTGTATAGAGAGCTGCAATGAACATTGGGGTACAGGTGTCTCTTTCAATTTTGATTTCATCAGAGTATACGCCTAATAGTGGGATTGCTGGGTCATATGGTGCTTCTATTTTCAGTTTTTTTAGGAATCTCCATACTATCTTCCATAGTGGCTCTATCAATTTGCATTCCCACCAGCAATGCAAGAGTGTTCCCTTTTCTCTGCACCCTCTCCAGCATTTATTGTTTGTAACTTTGTCAATGATGGCTGTTCTGATTGGTGTGAGGTGATATCTCGTTGTAGTTTTGATTTGCATTTCTCTAATAATAAGTGACTTTGAGCATCTTTTCATGTGCTTGTTGGCTATCTGTATGTCTTCTTTGGAGAGCTGTCTGTTTAGGTCTTTTTCCCATTTTTTGATTGTGTTTCTCATTTTTCTGATATTGAGTTGTCTGAGTTGCTTGTAGATTTTGGAGATTAATTCTTTGTCAGTTGTTTCATTTGCTATGATTTTCTCCCATTCTGTGGGTTGTCTGTTCAGCTTTTTTCTAGTTTCTATTACTGTACAAAAAGCTTTTAAGTTTCATTAGGTCCCACACATTTATTTTTGTTTTTATTTCCATTATTCTAGTAGGTGGATTATAGATCTTATTTTGATTTATGTCATTGAGTGTTTTGTCTATATTTTCTTCTACGAGTTTTATGGTTTCTGGTCTTACATTTAGATTTTTAATCCATTTTGAGTTTCATAACTGGTTTGTTTTTTTTTTAAAAAAAAAAAAAAAAAGGCAATTCATATGAAGAAGTTTCCTTCTCCTAGTGCCAACTTGCCTCTGCCTTGGGCTTCTTTCGAGTATCCTCATGTGGTTAACTTTTCATGTTTTATCCAGAGCATACAGTTATCTGCAGGAGAGTTAATCCAGGTAGAATTTATTCAGCTCTAAACAAGAGCAGAACTTTAGACTTGAAGGTTATAAAATTAAAATGTCACTATTCATGTGTGTGTGTTTAGTTGCTTAGTCACAGGTGACGCTTTTGTGACCCATGGACTGAAATCACCAGGCTTCTATGTCCATGGGATTTTTCAGGCAAGAATACTGGAGTCTGTTGCCATTTTTTCCTCCAGAGAAATATCACTTTTTAAAAAATGCTTTAAAATCACTTGTTTAAAAAGTGCTTCAAGACTATCAAAATGAAGATTCTTTTAATACCTTTTTTTACCAAAAATGAAAAATATCTGTCTTTCATAGTCAATTCCCAGAAAGCACTCACAAGTATTCAAAAGCTTGAGAATCTTTTTGTAATTTCAGGTGGATTTGCTTCAACCACCCAGACACTAGTAACATTGAGTGGTAATCATGATGGCTAATTTAGGTAATAGTGAAGGAGTCTTAGGTCACATTTACAAATAATTTGTGAAGCTAAACCAGAATTCTGGGATTTCCAAACATCTCATTTCCTTTGAGCATCTTTTCATGTGCTTGTTGGCTATCTGTATGTCTTCTTTGGAGAGCTGTCTGTTTAGGTCTTTTTCCCATTTTTTGATTGTGTTTCTCATTTTTCTGATATTGAGTTGTCTGAGTTGCTTGTAGATTTTGGAGATTAATTCTTTGTCAGTTGTTTCATTTGCTATGATTTTCTCCCATTCTGTGGGTTGTCTGTTCAGCTTTTTTCTAGTTTCTATTACTGTACAAAAAGCTTTTAAGTTTCATTAGGTCCCACACATTTATTTTTGTTTTTATTTCCATTATTCTAGTAGGTGGATTATAGATCTTATTTTGATTTATGTCATTGAGTGTTTTGTCTATATTTTCTTCTACGAGTTTTATGGTTTCTGGTCTTACATTTAGATTTTTAATCCATTTTGAGTTTCATAACTGGTTTGTTTTTTTTTTAAAAAAAAAAAAAAAAGGCAATTCATATGAAGAAGTTTCCTTCTCCTAGTGCCAACTTGCCTCTGCCTTGGGCTTCTTTCGAGTATCCTCATGTGGTTAACTTTTCATGTTTTATCCAGAGCATACAGTTATCTGCAGGAGAGTTAATCCAGGTAGAATTTATTCAGCTCTAAACAAGAGCAGAACTTTAGACTTGAAGGTTATAAAATTAAAATGTCACTATTCATGTGTGTGTGTTTAGTTGCTTAGTCACAGGTGACGCTTTTGTGACCCATGGACTGAAATCACCAGGCTTCTATGTCCATGGGATTTTTCAGGCAAGAATACTGGAGTCTGTTGCCATTTTTTCCTCCAGAGAAATATCACTTTTTAAAAAATGCTTTAAAATCACTTGTTTAAAAAGTGCTTCAAGACTATCAAAATGAAGATTCTTTTAATACCTTTTTTTACCAAAAATGAAAAATATCTGTCTTTCATAGTCAATTCCCAGAAAGCACTCACAAGTATTCAAAAGCTTGAGAATCTTTTTGTAATTTCAGGTGGATTTGCTTCAACCACCCAGACACTAGTAACATTGAGTGGTAATCATGATGGCTAATTTAGGTAATAGTGAAGGAGTCTTAGGTCACATTTTTACAAATAATTTGTGAAGCTAAACCAGAATTCTGGGATTTCCAAACATCTCATTTCCCTAATTATTTTACCAGCAAAGGTTAAGAAGGCAGCCATTTAGAAATAACCATCAATGAAAGGAGGTCTTAAAATAATGAAACATGCTGATACTTGTGTACGGCATAGAATTTGTAATGTCAGATTGATGTGTTTGTGCTTGAGACTCAGAATTGGAAGACAGATACTGAGAAGTAGATGAAAAAGGAAGAACCAACTAAAAATATTTGTCAGGTTATTTATTTTGTTGCTAGTTAAGAGACTTCAACTAGTCTCAAATTAGCATAAATTAGTATAAATTAGCATCTAGAAATTTGCCATTTGCTTTGTTAGAAATATTGCCTAGTAAATAACATTATATTTCCTTTTGTGACACAAACCTATCTTTAAATTCCTCTTCATCACTATCATCCATAAAGCTCTAGTATAATATTAGACTTTATTTATACAAGTCTACTCAATTAATTTTATCACTACAAATACATCTTTGGCCCTAACAAAGACCATCCAAAAATATACTAGTATTGACCATCCAAAAATATACTAGTATTGCTTGCATGTAGGGGAAACATTGAAACACCTGTTTCTACCTCTTAAGTAATTGGAGATGGCTTTTGAGAAACAAAGCTTAAAATTAAAATTTAATGAATCCAACCCAAAATATGCAGCGTCAGTTTAAAAAGGTAAAATGAATTTGAGGCCAAAAACAAAACCCATGGACGAAATACCAGCTTTTCAGGCAAGAATACTGGAGTCTGTTGCCATTTTTTCCTCCAGAGAAATATCACTTTTAAAAATGCTTTAAAATCACTTGTTTAAAAAGTGCTTCAAGACTATCAAAATGAAGATTCTTTTAATACCTTTTTTTACCAAAAATGAAAAATATCTGTCTTTCATAGTCAATTCCCAGAAAGCACTCACAAGTATTCAAAAGCTTGAGAATCTTTTTGTAATTTCAGGTGGATTTGCTTCAACCACCCAGACACTAGTAACATTGAGTGGTAATCATGATGGCTAATTTAGGTAATAGTGAAGGAGTCTTAGGTCACATTTTTACAAATAATTTGTGAAGCTAAACCAGAATTCTGGGATTTCCAAACATCTCATTTCCCTAATTATTTTACCAGCAAAGGTTAAGAAGGCAGCCATTTAGAAATAACCATCAATGAAAGGAGGTCTTAAAATAATGAAACATGCTGATACTTGTGTACGGCATAGAATTTGTAATGTCAGATTGATGTGTTTGTGCTTGAGACTCAGAATTGGAAGACAGATACTGAGAAGTAGATGAAAAAGGAAGAACCAACTAAAAATATTTGTCAGGTTATTTATTTTGTTGCTAGTTAAGAGACTTCAACTAGTCTCAAATTAGCATAAATTAGTATAAATTAGCATCTAGAAATTTGCCATTTGCTTTGTTAGAAATATTGCCTAGTAAATAACATTATATTTCCTTTTGTGACACAAACCTATCTTTAAATTCCTCTTCATCACTATCATCCATAAAGCTCTAGTATAATATTAGACTTTATTTATACAAGTCTACTCAATTAATTTTATCACTACAAATACATCTTTGGCCCTAACAAAGACCATCCAAAAATATACTAGTATTGACCATCCAAAAATATACTAGTATTGCTTGCATGTAGGGGAAACATTGAAACACCTGTTTCTACCTCTTAAGTAATTGGAGATGGCTTTTGAGAAACAAAGCTTAAAATTAAAATTTAATGAATCCAACCCAAAATATGCAGCGTCAGTTTAAAAAGGTAAAATGAATTTGAGGCCAGCAAGATTAGATAGCAAATGAATTGTATATATTCCTATGTTCAGAGAGAGAAGGTGGTGGCAGAAAAGGGCTACTCCACTCTTTAAAAAGAGTAAATGGAATCACAAAAACAGAAGGCAGCAATGTCCATTCAAACAGGGCAAGGTTTTAAACAAAGAAAGAAATAGGATTTAATTACAGTGAAAGTTGCTTAATTTCAAAAAGATTGCTTTGGGCAGTCCAAAGCCGCAACCAGTAAAACCACTCTGGTATCAGATATCACCATACTATAAAGATGGACATCAGGAAATATCCATTCACTCACTTGTTCATTTATTTAACAACCTTCTACCAATGCAAATAAAATGCTGATACTGGGCAAGAAGCTGATCTTATGATGATGAACTAACAGGACCACATTAACTAAATTCTCACTCTAGTAGGAATGATTAGCAATAATTGAGTATTCACAGCTAAAATATAATCATGTAGAGTAATGATAAGTTCTATGTAGGCAATATTTAGGCATTGAGAAAAATTTTAAGAAATGGGCCTAAAGTAGTTTGGCAATGTGCTCCAAGATCATAGGATTCTAAAGCAAAGGTGGGATGTGAACATTAGCATTCTGTTTCCAGCTTCATTAATTACAAAGCATGCATGCAGAGAATGGAACTTTAATGTATTTCTATTAATAGATGTCTTTTATTTTCAAATTGATGCTTGCAATCAGGCCAGTTCTTACAGAGTTGCCTTGTCTCTAGTCCTTTACCTGCACCATGCCTTTTAAAATTCCTTTATCCCAAACAGATCCTGAAAGCTAGGTCAGTTTTTCCTGGTAGGATTATGCCATTCAAGCCCCAACCTCAACACTGTAGTACAGAAAAATCCATGTTGAAGGAATCAGATTCACGGTGTTTTCACTCTGGTGATTTTAGCACTCCATACTGATACTAGCATTATAAAGGTTGGGCTTCAGTGGGGAGGGCATAGCACGTGAAAAATGAGTAAAACTTTACATTCTGAAAACTGCAGGAAAGCACCATTGCTTTTCATTTCATGTGTGGAATTTTGATACTAAAATAATTTGAAAAACTCAAAGGGAATGGAGCCCATGATGTTTCTAACCTTCTCTAGATTCATTGGAGTCTGATTATAACAAGTGTTACTTGAAAACATGCTTTAAAAGAATGATGTAACTCTGACAAGTTGGACTTTGTAACTTGGCAGAGGCAAAGTTTTTGAAATGTATTTATGTGTGTGTTGGGTGTAAACTGTTATTGTTCTGGAAAACTTGAAAGGGATTTTTATAAGTCTCATCTTGTCTCTCTCAAGTGGCTGTTAAAAATAGAGCTTATTGGCAACTATTTTTCCTTGTGTTGGAGAAGGATTAACCTAATCCTGGTAAATATCTTAACACTTCACTATATTTAATTTTATACAACTAAATTTTTATTAAGCACAATACTAAAATAACAACAGATATCCTGAATGATCCTAAAGTTATTCATTTGTCGGGTTTGTTTTTACAGACTTATGAAACTTAAGCATTGTTCTTCAAATGATTTGTTTTTTGCATTCCTGCCTATATTTAAATTATTTTAGTTCTGGATTAATGTTTATACCTTTTCAGTTTTCTTCTGTAAAATGTTAGAAGGTTCCTCTGTTTAAAATTTTAAGAAATGGGCCTAAAGTAGTTTGGCAATGTGCTCCAAGATCATAGGATTCTAAAGCAAAGGTGGGATGTGAACATTAGCATTCTGTTTCCAGCTTCATTAATTACAAAGCATGCATGCAGAGAATGGAACTTTAATGTATTTCTATTAATAGATGTCTTTTATTTTCAAATTGATGCTTGCAATCAGGCCAGTTCTTACAGAGTTGCCTTGTCTCTAGTCCTTTACCTGCACCATGCCTTTTAAAATTCCTTTATCCCAAACAGATCCTGAAAGCTAGGTCAGTTTTTCCTGGTAGGATTATGCCATTCAAGCCCCAACCTCAACACTGTAGTACAGAAAAATCCATGTTGAAGGAATCAGATTCACGGTGTTTTCACTCTGGTGATTTTAGCACTCCATACTGATACTAGCATTATAAAGGTTGGGCTTCAGTGGGGAGGGCATAGCACGTGAAAAATGAGTAAAACTTTACATTCTGAAAACTGCAGGAAAGCACCATTGCTTTTCATTTCATGTGTGGAATTTTGATACTAAAATAATTTGAAAAACTCAAAGGGAATGGAGCCCATGATGTTTCTAACCTTCTCTAGATTCATTGGAGTCTGATTATAACAAGCTTTACTTCAAAACATGCTTTAAAAACATGATGTAACTCTGACAAGTTGGACTTTGTAACTTGGCAGAGGCAAAGTTTTTGAAATGTATTTATGTGTGTGTTGGGTGTAAACTGTTATTGTTCTGGAAAACTTGAAAGGGATTTTTATAAGTCTCATCTTGTCTCTCTCAAGTGGCTGTTAAAAATAGAGCTTATTGGCAACTATTTTTCCTTGTGTTGGAGAAGGATTAACCTAATCCTGGTAAATATCTTAACACTTCACTATATTTAATTTTATACAACTAAATTTTTATTAAGCACAATACTAAAATAACAACAGATATCCTGAATGATCCTAAAGTTATTCATTTGTCGGGTTTGTTTTTACAGACTTATGAAACTTAAGCATTGTTCTTCAAATGATTTGTTTTTTGCATTCCTGCCTATATTTAAATTATTTTAGTTCTGGATTAATGTTTATACCTTTTCAGTTTTCTTCTGTAAAATGTTAGAAGGTTCCTCTATGGTTTTACACAACATGGTAGAATTAGCCAAGGAGACAGTCCAGTTTCCATTATGGTATGCAACTTACAGAAAATTTGATGTCCTTTTTAAAAATAAGCTTATTCAGATTTAGAACATTTATGTGTGCTATGGTTATTCTCGTCTCCAATGATAAAAACTCCAATTGACTACTGGGCCCTCAATCCACCTCCTGAGCCAATCCAAGGGAGGTTAAACAGGCAAATGTGTCCTAACAGTCTTTCAACCCTTTTGAATTCCTTTTTTCCTTCTGTAAGGTTTCCTCTATTCATTCACTGTCTCATTTCAAAACACCCACTTCCTTTCCAGGAACAAAACCCAATATCAAGAAATCATCTGCCTTTCTAGTAGCAGAACAATTTGAATTTATTGTTGTTATTGTTGTCCCATCACTAAGTCATGCCTGACTCTTTATGACGCCATGTACTGCAGCACACCAGGCTTCCCTGCCCTTATTATCTCCCAGAGTTTGCTCAGACTCATGTCCATTGATTCAGTGATGCCATTCAAACCATCTCATCCTGTCATCCACTTCTCCTGCCCACAATCTTTCCCAGCATCAGGGTCTTTTCCAGTGAGTTGGTTCTTCACATCAGGTGACCAAAGTATCGGAGCTTCTGTTGCAGCTTCAATCTCAGGTCTTGCAATGAATATTCAGGGTTGATTTCCTTTAGGATTGACATCAAAGGAGTCTTTTCCAGTGCAATGTTTGAAACTGAAGGGAAAGTCTCATCTTGTCTCTCTCAAGTGGCTGTTAAAAATAGAGCTTATTGGCAACTATTTTTCCTTGTGTTGGAGAAGGATTAACCTAATCCTGGTAAATATCTTAACACTTCACTATATTTAATTTTATACAACTAAATTTTTATTAAGCACAATACTAAAATAACAACAGATATCCTGAATGATCCTAAAGTTATTCATTTGTCGGGTTTGTTTTTACAGACTTATGAAACTTAAGCATTGTTCTTCAAATGATTTGTTTTTTGCATTCCTGCCTATATTTAAATTATTTTAGTTCTGGATTAATGTTTATACCTTTTCAGTTTTCTTCTGTAAAATGTTAGAAGGTTCCTCTATGGTTTTACACAACATGGTAGAATTAGCCAAGGAGACAGTCCAGTTTCCATTATGGTATGCAACTTACAGAAAATTTGATGTCCTTTTTAAAAATAAGCTTATTCAGATTTAGAACATTTATGTGTGCTATGGTTATTCTCGTCTCCAATGATAAAAACTCCAATTGACTACTGGGCCCTCAATCCACCTCCTGAGCCAATCCAAGGGAGGTTAAACAGGCAAATGTGTCCTAACAGTCTTTCAACCCTTTTGAATTCCTTTTTTCCTTCTGTAAGGTTTCCTCTATTCATTCACTGTCTCATTTCAAAACACCCACTTCCTTTCCAGGAACAAAACCCAATATCAAGAAATCATCTGCCTTTCTAGTAGCAGAACAATTTGAATTTATTGTTGTTATTGTTGTCCCATCACTAAGTCATGCCTGACTCTTTATGACGCCATGTACTGCAGCACACCAGGCTTCCCTGCCCTTATTATCTCCCAGAGTTTGCTCAGACTCATGTCCATTGATTCAGTGATGCCATTCAAACCATCTCATCCTGTCATCCACTTCTCCTGCCCACAATCTTTCCCAGCATCAGGGTCTTTTCCAGTGAGTTGGTTCTTCACATCAGGTGACCAAAGTATCGGAGCTTCTGTTGCAGCTTCAATCTCAGGTCTTGCAATGAATATTCAGGGTTGATTTCCTTTAGGATTGACTGGTTTGATCTTGCTGCAAAAGAGACTGTAAGAGTCTTCTCTTGCACCACAGTTCGGAAGCATCAATTTTTCGGTACTCAGCCTTCTTTGTGGTTCAGCTCTCACATCCATACATGACTACTGTGAAAGAGATGCTTGAAATTTCATCGAGTTTTTGTCTGGATGGGGTTTCTTTAGTGGTTCTTGTAACCCTGCCCCAAGATTAAGTAGATTTCTGGCTTTAGCCTGGAAACATTTCTCTAGCAGAGGATGGTTGGTGAACAGTGTCTGCATTTATTCAGTTTCTCCCAACCCCTGCAATGAAAGTATTGCCTTTATGACCAACTTAGAGATAGAGAATGTGGGAGAAGTTATTCCAAGAGGCAGGTATCCTTCTTAGATCATTTCAACTATGTAGGCAATGCTAATGTTGCTGCTGTGACCTTATTTCTGGTGTATTTATAAGTCCATAAGGTCTGACTGAGGTAACTATGGAGAAAATAGAACATAAAATTTGAAAATTTAACTTTCCAATAAATCCAATACAGATATACATGTAGTGACTTGTGGTTGCTACATGTACGTCACATATGCTACTTTTGTTTCTTTGACTCCATATGCGTTAGGCTGTTGGTTGGTTGATTTTTTTAAAACCAGTCTGGATAAAGCACAAGCTGGAATCAAGATTGCCAGGAGAAATATCAATAATGTGAAGTATACAGATGACACGACCCATATAACAGAAAACAAAGAGGAACTAAGGAGCCTTTTTTATTTTTTAATTTTGGCCTCTTTTATTGGTTTTTATTTATTTATTTTTGCCCATCTTTATTCTTTGGCCTGTGTGGACCTCCCATTGCAGTGGCCTCTCTCGTTCAGAGCACAGATTCTGGGCACATGTGCTCCAGAGCACTGGGTCATAATTGGACATACCAATTGCTGCTCCATACCAGCTGCTCCATGGCATGAGGGATCTTTCCAGGTCAGGGATTGAACTGCTGCCCCTTGCACTGCAAGGTATACTCTTTACCCACCAGACCACTAGGGAAGCCCTAAAAAGCCTTTCGATGAAGTTGAAAGAGGAGAATGGAAAATTCAACATTCAAAAAATGAAGATCACGGCTTCTGGTCCCATCACTTCATGGCAAATAGATGGGCAAACAATGGAAATAGTGACAGAATTCATTTTCTTGGCCTCCAGAATCACTACAGATGTTGACTGAAGCCATGAAATTAAAAATGCTTGCTCTGTGGAAGAAAACCTATGACAAACCTAGACAGAATATTCCAAAACAGAGACATCACTTTGCCAAAGTCTGTATAGTCAAAGCTATGATTTTCCCAGTAGTTATGCATTGATGTGAGAGCAGGACCATAAAGAAGGTTGAGCACCAAAGACTTGCTACCTTTGAACTGTGGTGTTAGAGAAGGTGTTGGAGAAGGCCTTTGAGAGTCCCTTGGACTGCAAGGAGATTAAACAAATCAATCCTAAATGAAGTCAACCATGAATATTCTTTGGAAGGAATGATGTTGAAGTTGAAGCTCCAATATTTGGCCACCTGATGCAAAGAATGATGATTGTCTGCATATAAGGTCTGACTGAGGTAACTATGGAGAAAATAGAACATAAAATTTGAAAATTTAACTTTCCAATAAATCCAATACAGATATACATGTAGTGACTTGTGGTTGCTACATGTACGTCACATATGCTACTTTTGTTTCTTTGACTCCATATGCGTTAGGCTGTTGGTTGGTTGATTTTTTTAAAACCAGTCTGGATAAAGCACAAGCTGGAATCAAGATTGCCAGGAGAAATATCAATAATGTGAAGTATACAGATGACACGACCCATATAACAGAAAACAAAGAGGAACTAAGGAGCCTTTTTTATTTTTTAATTTTGGCCTCTTTTATTGGTTTTTATTTATTTATTTTTGCCCATCTTTATTCTTTGGCCTGTGTGGACCTCCCATTGCAGTGGCCTCTCTCGTTCAGAGCACAGATTCTGGGCACATGTGCTCCAGAGCACTGGGTCATAATTGGACATACCAATTGCTGCTCCATACCAGCTGCTCCATGGCATGAGGGATCTTTCCAGGTCAGGGATTGAACTGCTGCCCCTTGCACTGCAAGGTATACTCTTTACCCACCAGACCACTAGGGAAGCCCTAAAAAGCCTTTCGATGAAGTTGAAAGAGGAGAATGGAAAATTCAACATTCAAAAAATGAAGATCACGGCTTCTGGTCCCATCACTTCATGGCAAATAGATGGGCAAACAATGGAAATAGTGACAGAATTCATTTTCTTGGCCTCCAGAATCACTACAGATGTTGACTGAAGCCATGAAATTAAAAATGCTTGCTCTGTGGAAGAAAACCTATGACAAACCTAGACAGAATATTCCAAAACAGAGACATCACTTTGCCAAAGTCTGTATAGTCAAAGCTATGATTTTCCCAGTAGTTATGCATTGATGTGAGAGCAGGACCATAAAGAAGGTTGAGCACCAAAGACTTGCTACCTTTGAACTGTGGTGTTAGAGAAGGTGTTGGAGAAGGCCTTTGAGAGTCCCTTGGACTGCAAGGAGATTAAACAAATCAATCCTAAATGAAGTCAACCATGAATATTCTTTGGAAGGAATGATGTTGAAGTTGAAGCTCCAATATTTGGCCACCTGATGCAAAGAGACGACTCATTGGAAAAGACCCTGATGCTGTGAAAAATATAAGGCAAAAGGAGAATGGGGCGGCAGAGGATATGATGGTTGGATGGTATCATTGAGTCAATGGACATGAGTTTGAACAAACTCCAGGAGATGGTGAAAGACAAGGAAGCCTGGTGTGCTGCAGTCCATAGGGTACAAAGAGTCAAACACAACTGAGCAACTTAACTGAATTGAACTGAGATGTTAGATTTTGGTCAGGTATATGCCTCTCTCTATGATCTGGAGTTCACTAGGAGAGACTGGATACCATTTACCATTACAGCACTTTAAAACCCTGCCTTCCACATTAGAACTGGATAAATACCTTTTACTGATTATGAGAAATATGACATCAAAAATAAAATCTTATTTCTCATTTGCCCTTATGGCTTCATAAGGCATAATTGAAGGGGGCAGATACCTTTTGCTCTGATTTCTCATCTGGAGTTTTAAGCAGCTCCTGTAGTGGGAACTGGCATTTCCAGGTCACAGTCTAAAGGCACAGCCAAGGCTTTAGCCGTGGCTAATTCTACACTGCCTGTATTCTACCTTTCCTCAGAGCCTGATTTTGTTTTAGAAATGAACTTCACTCGAGCCACCTCACAAGCACTGATTTAAACCCTGCTTTGCCAGCTCTCCTTGGAGGATGTGGTCACATTCTCTAAACAGAACCCTGACTTGATGCCAGTGAATTTTAAAGGAATACAAACCCTTGAAATGTTTGTCCTCCTCCTCTCCAGTTACTTAAAAATCACAAGGCCCATATTCCATGCATGTACAGACCCCCAAAAAAAGGTTTAAAACTGACAAACCTAGACAGAATATTCCAAAACAGAGACATCACTTTGCCAAAGTCTGTATAGTCAAAGCTATGATTTTCCCAGTAGTTATGCATTGATGTGAGAGCAGGACCATAAAGAAGGTTGAGCACCAAAGACTTGCTACCTTTGAACTGTGGTGTTAGAGAAGGTGTTGGAGAAGGCCTTTGAGAGTCCCTTGGACTGCAAGGAGATTAAACAAATCAATCCTAAATGAAGTCAACCATGAATATTCTTTGGAAGGAATGATGTTGAAGTTGAAGCTCCAATATTTGGCCACCTGATGCAAAGAGACGACTCATTGAAAAGACCCTGATGCTGTGAAAAATATAAGGCAAAAGGAGAATGGGGCGGCAGAGGATATGATGGTTGGATGGTATCATTGAGTCAATGGACATGAGTTTGAACAAACTCCAGGAGATGGTGAAAGACAAGGAAGCCTGGTGTGCTGCAGTCCATAGGGTACAAAGAGTCAAACACAACTGAGCAACTTAACTGAATTGAACTGAGATGTTAGATTTTGGTCAGGTATATGCCTCTCTCTATGATCTGGAGTTCACTAGGAGAGACTGGATACCATTTACCATTACAGCACTTTAAAACCCTGCCTTCCACATTAGAACTGGATAAATACCTTTTACTGATTATGAGAAATATGACATCAAAAATAAAATCTTATTTCTCATTTGCCCTTATGGCTTCATAAGGCATAATTGAAGGGGGCAGATACCTTTTGCTCTGATTTCTCATCTGGAGTTTTAAGCAGCTCCTGTAGTGGGAACTGGCATTTCCAGGTCACAGTCTAAAGGCACAGCCAAGGCTTTAGCCGTGGCTAATTCTACACTGCCTGTATTCTACCTTTCCTCAGAGCCTGATTTTGTTTTAGAAATGAACTTCACTCGAGCCACCTCACAAGCACTGATTTAAACCCTGCTTTGCCAGCTCTCCTTGGAGGATGTGGTCACATTCTCTAAACAGAACCCTGACTTGATGCCAGTGAATTTTAAAGGAATACAAACCCTTGAAATGTTTGTCCTCCTCCTCTCCAGTTACTTAAAAATACGACTGATAGCAAAGGCCTTAGAATATGTCCAAATGCAGTCTGTCTCTGACTTGGGGATCTATCCCTACATAAGTGCCAGCCTGGCTGCGATTAGGCCAAGTGCCAGGGGAACTCCGCTGGGGCATATAATTTAAGAGGTGTCCCAAATAGTCAGTATCAAGATTAAAAATGTTTTCATGCATGTATTAAAAAGCAAAAATTGACATGAGAAATCCATGACAAACAGTCAAATTTTGGAATAACGGCATGTTGTTTCATAAACAAATATTAAGAGGAAGAAAAAATCATTTCCAATTAGTCCTGGGCTCAAGGTCAAAGAGGTCATGGTGTTCCTCGTGGTGGGATTACAGAGGTTGACAAATGGCCACCAGAGTGATTGGGCAGCACAGGGTTTTCTATATAGTCTTTTTTTTTTTTTTTGGTAGAGCTTGTATTATGGTTTCTACTTGGTTCAAAATGTGAGTGGATATTTTGATGAATGCCAAGGCTGCTCCTTTTTCCTTTCTTCCCATGCTCCCATAAGTCTCTGTCAGCTCTGATTCGTGGACTCCTGACCTCCTCTGGCAGAGTTACTGGTGCCCATGCAGCCCTCTCTTCAGCTTCTCAAGCTTCAGTACTACTTAGAACCTCTTCCTGTCTAATCTCCAGTTCCTTGCAGTCAAAGCCCAGGGGATTTCAGGCTTAGATGCAAAAACCCTCAGCAAGAGGGCTCAAAAGAACCTGAAACTTGGCCTTAGAGATATTCACATTAGAGATATTCTTATTCATGATTAGAGAAGTCAGATCAGAATTGGTGATTTTAAGGAATCTCAGAATTCTGAATTTCTCTTTCTGTGTCAGCAACTCACATGCCACTCTACTGGGGCCACACAGAAGAGCTACTTTCCCTTTATCAACTTGCATCTCTGGAAGACCTCGTTCTTTTCTATTTTTTTAGGGAGGAGTGCACTTCTATTGGCCTTTCATTTATTTATTTCCATCCATCATTCTTTGGCCCATCCCAGTGGCCTCTCCTGCTGCCGAACACCAGCTCTGGGCCCCCCCCGGAGGATGTGGTCACATTCTCTAAACAGAACCCTGACTTGATGCCAGTGAATTTTAAAGGAATACAAACCCTTGAAATGTTTGTCCTCCTCCTCTCCAGTTACTTAAAAATACGACTGATAGCAAAGGCCTTAGAATATGTCCAAATGCAGTCTGTCTCTGACTTGGGGATCTATCCCTACATAAGTGCCAGCCTGGCTGCGATTAGGCCAAGTGCCAGGGGAACTCCGCTGGGGCATATAATTTAAGAGGTGTCCCAAATAGTCAGTATCAAGATTAAAAATGTTTTCATGCATGTATTAAAAAGCAAAAATTGACATGAGAAATCCATGACAAACAGTCAAATTTTGGAATAACGGCATGTTGTTTCATAAACAAATATTAAGAGGAAGAAAAAATCATTTCCAATTAGTCCTGGGCTCAAGGTCAAAGAGGTCATGGTGTTCCTCGTGGTGGGATTACAGAGGTTGACAAATGGCCACCAGAGTGATTGGGCAGCACAGGGTTTTCTATATAGTCTTTTTTTTTTTTTTTGGTAGAGCTTGTATTATGGTTTCTACTTGGTTCAAAATGTGAGTGGATATTTTGATGAATGCCAAGGCTGCTCCTTTTTCCTTTCTTCCCATGCTCCCATAAGTCTCTGTCAGCTCTGATTCGTGGACTCCTGACCTCCTCTGGCAGAGTTACTGGTGCCCATGCAGCCCTCTCTTCAGCTTCTCAAGCTTCAGTACTACTTAGAACCTCTTCCTGTCTAATCTCCAGTTCCTTGCAGTCAAAGCCCAGGGGATTTCAGGCTTAGATGCAAAAACCCTCAGCAAGAGGGCTCAAAAGAACCTGAAACTTGGCCTTAGAGATATTCACATTAGAGATATTCTTATTCATGATTAGAGAAGTCAGATCAGAATTGGTGATTTTAAGGAATCTCAGAATTCTGAATTTCTCTTTCTGTGTCAGCAACTCACATGCCACTCTACTGGGGCCACACAGAAGAGCTACTTTCCCTTTATCAACTTGCATCTCTGGAAGACCTCGTTCTTTTCTATTTTTTTAGGGAGGAGTGCACTTCTATTGGCCTTTCATTTATTTATTTCCATCCATCATTCTTTGGCCCATCCCAGTGGCCTCTCCTGCTGCCGAACACCAGCTCTGGGCACATGCACTCCAGAGCTCCAGCTTGGTAGTTGGACACATTGGTCCAGCTGCTCTGTAGAACATGGGATATTCCCAAGCCAGGGATCGAACCAGGGCCGCTTGCACTGAAAGGTGGTGTCCTTATCCACTGGACAACTAGCAAAGTCCAAGACCTCGTTCTTGATAATGCATTCATTGACTTACACATGAACTTGAAGAGTACAACTCTGTCCCTTGATAGTTGTGCATACTTTGGAAAACTATCTGATGTTTGACGCCAACACCATCCAGAAAAATGCGGATAAATATCTTGTTTACTAAACACAAAATTTAAAAAAATACTTTGATTTTGTATATATTGATCAGTTGTTTGGATACTTCCATAACCCACAATTTCTTTCTAACAGAATGTGTACAGTGTATGTGGTTTAAGATTGCTGTGGAGATGTTGTAATTGATTTTTCCCTAGTACATTTGTATTTTCACCTCTTAAGATACTCTGAGTACATTCTCTTTTGCAGCATTATGTTGTTGGTGTTGTTGTTGTTCAGGTGTTCTGTCCTCTCTGACTCTTTGTGACCCATGGACTACAACATGCTAGGCTTTTGTCCTTCACTGTCTCCCTGAGTTTTCTCAAATTCATGTCCATTCAGGCAATGATGTCACCCAACCTGTCACTCCCTTCAATCTCTCCCAGCATCAGGCTCTTTTCCAATGAGTTGACTCTTTGCATCAGGTGGCCAAAGTATTGGAGCTTCAGCTTTAGCATCATTTCTTTCAATGAATGTTCAGAGTTAATTTCCTGTAGAATTGACTAGTTTGATTTCCTTGTTGTCCCAGAGACTCTCAAGAGTCTTCTTCAGCACCACAATTGCAAAGCTTCAACTCTTCAGTGCTCTTCATGGTCCTCAGTCTTCTTTATGGTCTTCTTTATGGTTCAACTCTCACAGCTCTGTCAGAGGAGGCTTTAAACTACTGAAGAGTCAGAGTAATTGACCTGTGTCTATACAAGACTACTGGAAAAACCATGACTTCGACTGTATGGACCTAAGATTGCATTGGAGTTGTTGTATCTGTTGTATCTGTGGAGCCCTCATTTCACAATTTTAGTTAAGGTTTAGATAGATAAAAGTGAACTATTTTGTCTTAATGCACATCACCAGAAGCTGATGTTGCTTAGCCAGGATGACACCCTATTCCCAAGCGTAGCCTTTTCTCAATGAGGAGGCTTTAAACTACCAGAGAATGAGAGTAATTGACCTGAATCTATATATCACGTCTAAATAGACACAGAGTAAATTATACAGCATTTGGTAAAACAAGTTCCTCACTGTTTCTCTTTCAACCCATAATGACTGTAATTCCATTAGGCTTAATGCCTGTGATTTAATATGATCCTACTGTAAAATCGGTCTTTTTGCGAAACCAAGTTTAGAGCTAAAGAGCCTGCTTTACTTCTTAAAGCGTGAAGGCTCTCTTGTATTGAAATAGGATGTCATTATATTTAAAAACTTTTTCCACTGTTTACTTTATCACTGGGGTCAGATGAAGGAGCCAGAGTCAAAATTAGTCTTTACTCTGGGGTGGGGAAAGTGAAGAGAGAGAAACCCCAGTGGAAATCAGCCGTGGGTTTATTTGTATTTCCATAGTACAGAAATTACAGGAACATTGGCAGTGTTGGAAGAAAAAGCATGAGGAAGAGGGAGTGTCCATATTTTCATTATTATTATTGTTCTTAAAATACACTACAATAATCCTGGGTTATTTTGGTATCAAACATTGAAAATAGTATATGAATCAAAAATATTTTCAAATAATCTCAAAATTTCTATGTTAAAAATTTAATTATGAATAGCTTATTGCTGAAGGAGCTTCAGCTTTAGCATCATTTCTTTCAATGAATGTTCAGAGTTAATTTCCTGTAGAATTGACTAGTTTGATTTCCTTGTTGTCCCAGAGACTCTCAAGAGTCTTCTTCAGCACCACAATTGCAAAGCTTCAACTCTTCAGTGCTCTTCATGGTCCTCAGTCTTCTTTATGGTCTTCTTTATGGTTCAACTCTCACAGCTCTGTCAGAGGAGGCTTTAAACTACTGAAGAGTCAGAGTAATTGACCTGTGTCTATACAAGACTACTGGAAAAACCATGACTTCGACTGTATGGACCTAAGATTGCATTGGAGTTGTTGTATCTGTTGTATCTGTGGAGCCCTCATTTCACAATTTTAGTTAAGGTTTAGATAGATAAAAGTGAACTATTTTGTCTTAATGCACATCACCAGAAGCTGATGTTGCTTAGCCAGGATGACACCCTATTCCCAAGCGTAGCCTTTTCTCAATGAGGAGGCTTTAAACTACCAGAGAATGAGAGTAATTGACCTGAATCTATATATCACGTCTAAATAGACACAGAGTAAATTATACAGCATTTGGTAAAACAAGTTCCTCACTGTTTCTCTTTCAACCCATAATGACTGTAATTCCATTAGGCTTAATGCCTGTGATTTAATATGATCCTACTGTAAAATCGGTCTTTTTGCGAAACCAAGTTTAGAGCTAAAGAGCCTGCTTTACTTCTTAAAGCGTGAAGGCTCTCTTGTATTGAAATAGGATGTCATTATATTTAAAAACTTTTTCCACTGTTTACTTTATCACTGGGGTCAGATGAAGGAGCCAGAGTCAAAATTAGTCTTTACTCTGGGGTGGGGAAAGTGAAGAGAGAGAAACCCCAGTGGAAATCAGCCGTGGGTTTATTTGTATTTCCATAGTACAGAAATTACAGGAACATTGGCAGTGTTGGAAGAAAAAGCATGAGGAAGAG
Source organism: Tragulus kanchil (assembly GCA_022376925.1). Taxonomy (NCBI): domain Eukaryota; kingdom Metazoa; phylum Chordata; class Mammalia; order Artiodactyla; family Tragulidae; genus Tragulus; species Tragulus kanchil. The sequence goes on from JAIOJX010000031.1 coordinate 71,751,895, forward strand.
GGAGTGTCCATATTTTCATTATTATTATTGTTCTTAAAATACACTACAATAATCCTGGGTTATTTTGGTATCAAACATTGAAAATAGTATATGAATCAAAAATATTTTCAAATAATCTCAAAATTTCTATGTTAAAAAAAACTTTGCAACATTATGAATAGTTCCCCTTATCTAGCCATGAAAAATGCCTAGACATAGCGTTGATTTTTAGATTAAAACTATTTTATACAGATTCAAGGGACTTTTTATGTAGCTTTAAAAATATCAGATCTGAGTAGATATGATCCAGAGGATGGAGTTAAGCCATCATCTCTGGGACAAGTTACTACTCTTCTGTCTTTTGTGCCAAAGAGGATATTTTTGGAGTGTAAATGAGTTTATACATATAAAGTAGTTCGAAGAGTCACTGGTACATTGCAAGTACCAAATACAACATACCTGCTTCTGTCACATTATGACTATTGTGTGGAGCAACACTGAACATTTGTTCATCCTACATAGTGTACTTCAAGTCATACTTCCATAGAACTTGAGAAGATGTTGCATTGTTTTCAGTGAATTTAGTGACTATATTACACAATTTAATACCTGATCTCTGTAAATAGAAACTCTGAGTATGAGCATCCCACTTGTGAATATCTTGTACATATATATAGACTGCTACCTCTTCTAACAACCAACTGAAGCTCTTAGGAAGCTTCTTGTGCCTCCTTGAATTAGCGTGTGTGAAACTTTGTTTAGTCACTCAGTCATGTCTGACTCTTTGCAACCCCATGGATTGTAGCCTGTCAGGCTTCTCTGTCCATGGGATTCTCCAAGCAAAAATACTGAAGTGGGTTGCCATTCCTTTTTCAGGGGACTTTCCTGATCCAGGGACTGAATCCTGGTCTCCCAAATTGCAGGCGGATTCTTTACCATCTGAGCCACCAAGGAAGCCCTCCCTAAATTAGACATATACTCTTTTGAACACACATACACACAAAGAAACACATATATGTTTCAGTCTGACAAATTTACATAATCTAGACATGTAAGGACGATGGCTTGTCCAGTGCCTGACACCCACTCTAAGTTTAGGAAGGCTTTAAGTTTTGATTCAACAGCACTGGTCCTATAACAACTTTTCCATCCATCATGCTGTAGAATCTAGACATTCAGATAGAAGACAGACATTTACACAAAATAATTAGAATCTTAAAGGATATATGTTATAAGAAAAATTTTCCTAAATTGCTTACAAAATGTCCAGATGTTTCCCACATCATTGCTATTCCTGAGTGATGGAAACTGAACCTTGTCCTTTTGTTCAAATATCCTTATTTGTACATTATTTGGATATGAATATTATTATCAGTTGACTTGACTCAAGTTCACTTATTTTGAAATCACCATGAAGTCACAGGGAATGAAATCTTACACTGAAAAAGAGAGTCTTTTTCCTTGGCATTTATGCGTCATATACAACCGTCGTTTAGCTTTATCATCATGGCCCAAATCAGTCAACTTTACATTGTCAAGTTTCTTAGCTGTCAGATGTCTTATTAGGGTGATAAATTCAATTAGTTTGCTGAATTTATAGGCTGTCAATCAAACTGATGTGTTTCTTTTTCTTTCACCACATTAAATAAACTAATCAGTTTTATTTTCTACCCCTGCCTCTCTACCAATCAAGAGAACCAGGCATAGGTGTCAATCTGGGGAAGAGTAGGGTTTAGCTTACTTATTTCCATGCATGCTAAGTCTCTTTAGTTGTTTCTGACTCTTTACGACCATAAAGACTGTAGTCCATAAAGCCCATAAAGACTTACGACCATATAGACTGTAGCCCAACAGTCTCTTCTTGTCCAAGGGATTCTCCAGGCAAGAATCCTGGAGTGGGTTGCCATGCCCTTCTCCAGGGGATCTTCTAGACCCAGGAATCAAACCCAAGTCTCCTATAGCTCTTTCATTGCAGGCAAATTATTTACCACTGAGCCACTGGCGAATCATCAGCTTACTTTTGACCACTTACTAACACTGTTCCTTGAACATATCTCCAAGAACCTACAGATTGGTTACTGAATATTAAATGAGACCCAGAACATCAAGTCCAGAGCTGTAATTAATAGGACAAGAAAGAAAAAAAAGAGATGCTTTCACAAGCATGTAAAAAGAAGTTGAAGTAAGTTATGGAATGATATAGGAGATGGTGGTTATTGTAAAGTTCTGCTGCAGAAATAACATGGTGATGAGTGTAGAGAGGAAGGTGTTTGCAGAAAATAATGTAGAGAAATCCATAACATATTTTATAAAAAGATTGCTGTTGTTGTTTAGTTGCTCATTCATGGCCAACTCTTTGGGACCCCATCGACTGCAGGACAACAGGCTTCCCTTTTCTTCACTGTCTCCAAAAGTTTCCTCAAAATCAAGTCCATTCAGTCAGTAATGCCTCCAGCCATCTCATTTTCTTTCATCCCCTTCTCCTATCCTCAATCTTTCCCAGCATCAGGGTCTTTTCCAATAAATCAGCTCTTTGCATCAGATAGCTAAAGCATTGGAGCTTTAGCTTTAGCATCAGTCCTTCCAATGGATATTCAGTTAATTTCCTTTAGGATTGACCACTTTGATCTCTTTGCTGTCCAAAGGTCTCTCAAGAGTCTTCTCCAACACTACACTTTGAAGGCATTGGTTCTTCAGCACTCAGCCATCTTTATGGTCCAAGTCTTACATTTGTACATTATTACTGGAAGAACCATAGTTTTGACTACACGACCGTTTGTCAGCAAAGTAATGTGTATGTTGTTTTATAAAAAGATGGCAGAACACAAAGAATCAAGAAAATGTCAAAGTCAAGAAGTTTAATATGTACAAGAAACTGTAAGTTGTGACTGAATTCTGGGTGCATAACTGCTTTATAGTGATAACCCATCCAGGCCTATTTGTGACCCTGCTTAGTTAATGGAATACAGTTCTCCCAAGCACTGTTTTTGACATTGTCGGGGCCGTGAGAGCCCTGGCCATGCCTTATAGCCTCTAAGCATATGAATACTGCTGTGTGCTCCCAAGGACGGCTCCTTCAGCAGAACACAGCCTACCTTCTGTCTAATTAACTGTGAGGCTGTGAAAGGTCAGCGAGCGTGATAAGAAGCCAGAAGGCTACAATCTCAAAGCAAGGAGGGTGTCTTGCAGCCTCCAACACAAAAAGCACTGTGCCATAAAGATGGCGCCTAGTGGAAGATAGGAGGGCGTGGTTTGGCACGGTCTGGGATGCGTAATTGTTACGTGATAGGCTGCTCAAAGTTTCTGCACTCGTGATCAGTGTATGCTCCCCATAGACTTTTGCTATGATGTAACCGCATGCACAGTTGACCTTTGACACGATTGGCTGTGTTTGGCTCCTTCTTCTTTCCTTTCTCTTTCTGAAAAGCATAAATATCGCTCTCTTTCAACAATAAAACGAGACTTGATCAGACTCCTGTCTTGTCTCCATTTCTCGTGTCTCTTGTCCTATGTAATTCCCACTCCCCCCCTTCTAGGTCTGCGTTGAGGAATCCTAGGTCTGCGCTGAGGAAGCCCACGGGTCGGGACAGACATTTCCTGCTCCTAATGGCAGAAAAATAAATGAGTCTCTATTCATATATAAAAAACCCACCTGAAGCCATCTGAAGCCAAGCTATGTCTGGGAAGTAGAAGATTTTATTTCAAAAATTCATGTATAATGTATATGCCAGTCTATAAAATAGCTCTGTTCCTCTTAAAGATATTTTTTAGCCAAAACTTGAAGGAAACTGAAAGTTCCAGGAATTCGAGCATGTCTCACCTTGAATTTCTGCACACCCCTTGGCACTCTGCCCTCTACTTCCCAGGTGAGTAGAATCCCGGTCTTGGAGTATGATATAGAAGAGATACTTTGACTGTTGCTGCAAAGTAGATAATAAAAGTATTAAGGAGAAAAGAAGCCTTTATTTCAAGTCATCTGCAAATTCCTTCAAGGCCTATGTTTTTTCAGAGTGGTTATAGGGTTCTTGGACTTTCCTGGTGGCTCTGAATGACTAGGTCTCTCCCAAGCACCTGCTTAGTTAATGGAATACAGTTCTCCCAAGCACTGTTTTTGACATTGTCGGGGCCGTGAGAGCCCTGGCCATGCCTTATAGCCTCTAAGCATATGAATACTGCTGTGTGCTCCCAAGGACGGCTCCTTCAGCAGAACACAGCCTACCTTCTGTCTAATTAACTGTGAGGCTGTGCAAGGTCAGCGAGTGTGATAAGAAGCCAGAGGGCTACAATCTCAAAGCCAGGAGGGTGTCTTGCAGCCTCCAACACAAAAAGCACTGCGCCATAAAGATGGCGCCTAGCAGAAGATAGGAGGGCATGGTTTGGCATGGTCTGGGATGCGTGATTGCTGCATAATAGGCTGCTCAAAGTTTCTGTACTCGTGATCAGTGTATGCTCCCTATAGACTTTTGCTATGATGTAACCTCATGCACAGTTGGCCTTTAACACGATTGGCTGTGGTTGGCTCCTTCTTCTTTCCTTTCTCTTTCTGTACAGTGTAAATATTGCTCTCTTTCAACAATAAAACGAGACTTGTCAGACTCCTGTCTTGTCTCCATTTCTCGTGTATCTTGTCCTTTTTAATTCCCACTACCCCCCTTCTAGGTCTGTGTTGACGAATCCCAGGTCTGCGCTGAGGAAGCCCACGGGTCGGGACAGACATTTCCTGCTCCTAATGGCAGAAAAATAAATGAGTCTCTATTCATATATAAAAAACCCACCTGAAGCCATCTGAAGCCAAGCTATGTCTGGGAAGTAGAAGATTTTATTTCAAAAATTCATGTATAATGTATATGCCAGTCTATAAAATAGCTCTGTTCCTCTTAAAGATATTTTTTAGCCAAAACTTGAAGGAAACTGAAAGTTCCAGGAATTCGAGCATGTCTCACCTTGAATTTCTGCACACCCCTTGGCACTCTGCCCTCTACTTCCCAGGTGAGTAGAATCCCGGTCTTGGAGTATGATATAGAAGAGATACTTTGACTGTTGCTGCAAAGTAGATAATAAAAGTATTAAGGAGAAAAGAAGCCTTTATTTCAAGTCATCTGCAAATTCCTTCAAGGCCTATGTTTTTTTTCAGAGTGGTTATAGGGTTCTTGGACTTTCCTGGTGGCTCTGATGGTAAAGAATCCATCTGCAATGCAAAAGGTGAGGGTTCAATCTCTGGGTTGGGAAGATCCCCTGGAGAAGAGAATGGCAACCCTCTCCAGTATTCTTGTCTGGAGAAGCCTATGGACAGAGAAGCCTTGTGAGCTACAGTCCATGGGGTCGCAAAGAGTCAGACACAGCTTAGCAACTGAGTACAGAAGCATATACTTCTCATTCTGTCCTGGACAATTTGAATGAGTTCTTGAGTGTCCAAGGATTTTTTATGTAGTAGTGTGAATAAAATAGATAACTTATAAGGACCTTCTGTATAGCACAGGGAACTCCACTAAATGCTCTGTCATGACCTATATGGGAAAAAGAGTGGATATATATATATATATACACGTATGCATATATATGCATATATATATACATATATATATATATATATATATATATATAAACTCATTTTGCTTTATAGAAGAAACTAACAAAATATTGTGAATCAGCTCTAGTCCTCTTGTTTTAAAAGAGGGTGTCCAAAGATTAGACAGAAGTTAAGGAAAGCAATGATTTGCTCACATAAAAGTGCTCAAGTGTATTAACTATTGATAATTATGTGCAATGAGCAGCTGAAGTTCGATACATTTCTTTTGCCAGAATGTCTTTATTGTACTGATGGTAAATGGGACCAGCTGTGCCCAACACTCAGAGTGGGTGACATTGGCACACGTCTTGGCTGTACTTACACTCACGCACTTCCTGAAAAATTAGGTTGCTCTTTAGTTAACCAATGAAAAAAAGGTTTCTTTCTTGACTGTTGACAGACTTCTATACCCCTAGATACCAGTCAGAACATACACCTAATTATTTTATAAATTATGTTGCGCTGTCACAGACCCTCCCTGAAGTCAAACTCTTCTATTCATCTTCCCTCCTCCCCTGCCTGGGGCTGAAGGAAACTCACCAACTGCCACCTGTCTCATCTTGCTTGCCCCTCCTTATTCTCGTGGGGGGTCTTGTTTATCTTCCCATCAGTGGGTGGTCTCCCTCAGTTGGCCTCAGATGAGTAAAAAAACCTTATCAGTCATCTGCAAATCCTTCAAGGCCTATGTTTTTCAGAGTGGTTATAGGGTTCTTGGACTTTCCTGGTGGCTCTGATGGTAAAGAATCCATCTGCAATGCAAAAGGTGAGGTTCAATCTCTGGGTTGGGAAGATCCCTGGAGAAGAGAATGGCAACCTCTCCAGTATTCTTGTCTGAGAAGCCTATGGACAGAGAAGCCTTGTGAGCTACAGTCCATGGGGTCGCAAAGAGTCAGACACAGCTTAGCAACTGAGTACAGAAGCATATACTTCTCATTCTGTCCTGGACAATTTGAATGAGTTCTTGAGTGTCCAAGGATTTTTTATGTAGTAGTGTGAATAAAATAGATAACTTATAAGGACCTTCTGTATAGCACAGGGAACTCCACTAAATGCTCTGTCATGACCTATATGGGAAAAAGAGTGGATATATATATATATATACACGTATGCATATATATGCATATATATATACATATATATATATATATATATATATATATAAACTCATTTTGCTTTATAGAAGAAACTAACAAAATATTGTGAATCAGCTCTAGTCCTCTTGTTTTAAAAGAGGGTGTCCAAAGATTAGACAGAAGTTAAGGAAAGCAATGATTTGCTCACATAAAAGTGCTCAAGTGTATTAACTATTGATAATTATGTGCAATGAGCAGCTGAAGTTCGATACATTTCTTTTGCCAGAATGTCTTTATTGTACTGATGGTAAATGGGACCAGCTGTGCCCAACACTCAGAGTGGGTGACATTGGCACACGTCTTGGCTGTACTTACACTCACGCACTTCCTGAAAAATTAGGTTGCTCTTTAGTTAACCAATGAAAAAAAGGTTTCTTTCTTGACTGTTGACAGACTTCTATACCCCTAGATACCAGTCAGAACATACACCTAATTATTTTATAAATTATGTTGCGCTGTCACAGACCCCTCCCTGAAGTCAAACTCTTCTATGCATCTTCACTCCTCCCCTGCCTGGGGCTGAAGGAAACTCACCAACTGCCACCTGTCTCATCTTGCTTGCCCCTCCTTATTCTCGTGGGGGGTCTTGTTTATCTTCCCATCAGTGGGTGGTCTCCCTCAGTTGGCCTCAGATGAGTAAAATGGGATACCCAGTTTACCTCCCTTGATACTAAAGAAATTTCATAAAACTCTCTCTTCCTGGAAAGGTGTTCATCCTCCACCAGCTTTTTCTTCTGCTTTCTATTTGCCTAAATAAGAGGAAGAGTCATTTTTTGAACAACTGCAAGTATTTTTTATTTTCAGTACAAAACATGACAAGCAGTTTCGGAAACTGAGAATATGAACTTCTGCTCAAGTCCTGGCTGTAGAAATCATCTCTGAAAATTTCTAGAGCAGAGTAACATATCTAGAACTGTCTAACATGCCCACTACAACCCCATCTCCCCACACCCGGACTCACAGGGATACATGCAATCACATTTTCATCTTCTCTATTCTGTTCTGATGCTTCAGCTTCCCATGTCAGGGCACATGTGTTTCATTACAAATAAAGGATGCAAAATACAAATGCTCTTCAGAGAGGTAGTGATTGCCTTAAAACCACACTGGAGACCAAATGACCCAGTAGATCCTTCCTCTGATCATGTCATCATGCCTTTAGTCGCAGTGAACAGAACTCAGGGAGATGACATGGTATAGGAACATGTTTCAGCTCACATGAGAAGCTGTGAAGAGACAGGGAGCTACCAGCGATGGTAAAACCAGTAACTACACATCCTTGACCACAATTCCCTTCACCTGGCTGGTCTATGACCCTCCATTAATCCCTCTATCCGGTGACTTGTCCCTGGGTGACTTGTCTTTTAATTTTGTACTGATGGTAAATGGGACCAGCTGTGCCCAACACTCAGAGTGGGTGACATTGGCACACGCTTGGCTGTACTTACACTCACGCACTTCCTGAAAAATTAGGTTGCTCTTTAGTTAACCAATGAAAAAAAGGTTTCTTTCTTGACTGTTGACAGACTTCTATACCCCTAGATACCAGTCAGAACATACACCTAATTATTTTATAAATTATGTTGCGCTGTCACAGACCCTCCCTGAAGTCAAACTCTTCTATGCATCTTCACTCCTCCCCTGCCTGGGGCTGAAGGAAACTCACCAACTGCCACCTGTCTCATCTTGCTTGCCCCTCCTTATTCTCGTGGGGGGTCTTGTTTATCTTCCCATCAGTGGGTGGTCTCCCTCAGTTGGCCTCAGATGAGTAAAATGGGATACCCAGTTTACCTCCCTTGATACTAAAGAAATTTCATAAAACTCTCTCTTCCTGGAAAGGTGTTCATCCTCCACCAGCTTTTTCTTCTGCTTTCTATTTGCCTAAATAAGAGGAAGAGTCATTTTTTGAACAACTGCAAGTATTTTTTATTTTCAGTACAAAACATGACAAGCAGTTTCGGAAACTGAGAATATGAACTTCTGCTCAAGTCCTGGCTGTAGAAATCATCTCTGAAAATTTCTAGAGCAGAGTAACATATCTAGAACTGTCTAACATGCCCACTACAACCCCATCTCCCCACACCCGGACTCACAGGGATACATGCAATCACATTTTCATCTTCTCTATTCTGTTCTGATGCTTCAGCTTCCCATGTCAGGGCACATGTGTTTCATTACAAATAAAGGATGCAAAATACAAATGCTCTTCAGAGAGGTAGTGATTGCCTTAAAACCACACTGGAGACCAAATGACCCAGTAGATCCTTCCTCTGATCATGTCATCATGCCTTTAGTCGCAGTGAACAGAACTCAGGGAGATGACATGGTATAGGAACATGTTTCAGCTCACATGAGAAGCTGTGAAGAGACAGGGAGCTACCAGCGATGGTAAAACCAGTAACTACACATCCTTGACCACAATTCCCTTCACCTGGCTGGTCTATGACCCTCCATTAATCCCTCTATCCTGTGACTTGTCCCCTAGGCAGCAAAGAAATCCCTGCAGCCACTCACATAGTCAATCAACACTTTCAAATTCTAGAATGGGATAAGAGGGCATATCTTGTATAAGATTCCCATTTTAGGAGTGAAAACAGTTTTAGAACAGCCCTCTAGAGAGTCTCCTCCAGATTTTATTCTTCAGAATTGCCTCATATGTGCATCCTGCACCAACTGTGGATGGGGAGAAGGGACTCATCTGCATTATTAGATCAGTGACTGTCAAACTTGAACTGGCATCACAGTACCTAGAAGGCTTATTGCAGGCACCAGATTTCACCCCTCAGGTGGCAGCTGACTTAGTGAGTCTGAGATGAGGCTCCAGAATTTATATTCTGACATGCTGATACTGTTCATTTCGGTAACCATAGTTTGAGAACACTATCTAAACTTATGAAGATTATGAAAGTAGACAATCCAAATGATCTATGATATTACAGATATTAAAATACACTGTGAATTTGTTGCTGTTCAGTTGCTAAGTCATGTCTGACTCTTTGGGACCTAATGGACTACAGCATGCCAGGCTCCCCTATTCTTCACTATCTCCTAGAGTTTGCTTAGATTCATGTCCATTGAGTTAGTGATGCCATCCAACCATCTCATCCTCTGTCACTCTCTTCTCTTGCCCACAATCTTTCCCAGCATCAGGGTTTTTTCCAGTGGGTCAGCTCTTCACATCAGGTGGCCAAAGTATTGAAATTTCCGCTTCAATATCAGTCATTCCAGTGAATATTCAAGGTTGATTCAGTCATTCCAGTCCAAGGAAGTCTTCTCCAATGCTCTTCAGAGAGGTAGTGATTGCCTTAAAACCACACTGGAGACCAAATGACCCAGTAGATCCTTCCTCTGATCATGTCATCATGCCTTTAGTCGCAGTGAACAGAACTCAGGGAGATGACATGGTATAGGAACATGTTTCAGCTCACATGAGAAGCTGTGAAGAGACAGGGAGCTACCAGCGATGGTAAAACCAGTAACTACACATCCTTGACCACAATTCCCTTCACCTGGCTGGTCTATGACCCTCCATTAATCCCTCTATCCTGTGACTTGTCCCCTAGGCAGCAAAGAAATCCCTGCAGCCACTCACATAGTCAATCAACACTTTCAAATTCTAGAATGGGATAAGAGGGCATATCTTGTATAAGATTCCCATTTTAGGAGTGAAAACAGTTTTAGAACAGCCCTCTAGAGAGTCTCCTCCAGATTTTATTCTTCAGAATTGCCTCATATGTGCATCCTGCACCAACTGTGGATGGGGAGAAGGGACTCATCTGCATTATTAGATCAGTGACTGTCAAACTTGAACTGGCATCACAGTACCTAGAAGGCTTATTGCAGGCACCAGATTTCACCCCTCAGGTGGCAGCTGACTTAGTGAGTCTGAGATGAGGCTCCAGAATTTATATTCTGACATGCTGATACTGTTCATTTCGGTAACCATAGTTTGAGAACACTATCTAAACTTATGAAGATTATGAAAGTAGACAATCCAAATGATCTATGATATTACAGATATTAAAATACACTGTGAATTTGTTGCTGTTCAGTTGCTAAGTCATGTCTGACTCTTTGGGACCTAATGGACTACAGCATGCCAGGCTCCCCTATTCTTCACTATCTCCTAGAGTTTGCTTAGATTCATGTCCATTGAGTTAGTGATGCCATCCAACCATCTCATCCTCTGTCACTCTCTTCTCTTGCCCACAATCTTTCCCAGCATCAGGGTTTTTTCCAGTGGGTCAGCTCTTCACATCAGGTGGCCAAAGTATTGAAATTTCCGCTTCAATATCAGTCATTCCAGTGAATATTCAAGGTTGATTTCCTTTAGGATTGACTAGTTTGATCTCCTTACTGTCCAAGGGACTCTCACAAGTCTTCTCCAACACCACAATTCAAAATTAACAATTCTTTGACCCTCAGTCTTTATATATGTATATATATATAAATTGTCTACAGCCATACATAAATCCAAATGAGACATAGACATATCCTTGACTCCCCCCACCTGAGCCCCGCTTCCAGTCTTTCCCCATCCCATCCCTCTAGTCCCCATATGAGTTCATTTAGTCTTACAGCATATTCATAATGGTTGTCTATTTTATATATGGTATTGTAAGTTTCCATGTTACTTTTTCCATACTTCTCATCCACTCCTCCTTCCCCACAATAACCAAATGTCTTTTCTCTATGTCTGTTTCTCCATTGCTGCTCTTCCTTATGGTCCAATTTGGGTGAAATCTCAAAAACGACAGAATGATCTCAGTTCATTTCCAAGAGAAACACTGCGATTACTTACATACAAACTTTTAGCAACATTCTGAACAATAAAATCTGTTTCCATTTCTCTGATTAAGATAAAAAATTAGGGCACTCCAATTCAAATAAAATTCAGGTTAGTACCATAGCTTCAAACTGTGAAGCTACCATCATTTAAATAGTTAGTGTACTATGAAATATACAACTTTAAAATGATTTTATACCTCTACTGTAAAGATATTTTATGTATACTATTTCTTAAAGCAGATCACTTCATAAGATATGCATATACATGGAATGCTGTGCAATGCTTCATTTCACTTTGAATTTTACATTCAGACATATTTTTTAATTGCAAGAGATAAGTATTCTTTTCTATGTATAAATGCTCCTGATGCTTCAGAATCAAGTAAAAAAGAGGAATTTATATAGGTTATTTTGTGAAGTCACATAAACTTGAACTTTAATAGCTAGTATACTGCACAATTCTTTAAAGAATTTTTCTTCTCAGATGCTTTCAAGAACTGTTTTGTATGATGGGCAGATCCAGACTTGAGCAGAACATGACAAGTATAGACGTTTGTGCATCTCTTTAAACGTTGACACTTCATCGGGAGTTCTCTACATTCAGCAGCTGGAGGTATAAAAAAGTGAAGGGGAGACAAGAGGCAATTCAAAGTTCTACACAAATCATTTTCCACTGACTCTTTCTTTTGAAAGCCAGTAATGATATCCCTGCCTAAACTATATGAACGATTGTGATAGTTTTATTTCTTTTCTTTTTGATTTTTTTTAAATTGGAGAATAATTGCTTTACAATGTTGTGTTAGTTGCTGCTGTACAATGATATCAATCAGTTATATGTATGTATGTATATATATTCCCTCCCTCTGGATCTTCCCTCCAACTCCTATATCCCACCACCCTAGGTCATCACAGAGCACTGGACTGAGCTCCCTGTGCTATACATCAGGCTCCCACTGGCTAGCTATCTTACTGCATAGGGTATGTGTATGTATGTCAATGCTACTGTCTCAGTTCATGCCACCCTCTCCTTCCCTCACTGTCTCCTCAAGTCCCTTCTCTAGGACAATTCTTCATTCTCTTCTGACAACCCTTAAACCTATTTTTAATATAAACAGGCACAGGTTTTTGAATGGCACATAGTTAATGAATGACAAGGGTCTTTGAAGCCAGAGGACCCTACTCCCTTCAAAAATGCACCAAAAATGTCTGGGGTTTCCATTAACCAAAAGATACATTGGAAAGTATCTCTAAACACAAAGTAGGAAAAAGGAAGAAAGATATGTATTTTTATTTCCTTCTTGCCACTACAAGATTTAATTCCCCATCCTTAGCTTGTGAATTCATGACAGAGAAACTAACTGATTATTTTATTACCTCTCTAGATCTGAATGACAGCAGTGTGATTTCATACAGTATACTCATTTTTTAAAAATGTCTTTATGATAGCAAGTGTTTAACAATGCTTTTCTGCATCAGTTACCTAAAAGTGATGGATTATTCATATAATACAGGGCATGCTCTCAGAATTACCTGCTTTTGGTTAGTTTTGGAGATATTTTAATGTATTTTTAAAAATAACATACAGGCGAAAGACAAGAAAAATCTAACCAGAAAGGCCAAAGTCATTTACAAATATTTTTAAAAGACACTAAAATAAATTTTTCTGTTTAAAGGACTGTTTTTCATACCCAGAGTTTCTTTTGATATTTTATTTTAAGGGTAAATGAATGAATTTAGACACCTAAATATCAGAAAATGCTATTGATGTACTCTAGCAACTGCTCTCGCATTCACATAAAATAACTAACTGAAGAACCATCTTCTAAGTGGAAATATTTCCTGTAACAGCTAGTAAAACAGAAAAGAAAGAAACATAAAAATCTGATTTTTAAGTGCAAACTTTTTTTCTTTGGCTTACAAGTCAATCCACTACACTAAAATAGTTTCCAAAACAATTTTATCTCCTACAAATTCTCTTTTGTTTCAGCTATACAATATCTTTAACATTCCTGTTAATTATCCTTCTTAAATAACTGTTCTCTATTCAAACTGCAAAATCACCACTGAATTTAGACATCCTACCACTTGCCTCCATAAGTGCTTGCCTTTGACCACATAGAAAAATAGAAATACAATACAGGTCATTTAGGTACTTTCGAATTTCTAGTAGCCACATATTTTGAAGTTTAAAGAAAAACATAAAATCAAATTTCTATAAGAGCTTTTTGAGATATAATTTGCAGATCATAGTAATAAAATTCACCCTTGTGGGCTTCCCTGGTGGTCCAGTGGGTAAGGACATGGCCTTGCAGTGCAAGGGGCACCAGTTCGATCCCTGGCCTGGGAAGATCCCACGTGCCGCAGAGCGGCTGGACTCGTGTGTCCAATTACCGAGCCGGAGCTCTGGAGCGCATGCGCCCAGAGCCGGTGCTCTGGCAATGACAGACGCCACCGCGATGGGAGGCCCACAGGAGCCAAAGAACAAAGACGGATGAACATGGAGAAATGAAAGACCAATAGAAGTGGCCCGCCTGCTCTCCTCTCTCCCCACCCCATCCCCACCAAAATAAATAAATAAATAAATCTTAAAAAAAAAAATTCACCCTTGTAAAGTGCACAATTCAATGGTTTTTAAGCACAAAAACAACTGTTCACACCCATCACCTTTCTCTCTTATTATTATTATTTTTTTTATTTATTTATTTTTGACTGTGCTTGGTCTTCATTTCTCTGTGTAGGCTTTCTCTAGTATGGTGAGTGGGTGCTGTTCATTGTGGTGCCTGGACTTCTCATTGCAGTGGCTTCTTGTAGCAAAGTATGGGCTTTAGACTGTGCTGGCTTATTAGTTGTGACTCACAGGCTTAATTAGCTGAGGACATATGAAATCTTCCTGGACCAGGGATCGAGTCCATAAAAAATCTGATTTTTAAAAAAGTTTGGCCTGTAACAGCTAGTAAAACAGAAAAGAAAGAAACATAAAAATCTGATTTAAGTGCAAACTTTTTCTTTGGCTTACAAGTCAATCCACTACACTAAAATAGTTTCCAAAACAATTTTATCTCCTACAAATTCTCTTTTGTTTCAGCTATACAATATCTTTAACATTCCTGTTAATTATCCTTCTTAAATAACTGTTCTCTATTCAAACTGCAAAATCACCACTGAATTTAGACATCCTACCACTTGCCTCCATAAGTGCTTGCCTTTGACCACATAGAAAAATAGAAATACAATACAGGTCATTTAGGTACTTTCGAATTTCTAGTAGCCACATATTTTGAAGTTTAAAGAAAAACATAAAATCAAATTTCTATAAGAGCTTTTTGAGATATAATTTGCAGATCATAGTAATAAAATTCACCCTTGTGGGCTTCCCTGGTGGTCCAGTGGGTAAGGATACCGCCTTGCAGTGCAAGGGGCGCCGGTTCGATCCCTGGCCTGGGAAGATCCCACGTGCCGCAGAGCGGCTGGACTGATGTGTCCAATTACCGAGCCAGAGCTCTGGAGCGCATGCGCCCAGAGCCGGCTCTCTGCAATGACAGACACCACCGTGATGGGAGGCCCAGAGGAGCCAAAGAACAAAGACGGATGAACATGGACAAATGAAAGACCAATAGAAGTGGCCCGCCTGCTCTCCTCTCTCCCCACCCCATCCCCACCAAAATAAATAAATAAATAAATCTTAAAAAAAAAAATTCACCCTTGTAAAGTGCACAATTCAATGGTTTTTAAGCACAAAAACAACTGTTCACACCCATCACCTTTCTCTCTTATTATTATTATTTTTTTTATTTATTTATTTTTGACTGTGCTTGGTCTTCATTTCTCTGTGTAGGCTTTCTCTAGTATGGTGAGTGGGTGCTGTTCATTGTGGTGCCTGGACTTCTCATTGCAGTGGCTTCTTGTAGCAAAGTATGGGCTTTAGACTGTGCTGGCTTATTAGTTGTGACTCACAGGCTTAATTAGCTGAGGACATATGAAATCTTCCTGGACCAGGGATCGAGTCCATTTGCCCTGAATTGTCATTTGGATTCTTAACCAATGGACCACCAGGAAGATCTGCCATTAGAGGTACCTAATTACAAAGCCACTCTAATTATAAAACATTTTCATCACCAAGAAGAAACCCTATATTCATTAGTGGTCATTGCCCAGTACCTCCTTCTTCCAAACTCTGGCAACAACTAAAATCTATTTTCCATCTTAATGGATTTGTCTATTTGAGGATATTTCATACAAATAGAATCATACAATATGTGGCCTTTCATCTGGTTTCTCAACATAATATTTTCAGGTTTCATCCATGTTTCAGCAGTTCTTCTTTCCTTGGTATTCATAAATAATACTTCATTTTATAAATGTACCCATTTTGTTTATCTGCTTATCCATGTATGGATATTTGGATTATCTCCAGTTTTGAATACTATAAACAATGCTGCCATAAACATTTGTGTGCAAGTTTTGGTCTGGACATGCGTATTAGTCAAGCTGGGTACCATAACAAAATACCAGAATCTGGGTGATTTAAACCACACAAATTGGCTCCCTCACTGTTTTGGAAGCTAGAAGTTCAAAAGCAAGGTGCCAGCATGGTTAGTTTTGGCTGAAAGTTCTCTTTCTGGCTTGCAGATGGCCACTCTCTTGGTGTGTCCTACATGACCGGAAGAGAGCAAGTTATCAGATATCTCCTCTTATAAAGGCATTAATCAAGATGACTGTATCTTCATCACCTCATCTAAACCTAATTATTCCAAAAAGACCTCATTCACATGCAGGTAAATGTCTTCAACATATGAATTTGGGCAAGGGGACACAAGTATTCAGTGCAATGTGGCATGCTTTCATCTGTCTTGAGTATACACCTAAGAGTAAAATTTCTTTGTCATATGGTAAAATCTGCCTGAGATGTGAGAGGCCCCGGTTCAGTCCCTGTATTGGGAAGATCCCCTGGAGAAGGGAATGACTACCAACTCCAGTATCCTTGCCTGGAAAATTCCACGGACAGAGGAACCTGTCAGACTATAGTCTATAGGGTCTCAAACAGTCAGACAACTGAGTGACTATCAAGCTGATTTTTTTCCTTAATAACTCTAGATTTAACATTCTGAGGACTAGCAGGCTCTTTTTTTCAAAGCATCTGTGCCATGTCACATGTTCACTGGCAGTATATGAGGATTACAATTTCTCCATATTCTCAGAAACGCTTTTAATATTTTTTTACTGTAGCCATTCTAGTGGGTATGAAATGATACTTATTATGCTTTTGATTTGTTTTATTTTACTAAATCTAATGGTATTAGATATTAGCAAGCTCTGGGAGACAGTGAAAGACAGAGAAGCCTGGCGTGCTATAATCCATGGGGTCGCAAAGAGTCAGATACGATTGAATAACAGAACGGAACTGAATATCTAATGGTATTGGGCATATCCTCATGTGTTTTTCAAGTATTTACATTTTTTGGAGAAATAACTTTTAAGAACTTTGCCTACTTTTCATTGGGTTATATGTTTATCACTGGCAACCCACTCCAGTATTCTTGCCTAGGAAATCCCATGGACTGAGGAGCTTCTCAGGCTACAGTCCATGAAGTCTCATAGAGTCAGGCATGACTGAAGCAACTTAGCAGGTAGCACACTTTATCACTGGGCTGAGTTGTAAGGGCACCTTATATAGTCAGGATGCAAGTCTCTTACCAGATATATGATTTGCAAATTTTTTCTCTCAATCTGAGGCTTGTCTTATTACTTTCTCTGTGATATTTTTTGAAGCACTGACATATTTGCTTTTGACAATGTCCAATTCATTTTTTTATTTATTGCTTGTGTTTTGGGTCTCACATCTATGAAATCTTTGGGTAAAATTAATTTTAGTGATGTTTTCTTTAGTCCAGTTTAATCAAAACTAAGTGTAAAATTAAGTGTAAAATAAATATAAAATATATCTTTTAATATAAAATGTATATATTATACAAATTTTAATAGGATACTTTTCTTTTTTACATACTAAGTCTTTAAAATCTTCTGAGTGTTTTACACCTACAGCACAGCTCTACTTGAAAAAATAGAAGCCAGTGTTATGCAGAAGCAGAAAAATTAATAAAAATACTACCCATAATAATTCAGAAGATGAAAAAAGCATCTCAAAACTTGCATATTTGACTAAGGAGATTCCAGAAAAGAATGCCAGATGTGTCTATCATCTTCTTTCAGCTGTGTGTAAGGTACTTCTTATATACTTTTTTAAAACTATATCTAAGAGAGAAATAGGAACTCTGGTTTAAAAGCAAAATGTAATGGAAATGCAGAGGGCCCAGGGAAGTGTCTCCAGTCAGCAAAAGATCCTTAAAGTGAAAAATGTTTTTAAGGAAAAAAGCAGTTACAAGATAGCCAATAGAACTTGGCCTCAGAGTCAAGATTAATTCAAGAATTCCTTCAGAAATTTTTAGTAAAGACCTCAGAATGACAGAAGTCAAGGACACATATTTTCTGCCATCTGAACAAAAGGGCTTCTAAGAATCTTAAAGAGCATTGCTTCCTCCACCCTGCTCACAGTCAAAGTAGAGAAGTACCTATCTAGAAGAAGTCTATGAGAATGGCTTTTCTTTACTGTATTTGACTATTATCTGATATATAGGAAATTCACAATATTTTAAAGGAGATTTTAGTTGATAAACTAGATGATTCCAAGGTTCAATCAAAAAATATATATGTAAGAAAATTAACATTTTCATATGTAAACACTTTAACTTACCAAATTATCATAAAAGATCAAATCATGTCACCAAAAGTGGAAGCATATTACAAATATATTTTCCTTATGTTTAATTTTGTTAAGAGTCTTCTGGTTCCTTTAAGGCATCAAATTTACTATGAGCAATCTATGCATTTTTAACAGCTCTATGCATACATGTCTATGCATTTATATGCATGTGTATGTGTACACGAATATATATGATAGCTGAATTGGCCTGACTTTTGTCATCAAGAAGCTGCCCGTGTTTTGCATGATGGCAAGGAAAGTAACTGACCTAGTGAAAATGAAGATTTAATTTATCCAAAGTAACTGCTTAAGTAATGCCAGACTAAGTTAACGTCCTGAATTTCTCTCTGACTGCCATAACTTGCTCCGTGAGAGACAAAGCATCATTTAGAAGAGTACATATTTATAGCAAGTAAACAGAGAGTAAGAAGTTGATATAAAGGTCAGTCATTATGAACATTACCTGTTGAGCCTTTTGTGGTTTACACTTGACATTGTCAAAACATATCTGGAATGTTATGCCTATAACATGATCCTTTATCTGTCATCTATTTCACATAGGCCCACTGATTTAAAATAATATGTTCAACTTTACAAAAACATAAATAAGCCAAAAATTTCAGACTGTGTCTAATTTTTTTAAAAAACGGCATCTCTTATTTTATTTAACAATTCTCTTAATCTCCTCACTGCTGCAAAAAGCAGCATTAAAAATTTCCAAGATACAGACATACCTCCTTCCCTTTGCTTGTTTCCACACCCACATTAAGCGACATTATCAAATGTTTCCTTTCAATTATCTTTATGCATAAATACACATATTATGTGAATGTGTTGGGTTTTCTTTGGGATTCACTGGCTGGAGTTTTATTTTTGGTGACATCTTTAGGCATCCTTCCAAAATATCAGGCATGTTCAGTCTCTACGGAGGTATGGCCATATATTGTGGTTGGCAGCAATGTAGAGAAGTACCAAAGAAGAAGTCTATGAGAATGGCTTTTCTTTACTGTATTTGACTATTATCTGATATATAGGAAATTCACAATATTTTAAAGGAGATTTTAGTTGATAAACTAGATGATTCCAAGGTTCAATCAAAAAATATATATGTAAGAAAATTAACATTTTCATATGTAAACACTTTAACTTACCAAATTATCATAAAAGATCAAATCATGTCACCAAAAGTGGAAGCATATTACAAATATATTTTCCTTATGTTTAATTTTGTTAAGAGTCTTCTGGTTCCTTTAAGGCATCAAATTTACTATGAGCAATCTATGCATTTTTAACAGCTCTATGCATACATGTCTATGCATTTATATGCATGTGTATGTGTACACGAATATATATGATAGCTGAATTGGCCTGACTTTTGTCATCAAGAAGCTGCCCGTGTTTTGCATGATGGCAAGGAAAGTAACTGACCTAGTGAAAATGAAGATTTAATTTATCCAAAGTAACTGCTTAAGTAATGCCAGACTAAGTTAACGTCCTGAATTTCTCTCTGACTGCCATAACTTGCTCCGTGAGAGACAAAGCATCATTTAGAAGAGTACATATTTATAGCAAGTAAACAGAGAGTAAGAAGTTGATATAAAGGTCAGTCATTATGAACATTACCTGTTGAGCCTTTTGTGGTTTACACTTGACATTGTCAAAACATATCTGGAATGTTATGCCTATAACATGATCCTTTATCTGTCATCTATTTCACATAGGCCCACTGATTTAAAATAATATGTTCAACTTTACAAAAACATAAATAAGCCAAAAATTTCAGACTGTGTCTAATTTTTTTAAAAAACGGCATCTCTTATTTTATTTAACAATTCTCTTAATCTCCTCACTGCTGCAAAAAGCAGCATTAAAAATTTCCAAGATACAGACATACCTCCTTCCCTTTGCTTGTTTCCACACCCACATTAAGCGACATTATCAAATGTTTCCTTTCAATTATCTTTATGCATAAATACACATATTATGTGAATGTGTTGGGTTTTCTTTGGGATTCACTGGCTGGAGTTTTATTTTTGGTGACATCTTTAGGCATCCTTCCAAAAATATCAGGCATGTTCAGTCTCTACGGAGGTATGGCCATATATTGTGGTTGGCAGCAATGCTTACATTCGCGTTAGGTGCACACAACTGTGGAAAGAAGAAAGTGGCCTGAGAAATGAAAAGAGACAATTTACACTGAAATGTCATTATACTTTACTGATTTTTAAAGCTACTTCACACCATATTGAAACCAAACAAACCACAGCTTTAAAAGTTAGTCTTTATCACTCTTCTCCTTATGGCACATTAAAGTGCTCAAATTGGTGAAATTTCTTTCTATACGAGACCACCGTTGTGCCCTTGTTAGAATCTCTCTTGTCAGAAACATTCATTCACCTGATTAGAACACCCTCTCTTCTAAATCAACTAAAATTTCTCAGTTTATATTTCAATCCCACTTCTGGGCAAGCCTCTGCTAGCCCCTGGTTTCCTCCTCTTCTAGAAACACATGATTTTTTTTTCTTTCCGAAGCATGTGGCTGCCATTATGGCTTGCCCTGCAGGGGAGGATAATTTGCTCATTGTGGATTAGCTGCCTTCAGCAGATAAGTCTCACCTGGGTCACATCCTTTATGGGTATATCCGTGGACAGGACCGCCCTGAAAACTTTCGCCGGAATGTGCAAAATTCTGTCCTGGCTTGTCTCGCTCTCTGTTGCACTTTTCAGGGCTAATTTTCTCTGAAAAAGTTAACATCATTATGATTGAATCAGTAGCTCTTTTTTTTTTTTTTTTTTGCATTTTATTCCATCCTTTTTTGCTTTTCCATGCTGCACATCAGACAAGATGTACCTAAAGGAATGCAAACTGGCATTTCTGACTCAGCTATTATACAAAACCTCTAAAGAGGTTTCCCTTAATCTGCTCAGCCTAATTTCTACATGAGCTGGTTAAACTAGATAATTAGTAAACATGTATTTAGGATGGGCTAGGAGGAGGACTCTTGTTACACAAAGTGTATGCACCTAAAATAAGAAATTTGTACTGTCTAGCCAATAAGATATAAAATATTTGGTATCCCATAATCTACTCAATTTAATATCTTGTATTTCACGTAGAGGCTAAGTATTGTCAAGAATCTTGCTGTATTCTTGCATAATTTTGCCATTAAAAGAATCTCTCTCAACCAATGGTATCATTAATAAATGGATGTTACCCTAAATGACCCTTCTCACACTCAATTAAAAATTTAAAACCTATAGTCAATGGTATGAAGTTCAATTTACTCTACTTAGAGTTTCAGGTAATTGGCAAATTGCATGAATTTCACATAGGTGCTTTGGGAGGGGGGGGCCAGAGAGTGGTTATAGCCTTTATAGTATTCTCAAAAGAGACTTATTCCTCCAAAAAATTGCAGTAATTGATGCTCTAGGTTAACTAATATTGGAAGAAATTTAAAATACAGATGAAGAAAAGGGAACCCTCTTGCATTGCTGATGGGAATGTTAATTGATACAGCCTCTATGGAAGACAGTCTGGAGATACCTTAAAAAACTAAAAATAGAAGCACCCTATAACCCAGAAATCCCACTATTAGGCTTATATCCTGATGAAATCAAAACTGAAAGAAGCACCTGTACCCTAATGTTTATTGCAACTCTCTATACAATAGCCAGAACATGGAAGCAACCTAGATGTCCATTGATGACTGAATGGATACAGAAGCTCTAGTACATATATACAATGGAATACTACTCAGCTGTTAAATGCAGAAGACTCAGTCCTAATGAAGTGGCTGGCTCTGGAACCTATCATAAAAAGTGAAGTCAGTCAAAAAGAGAAAGACAAATACAGTATACTAACACACATATATGGAATCTAGTAGGACGGTCTTGATAACACACGCAGTGAACTCATGGAAAAACAGACAGAGCATAGACATAGGGACATTGCGGGGAAGAAATAGGGAGGGGGAGGCATGGAGGGAGTAACATGGAAACCTATACTGCCATGTGTGGAAAAGATAGCTATTGCCATTGTGCTAAGGGAATAGGAGTACTCACAATGGCATAGGGCGATAGTCCGGAGGGGCGAGATGGGGGGATGTGGGGGCGTGGGGACCAGGGATATGCATATGACTAATCTGGGAACATACATGCTGTGAACAACGAAACTCTGTAAAACCTTTAAAATAAAGAATAAGATAAAATAAAATATAGATGAAATGTGGTAGTTTAAATGATTAAAGGTCATATCGTATTTTAAAACTATCTTTACATGATTGACTATGGCTTTCCCTCCATAGTAATTTCCCATACACATTCATCATTCCATTATTCATGCTTACATAGAATCCATTATTCAACCACATCTAATATGCTTTGCTTTTTAAAGCATGCTAAACATTATGGTTATTATCTGCTGGATATAATCATTTGAAAGAGAATAAGGGAGTGAAAAATATTACGCAACTATAGATCCTTTTGCTGCTTGAATTGGGAGTAATTTGTAAATAATGGGAGAACACTGGGTAGTTTCTGTCAAGAAAGTCTTTTCCAATAAATTAATACTAAGGAGGATGTGAAATAAGCAAACATTTAAAACTCACAGAGCAATAAATTAGAAGTAACTAATCTGTGTGAAATATCCCAAAACCCTATTAGGCTTATATCCTGATGAAATCAAAACTGAAAGAAGCACCTGTACCCTAATGTTTATTGCAACTCTCTATACAATAGCCAGAACATGGAAGCAACCTAGATGTCCATTGATGACTGAATGGATACAGAAGCTCTAGTACATATATACAATGGAATACTACTCAGCTGTTAAATGCAGAAGACTCAGTCCTAATGAAGTGGCTGGCTCTGGAACCTATCATAAAAAGTGAAGTCAGTCAAAAAGAGAAAGACAAATACAGTATACTAACACACATATATGGAATCTAGTAGGACGGTCTTGATAACACACGCAGTGAACTCATGGAAAAACAGACAGAGCATAGACATAGGGACATTGCGGGGAAGAAATAGGGAGGGGGAGGCATGGAGGGAGTAACATGGAAACCTATACTGCCATGTGTGGAAAAGATAGCTATTGCCATTGTGCTAAGGGAATAGGAGTACTCACAATGGCATAGGGCGATAGTCCGGAGGGGCGAGATGGGGGGATGTGGGGGCGTGGGGACCAGGGATATGCATATGACTAATCTGGGAACATACATGCTGTGAACAACGAAACTCTGTAAAACCTTTAAAATAAAGAATAAGATAAAATAAAATATAGATGAAATGTGGTAGTTTAAATGATTAAAGGTCATATCGTATTTTAAAACTATCTTTACATGATTGACTATGGCTTTCCCTCCATAGTAATTTCCCATACACATTCATCATTCCATTATTCATGCTTACATAGAATCCATTATTCAACCACATCTAATATGCTTTGCTTTTTAAAGCATGCTAAACATTATGGTTATTATCTGCTGGATATAATCATTTGAAAGAGAATAAGGGAGTGAAAAATATTACGCAACTATAGATCCTTTTGCTGCTTGAATTGGGAGTAATTTGTAAATAATGGGAGAACACTGGGTAGTTTCTGTCAAGAAAGTCTTTTCCAATAAATTAATACTAAGGAGGATGTGAAATAAGCAAACATTTAAAACTCACAGAGCAATAAATTAGAAGTAACTAATCTGTGTGTGTATAAATGAGCCAGATTAACTAAACTAATTTCTAAAATTCATTAACACTTTTCTTGAAAGTTTTATTTCATAATGTGCTTATAACTCCTAACATCACAATGTGCTTTTCTTGTGCCAGGTGTATCATTATGTTTCTTGGGTAATTATGAATATCCCATCATAAATCATGCAAAAAAATATTCCATATACATTTAAAAAGCTTTTTTGTCAAAATAGAAGGAAAATTCATTTCAACTGTAATCTTGGGGCTGCTGTTTCCTTGGATGAATATTCACATTTTTTAAAAATTATAAGGAGAAAAACATTTTTTCCAAGACTTGGTATGATAGCTATTTTCCCAGGTGTCTGCAGATGATCTCTGTCTGCTGTGATGCAAACACTTGAAGAAGGGATTCAAGATGTAAGAACTGTGTCCCCTCACTGTGCCCACACATCCATTCCCTATGTCTGTGTTTCTATTCCTGCCCTGAAAATGGACTCTCATCAGTACCATTTTTCTAGATTTCACATGTATGTGTTGATATATGATATTTTTTTCCCTTTCTGACTTACTTTATTCCGTATGACATGTTCTAAGTCTGTTCATATCTCTACAAATGACCCAATTTCATTCCTTTTTATGGCTGAATAATATTCCATCATATTTATGTGCCACTTTTTCTTTATCCATTCATCCATTTATAGATGTTTAGGTCAGTTCCATGTTCTGGATATTGTATATGGTGCTGCAATGAACATTGGTTGCACATGTATTTTTGAATTATATTTTTTTCAGGGATTTGCCCAGGAGTGGGACTGCAGACCTGCATGGTAGTTCTATTCTAAGCTTTAAGGAACCTCCATACTGTTCTCCAGAGTGACTGTATCAATTTACATTCCCACCAACAGTGCCAGAGGGCTCCCTTTTCTCCACATCTTCTCCAGCATTCATTGTTTGTAGAGTTTTCAATGACAGTGTTTCTGTCAAGAAAGTCTTTTCCAATAAATTAATACTAAGGAGGATGTGAAATAAGCAAACATTTAAAACTCACAGAGCAATAAATTAGAAGTAACTAATCTGTGTGTGTATAAATGAGCCAGATTAACTAAACTAATTTCTAAAATTCATTAACACTTTTCTTGAAAGTTTTATTTCATAATGTGCTTATAACTCCTAACATCACAATGTGCTTTTCTTGTGCCAGGTGTATCATTATGTTTCTTGGGTAATTATGAATATCCCATCATAAATCATGCAAAAAAATATTCCATATACATTTAAAAAGCTTTTTTGTCAAAATAGAAGGAAAATTCATTTCAACTGTAATCTTGGGGCTGCTGTTTCCTTGGATGAATATTCACATTTTTTTTTTAAAATTATAAGGAGAAAAACATTTTTTCCAAGACTTGGTATGATAGCTATTTTCCCAGGTGTCTGCAGATGATCTCTGTCTGCTGTGATGCAAACACTTGAAGAAGGGATTCAAGATGTAAGAACTGTGTCCCCTCACTGTGCCCACACATCCATTCCCTATGTCTGTGTTTCTATTCCTGCCCTGAAAATGGACTCTCATCAGTACCATTTTTCTAGATTTCACATGTATGTGTTGATATATGATATTTTTTTCCCTTTCTGACTTACTTTATTCCGTATGACATGTTCTAAGTCTGTTCATATCTCTACAAATGACCCAATTTCATTCCTTTTTATGGCTGAATAATATTCCATCATATTTATGTGCCACTTTTTCTTTATCCATTCATCCATTTATAGATGTTTAGGTCAGTTCCATGTTCTGGATATTGTATATGGTGCTGCAATGAACATTGGTTGCACATGTATTTTTGAATTATATTTTTCTCAGGGGATTTGCCCAGGAGTGGGACTGCAGACCTGCATGGTAGTTCTATTCTAAGCTTTAAGGAACCTCCATACTGTTCTCCAGAGTGACTGTATCAATTTACATTCCCACCAACAGTGCCAGAGGGCTCCCTTTTCTCCACATCTTCTCCAGCATTCATTGTTTGTAGAGTTTTCAATGACAGTGTTTCTGATCAGTGTGAAGTGATACCTCCATTGCAGTTTTGATCAGCATATCTCTAATGATTAATGATGTTGAGCATCCTTTCATGTGCCTGTTGGCCATCTATACAAAGAGGTTCAGAGAAAGGTCTATTTAGGTCTTCCGTCCATTTTTTGATTGGATTCGTTTTCTTTTTTTTTTTTTGGCCACTTCTATTGGGCTTTCATTTATTCATCTTTGTTCTTTTGGCCTGTGTGGGCCTCCCATCGCAGTGGCTTCTGTCACTGCAGAGCACCAGCTCATGGCGCATGCACCCAAGAGCTCCGCCTCCATAGTTGGAAACATCAGTCCAGCTGCTCTGTGGCACATGGGATCTTCCCAGGCCAGGGATCAAACTGGCACCCATTGCACTGCAAGGTGGTGTCTTTACCCACAGGACCACCAAGGAAGCCCTATTGTTTTTTTTTTTTTCAACTTTTATTTTACTTTTAACTTTTATAGAATTTTGTTGTTTACAGATACGTATGTTCCCAGATTAGTCATATGTACATCCCCCCACTTCCCACCCCTCCCAACCATCACACAGAACCCCTGAAGGATCCCCTTTTCTCACAGAGAAATGACTATAGCTATTTTCTTCACTTATGATAGTACAGGCCTTCATGCTACTTCCTTTCCACCTCCCACCCTCTGTTCCTTCCCCACAATGTCCATATGTCCACTGTCCATGTCTGTCTTTCCATCGCTTCACTGCATGTGCCATCATCAACATCCTACTAGATTCCATATATATGTGTCAATATACTATATTTGTCCTTCTCTTTCTGACTGACTTCACTTTTGATGATACGTTCTAGATCCAGCCACCTCATTAGGGCTGATTCTTCTGCATTTCTCTTTATAGCTGTGTAGTATTCCATTGTCTATAGGTACCAAAGCTTTTGTATCCATTCGTTCATCAATGGGCATCTAGGTTACTTTCATATTCTAGACAGTATTCCATACTGTCTTGATGACTGTTGCTTTGTAGTAGAGTCTGCAGTTGGGGAGGCTGATTCCTGCAGCTCCATTCTTCTTCCTCAGGATTGCTTTGGCTATTCGAGGTCTTTTGTGTTTCCATATAAACTGTGTAAATCCCAAAGACACTATTACAAAACTACTAGAGTTAATCAGTGAATTCAACAAAGTCACAGGATACAAAGTCAACACACAGAAATCACTGGCATTCCTATACACAAACAATGAAAAATCAGAAAACAAAATCAATCCCCTTCACCATTGCAACCAAAAAAATCAAATATCTAGGAATAAACCTACCCAAAGAAACAAAAGAACTGTACATTGAAAATTACAAGACACTCATGAGAGAAATTAAAGAAGACTTAAACAGATGGAGAGATATTCCATGTTCCTGGGTCGGAAGAATCAATATTGTGAAAATGATCATACCACCAAATGTCATCTATAGATTCAATGCGATCCCTATCAAACTACCAATGATATTCTTCATAGAACTAGACCTATTGTTTTTTGATTTGAGCTGCATGAGAAGCTTCTATAATTTGGAGATTTATCCCTTGTCAGCTGCTTCATTTGCTAATATTTTCTCCCATTCCGACAGCTTTTCATTTCATTTATGGTTACCTTTGCTATTCTAGTTAATGATTCTTTATATTAAACCTTTTGCTCTAGCTCAGTGACCCTTTCCACGGCTATAGCTATTTTCTTCACTTATGATAGTACAGGCCTTCATGCTACTTCCTTTCCACCTCCCACCCTCTGTTCCTTCCCCACAATGTCCATATGTCCACTGTCCATGTCTGTCTTTCCATCGCTTCACTGCATGTGCCATCATCAACATCCTACTAGATTCCATATATATGTGTCAATATACTATATTTGTCCTTCTCTTTCTGACTGACTTCACTTTTGATGATACGTTCTAGATCCAGCCACCTCATTAGGGCTGATTCTTCTGCATTTCTCTTTATAGCTGTGTAGTATTCCATTGTCTATAGGTACCAAAGCTTTTGTATCCATTCGTTCATCAATGGGCATCTAGGTTACTTTCATATTCTAGACAGTATTCCATACTGTCTTGATGACTGTTGCTTTGTAGTAGAGTCTGCAGTTGGGGAGGCTGATTCCTGCAGCTCCATTCTTCTTCCTCAGGATTGCTTTGGCTATTCGAGGTCTTTTGTGTTTCCATATAAACTGTGTAAATCCCAAAGACACTATTACAAAACTACTAGAGTTAATCAGTGAATTCAACAAAGTCACAGGATACAAAGTCAACACACAGAAATCACTGGCATTCCTATACACAAACAATGAAAAATCAGAAAACAAAATCAATCCCCTTCACCATTGCAACCAAAAAAATCAAATATCTAGGAATAAACCTACCCAAAGAAACAAAAGAACTGTACATTGAAAATTACAAGACACTCATGAGAGAAATTAAAGAAGACTTAAACAGATGGAGAGATATTCCATGTTCCTGGGTCGGAAGAATCAATATTGTGAAAATGATCATACCACCAAATGTCATCTATAGATTCAATGCGATCCCTATCAAACTACCAATGATATTCTTCATAGAACTAGACCTATTGTTTTTTGATTTGAGCTGCATGAGAAGCTTCTATAATTTGGAGATTTATCCCTTGTCAGCTGCTTCATTTGCTAATATTTTCTCCCATTCCGACAGCTTTTCATTTCATTTATGGTTACCTTTGCTATTCTAGTTAATGATTCTTTATATTAAACTGTCTCTGTTCAAGGTACGTTAGCTCCTCCCTCCTGACTGAACTCAGACTCAGTGACTTCTGGATTTGGTTTTAAATAACATAGTAGATGCTGTCTCCTCACACGTTCTCTGCCCTCTGTGCTCTGGAAAACTTAGCTGCTGCAACCTGATCGGCAATGGGACAAGTCCATGCAGTGAGGTGCTTAGGCTGCTGGGACACACCCATAAGGGGGAGCTTAGGCATGGGTCTTCCAGCCCCATCAGGCCCTGGCAGACCTCATGACTGTAGCCATTTGAGGAACCGAGACCCAGAGTCACCTGGTTAAGCTGCTCAAGGATTCCTGCCCTCAGAAACTGAGATAATAAACATTTGTGGGTTTAAGGCACTAAGTTTTGAGATAATGTGTTATATGGCAATCAACACTAAATATGCTTGCTTAAAGGTCACTTCAAACGTTTGAATTAGTTTTATACAAATATTTACAATGAAATCTCTTTGTAATCAAGAATTTTGATCAGTCAATAGAGAAATCTTATTCCACAAGATGCTAAAACCTAGGCAGGAATCTTATGTAACAAAGCGTGAAGATGCAGATCTGTCAGATAGCTGCCAAAGTGTGACCAGGAGGAACTGTTTTACCTGCTGAGGATCCGTCTCTCAGAGTATGACTAAGACAACCAGCTTCAAACAGCCACTGATGTGAATTAAATGGGTGAATAAATGCAAAAGGTTTCATAAGGTGTTTGGCAAAGAGAAGACTCCATTACACTTAATACAATAAAACCTAAATCCACATAAAGAATTAGGACAAGACATAGCGGTTTGCTTTAAAATAATTGAATCTGAGGCAAGTATTTTTACTGATTCTCCTTCTAAGCACTCTATACCAGAACCCCGTCACTATATCATACTAACTGCTAGTTTATTTCTCTACAATCTCTACTAGACTATAAGCATTAAGAAGACATATTATGGCCCTCTTTTTCATATTTATAGCCTCATCACTTAGCATAATATCTAGCATTATAGTCAAATAATATTGTATCAATAGTATCTGTGAAATAAAGACTGGCTCTATTCATACAATAAAATTTCTGAAGAAATTTTAGTTGCAACTATCTTTGGTATATTGAACTGAACTTAAAATATCATAGATTTTTAAATGATTCTACTATTAAGTATTTGTAATAACATCAGAATCTGTAATGCTTTATAACTTTCATGGAAATAAAATGCAAGAACACTGCATTCTTTAATAATACTTCAGACTTTTTTCTGCAGTAATTGATACCTTCTGAAATCTCCTATGTCACATTGTTCATGTTTTATAATTCTTTAGTCCTTAATAACAAGATTGAAATTTTTTGCTAATAATTTTCATTGTAACAATTACCACTATTCTAGAATATTCTAGAATAATACTTTTTTTGGTTGACAGTTTCTCTCCTCATTACTCGCTGATGATGTCACCTCTTTCTTTCATCACATGGAATTCAGTGCATTCCAAGTCAAGGAGAACATGTTCCATATTTAAATGAAATTATGGCTTCTTCATTAAAAGGCAAATCCTTCATTTCAAAAATTTGAATGGTTCTTAAAATAGAATACCATATGTCTAAATTTAGGTACTGAAGAAAGTCTAATTCAGGAACACTTTCTGGCACCAGTCCCAAACATTTTCATTTGATTATGGATTGAATATGTTTTCATTCATTTTAAAGTCTTTCGTCTCCTGTATGTTGCCCTGAGATAGGACAAGGCGTGTTGGTAGACAAATTGACCTCTCAGAGTATGACTAAGACAACCAGCTTCAAACAGCCACTGATGTGAATTAAATGGGTGAATAAATGCAAAAGGTTTCATAAGGTGTTTGGCAAAGAGAAGACTCCATTACACTTAATACAATAAAACCTAAATCCACATAAAGAATTAGGACAAGACATAGCGGTTTGCTTTAAAATAATTGAATCTGAGGCAAGTATTTTTACTGATTCTCCTTCTAAGCACTCTATACCAGAACCCCGTCACTATATCATACTAACTGCTAGTTTATTTCTCTACAATCTCTACTAGACTATAAGCATTAAGAAGACATATTATGGCCCTCTTTTTCATATTTATAGCCTCATCACTTAGCATAATATCTAGCATTATAGTCAAATAATATTGTATCAATAGTATCTGTGAAATAAAGACTGGCTCTATTCATACAATAAAATTTCTGAAGAAATTTTAGTTGCAACTATCTTTGGTATATTGAACTGAACTTAAAATATCATAGATTTTTAAATGATTCTACTATTAAGTATTTGTAATAACATCAGAATCTGTAATGCTTTATAACTTTCATGGAAATAAAATGCAAGAACACTGCATTCTTTAATAATACTTCAGACTTTTTTCTGCAGTAATTGATACCTTCTGAAATCTCCTATGTCACATTGTTCATGTTTTATAATTCTTTAGTCCTTAATAACAAGATTGAAATTTTTTGCTAATAATTTTCATTGTAACAATTACCACTATTCTAGAATATTCTAGAATAATACTTTTTTTGGTTGACAGTTTCTCTCCTCATTACTCGCTGATGATGTCACCTCTTTCTTTCATCACATGGAATTCAGTGCATTCCAAGTCAAGGAGAACATGTTCCATATTTAAATGAAATTATGGCTTCTTCATTAAAAGGCAAATCCTTCATTTCAAAAATTTGAATGGTTCTTAAAATAGAATACCATATGTCTAAATTTAGGTACTGAAGAAAGTCTAATTCAGGAACACTTTCTGGCACCAGTCCCAAACATTTTCATTTGATTATGGATTGAATATGTTTTCATTCATTTTAAAGTCTTTCGTCTCCTGTATGTTGCCCTGAGATAGGACAAGGCGTGTTGGTAGACAAATTGACCTCAAAAATATATGCCACTCTGCTTAAAGGACCTATTTCTGTTGACATATTGGAAAGATGGCCTTATGCTTAGGGACAGGTTTTCAGGTATCCAGGTCACACAGGTCCATGGTCAAATCTGTATTCTGCTTCTTAATGAATAGAGATTGCTGAATTACAGTGAGTAAACTACAATCTGCAGAGATTGCAAAGCCTGGAAAATACAGATCATGTAGAACTCTCCACTATGCCCAGAGATGTTCCACTGTTCTTTGCTTTTTGTCTGTTTCATTTGTGTTTGCACATTTGTCTTACTTTTGTTCATCTTTCTTGTGCAGCTTCATTCCAGCTTTAGGTTGAAAAGAATTATTAAAAGTGTATCTCTGTACTAGTCATTATCATAAGTTCACAAATTTTTTCAGGTTGTATGCAGACTTTTCTAAAAAATGTATTTCTTCCCATTTCTGTATGAATTCGGGTCTCTTCAGTCATTCTGCTGGCAACACTTTTCCTGTTGAGGCCAATGCACTGTGACATTCCCCTTCCTGTGACTTAGTTGTGATAGCAAGTCAGAGAAAGTTAAGCACATCTGTGTGAGACCCAACTGCAGCTGTTTTGTGATAGCTTTTCTGAGCTGCACATCACACATCTGTAAAATTGTATAGTAACAATCATCCTAGCTATGTCACTGTGTCATGGTGAGAACTGCCTGAGATACCACTTGTGAAAACATTCTGTAAGCGACAGGGTCTTCTAAAGCTATGAAGTATAACCCATTTACATTTGTCCTCTTTCCTAGAATTGCATCTGTGTTCATAAGACCCAACCTGTTGCAACTGATTCATCTTTAAAAACCAACTCAGATTCAACTTTCTTCCTGGGACCTTCTCTCACCCTTTAAGTGAGTCTTCCAAATCTGAGCATCTGTAACCTATTAACTATATTCATTCATTTCAAATTTGTCATCAGGTAGTACCTTGTGGGATGTTTCTACTCACTGGGATCCCATGTGGTGAATCCCCAGCCCTCTTTTTTCTTAATGTTTACATAGCTTTTATTTTCTATTTATTGTCTCTTTATAATTGTAACCTTATTTTTTAACTTATTTTATTTTTTACAGAGTTTTTACAGACTTTCCTGCACTGTTGGTTGGAATGTAAACTGATACAGCCAGTATAGAAAACAGTATGGAGAGTCCTCAAAAAACTAGGAATAGAACCATCATATGATGCAGACATCCAACAACTAGGCATATACCCTGAAGAAATCAAAATTGAAAGAGACACATGTATCCCATTGTTCATTGAAGCACTATTTACAATAGTTAGAACATGGAAGCAACTGAGATGTCCATCAACAGATGAGTGAATAAAGCTGTGGTACATATATACAATGGAATATTACTAAGCCATAAAAAGAAGTGCATTTGAATCAGTACTAATGAGACGGATGAATCTAGAACCTATTACACAGAGTGAAGTATGTCAGAGAGAGAAACATAAATACCGTATACTGACACATACATATGGAATCTAGAAAGATGGTGTTGACAAATGAATATGCAGAGCAGCAATGGAGAGGTGGACATGGAGAACTGTCCCCCTACCCTCTTGATGATTGCCCCCTCTAGCTCACCTCTCACAGGTCTACACACACCTGAGTGAAGTTCATTACCTATTGTATGTCATCTCACATGGCCTCTTCCTTTACATGGCCACTCATCACTCATAATCCTTTTTCCTCTCTCCCTCTCTGAGCCCCTTGGCCTGAGATGCTTCCATAAAAATATTGCAAAATGACTACAGCAATTTAAATTTTTAAAGTTTATACTAAATAGTTACATCAAAATTTTTAGAGTTTTAAATTATAATTTTGTTCTTTATTTCTCTTTATCTATAGCTTCTCAAAATTAATACCTCCCTCTGGCAGTTACAATCCCTGAGGTTGCAAGAGTTGTAGACATGGCTTAGCAATTAGACGACCACCAAGCACCACCACAAATGAGGTTGGTGAGCTTGTTCCCTTCTAGCCAATGAATAGAAAAAGAATAAAATTTGCCATATAATTGATTAGCTGAAGCATATCTTTAAAAAATGCCATTCCAGGGCCTTCCCTGGTGGTCCAGTGGGTAAAGACACCACTTTGCAGTGCAAAGGGTGCCGGTTCGATCCCTGGCCTGGGAAGATCCCACATGCTGCAGAGCGGCTGGACCAATGTGTTCCACTACCGAGCCAGCTCACTGGAGTACGTGCAGCCAGAGGTGGCGCTCTGCAGCGAGGGGGGCCTCTCCAACGGGAGGTCCATCCAGGTCAAGGAACAAGGATGGATGAAAATAAATAAATGAAAGACCAATAGAAGTGGTCAAAAAAGATAGTAATTATTTTTTTAAAAAAATGCCATTCCACTTGAATGGCAAACCCCAACCCAAATTTGGATGTGGATTCTGCTTAAAACAATGCTTGTCAACAAATGCTATTCATTTTCCCCTCAGCACATGGAAATATTTTTCAGACCCAATAATCTGAGAGAGAAAGAGTGTCTGGCTTATTCTGCCCTGTCAATAACGTCATCTGGAGATCCACTGAGATGAAAAGTCGAGATTAAGAAATGTAATAATATTTTCCTAGGACTTATCTTCATTTATAGTATTAGCTATTCAAAAATTACCTGAGAATGAGTCTAGGCACATAACATCATGAAAATTCAAGAACCTGTTGTTGAACTCTTCCAAGAAACTATTTTGCCACCAAAGAAAAATATTAGTGATTTTTATTTCCCTTGTCAACATCGTATGAACAAATATGCTGATTTTGACATTATAGAATCAAAT
This sequence comes from Tragulus kanchil, assembly GCA_022376925.1. Lineage (NCBI taxonomy): Eukaryota > Metazoa > Chordata > Mammalia > Artiodactyla > Tragulidae > Tragulus > Tragulus kanchil. The sequence goes on from JAIOJX010000031.1 coordinate 71,786,302, forward strand.
AGGCACCCTTGTACCTCACTTTCTCATAATAAGACTTTTTGCTAAGCCAAACACACTGCTAGATATATTCTCATGGTAATTTATTCATTTGTTCCTTAAGTTACATGTTCTCAAAATAGTCTATTAAACATAAGTTTTTTAAAAGTGCCTTGTCTAAGTTTGCACAATCCTAGCAAAGCTCACAAAACACTTTGCAAACTTTGTTTAATTAAACACAATGCCACACCTTTGCTTTAAATGTAATGATCATAATTTCTTACAGATAATTTTTAATGAGTTTGCACTTTACTATACCCCCTCATATATTTTCTTCTCCTTCCAGGTATAGGTGATGAAATTGTGATCAACATTATGAAATTGGATCACAATTATTTCTTTAATCAAAACAAACCAAGCCTTATGCCATAGGTGTGGAAATCCATATTGCTTTGCTGCCCAATTGCAGTCATATTTTGTAATCAGCACTTTTTGCAAAACACATGGTGTAAACTATATGGAAAATGAGACTGCATGTTCTGTCCCATGCCGTTGCCAGGTATGTTTCATATTTAGATATAAACAACAAGCGAAATTCAAGCTCACTGGAGTACGTGCAGCCAGAGGTGGCGCTCTGCAGCGAGGGGGGCCTCTCCAACGGGAGGTCCATCCAGGTCAAGGAACAAGGATGGATGAAAATAAATAAATGAAAGACCAATAGAAGTGGTCAAAAAGATAGTAATTATTTTTAAAAATGCCATTCCACTTGAATGGCAAACCCCAACCCAAATTTGGATGTGGATTCTGCTTAAAACAATGCTTGTCAACAAATGCTATTCATTTTCCCCTCAGCACATGGAAATATTTTTCAGACCCAATAATCTGAGAGAGAAAGAGTGTCTGGCTTATTCTGCCCTGTCAATAACGTCATCTGGAGATCCACTGAGATGAAAAGTCGAGATTAAGAAATGTAATAATATTTTCCTAGGACTTATCTTCATTTATAGTATTAGCTATTCAAAAATTACCTGAGAATGAGTCTAGGCACATAACATCATGAAAATTCAAGAACCTGTTGTTGAACTCTTCCAAGAAACTATTTTGCCACCAAAGAAAAATATTAGTGATTTTTATTTCCCTTGTCAACATCGTATGAACAAATATGCTGATTTTGACATTATAGAATCAAATAGGCACCCTTGTACCTCACTTTCTCATAATAAGACTTTTTGCTAAGCCAAACACACTGCTAGATATATTCTCATGGTAATTTATTCATTTGTTCCTTAAGTTACATGTTCTCAAAATAGTCTATTAAACATAAGTTTTTTAAAAGTGCCTTGTCTAAGTTTGCACAATCCTAGCAAAGCTCACAAAACACTTTGCAAACTTTGTTTAATTAAACACAATGCCACACCTTTGCTTTAAATGTAATGATCATAATTTCTTACAGATAATTTTTAATGAGTTTGCACTTTACTATACCCCCTCATATATTTTCTTCTCCTTCCAGGTATAGGTGATGAAATTGTGATCAACATTATGAAATTGGATCACAATTATTTCTTTAATCAAAACAAACCAAGCCTTATGCCATAGGTGTGGAAATCCATATTGCTTTGCTGCCCAATTGCAGTCATATTTTGTAATCAGCACTTTTGGCCAAATACATGGTGTAAATTATATGGAAAATGAGAAGGCATGTTCTGTCTCATGCCGTTGCCAGGTATGTTTCATATTTAGATATAAACAACAAGCGAAATTCAAATTTCACAACAGTTGACTCATTCCTGCTGCTGTGAATGCTTGTAGTTTATTAATAGCAAAGATGTTTTCTTGTTTGAAATTTTTTTGCACTTAAACGATTATATTCCCACCATGATACCCATACTTATTTCATTCATTGCTAAGCAATAATTAAATAAAACTTGTCTCAGAAAGAAACTCAAACCTCAAATAATTATCAAATGTCCTTTACGCCCAAAGCAAGGAATGGGCTTGAGCTAAGGAAAAAAGAAACACTATAGGACAGACATGATCAATTGCTAATATTTTATGCACTTCACTTTATAGAAAAAATCTAGGATTCCTATAATTAATACCCATGAAGCTTACTCTGAAAATTGAAAACTGTTTGTCACTCATTCACGTCCAACTCTTTGCAGCCCCATGAACTGTGATCAGCCAGGCTCCTCTGTCCATGGGATTCTCCAAGTAAGAGTACTGGAGTGGGTTGCCATTCCCTTTTCCAGAGGATCTTCCTGACCCAGGGATTGAACCCATGTCTCCAGTATTGCAGGAAAATTCTTTGCCATCTGAGTCACCAGGGAAGCCCATGACGGAAACATTGTCTATAGTTTCTTGGCACAGGTGTCTACAGAAAAATCAGAAGCAAGTCAAATTATTTATCTTCCCTTCACAATTATTGACAGGTTGAGATCTTTAAGATGACCTCAGGATGGCATCTGAGTGGTACTCTATTACCTTAGTAAATTTTTGATTCCCACACTAAAGTACTAGAACATGCTGGAGAAAAGTCTCCACTTCTATATGATGAGAACAATATAAAGAAAACATTTTCAGAGTATGTTCACCTTGCCCATTCCCATTTTTATAGCCTTTGTTTCAAACACTAATTTATAGATCTCCAAAGTTATGAGAAAGACGAGTTCTATTAGACTAAAAGAATAAATGTCCATAAAATAATGATCAACAGTTTTATTCAGCATTTTCAATGAAAATTTCAGTGTAAGTAAATACATATGCTGGACACTAGTATAACAGCAATCAATCAGGAGTGATCATATAAAAAATGAGAATTTTTATGACTATCTCTCCTGCCTGTTCCTTTAGCTATTTTCTACTCTAGAAAATATATCTATTACTGTAAAATCTTTCAAATTCTATTCTGATTTTAATAATAATCACAAATTAATGATGTGTAGTCACATGTCCATTTTCTCAGGGGGAAACAGCCATATGCTTCAATAGCTAAAACTTCTATTTCCACAAACTAATTAAAAGACCCTGTGGTACAGCAATCAGCAAAACAGGTGTTTCATTTAGTTTCTCTCCCTTCAAGGTTGAATAGTCGCAATTCAAAGTTTCCTGCAATGCCTTCAAAGTCAAGGGAAGTCACATAGCTCCACATCGCCTGTCACACAACAATATCCTTCTGTCCAACACCACGAATTTGACAGAATACAAATCAAAGATAGAAAGCAAACTGCTTTTATAGTACAGTAGGTTAAATTATGAGTGAGATTTTTCACAATCGATTTTGGAGATTTTTAACTCAGCAAAGCAAAAAAAGACTTGAATCCTGTTTACTCTTCTCTTTGATAGATTGAGTACATACGCATAGTCACTTGTCTCTTGCAGCCCCATGAACTGTGATCAGCCAGGCTCCTCTGTCAAACCGGTACTGGAGTGGGTTGCCATTCCCTTTTCCAGAGGATCTTCCTGACCCAGGGATTGAACCCATGTCTCCAGTATTGCAGGAAAATTCTTTGCCATCTGAGTCACCAGGGAAGCCCATGACGGAAACATTGTCTATAGTTTCTTGGCACAGGTGTCTACAGAAAAATCAGAAGCAAGTCAAATTATTTATCTTCCCTTCACAATTATTGACAGGTTGAGATCTTTAAGATGACCTCAGGATGGCATCTGAGTGGTACTCTATTACCTTAGTAAATTTTTGATTCCCACACTAAAGTACTAGAACATGCTGGAGAAAAGTCTCCACTTCTATATGATGAGAACAATATAAAGAAAACATTTTCAGAGTATGTTCACCTTGCCCATTCCCATTTTTATAGCCTTTGTTTCAAACACTAATTTATAGATCTCCAAAGTTATGAGAAAGACGAGTTCTATTAGACTAAAAGAATAAATGTCCATAAAATAATGATCAACAGTTTTATTCAGCATTTTCAATGAAAATTTCAGTGTAAGTAAATACATATGCTGGACACTAGTATAACAGCAATCAATCAGGAGTGATCATATAAAAATGAAAATTTTTTATGACTATCTCTCCTGCCTGTTCCTTTAGCTATTTTCTACTCTAGAAAATATATCTATTACTGTAAAATCTTTCAAATTCTATTCTGATTTTAATAATAATCACAAATTAATGATGTGTAGTCACATGTCCATTTTCTCAGGGGGAAACAGCCATATGCTTCAATAGCTAAAACTTCTATTTCCACAAACTAATTAAAAGACCCTGTGGTACAGCAATCAGCAAAACAGGTGTTTCATTTAGTTTCTCTCCCTTCAAGGTTGAATAGTCGCAATTCAAAGTTTCCTGCAATGCCTTCAAAGTCAAGGGAAGTCACATAGCTCCACATCGCCTGTCACACAACAATATCCTTCTGTCCAACACCACGAATTTGACAGAATACAAATCAAAGATAGAAAGCAAACTGCTTTTATAGTACAGTAGGTTAAATTATGAGTGAGATTTTTCACAATCGATTTTGGAGATTTTTAACTCAGCAAAGCAAAAAAAGACTTGAATCCTGTTTACTCTTCTCTTTGATAGATTGAGTACATACGCATATTTTTTCATCTTTGAAGAGATGAGACCTGCTGTAGGAGAGATGGTCCATTCTTCTTTCCCTAAAGGTAATCATCCTATCAAAACCACATCTCTAGGACATGTTCTTGTGAGTCCAGAGGACATTACATATGACTTTATAATAAACACAGTAACTTTGGAAAGCTTCAGCCTTACTCTTGCTGTTAATTATTTAGACTCTGACATATTGTAATAAAACATTTCATCAAGCACTCCGGTCCAGGGAACGATAGGCATCAAAACTGTATTGGTAATGCAAAATAAATGGATTGGGGTTGAAAATAATGAGTTTGGTGAATTACATCTGTCACTGTGAATTATTGTTGTCAAACATAATAGGGCAAAGCACTATAAAAATAAAGCTTGTCTTTTCTAGTTAAAGGTGAGACAACTACCTCTAACGAGATACAGAAATTTAAGTGTGAGTTATTAATTATACACACAAATGGTGTATCTGCTTGCTCAATCTTACATTTTTGTATGTATATAACTATAGAACAGAAAGCCCCATTGCTGGGCTTCCCCTGGTGGTCCAGTGGGTAAGGACACCGCCTTGCAGTGCAAGGGGCGCCGATTCGATCCCTGGCCTGGGAAGATACCGCGTGCCGCAGAGCGGCTGGACCGATGTGTCCAATTACCGAGCCGGAGTTCTGGAGCACATGCGCCCAGAGCCGGCGCTCTGTGACGACAGACGCCACCGTGATGGGAGGCCCACAGGAGCCAAAGAACAAAGACGGATGAAAACAGAGAAAGACCAATAGAAGTGGCCCGCCCACTCCCCTCCCTCCCCAACCTGATCCCCGCCCAAAAATAAATAAATAAATCTTAAAAAAAAAAGAAAGCCCCATTGCTGAAACTGGTGACAGCACACACTGGCTCTTGCCAGAAAGTGGAGAAGACTTTCCATTCAGTCACATTTGACCATGCAAGAGAAATAACACAAACAAAACTGGACACTTGATTGGGTCATAGCAGGCCCAGATTCTGATGCTTCTAATTTGCTGTGTCATACCCATAACTTACCTCTGGAACTGAGATACATCATCTGTAAAAGTAAGGCCTTGAATGAAACTGTCTTCAAATTCAATTCTAGGGCTTCCCCTGGTGGTCCAGTGGGTAAGGACACCGCCTTGCAGTGCAAGGGGCGCCGGTTCGAGCCCTGGCCTGGGAAGATCCCACGTGCCGCGGAGCGGCTGGACTGATGTGTCCAATTACCGAGCCAGAGCTCTGGAGCGCATGCGCCCAGAGCCGGCACTCTGCAACGACAGACACCACCGCGATGGGAGGCCCACAGGAGCCAAAGAACAACGACAGATGAACAGAGAGAAACGAAAGACCAAGCTCCCCTCCCACCCAACCCGACCACCGCCCAAAAATAAATAAATAAATAAATCTTTTAAAAAAAATTTAAAAAAATAAAATAAAATAAAAATTCAATTCTAGTCTCAAAGCATTCCTTGATTCTTCACATATAAAATAGAATGTTTAACAGTTAAGTGAACCTGGTAGCTAAGCGAACTTTCTAGAGGCAGCTTGGCAGAGAATCTACTGGGAGAATAATCCATCTTGCCTCTCTAGTAATGCAAACATGAGAGAAGTAGATGCCCATAATTCAGGAGAAAAGCTGTAATAGAATATTTTATTTCACTGATCAATGTCACCTAGCCAGAACAGGAGGAAAGGAAAGTTGGGATAGGGTCAATATGCACAGAGGTTTCAATGGACTTCCTTGGTGGCTCAGATGATAAAGAATCTGTCCCTTAATGCAGGAGACCCTTACTCAGTCCCCTGAAAAAGGGAATGGCTACCTTACTCCAGTATCCTTGCCTGGAGAACTTCATGGACCAAGTAGCCTGATGGACTACAATTTGTGGGGTCTCAAAGAGTCAGACACAACTGAGCAACTAACACTTTCACTTTCAATGCTGCAGATTTTGAAATTAGCCCAAGCTGGTCGGCAAGACCTTAAGGATACCTTCTCCTTAGCTCCCCCTGGCAGAAATGGACACCAAGGTTCCTGGAGGGAGCGGGGAGCCTGGGCTGCTGCTGATCAGGGCTCAACATGCATAGGTCTGAGGGGGGTGGGTACCGTCCTGCTGTCTTGATGGATGATGGAGAGGACACCCCTCTGACCTCTGCTGTGCTCTTGTGACAGTAACCATCAGGAAAGCATGAACTGCAAGGGATTTTCTGTGCTATTGAGAGGAGCGGATACCATGGAGGCAGCACCTGGGTGGTTGGACAGCATCTCCATAAGGGCTGGATGAGCCTCTCAGCTGGATTCAAAATGGTCCCAGTGGACCTGCCAGAGGACTCAGTTCTCTCTTTCACCAGATGTTTGAAAGAGCGCCAGCTTCTTTGAATCCACTTGGGGTTTTAGAAGAGACTGAGATAACAAACTTCCTATGAGTAAGGTCAAATGGCATTTCAAAAGATTAATTGAAAAAAATTTTAATGTGAAGTCGGTAAAGAAAGTCAATTGTGTTCATTTTTACTAACATTTTTAGAAATACAAAATAATATATTTTCAGTGCACAACACTCTGAGACTCTATATAAACACACAAAAAAACTCAGCAGTAGTTATAGCCATTCAGAAATAATGACCACAAGTTATAGAAAACAAACTTGTGATTATTAAAGGGGAGAAGGAAGAAGGCAGGGACAAATTAGGGGTATGGGATTAACAGATAAAAACTATTACATAAAATAGATAAGTAACAAAGACTTACTGTATAACACAGGTAACTATACCTATATCTTGTAATAACCTAGAGTGGAATAAATCTGCAAAAATATTGAGTCACTATGCTCTACGCCTGAAACTAATGACATTATTTCTTTTTTAAATTTTATTCATTTATTTTTATTTTGGGCTTTGCTGGGCCTTCGTTGCTGCACAGGCTTTTTCTAGTTGTGGAGAGTGGAGTCTACTCTCTGTTGTGGTGCGCACGCTTCTCATTGCAGTGGCTTCCCTTACATGGTCTCTGGGCACATGGGCTCTAGGCACATGGGCTCTTGGGTCCTAGAGCTAGAGCATAGGCTCAATAGTTGTGATACATGAGTTTAGCTGCTCCGTGGCATGTGGGATCTTCCCAGATCAGGGATCAAACCTGTTTCCTGTATTGGCAAGTGGATTCTTTACCACTGAGCACAAGGGAAGCCCCTAACAAAACATTGTAAAGCAATTATATTTAATTTTTTAAAAGTCAAAGTTTATGTAGTTCCATAATGACTTTTTCCCTAAAATAAAATGAAATTGAATGGCTTTGTTGTTTCAAAACCACCCTAGATACCATTTATCTTTTGGAGGCAGGCAAACCTGGGTGGTTGGACAGCATCTCCATAAGGGCTGGATGAGCCTCTCAGCTGGATTCAAAATGGTCCCAGTGGACCTGCCAGAGGACTCAGTTCTCTCTTTCACCAGATGTTTGAAAGAGCGCCAGCTTCTTTGAATCCACTTGGGGTTTTAGAAGAGACTGAGATAACAAACTTCCTATGAGTAAGGTCAAATGGCATTTCAAAAGATTAATTGAAAAAAATTTTAATGTGAAGTCGGTAAAGAAAGTCAATTGTGTTCATTTTTACTAACATTTTTAGAAATACAAAATAATATATTTTCAGTGCACAACACTCTGAGACTCTATATAAACACACAAAAAAACTCAGCAGTAGTTATAGCCATTCAGAAATAATGACCACAAGTTATAGAAAACAAACTTGTGATTATTAAAGGGGAGAAGGAAGAAGGCAGGGACAAATTAGGGGTATGGGATTAACAGATAAAAACTATTACATAAAATAGATAAGTAACAAAGACTTACTGTATAACACAGGTAACTATACCTATATCTTGTAATAACCTAGAGTGGAATAAATCTGCAAAAATATTGAGTCACTATGCTCTACGCCTGAAACTAATGACATTATTTCTTTTTTAAATTTTATTCATTTATTTTTATTTTGGGCTTTGCTGGGCCTTCGTTGCTGCACAGGCTTTTTCTAGTTGTGGAGAGTGGAGTCTACTCTCTGTTGTGGTGCGCACGCTTCTCATTGCAGTGGCTTCCCTTACATGGTCTCTGGGCACATGGGCTCTAGGCACATGGGCTCTTGGGTCCTAGAGCTAGAGCATAGGCTCAATAGTTGTGATACATGAGTTTAGCTGCTCCGTGGCATGTGGGATCTTCCCAGATCAGGGATCAAACCTGTTTCCCCTGTATTGGCAAGTGGATTCTTTACCACTGAGCACAAGGGAAGCCCCTAACAAAACATTGTAAAGCAATTATATTTAATTTTTTTAAAAAGTCAAAGTTTATGTAGTTCCATAATGACTTCTAAAATTTTGAGTCATCCACCCTAGATACAACTTTATCTTTATAAAATGAAATTGAATGGCTTTGTTGTTTTAGCAAAATACTGCTAACAGTATACCATATATTATAAACATTATACCATGCTTCCTTGGTGGATTAGGTAAAGAATCTTCCTGCAATGAGGAGACCCATGTGTGATCCTTGGGGGGTTCATAAGATCCCCTGGAGGAGGAAATGGAAGTCCACTCGAGTATTCTTGCTAGAAGTATCCCATGGACAGAGGAGCCTGGTGGGCTACAGTTCGTGGGGTCAAAAGAGTCAGACAGACACAAATGAGCATGCACACATGCACACTCGCTACTCAATATGATGTGATGATGAGTTAACATTTGGGGTGCTTTACTGTGCTAAGTCACTTCGAACATATCCAACTCCTTGTGACTTTATGGACTGTAGCCTTCCAGGTTCCTCCGTCCATGGGATTCTCCAGGAAAGAATACTGGAGGGGGTTTCTGTGCCCTTCTCTGGGATCTTCCCAACTCAGGATTGAACCTGTGTCTCTTATGTCTTCTGCATTGACAGGCAGGTTACCTACCACAAACACCACATAGGAAGCCCCTACTAACATGTGGGGTAATTTATCTCAAATCACAGAGAAAAGCTGGACTCTATTAAGAATTAGTGGCCAGATACAAAGTAGCAAGTAAACAACGTAATTGTATAAATGTGCCTACATGTATTTATGTCTCCAAATGTGTTCTAAATTGTACTCTTAAATAAATATAACATTTGCATTAATACTGATCATATTAAGTGATTTAAATGATGTCATTTATAAATGGAAAGTCATGCTATAATTAGCCTCATAAATAGACATAAGTTGAAGACTTGCTTCTGGGTCTATGATATCATAGCTTATGGTTGCACCGTGGAGATACATATGGAATAAACAACATCAATAGCAATGCATTGTCAAAATTAAAGTAAAAAACTGTATCTAGGGTTGTCACTTAGCTTTTTTTTTCTTTTCCCCATCATGCCTCTTTAATTTATATTTATTTTCATCCATCTTTTTATTCTCTGGCATGTGTGGGCCTCCCATTGCAGTGGCCCCTCTCACTGCAGGGCAACAGCTCTGGGCGCATGCGTTCCAGAACACTGGCTCCTAAATGGGCGCACTCGTCCTGCCATTCCATGGCATGCAGGATCTTCCTGGGCCAGGGATCAAACCAGTGCCCCATGCACTGCAAGGAGAATTCTTTACCCACTGGACCACCAGGGAAATCCCATTTAGTTTTTTTTAACAAAAGAAAATTACTTATTGTAACAGAGGAAATGAGAAAATATGAGGTAGGAATATTGTTCCAGTGCTGAAATGTAACAGATTCCCCCAGAAAAAAAATCAGTCCCTCCATGCTGCTCAGTATCATGACTAAAAATCCTCATTTAGAACTAATTTCAATATCCATTCATATTTTCGTTTCTATAGATCACAGAAGGATTAGTTATTCTAGATAGAAGGAAGCTGAGAAGGGTATTCCTTTGAATACTCTTGAATTCATTTGATTTTAGAAAAAAAAAAAAGTAAGCACCCTTTACTGCCACTCCCCCTCCTCAAAAAAGAAACTTCCAGATCTGTGTCATTGCTATGAATTCAAAGGTAATCATGAAAGCCAGGATTGAACCTGTGTCTCTTATGTCTTCTGCATTGACAGGCAGGTTACCTACCACAAACACCACATAGGAAGCCCCTACTAACATGTGGGGTAATTTATCTCAAATCACAGAGAAAAGCTGGACTCTATTAAGAATTAGTGGCCAGATACAAAGTAGCAAGTAAACAACGTAATTGTATAAATGTGCCTACATGTATTTATGTCTCCAAATGTGTTCTAAATTGTACTCTTAAATAAATATAACATTTGCATTAATACTGATCATATTAAGTGATTTAAATGATGTCATTTATAAATGGAAAGTCATGCTATAATTAGCCTCATAAATAGACATAAGTTGAAGACTTGCTTCTGGGTCTATGATATCATAGCTTATGGTTGCACCGTGGAGATACATATGGAATAAACAACATCAATAGCAATGCATTGTCAAAATTAAAGTAAAAAACTGTATCTAGGGTTGTCACTTAGCTTTTTTTTTCTTTTCCCCATCATGCCTCTTTAATTTATATTTATTTTCATCCATCTTTTTATTCTCTGGCATGTGTGGGCCTCCCATTGCAGTGGCCCCTCTCACTGCAGGGCAACAGCTCTGGGCGCATGCGTTCCAGAACACTGGCTCCTAAATGGGCGCACTCGTCCTGCCATTCCATGGCATGCAGGATCTTCCTGGGCCAGGGATCAAACCAGTGCCCCATGCACTGCAAGGAGAATTCTTTACCCACTGGACCACCAGGGAAATCCCATTTAGTTTTTTTTAACAAAAGAAAATTACTTATTGTAACAGAGGAAATGAGAAAATATGAGGTAGGAATATTGTTCCAGTGCTGAAATGTAACAGATTCCCCCAGAAAAAAAATCAGTCCCTCCATGCTGCTCAGTATCATGACTAAAAATCCTCATTTAGAACTAATTTCAATATCCATTCATATTTTCGTTTCTATAGATCACAGAAGGATTAGTTATTCTAGATAGAAGGAAGCTGAGAAGGGTATTCCTTTGAATACTCTTGAATTCATTTGATTTTAGAAAAAAAAAAAAGTAAGCACCCTTTACTGCCACTCCCCCTCCTCAAAAAAGAAACTTCCAGATCTGTGTCATTGCTATGAATTCAAAGGTAATCATGAAAGCCAGGATAATACTTCTTATCTACAATAAATCTATCAGTTCAGTTGCTCAGTTGTGTCTAACTCTTTGCCACCCCATGGACTGCAGAACACCAGGCTTTCCTGTCCTTCACCATTTCCCGGAATTTGCTCAAACTCATGTCCCTTGACTCAATGATTCCATCCAACTGTCTAGTATTCTGTTGTCCCCTTCTCCTTCTGCCTTCTATTTTTTTCCAACATGAGTCTATAAAAGCAATAAATCTATAAAAGCAGTTTTTCCAATATACACATCTCCCCCAACTCTTCCCATACATAAGCACACAATCTCAACTGTTGTTTACCATCATTTCAATGTCCTGCAAAAAAAAATAATGAGAAAGAAAAGGCACATAACTGCAAGATGGATACATTAAAAGAAGGAGGGAAGTGGGGGAAATATTCCATTCCTTTACTGCAACTGTTAGTGATTAAGACAGTGTTTCCTCACTTAGATGCCCTGGGAGAAATGTGAGGGCAATAATATTTAATGACAGGGATCTCCCTGGTGATCCAGTGGCTAAGTCTCCATGCTCCCAATGTAGGGAGCCTGGGTTCAATCCCTGGTCAAGGAACTAGATCCCATAAACTGCAGCTAAGAGTTCACATGCTACAACTAAATATCCTACACGTGGCAGCTTAGACCGGATGATAGTGGTTTGGTGGTTTAGTCAGACTCTTTCAACCACATAGACTGTAACCCTCCAGGATCCTCTGTCCATGGGATTTCCCAGGCAAGAATACTGGAGTGGGTTGCCATTTCCTTCTCCAGGGGATCTTCCCAGCCCAGGGAATGAGCCCAAGTCTCCTGTACCTCAGGCAGATTCTTTACCAACTGAGCTACCAGTGAAGACTATGGAGTTAAATAAATAAGTAAATACTCAAAATAAAATATAATGATAAGGCAAATATGCCCAAATATGAATGTACTCATGAACATCTTTGCATCTTTTTAGACAGAAACAAAAACCATTCAATTAAATGCGCTTGCCGAGAGCAATCAAAACAAGAAACCCAAGAAATGCAAAATGAGATTATGAAGTGAGGGAAGAAAAATGAGGAAAGAAAAATAAAAACCCAAAATGCTTGATAATTATATACCTAGGAAAGCACATAAATATTACATGTTCATCTGCATATGTGTGTAATAAATCTCAATGCAGTATAAAGAACAAAGCAACAAAATTATAAAATATTTCATAGAAGATGGTCACGATGTGTTTTAAAATGGAAACAGGTAATTTAAAAATATCATGGCTGTCTGTTTTTTGGTTATATTTATCTTTATATATTGGATCACTTTCCAGGCACTAATATCTCTTAAAAACAGAGTAGGGAGACTTCCTGGTATTCCAGTGGTTAAGACTCCAAGTTCCCAAGGCAGGGGGCATAGGCTCAAACACTGGTTGGGGAACTAAGCTCTCACATGCCACGTGGTACAACCAAAAAACAAATAAATAAAAATAAAAGATAAAAAAATATATGACATTCATGAATTTCTTTATTCAATTCTATAAAAGAAAATTTATAACAATATTTTTTAAATGGCATGTATATAATGATCCCATTAACATAACTATTCATTGATTTCCTTACCTCCTTTTTCAAGGTTTATGACATTTATATTCTATTCTACCACCTCATTTTCCTGATTGCAAAGAATTATCTAAAATAATATTCGTTAAAAGTCAATGCTGCTTAATTCAGAATGGCAAGATTTGTGGTGATTTGCAGTCTTCTTTTTTCTTTTCCAAGACTTGGCTTACAAAAATAACAAATATATATTTTATTTTAAAAAGGAGAAAAGTAATAATTCTTTTAAAAGAAACATTAGATTGACATCTCAGTAACGAGTTGCAAAAAATGTATTAGATGAGCTTTTCATATTTTTTATTATTATCTACTTCTATATATATTGTAATACAGGCAAGCAGAGATAACCATGAGAAGGTATTCGGAGACCCAGAGGAATAGCTAGTCCAGACTTGAGATGCAGCGGAGGTGTGTTCTAAAAGGATTTTTTATGAGATAGATAAGGAAATACTCAAAATAAAATATAATGATAAGGCAAATATGAATGTACTCATGAACATCTTTGCATCTTTTTAGACAGAAACAAAAACCATTCAATTAAATGCGCTTGCCGAGAGCAATCAAAACAAGAAACCCAAGAAATGCAAAATGAGATTATGAAGTGAGGGAAGAAAAATGAGGAAAGAAAAATAAAAACCCAAAATGCTTGATAATTATATACCTAGGAAAGCACATAAATATTACATGTTCATCTGCATATGTGTGTAATAAATCTCAATGCAGTATAAAGAACAAAGCAACAAAATTATAAAATATTTCATAGAAGATGGTCACGATGTGTTTTAAAATGGAAACAGGTAATTTAAAAATATCATGGCTGTCTGTTTTTTGGTTATATTTATCTTTATATATTGGATCACTTTCCAGGCACTAATATCTCTTAAAAACAGAGTAGGGAGACTTCCTGGTATTCCAGTGGTTAAGACTCCAAGTTCCCAAGGCAGGGGGCATAGGCTCAAACACTGGTTGGGGAACTAAGCTCTCACATGCCACGTGGTACAACCAAAAAACAAATAAATAAAAATAAAAGATAAAAAAATATATGACATTCATGAATTTCTTTATTCAATTCTATAAAAGAAAATTTATAACAATATTTTTAAATGGCATGTATATAATGATCCCATTAACATAACTATTCATTGATTTCCTTACCTCCTTTTTCAAGGTTTATGACATTTATATTCTATTCTACCACCTCATTTTCCTGATTGCAAAGAATTATCTAAAATAATATTCGTTAAAAGTCAATGCTGCTTAATTCAGAATGGCAAGATTTGTGGTGATTTGCAGTCTTCTTTTTTCTTTTCCAAGACTTGGCTTACAAAAATAACAAATATATATTTTATTTTAAAAAGGAGAAAAGTAATAATTCTTTTTAAAAGAAACATTAGATTGACATCTCAGTAACGAGTTGCAAAAAATGTATTAGATGAGCTTTTCATATTTTTTATTATTATCTACTTCTATATATATTGTAATACAGGCAAGCAGAGATAACCATGAGAAGGTATTCGGAGACCCAGAGGAATAGCTAGTCCAGACTTGAGATGCAGCAGGTGTTAAGGTGTGTTCTAAAGGCTGAATAGGATTTTTCTGTATGGAGCCCCATGAGGGGAGATGTGTAAGGATGGTCTGACCGGTACAGTGAACCATTTGTATAAAGAGCAAGAAGTAAGATGGCAGGGACTCTTCACAGAACTGCAAATAGCTCAGCATCACTGAAGTAAAGAAGGCAGCTATGACTCAGATAGGTAAGAAATGGGGAAAAAGCTGTGTCCCCTGATGTCACCAAGTTTCCGGTCTAGTGTTTGATACAAGTCAACAGACAAGTACATGCAATGTGATAAGCACTCTGATAGGAAAAGAGCAGAGTGCTTGTGGGGCTGAACAAAATGTCAACTAATCACACTTGGTGTTGAGAGAGTCTTCTTAGAATAGTGGCACTTAAGGTAACCTTGAGAGGCAGTAGAAATTAGTAAGAAAAGAAAGCTGGACAAGTACTGTGAATAAGAAGAATGAAAAAGAAACAGAGGAGACCATGCTACAGAGGAGACTATGCTACAGGGGAGACCAGGATGATGTGACTGAGGAATCAAATGCAGGAGGCAAGGGAGAAAAAATGCATTTAATAGGGTGTGCTGTAGATAATACAGGTCTTTCCTGGTAGCTCAGAATTGAAGAACCCACCTGCAATGCAGGAGATACAGGAACCGTGATTTGGATCCCTGGGTCAGGAAAATACCCTGAAAAAGGAAATGTCAACCCACTCAAGCATTCTTGCTTGGAAAATTCCATGGACAGAGGAGCCGGGTGGGCTGGGATCCATGGGGTGGCAAAAACATCAGACATGACTGAGAAACTATGCACAGTAGCACTGGGGGCAAAGACAAATCAATTAGCTGAACTCTGATCTTGAGGGGTCCATCAGCCATGGAAAAGAGTTCGGGCTATATTCTGGGAGCAATGGGACTCACTGAGGATTGTAAGTTTCATTTTCAATTCTGGAAATGTCACTACAGCGCATATAATCATTGTGGGCAGGCAGTGGGCAAGGGAGAAGTAGAGCAGTGGTCGCCAACTTTCTTCCACCTGCCCACCTCTAAAATTCTGTCCTTGGGGACCATCCTATCCAATGCTCTGGCTTAAGAGCCCTGGCTTGAGAAAACAAAAGGTTGGATGGAGTCTAGCAGCCCCTACCTTAGGAAGGTACAAACAGAATCCCAGAGACTCAAGATGACACAAAGTCTTGGACGGGGAAGAAGGGAGGTTGGATCAAAATGGAGGGAGGGTGGTCATAAGTTGTCACACGACCTAAATGTACCATTACCGGATAAGAGAAGAATAACTTATAATACATCCTTCTATGGACTGAAAGTGTTTCTGCAAGAGTCATATACTAAAATTTACTCTTAACTTGACAGTCTTTGGAGATAGTGTAGGTAATTAGGTCCACCCTCATGAATAGGATTAGTGCCTTTATTTAAAAGTCTAGGGCTTCCCTTGTGGCTCAGTGGTAAAGAATCCACCTGCTGATGAAGGGATAAGTTCTATCCCTGGGTCAGAAAGATCCTCTGAAGAAGCAAACAGCAACCCACTTCAGTATTCTTGCTTTGTAAATCCCATGGACTGTAGTCTGCCAGGCTCCCCATTGGACATAACTTAGCAACGAAACAACAAACAACAATGAAACTAATTATAACCCTTAACATATTTTATTTTATCTTATTTCTCCCTCTCTCGAAACAAAATTATAAGTTACTTCAGGGCAAAGTCACTTTCTTCTTCATAGGCTCTGTACTCTTATGGGTTCTAAGTAAATTTTTGTTACTTGATAGTCAAAACTGAGGCCCAGATCAATCCAATATGTCTGCATTTCACTATAAGGAATTTAGAAACACACTGCATTCTCTAATGGGAAGGTTACAGTCATCAGTAAGGTCATGCATTTATTTAGAACTGCATACTTACCAAAGGGTTTTCACATAGAGGATTTCATTCTATTAATTAGTGGAAAGGCCAAATGGAATCCTAATAACCCTTGGGCTATGTGCATCTCAGGTCTTTCATGTTTCACACATGCACAAAGTAACTTTCATGAGCCTGAAAAGGAAAGTGAGCTGGCAGATGAAAAAGATAAAATCAACCTCACGCCAGTTTCTCCATAAAGACATAATTTTCAGGGACTTCCCTGGTGGTCCAGTGGGTAAGGAGTCTGCCTTGCAATACAAGGGTCACTGGTTCAATTCCTGGCCCGGGAAGATCCCACGTGCCGAGGAGCAGCTGGACCCGTGTGTCCAATTGCGAGCCAGTGCTCTGGCGCATGCGCCCAGAGCCGGTGCTCTGCAGGGAGAGGCTACTGTGATGGGAGGCCCACATAGGCTGAAGAATAAAGATGGATGAAAAATAAATAAATAAATAAAAGGAGGCCAAAATTAAAAAAAAAAAAAAAGACATAATTTCCCTCAGTCAGCATGTAAGACACCACAAACAAGGCATGAAACCCAATGACTCCTTTTGAATAAAGAGATAAAGTATTGATTAATAAATGTGTTTTTTCTTTTAACTAAAGGGTGTTTGACTGAGAGAATCAACAGACCAATTCTGCTTGGATTTTTAGCTCCACCAAAGGGTTCAACATTTGTATTTTGAAAACAAAATTTAATTAGATTGTTTTTACATAGTAGACATGCATGCATACTAAGTTGCTTCAGTTATATCCAACTCTTTGCAACCCTATGGACTGAAGCCAACCAGGCTCCTCTGTCCATAGGATTTTCCAGGCAATACTGGAGAGGGTTGCCATACTCTCCTCCAGGGGATATTCCCTACCCAGGGCTCAAACTCACATCTCTTACATTTTCCTGTGTTGGCAAGCAGGTTCTTTACCACTAACACCCCTGGGAAGCCCCATAATCAACAGTGCTTTACAAAGACTATTCCAGTCTTCGTGGAGCTTAGATGCCATGGTTCTTGGAACAGACCTTTTTATTTCTTACACATCTACTCTATTTTTGAAAGCTATGAAACGACTTTTGTGTGCTTAACCTTTACATTCCAGGACTTTGGGAGAGGTATTCTGGATGACAAGATGTTTTCCAGAAAGTACTGATTAATTGCACTCCATCTTGAATGGAAAGTACCATCAAGAGAAATGCCACAAAGAATGTTTGGGCCAATTATTTACACTATGAAGGAACACTATTTGGCGTACTGTGTATTTCCAGAGAGTTCTTTACTGGTGATGTAAAGGCGGGATTGCAAAATCGGCCCCTAGATGTTGGACTCAGGTCTGATAGAGTGGGAACGTGATGAGTCAGATCCGTGTACTGAGCACAGTCATAAAGTTATGGATGTGGGGCACCACTGAGGTATTCTTTAAAAACAAAACCAAAAAGACTCTGAACACCAAGCCCCATGGCACCTGGAGAATCTTCAGGTTCTCCACGTCCCTCCCATGGGTGTGCACCTCTGGTTTCATGACTCTCTCAAGCTATCTCTTTATCTCCACCTCCTCTTTCATCAGCACCTGTCAGTGGAATATCCCAATTCCAGGTTGGGAAAACAATTCTGACGGGGTTAGGGAAATGAAAAGGAGTGGAAATTCCCTGGCAATATTTTATTAATGTTTGGGAAATACCACTTTGTTGAAATCCTTACTTAAACTGAGAGAATCAACAGACCAATTCTGCTTGGATTTTTAGCTCCACCAAAGGGTTCAACATTTGTATTTTGAAAACAAAATTTAATTAGATTGTTTTTACATAGTAGACATGCATGCATACTAAGTTGCTTCAGTTATATCCAACTCTTTGCAACCCTATGGACTGAAGCCAACCAGGCTCCTCTGTCCATAGGATTTTCCAGGCAATACTGGAGAGGGTTGCCATACTCTCCTCCAGGGGATATTCCCTACCCAGGGCTCAAACTCACATCTCTTACATTTTCCTGTGTTGGCAAGCAGGTTCTTTACCACTAACACCCCTGGGAAGCCCCATAATCAACAGTGCTTTACAAAGACTATTCCAGTCTTCGTGGAGCTTAGATGCCATGGTTCTTGGAACAGACCTTTTTATTTCTTACACATCTACTCTATTTTTGAAAGCTATGAAACGACTTTTGTGTGCTTAACCTTTTACATTCCAGGACTTTGGGAGAGGTATTCTGGATGACAAGATGTTTTCCAGAAAGTACTGATTAATTGCACTCCATCTTGAATGGAAAGTACCATCAAGAGAAATGCCACAAAGAATGTTTGGGCCAATTATTTACACTATGAAGGAACACTATTTGGCGTACTGTGTATTTCCAGAGAGTTCTTTACTGGTGATGTAAAGGCGGGATTGCAAAATCGGCCCCTAGATGTTGGACTCAGGTCTGATAGAGTGGGAACGTGATGAGTCAGATCCGTGTACTGAGCACAGTCATAAAGTTATGGATGTGGGGCACCACTGAGGTATTCTTTAAAAACAAAACCAAAAAGACTCTGAACACCAAGCCCCATGGCACCTGGAGAATCTTCAGGTTCTCCACGTCCCTCCCATGGGTGTGCACCTCTGGTTTCATGACTCTCTCAAGCTATCTCTTTATCTCCACCTCCTCTTTCATCAGCACCTGTCAGTGGAATATCCCAATTCCAGGTTGGGAAAACAATTCTGACGGGGTTAGGGAAATGAAAAAAAGTTTCTGGCAGTGGAAATCCCCTCCACTGTAAAGCAATATTTTATTAATGTTTGGGAAATACCACTTTGTTGCCATTTCCATTTGAATCTGCTTCAGCATTTCCTGTTTGACTTCAGAAACCAAATGTGTGACATACCACCAGGAGGGTCTTGGGCCAATTCCAGATTAATACAACTGGAGAGGAAAAGAGCCAGCTTACCAAAGTTGCTGTCCTTGCCAGATTCTATGAAAAAGTTTTAAAAGTGGATATAAGTTGCATAAGATTATGGAGTTCAGGGTTTCAGATATGAAGGGTAGAAATGTCAACCAAAGACAGTGAAGTCCTTTCTGGAATGGTCAGTCATATTTACATGTGATCTCAGGGAGATGCATGAGCGAAGCATAGAAAAATATCTTGACTGTGTCATTTAAAAAATGAATTGCCTTCTTGACTTACACATCTGATTTTTCTTGTTTCCTTCCCTTGTTTTGATTGTCAGCATTTAATTAGTGTCCCACAAATTCATTCTATCCTTCAGATTCAGTATCTTTGTAATAATAACAGAAGACTTTGGAGATAGAAGGAAACTGAATTCAGTGTTCATTTCTTTGGCACTTATTCTTCATGAGACACTATGACAGCTTCATCTTACTACATCTTCCCTAGTGGCTCAGTGTTAAAGAATTTATCTGCTAATGCTGGAGACCCAAGAGCTATGAGTTTGATCCCTGGGTCGAGAAGATACCCTGGAGGAGGAAATGGCAACCCATTCAAGGTTTTTGGCCTACAAAATCCCATGGACATAGGAACCTGGCAGGCTATAGTCCATGGGGTCCCAAAGAGTTGAACATGACTGAGCCCCACACACATACACACACACACACACGCTCACATTTTACATATACTTGATGTCAACCTGTAGATTTAATGACTGTCTTAACCAAGGTCACTCAGTCAGTATCAGAATCCAGCTTCCAGCCATATAGGCCTCTTGAAGTCGTTCCCTTGGAACCATGCTGGTCATCCTCACACTTGCAAAGCCATACTGAATCCACAGACAATGTGCCAACAAGACCACACATTGCCTCCACCCAGGACACCATTTGAAAGTTATTTGGGGAAAGATTGTAAAGCAATATTTTATTAATGTTTGGGAAATACCACTTTGTTGCCATTTCCATTTGAATCTGCTTCAGCATTTCCTGTTTGACTTCAGAAACCAAATGTGTGACATACCACCAGGAGGGTCTTGGGCCAATTCCAGATTAATACAACTGAGAGGAAAAGAGCCAGCTTACCAAAGTTGCTGTCCTTGCCAGATTCTATGAAAAAGTTTTAAAAGTGGATATAAGTTGCATAAGATTATGGAGTTCAGGGTTTCAGATATGAAGGGTAGAAATGTCAACCAAAGACAGTGAAGTCCTTTCTGGAATGGTCAGTCATATTTACATGTGATCTCAGGGAGATGCATGAGCGAAGCATAGAAAAATATCTTGACTGTGTCATTTAAAAAATGAATTGCCTTCTTGACTTACACATCTGATTTTTCTTGTTTCCTTCCCTTGTTTTGATTGTCAGCATTTAATTAGTGTCCCACAAATTCATTCTATCCTTCAGATTCAGTATCTTTGTAATAATAACAGAAGACTTTGGAGATAGAAGGAAACTGAATTCAGTGTTCATTTCTTTGGCACTTATTCTTCATGAGACACTATGACAGCTTCATCTTACTACATCTTCCCTAGTGGCTCAGTGTTAAAGAATTTATCTGCTAATGCTGGAGACCCAAGAGCTATGAGTTTGATCCCTGGGTCGAGAAGATACCCTGGAGGAGGAAATGGCAACCCATTCAAGGTTTTTGGCCTACAAAATCCCATGGACATAGGAACCTGGCAGGCTATAGTCCATGGGGTCCCAAAGAGTTGAACATGACTGAGCACACACACACATACACACACACACACACGCTCACATTTTACATATACTTGATGTCAACCTGTAGATTTAATGACTGTCTTAACCAAGGTCACTCAGTCAGTATCAGAATCCAGCTTCCAGCCATATAGGCCTCTTGAAGTCGTTCCCTTGGAACCATGCTGGTCATCCTCACACTTGCAAAGCCATACTGAATCCACAGACAATGTGCCAACAAGACCACACATTGCCTCCACCCAGGACACCATTTGAAAGTTATTTGGGGAAAGATTGTAAACAAATGAACCGATAGCCTAATTGCTAGCCCAAACTTGAGGCTGAACAAAATGTTAAGACAATTATGAACCAACAGTAATAAAAATATTTTTTAAATGAAAAGGAAACATGACCCCTTGAACTTTAAATAAAAATAAATCAAGTGACAAGATCTTTGTCTGAGAGCCACAATGGGGAAGAAGCTGGAAGAGAAACTCTGATAAGTTTGTGGTCTTAAGGCAACAGATAAGTAAGCTCTCAAGAATGAGAATTTTCAAAATTTCTTAAAGGGAAATAAAATGCCCTTTCATAACCATTTTTTAACCCTAACCCTAGATACATAAAGATCCATGACTTCTGATGAAGAGTCACAATATCACCAGTAATACACTAGATGCATTTCCACAAAATGAATGTGTCAATAATCATATTTAAGTTTCCAGGAAGGCTACTGAATTGTGTTATTAAACATCTAAAGCATTTCTTATACTTCTATTATTTACAAATCACTTGCCCAAATAACATACCATGTTCCCTTTATTATTTTTTTCAAAATTCAGCATTATTATCCAGTTTCTTTTTCTCATTTTCAGCAGCCAAAGTTAAGAAAAGTCCATCAGCAGCAGAGATTCTATAATTTTGTATCAACCCACAGAGCAGTCTGCTGAAATGGACTGCCTCTCTTTAATATCCTAGTATGCACAGCAAGAAAAATAGAGTCAGCATCCACTTCTCTCAATGGCTTAAATAATTTATCCATTACCTGAAAACTATTTTTTAACCCTAACCATATCTTCTATCAGTTATATCTGTTCTGAAATGCAAGAACAACATGGAAGTCTGTTCAATGTTACATGCCAGCCTGGATGGAAGAGCAGTTTAGGGGAGAACGGATACATGTGTATGTATGGCTGAGTCCCTTCCCTGTGCACCTGAAACTACCACACCATTGTTGATTAGCTTTACCTCGGTACAGAATAAAAGGTTTAAATTAAAATAAATAAATAAATAAATAAACAGACATGCAAGCACCTATTGATCTGTGTCCAGTCATGAAAGGTGAATAAGTGATTAAAATTGTCATATTACATTTAAAATCTAAGCAGAACATTTTTCTTCTTTTTTATGTTTTTATTTTATGTTTTTACACTGAAAAACATTTTTATTGGGGTCTAGCCAATTGACAATTTTATGATAATCTCAGGTGAACAGTGAAGGGGCTCAGCCATACAAATATATGTCTCCCTCAAACTCCCTCCCATCCAGGCTGGTACATAACATTAAGCAGAGTTCCATGTACTATACAACATATTTTTGTTAGTTATGCATTTCAAACATGGCAGTGTGTACATGACTTTCCCAAAGTCCCCAACCATCCCCTCCCCTCTGCAGCCATGAGTTCATTTTCTAAGTTTGCTAATCTCTTTTTGTTTTGTATATAAGTTCACTTGTATCGTTTCTTTTCAGGATCCACATAAAAGGGATGTCATATGATATTTCTCCTTCTCTATCTGACTTACTTTACTCACTATGACACTCTCTAGGTCCATCCATATTGCTGCAAATGGCCTTATTTCATTCTTTTTAATGGCTGAGTGATATATATATATTCCTCTCTCAATGTACGTTTAGGTTGCTTCCATGTCTTGGCTATTGTAAACAGTGCTGCAGGAACGTTGAGGAGCATGTATCTCTTTGGTCCATGTTTGTCTCTGGATATATGCTCAGGAGTGGGGCTACGGGATCATATGGTAGCTCTATGTTTACTTTTTTAAGGAACCT
The DNA here is from genome assembly GCA_022376925.1 of Tragulus kanchil. NCBI lineage: Eukaryota > Metazoa > Chordata > Mammalia > Artiodactyla > Tragulidae > Tragulus > Tragulus kanchil. The sequence goes on from JAIOJX010000031.1 coordinate 71,809,721, forward strand.
TCACACAGTTCTCTATAGTGGCTGTACCAATTTACATTCCCACCAACAGTGTAGGAGGGTTCCCTTCTCTCTGCACCCTCTCCAGCATTTGTTGTTTGTGAAATCTTTGGTGATAGTCATCCTGACTGTGTGAGGTGGTGTCTCATAGTAGTTTTAATTGGCATTTCTCTATTAACTAGAGATTTTGAACATCTTTTCATATGCCTGTTGGACGTCTGCATGTCTTATTTAGAGAAATGTCTATTCAGGTTTTCTGCCCACATTTTGAGTGGTTTGTTTGTTTTGATGCTATTGAGTGTCATAAGCTGTTTGTAAATTTTAGAGACTAATCCCTTATCAGTCACATCACTTGGAAATATTTTCTCCCAGTCTGTGGGTTGTCTTTTTGTTTTATTAAGCATTTCCTTTGCTGTGAAAAACCTTTTGAGTTTGAGTAGGTCCCATTTATTTTTGCTTTTATTTCCTTTCTTCTGGGAGATGGATTAAAAAAGATCTTCCTGTGATTTATGTCAGAGAGTGTTCTGCCTATGTTTTCTTCTAAGAGTTTTGCTATGTCCAGTCTACCATTTAGGTCTCTAATCCATTTTGAGCTTATTTTTGTGTGTGGAGTTAAGAAATGATCTAATTTCATTCCTTTACATGTGGCTGAGCAGTTTTCCCAGCACCATTTGCTGAAGAGACTGTCTTGCCAACATTTGTAGTCTTGCCTCCCTTGTCATAGCTTAATTGACCATAGACTTCTGGGTTTTCTATCCTATTCCATTGATATATATTTCTATTTTTGTATCAGTACCACACTGTCTTGATGACTGTAGCTTTCTAGCATAGTCTAAGCAGAACATTTTTCTTCTAAATTATCCACAAATACATTCCATTAGTAGGGGCATGGATTCTGAAGTATTTATTGAAACATCAGAATACTCAGAACAAACTCAAGAAATGAACCACAAATTGCAACCATTTGGTGAAACATGGAGAGTGGCAACCAGATTTGATCAACACAGATTTACTGTGGGGTTCTTCATCTACTTCTCAAGATACGGAAAGCTTCCACAGATTAGTCTGAGACAGAAATGGGCAAAGAGAAAGCCAAAGGTAATTAAATTATTCATCAAACTGCTTTCCATACACCTTTGTCTTCAACTGTCTTCAAAGTATTGAGCTGGTGGGCTGGACCATCCAATCTTATGCCAGGAACACTGTTGTTGTTTATTCCTAAAACCACATCTTTAATTATGCCAACTATCCTACCAATGGCAAAGGATAACCCATTAGACATAATAAAAATGTTATTCTACCTTAAAGTCAATTTAATTAACTTGTTTTAATAATAATAACTTGGCCAATCCAGATGAAAACTCTTCTATTAATGTAATCAGCTACTTTTCTCCAGATAATTACCACTTGGGCTGAGAAATTGAGAGCATGCCAACCTAAAATGCTTTTAAAGACTTCAGTCGACATTCTTTCCAAAAACGAAGAAATAAAAAGCCAGAAGGGAAAACCACACATCTCACTCTCCATTCTTAACATTGCCCAGCAACACATATTTATATTACTGGGACTTGCCCTCTAAGGTTGACCTCTGGTTGGCCTCTGAATTCGTACAGCAAAAGGAAAAGACAGGAGTTGTATGGTCCAGGAAACTAGAACCAAACTGTCTTATTAAATTGCCCATATTTGCAACCAAGCTTAAAATAACACGGATCTGCCAGCCTTCAGACCTAATTACATGTGGCTGAGCAGTTTTCCCAGCACCATTTGCTGAAGAGACTGTCTTGCCAACATTTGTAGTCTTGCCTCCCTTGTCATAGCTTAATTGACCATAGACTTCTGGGTTTTCTATCCTATTCCATTGATATATATTTCTATTTTTGTATCAGTACCACACTGTCTTGATGACTGTAGCTTTCTAGCATAGTCTAAGCAGAACATTTTTCTTCTAAATTATCCACAAATACATTCCATTAGTAGGGGCATGGATTCTGAAGTATTTATTGAAACATCAGAATACTCAGAACAAACTCAAGAAATGAACCACAAATTGCAACCATTTGGTGAAACATGGAGAGTGGCAACCAGATTTGATCAACACAGATTTACTGTGGGGTTCTTCATCTACTTCTCAAGATACGGAAAGCTTCCACAGATTAGTCTGAGACAGAAATGGGCAAAGAGAAAGCCAAAGGTAATTAAATTATTCATCAAACTGCTTTCCATACACCTTTGTCTTCAACTGTCTTCAAAGTATTGAGCTGGTGGGCTGGACCATCCAATCTTATGCCAGGAACACTGTTGTTGTTTATTCCTAAAACCACATCTTTAATTATGCCAACTATCCTACCAATGGCAAAGGATAACCCATTAGACATAATAAAAATGTTATTCTACCTTAAAGTCAATTTAATTAACTTGTTTTAATAATAATAACTTGGCCAATCCAGATGAAAACTCTTCTATTAATGTAATCAGCTACTTTTCTCCAGATAATTACCACTTGGGCTGAGAAATTGAGAGCATGCCAACCTAAAATGCTTTTAAAGACTTCAGTCGACATTCTTTCCAAAAACGAAGAAATAAAAAGCCAGAAGGGAAAACCACACATCTCACTCTCCATTCTTAACATTGCCCAGCAACACATATTTATATTACTGGGACTTGCCCTCTAAGGTTGACCTCTGGTTGGCCTCTGAATTCGTACAGCAAAAGGAAAAGACAGGAGTTGTATGGTCCAGGAAACTAGAACCAAACTGTCTTATTAAATTGCCCATATTTGCAACCAAGCTTAAAATAACACGGATCTGCCAGCCTTCAGACCTAAGCTCTGCAGCTTTCTTTCAGGTATAGTATAACAATGCTATCATTTTTGCCCCATTTATTTTACTTTTTGAATCTTTATGAACTGCTAGACAAATGAATGAAAGGTTTTAGTTCCCCACTGAATTTGCCATAAAGTCTTGTTTTAAAGCAAATGGAGACTTCCCAGATACAAAGGGTGAAGACTGTTGTTGCTTGTGTTTTTTCTTTCTTTTCTTTTTTGAAGCAGTATTTGAATAGGTTCTATTAATTTATTGAAGACATTTTAGTTGTTTAGAAAAAACACTAAGCATAGGTTTATTTTCAGGAATGAACTTTTTCTTTTTTTTTAAAGATTTATTTATTTATTTATTTTTGGGCGGGGGTCGGGTTGGGGAGGGAGGGAGGGGAGCAGGCGGGCCACTTCTATTGGTCTTTCATTTCTCTCTGTTCATCCGTCTTTGTTCTTTGGCTCCTGTGGGCCTCCCATCGCGGTGGCGTCTGTCATTGCAGAGCACCGGCTCTGAGCGCATGCGCTCCTGAGCTCCGGCTCGGTAATTGGACACATCAGTCCAGCCGCTCTGCGGCACGTGGGATCTTCCCAGGCCAGGGCTCCAACCGGCGTCCCTTGTACTGCAAGGTGGTGTCCTTACCCACTGGACCACCAGGGGAAGCCCTATTTTCAGGAATGAACTTTGAGGAAATTATAAAACACAGAAGAGGTGTGGCAAGGTGAAGTTGCTTGATGTGAGGGGTAGAATTTCTCCATTTTCTCCATAAGTAGCTTTAGTCTGTATTACAGCATGTCTCAAGATCTGGGAATATGAGTAGTCTCACTGAATTAGATTATTCCATTAAACAACATATAAAATATGCTGTTCCATGGACAGAGGTGCCTGATGGGCTACAGTCCATGGGGTCGCTAAGAGTCAGATATGACTGAACAATTGAATACACATAAAATATATACAGCTTGACCAGTATGGTCATTCCATATGAATATGTCTATAATCTGATTATTTCTTTGAACTCATTTCATTAATCTAGCTAATGTCTCTCATTACAAGGAGCATGAGATCAAAGCTAGATAACACTGGGGCCTTTGCTTTATGTGGTTCAGGATGCTTGGTGAGGGACACCTTAACTAGTAAAGAGTACATTTAATAACATTATTTTTTTACAGGAGAACTAAACACCATTGGATGAGGCCCAAGAGAAATGAACCTCAAGACAAGTTCCATTTTATGAAAAGTATAATAAAAAGTATACTAGAATAAAAACAGGGCTAAAAATGTTATGAGTAGATACTATATAATAAAATCTTTTAACTGAATCACTTTATAATCATACATTATCATAATTCCCTTGTAATAATTGAATACTTCATAGAACTAAATATTTCAAATTGTGACTATGCTATTTGGCTCATAGGTATGAAATTACCTTTGAGTTAAATACCATCCCAAAACGATGTTATAGTAAAATTTATGAAGAATTTTTTGGGTTGTAAAAACTGTGCTCTCCTCATAAGAAGCCTGTGAAGGGAGGATTTTTTATTTACAATCCTTTTTTTAAGTAAACTTCTCAAGATCACACAGCAACTAGGAAACTCTCTCGTTGTAGCTGAGTCTGTACTTCTGAGATCTGTTCCCACAATTATTTTTAAGTTTGGGGGTTATTTGAGAGATAGATAGATAGATAGATAATTACCCTGTCACTTTTTAAAATTATATTATTTTTGATTGTGCTGGTCTTCATTGTTGTGCTTAGGCTTTCTCTAGTTGCAACAAATGGAGACCACTCTCTTGTTGCAGTGCAAGGGCTTCTCATTGTGGTGACTTCTCTTGTTGTGGAGCACAAGCTCTGGAGGATGGGTTCAGTAGTTGTGGCACTCAGGATTAGTTGCCTCTTGGCATGTGAAATCTTCATGGATCAGAGACTGAACCCGTGTCTCCTGCACAGGCAGGTGAATTCTTAACCACCAGACCATCTGGGAAGTCCATGGATAACTTTTAATGATCCTAAAGGATTTTCATATCCACCTTTACACATGTAAAATATGCTGTTCCATGGACAGAGGTGCCTGATGGGCTACAGTCCATGGGGTCGCTAAGAGTCAGATATGACTGAACAATTGAATACACATAAATATATACAGCTTGACCAGTATGGTCATTCCATATGAATATGTCTATAATCTGATTATTTCTTTGAACTCATTTCATTAATCTAGCTAATGTCTCTCATTACAAGGAGCATGAGATCAAAGCTAGATAACACTGGGGCCTTTGCTTTATGTGGTTCAGGATGCTTGGTGAGGGACACCTTAACTAGTAAAGAGTACATTTAATAACATTATTTTTTTACAGGAGAACTAAACACCATTGGATGAGGCCCAAGAGAAATGAACCTCAAGACAAGTTCCATTTTATGAAAAGTATAATAAAAAGTATACTAGAATAAAAACAGGGCTAAAAATGTTATGAGTAGATACTATATAATAAAATCTTTTAACTGAATCACTTTATAATCATACATTATCATAATTCCCTTGTAATAATTGAATACTTCATAGAACTAAATATTTCAAATTGTGACTATGCTATTTGGCTCATAGGTATGAAATTACCTTTGAGTTAAATACCATCCCAAAACGATGTTATAGTAAAATTTATGAAGAATTTTTTGGGTTGTAAAAACTGTGCTCTCCTCATAAGAAGCCTGTGAAGGGAGGATTTTTTATTTACAATCCTTTTTTTAAGTAAACTTCTCAAGATCACACAGCAACTAGGAAACTCTCTCGTTGTAGCTGAGTCTGTACTTCTGAGATCTGTTCCCACAATTATTTTTAAGTTTGGGGGTTATTTGAGAGATAGATAGATAGATAGATAATTACCCTGTCACTTTTTAAAATTATATTATTTTTGATTGTGCTGGTCTTCATTGTTGTGCTTAGGCTTTCTCTAGTTGCAACAAATGGAGACCACTCTCTGTTGCAGTGCAAGGGCTTCTCATTGTGGTGACTTCTCTTGTTGTGGAGCACAAGCTCTGGAGGATGGGTTCAGTAGTTGTGGCACTCAGGATTAGTTGCCTCTTGGCATGTGAAATCTTCATGGATCAGAGACTGAACCCGTGTCTCCTGCACAGGCAGGTGAATTCTTAACCACCAGACCATCTGGGAAGTCCATGGATAACTTTTAATGATCCTAAAGGATTTTCATTTCCACCTTTACACATGTAAATACTTCAGTGATAGACACTCATTAGAGGTAGCCACCCCCAACCTCCAGCCACTGCCAGCTCCCCAGTTTGTTTACTTATGGAGATTACCCGCATTATCTGTGCTTCTGATTCCTCCTCTATAAACCCAAACCTACTTTCTATGGTAGCATGAAAATTAAGCAGAATAAAGGAGATCCTTCAGGGATGCTGTGTGATGGTCAGGAGGGGTGGGAAGGGGGAGACATACATATGACTAATCTGGGAACATACATATCTGTAAACAACAAAACTCTGTAAAAGTTAAAAGTAAAATAAGGGCTTCCCTGGTGGTCCAGTGGGTAAGGACACCGCCTTGCAGTGCAAGGGGTGCCGGTTCGATCCCTGGCCTGGGAAGATCCCATATGCCTCAGAGCAGCTGGACTGATGTGTCCAATTCTGGAGCGCATGCACCCAGAGCCAGTGCTCTGCGACAACAGAGGCCACCACGATGGGAGATCCACAAGGCCCAAAGAACAAAGACAGATGAAAATAGAGAAATGAAAGACCAATAGAAGTGGCCCACCTGTCCCCCTCCCTGCCCACCCCACACCCCAAAAAATAAATAAATAAAAAATAAATGTTTAAAAGTAAAATAAAAGTTAAAAATAAATAAATAAATAAATATTACATTAAAAAAAAGAATGTAGGAAGTCAGTAAAGATTTTTTCCTTTAGCAAAGATTTTCTCCTTTATTTAGCCAGTAAATAGTTACTTTTAAATTCTTCCAAATTCATTGGAAAAGATGGGAATACTGGGAAAGATTGATGGCAAGAGGAAAAGGGGCCACCAGAGGATAAGATGATTGGATGGCATCACTGACCCAAAGGATATGCATTTGAGCAAACTCCAGGAGATAGTGAAGGACAGAGAAACCTAACATGCTACAGTCCATGGAGTTGCAAAGAGTCAGACACGACTGAATAACAGCAACAACAAATTTCCTCCAGTTTATTCCTGAGGTATGAAATCTCTTTAAAACTTCTGCTTTACTTCTAGAACCTACTAAAAGGAGTTACATAAGGTTGACCTTGAGCCAGGGAAGCCATCAGTTGATCCAAAAGTGACAACTCTATCTAGGGACAATCAATCCTTAAGGTGGGCTTGTGCCCACCCTGGTGGTTTTGCATGATTATAATGGCATACCTTTAGATCCACTGGACTCTGCAGTTTTAATGAGGAGACAGGGATGAATAAGACAATGGAGGAGTAGATTTGGAGATAAAAGCATAGATTTTCAAGTCAAAGAAACCTAAGATCCAATCTGCTTCAGGAAAACTGGGATCTTTGAGGAAGTTGCTTCATTCAGCTGAGATTCAGTCTCCACTTCCATTCCTGCATCCCTTGCCCTCATTCAAGTCATTCATTGCCTACCCAGCTGATTTCCATGCCTCCTGCCTAAACTCCCCCCGAAATCCCATATACATGGTCTCCATGCTGAGATAGCCAGCAGCTAAAATGGAAAAAAAAAAAAAAAAACAGTTAAATTTGAATACAAATTTATACAGAGAAGTTTAAATTTAAATGTGTTTATAAACTATAAATCATGTTTTAATATAGCTATATTCTATGTCAAAACATTATTCTTTTTACCTGAAATTTAGGATTAATTGGGCTTCCTGTTCTTATTATTTTTGCTTGTTTGTTTAAAGTCTGGCAACTGTACACCAGAGTTATGTATCAAAACAATAAACCCCACCATGGTAACCCTGTTTTTAAGAAGTCAGATTGTATCCTAAGGTGATGTAACATTTGGTTATAATGTTAATCCATATTTAAATGTTTTCATAAATCTTTTTATGATTTAATCACTTTTGATCTCTCCTACATCATCTTCTACCACTTCCCACTGGGTTTTCCCTTCTTTTGTTTTGTTTTTTTCCCTGAATCTGGCCAACCATCTACCAAAGTTACTTACCACAAAACACAATCACATATACATATATGTACCTAATGATGATAGAAATTTTCCAGAAAATATTTTAGCAACATTCAGCAAATGAATGTGCTCATGCTCAAAAGTCCTTCTGCATTTAGAAATCTCTTTGTGTTATTCATTTGTTTATTCAAGAATCAGTTATTCATTGGTCAGTAAAATAAAGAATTATAAAAGGTATGGGGAGGCAGATCATGAATGGATAGCAGAGATGGAGTCATTATCATGTTCATGTGGGCAACAGTCAGAGTACCCAGAACTTTCATCCTTCTCTATCCAATTTCTTTTTTTTTTTTCCCCAATACATGAGATACTTTGGAAGAACGTCCCCTTGAAATGTCATAGCAGCATGATGGTAGGAGGGTGACAATGAATTACATTGTATTATAGTGACTACTATTCATCGTTTGAGAGTTATCAAAAGGAGCTTCATGAAGAAAATTCTCGTATGACTCAGGACTCATACTCAGAGGAAACATTCAGTAGCGAAATGTTAGCAAAGGGTTCCTCAACCTGTAGAACACACAAGGGACTGAGCCCAACATAACAGATGTACAGGGACAGCCACCAAAAAGGGCAGGGACAGCTAGAGTTACTGGAGAACTCAACCTTAAGACTCTAGGAAGCTTCCTGAAGATCCAATGTTTGTAGGAGACTAGCTATGTCCACCTTATTCCCATCTTGGGGGTTAAGTGTTGCACCAGGGACAGCCGTCTCCCAGACCCCAGTGTCACCAGTACTGTACAAAGGACCCTGTCTTGGAGCTGCTATTCTATGTCAAAACATTATTCTTTTACCTGAAATTTAGGATTAATTGGGCTTCCTGTTCTTATTATTTTTGCTTGTTTGTTTAAAGTCTGGCAACTGTACACCAGAGTTATGTATCAAAACAATAAACCCCACCATGGTAACCCTGTTTTTAAGAAGTCAGATTGTATCCTAAGGTGATGTAACATTTGGTTATAATGTTAATCCATATTTAAATGTTTTCATAAATCTTTTTATGATTTAATCACTTTTGATCTCTCCTACATCATCTTCTACCACTTCCCACTGGGTTTTCCCTTCTTTTGTTTTGTTTTTTTCCCTGAATCTGGCCAACCATCTACCAAAGTTACTTACCACAAAACACAATCACATATACATATATGTACCTAATGATGATAGAAATTTTCCAGAAAATATTTTAGCAACATTCAGCAAATGAATGTGCTCATGCTCAAAAGTCCTTCTGCATTTAGAAATCTCTTTGTGTTATTCATTTGTTTATTCAAGAATCAGTTATTCATTGGTCAGTAAAATAAAGAATTATAAAAGGTATGGGGAGGCAGATCATGAATGGATAGCAGAGATGGAGTCATTATCATGTTCATGTGGGCAACAGTCAGAGTACCCAGAACTTTCATCCTTCTCTATCCAATTTCTTTTTTTTTTTTCCCCAATACATGAGATACTTTGGAAGAACGTCCCCTTGAAATGTCATAGCAGCATGATGGTAGGAGGGTGACAATGAATTACATTGTATTATAGTGACTACTATTCATCGTTTGAGAGTTATCAAAAGGAGCTTCATGAAGAAAATTCTCGTATGACTCAGGACTCATACTCAGAGGAAACATTCAGTAGCGAAATGTTAGCAAAGGGTTCCTCAACCTGTAGAACACACAAGGGACTGAGCCCAACATAACAGATGTACAGGGACAGCCACCAAAAAGGGCAGGGACAGCTAGAGTTACTGGAGAACTCAACCTTAAGACTCTAGGAAGCTTCCTGAAGATCCAAAGCTGATAGGATAAGAGTTATGGTCACATGATTCCCATCTTTGGGTAGAAGGTCTGCACCAGGGACATCCGTCTCCCAGACCCCAGTGTCACCAGTATTGTACAAAGGACCCTGTTTTGGAGCTGCATTCTAAAGTGCTCTTTCCTAGAATGGTTTACTGTGCAGTGTCCTTTCTGCTAGACACTGGTAGGTAGAACTTTCTCACCCACGGAGATTTGCACGAGGACCAGGGCACTTTGAAGAAGTCAAGAGTGCTGCTCGTGGCCATTGTTTGTATTTCTCAATGGCTATGCAGTTCCCTACACAATATGTTTCCAGTAGTTAGCTGCCCTCTGACGCCCCCAGACTTATTTACCAACATGCCTGTAAATTCACTGAGGTCCTTCATCCCATATAACTTCATTTTGCTGCCCCGTCTTTCAGCTTTGCTGTCTGTTTCTGTCATCAGTGGCTGTCACTAGGCCAATTACTAGCTTCTATAGAGCCTTTCCTCCTGATCCAATGGACTCCTTGTTCTCCACCGATGACAGTCTTAGAAGGTGGCAGCCAAACTGGCCGTTAGCTTCTGACCTCTCTGTAGTTGATGTTATTATGGTAATTGCCAGGCTGGAAGGAGCAGACACCAGCCCAATTACACCTGTCCCTGTCCCAGCTCAGCCTGGGTTTAAATTACTCCATAGGGTAGAGAGATGATTCGGCTCTGCCAAACTACTTTTTCTCTATTTTTGTGAAATTTGGAGACAGACATTCCTAATTATGCTTGTCAGTAGGACATAATGACCCAGTATTTCTTTAAATGGTATCATTCTTTATCAGGGAAGCCAATGCACTCCATGAACAGATAACTTTACTGAGGTATTTTCAAGCAAACGAATCTTTAAAATGTGACTCTGATATTCAACCAAGCATAAACTGAAAACCACACAGCCAACCCTTCATAGTTGTTTTAGTAGTAATGTTATACATAGATGTATGTAAATGTTTAATATTAATTAGTCTTTATAAATATTATGTGTGTATAGACTTAAATCTATAAAACTACACCTAGTTAATTTTATAAAATGGATAGTTGTGTGGCATGTATACATAATTATGTTGGAATATATATATGTACATTATGGCTGCATGAATTAGTTTTTTAACTGCATTATATAAAACATTAACAGGAGGAAGCTTTTACATTCATTTGAATATTAAATGTTGTTCTTGTTGAGCATTCTAGAACACCAGTGTATAATAATATGCCCCTATTAATCTAAATTGAAATTAACTACACAAATTCTTTTTTATTTTAGTTAATTCTTAATAGAATACCCTATTTACTTTTAAGTTTTATATTTCCAGAAGTGCTTACCTACTCATAAGAAGATATTTGTGAAAAATAATTTGAGAAGCAAAAATACCGCAGCTCCCAATTGGTTCAGTAATTTGTGAGTCCTTATAGAGGTCTTTGAGGATGCACCTTGTTTGAAGCAAGTTCCTCAAAGCACAGGAATCCTTGAGACTAAATCAAAACATTTCTCTGTCTTCCATCTCAGTCTATTTCCTTCACTGGAGTGATAATCACCACCCAAAGAGGGTTATTGTGAGATTTACAATTCTCAGATCAGGGCTTCACAGGTAGCAGGGACTTCAGCCATGTTCTACAAGGTGTGCAGTCACCTTCCATGTTTACAAGCTGCACAAACCTTGAGCCAGTCACTGACATTTTCCAGATGTGAGGCTCCACGAGATGATGTTCACTGAGGTGTCAGCACTCTCTTGACTTGACCCCCAAGATTTCACAGTTCCTTGAACTTCTCCATCTTACCTCCTCCCTTTCGCTCTTTCTTGGAATAACCAAGCCATAAATCTGTACGTCAGATAAGAACCACAGATGGTTATGTAATAGTACTTCCATTTCTCTGGAGGAGTATTATGTTTTTCCTGTTCTCCTGATAGGCTTCCCTGGTGGCTCAGGGATAAAGAATGTGCCTGCAGTGCAGGAGACATGGATTTGATTTCTGTGTCGGGAAGACCCACTGGAGGAGAGTATGGCAACCTACTCCTGGACGAGTATTCTTGCCTGGAAAATCCCCTGGACAGAGGAGCCTGGCGGGCTACAGTACATGGGATTGCAGAGTCAAACACAACTTAGAGACTAAACAATAAACAACTATTCATGTGCTGCCTTGATCATCTCCACTTTTTCCAGGCTGAGGCCTCCAGTTTTACAATTCCTGGAATCAGGGACTGGCAGGCAATCCTCTCCTCCCTCTGAAATCATTTTTACTCATGATGTCTTTATTGATGGATCATATTGTTGGTCACTGGTGCTAATGCACTTGCAGAGACTGAAAACCTAAGTCTTTTACCTTGAAATTAAAAGACATCTTTCCAATTGCAATCACAAGATTCAGGAGAGTCTTTGCTTTGGAGCTTTTACGCCAGTTGGCACTGTTTTGGTGGCTGAGCATAGAAGGCAGAGGTTCTTCAGAGGCATATGCTTCAGCCTAGGCTTCTGGTCCTTTTTGCTTTGGAGCTTCTTAACCCCAGAAGTGCTTACCTACTCATAAGAAGATATTTGTGAAAAATAATTTGAGAAGCAAAAATACCGCAGCTCCCAATTGGTTCAGTAATTTGTGAGTCCTTATAGAGGTCTTTGAGGATGCACCTTGTTTGAAGCAAGTTCCTCAAAGCACAGGAATCCTTGAGACTAAATCAAAACATTTCTCTGTCTTCCATCTCAGTCTATTTCCTTCACTGGAGTGATAATCACCACCCAAAGAGGGTTATTGTGAGATTTACAATTCTCAGATCAGGGCTTCACAGGTAGCAGGGACTTCAGCCATGTTCTACAAGGTGTGCAGTCACCTTCCATGTTTACAAGCTGCACAAACCTTGAGCCAGTCACTGACATTTTCCAGATGTGAGGCTCCACGAGATGATGTTCACTGAGGTGTCAGCACTCTCTTGACTTGACCCCCAAGATTTCACAGTTCCTTGAACTTCTCCATCTTACCTCCTCCCTTTCGCTCTTTCTTGGAATAACCAAGCCATAAATCTGTACGTCAGATAAGAACCACAGATGGTTATGTAATAGTACTTCCATTTCTCTGGAGGAGTATTATGTTTTTCCTGTTCTCCTGATAGGCTTCCCTGGTGGCTCAGGGATAAAGAATGTGCCTGCAGTGCAGGAGACATGGATTTGATTTCTGTGTCGGGAAGACCCACTGAGGAGAGTATGGCAACCTACTCCTGGACGAGTATTCTTGCCTGGAAAATCCCCTGGACAGAGGAGCCTGGCGGGCTACAGTACATGGGATTGCAGAGTCAAACACAACTTAGAGACTAAACAATAAACAACTATTCATGTGCTGCCTTGATCATCTCCACTTTTTCCAGGCTGAGGCCTCCAGTTTTACAATTCCTGGAATCAGGGACTGGCAGGCAATCCTCTCCTCCCTCTGAAATCATTTTTACTCATGATGTCTTTATTGATGGATCATATTGTTGGTCACTGGTGCTAATGCACTTGCAGAGACTGAAAACCTAAGTCTTTTTACCTTGAAATTAAAAAGACATCTTTCCAATTGCAATCACAAGATTCAGGAGAGTCTTTGCTTTGGAGCTTTTACGCCAGTTGGCACTGTTTTGGTGGCTGAGCATAGAAGGCAGAGGTTCTTCAGAGGCATATGCTTCAGCCTAGGCTTCTGGGTTCCCTTGGAGGTGTTGATTCTATAGGTCTGGAATGGGACTGGAGGATTTGCTTTCTTAACAAGTTCCCAGGGGATGCTGGTCCAGGAACCCCTCTTTGAGAATAATTGATATAAAGCATGGACTTCCCAGGTGGCGCTAGAGGTAACAAACCTGCCTGCCGATACAGGAGACAAAAGAAACTCAGGTTCAACCCCTGGGTCACAAAGAGCCCATGAATGAGCAAATGATAATCCATTCCAGTATTCTTGCCCTGAGAATCCCATGGACAGAGGAGCCCGGTAGGCTACATACAGTCCATCAGGTCACAAAGTCAGATGCCACTGAAAACTACTTAGCATGCAATCATGGTACAACACTTAAAGGGTGTTTGTTAACCCTCTTCCTCATGTTGTTTCTCAGCTGACCTTTCCCTCCACCTTGATGACTCAGAACACAAGGAAGGGTTTGAACTTTGTTGCTTCAAAGAAGGCTACACATTGCAGACAATTTATCCAGACTTACATGGCATTAGGTGATGTCTCAACCCTGAGGATGTGTAAGGCAAGGAGGGAGATGACAACAAAAATGACAAAGCATGCCTCCAATTTCCTTGCTCATGGATAAGAACTTATTTATAGCAACATCTACCCAAATCAAAGCCATTTTCCTAAACCCAGACTGAAATAAGCACAGAGGATATGGAGAGAAGTTTTTTTATAGCACACTATCTTTTCCTCTCTCTCCGTTAGATGAGCAATATGGGTTTGCCTGGCCTGACTCCACTTTTTCCAGGCTGAGGCCTCCAGTTTTACAATTCCTGGAATCAGGGACTGGCAGGCAATCCTCTCCTCCTCTGAAATCATTTTTACTCATGATGTCTTTATTGATGGATCATATTGTTGGTCACTGGTGCTAATGCACTTGCAGAGACTGAAAACCTAAGTCTTTTTACCTTGAAATTAAAAAGACATCTTTCCAATTGCAATCACAAGATTCAGGAGAGTCTTTGCTTTGGAGCTTTTACGCCAGTTGGCACTGTTTTGGTGGCTGAGCATAGAAGGCAGAGGTTCTTCAGAGGCATATGCTTCAGCCTAGGCTTCTGGGTTCCCTTGGAGGTGTTGATTCTATAGGTCTGGAATGGGACTGGAGGATTTGCTTTCTTAACAAGTTCCCAGGGGATGCTGGTCCAGGAACCCCTCTTTGAGAATAATTGATATAAAGCATGGACTTCCCAGGTGGCGCTAGAGGTAACAAACCTGCCTGCCGATACAGGAGACAAAAGAAACTCAGGTTCAACCCCTGGGTCACAAAGAGCCCATGAATGAGCAAATGATAATCCATTCCAGTATTCTTGCCCTGAGAATCCCATGGACAGAGGAGCCCGGTAGGCTACATACAGTCCATCAGGTCACAAAGTCAGATGCCACTGAAAACTACTTAGCATGCAATCATGGTACAACACTTAAAGGGTGTTTGTTAACCCCTCTTCCTCATGTTGTTTCTCAGCTGACCTTTCCCTCCACCTTGATGACTCAGAACACAAGGAAGGGTTTGAACTTTGTTGCTTCAAAGAAGGCTACACATTGCAGACAATTTATCCAGACTTACATGGCATTAGGTGATGTCTCAACCCTGAGGATGTGTAAGGCAAGGAGGGAGATGACAACAAAAATGACAAAGCATGCCTCCAATTTCCTTGCTCATGGATAAGAACTTATTTATAGCAACATCTACCCAAATCAAAGCCATTTTCCTAAACCCAGACTGAAATAAGCACAGAGGATATGGAGAGAGAAGTAAAGTCTTTTTTTCTTTTTTTAACCCAATAAAGCACACTATCTTTTCCTCTCTCTCCGTTAGATGAGCAATATGGGTTTGCCTGGCCTGAGCACATCATCTCTTTTTATCTCATCTGGTGTCTCTAATTAGGTTGCAAGCCCCTTTGGGCAGTAACTGTGCAGTTGTAATCCGATTTTGTACAGTGCCTGGCACAGTCTCTTAGCCATAAAGAGGGTGCTCAATAAATATTTATTGACGATGGTTATCTCTAACTCTTCAGGAAGCCTAGGCAATTCTACGCCACTCCACTTAGTCAAATGATAATGGAACTGATAAACTATCATTAGGAGAAACACATGTGTGGTAGGTTTTCCAAAACCAACCCACCATCACATATTCCAAATGAGGATGCAGCCTTTTGTGCCCTGTGGGTGCTAAAGCTTGAACCGGTCACTTTACGCCAGACTCATAAGCGCGATATGAGTGCTAGAAGAGACAGTATCATAAACCCATGAAGCTTCTGGAACTTTCCTCAGGCTGTCTGTAATACTAGAGATTTTCTCCACTCACCACATTTTCTAATATGTCATATAAACTGGTCTATAAAGTCAAAATTATTTTCATTATTGGCAAGTGCATTCATCAACCCCCAGATGGTTTTTCCTTGCTGAAAATCATGCTGAGAACTGACATCATGAGAAATATGATATGCATTTGGCTGATATTAGTCTCTTCCATCTACAAAATATTTCTAACCTTGATTGATAAAGCCTGACATGAGAAGTGAAGTAATTGGGGATTTTCTTTCCCACATTTGAACCCAGTAATATTTAACTACTCCTGAAATAACTCCAAAAACATGTCAGATGAAAGGTATACTGATAGATAGCAAAGGAGCAGATGCTATGTCAAAAAAACCCCCATTTTCAACTTTCCACCTTGATGACTCAGAACACAAGGAAGGGTTTGAACTTTGTTGCTTCAAAGAAGGCTAATTGTTTCCTTGTTTTCATGAGGATGTGTAAGGCAAGGAGGAGATGACAACAAATGACAAAGCATGCCTCCAATTTCCTTGCTCATGGATAAGAACTTATTTATAGCAACATCTACCCAAATCAAAGCCATTTTCCTAAACCCAGACTGAAATAAGCACAGAGGATATGGAGAGAAGTAAAGTCTTTTTTTCTTTTTTTAACCCAATAAAGCACACTATCTTTTCCTCTCTCTCCGTTAGATGAGCAATATGGGTTTGCCTGGCCTGAGCACATCATCTCTTTTTATCTCATCTGGTGTCTCTAATTAGGTTGCAAGCCCCTTTGGGCAGTAACTGTGCAGTTGTAATCCGATTTTGTACAGTGCCTGGCACAGTCTCTTAGCCATAAAGAGGGTGCTCAATAAATATTTATTGACGATGGTTATCTCTAACTCTTCAGGAAGCCTAGGCAATTCTACGCCACTCCACTTAGTCAAATGATAATGGAACTGATAAACTATCATTAGGAGAAACACATGTGTGGTAGGTTTTCCAAAACCAACCCACCATCACATATTCCAAATGAGGATGCAGCCTTTTGTGCCCTGTGGGTGCTAAAGCTTGAACCGGTCACTTTACGCCAGACTCATAAGCGCGATATGAGTGCTAGAAGAGACAGTATCATAAACCCATGAAGCTTCTGGAACTTTCCTCAGGCTGTCTGTAATACTAGAGATTTTCTCCACTCACCACATTTTCTAATATGTCATATAAACTGGTCTATAAAGTCAAAATTATTTTCATTATTGGCAAGTGCATTCATCAACCCCCAGATGGTTTTTCCTTGCTGAAAATCATGCTGAGAACTGACATCATGAGAAATATGATATGCATTTGGCTGATATTAGTC
Organism: Tragulus kanchil; assembly: GCA_022376925.1. NCBI lineage: Eukaryota > Metazoa > Chordata > Mammalia > Artiodactyla > Tragulidae > Tragulus > Tragulus kanchil. The sequence continues at coordinate 71,826,833 of JAIOJX010000031.1, forward strand.
TCTTCCATCTACAAAATATTTCTAACCTTGATTGATAAAGCCTGACATGAGAAGTGAAGTAATTGGGGATTTTTCTTTCCCACATTTGAACCCAGTAATATTTAACTACTCCTGAAATAACTCCAAAAACATGTCAGATGAAAGGTATACTGATAGATAGCAAAGGAGCAGATGCTATGTCATTTATAGGGGAAAAGGAGGTGAGAAATTTGGGCACACAGGAAACCCTGAGGAGGATTTATTTCTTGTCTATGTGTGTTCTTAGTCACTTAGGTCATGTCTAACTCTTTGCAACCCCATGGACAGTAGCCTGCCTGGCTCCTCTGTCCATGCGGTGCTCCAGGCAAGTATACTGGAGTGGGTTGCCAAATTTGCCTCCAGGGAATCTTTTGGACCCAGGGAGCAAACCCACTTCTCCTGGGTCTCCTGCATTGCAGCTGAAGAGCTAAAAGGGTGAGCAGCAGAAACAGTTCAAGGAGATTGCCCAATGTGAGTTTGTCTTTGGGGATCATTGTCTGCAGAAGACATAACCCATTGTTTCTTGGAGATGACTTCTTTCGAATTCTTTTCTTGGCTTTGAGACTTGTTCACCTTGTGACCTTAAACTTTTTCCTGGCTGCCTTGTTACTTTGCCTTCGTGTCTCACTCCTTTCTTCTATCAGGGGAGCTTCTGTTGATTGAAAAATGGATAGAAAATAGATGAACTCTGCAGCCAAGCCTAGAATTAAGATATATCACCCAGATCTCTCGCCAGAGCTAAGGTAAAAGTGTCTGTCACCTTTCATCTGACCCTGATGCTGGGAAATATTGTGCAGGAGGAGAAGGGAGCAGTAGAGGATAAGATGGTTAGATGGCATCATGATTCAAACGATGTGAGTGTGAGCGAACTCTGGGAGGTAGTGAAGGACAGGGAAGCCTCACATGCTGCAGTCCATGGGAGTCATGAAGAGCCAACAGAGTGACTTAACAATATCTTTCATCTATTCAGTGCTAAGAAAGGTGACTCCCCATGGTTAGGGATATGGTTCCCAGGCTATTTTCTCTCACTTTAGGTCTACCCTGCACATGAGCAACAGAGTAACATTTGGAACTGGAATATCCAAAGTCCGTTTCATGATTTACCTGGGATTGGAATTTTGGCTTTCAGTTTCTTTAAATTGCAGTGTCACATCCTAGAGACAGAACCGCATTTTTCCTGGTATTTCCTACCATATGAAAAACAAAAAGTTAATGAATCGGAGGATGTGTGTGTGTGTGTGTCTGTGTGTGTGTGTGAATGAAGATGATCAGAGAAAATGAGGTAAGAAAGGATGTTTTAGGGACTAGTAAAAAATACTTCCCTTCAAATAAACTGCCCAGTGATCAGAAACACCCTTTCCAATGAGAGGCCAGTTCAATGGAGGGAATTTCTCCTATGCTGTTACACAGGATGCCAGGGTGCTGATTAGCATCGTTAACCAATTCTATTTCCTTCTGCTTCTCTCTGATTCTCAGTTGTCCATTCTATAAAATAAGCAGTTCAGGGAAAGATGACTTCTGAAATTCCTTTCATCTCTGTTACTTTAGAAAAGTAGTTTCTGTTCATCAACGTGCCCAGGAGGAAAGACGTGGTCAAAGCTGTGTTTTAACCCCAGCACCCCTGCTCACTGGGCTCCCCTGGTGGCTCAGACAGTGATGAATTTGCCTGCAATGTAGGTGACATGGGTTCGATCTCTGAGTAAGAAAGATCCCCTGAAAGAGGAAATGGAAACACACTCCAGTATTCCTTCCTAGAGAACTGCATGGACAGAGGAGCCAGGCAGGCTACAGTCCATGAGGTCACAAAGAGTCGGACACAACTGAGCAACTAACACCTTCACTTCCCTTGCTCACTAGCTGTATAAACTTGGTCTCAAGCTAGTGCATCACCTCTCTAAGCTTCAGTTTTCTCACCTTAATAATGAAGATAATGATTATAGCTGAGAAGAACCCTTTAGGCACCTCTGTCAAGTTTATGATTAGCCTCCTTATCTGAAATTTTATTCCTTTTCTTGTTCAAAACTTTTTTCCATCAAGATTGAAGAACATCAGAGAAAAGGGTGGAACTGTAACCAGACAGAATGAACCTGCTTGTCTACAGGAGATGTAAAAGCCCTGGATTTGATCCCTGGCTTGGGAAGATCCCCTGGAAGAGGACATGGAAACCCACTCAAATATTCTTGCCTGGAGAATCCCATGGACAGATGAGCCTGGCAGGCTACAGTGCATATGGCCGCAAAAGCGATGGACAGGACTGAAGTGACTTAGCACAGCGCAGGACCCCAGAGGCCTTCCCAGGGACAAGCCTTGCCACATATCCTCTGCTTTAGTTACTCTCAGAAGTACCTATTGAATTGGTAACAGTATCTGGTGCTTGTGCATTTCCTGAGTGAAACCCTTCCCCCCCACTAAACGGAAGATGTTAACTACTTAATGACCATGAGCACATAGCCCCAGGCCTCCTGAACCCGAAGGACTGATAAAGTTAACCTTTGTGACACCACCCTGTTCCCTCACTATCAGCCAGTCAAAGAACTGTGCATGAGCTGATCACTCACCTTGCAGACTGCCTCCCTTACCTGGCTTTTTATTTTTTTTTTTTTTTTCTAATTTTTATTGGACTAGAGTTCCTTTACATGCTGTGTTGGTTTCCTACTGTACAGCAAAGTGAATCAACTAGACCTACGCATATCTCCCCTCATTTTTTGGCTTTCCTTCCCATTGAGGTCACCCATGGAGCATTAAGTAGAGTTCCCTGTGCTTTACAGTAGGTTCTTCTCACTAGTTACCTATTTTATACATCGTGTCAGAAGTGTCTATGTGTCATCCTAATCTCCCAATTCATCCATGTGTTTGTTCTCTACATCTATGTCTCTTATTTCTGCTTTACAGATACTATCTTCGACACCAGTTTCTCACCTGGCTTTTTAAAATGCTTTTCACAAACATTTTGGAAAGCTCCAGGATTTTTACGATATGGGCCACCCCTCTCTCCTTGCACAGTGTTAGTTGTTCAGTCTTTCCATGGAATTCTGCAGGCAAGAATACTGGCGTGGGGAGCCATTCCCCTCTCCAAGGAATCTTCCTCAACCAGCGATTGGGTCTCACTCATTGCAGTCAGATTCTGCACCACCTGAGCGACCAGGGAAGTCTCCTTGCCTAGCTCTGCAGTCAGTCTTTCTCTGCTCCACACTCCTTGGCCTCACTCGGCATCAGGCACAGGAACATGTGTCAACATTTCCTGCCTGAATGGGTTACTGAGGGATTCATGAAGGTACTTCACAGAGGGCACTTGGAGCAGAGGAAGAGCTGAGGTCCTCAGCAGCTCTCAGGCATCCTCCTCCAGCTGTATCAACACCTGTTGGTTTCCTCCAGGATCCTAGGAGCACATTATCCAGAATATTGTTATGAGGGGGATTAAGAGCATGGAGTGTGGCCAGACTGCCCCAAGTGGGTCTCTTCTTGGTCACAAGATTAACACACAATGCCTGGCATTAAAGTTCGCAATTCCCATTATTAGTTAGTAGTCTTTTATCACTACAGATTCTCTTGCCTTTGGGGGTGCAGTTGAGGGTGTAAATAATTTTCTTTTAATCTTTACATTGTTCTGTGTGTTCCAAACTTTCTACAATGAATAGAAATTACTTTTAACACAGAAAAAAGACCCTTTTCTTGTTTTAAATATAATATCAAAATCAAAGTAGGGTATTAAGAGATACAATCTACTGTGTATAAAATACAGCCATTACTTTGAAATAGTTTTAAATGGAGTATAATCTATACAAATATTGAATCACTACGTTGTACACCTGAAACTAATATAATGCTGTAAATCAACTATACTTTCATTTAAAAAGAGAGATTATGTACTTAAAGTGTTTAGCACAATTCTTGCCATCTAATAAGCAATAAATGTTGGTTATTATTATTGTCTCTCTCTCTCTCTCTCTCTCTCTCTCTATATATATATATATATATATACACATAAATGTATATAATATCAACCAGATCACAGACTATTTATGAGTATATCAACTGCTATCTTATGGATGTGAATCATGTTTTTGTTCAAAGTAAAAGTTTTGCTCATCTTTATCCTAATTCTTGTCATGGGAAGTTGAGTTTGCCTTCATGAATCAGCCTGGCAGGCATCTGTGAAAATATTCTGAGTATTCTGGGTTTTAGACTGTGTTTCCTCCCAGCAGCCTAAAATTTCTCCCCAGAACTTGATAGCTATAGAGTACGACTTTGTAACACAGACAAACACATTTCTGGGAGAGTCCACAGGGTTGGAGGGTGGGGATTTGAGGTACTGGAGAGAATGCTAAAATTATGAGTTCAGCTGAGGACACAGAGAGACTCCGTGGCTGCAGAGACCGCCTCGTGCCTTCTGCCAGGAGTGACCACGTATCCTATGTGTCACAAGGAGCAAGCTCCTTTTCCTAATAAAGAGGCAGGAAAAAGGGCCTCAAATAAGGCTCATTATCACTCCAGATTATTAACTGCAATGGAGGTGTCCTAGACAAGAAAGAAATTAAAAAACTAAGAAGAAAACCAGAAAGAAAGAATTTTGAAGGGAAGGAAAGGGGGAATGTGAAGGGGACATATAACACAGTAAAATGGGAGAAAAAATTATTTCCTGTGATACTCATGAATAAGACCCTTATGTGTATTCATATTTGTACAACATTGCAGTTTATTTAAAAAGGTTACATGTGTCAGTGTTCATCAAAGTTTCCCACTAATGTGTGACTAATGGCATAGAAAAGTGACCATGTGTGACCCAATGTTTGTTGGGTGGCTTGAGAAGGAGAAACAACCATAGCCTGTGCTAAACCCCACAAAGCTTATTTCTTTCATGATTTTCCTCAGGTATAGAATTGTCTCTTCCTTATGGCTAGCTGTGACACTCTGAGATATTCCATCCTGTGTTCCACAGAACACTTGATTCCATCGGTGCCAGCAGTATGAAAAAGGATGTCCGTGTCCCAGGGGAAAAAGTGAGACTGTAGGTGGTAACACCCTCCTGAGTAAAGAGGGAGATAAATATGGATAGTTCTGATGAAGGAAAATGGGAGGTCTGCCATCTTCCTGGTGCACGTATGTAAGCTGGGACTGCAAGACTGCCAGGAATAATCAGATGGTGATCACTTGTTCACAGAGGAACAAGCAGTGTAGTCATTACAGATCCACAGCGCACCGCATGGGACTTTGAAGTTCAGATCAGGAAACAGAGGCCTGAGGGCACAGGTAGGATCTGTATTTATCTATCATCACAGAGCCTGTCTTCAGAAGAGTAGCTAATTTTTACGAATGAGTTAAATCAGTGGTAGAGCACTAATCAACATATTGTTTTCTAAATTAAGCCCTTCTAATTCACTTTCTAAAACAAGTATTCCAATATACAGAGTCAGAGGGGCCTTTCCCGTGTTAAAGTTCCAGTTTGATGATAGTGTTCTGACTAGCAGGGGGAGTTTATTTTACAAAGAACAGGCGGGAAACACCTTGCGAGTGACCTAAGAGTGCCAGCCCCAAACAAACGTGAACTGAATTTGAGTAGACAGTAAGAAATCCAGAAAAAAAACCAAAAAGCAGGTTTTACAGATGGTATGACTGATTTGGATAAAAACAACAACATTGGGGAGAAGTTTCCAAAGAGATAATTTTATCATAGAAAATTTGTCAGGAACAGCTATTGAATGAATATTTTACGTAGAATTTTTTCTAAAAGCAAAGTAAATACATTTTTTGGGTTTTTTTTCCTATAGAAAATAAATGTCATTTATTTCAAAGCGAAGTATCTATGCTACGAGAAAGGAAAGTGTGGTGAGTTTATACATGATGTGGGTGTGTACTTGTGTGGGAATTTACCATCTAGGAAGTGAAAACACCATGAAGGCCACTGAGATTAGGATGAAAGATTATAGAAATACTATCATTGAGGGAGAATAACAGAGGCAACTCTGATCAATTAGGACCATGCATCATGTTTTCTTTAATCATTAGATCCTTGAAACATAGGTAAATGTACAAAATAGACAAATTCTTTTAGGGGGTTTCCCTGGTGATCCAGTGGGTAAGGACACCACCTTGCAGTACACCTGAGTAGGAAGAGGGGGGAAATAACTGTAGGTGGTAACACCCTCCTGAGTAAAGAGGGAGATAAATATGGATAGTTCTGATGAAGGAAAATGGGAGGTCTGCCATCTTCCTGGTGCACGATGTAAGCTGGGACTGCAAGACTGCCAGGAATAATCAGATGGTGATCACTTGTTCACAGAGGAACAAGCAGTGTAGTCATTACAGATCCACAGCGCACCGCATGGGACTTTGAAGTTCAGATCAGGAAACAGAGGCCTGAGGGCACAGGTAGGATCTGTATTTATCTATCATCACAGAGCCTGTCTTCAGAAGAGTAGCTAATTTTTACGAATGAGTTAAATCAGTGGTAGAGCACTAATCAACATATTGTTTTCTAAATTAAGCCCTTCTAATTCACTTTCTAAAACAAGTATTCCAATATACAGAGTCAGAGGGGCCTTTCCCGTGTTAAAGTTCCAGTTTGATGATAGTGTTCTGACTAGCAGGGGGAGTTTATTTTACAAAGAACAGGCGGGAAACACCTTGCGAGTGACCTAAGAGTGCCAGCCCCAAACAAACGTGAACTGAATTTGAGTAGACAGTAAGAAATCCAGAAAAAAAACCAAAAAGCAGGTTTTACAGATGGTATGACTGATTTGGATAAAAACAACAACATTGGGGAGAAGTTTCCAAAGAGATAATTTTATCATAGAAAATTTGTCAGGAACAGCTATTGAATGAATATTTTACGTAGAATTTTTTCTAAAAGCAAAGTAAATACATTTTTTGGGTTTTTTTTCCTATAGAAAATAAATGTCATTTATTTCAAAGCGAAGTATCTATGCTACGAGAAAGGAAAGTGTGGTGAGTTTATACATGATGTGGGTGTGTACTTGTGTGGGAATTTACCATCTAGGAAGTGAAAACACCATGAAGGCCACTGAGATTAGGATGAAAGATTATAGAAATACTATCATTGAGGGAGAATAACAGAGGCAACTCTGATCAATTAGGACCATGCATCATGTTTTCTTTAATCATTAGATCCTTGAAACATAGGTAAATGTACAAAATAGACAAATTCTTTTAGGGGGTTTCCCTGGTGATCCAGTGGGTAAGGACACCACCTTGCAGTACACGGGGCTCTGGTTCAATCCCTGGCTGGGGAAGATCCCACATGCTGTGGAGCAGCTGAACCCATGTGTCTAATTATGGAGCCAGAGTTCTGGAGCACATGTGCCCAGAGCTGGTGCTCTGCAACGAGAGAGGTCACTGCAATGGGAGGCCCACACAGGCCAAAGAACAAAGATGGATAAATGAAAGACCAATAGAAGTAGCAAGTAAAAAAAAAATAATAATAACTCCTTTTAACCTATCACCCAAATGAAAAAGATACTAACAGTTTGCCATGTGCACCTTAATTTTCATTCATTTATTGATTTATTTCACTTTTCTTTAAAAATAATAGCAAAAGCCCCAAATACTGTGCATTTTTCTTTGTAGAAATAATGACAACAGAAGACTATCTGCTCCATTTTTTTATTTTTATTCAGGTGTCAATTCCCAAATAGCACATTACATGGTTTACTAGGTTAAAAACTTATCTGAAAATGGGCTTTTTTTTTTTTCATGTGACATCATGTATTTGACAACTATCCCTATGAATTCACACTATCTAGTGTTTTTGTTTTAACCTTGTATAGTAGCAAGAAACAAAACTTCCACCATGGACAACTGGTGTTTCAAAAATTTTTTTTTTTTTTGGCTATTGCATATAAATCTGTAACTTACAATGAAAGATTTTACAAATCTCTTTTGTGCATTCCTAAAATTTTTTCTTTGGGAGAAAACTAGCAACAGAGCCTGAAATAAAAATGTGCACATCTTCCATTTGACTAGCTAACAGAATTGTTGTGAATTGTTCTCCAAAGCCATTTCACAAATGTATATAACCTGCAAATCTTTTTACCACACACTCAGGAACACTTAGGGTCCTCAGATGTTTAGTGCTACCAGTGTGGTGTGTCTGTGTGCTCGTGAAAGAGCGTCATGTCATTTGAGTTTAATACAGTCTTGCTTGAGAAACTGTTCCCTCACAAAATATCATAAACATTTCCTAACCTAAGTTTTCAAAAAGTTTTGTCTTTTTCATATTTAGGTCTTTATATGTGGACATTTTTCATTGATTTAGAGAGTTGATTATTCTAGAACTACTTGTTAAATAGTCTATCCATTTGTCAATAATGGATTACATATAGATACATATATGTATTTGGTATATGGCTTACATATAGCTTTTATATATATGCATATATTTACATGTGTACATGTATATATACATGCACTGGTTCTACCTTCTCTCCTCTTTTATATTGGTTATTAGTCTTTTTCTTATCTTAACTGTTCAACATCCGAAATCAATCGTTATTCTTGTTATTGCTGCTGCTGTGGCCCTAGTTAGTTTTATTTTGCTATAGTCAAGGCTAGTCTAAATTTACCCACCCAAGTACATAAAAAAATAATAATAACTCCTTTTACTATCACCAAAGAAAAGTTTTCAATTTTCCTCATTTTAAAAAAGAAACCAATTACTTTGTAGAAATAATGACAACAGAAGACTATCTGCTCCATTTTATTTTTATTCAGGTGTCAATTCCCAAATAGCACATTACATGGTTAAAACTTATCTGAAAATGGGATTTTTCTTTTTTCATGTGACATCATGTATTTGACAACTATCCCTATGAATTCACACTATCTAGTGTTTTTGTTTTAACCTTGTATAGTAGCAAGAAACAAAACTTCCACCATGGACAACTGGTGTTTCAAAAATTTTTTTTTTTTTTGGCTATTGCATATAAATCTGTAACTTACAATGAAAGATTTTACAAATCTCTTTTGTGCATTCCTAAAATTTTTTCTTTGGGAGAAAACTAGCAACAGAGCCTGAAATAAAAATGTGCACATCTTCCATTTGACTAGCTAACAGAATTGTTGTGAATTGTTCTCCAAAGCCATTTCACAAATGTATATAACCTGCAAATCTTTTTACCACACACTCAGGAACACTTAGGGTCCTCAGATGTTTAGTGCTACCAGTGTGGTGTGTCTGTGTGCTCGTGAAAGAGCGTCATGTCATTTGAGTTTAATACAGTCTTGCTTGAGAAACTGTTCCCTCACAAAATATCATAAACATTTCCTAACCTAAGTTTTCAAAAAGTTTTGTCTTTTTCATATTTAGGTCTTTATATGTGGACATTTTTCATTGATTTAGAGAGTTGATTATTCTAGAACTACTTGTTAAATAGTCTATCCATTTGTCAATAATGGATTACATATAGATACATATATGTATTTGGTATATGGCTTACATATAGCTTTTATATATATGCATATATTTACATGTGTACATGTATATATACATGCACTGGTTCTACCTTCTCTCCTCTTTTATATTGGTTATTAGTCTTTTTCTTATCTTAACTGTTCAACATCCGAAATCAATCGTTATTCTTGTTATTGCTGCTGCTGTGCTGTCATCATCTTATGGTTATTGTTATTATCAGTATTGGTGCTATAGTCAAGGCTAGTCTAAATTTACCCACCCAAGCACCAGTTTCTTTGATCAAAATCACTTACTGCATGCTGGCCCACAGCTATTTTCTCCGTTAAATTTCCTCCTGAAGTCTTTCTTCATAGGCCTTTCGGGTGAGGGTGCACACAGTCTCTTAGCCTGAGAAAGTCCTTTTCCTCCTCACTCTTGAACAATAGAAAAGCTGAATATAGAATTTTCAACTGACAGTAACATTCTTTCAAACCAGAGTTCATTTTGCTGTTTCTGGACTGATGTTTTAAGATGTCTTCAGTCAGTGTAGCTGTCCCGTTTCTAGAGAAGTTTTTTCCCTCAAATGTTTTTTAAAATCCATTTTTTGGATGGTGGGGGTTGTTCAGCAGCGTAACCTGTGGATGGTTATCCACAGGCAATCATCATGGCCTTTTGCATGTCCTTCTGGGACTTGATGTGTTCCTTTATTCTAACAACTTGTACCGCTCATCACTTTTGAAAAATCCCTGTCTATTACCTGCTTTAATGTTTCCTTTTCTCCACCATTTATTGTGTTCTTTTGAACTCTTTTCCTGTAGACATACATCTGAGTTTTTTCTATTTTTATGTCTCAATTTCTTGCGATTTTCTAACTTTTGCTTTATACTACTTTCTAGGGCTGCCCTGGAGGTTTGGATGGTAAATATGTCTGCAGTGCCGGAGACCCAGGTTCGATCCCTGGGTTGTGAAGATCCTCTGGTGAAGGGAATGGCTACCCACTCCAGTATTCTTTCCTGGAGAATCCCATGGACAGATGAGCCTGGTGGGCTACAGTTCACAGGGTTGCAAAAAGTCAGACATGACTGAATAACACTTTCATTTTCATATCATTTTGGGGGCTTCTCAGATGACTCAGTAGTAAAGAATCTGCGTGCTTATATAGGATGCATAGGAGATGTGGGTTTGATGCCTGAGTCAGGAAGATCCCCTAAAGGAGGAAATGGCAACCCACTCCAGTAATCTTGCCTGGAAAACCCCGTGAACATAAGACCCTGGCAGGCTATAGTCCATGGAGTAGCACAGAGGCAGACCTGGCTGAGTTACTAACACTTACATTCACTGGGTAATTTACTTATAATTTATTCTCTTCCAGTTAATTTCTTTCTTCACTGCATCTGAGTCATGGGTTATTGTGCTATTGACCATTCCTTTTATGATGATATGCATTTTCATCAAAAAATATCTTTTGGTTCTTCTTCAAATCTGCTTATTTTCTAATGCTTTTCCTTATGCTTTCTTATCTTCTTTTATCTCCCTTCTTCTCACATTCTGTATATCTTTTTTGTACTCTTAGGTTCAGAGAATAGATAATGCTAATAGCAGCTGCTATGTGCTGGGCTCTAGGGAAGCAGACCTGAGGCCAAGATTAGATGGTAGGGATTGATCTTGGGCTCCACAGGTGTGGAAGGGAAGAGAAGGAAATGGGATAGGGTGTGGAAGGAAGGTGAACTGAGCTGCCAAATGGGGTGAAGCAGCTCCTTCACAGGAGTCTCAGGCAGGGACAGAAGTCAGGCTTTGCAATCTCTGGTTCTGGGTACCAGCCACCCTGGAACAGATGGTTCCCTTGGATAAGGATAAACTGTCTTCAGACAAGGTGGTTCCTTAAAGGTGCTGAATGCTGAGCGCTTTCTGTCCGAGGGTCTCTGGGCAGCTGAACATTAAGACCTTCAACTTATTAATAGGACAGTGTGGCTGGCAGCATGGAGCAGCCACACAGCGAGTGCTGTGGGTTTTCTCCACACTCCTGTGAGGGAGGATGTGATGAATGATCATTGAGAAATGAGGAAACTGAGCAATAAAGGAACTGGCCTGACCAAACTGACCTGGTCAATTCAGATGCAAATGAGGCCACTGGGCTCCAAAATCCCCTTCCTACTAGCCTCTAGTGCCTGCAATCATGGCCAGTTGTCATCTTCCCTCCACAAACCAGTCTGTTCCTATTTATTATTATTGTTTTTGTTGTTATTTTGGCCACACTGCATGGCATGTGGGATCTTTGTTCCCTGATCAGGAATCGAACCCATGCCCCTTGCAATAGAAATTCAGAGTCTTAACCACTGGACTGTCACCAAAGTCCCTATTTTGTTTTATTTTTTCCATCTTAAATCTCACAGCTATTCCCTGTATATGTAAATGGTATTGTATTAGGGAGGTCACATTCACCGTATGCAGGCACGCATGCTAAGTTGCTTCAGTCTTTTCCAACTTTTTGCAGTCCTAATGGGCCATAGCCCACCAGGCTTCTCTGTCCATGGGATTCTCCATGCAAGAATACTGTGATGGGTTGCCATGCCCATTTCCAGGGGATCTTCCCAACCCAAGGATCAAACCTGAGTCTTTTATGTTTCCTGCACTGGCGGATAGATTACTTTAGCAACAGCACCACTGGGAAGCCCCTAAATCTACCTTATACTTTTTAAAAAATTCAATGCTCTTTTTAAAACCTATCAATGTTAATATAAATGCCCCTATTCGATGTCTTCAATCTGCCTAATGACTTACCATCTTATAAAATGTGTATTTTGGGCTTCCTGATAGCTCAGTGGTAAATGCCATGCGGATATATGGGCTCGATCCCCGATCGAAGATCTTTAAAATGTGTATAGGGCCCCATAGCTCAGTGGTAAAGAATCTGCCAGGGACAGAAGTCAGGCTTTGCAATCTCTGGTTCTGGGTACCAGCCACCCTGGAACAGATGGTTCCCTTGGATAAGGATAAACTGTCTTCAGACAAGGTGGTTCCTTAAAGGTGCTGAATGCTGAGCGCTTTCTGTCCGAGGGTCTCTGGGCAGCTGAACATTAAGACCTTCAACTTATTAATAGGACAGTGTGGCTGGCAGCATGGAGCAGCCACACAGCGAGTGCTGTGGGTTTTCTCCACACTCCTGTGAGGGAGGATGTGATGAATGATCATTGAGAAATGAGGAAACTGAGCAATAAAGGAACTGGCCTGACCAAACTGACCTGGTCAATTCAGATGCAAATGAGGCCACTGGGCTCCAAAATCCCCTTCCTACTAGCCTCTAGTGCCTGCAATCATGGCCAGTTGTCATCTTCCCTCCACAAACCAGTCTGTTCCTATTTATTATTATTGTTTTTGTTGTTATTTTGGCCACACTGCATGGCATGTGGGATCTTTTGTTCCCTGATCAGGAATCGAACCCATGCCCCTTGCAATAGAAATTCAGAGTCTTAACCACTGGACTGTCACCAAAGTCCCTATTTTGTTTTATTTTTTCCATCTTAAATCTCACAGCTATTCCCTGTATATGTAAATGGTATTGTATTAGGGAGGTCACATTCACCGTATGCAGGCACGCATGCTAAGTTGCTTCAGTCTTTTCCAACTTTTTGCAGTCCTAATGGGCCATAGCCCACCAGGCTTCTCTGTCCATGGGATTCTCCATGCAAGAATACTGTGATGGGTTGCCATGCCCATTTCCAGGGGATCTTCCCAACCCAAGGATCAAACCTGAGTCTTTTATGTTTCCTGCACTGGCGGATAGATTACTTTAGCAACAGCACCACTGGGAAGCCCCTAAATCTACCTTATACTTTTTAAAAAATTCAATGCTCTTTTTAAAACCTATCAATGTTAATATAAATGCCCCTATTCGATGTCTTCAATCTGCCTAATGACTTACCTCTTTTAAAATGTGTATTTTAGGGCTTCCCTGATAGCTCAGTGGTAAAGAATCAGGCTGCCAGTGCAGGATATATGGGCTCGATCCCTGATCGAAGATCACACAAGCTGTGGAGCAACTAAGCCCATGTGGCATAATTATGAAGTCTGCACTCTAGAACCTTGGAGCTGCAACTATTGAGCCCATGTGCCACAACTATGTAAGCCCATGTGACCTAGAGCCTGCGTTCCACAAGAGAAGTCACTGCAAGAAACAGCCTGCTCACCTCAACCAGAGAGTAGCCCTCACTCCCTGCAACTAGAGAAGAGCCTGTGACAGCAGTGAAAACCCAGAATAGCCAAAAATAAATAAATAAAAATAAAGTGTAAAATGTGTATTTTAGAACCTCTTTCAGATTTGACTTGACTATGGGGGTAAGGTATTCTGCCAATCTTCTGCCAGGAGTTGTCATCTAGACTAGGACTGCCCACAAAGGCTTCACAGAGTCAGGGAGGAACTGAATTATTACTGCTTGGTTGGTTGATTCTTCCCCTTTTACCCTTTATCTATCTTATTTCAGAATCCTTTTATAATTTCTATTCTTGCCATAATATAATATGCTAGTACCTTATTTTACTAGATATATCAGGAGTGAAGGCCTCAAAACATACCCTTTATAATTATTATGTATATATATTTGGAAATCAAGTAATATGTATTGGTCCTCAATCCTTGTAATTTAGGGGAAAAGAAATGGATGGTTTTCTGTCAGTTGAACATGGTCACAATTAAGGTAGGTTTATCTACTCTGAGTTCATTCACAGTTTTACCAACTCCTAAAACAGACAGTTCTTGACTTTCTTCAATAAACTTCTTTGCCTGATTCTTCTGACAGTAATCTTCGATCTCATTGGCAAGTAAATTATACATGTAGTTTCTCATTCATCAGTTGCTCTTTTCTATTGGTTTACATAAGACTTTTATTAATGCCAATTGCCTTAATCCTTGGGGCTTTATTAGCTCTCATTTGCAAAGCTCCATGAACTAGATAACAAAGTTTATCAACCTTTCAAGATAAGGAAAATAATAAACTATTCATCTGCCATCAGATCACAATGAAAACTCACAGCTCCCAAAGTCTGTCCACTATCCAATTTATTATATTTTTATGCTATATGTGTTTTCTCCTCTTTTCTAACATTTTTCTTTTTCCCCATCATGCCTCTTTTTTTATTTATATACATAAATATTTTTTTCATCAACCTTTTTATTCTCTGGCATGTGTGGACCTCCCATTGCAGTGGCCTCCCTCACCACAGAGCACTGACTTTGGGCCCATGCGCCCTAGAGCCTGCGTTCCACAAGAGAAGAGCCCTGCTCACCTCAACTAGAGAGTAGCCCCCACTCCCTGCAACTAGAGAAGAGCCTGTGACAGCAGTGAAAACCCAGAATAGCCAAAAATAAATAAATAAAAATAAAGTGTAAAATGTGTATTTTAGAACCTCTTTCAGATTTGACTTGACTATGGGGGTAAGGTATTCTGCCAATCTTCTGCCAGGAGTTGTCATCTAGACTAGGACTGCCCACAAAGGCTTCACAGAGTCAGGGAGGAACTGAATTATTACTGCTTGGTTGGTTGATTCTTCCCCTTTTACCCTTTATCTATCTTATTTCAGAATCCTTTTATAATTTCTATTCTTGCCATAATATAATATGCTAGTACCTTATTTTACTAGATATATCAGGAGTGAAGGCCTCAAAACATACCCTTTATAATTATTATGTATATATATTTGGAAATCAAGTAATATGTATTGGTCCTCAATCCTTGTAATTTAGGGGAAAAGAAATGGATGGTTTTCTGTCAGTTGAACATGGTCACAATTAAGGTAGGTTTATCTACTCTGAGTTCATTCACAGTTTTACCAACTCCTAAAACAGACAGTTCTTGACTTTCTTCAATAAACTTCTTTGCCTGATTCTTCTGACAGTAATCTTCGATCTCATTGGCAAGTAAATTATACATGTAGTTTCTCATTCATCAGTTGCTCTTTTCTATTGGTTTACATAAGACTTTTATTAATGCCAATTGCCTTAATCCTTGGGGCTTTATTAGCTCTCATTTGCAAAGCTCCATGAACTAGATAACAAAGTTTATCAACCTTTCAAGATAAGGAAAATAATAAACTATTCATCTGCCATCAGATCACAATGAAAACTCACAGCTCCCAAAGTCTGTCCACTATCCAATTTATTATATTTTTATGCTATATGTGTTTTCTCCTCTTTTCTAACATTTTTCTTTTTCCCCATCATGCCTCTTTTTTTATTTATATACATAAATATTTTTTTCATCAACCTTTTTATTCTCTGGCATGTGTGGACCTCCCATTGCAGTGGCCTCCCTCACCACAGAGCACTGACTTTGGGCCCATGCGCTCCAGAGCACTGGCTCATAATTGGCACACCAGTCCAGCTTCTCCATGGCACAGGGGATCTTCCCCGGCCAGGGACTGAACCGGTGCCCCCTGCACTGCAAGGTGGATTCTTTACCCACTGGACCACCAGGGAAGTCTCTGTTTTCTCCTTTTTGATTATCTTTTTGTTATCAGTGTATTATTTAAAGTTGTAATCTCCTCCCAAGCAATAATTGAAATGTACATTCAAGAAATGTGGAGGATTACTTTAAAAGTCAATATTAAATCTCTAAAATAGGTACAAGTTAAAAGTAATATTGGAATGTTGAGCTTTTTTCCAGGAAGTTGATATCATGAAATCCTATAAAATATAATTGAGCTGCATCAGAATTTACTCATAAGCATTTCAACTGATGCATAATATAAGGTCTGAGCTACTTTATTCTCTGCTTTGGAATATGAAAAATTCTTGAACAGTGATATCTGTAATCATCTGAAATTGTCATCAGCCCTGATATATTCCTGCTCATGATATGGGCCAAAAGTCATCTGATTAGCATACCAAACATAGGAACTACGTAATAATTGCCTGAATGTTAAAAAGATGTTTCTAGTTAACTGCTCAACTTCACTTGAAAAGTGACAATCACATGTTAACTTAAAAATTGTTTTAAGATAATGCAACCTTTATAGGCAGCTATCTGATTTAAGTTACCTGATCATTGAATCTTAACTTTCAGATGAGTTCTTCTTGTATCACTTTAAAAAATTCCTTTCACCACCAAGACTTAATGGAAAAAAAACTCATAATGCTTTTTTCTTAACTATTGTTTTTAATTTTGGCCTCTTTTATTGTTTTTTATTTATTTATTCATTTATCTTCATCCATCTTTATTCTTTGGCCTGTGTGGGCCTTCCATTGCAGTGGAAGAGAACCACTGAGAGAACTCAGTGGTTGCAGAGCACCGGCTGTGAACACACACACTCCAGAGCACTGGCTCATAACTGGACTCACTGGTTCAGCCACTCCGCGGCACATGGGATCTTCTCAGGCCAGGGATGGAACTGATGGCCCTTGCACTGCAATGCAGACTCTTTACCCACTGGATCACCAGGTAAGCCCTCTCATGATGCCTTGATCTGTGGAAGATTTACAAGAAATGCTCAGAAACACCTGTGTTCACACACACACATGCACACACATGCACACACACCTCCATTCATCATTGTCTAATGATTGCCTCCAAGCAATTCTCTTACCCACGAACTAATAGCATTGTGTGTCAGGAGAAACTCATATCTTCACAAAGCAGCTATGTTGCCTCCAGAATTTTAATTTAAAAAAGTAGTCTTTGTGATTATGTGCATATTCAACAGGTGACATTGGAAAATGTGAAGCACTTTCACCAAGTAAGCCCTTTGCAATAAGCCACTTTGAATTATTCCAGCTGCAAAAATACAAGTATTGTTCTGACTTGTCCCCATGTTGACAAGTGTCTGGGTATTTGCTTCAGCTAGGATTTTAAGTTTCAACTGTGTTGCTGAATCAGACGAATCGATCTAGAAATTGTCATCAGCCCTGATATATTCCTGCTCATGATATGGGCCAAAAGTCATCTGATTAGCATACCAAACATAGGAACTACGTAATAATTGCCTGAATGTTAAAAAGATGTTTCTAGTTAACTGCTCAACTTCACTTGAAAAGTGACAATCACATGTTAACTTAAAAATTGTTTTAAGATAATGCAACCTTTATAGGCAGCTATCTGATTTAAGTTACCTGATCATTGAATCTTAACTTTCAGATGAGTTCTTCTTGTATCACTTTAAAAAATTCCTTTCACCACCAAGACTTAATGGAAAAAAAACTCATAATGCTTTTTTCTTAACTATTGTTTTTAATTTTGGCCTCTTTTATTGTTTTTTATTTATTTATTCATTTATCTTCATCCATCTTTATTCTTTGGCCTGTGTGGGCCTTCCATTGCAGTGGAAGAGAACCACTGAGAGAACTCAGTGGTTGCAGAGCACCGGCTGTGAACACACACACTCCAGAGCACTGGCTCATAACTGGACTCACTGGTTCAGCCACTCCGCGGCACATGGGATCTTCTCAGGCCAGGGATGGAACTGATGGCCCTTGCACTGCAATGCAGACTCTTTACCCACTGGATCACCAGGTAAGCCCTCTCATGATGCCTTGATCTGTGGAAGATTTACAAGAAATGCTCAGAAACACCTGTGTTCACACACACACATGCACACACATGCACACACACCCTCCATTCATCATTGTCTAATGATTGCCTCCAAGCAATTCTCTTACCCACGAACTAATAGCATTGTGTGTCAGGAGAAACTCATATCTTCACAAAGCAGCTATGTTGCCTCCAGAATTTTAATTTAAAAAAGTAGTCTTTGTGATTATGTGCATATTCAACAGGTGACATTGGAAAATGTGAAGCACTTTCACCAAGTAAGCCCTTTGCAATAAGCCACTTTGAATTATTCCAGCTGCAAAAATACAAGTATTGTTCTGACTTGTCCCCATGTTGACAAGTGTCTGGGTATTTGCTTCAGCTAGGATTTTAAGTTTCAACTGTGTTGCTGAATCAGACGAATCGATCTAGAAAAGCACAGCTCCATAAAAGTAGAATGCAAGCTCAAATATGAGAAGTTAAAAATTAAAATTTTCTAGTGGTAGTGATTTAGTCACTAAGTTATATCTGACTCTTGCACCCCCCCATGGACTGTAGCCCAGCAAGCTCCTATGTCCATGGGGTTTCCCAGGCAAGAATACAATAGTGGGTTGTCATTTTCTTCTCCCAGGGATCTTCCCAACTCAGGTATGGAACTCCAGATTTTCTTGCATTGCAGGCAGAGTCTTTCTCAACTGAGTCACCAGGGAATCTGCATTTAAAAAGAAAAAGAAAATATGGCATTAGTTTCAGCAATATGTTGTATTTAACACAATAGAACCAAAATATTATCATTTGGCATGCAATAAGTATAAAATGATTGGGATATCTTCCATAGTCAACTTATAAAATCTTATGTGTAATAGAAAGTTAAAACACACATTAGTTCAGACCAGCCATATTTCAAGTGTTCCACAGCTACCTTACAGTACTTGATATCTTAGATCTAGAGCTTCTCTTGCATCTTGGTGGCTTAAATAGTAGCCACCAAAAACACTCTTATATTAAGACTGGTTTTGTATTTAATGTACCAACAGTTCTCATTGCAAAAAAAAAAAAAAAAAACATACTCAGCTACAAATCAACCTCAATACCAACCCAAAAGGGAAAAAAATCAAAAAAAAAAAGATAAAGTCTGGAATCTAAGTTTGGTTTCAGTATTAAGACTTAATCTTCCATGCTAGCATAAATACTTGGCTAAAAGGATCACTAACCAGTCAGTAATTCCATCCTTTCCTTCCTTCTCAAACAAGCAAACAACAACAACAAAACCTAAGTTGTCTTGTAACCATGGCCTGGGCATTTCCATGTTGTCATAGAGACACATGCCAACATCTTAAATGATAGCCATACGGGGAAAAATGGGAAAGAGATGGGTGTGACTTCTCTGTCTCAGTGCCCCAAGGACAAAGACTGGAACCCGTGCTAGTAGCTGAGGCAGAAATCATAATTGGAAGGTAGATGGAATTTACCGCAGTCTGTGCTTCAGCTAGGATTTTAAGTTTCAACTGTGTTGCTGAATCAGACGAATCGATCTAGAAAAGCACAGCTCCATAAAAGTAGAATGCAAGCTCAAATATGAGAAGTTAAAAATTAAAA
The DNA here is from genome assembly GCA_022376925.1 of Tragulus kanchil. Taxonomy (NCBI): domain Eukaryota; kingdom Metazoa; phylum Chordata; class Mammalia; order Artiodactyla; family Tragulidae; genus Tragulus; species Tragulus kanchil. The sequence goes on from JAIOJX010000031.1 coordinate 71,846,375, forward strand.
TTTTCTAGTGGTAGTGATTTAGTCACTAAGTTATATCTGACTCTTGCACCCCCCCATGGACTGTAGCCCAGCAAGCTCCTATGTCCATGGGGTTTCCCAGGCAAGAATACAATAGTGGGTTGTCATTTTCTTCTCCCAGGGATCTTCCCAACTCAGGTATGGAACTCCAGATTTTCTTGCATTGCAGGCAGAGTCTTTCTCAACTGAGTCACCAGGGAATCTGCATTTAAAAAGAAAAAGAAAATATGGCATTAGTTTCAGCAATATGTTGTATTTAACACAATAGAACCAAAATATTATCATTTGGCATGCAATAAGTATAAAATGATTGGGATATCTTCCATAGTCAACTTATAAAATCTTATGTGTAATAGAAAGTTAAAACACACATTAGTTCAGACCAGCCATATTTCAAGTGTTCCACAGCTACCTTACAGTACTTGATATCTTAGATCTAGAGCTTCTCTTGCATCTTGGTGGCTTAAATAGTAGCCACCAAAAACACTCTTATATTAAGACTGGTTTTGTATTTAATGTACCAACAGTTCTCATTGCAAAAAAAAAAAAAAAAAACATACTCAGCTACAAATCAACCTCAATCCCAAACCCCAAAAGGGAAAAAAATCAAAAAAAAAAAGATAAAGTCTGGAATCTAAGTTTGGTTTCAGTATTAAGACTTAATCTTCCATGCTAGCATAAATACTTGGCTAAAAGGATCACTAACCAGTCAGTAATTCCATCCTTTCCTTCCTTCTCAAACAAGCAAACAACAACAACAAAACCTAAGTTGTCTTGTAACCATGGCCTGGGCATTTCCATGTTGTCATAGAGACACATGCCAACATCTTAAATGATAGCCATACGGGGAAAAATGGGAAAGAGATGGGTGTGACTTCTCTGTCTCAGTGCCCCAAGGACAAAGACTGGAACCCGTGCTAGTAGCTGAGGCAGAAATCATAATTGGAAGGTAGATGGAATTTACCGCAGTCTGTGCATTCTACTTTCCATCTTCTCCTGCACGGAAGCATTACTCCCCAGATACACCTCCCAGTGCAACACAATATTCTGTTCAGGGAAAAATACTTCCTGATTTCATGCTCCACAGCATTAAGATTGATAGTTCTGTAATTTTACCCAAAGTGCTGTGACCACAAATGTTCTTCTTTTTCCCACATAAATATTTAATCCCTCTTAGAAACATGCTATGCTATGTGTCACTGTAATACCTTAGTGGCGTGGGTTTCACAGATTAATTGCAAATTGGCAGCACTGCAGTATAGCCCATCTCATTAGCTTGTGGCTATAAGGCATTCTCCCCAAAATACTGTTTTCCATATGCCCGAGATAGGAGAAAATTAAAAACTTGGAAATAGAAGTATTTGAGAGGTTGTGCCTAGACACAGATTTGGAGTGTAGTACACTTTTCACGTAAGTGGGTAGCTTTATCTGATTTGAGGTAAAGTCTTAGACAAGTAATTTATCTTTGCTCATCTCATCTCTAAACATACAGAGATGACAAGAGAGAGAAGCATTGAGCAAATAATTTGGAAGGGAAACTTCTGAGTCAAAGAAATCAGTCATACCCAATTTGAGATCTAATAAAATGACACAATGGAATTTGGTTTGTTCCTATTGCTTTTTGTACTTAACTGCGTTAGAAAAAAAGCCCATTAACCTCTCTGCTGATGTCAACTTCTTTGAGAGGCAACATATCTGTTTGTTACTCATTCTGATGGAAAGGAGCAGAGTCTCAGATATTTTTGTAATATTAAAAAATGACCATAAAGGACCATAATTCCTTGAATAATACAATAGTGCCAAGCATAATGTTTAGGTGAAACTTTAAGTGATTTTAATGATATCTAAACCTTTGATCCTTTTCATCTTAGTATAAAAGTGAAAACAAAACCAACTTTCATAGAGAAAGGTTGTCAATGCCCATTTCCATGTTGTCATAGACACATGCCAACATCTTAAATGATAGCCATACGGGGAAAAATGGGAAAGAGATGGGTGTGACTTCTCTGTCTCAGTGCCCCAAGGACAAAGACTGGAACCCGTGCTAGTAGCTGAGGCAGAAATCATAATTGGAAGGTAGATGGAATTTACCGCAGTCTGTGCATTCTACTTTCCATCTTCTCCTGCACGGAAGCATTACTCCCCAGATACACCTCCCAGTGCAACACAATATTCTGTTCAGGGAAAAATACTTCCTGATTTCATGCTCCACAGCATTAAGATTGATAGTTCTGTAATTTTACCCAAAGTGCTGTGACCACAAATGTTCTTCTTTTTCCCACATAAATATTTAATCCCTCTTAGAAACATGCTATGCTATGTGTCACTGTAATACCTTAGTGGCGTGGGTTTCACAGATTAATTGCAAATTGGCAGCACTGCAGTATAGCCCATCTCATTAGCTTGTGGCTATAAGGCATTCTCCCCAAAATACTGTTTTCCATATGCCCGAGATAGGAGAAAATTAAAAACTTGGAAATAGAAGTATTTGAGAGGTTGTGCCTAGACACAGATTTGGAGTGTAGTACACTTTTCACGTAAGTGGGTAGCTTTATCTGATTTGAGGTAAAGTCTTAGACAAGTAATTTATCTTTGCTCATCTCATCTCTAAACATACAGAGATGACAAGAGAGAGAAGCATTGAGCAAATAATTTGGAAGGGAAACTTCTGAGTCAAAGAAATCAGTCATACCCAATTTGAGATCTAATAAAATGACACAATGGAATTTGGTTTGTTCCTATTGCTTTTTGTACTTAACTGCGTTAGAAAAAAAGCCCATTAACCTCTCTGCTGATGTCAACTTCTTTGAGAGGCAACATATCTGTTTGTTACTCATTCTGATGGAAAGGAGCAGAGTCTCAGATATTTTTGTAATATTAAAAAATGACCATAAAGGACCATAATTCCTTGAATAATACAATAGTGCCATGCATAATGTTTAGGTGAAACTTTAAGTGATTTTAATGATATCTAAACCTTTGATCCTTTTCATCTTAGTATAAAAAGTGAAAACAAAACCAACTTTCATAGAGAAAGATGTCTTGATAAGTCTGAACTCAGGGTTGAGATACTTGGCTTGACAAAGGATTAGTCTCGGATTAGAAAATGTATTGTGTAAACACAGGACTGAAATTAGGATTGTTCTAGAAACAAGAGAAAACATTTATATAAGCATACACATCAGGTCTTGATTATTCTAGGTGCTTTGCATTATATTGGCTTTGATTCTTAACACCAACCATCAGATGCAGGTACCCTTTCTATGGTCCTTTAGAGATGTGAAAATATAGGCACAGAGCGGTTCAGTAACTTGCTCAAGATCACTCAGCTTGTAAATTGGAGCTGGGATATAAAACCCAGGCAGACTGAATCCAGAGGCTGACCCCAATTGTCTCTGTGATATGCAGTCTGCCCATGAGTAGACAAAATCATGTTTCCACAAAGTCCTTGGCCTTAACATCCTATTGGTCTTTAAATAACTTCCCTAGTGCACCCCAGATTTCTACCAATAAAGTCCGCCATCCCAACAAACATAATTTTCAAGAGGCCCTAATTAAGTGCAGATATTATCAGAAAGACGTAAAACTTACCATGCCTTACATAGTAGCAAAAAATGTTTAGGAGCTTTGATGAGAAACAATTTTTTTAAAAATTCCTTAGCTATAAAGAATAGAATCATAAAGAAATTGAATATGGAACAAATAAGGATTCTCAAAAAATAGGAAATTAGCATGAGGATATCAGAGAAGAAAAGAAAGAAGAAACACAGCAAGATAGGATTTGTCATCTATGTGCTTAGACAAATCCAACAAGGTATTAAAAACTCAAAACCAATGAACATGAAACAAAAAAGTAAAAAATATCTGCTAATTTAAGCATCTCAGTTTTATATTTCTTAGTTTTTTTATTCAGCAGATATTCTCCTGTAAATATTGCAGACATGTGAACATACGTGAACAAAGTTCTGTTCTAAACATCATGTTTTGATTATTTTATTGAATTCTCACATAAATCCTGTGCAAAGTATCATTATACCCATTTTAGAGATGAGGAAACTGAAGCACTCCAAATTCTCTAGGGTGTGCAAGATGACTTTCTTATTGTAAAATTTAGTAGACTCATCTAGTAAATAATAATGAAAAACATTGCCATCATTCAGGTCTCCCACTTGTCTTCAATTTGTCTGAAATTTTTAGCCTTTACCCAGGAAAGATGTCTTGATAAGGCTGAACTCAGGGTTGAGATACTTGGCTTGACAAAGGATTAGTCTCGGATTAGAAAATGTATTGTGTAAACACAGGACTGAAATTAGGATTGTTCTAGAAACAAGAGAAAACATTTATATAAGCATACACATCAGGTCTTGATTATTCTAGGTGCTTTGCATTATATTGGCTTTGATTCTTAACACCAACCATCAGATGCAGGTACCCTTTCTATGGTCCTTTAGAGATGTGAAAATATAGGCACAGAGCGGTTCAGTAACTTGCTCAAGATCACTCAGCTTGTAAATTGGAGCTGGGATATAAAACCCAGGCAGACTGAATCCAGAGGCTGACCCCAATTGTCTCTGTGATATGCAGTCTGCCCATGAGTAGACAAAATCATGTTTCCACAAAGTCCTTGGCCTTAACATCCTATTGGTCTTTAAATAACTTCCCTAGTGCACCCCAGATTTCTACCAATAAAGTCCGCCATCCCAACAAACATAATTTTCAAGAGGCCCTAATTAAGTGCAGATATTATCAGAAAGACGTAAAACTTACCATGCCTTACATAGTAGCAAAAAATGTTTAGGAGCTTTGATGAGAAACAATTTTTTTAAAAATTCCTTAGCTATAAAGAATAGAATCATAAAGAAATTGAATATGGAACAAATAAGGATTCTCAAAAAATAGGAAATTAGCATGAGGATATCAGAGAAGAAAAGAAAGAAGAAACACAGCAAGATAGGATTTGTCATCTATGTGCTTAGACAAATCCAACAAGGTATTAAAAACTCAAAACCAATGAACATGAAACAAAAAAGTAAAAAATATCTGCTAATTTAAGCATCTCAGTTTTATATTTCTTAGTTTTTTTATTCAGCAGATATTCTCCTGTAAATATTGCAGACATGTGAACATACGTGAACAAAGTTCTGTTCTAAACATCATGTTTTGATTATTTTATTGAATTCTCACATAAATCCTGTGCAAAGTATCATTATACCCATTTTAGAGATGAGGAAACTGAAGCACTCCAAATTCTCTAGGGTGTGCAAGATGACTTTCTTATTGTAAAATTTAGTAGACTCATCTAGTAAATAATAATGAAAAACATTGCCATCATTCAGGTCTCCCACTTGTCTTCAATTTGTCTGAAATTTTTAGCCTTTACCCAGGAACCATTAACTTGCCCTTTGGACTATAGCATGATTATAAAAATAAAGAATTCTGTATCAGAAAGTTTTATAGGGTTAGAGTAGGGTAGGAGAAATCTTTAAGTGTTTTGACTTTCTTCTCATTCCCCATCCTTAAAAATTGACCAGAAGTCAGAAAGCACATAAAAAGTTACAGTTTAAAATGGAGCATGAGAGTTAATCACCATTAAACACCCTGCCATTGGTTCGTATGGCTGATCACAGACCACTTCACAGAATCTAATTCAGAGATAGAGGCCCCCTTAGGCTTAGGGGTGGGGATCAACTTGCAGTTCCTGCTCAAATAAGAGTTTTGAGGAGGAAGAACATTCCCTTTTAAGTTTAACTTCCTATGGAAAATAGCTCCAAGTCTCTTTGAGAAATACTACTACTGCAATGGGAGATTAATTTTTTATAAACCAATGAGTTGGGATGTATCATCAAGGACTCTTAAGCTTTTTGGTGGCATACATGCTACAGAGAAAGCTAACCAAATTTAAGAAAAAATCATTGTCCCTACAAGATACACATACACATATTGAAATTTTGGAAGGTTTATAAACTAAGGCTGTCTACGCAGTGTCCTCTGTAAAATATCATATAGAAAGATCAAGACCAAATGAGTTAAATAAAAGGCTAGGGCCAGAAGATACTCAGTGTAAGGGGGTGAGGTGGTATCTTTGAAACATGTAAATTCATGAAACAAGAACGTTCCTCACTCCTAGCTGGATGTCGGATCCTATGATGAGAAACACTGATTTTTAAAAACCTCCTAGAAAAATGGAGAAGAATTCTCTTTCAAGCACCTCACCACTGGCCAACTCCTCATTTTGTGATGAAGTGTCCTTTTTCAGTGTGTCTCCCTCTTAGGAATATAGACAAGAAAATGAATCATGTTCACCTGTAACAGAAGGGGCAAGGGATGTTGCTAATTAAGAGCAGAGTGATTCAAACTTCTCCTTAGCCCTGGGGAGGAATACCCAGGTGTGCTGAGACAGATATGCTTGGAAAAATAAAAAGAGATGCTCTATAGGAAATGCACAGCACTGGGCCTTCTTTCATGAATTGATTTTCCCACTGGTGACATCTTGGCAATTTCTGCTACCCAACCAATGATAGAACTAAGTAGATGAAGCTGAAAGCTGGGTCAGATAAAAAAAACGAACGTTTAACCTAACAAAAGCAGCCTCAGTCTTTGCCACAAAGGGAAGCTGATTTAACAGGCAGTAGCAGATTAAATAGAAGGTGGAAACAGGGGGACAAAAATCATATTAAACCATTAAAAATGAACATAGTAGAATGTCATAATGCCAATTATTTGGAGCAAAAGCACAACACTACTATAGAACTCTCAACAATAAGATCAATTATATCTGCTTTAGATGTACCAAAATAGGTCTTTTGTTCTCTGTATATATTTTAAATTAAGTGCTATTGTTTAATTAATAGACTGTAACTTCTTGCATTAAAGAAAAGCGTGTATGGTCATATGTTCTCTTTAATACTTCCTATGGAAAATAGCTCCAAGTCTCTTTGAGAAATACTACTACTGCAATGGGAGATTAATTTTTTATAAACCAATGAGTTGGGATGTATCATCAAGGACTCTTAAGCTTTTTGGTGGCATACATGCTACAGAGAAAGCTAACCAAATTTAAGAAAAAATCATTGTCCCTACAAGATACACATACACATATTGAAATTTTGGAAGGTTTATAAACTAAGGCTGTCTACGCAGTGTCCTCTGTAAAATATCATATAGAAAGATCAAGACCAAATGAGTTAAATAAAAGGCTAGGGCCAGAAGATACTCAGTGTAAGGGGGTGAGGTGGTATCTTTGAAACATGTAAATTCATGAAACAAGAACGTTCCTCACTCCTAGCTGGATGTCGGATCCTATGATGAGAAACACTGATTTTTAAAAACCTCCTAGAAAAATGGAGAAGAATTCTCTTTCAAGCACCTCACCACTGGCCAACTCCTCATTTTGTGATGAAGTGTCCTTTTTCAGTGTGTCTCCCTCTTAGGAATATAGACAAGAAAATGAATCATGTTCACCTGTAACAGAAGGGGCAAGGGATGTTGCTAATTAAGAGCAGAGTGATTCAAACTTCTCCTTAGCCCTGGGGAGGAATACCCAGGTGTGCTGAGACAGATATGCTTGGAAAAATAAAAAGAGATGCTCTATAGGAAATGCACAGCACTGGGCCTTCTTTCATGAATTGATTTTCCCACTGGTGACATCTTGGCAATTTCTGCTACCCAACCAATGATAGAACTAAGTAGATGAAGCTGAAAGCTGGGTCAGATAAAAAAAACGAACGTTTAACCTAACAAAAGCAGCCTCAGTCTTTGCCACAAAGGGAAGCTGATTTAACAGGCAGTAGCAGATTAAATAGAAGGTGGAAACAGGGGGACAAAAATCATATTAAACCATTAAAAAATGAAGATAGTAGAATGTCATAATGCCAATTATTTGGAGCAAAAGCACAACACTACTATAGAACTCTCAACAATAAGATCAATTATATCTGCTTTAGATGTACCAAAATAGGTCTTTTGTTCTCTGTATATATTTTAAATTAAGTGCTATTGTTTAATTAATAGACTGTAACTTCTTGCATTAAAGAAAAGCGTGTATGGTCATATGAGTACTTTAGACTTCTGAGTTACTTCTGAATCTCAAAAAACTGGGACAACCAATGTGTTTCAAAGTTTGAAACATAAACCCATGTTTGAATTACCTGGGGTATTTTATTTTTATTGGGGTATAGCTGTTTTAAGGTGCTGTGTTAGTTTCTGCTATACAGCAAAGTGAGTGAGCCATATATATACATATATCCCCTCTTTTTTGGATTTCCATCCTATTTAAGTCCCCACACAGCACTGAGTAGATTTCCCTGTGCTATACAGTAGGTTTCCATTAGTTACCTATGCTATATTGATATTAGTTATCTATTTGATATGCTAATAGTAAACACGTCAATATATTTGATATATAAGTAGTGTCTACACGTCAATCCAAGTCTCCCAATTCATCTCATTTCCCTTTTCCTTCTTGGTATTCATCCATTTGTTCTCCAGTCTATGTCGCTATTTCTGCTTTGCAAATGAAATCATCTGTGCCATTTGCGAGTTTTTTTTTTTTTTTTCAATTTGGATTCTTAGACCCCACTGAACCTGTGGAGTCATAAACAGAAGGATAAGTCTTGGGAATCTGCATTTGAACAACCTCCTAGTAATAAACCTACTAAAATATGAGAACTATATGTTTATACCCTTACTTGGTACACTCTAGAAATTGTTCTCCTAACAAACCGGCTCCCCGTGGAGATATCTTTTCTCCACTATCCCCCCCTGAAAAAAAAATGATACTGTAACTAAGAAAAGATAAAAGGGCTGAAAGCTGGGTCAGATAAAAAACGAACGTTTAACCTAACAAAAGCAGCCTCAGTCTTTGCCACAAAGGGAAGCTGATTTAACAGGCAGTAGCAGATTAAATAGAAGGTGGAAACAGGGGGACAAAAATCATATTAAACCATTAAAAATGAAGATAGTAGAATGTCATAATGCCAATTATTTGGAGCAAAAGCACAACACTACTATAGAACTCTCAACAATAAGATCAATTATATCTGCTTTAGATGTACCAAAATAGGTCTTTTGTTCTCTGTATATATTTTAAATTAAGTGCTATTGTTTAATTAATAGACTGTAACTTCTTGCATTAAAGAAAAGCGTGTATGGTCATATGAGTACTTTAGACTTCTGAGTTACTTCTGAATCTCAAAAAACTGGGACAACCAATGTGTTTCAAAGTTTGAAACATAAACCCATGTTTGAATTACCTGGGGTATTTTATTTTTATTGGGGTATAGCTGTTTTAAGGTGCTGTGTTAGTTTCTGCTATACAGCAAAGTGAGTGAGCCATATATATACATATATCCCCTCTTTTTTGGATTTCCATCCTATTTAAGTCCCCACACAGCACTGAGTAGATTTCCCTGTGCTATACAGTAGGTTTCCATTAGTTACCTATGCTATATTGATATTAGTTATCTATTTGATATGCTAATAGTAAACACGTCAATATATTTGATATATAAGTAGTGTCTACACGTCAATCCAAGTCTCCCAATTCATCTCATTTCCCTTTTCCTTCTTGGTATTCATCCATTTGTTCTCCAGTCTATGTCGCTATTTCTGCTTTGCAAATGAAATCATCTGTGCCATTTGCGAGTTTTTTTTTTTTTTTTCAATTTGGATTCTTAGACCCCACTGAACCTGTGGAGTCATAAACAGAAGGATAAGTCTTGGGAATCTGCATTTGAACAACCTCCTAGTAATAAACCTACTAAAATATGAGAACTATATGTTTATACCCTTACTTGGTACACTCTAGAAATTGTTCTCCTAACAAACCGGCTCCCCGTGGAGATATCTTTTTCTCTCCATCGTTATAGAATGGGAGTCTTCTCCTTCGTTCACTCTTCTTCCTCCCTGCGACTAACTCCTTCACTACTGGAAGCCCTCACACTCACCCGGCTCTTCACCCTACTGAGAGCCCAGAATGGTCCCTAGATAAGAGCACAGGTGAAAGTGGCTGGGACGGGGAAGAGGGGAGTCAAGACTTTCACCATTATTTAGGTTATAGTCAAATTCTCAGGAGGAAGGAAAAAAACCAATGGGAGGCAACAGCATATAAAATAAAGGAAAAGGAGAAAGCCCAGTTGTCCACTCGGAATAAAGAGGTGGCCAGAGAAGGCAAGCCTGACTGGGAACAGCCATCAGGGATCCCACTGGGAAGAGGTCTGCCCCACCCCACCCCCAATTTCTTGCTTCATAGGCCCGGTGCTCAGTTCCTGTTAATCACATTGCACCATCACTGTGTTCCACGCTTCAACTGGCAAGGTTTGACTTGGAAGAATTTGGAGGCCATCCAGCTCATTGCTCTGTGGGGAGTGGCATGGTTAAGAGTGGGCAGGAGCCTTAGAGTGAGGTGGAAAAGTTCTGCCGTCACAAGCAGAACTCCATGCCATTTCCAGTAGAACCTCCCCCCACCCCAAACAAGATTCTAGAATTCGTTTAGCACAGTCACAGATCAGACACCAGCCATGTTTTCAAGTCTTTGATTAGCCTGAAATAAAGCCATCAGAGACTCATCCGCTCGTTTAGGACACCTTTATGAAATTAGTTATCTATTTCCTTGTGTCATTTTTTACATCAATCCAAGTCTCCCAATTCATCTCATTTCCCTTTTCCTTCTTGGTATTCATCCATTTGTTCTCCAGTCTATGTCGCTATTTCTGCTTTGCAAATGAAATCATCTGTGCCATTTGCGAGTTTTTTTTTTTTTTTTCAATTTGGATTCTTAGACCCCACTGAACCTGTGGAGTCATAAACAGAAGGATAAGTCTTGGGAATCTGCATTTGAACAACCTCCTAGTAATAAACCTACTAAAATATGAGAACTATATGTTTATACCCTTACTTGGTACACTCTAGAAATTGTTCTCCTAACAAACCGGCTCCCCGTGGAGATATCTTTTTCTCTCCATCGTTATAGAATGGGAGTCTTCTCCTTCGTTCACTCTTCTTCCTCCCTGCGACTAACTCCTTCACTACTGGAAGCCCTCACACTCACCCGGCTCTTCACCCTACTGAGAGCCCAGAATGGTCCCTAGATAAGAGCACAGGTGAAAGTGGCTGGGACGGGGAAGAGGGGAGTCAAGACTTTCACCATTATTTAGGTTATAGTCAAATTCTCAGGAGGAAGGAAAAAAACCAATGGGAGGCAACAGCATATAAAATAAAGGAAAAGGAGAAAGCCCAGTTGTCCACTCGGAATAAAGAGGTGGCCAGAGAAGGCAAGCCTGACTGGGAACAGCCATCAGGGATCCCACTGGGAAGAGGTCTGCCCCACCCCACCCCCAATTTCTTGCTTCATAGGCCCGGTGCTCAGTTCCTGTTAATCACATTGCACCATCACTGTGTTCCACGCTTCAACTGGCAAGGTTTGACTTGGAAGAATTTGGAGGCCATCCAGCTCATTGCTCTGTGGGGAGTGGCATGGTTAAGAGTGGGCAGGAGCCTTAGAGTGAGGTGGAAAAGTTCTGCCGTCACAAGCAGAACTCCATGCCATTTCCAGTAGAACCTCCCCCCACCCCAAACAAGATTCTAGAATTCGTTTAGCACAGTCACAGATCAGACACCAGCCATGTTTTCAAGTCTTTGATTAGCCTGAAATAAAGCCATCAGAGACTCATCCGCTCGTTTAGGACACCTTTATGAAATTAGTTATCAGTTTTCTGAAGAGTTAAACTCTTTCATCATGACCAACTGGTATGTGTTCAGCTGCCTCTAGACTCAGAGGTCAATGGGAGTGTTGTGCAAACCAGTGGGGCTTTGGATGTGGAGAAATCTGAGTTTCAGAGTCTTGTCAGGTTCTAACTGCATGATTTAGAACAAGTTATTTCACCTCACCATGGTGAAGTTTTTCACATCCATAAAATGAGGATGATAATATCTATTCATATATGGCATGGGATCTTGTGAACATTTAATTAACAAATATTTACTGGATTGCTAAGAGTGTGCCATGCTTGGTGGGGGAGAAAGGGAAAAGACCCACAGGCAAACAAGTAGCTATATTACTATGTTCCCAGTGCCCTGATGGAGGTGCTGGGGCTGAATACAGAGTCACAGGAGATGGTGAGGAAGGTGGCAGGGGCAGATCTGGGTAAAGGTGGTCAAAAGTTACAAGCTTCCCATTACAAGATAAATAAGTCCTGGGGATGTATGTCCAGCATGGTGACTGTAGTTAATACTTTATTGTATATTCGACAGCTGCTGAGAAGGAGAGCTTGAAGTTCTCATCCCAAGGGGAAAAAAAGAAGAGTAATGTGTGATGATGGATGTACACTAAACTCACTTCACTTTGGTAATCATTTTGTAATATGTACAAATATGCAATAATTATGCTGTATACCTAAAACAGTACAAATGTTTTATTGAGTGTCCAGGGATCCCACTGGGAAGAGGTCTGCCCCACCCCACCCCAATTTCTTGCTTCATAGGCCCGGTGCTCAGTTCCTGTTAATCACATTGCACCATCACTGTGTTCCACGCTTCAACTGGCAAGGTTTGACTTGGAAGAATTTGGAGGCCATCCAGCTCATTGCTCTGTGGGAGTGGCATGGTTAAGAGTGGGCAGGAGCCTTAGAGTGAGGTGGAAAAGTTCTGCCGTCACAAGCAGAACTCCATGCCATTTCCAGTAGAACCTCCCCCCACCCCAAACAAGATTCTAGAATTCGTTTAGCACAGTCACAGATCAGACACCAGCCATGTTTTCAAGTCTTTGATTAGCCTGAAATAAAGCCATCAGAGACTCATCCGCTCGTTTAGGACACCTTTATGAAATTAGTTATCAGTTTTCTGAAGAGTTAAACTCTTTCATCATGACCAACTGGTATGTGTTCAGCTGCCTCTAGACTCAGAGGTCAATGGGAGTGTTGTGCAAACCAGTGGGGCTTTGGATGTGGAGAAATCTGAGTTTCAGAGTCTTGTCAGGTTCTAACTGCATGATTTAGAACAAGTTATTTCACCTCACCATGGTGAAGTTTTTCACATCCATAAAATGAGGATGATAATATCTATTCATATATGGCATGGGATCTTGTGAACATTTAATTAACAAATATTTACTGGATTGCTAAGAGTGTGCCATGCTTGGTGGGGGAGAAAGGGAAAAGACCCACAGGCAAACAAGTAGCTATATTACTATGTTCCCAGTGCCCTGATGGAGGTGCTGGGGCTGAATACAGAGTCACAGGAGATGGTGAGGAAGGTGGCAGGGGCAGATCTGGGTAAAGGTGGTCAAAAGTTACAAGCTTCCCATTACAAGATAAATAAGTCCTGGGGATGTATGTCCAGCATGGTGACTGTAGTTAATACTTTATTGTATATTCGACAGCTGCTGAGAAGGAGAGCTTGAAGTTCTCATCCCAAGGGGAAAAAAAGAAGAGTAATGTGTGATGATGGATGTACACTAAACTCACTTCACTTTGGTAATCATTTTGTAATATGTACAAATATGCAATAATTATGCTGTATACCTAAAACAGTACAATGTTATATGCCAGTGTTATTCCAACTCTCTGCGACCCCATGGACTGTAGCCCACCAGGCTCCTCCGTCCATGATTCTCCAGGCATGAATACTTGGAGTGGGTTGCCATGGCCCTCCTCCAGGGGATCTTGCCAACCCAGGGATTGAACTCAGTTCTCCTGCATTGCAGACAACTTATTTACCATCTGAGCCACCAGGGAAGCCCTATACGTCAATTGTATCTCAACTAAAGGAGAAAAATGATTACAGGAAAGTCTGGAAGGAAAAATCTCAATTGTTCTTGTAAAGAAGGAATGCACAGAGAAGACTTAGCAGGAGTGAGGGCTTCTCTAAGAGAAGTCTATGTCAGGAAAGAGGGAGGGGGCCAGGGAAGAGCTTGTGAACACAAAGAGGAAATTAAATTGAGACAGGGAGGCAAGTCTAAACAGGACACAGGGTACCCACAAGGGATCAGCAGACAGGAAGATAGAGGTGAGGGGTGAGTGAGGAGTGCAGACACAAGAGACCAGACTCTAGATGCTGGAAAAGCAGTCAGGTCCAGGGGGGCCATTTCCACCAGGCTGAGTTAGGGTCATGTCCTGAAGACAACAAGAAGCTGTGGAATGGGGCCACCAACATATCTAAATTTAGGAAGGTCCCTCCAAAGTGGTCATCAGCTGCCCCCAAAACTGCCTGGCAATGAGCAGCTTCTCAGAAATAATGGAGAGTATTATTTATGAAATCCATTGGTCTCGTATAGATTAGAATAACCCATGCATTCTGTTTAGGGGGCATTTGTCATGTGAGTTCTTTCTCACTGAGGTGTTGTGCATGTTGTTCAACTTGTTGTGAGTTATGTTATTGACTTCCTACTCATCAAAAGAAACAGCAGAAGCAATTCTGCATAATATGACAGTTTGACATGAGGAAGACAGCTCTCCAACTATCGATGCTGTTCAAACATACTCAAGGTTGAGTTCACAGTGGTTTCAGATTGAAAAAGAAGAGTAATGTGTGATGATGGATGTACACTAAACTCACTTCACTTTGGTAATCATTTTGTAATATGTACAAATATGCAATAATTATGCTGTATACCTAAAACAGTACAATGTTATATGCCAGTGTTATTCCAACTCTCTGCGACCCCATGGACTGTAGCCCACCAGGCTCCTCCGTCCATGATTCTCCAGGCATGAATACTTGGAGTGGGTTGCCATGGCCCTCCTCCAGGGGATCTTGCCAACCCAGGGATTGAACTCAGTTCTCCTGCATTGCAGACAACTTATTTACCATCTGAGCCACCAGGGAAGCCCTATACGTCAATTGTATCTCAACTAAAGGAGAAAAATGATTACAGGAAAGTCTGGAAGGAAAAATCTCAATTGTTCTTGTAAAGAAGGAATGCACAGAGAAGACTTAGCAGGAGTGAGGGCTTCTCTAAGAGAAGTCTATGTCAGGAAAGAGGGAGGGGTCCAGGGAAGAGCTTGTGAACACAAAGAGGAAATTAAATTGAGACAGGGAGGCAAGTCTAAACAGGACACAGGGTACCCACAAGGGATCAGCAGACAGGAAGATAGAGGTGAGGGGTGAGTGAGGAGTGCAGACACAAGAGACCAGACTCTAGATGCTGGAAAAGCAGTCAGGTCCAGGGGGGCCATTTCCACCAGGCTGAGTTAGGGTCATGTCCTGAAGACAACAAGAAGCTGTGGAATGGGGCCACCAACATATCTAAATTTAGGAAGGTCCCTCCAAAGTGGTCATCAGCTGCCCCCAAAACTGCCTGGCAATGAGCAGCTTCTCAGAAATAATGGAGAGTATTATTTATGAAATCCATTGGTCTCGTATAGATTAGAATAACCCATGCATTCTGTTTAGGGGGCATTTGTCATGTGAGTTCTTTCTCACTGAGGTGTTGTGCATGTTGTTCAACTTGTTGTGAGTTATGTTATTGACTTCCTACTCATCAAAAGAAACAGCAGAAGCAATTCTGCATAATATGACAGTTTGACATGAGGAAGACAGCTCTCCAACTATCGATGCTGTTCAAACATACTCAAGGTTGAGTTCACAGTGGTTTCAGATTGGCATTTTAAATACTTGACTGTTTTCAGGAACAACCAGGAGAGGTGACTGATCACCCTCATTACTCATTATTGTAACCTAAACTTGTCCCTCCCTTCTGCCATCCACTGATGGAGTGAAACCCCAGTCATGCACCTGAAGCAGAAGGAGCCCACAGGTACCCAGCAGCGGTTGGAAACTGCAGGCCGAGAAATTCCAAAGCTATTTTCTTGTCTTCTTGTGATGCTGGGCAGTTTGGCTTTTGAGTTAATACAATGGAATCACTTTAAGCTGTAACCTTTTTTCAAATGTTAAGACTGAAATTAAATTCCATTGACAGGGTGCCACTCATAGTGCACGTAGGGGAGGAAGTATACTGAGATCATTTATGGTCTCCAGTAAAGTTCATAAGAGACCGGTTTGCATCATGGAGCATCTTTATTCTTGGGAAGATGTTTGAGAATCACCTATTAGCTTGGAAATGTTAGTCACAAACAAGAATCACCCCAATATATGTGAGTCACTGACCATCACCAACAGATAAGCCAGAAAACTGACGGAGTCCTACTCTTTCCTGCTGAATCACTCCACTGGGAAGTCACTGCTGGTTTAAAAAGACCAAAACAACTCGAGAGCCACCCCTTCCCAAACCTACTGTTTCTAAGTGAATTTGGACAAGTCTGCCTCAATGTTCCAGTCCATCTGACAGTGCCAATACCAACTATAATGTAATATTCAAAGTTCTCCTTTGGGAACAGGTTTCCTGTTTTCTTTTTTTTCTCCCTCTTACTTTGGTTACTCTTTGAGAGGGGCCACATTATTCGTATGCATTTTACAGATAGGTAGTAAATGCTTTTTAAACATTGAGCAATGTGTTAACTAACATGGTTATAGATAGATCATTGTAAATATTTTTGAATAAGAAGAGGAGACCTATGCACACTGAAAGAATCTAAAGAGATAGAGAAAGATTTGTGGATTGTTTTGTCTACTCTCTTATTACATAGTTTGCTATGCTCATTTTTTTCCTTTTTCTTCTTGCTAATAAAAGTACCACCATGGGCTTCCCTGATGGCTCAGCGGTAAAGAACCAGCCTACCAGTGTAGGAGATAAAGGATCAATCCTTGATCCGGGAAGCACACGCACAGGGCAGCTAAACCCATGTGCCCACAACTCCTGAGCCTGTGCTCTAGAACCTGGGAGCCACGATTACTGAAACCCACGTGTCCTAGAGCCTGTGTGCCACTACAACAAGAGAAGCCATTGCAACAAGAAGTCTGCACACTGCAACTAGACAATAGCCCCCACTGATCACAACTAGAAAAAAAACCCGAGCAGCAGTGAAGACCCAGCACAGCCAAAAAATAAATAAATAAAACAGTACCACTATTAGTGATAATGATGATATTTATGTCTCATGAATCCTCCACATGTACTATGATATTTCGTCTTCTCAATAAATCCATGGAGGTCAGTATTGTTAGCTACAGTTTACAGACAAGGAAACTACACTGTTGAAAAACAAAATAACTTGTTCACACAGTTCACATAGTTAAAAAATATTAAAGCCCCTGACTTACTGACTCCTGGCTCTTTTCTCTTAGCCTTTAGGGTGTGCCACAGTAAATGCATAAATAAATAACATATGTAAGGCTGACACAAGAAGAGAAAATTCTAGCTGCAGAGAAAACCACTTCTACATAAGATATTGGATAATGACATGAAAAAATATAAGAGCTACTAAAAACCAGTTGCCCATTGAATAGCGGAGGCAGCAAAAATTCAAAAGGAAACAGCATTCCAACAAACTGGAGAGGCCAGGGAAAGTTTATGACTTGGGAGATCTTGAATTGCCTGGACAAGGATGAAAAGTGTGGAGGGCCCTGTAAGGAAGAGGGCTAAATGGGGGAATGAATGAGGGGAGACAGGGAAGAATAAGACAAGAATAAAGTCAGCTGAGGTCCAGTTGCAGTGGGCATCCGACATCACGGCATTCGCCTTTAGCCAATGGGGAGTTTGAGGGGACACCAGAAGAGGCTTTCTGAGGTCAGCAAAAGACCACAGGCTTGAGAGTCACTGTGTGACCTTGGGCAATTCACATCATCTGTCTACCCTTCAGTTTTCTGTAAAAGTGGAAATCACAATTAGAATATTCGCCTGTTAAGGGATTTTCTAGATAAGAGATCATCTGCATGCAGCATAGAAGAATGTACTTGGCATGCAGTGGCCCTTTTCCAATTAAACAATAGCTATCTTCATCCTGTTAAAACCAGCCTACCAGTGTAGGAGATAAAGGATCAATCCTTGATCCGGGAAGCACACGCACAGGGCAGCTAAACCCATGTGCCCACAACTCCTGAGCCTGTGCTCTAGAACCTGGGAGCCACGATTACTGAAACCCACGTGTCCTAGAGCCTGTGTGCCACTACAACAAGAGAAGCCATTGCAACAAGAAGTCTGCACACTGCAACTAGACAATAGCCCCCACTGATCACAACTAGAAAAAAAACCCGAGCAGCAGTGAAGACCCAGCACAGCCAAAAAATAAATAAATAAAACAGTACCACTATTAGTGATAATGATGATATTTATGTCTCATGAATCCTCCACATGTACTATGATATTTCGTCTTCTCAATAAATCCATGGAGGTCAGTATTGTTAGCTACAGTTTACAGACAAGGAAACTACACTGTTGAAAAACAAAATAACTTGTTCACACAGTTCACATAGTTAAAAAATATTAAAGCCCCTGACTTACTGACTCCTGGCTCTTTTCTCTTAGCCTTTAGGGTGTGCCACAGTAAATGCATAAATAAATAACATATGTAAGGCTGACACAAGAACAAAAAATTCTAGCTGCAGAAAAAACCACTTCTACATAAGATATTGGATAATGACATGAAAAAATATAAGAGCTACTAAAAACCAGTTGCCCATTGAATAGCGGAGGCAGCAAAAATTCAAAAGGAAACAGCATTCCAACAAACTGGAGAGGCCAGGGAAAGTTTATGACTTGGGAGATCTTGAATTGCCTGGACAAGGATGAAAAGTGTGGAGGGCCCTGTAAGGAAGAGGGCTAAATGGGGGAATGAATGAGGGGAGACAGGGAAGAATAAGACAAGAATAAAGTCAGCTGAGGTCCAGTTGCAGTGGGCATCCGACATCACGGCATTCGCCTTTAGCCAATGGGGAGTTTGAGGGGACACCAGAAGAGGCTTTCTGAGGTCAGCAAAAGACCACAGGCTTGAGAGTCACTGTGTGACCTTGGGCAATTCACATCATCTGTCTACCCTTCAGTTTTCTGTAAAAGTGGAAATCACAATTAGAATATTCGCCTGTTAAGGGATTTTCTAGATAAGAGATCATCTGCATGCAGCATAGAAGAATGTACTTGGCATGCAGTGGCTTTCCAATAAACAATAGCTATCTTCATCCTGATTTTAAGAAATCTGCTGCAATGATGGTTCCATTGTCTAAATCAGTTTTGATCTTTTTGCTTCTAATTTCCTTCAAGCAGAGATTTGTATTCATTGCCAAGGAAAATGCTTCATCATTACTTTCTAAACGTGAATTGATTTTTTTTCTAATAAGTGTATAAAAACGTGTTCATAATCTGATTGCATTTTGGTGGGTTTGCTTGGATTGGTATTCCCTAAGTGTGATATTCTTTCATTTACTGTTATCATTGTTGTTGCTGATAAGTAGTGTCTGGCACTTTTACAATCCCATGGACTGTAGCCTGTTGATCCATGAGATTTCCCAGGCAAGACTATTAGAGTGGGTTTGTCATTTCCTTCTCTAGGGAATCTCCCCAACCCAGGGATTGAACACACATCTCCTACATTAATAAGCAGGGTTCTTTACTGCTGAGTCATCAAGGAAGCCCTATACATACATAGCAATTATTTTTTATTTATATGTTACTTTTACTAAATAATGCATTGCTAAATAATTCATGTGTTACTTTTACAAAAATTGGTAACTTATTTTACCAGAATAGATTCCAATAATTTTTTGCTGTTTTCTGAAAGTTAAGTTTCACTTTTCACAAATCTTCAAGTATTAAACGTTTCTCTATATCAATGCGAAATGCACATTTTAAACAAAAACTCTACCAAAGTCCAAATCATTGTTTTGTCTCCGTAAGGAATTTTCTAGACTAACAAAGTACAAATTCCTGCCTTCACTGCCGCAGTTTCCTAGGGCAGAAAATGCCAGGTTACAAATGGTATATGATGTTGCACTACCATTCAGAAAGCATCCAAATGAAATTTCAGAGGGCTTCCAAAGCTGTTTTTGCCCCATGTTGCACATTGTTGCATGTTTTGCAGGAGGGCATCTACTCAACCGGATAAATAAATCCAAGTGAATATGTTACCAGTGTTACTTTCCTTTAGAGTCTTCCTTTGCCCAGGAGAAAATGTGAGCATTTTTCCCACTCATCCACTTTGCCTGTCACTTCTGGCTGTTCAGTGAACATCCTATAACCTGCGAAAGAAAGCAAGGCTTTGAAAACAGAACAGAGTTCTTTTTTGGGTGATATACAACGTTGACAGAAATATACTCTGGAGGAATTGAATACAGCTTTTTTTGGTTCCTGGCACATCTTCATCATTAAGAAATCTGCTGCAATGATGGTTCCATTGTCTAAATCAGTTTTGATCTTTTTGCTTCTAATTTCCTTCAAGCAGAGATTTGTATTCATTGCCAAGGAAAATGCTTCATCATTACTTTCTAAACGTGAATTGATTTTTTTTCTAATAAGTGTATAAAAACGTGTTCATAATCTGATTGCATTTTGGTGGGTTTGCTTGGATTGGTATTCCCTAAGTGTGATATTCTTTCATTTACTGTTATCATTGTTGTTGCTGATAAGTAGTGTCTGGCACTTTTACAATCCCATGGACTGTAGCCTGTTGATCCATGAGATTTCCCAGGCAAGACTATTAGAGTGGGTTTGTCATTTCCTTCTCTAGGGAATCTCCCCAACCCAGGGATTGAACACACATCTCCTACATTAATAAGCAGGGTTCTTTACTGCTGAGTCATCAAGGAAGCCCTATACATACATAGCAATTATTTTTTATTTATATGTTACTTTTACTAAATAATGCATTGCTAAATAATTCATGTGTTACTTTTACAAAAATTGGTAACTTATTTTACCAGAATAGATTCCAATAATTTTTAGCTGTTTTCTGAAAGTTAAGTTTCACTTTTCACAAATCTTCAAGTATTAAACGTTTCTCTATATCAATGCGAAATGCACATTTTAAACAAAAACTCTACCAAAGTCCAAATCATTGTTTTGTCTCCGTAAGGAATTTTCTAGACTAACAAAGTACAAATTCCTGCCTTCACTGCCGCAGTTTCCTAGGGCAGAAAATGCCAGGTTACAAATGGTATATGATGTTGCACTACCATTCAGAAAGCATCCAAATGAAATTTCAGAGGGCTTCCAAAGCTGTTTTTGCCCCATGTTGCACATTGTTGCATGTTTTGCAGGAGGGCATCTACTCAACCGGATAAATAAATCCAAGTGAATATGTTACCAGTGTTACTTTCCTTTAGAGTCTTCCTTTGCCCAGGAGAAAATGTGAGCATTTTTCCCACTCATCCACTTTGCCTGTCACTTCTGGCTGTTCAGTGAACATCCTATAACCTGCGAAAGAAAGCAAGGCTTTGAAAACAGAACAGAGTTCTTTTTTGGGTGATATACAACGTTGACAGAAATATACTCTGGAGGAATTGAATACAGCTTTTTTTGGTTCCTGGCACAGCTTCTTTAGTGCATCAGTAAGTGAAAAATGAGCAGGGAAACTCCTGACAGTACAGCAGGGGCAAGAAGAGCCTTTGCCTCCAAGCCCATGATTAGATTCTACTGTACAAACAGGGAACCGTCTGTGAACTCCTCACCTTTGAAAGGTAAACACCAAGAAGGAAATACTCCTCCCACGTGCTTTGAAGCATTCACCTTGTAAAAGGAAAAAGGACCTCTTTAAAGAGTTCTTCATGCAGAGAGAAGAGGAAGTCCTTTGAAGTCCAGGATAATCTTGGGTCACCACGAAACCAACTGTGCTTCTATCTACAAGCCATCCTGACCTTTGGGACCCATGACAATAGAACCACAGCCGGGTTATTTCTTTGTCAGTGCCAGTGAAATGAGAAAATTAACATCTCCAGGAAAGATACCAAAACTATAACCACCCAATACACAGTTCTCTATCCCTTCTCCCAGCTCCCTCTCATTCTTGAGCTAAAAATAAACTATCTTCCATGGAGAGAGTAATCAATACATTGAGATGTTTTCTCATATAAAAAATATCATTGCATGATAGAAAATATATCCCTTTGTGGATTTAAGGGATCTAGATACATGTCTTTGATCTTGATTGATTTAGTCCTCAAGGCCAGGACCCAATAGCTAAATACCCCTCTGATTTAAATTTAAATAATAAATTAAATAACTGATTGAAAGATCTCTAGGAAGAGCTTCAGAAAGACAGCTGGAAGATTCCCAAGAGGATGGACCACTTGGGCAATCCCTATTGATTCTTGATTTTGCCCAAATGGTTCTCAGGACCAGAGCCCAAAACTTACACAGCTAATTCAATCTTTGATAGTATCTATCCTTCAGATGCAATAAGCTACAGCATATGGTCACATCTCCTTTGCCCACTCATCCACTTTGCCTGTCACTTCTGGCTGTTCAGTGAACATCCTATAACCTGCGAAAGAAAGCAAGGCTTTGAAAACAGAACAGAGTTCTTTTTTGGGTGATATACAACGTTGACAGAAATATACTCTGGAGGAATTGAATACAGCTTTTTTTGGTTCCTGGCACAGCTTCTTTAGTGCATCAGTAAGTGAAAAATGAGCAGGGAAACTCCTGACAGTACAGCAGGGGCAAGAAGAGCCTTTGCCTCCAAGCCCATGATTAGATTCTACTGTACAAACAGGGAACCGTCTGTGAACTCCTCACCTTTGAAAGGTAAACACCAAGAAGGAAATACTCCTCCCACGTGCTTTGAAGCATTCACCTTGAAAAAGGAAAAAGGACCTCTTTAAAGAGTTCTTCATGCAGAGAGAAGAGGAAGTCCTTTGAAGTCCAGGATAATCTTGGGTCACCACGAAACCAACTGTGCTTCTATCTACAAGCCATCCTGACCTTTGGGACCCATGACAATAGAACCACAGCCGGGTTATTTCTTTGTCAGTGCCAGTGAAATGAGAAAATTAACATCTCCAGGAAAGATACCAAAACTATAACCACCCAATACACAGTTCTCTATCCCTTCTCCCAGCTCCCTCTCATTCTTGAGCTAAAAATAAACTATCTTCCATGGAGAGAGTAATCAATACATTGAGATGTTTTCTCATATAAAAAATATCATTGCATGATAGAAAATATATCCCTTTGTGGATTTAAGGGATCTAGATACATGTCTTTGATCTTGATTGATTTAGTCCTCAAGGCCAGGACCCAATAGCTAAATACCCCTCTGATTTAAATTTAAATAATAAATTAAATAACTGATTGAAAGATCTCTAGGAAGAGCTTCAGAAAGACAGCTGGAAGATTCCCAAGAGGATGGACCACTTGGGCAATCCCTATTGATTCTTGATTTTGCCCAAATGGTTCTCAGGACCAGAGCCCAAAACTTACACAGCTAATTCAATCTTTGATAGTATCTATCCTTCAGATGCAATAAGCTACAGCATATGGTCACATCTCCTTTGCCCACTCACAGTAAGAAGAAGAGTTCAAAGACCTAGGTGTGGGTTTAGAGATGCTTTGCATGAGAAACTGTGAGATAGAAGTTTCAGAGAAATGGAAAAGCTAAATATTTCTGTTTTGTTTCACATAATTATACAACTGTTCTTGTGAAAGGGTAAGTTTAATTTTGACAGACAAGGTACACATGTGTCCTCCTGTCCTCTCCTGTTTCTGAACATTGGTGGCATGGCCCATGGCTTGGTTGGCACTGAGATACAGAGGACCAGGTCATGGAATTAATCGCCCCATGGTTCATGCAAAGTGATTCATGCAAAATGGTTCTACCAACACACAGTGTACCTCCTCATGCTAGGAGGCTCCCAATGCTACTGGGATGGCAATCAAAATGGGAAAATAGCATCACATTCAACATGCTTTTTTATCACTCCAAAGCAGCTTGTTGTTGTTCAGTCAGTAAGGTGTGCCTGACTTTTTGCGACCCCATGGATTGCATCATGCCAGGCTCCCCTGTCCTCCACTATTTCCCAGAGTTTGCTCATATCTATGTCTATTGAGTGAGAGATGCTATCTAACCATCTCATCTTCTGCTACATGTTTCTCCTTTTGCCTCAATTTTACTCAACATCAGGGTCTTTACCAATGAGTTAGCTCTTTCTGTTAAGTGGCCAAAGTATTGGGGCTTCCATTTCAGCATCAGTTCTTCAAATGACTGTTCAAGCTTGGTTTCCATTAGGATGGACTGGTTTGATCTTGCTGTCCAAGAGACTCTGAAATGTCTTCTCCAGCACCACAATTGGAAGCATCAATTGTTTGGCACTCAGCCTTCTTTATGGTCCAACTTTCACGTCTGTACGTGACTACTTGAAAAACCATAGCTTTGACCAGATGGACCTTTGTTGGCAAAGTGATACCTCTGATTTTCAATACACTGTTTAGGTTCGTCATAGGTTTCCTTCCAAAGAGCAAGAATCTTCTAATATCATGGTTGAAGTCATCATCCACAGTGATTTTGGAGCTAAAGAACTTTATAATGTGTGTAAGCATTCAATCGTATCATCTCTATTTTTTAAAATTCCAAACACTATATGTAAAAAAAAAAATCAATAGATATATGCAGTATCATGCTAGAAGAATTTAAAGAAAAATTTGCAAAATCTTCCTTAATGTCCAGTACAGCTTCAAATGATGTGGGTCACTTTTCTTATATCCTAATTCTAGGGAGACTATCATAAATCTACACAAGGTGGTCATAGGACAAATATGTTAGTTAACAGATAGAGCTTAGACAGGTCATTCCACTCCTAGATGTGATTCAGGCTATAGATGTCAGAGTTACCAGTTATTTCTAAGCACTTTAAGTATATCATACTATCATTTTCTGTTTTTCTTCTGAGAACTTGCTCATCTAACTGCTATTCTTTTAAAGCTATCCTATCTGAGTTTTGTCCTCAGGGTGTAATTGGCTGTAAGGTTTTTCTGGTGTACCTAAGGTGGTTTTCTTTTTTAATTATCTTGCTTTGAGTTCATAGGGCTTCCTGAACTTGCATTCTTCAGTCAGTAAGGTGTGCCTGACTTTTTGCGACCCCATGGATTGCATCATGCCAGGCTCCCCTGTCCTCCACTATTTCCCAGAGTTTGCTCATATCTATGTCTATTGAGTGAGAGATGCTATCTAACCATCTCATCTTCTGCTACATGTTTCTCCTTTTGCCTCAATTTTACTCAACATCAGGGTCTTTACCAATGAGTTAGCTCTTTCTGTTAAGTGGCCAAAGTATTGGGGCTTCCATTTCAGCATCAGTTCTTCAAATGACTGTTCAAGCTTGGTTTCCATTAGGATGGACTGGTTTGATCTTGCTGTCCAAGAGACTCTGAAATGTCTTCTCCAGCACCACAATTGGAAGCATCAATTGTTTGGCACTCAGCCTTCTTTATGGTCCAACTTTCACGTCTGTACGTGACTACTTGAAAAACCATAGCTTTGACCAGATGGACCTTTGTTGGCAAAGTGATACCTCTGATTTTCAATACACTGTTTAGGTTCGTCATAGGTTTCCTTCCAAAGAGCAAGAATCTTCTAATATCATGGTTGAAGTCATCATCCACAGTGATTTTGGAGCTAAAGAACTTTATAATGTGTGTAAGCATTCAATCGTATCATCTCTATTTTTTAAAATTCCAAACACTATATGTAAAAAAAAAAATCAATAGATATATGCAGTATCATGCTAGAAGAATTTAAAGAAAAATTTGCAAAATCTTCCTTAATGTCCAGTACAGCTTCAAATGATGTGGGTCACTTTTCTTATATCCTAATTCTAGGGAGACTATCATAAATCTACACAAGGTGGTCATAGGACAAATATGTTAGTTAACAGATAGAGCTTAGACAGGTCATTCCACTCCTAGATGTGATTCAGGCTATAGATGTCAGAGTTACCAGTTATTTCTAAGCACTTTAAGTATATCATACTATCATTTTCTGTTTTTCTTCTGAGAACTTGCTCATCTAACTGCTATTCTTTTAAAGCTATCCTATCTCAGTTTTGTCCCCTCAGGGTGTAATTGGCTGTAAGGTTTTTCTGGTGTACCTAAGGTGGTTTTCTTTTTTAATTATCTTGCTTTGAGTTCATAGGACTTCCTGAACTTGCATCATGATTCTTTTCATCTTTTTTCAGTGGTATCTTCACACCGTGTGTGTGTGTGTGTGTGTATTTTAAGCCACTTCAGTCATGTCTGACTCTTTGCAACCCATGGACTGTAGCCCTCCAGGCTCCTCTGTCCATGGGATGCTCCAAAGAATCCTGGAGTGGGTTGTCATGCCCTCCTCCAGGGGATCTTCCTTGGACACTATTTAACTTAAATATAATTTGCTATTAAAACCATATAGGATCATCTTTGGATACTTTAGCTCAGGTCTCGACTTTTTATTTGAATTCTTGTTGCATTTCCAAGTTCATTATCAAATTTCTAAATTATGTTTTATTTCTTTGAGTGAAGAAGGTGGGGCTCCACTAAGGTCTATGTTTGAACACTCCAATATCTGGAATATCCATTGTTCTATTTCTGTTGTTTGATATGTCTGCCAGTTTTCCTTCTTGTTGTCTTATGTCCTGCTGTTTGGATTGTTCTAGAAAAAACTTAAGACCAAGATTGATGACACCTTCTTCCAGAAAAAATCTTTTTGTTTGAGTCTGAAATGTGCCCAGGAATATTCCAGAAATCTCTTAATCTGATATCATGGATTGTGCATGCTAAGTCATGTTCAACTTTTTGTGACATATGAATTGTAGTCCACAAGATTCCTATGTCCAAGGAATTTTCCAAGCAAGAACACTGGAGTGGATCACCATTTTCTACTCCAAGGGATCTTCCCAACCCCAGGATTGAATCTTTGTCTCTTGTATCTTCTACATTGGCAGACATACTCTTTACCACTAATGCCACCTGGAAAGCATATTGTGGACTGATATAGTTACAAAGCTGAGCTTCTCTGGTTGTAGAAGCTACTCAGGATTTATCCATATCCCAGGATCCCTTCAAATGATGTGGGTCACTTTTCTTATATCCTAATTCTAGGGAGACTATCATAAATCTACACAAGGTGGTCATAGGACAAATATGTTAGTTAACAGATAGAGCTTAGACAGGTCATTCCACTCCTAGATGTGATTCAGGCTATAGATGTCAGAGTTACCAGTTATTTCTAAGCACTTTAAGTATATCATACTATCATTTTCTGTTTTTCTTCTGAGAACTTGCTCATCTAACTGCTATTCTTTTAAAGCTATCCTATCTCAGTTTTGTCCCCTCAGGGTGTAATTGGCTGTAAGGTTTTTCTGGTGTACCTAAGGTGGTTTTCTTTTTTAATTATCTTGCTTTGAGTTCATAGGACTTCCTGAACTTGCATCATGATTCTTTTCATCTTTTTTCAGTGGTATCTTCACACCGTGTGTGTGTGTGTGTGTGTATTTTAAGCCACTTCAGTCATGTCTGACTCTTTGCAACCCATGGACTGTAGCCCTCCAGGCTCCTCTGTCCATGGGATGCTCCAGGCAAGAATCCTGGAGTGGGTTGTCATGCCCTCCTCCAGGGGATCTTCCTTGGACACTATTTAACTTAAATATAATTTGCTATTAAAACCATATAGGATCATCTTTGGATACTTTAGCTCAGGTCTCGACTTTTTATTTGAATTCTTGTTGCATTTCCAAGTTCATTATCAAATTTCTAAATTATGTTTTATTTCTTTGAGTGAAGAAGGTGGGGCTCCACTAAGGTCTATGTTTGAACACTCCAATATCTGGAATATCCATTGTTCTATTTCTGTTGTTTGATATGTCTGCCAGTTTTCCTTCTTGTTGTCTTATGTCCTGCTGTTTGGATTGTTCTAGAAAAAACTTAAGACCAAGATTGATGACACCTTCTTCCAGAAAAAATCTTTTTGTTTGAGTCTGAAATGTGCCCAGGAATATTCCAGAAATCTCTTAATCTGATATCATGGATTGTGCATGCTAAGTCATGTTCAACTTTTTGTGACATATGAATTGTAGTCCACAAGATTCCTATGTCCAAGGAATTTTCCAAGCAAGAACACTGGAGTGGATCACCATTTTCTACTCCAAGGGATCTTCCCAACCCCAGGATTGAATCTTTGTCTCTTGTATCTTCTACATTGGCAGACATACTCTTTACCACTAATGCCACCTGGAAAGCATATTGTGGACTGATATAGTTACAAAGCTGAGCTTCTCTGGTTGTAGAAGCTACTCAGGATTTATCCATATCCCCAGGATACAGCCCTCAGGGTCTTCCCTAGAGTAAGAGTTGTTCACAAATGTCTGTAGGTTGAGTGAGTCCTGTTCATCGATACATGTTTTTTAGCCTCACAACACTGTCAAAAGTGTTGCTTCCTCTCTTGATATTTGAGAGAGAAAGAAGGAAAAGTAGTAGGGTTAAAAAGAACCCCTGATGTTGAGATTATTACACTAAATTTTCATCTTCCTTCAAATCCTAGTTCAGTAATTCATCTCCTATTTCTTACTCAACTGCATTTATGCAGACTTTTAAAACTTTTTTCCAAGTAACATGGGGGGAGGTTTGAACTATTTTTTATTATCAAAAGAAAAAGTAACCCTTTTTTGTATTTCCCTTTGTCTTTGTTTTAGTCGTTACTATAGCAGTGGGGATGAAGAATACTGGCAAATTAAGTCTGCAGGTGGTAGTGAACAGGAATCATTTATGCTTTGAATTTGTGCTGTTTGAAATCTTCCCAAATAAGTGAAGTCAGAGATACTTCTTACTTTATCTTAATTTAAATAAAATAGGTCTATCCTAACTCAAGACACCAAGAAGTCCCTGTAACTCTTCTGTGAGAGACTCATTGAGCCCTTCCCTAAACAACTGATATTGTATTTTAATTGTTTTGTGTCTAAACGTCCTCATTCTGTGAATAGTTTGCAAAGTACTTTGGAAGTGAGATTATACCTTAATTTTTTTCTATCTCCTTCTGATACTCTCAACTGGTAAAGAATCCACCTAAATTTCAGGAGACTCTGGTTCAATTCTTGGGTTGGGAAGATCCTCTGGAGAAGGGATAGGCTACCCACTCCAGTATTCTTGAGCTTCCCTGGTGGCTCAGATAGTAAAGAATCCATCTGCAGTGTTGAAGATCTGGGTTTGATACCTATGTTGAGAAGATCACCTGGAGAAAGGATAGGCTACCCACTCCAGTATTCTTGACTGGAGAATTCCATGGTTCATCCATGAGGTCACAGACACAACTAAGCAACATTCACATTCTCTTTTGGTACTTAAGACCATCCATGTTATTAAAATAACAGGCATTTATTTAAAACTTAGCTGAATGAGGCTTGACTACCTTCCACAGGGCTCAGGAAGAAACCTGAGATTGTTGCCTTTCAAGATCTTCATGTCTGCCAAAACCATAGTCTTCAGCTCCATCACTGACCTGCTCTCTCAGAACTCAGAAGTAGAGAGTCTATGTTCTCATCCCACTGAACTGTCAAACCATGAATCTCTAAGCTCACTACATCCTCACAGCTTTATCTTTTTTTGTAATTGGCTTTTGTCATTTTTTTAAAGATGTTTTTCTGTGGATGATTTTTAAAGTCTCTACCAAGTCTGTTACAATATTGCTTCTGTTTATCTCTTGGTTTTTTGGTCTTGAGGCATATGGTATCTTAGCTCCTTGACCAAGGATTGAACCTGTGCCTCCTGCATTGGAAGGGGAAATCTTAACCACTTGGACCACCAGGGAACTTCTTCATAGCTTTATCTTTGTAAGTTCAATTCTGTCTGCCTGGAACCTCTTTTTCTTTGTCCTATGCTTTCTCTTCCTATCACTTTCCCAAACACCTATGAATTCCTGCTCAGCCATGAGAACTCAGTTTAGATGTCACCTCCTCTGGGAAGACTCCCTGATTTATTGGAGTCAATGCCTATTGTAGGTGTTCTGTCTTACTCATGCCTATTACAGTGCTTCCAGCATTGTGGTATAATAATCTCTTTATCCATGTGTCTCCTTCACTTGACTATAAATTTCTCAAGAGGTTTATGAATTCATTGTCCACATACTTATTGCTTTCTCAGGTTCTAGATTCTCAATAGACGTTTAATAAGGAGTTTGATAGAGTGATCGATGGAATGAATTAATATGGACGGAATTAATAGTCAATTGGTAACAATTACACAAATAACAGAGTGTCACTCTATACGAACACATTATTTAGAATATGTTGTCAGACTTCAACCAGTCATGATTTGTTCTTAAATGTATACATGTCAAGGGAAAGACTTAAAGGAGAGAAAAAGGTAAATGCAATGTCCATCTTTAAAAGAAGGAGAAAGAACTCTCAGTCAGTCTAAAACACAGTAAGAAGTTCCTAAGATAAATCATCAAAATGATCAATTTGCAATCACCTAGGAGAACATAACGGACTGGGTAGCAACCACCATGGCTTTCAGAGGAACAAATCATGCCAAACCAATTTAATTTCCTTCTATGATAGAGTGACAGGCCTCACAGATAAAAAGGAGGCAATAGATGTAATCTCTAGACTTCTGTAAGCCTTTGATTCCTTCCTACCTGACATTCTCATCAACAGACTGGGAAGATCTAATCTCAGCCACACAGCTATGCAGTGGGTGCACAGCTGACTGGACAGAGGCATCCAGAAAGCATTTTAAGCCAGTGGCTTAAAATTAACCCAGGGGAACAGTATTGGCAACTGGCCTTGTCGCAGGCTTGGGATCATTTGAATTTCTTACAGTAAAATGAAAGGTAAAATTATAAATGTAGAAAGGTAAAATGATAAATACAGGCATATATGCAATAAAGAATATGTTGACACAGGAGCTGCTGCAAATATATTTGGAAGGAAAAGAATGTTTCTGCATAGAATTACTTGGCATTAAACATAAGGGTCAGCAAGCAAATACTTTATGAGTCACCTATCTTCAAACTAAACTAATTTCTTTGCATGTGAGTTATAGTTCCAAATCTAGTATAGTAACTGTGGGTGTTAGGACCTCCTACCACCACCACCACTAGTGCCCAATTTGCTTTCCCAAATGAAAGTTTCTGTCTTACTCATGCCTATTACAGTGCTTCCAGCATTGTGGTATAATAATCTCTTTATCCATGTGTCTCCTTCACTTGACTATAAATTTCTCAAGAGGTTTATGAATTCATTGTCCACATACTTATTGCTTTCTCAGGTTCTAGATTCTCAATAGACGTTTAATAAGGAGTTTGATAGAGTGATCGATGGAATGAATTAATATGGACGGAATTAATAGTCAATTGGTAACAATTACACAAATAACAGAGTGTCACTCTATACGAACACATTATTTAGAATATGTTGTCAGACTTCAACCAGTCATGATTTGTTCTTAAATGTATACATGTCAAGGGAAAGACTTAAAGGAGAGAAAAAGGTAAATGCAATGTCCATCTTTAAAAGAAGGAGAAAGAACTCTCAGTCAGTCTAAAACACAGTAAGAAGTTCCTAAGATAAATCATCAAAATGATCAATTTGCAATCACCTAGGAGAACATAACGGACTGGGTAGCAACCACCATGGCTTTCAGAGGAACAAATCATGCCAAACCAATTTAATTTCCTTCTATGATAGAGTGACAGGCCTCACAGATAAAAAGGAGGCAATAGATGTAATCTCTCTAGACTTCTGTAAGCCTTTGATTCCTTCCTACCTGACATTCTCATCAACAGACTGGGAAGATCTAATCTCAGCCACACAGCTATGCAGTGGGTGCACAGCTGACTGGACAGAGGCATCCAGAAAGCATTTTAAGCCAGTGGCTTAAAATTAACCCAGGGGAACAGTATTGGCAACTGGCCTTGTCGCAGGCTTGGGATCATTTGAATTTCTTACAGTAAAATGAAAGGTAAAATTATAAATGTAGAAAGGTAAAATGATAAATACAGGCATATATGCAATAAAGAATATGTTGACACAGGAGCTGCTGCAAATATATTTGGAAGGAAAAGAATGTTTCTGCATAGAATTACTTGGCATTAAACATAAGGGTCAGCAAGCAAATACTTTATGAGTCACCTATCTTCAAACTAAACTAATTTCTTTGCATGTGAGTTATAGTTCCAAATCTAGTATAGTAACTGTGGGTGTTAGGACCTCCTACCACCACCACCACTAGTGCCCAATTTGCTTTCCCAAATGAAATCTCTGCTAATAGATCCCCCTAATGTCTGCTTCTATCATCTGTTTGTTCTCTGTCTCCATCAAGTGTTGGCTCCATCTTCTATTCCTTTTCTCCGATTCCACAGCTATTGAAATGGTCTTTTCAGCCTGACCTTCCCTCTTATTTCTCTGTCTCATGATATACAACCACCTGTTCTTATCCATGTTTTCCTCTCTTGCTTGATATCTGGAAGGTGCAAGTAACTCAGATATACGGAGTGGAAACTCATGGTAGTGAAGAAGTTTGGGAACAATATTTAGAGATGAGATGATACTTTTAAAAGAGCAGTTTCAGTGGGTTTGGGAATGGGTCCTGAAAAGTGATAGTTGACAGAACAGGCTTGATGTAGTGGGAAACTGATAAGGATGAGCAGAAAATAGAAAAATAAGAACAGAGTTTGGGGATTCAGACTAGAATTAGCCAGTCACCATCATCAAAAAGACAAGCAATAACAAATACTGGCATAGAAGTGGAAAAAAGGGAACACCTGTGTACCACTGCTGGGAATGCAAACTGGTCCAGCAACTAGGGGAAGCATATGGAGGTTCCTCAAAAAATTAAAAACAGAGCCACCATATGATAGAGCAATTTCACTTCTGGGAATATATCCAAAAGATACAAAAATATTAACTTGAAAATATATCTGCACTTCTATGTTCACAGCAGCACAATAACCAAGAAAAGGAAACAGTCTAAGTGTCCATCTATGGATAACTAGATAAAGAACTTGTGTATATGTTGCTCGGTCACTAGGTCATATCATACTCTTTATCACCCCATGAACTGCAGCCAAGCAGTCTCTTCTGTCCTCCACTCTCTCCAAAAGTTTGCCCAAATTCTTGTGCATTGAGTCAGTGCTGCTACCTAACCATTTTATCCTCTGCTGCTCCCTTCTCCTTTTTCTTTCAATCATTCTCAACATCAGAGTCTTTTCCAATAAGTCAGTTTTTCACAATAGGCCAAAGCATTGGATCTTCAGCTTCAACATCAATCCTTTCAATGACTATTCAGGGTTGATTTCTTTTAGGATTGACTGGTTTAATCTGCTTGCTGTCCAAGGGACTCTCAAAAGTCCTCTCCAGGGTTTCCTTGGTTGTCCAGTGGGTAGAGTCCACCTTGCAGTGCAAGGGGCACCGGTTTCATCCCTGGCACAGGAAGATCTGACCTGCTCGCTGTGGTTGGACCTGTGTGCCCAATTATGAGCCAGCACTCTGGAGCGTGTGTGCCCAGAGCTGGTGCTCTGCAACGAGAGAGGCCACTGTGATGCAAGGCTCACACAGGCCAAAGAATTAAGATGGTTGAAGATAAATAAATGAGGGACTAATAAATGAGGTCAAAAATTATAAAAATAATTTAAAAAAGAGTCTTCTCCCTGGTGTTCCCCTGGGTAGAAAGTCCTCTTTGAAGTGCAAGGAGCACTGGTTCAATCCCTCACCTAGGAAGATCCCACGTGCCGCTGGACCGGTGTGTCCAATTACGAGTCAGCGCTCTGGAGTGCGCGTGTGCCCAAAGACGGTGCTCTGCAACAAGAGAGGTCACTGAAATGGGAGGCCTACACATGCCAAAGAGTAAAAGATGGATGAAAATAAATATATATCAAAAAAGAGGCATGATGGGGAAAATTAAAAGGTCTTCTCCAGCATCACAGTTTGAAAGCATCAATTCTTCAATACTCAGCCATCCTTATGGTCCAACTCTCACATCCATGCATGACTACTGGAAAAAACATGGGCTTGACTATACGAACCTTTGTCAGCAAAATGATGTCTCTGCTTTAAAATATTATGCCTACATTTGTCATTGCTTTCCTTCCAAGGAGCAAGTGTCTTTTAATTCATGTCTGCGGTATCTGTCACTGCTTCTACTTTTTCACTTTCTATTTGCCATGAAGTGATGGGAGCAGATGCTATGATATTAAGATATATAGAGAGAGAGATACAAAAAGAGAGAGATTTATTCAACTGCAAGTTTAGAGGACAGATGACCTTCATATCTTGTTTCCAAATTCTTGTTTGGTGCATATAAATTAAAATTATATTATTTTTATTGAGTATTGTTTTTAATGAGCATTGTTCCCTGTGCTATTTATCAGATCTGGTGAATATTATTCTTTCTTTTTCCCTACTATCTACTCTTTTATTAAAAAATTACTTTGCTTAAAAAAATTAAATTAGAAGGACAACACATTCTCAGAGTTGACATAAGTATCCACTTGTTTCCAATAGCCCTCACAAGAATACGCTTTTAAAAATTTAAGAAGGAACATGGCTAAGATCTTTCTTGCCTTGGTACAAGGTACTCTGAGACTGAGGTTTCCAAAACCTTGGATGTGAACCAATTTCCTGAGCAGTGAATTCTACTTCTTGTCTTCTGGTGGTCTTTCTCTCTGGATGAGCTCAAAAGGCCTCCCAACAGCTGCAACACTATTTTTATGCAAACTCATCGCCTAAAGATAAGGAGAGGTCTGCTCTCCTCTCTAGGGAAAGAATCTTAACTCTAAATAATGGCCAATTAGATTAAATGTCCCTTCTGGAAAGAACTAACAACTAAATGGAATTTGTATTAGGCAAAGAAGAATAAGTTAGATTTTGTTTAAGATAACTTTGGAATCCATTTATAGGCCTCTTTGTTCCTTGAAACAATGAGCAGAAGTAAACACTTCAGGTACTGATGGACCACAAGACACAAAATAGACAACTGAGGTTTTATTGA
This sequence comes from Tragulus kanchil, assembly GCA_022376925.1. Taxonomy (NCBI): domain Eukaryota; kingdom Metazoa; phylum Chordata; class Mammalia; order Artiodactyla; family Tragulidae; genus Tragulus; species Tragulus kanchil. The sequence goes on from JAIOJX010000031.1 coordinate 71,881,167, forward strand.
GAAAGTACAAGCCAGATATATTTTTAAAACTAGATATCTGATCAATATCTCTGATGGTAAAATGGTAGGGGAATTAAAGATTGGTGGATGGGTAATTCAATCAGATCTTCTATATGCTTTGTGTATAGAGATTGTGGGTTTCCCTGGTGGCTCAGTGGTAAAGAATCCTCCTGTCAATGCAGGAGACTGGGGTTCAATCACTTGGTTGGGAAGATTCCTTAGTGTCACTAAATGGCAACTCCCTTTACTAACTCCCTAATGGAGTTAGTAAATGGCAACCTACTTTAGTCTTCTTGCTTGGGAAATCCCAAAGACAAAGGGGCTTGGTGGATTACAGCCCGTGGGGTCGCAAGAGTAGGACAAGATTAAACAGCAACAGCAATATAGAGATCAATCATTATAGTACCTATGATAGGCTTAGTCACTGGTCAGTTATAACATTTCTTCCACATACAATATTCTATATTAATGAGTTGCCATACTGTCTCTATAAAGATACTAAGCTCTTCCATCCATGGGATTTTCTAGGCAAGAGTACCGGAGTGGTGGCCGTTTCCTTTTCCAGGAGATAAAGATACTGGGAGTAATACTATTTTTTCCCATTTCACAATTGAAGAAACTAGAATCTATCAGCAACACAAGGTCACCTAACTTAATATTGGGTAAAATTTTTGTATTGCCTTGGTACAAGGTACTCTGAGACTGAGGTTTCCAAAACCTTGGATGTGAACCAATTTCCTGAGCAGTGAATTCTACTTCTTGTCTTCTGGTGGTCTTTCTCTCTGGATGAGCTCAAAAGGCCTCCCAACAGCTGCAACACTATTTTTATGCAAACTCATCGCCTAAAGATAAGGAGAGGTCTGCTCTCCTCTCTAGGGAAAGAATCTTAACTCTAAATAATGGCCAATTAGATTAAATGTCCCTTCTGGAAAGAACTAACAACTAAATGGAATTTGTATTAGGCAAAGAAGAATAAGTTAGATTTTGTTTAAGATAACTTTGGAATCCATTTATAGGCCTCTTTGTTCCTTGAAACAATGAGCAGAAGTAAACACTTCAGGTACTGATGGACCACAAGACACAAAATAGACAACTGAGGTTTTATTGAGAAAGTACAAGCCAGATATATTTTTAAAACTAGATATCTGATCAATATCTCTGATGGTAAAATGGTAGGGGAATTAAAGATTGGTGGATGGGTAATTCAATCAGATCTTCTATATGCTTTGTGTATAGAGATTGTGGGTTTCCCTGGTGGCTCAGTGGTAAAGAATCCTCCTGTCAATGCAGGAGACTGGGGTTCAATCACTTGGTTGGGAAGATTCCTTAGTGTCACTAAATGGCAACTCCCTTTACTAACTCCCTAATGGAGTTAGTAAATGGCAACCTACTTTAGTCTTCTTGCTTGGGAAATCCCAAAGACAAAGGGGCTTGGTGGATTACAGCCCGTGGGGTCGCAAGAGTAGGACAAGATTAAACAGCAACAGCAATATAGAGATCAATCATTATAGTACCTATGATAGGCTTAGTCACTGGTCAGTTATAACATTTCTTCCACATACAATATTCTATATTAATGAGTTGCCATACTGTCTCTATAAAGATACTAAGCTCTTCCATCCATGGGATTTTCTAGGCAAGAGTACCGGAGTGGTGGCCGTTTCCTTTTCCAGGAGATAAAGATACTGGGAGTAATACTATTTTTTCCCATTTCACAATTGAAGAAACTAGAATCTATCAGCAACACAAGGTCACCTAACTTAATATTGGGTAAATTGTATGTAAACCCAGACTTTTGTTTCTTAGAGAATTCTATATCATAACTTTTTTCATAACTGTTGATATATGACTATAAAAACTGTAACTATCGCTCTTATAAGACTGCTTGTAAATCCTAAATATGCATTTGTAATGAATTTGATCTTCATGTACTCTTAACCATAAATCTGAGGAAGTGGAAATAAAGTGACTTCCTATCATTCAGTTAGGTGACTCGACGAATCCATAGATCATAAAATTTGAGAGAGTGAGTCTGAGATGGTGAAAAGGTGAGATGGGGCCTGAGGAGCTATGCAAATAAAGCCTGTGGTCTGGAATTACTGGTTAAATTCTAAAGTCACTAGAGGAGAATAAGCAACGTCTATCTTCCCTAGTGGCTCAGATGGCAAAGAATCTACCTTCCATGTGGGAGATTTGGGTTCAATCCCTGGGATGGAAAGATCTCCTGGAGGAGAGAAAGGCTACCCATTCCAGTATTCTTGCCTAGAGAATTCCATGGCTCAACCATGGATTGAAAAGAGTCGGACATGACTGAGCACTAAACAAACATTCATAGATTATATGGGACTTTCAAGGATTACCCCATTGAGATTTGAGCACCAGAGAGACTGGATGTTCAGGAAAATGTACATGGTATACTGGGGAATGCAATTAAAGAGAATGATTGGCCAGGAGGAAAATGAATGAAATGTTACCTTGGATGGAGCCTCTGGTTGGAAATCTAGCTTCGAAGATCAACTTATGCAAACAGTTTGGTTTTGAGAAAGAGAAAGCAGTGTAACCAATATTCCCCGGCTTATGAGTTTCAAAGGGGCTTGGTGGATACACCTGGAAGTAGGACAAGATTAAACAGCAACAGCAATATAGAGATCAATCATTATAGTACCTATGATAGGCTTAGTCACTGGTCAGTTATAACATTTCTTCCACATACAATATTCTATATTAATGAGTTGCCATACTGTCTCTATAAAGATACTAAGCTCTTCCATCCATGGGATTTTCTAGGCAAGAGTACCGGAGTGGTGGCCGTTTCCTTTTCCAGGAGATAAAGATACTGGGAGTAATACTATTTTTTCCCATTTCACAATTGAAGAAACTAGAATCTATCAGCAACACAAGGTCACCTAACTTAATATTGGGTAAATTGTATGTAAACCCAGACTTTTGTTTCTTAGAGAATTCTATATCATAACTTTTTTCATAACTGTTGATATATGACTATAAAAACTGTAACTATCGCTCTTATAAGACTGCTTGTAAATCCTAAATATGCATTTGTAATGAATTTGATCTTCATGTACTCTTAACCATAAATCTGAGGAAGTGGAAATAAAGTGACTTCCTATCATTCAGTTAGGTGACTCGACGAATCCATAGATCATAAAATTTGAGAGAGTGAGTCTGAGATGGTGAAAAGGTGAGATGGGGCCTGAGGAGCTATGCAAATAAAGCCTGTGGTCTGGAATTACTGGTTAAATTCTAAAGTCACTAGAGGAGAATAAGCAACGTCTATCTTCCCTAGTGGCTCAGATGGCAAAGAATCTACCTTCCATGTGGGAGATTTGGGTTCAATCCCTGGGATGGAAAGATCTCCTGGAGGAGAGAAAGGCTACCCATTCCAGTATTCTTGCCTAGAGAATTCCATGGCTCAACCATGGATTGAAAAGAGTCGGACATGACTGAGCACTAAACAAACATTCATAGATTATATGGGACTTTCAAGGATTACCCCATTGAGATTTGAGCACCAGAGAGACTGGATGTTCAGGAAAATGTACATGGTATACTGGGGAATGCAATTAAAGAGAATGATTGGCCAGGAGGAAAATGAATGAAATGTTACCTTGGATGGAGCCTCTGGTTGGAAATCTAGCTTCGGAAGATCAACTTATGCAAACAGTTTGGTTTTGAGAAAGAGAAAGCAGTGTAACATATTCCTAGATGTCCCCTCTCCACCCTTCCCCAGGGTCTTATCTGCTAAGTTCTCAGAAAAGAGAGACAGGAGGTCCTCATTCTTATCTTATTTTTGCCAGTGAGGAAGCTCAAGCCATCAATGCAGAAAACCTAGAGGATGGACAGGAAGGTCAAGCCTCTGTGTGCACCCCCTGATGGTCTCCTGTCCAAATTCATCTTGATAAATGTTGATCAATGGGGGGCTTCTCTGGTGGTCCAGTGGTTAAGGGCACTGCCTTGTAGTGCAAGGGGCGCTGGTTCGATCCCTGGCCTGGGAAGATCCCATGTGCCGTGGAGTGGCTGGACCGATGTGTCCAATTACCGAGCCGGAGCTCTGGAGCACATGTGCCCAGAGCTGGTGCTCTGCGACAACAAAGGCCACTGCCATGGGAGGTCCCCATGGGCCAAAGAACAAAGATGAATGAAAATAAATAAATGAAAAACCAATAAATGTGGCCAAAATTTTTTTTAAAAAAATGTTGATCAATGATCTACCCTTCCTTTGGAATAATCAGTTTGTATTCTTGATTCAGATTTTGGCAGAAAAAGGATGGTTGCTCTCTCAGTCTAAGAGTCAAAGAGCAAAGAATTCTTATTTGATCTCTTGAACTTGCTTTGTCATCCAAAATGAAATTGTATGAGAGCAAAGCTAAGATTGAAGGCTTGCAAACCAGTACCTTCACTCCAGACCTCATGTTCAAAAGGGCTTTGTGCTTGATTACAGGTTCTTTTCTGTCACTGTCTTGAAATCTTCATATTTTATCTTGGAAGGGGTATTTTGTGAGTGGCATCCAATGAGACAATGGGGAATATGTGTAAGCAGAGGAGACATACACAATATCTTTCCTCCATCTTGTGTCATCTCATCCATTTTATCATTTTTGTGACCCATGAAGCACAGAATTCCAATCAGCTTTTTGAATCAGGTGGCCAAAGTATCTGAGCATCAGTGTTAGCATCTGTCCTTCCAGTATATACTTCAGGGTTGATTTCCTTTAGGATTGACTGGTTTGATTTCCTTGATGTTCAAGGCACGCAAGAGTCTTCTCCAGTACCACAATTCGAAATCATCAATTCTTTGATGCTCAGCTTTCTTTTATGGTCCAACTCTCACATCTGTATGTGACTACTGGAAAATCCATAGCTTTGGCCACACTGTCCTTTGTTGACAAAAATACAATTTAAAAAGTTATAAAATCCTCATATTTGTATTGAGAACTGACATCACATGGCATAAAGATGGATGGTAAAATTCAGGATAATTGTTTAAGTTTTTACATTTTCTTCACCTAGAGTGGCATTAAGTAGTAAATAGCAATGCGACCAGTTAAGACAGAGTTTGTCTCTGGTGGTCCAGTGGTTAAGGGCACTGCCTTGTAGTGCAAGGGGCGCTGGTTCGATCCCTGGCCTGGGAAGATCCCATGTGCCGTGGAGTGGCTGGACCGATGTGTCCAATTACCGAGCCGGAGCTCTGGAGCACATGTGCCCAGAGCTGGTGCTCTGCGACAACAAAGGCCACTGCCATGGGAGGTCCCCATGGGCCAAAGAACAAAGATGAATGAAAATAAATAAATGAAAAACCAATAAATGTGGCCAAAATTTTTTTTAAAAAAATGTTGATCAATGATCTACCCTTCCTTTGGAATAATCAGTTTGTATTCTTGATTCAGATTTTGGCAGAAAAAGGATGGTTGCTCTCTCAGTCTAAGAGTCAAAGAGCAAAGAATTCTTATTTGATCTCTTGAACTTGCTTTGTCATCCAAAATGAAATTGTATGAGAGCAAAGCTAAGATTGAAGGCTTGCAAACCAGTACCTTCACTCCAGACCTCATGTTCAAAAGGGCTTTGTGCTTGATTACAGGTTCTTTTCTGTCACTGTCTTGAAATCTTCATATTTTATCTTGGAAGGGGTATTTTGTGAGTGGCATCCAATGAGACAATGGGGAATATGTGTAAGCAGAGGAGACATACACAATATCTTTCCTCCATCTTGTGTCATCTCATCCATTTTATCATTTTTGTGACCCATGAAGCACAGAATTCCAATCAGCTTTTTGAATCAGGTGGCCAAAGTATCTGAGCATCAGTGTTAGCATCTGTCCTTCCAGTATATACTTCAGGGTTGATTTCCTTTAGGATTGACTGGTTTGATTTCCTTGATGTTCAAGGCACGCAAGAGTCTTCTCCAGTACCACAATTCGAAATCATCAATTCTTTGATGCTCAGCTTTCTTTTATGGTCCAACTCTCACATCTGTATGTGACTACTGGAAAATCCATAGCTTTGGCCACACTGTCCTTTGTTGACAAAAATACAATTTAAAAAGTTATAAAATCCTCATATTTGTATTGAGAACTGACATCACATGGCATAAAGATGGATGGTAAAATTCAGGATAATTGTTTAAGTTTTTACATTTTCTTCACCTAGAGTGGCATTAAGTAGTAAATAGCAATGCGACCAGTTAAGACAGAGTTTGTAGAAGAAAGAAAACAGTTTTATATCCTAGTGTCATTCGTGACACTTTCCCCCTGCATTTTCAACAGGAGACTCTTCATTTCTATTCTGCCCAGTAGCTGTCCCTAGTTGACAAGGTCCACCTGCCTGAGAGGATTTCTAAGGCTCCTCTTTCTTGTCCTAGTTCATTCTCACATGTCTTGAGCCCAGGCAAATCTTGGTGTGTTTAGTAAAAGGAAACCAATTATCCTCCAACAGTTTTCGAGCAACTGGACCCATCATACCTATCACTTAATTTCCGACACCTGCCTCCTTCTGGCTGGGCCAGATCACTTGCCTCTGTGTTCCTGGAGTCCTCAGTGAGTTTCACTCATAATTTCTTATTCCATACTGCCTCCATTCCTGAATTTTCCCTTCCTCACTGGGGGACCATTAAGTAGCTCTTGGTTGATGAACCTGTGTCATTCATCCTGTCCCATTGAAACCCTGCAAATGATGTCTTGCACATGGAAGCCAATCACCAACATCATTAAACTAAGTTACAACCTGTCCTCCCAATAACAACCTCCTCACCTACTTACCTGCACCTCCCCCACATATATAATAAAATCCATCCTTCCATTATCCTTGATGGTAGAGGAGAGTACTATTTAATCATCTTTTTCTTATCTTGCTGAACTAAATTCAGGGCAAATAATCTGATTCTACTTAAGAAACATGTAGCCAATTCATAATGCTGTGGTAGTTTCAGGTGGATAGCAAAGAGGTTCAGTCATACGTATACATGCACCCATTCTCTCCCAAACTCCCCTCCCACCCAGGCCACCACAGAAGATTGAATAGTCCTTGTTGGTTATATACATTAAATATAACAGTGTGTACATGTCCATCCCAGGCTCCCTAAGTATCCCTTTCCTCATCTTTTCCCCATGGTGATTCTTTTACTTATTTATTGTGACTACTGGAAAATCCATAGCTTTGGCCACACTGTCCTTTGTTGACAAAAATACAATTTAAAAAGTTATAAAATCCTCATATTTGTATTGAGAACTGACATCACATGGCATAAAGATGGATGGTAAAATTCAGGATAATTGTTTAAGTTTTTACATTTTCTTCACCTAGAGTGGCATTAAGTAGTAAATAGCAATGCGACCAGTTAAGACAGAGTTTGTAGAAGAAAGAAAACAGTTTTATATCCTAGTGTCATTCGTGACACTTTCCCCCTGCATTTTCAACAGGAGACTCTTCATTTCTATTCTGCCCAGTAGCTGTCCCTAGTTGACAAGGTCCACCTGCCTGAGAGGATTTCTAAGGCTCCTCTTTCTTGTCCTAGTTCATTCTCACATGTCTTGAGCCCAGGCAAATCTTGGTGTGTTTAGTAAAAGGAAACCAATTATCCTCCAACAGTTTTCGAGCAACTGGACCCATCATACCTATCACTTAATTTCCGACACCTGCCTCCTTCTGGCTGGGCCAGATCACTTGCCTCTGTGTTCCTGGAGTCCTCAGTGAGTTTCACTCATAATTTCTTATTCCATACTGCCTCCATTCCTGAATTTTCCCTTCCTCACTGGGGGACCATTAAGTAGCTCTTGGTTGATGAACCTGTGTCATTCATCCTGTCCCATTGAAACCCTGCAAATGATGTCTTGCACATGGAAGCCAATCACCAACATCATTAAACTAAGTTACAACCTGTCCTCCCAATAACAACCTCCTCACCTACTTACCTGCACCTCCCCCACATATATAATAAAATCCATCCTTCCATTATCCTTGATGGTAGAGGAGAGTACTATTTAATCATCTTTTTCTTATCTTGCTGAACTAAATTCAGGGCAAATAATCTGATTCTACTTAAGAAACATGTAGCCAATTCATAATGCTGTGGTAGTTTCAGGTGGATAGCAAAGAGGTTCAGTCATACGTATACATGCACCCATTCTCTCCCAAACTCCCCTCCCACCCAGGCCACCACAGAAGATTGAATAGTCCTTGTTGGTTATATACATTAAATATAACAGTGTGTACATGTCCATCCCAGGCTCCCTAAGTATCCCTTTCCTCATCTTTTCCCCATGGTGATTCTTTTACTTATTTATTACAGTTTTTGATTCTATGTTTCCCTTCTCAAAGGCCAAGAGCTGCTTGCCCAATTATATCAAGGAGCAGCAAGCATCACTGTCCAGTGGTGCACACCTGAGCCCCTGATGCCCAGGTGTTCATGCTCTCTTGAAGTTCTGCTTCTCAGAGGAAGACATTTTGGGGAGGAATTCTTTATCCCTCAGTATTTACTCCTGTGCTTTGAAGACAGAAGGGTAATAAGTCCATGTCCTGCCCTTAAGAAAGCTCAGTCTTTCATAGAGTATCATCCCAAGGTACTAATTTATTTCAGCAAGGGGAGGATAGGCTTCTTACACTCAGCATTTGGATTCATGCTGCAAACATGTGAGATTAATGTTTAAAACTCTGTGTGTGTGTTCATGAGAACTGATGAGCAGAGACTGGGAAAAGATAAGGTGTCAGTGACTGTTAATGAGTCAGTGGCTGGTGGTGGCAGTGACTTCAAGAACTGTAAACAGAAGCAGGCACTATTTTTAGGTTTCACCTTCTTTTATTGCAGACTCTTTACAGAAAATTATTGACTTGAATGGTGAACCTTCTTTATGGGTTTTTGCTGTCTTTATCTGTAAGTCATCTCTTAAATATTAAACAAATATTTAAGACTCATCTCAAAAATGTTTTCCAGGACTTCCCTGGTGGTCCAGTGGGTAAGGACACCACCTTGCAGTGCAAGGGGTGCCAGTTCGATCCCTGGCCTGGGAAGATCCCACGTGCCGCAGAGCAGCAGAACCGATGTGTCCAGTTGCTGAGCCGGAGCTCTGGAGCACATGCGCCCAGAGCCAGTGCTCTGCGACAACAGAGGCCACTGCGATGGGAGGCCCACGTGGGCCAAAGAACAAAGATGGATGAAAATAGATAAATGAAAGACCAATAGAAGTGGCCCGTCCGCCCCCCTCCCTCCCCAGCCCGATCCCTGCCCATAAATAAATATTTTCCAGGATGTCACTTCTCCATGATTGGTTTGCACAAGGAAGCTCCTTATTTTATTATTTATTCAGTTTCTTTCTTAGTCCTCTACACGACTGTTCTGAGAAGGGTGGGGTCTTCCTGGAGGCCCATTTTGGCCATATGAAGAAAAACTTCTCCACTGAGTCTGTTCTGTGTACAGTCAGCATTCCTCTAATGGAATGCCAGCTATGTTGCCTGAAGCAACCTGACACATGCAACAATATGTGTATTCATCAGGATATGAAACAGTGAAACATTTCTACAGCCCATGCTCTGTGACCTCTTGATCCCAAGCACTTCATCTCTCTCCACACATCACCTTCTACCCCAAGAAAATGCATTTTATCCCACATTCTGTGGCAAGATTTATGACAATTATCACCCAAATCCGTAATTAGCAAGTGGTAACAGATAGGCAGATACATCCACTTACAGTGACATCTGTAAAACTGATGAGTCAGAGAGGGAGGATAGGCTTCTTACACTCAGCATTTGGATTCATGCTGCAAACATGTGAGATTAATGTTTAAAACTCTGTGTGTGTGTTCATGAGAACTGATGAGCAGAGACTGGGAAAAGATAAGGTGTCAGTGACTGTTAATGAGTCAGTGGCTGGTGGTGGCAGTGACTTCAAGAACTGTAAACAGAAGCAGGCACTATTTTTAGGTTTCACCTTCTTTTATTGCAGACTCTTTACAGAAAATTATTGACTTGAATGGTGAACCTTCTTTATGGGTTTTTGCTGTCTTTATCTGTAAGTCATCTCTTAAATATTAAACAAATATTTAAGACTCATCTCAAAAATGTTTTCCAGGACTTCCCTGGTGGTCCAGTGGGTAAGGACACCACCTTGCAGTGCAAGGGGTGCCAGTTCGATCCCTGGCCTGGGAAGATCCCACGTGCCGCAGAGCAGCAGAACCGATGTGTCCAGTTGCTGAGCCGGAGCTCTGGAGCACATGCGCCCAGAGCCAGTGCTCTGCGACAACAGAGGCCACTGCGATGGGAGGCCCACGTGGGCCAAAGAACAAAGATGGATGAAAATAGATAAATGAAAGACCAATAGAAGTGGCCCGTCCGCCCCCCTCCCTCCCCAGCCCGATCCCTGCCCATAAATAAATATTTTCCAGGATGTCACTTCTCCATGATTGGTTTGCACAAGGAAGCTCCTTATTTTATTATTTATTCAGTTTCTTTCTTAGTCCTCTACACGACTGTTCTGAGAAGGGTGGGGTCTTCCTGGAGGCCCATTTTGGCCATATGAAGAAAAACTTCTCCACTGAGTCTGTTCTGTGTACAGTCAGCATTCCTCTAATGGAATGCCAGCTATGTTGCCTGAAGCAACCTGACACATGCAACAATATGTGTATTCATCAGGATATGAAACAGTGAAACATTTCTACAGCCCATGCTCTGTGACCTCTTGATCCCAAGCACTTCATCTCTCTCCACACATCACCTTCTACCCCAAGAAAATGCATTTTATCCCACATTCTGTGGCAAGATTTATGACAATTATCACCCAAATCCGTAATTAGCAAGTGGTAACAGATAGGCAGATACATCCACTTACAGTGACATCTCTGACAGATTGACAACACCCCCACCCCAACTCCTTGAAAAAAAATCTGCAAGGCTTCTCCTTTTCAATGTGACCAGGCTACAACACAGGGCTGACAAGCCTGGTCTTGTGCTCATGCAGAGGGAGGGGGCTATAAAAACGGCATGTTCCCACAAGCATGGCAGAGCCCACGCATAAACCATTTGGCTTTGCAATTAAAAACAGGTTTGGCTTCCCTCTGCATCAGTAAGACGACGTCAAAGCAACATTCATCTTGAAAATGTTCGCTTGTGAATTCAAATGAACTGTGAGTCTTGGGTTTCTCTTTGTTTGTGTGTGCATGCCTTGAGAGTGAATTTTTGGAAGGGTTTGGTATGTTTCTGTGGTGGGCGATGCATGGACTTGTACGTCTTGAATCAACTGCTACCAGATCAGTCTCTGTGACACTTTTCCTTCTGTGTCCCTGGCCGAGATGTGGTTCACATATCGAATTCATTCCATCAGTCTTGGGACTCTGGTTAATTAGCTCTCCAAGCCAGACCCTTTTGTCTTGGGAAATGATCATTCATTTGAAAGACCTGCCTGAGAAATTAACTCTCACAGACTGGACCTGAGTTTCCAAGGTACTGAAAAACATACATAGGTTTACCACTGGCAAGTGTAGTAAAGTTGGCTACCATGATGCCCAATTGTATCTTTACCATTCTTTTTCTCATAGGTTGTGTTAAACTATTAGATACCATGATCTTAGGAGACATCTTTGCTTTACAGCTAAAATCCTTCCCTTCACTGTGCAGTGAAGAGCTGAGAAGGATCCTAGGAAAGCCAAGCCCAGTTGCCGTTGAAACCACACATTTTCTACAAGATAGTTGGCTTCAGCATTCCTTCCTTTTATTCAATTGGACAGAAAGAAATAGTGTCCTTGTTTGAATGATTTTATTGTTGAAAGTTCCAGCATTGTGCCAGAGAAGAAATTGAAAAATAGTCAGGCTTACATCATGAGTCATGTGTCGAAAACCTGTCAGAGCCTAGGCCACTCTGACATAAAGAGGTCTTAGCACCAGACAGGTCACCGGCACTCAGGCCTATCCCCTGACACACACGGAAACTTCTGTAGGAAGACAGAGTATTAGGCACCTCGCTTTTGCAATAATATTGCTGACAATCAGTATTAATTAAGAGAGAGAGAAAAAAAATTCTTCTCAGTGGAGCATCCTGCATCTAAAAGTCATCATAGAAGTACTCCATCCCTATTTAATTTTGAAAAGACTCACCAAACTCCACTTAAGAAACTTCAGTTTATTCATGTCTCTTTGGGCATAATGATCTTATGTCATACTCTTTCCACAAAAGTTGTTCAAAGAGAATAACTACTAAAATGTGGACCAACTTTTTATTGTATCATTTGAAATCCATAATTTGAGACAAGTATAAAACATTTTTATAATGTGTGAGGTAAAAATATTATCATCATAAAGCAAATAAACAAATGCTAATATGCCTGATATCATTAGTGTGCATGCCTTGAGAGTGAATTTTTGGAAGGGTTTGGTATGTTTCTGTGGTGGGCGATGCATGGACTTGTACGTCTTGAATCAACTGCTACCAGATCAGTCTCTGTGACACTTTTCCTTCTGTGTCCCTGGCCGAGATGTGGTTCACATATCGAATTCATTCCATCAGTCTTGGGACTCTGGTTAATTAGCTCTCAAGCCAGACCCTTTTGTCTTGGGAAATGATCATTCATTTGAAAGACCTGCCTGAGAAATTAACTCTCACAGACTGGACCTGAGTTTCCAAGGTACTGAAAAACATACATAGGTTTACCACTGGCAAGTGTAGTAAAGTTGGCTACCATGATGCCCAATTGTATCTTTACCATTCTTTTTCTCATAGGTTGTGTTAAACTATTAGATACCATGATCTTAGGAGACATCTTTGCTTTACAGCTAAAATCCTTCCCTTCACTGTGCAGTGAAGAGCTGAGAAGGATCCTAGGAAAGCCAAGCCCAGTTGCCGTTGAAACCACACATTTTCTACAAGATAGTTGGCTTCAGCATTCCTTCCTTTTATTCAATTGGACAGAAAGAAATAGTGTCCTTGTTTGAATGATTTTATTGTTGAAAGTTCCAGCATTGTGCCAGAGAAGAAATTGAAAAATAGTCAGGCTTACATCATGAGTCATGTGTCGAAAACCTGTCAGAGCCTAGGCCACTCTGACATAAAGAGGTCTTAGCACCAGACAGGTCACCGGCACTCAGGCCTATCCCCTGACACACACGGAAACTTCTGTAGGAAGACAGAGTATTAGGCACCTCGCTTTTGCAATAATATTGCTGACAATCAGTATTAATTAAGAGAGAGAGAAAAAAAATTCTTCTCAGTGGAGCATCCTGCATCTAAAAGTCATCATAGAAGTACTCCATCCCTATTTAATTTTGAAAAGACTCACCAAACTCCACTTAAGAAACTTCAGTTTATTCATGTCTCTTTGGGCATAATGATCTTATGTCATACTCTTTCCACAAAAGTTGTTCAAAAGAGAATAACTACTAAAATGTGGACCAACTTTTTATTGTATCATTTGAAATCCATAATTTGAGACAAGTATAAAACATTTTTATAATGTGTGAGGTAAAAATATTATCATCATAAAGCAAATAAACAAATGCTAATATGCCTGATATCATGTGTAGTCATGTGGAAAATTTCAAAAATTTGTTTAACCAATTTGTCATATATTTTGTCTTTATATAAAAATACAAATGTATGTATATAATTTTATATTTTTCAAAAAATAGATATTTTAACTGTTCTTGATATATGCACTCAGAGAAAGTACATTTTTCTAAATAAGAACTTTTATTCTTGCCTTTATAATGTCAGTTCCCTCAATTAACAAGTTATTAAGCATAAATAAATATTTTTCATATTTATTATTGTACATATTGGCGATTTTTCACTGATTTGGGCTTTCATTGGCTGGACTATGTGTTTTTTAACCTTATACATAAAAGGTAAAGCAGAAGGCATAAATTTAAATTCAGTCCAACTAAGGCAGGAATAGCACCAATTGTAAATGTCACAAAATAACACTGCAATTTTATTTTTTAAAATCTTACATATAAAAATAAAGTAAAAATACATATGCGTGATATTGAAAATAATTTAGTAAATATTTATGCAGCTTCAGTCTACCCCTCTCCTTGTCAAAATCTGGCTTCTTCTTGAAAGTATTGTTTAATGAGCAAAGAACTGGTACCAATTAATTTAAATATTGATTTGAGCAGAGAACCTCTATGCTTTTTATAAGTTTATAAATTTTACTAGAGAAGCTACTTTATATGAGTCTATTCTTTATTAATTCAATGTTAATAGCTTCATTTCCTCATGGTTATATATCTGAAATGCTATAAAAGAAAGGAATGAAGGGGTTATTAGGCTTAAAAATTTTAATTGCTGACAATCAGTATTAATTAAGAGAGAGAAAAAATTCTTCTCAGTGGAGCATCCTTCATCTAAAAGTCATCATAGAAGTACGCCATCCCTATTTAATTTTGAAAAGACTCACCAAACTCCACTTAAGAAACTTCAGTTTATTCATGTCTCTTTGGGCATAATGATCTTATGTCATACTCTTTCCCCAAAAGTTGTTCAAAGAGAATAACTACTAAAATGTGGACCAACTTTTTAGTGTATCATTTGAAATCCATAATTTGAGACAAGTATAAAACATTTTTATAATGTGTGAGGTAAAAATATTATCATCATAAAGCAAATAAACAAATGCTAATATGCCTGATATCATGTGTAGTCATGTGGAAAATTTCAAAAATTTGTTTAACCAATTTGTCATATATTTTGTCTTTATATAAAAATACAAATGTATGTATATAATTTTATATTTTTCATAATATAGATATTTTAACTGTTCTTGATATATGCACTCATTGAAAGTAAATTTTTCTAAATAAGAACATTTATTCTTGCCTTTATAATGTCAGTTCCCTCAATTAACAAGTTATTAAGCATAAATAAATATTTTTCATATTTATTATTGTACATATTGGCGATTTTTCACTGATTTGGGCTTTCATTGGCTGGACTATGTGTTTTTTAACCTTATACATAAAAGGTAAAGCAGAAGGCATAAATTTAAATTCAGTCCAACTAAGGCAGGAATAGCACCAATTGTAAATGTCACAAAATAACACTGCAATTTTATTTTTTAAAATCTTACATATAAAAATAAAGTAAAAATACATATGCGTGATATTGAAAATAATTTAGTAAATATTTATGCAGCTTCAGTCTACCCCTCTCCTTGTCAAAATCTGGCTTCTTCTTGAAAGTATTGTTTAATGAGCAAAGAACTGGTACCAATTAATTTAAATATTGATTTGAGCAGAGAACCTCTATGCTTTTTATAAGTTTATAAATTTTACTAGAGAAGCTACTTTATATGAGTCTATTCTTTATTAATTCAATGTTAATAGCTTCATTTCCTCATGGTTATATATCTGAAATGCTATAAAAGAAAGGAATGAAGGGGGTTATTAGGACTTTAAAATCAAGTTTTCAAATGCCCAATAAATGACGTGATTAAGTGATTAGGGGACATTATTGAGTTAGAGAAGGGTTAAATAATGACATATTCAGAACTCATTTGGAATTGTGATAATTTTTGTGAGTGCTCTGGCAGGCCACAGGTAAGGGATTGCTTCTAGAAGGGGACTGAAGGATCAAAAAGTTACTAATGAAAAGTCTTAGATCTTAATCACAAACTTAGAGTATTTCAGTAAATTAAACACCCTCCACATATAGAAAAGATGTACACACATCATTATATCATTATTGTACTTTGTCATATTCCTGCACAGAAAAACTCTACTGCCAAACTTATACTCAGCAACTAGAATTCCTAATCATTTCTAAAAAATGTTTTTTAAAGTTTGTTGTTGTTTCATTTTGTTTCTTGAAGCCACACAATCATTCTTATAACTGGGCAATTTACTTTCCCAAACTTACCACACACCATATTTCTGAGGTGGCTCTCTTTATGGACATGAAAGGAAAACACCTGCATATAAGAACCACATCTCTTCGACAACTTATATAACCCCAAACATGAAGAAACAGGCAAGGCCTCCCGTTTTCTCCCTGTGGTTTACAGCCAGAAGGAAAGTGAAACACTGTCTCTCCTCTTTGTGTTTTGGGTTACACACCTCCTGTAAAAACATGGCTAAGAGCACAGACTTCCCACATAGGTGTGTTCTGGAAGTCACTAATAAAATGATTTTAAAACACGCAGAAACTGCCAAGGTCTGAGAGAATGCTTATTAAAAGACTCATAAAATTGTGAAAATTGAGAAGAAAACAGCCAGTCAACTTTTTCTGTGTGCTTTAAAGAAGTTGGTTTAGTCTTTTCTCCACATGGGCTTGGCTGTGGTGAACGTAGGCAAGAAAAACAAGCTTGGCCATGATTTCACAATGGAGCTAAGCAGGAGAAAAAGTAGGATTAATTTAAATATTGATTTGAGCAGAGAACCTCTATGCTTTTTATAAGTTTATAAATTTTACTAGAGAAGCTACTTTATATGAGTCTATTCTTTATTAATTCAATGTTAATAGCTTCATTTCCTCATGGTTATATATCTGAAATGCTATAAAAGAAAGGAATGAAGGGGGTTATTAGGACTTTAAAATCAAGTTTTCAAATGCCCAATAAATGACGTGATTAAGTGATTAGGGGACATTATTGAGTTAGAGAAGGGTTAAATAATGACATATTCAGAACTCATTTGGAATTGTGATAATTTTTGTGAGTGCTCTGGCAGGCCACAGGTAAGGGATTGCTTCTAGAAGGGGACTGAAGGATCAAAAAGTTACTAATGAAAAGTCTTAGATCTTAATCACAAACTTAGAGTATTTCAGTAAATTAAACACCCTCCACATATAGAAAAGATGTACACACATCATTATATCATTATTGTACTTTGTCATATTCCTGCACAGAAAAACTCTACTGCCAAACTTATACTCAGCAACTAGAATTCCTAATCATTTCTAAAAAATGTTTTTTAAAGTTTGTTGTTGTTTCATTTTGTTTCTTGAAGCCACACAATCATTCTTATAACTGGGCAATTTACTTTCCCAAACTTACCACACACCATATTTCTGAGGTGGCTCTCTTTATGGACATGAAAGGAAAACACCTGCATATAAGAACCACATCTCTTCGACAACTTATATAACCCCAAACATGAAGAAACAGGCAAGGCCTCCCGTTTTCTCCCTGTGGTTTACAGCCAGAAGGAAAGTGAAACACTGTCTCTCCTCTTTGTGTTTTGGGTTACACACCTCCTGTAAAAACATGGCTAAGAGCACAGACTTCCCACATAGGTGTGTTCTGGAAGTCACTAATAAAATGATTTTAAAACACGCAGAAACTGCCAAGGTCTGAGAGAATGCTTATTAAAAGACTCATAAAATTGTGAAAATTGAGAAGAAAACAGCCAGTCAACTTTTTCTGTGTGCTTTAAAGAAGTTGGTTTAGTCTTTTCTCCACATGGGCTTGGCTGTGGTGAACGTAGGCAAGAAAAACAAGCTTGGCCATGATTTCACAATGGAGCGCTAAGCAGGGAGAAAAAGTAGTTCAGTATTCACGAGGTCACCCAACAATGTAGAGCCATGCCTACCCTTCACTATAGTAATCTACACTTTCACAAAGGATTAAAAATTCTGCAAACAAACCTTCCAGACAGTGTCTGAGCTCTCGATGACCAGCACTACCAAATGACATTTCAAATGGCCTTTGAGTCTGTTTCTGCCAAGATGTCTGGACCAGGAGGCAAATGACTGAGTGAAATTGATTTTTTAACATCCAATCTGGGACTATTTCATCTACAGTAACTGTGCTGTGTGTGCTTGTTGCTCAGTCATGTCTGACTCATGGGAACTCCATGGACTATAGCCTACCAGATTCTTCTATCCGGGAGATCTTCCTGACCCAGAGATTTCCAGAGTCCCCTGTATTGGCAGGCAGATTCTTTACCATATCACTACCTGGGAAGCTGTAGGGATCATCAGATTTGCATGGTTGTAGAGTTCCTGATGCTGTCAGTTAATGTCCTTCTAGGAATGTATGGTTTTGCAAAGACCACAAGAAAAGGTTTTTTTTCCAATTTTATGACACATGAAAAATGTCTAAGTCTATTTTTAAAAACATTTTAAGTTAACTCAATCAGCTAAATTGTGCATAACTGTCTCATTTCTGAGACAGTAGGGACACTGGTTTTTACTCAGTAGCATGGTTTTCAAATCTGAGGTGGCTCTCTTTATGGACATGAAAGGAAAACACCTGCATATAAGAACCACATCTCTTCGACAACTTATATAACCCCAAACATGAAGAAACAGGCAAGGCCTCCCGTTTTCTCCCTGTGGTTTACAGCCAGAAGGAAAGTGAAACACTGTCTCTCCTCTTTGTGTTTTGGGTTACACACCTCCTGTAAAAACATGGCTAAGAGCACAGACTTCCCACATAGGTGTGTTCTGGAAGTCACTAATAAAATGATTTTAAAACACGCAGAAACTGCCAAGGTCTGAGAGAATGCTTATTAAAAGACTCATAAAATTGTGAAAATTGAGAAGAAAACAGCCAGTCAACTTTTTCTGTGTGCTTTAAAGAAGTTGGTTTAGTCTTTTCTCCACATGGGCTTGGCTGTGGTGAACGTAGGCAAGAAAAACAAGCTTGGCCATGATTTCACAATGGAGCGCTAAGCAGGAGAAAAAGTAGTTCAGTATTCACGAGGTCACCCAACAATGTAGAGCCATGCCTACCCTTCACTATAGTAATCTACACTTTCACAAAGGATTAAAAATTCTGCAAACAAACCTTCCAGACAGTGTCTGAGCTCTCGATGACCAGCACTACCAAATGACATTTCAAATGGCCTTTGAGTCTGTTTCTGCCAAGATGTCTGGACCAGGAGGCAAATGACTGAGTGAAATTGATTTTTTAACATCCAATCTGGGACTATTTCATCTACAGTAACTGTGCTGTGTGTGCTTGTTGCTCAGTCATGTCTGACTCATGGGAACTCCATGGACTATAGCCTACCAGATTCTTCTATCCGGGAGATCTTCCTGACCCAGAGATTTCCAGAGTCCCCTGTATTGGCAGGCAGATTCTTTACCATATCACTACCTGGGAAGCTGTAGGGATCATCAGATTTGCATGGTTGTAGAGTTCCTGATGCTGTCAGTTAATGTCCTTCTAGGAATGTATGGTTTTGCAAAGACCACAAGAAAAGGTTTTTTTTCCAATTTTATGACACATGAAAAATGTCTAAGTCTATTTTTAAAAACATTTTAAGTTAACTCAATCAGCTAAATTGTGCATAACTGTCTCATTTCTGAGACAGTAGGGACACTGGTTTTTACTCAGTAGCATGGTTTTCAAATCTGTTTAAGCCTAAAGACCCCCTAGGATACTTGTTAAAAATATACATTTTTGAGCACTGCCCTGGATCTATGGAACCAAATGTTAAAAGAAACACTTAATCATGGACATTTTTAAAAATTTCCCAGATGATGCTTATGTCAGGCAAATTTGGGATACCCATCCTATCTGCCTAGATTTCATATTGAAATACCAAATGCCCAAGAATAAAGAGAAGAATCTATACTATAAAGGCCTCAAGACACAATGATCACTTTCCTTAGAAACTTTCTGAGTTCTGGTATATAGATTTAGATAACCAGTTGCTGGTATTCAATTTGAACATGCACAAACATAAGTACCTAAATTTTTTTAAAAAAAAGGTCTCAAAAGCACTAGGGAAGTATATAAGGTCGAAACTGTCAAACATAGCAGTCAAAAAATTGCTTAATGATGTGAAATGAAAGAGAAAAAAATTTAAACACACAACAATTTCTAATTATCCAGAACTCTTCAGCATTTTATTAGGCTCCATCTCAATGCAGTGAATTTAATAGGTAATAAAGATATGCACCAAAGTAAAGTTCAGAACTTTGCTTTGCAGTTCATATCTGCCAAGTCTTCTGGCAGATATTTGTGTAGACATCCGTGCCTACCAGAATGCAAGAGTGCAACTTCTAAAGATAAAAGCTCGTAATTCACTTTGAGAAAGAAGGATTTATGCAGTTATAAAAACATAGTACTTTCTCTTTTTACTCTGTATTGAAAATAATATTCATTTTGAACTCAATACATATCAAAAAGTAAAGTAACATGAAAATTATTTCACTTTCACCTTTTGATTAAGAAAACTCCCAACTTCCCCACACACCTCAATGATTAATAACTGATTTTTTAAATTGAGAATATGAAGTCATTCAGGCTCCCTAGGTACTAGTTTCAAAAAGTAATGTTTTAGGAATGGTTTTGCAAAGACCACAAGAAAAGGTTTTTTTTCCAATTTTATGACACATGAAAAATGTCTAAGTCTATTTTTAAAAACATTTTAAGTTAACTCAATCAGCTAAATTGTGCATAACTGTCTCATTTCTGAGACAGTAGGGACACTGGTTTTTACTCAGTAGCATGGTTTTCAAATCTGTTTAAGCCTAAAGACCCCCTAGGATACTTGTTAAAAATATACATTTTTGAGCACTGCCCTGGATCTATGGAACCAAATGTTAAAAGAAACACTTAATCATGGACATTTTTAAAAATTTCCCAGATGATGCTTATGTCAGGCAAATTTGGGATACCCATCCTATCTGCCTAGATTTCATATTGAAATACCAAATGCCCAAGAATAAAGAGAAGAATCTATACTATAAAGGCCTCAAGACACAATGATCACTTTCCTTAGAAACTTTCTGAGTTCTGGTATATAGATTTAGATAACCAGTTGCTGGTATTCAATTTGAACATGCACAAACATAAGTACCTAAATTTTTTTAAAAAAAAGGTCTCAAAAGCACTAGGGAAGTATATAAGGTCGAAACTGTCAAACATAGCAGTCAAAAAATTGCTTAATGATGTGAAATGAAAGAGAAAAAAATTTAAACACACAACAATTTCTAATTATCCAGAACTCTTCAGCATTTTATTAGGCTCCATCTCAATGCAGTGAATTTAATAGGTAATAAAGATATGCACCAAAGTAAAGTTCAGAACTTTGCTTTGCAGTTCATATCTGCCAAGTCTTCTGGCAGATATTTGTGTAGACATCCGTGCCTACCAGAATGCAAGAGTGCAACTTCTAAAGATAAAAGCTCGTAATTCACTTTGAGAAAGAAGGATTTATGCAGTTATAAAAACATAGTACTTTCTCTTTTTACTCTGTATTGAAAATAATATTCATTTTGAACTCAATACATATCAAAAAGTAAAGTAACATGAAAATTATTTCACTTTCACCTTTTGATTAAGAAAACTCCCAACTTCCCCACACACCTCAATGATTAATAACTGATTTTTTAAATTGAGAATATGAAGTCATTCAGGCTCCCTAGGTACTAGTTTCAAAAACAAGTAAGTGGAGGAAAAAAGCATTAGTTCAGTTTGTTCAAACTCTGTGTAATAATATAAGCTCTTCTAATGCAATACTTCTTATAGGTCAAAGGTCCTTTCCCATCCCCTGTGTCCACCAAACACACCTACAGTTGACATAGTAGAGTGAAGATGAGCAGATTTTTGTTGCATCATGCTATTACTGTTTTCAATATTTTTCCCAGGATATTCTTCTGAATAAGTATGACTACCTCTAACCATAGTAAAACACTATGCCAAAAAGATAATGATATTTAATAAATCATTGGCTTCATATCACCTTCTTACAAAGAAATTGAGGCACAATTGGGTGACTTGCACATGCCCACCAGTGCTGGACAAGGTTGTAGGATCAGTGAGGCTTGTGGATAACCCAGAAAGGCCCACTAACCATCAGAGAGAAAAGAGCAATGATTATAAATATTAGTTTTATCTATATATTCAATTAAATAATTGTCACTTCCATGAAACTGCACAAGGGAAAAACCATGATGAATAATTGAATGCAAAGGTAACAAAATGAAGTTTCCACCTCCAGAAATTTTAGTGACTTTGACTGCATTGGCAATCGTACCACACGTCTTTGCTTGCCCTTTCACTCAGCTTAAATGCCTCTAGGGGATTCTAATAGCTAGATGATATGTTTGCTTTGGAATCAGATACCTGGAACAGTTAGCAGATGACCTGAACACTCAGTGATAAATTCAACCTTGTCTGTTTGCTTATTCATTACCTCTATGTTTGATTGCACATTCCCCCTCAAAGACTGGCTTTAAAATTAAAAACTAGAGTCTGGAAAATTGTCCAGATGATGTTCATAGGTAAAAGTCAATGGCAGCATCTTAATTCTGTTTCCAAAGGTAGATAAAAAGGAGATGTAGCTGCCTATCCACTTTTTTTTTTTTTCTCTTTCCCTCTAGACAGAAAGGACACCCAGAGCTCCAGAGGGCCTCGTTGTGAATGTAAGGCTTAAACCACCCCACTTGCTCCAGGCTACGTCTGCCTCCATCTCATTTTTCTGGATTTGGCTATAGGAGAGTGGGAAGAGGGATCAGACAGCTTAGTCTTCATCAGCTCACACCTCCCTATTCCCCACCGCAACCAGGCCACTGGTGTGAGCCAGGCGATATTTTAAAACCCAGTGAGAATTTATAGACAAGAGCGTAATTTCTTTTGGACTCCCAAGTAAAACAAACTCCAACTGTAAACAGTGCTGTGTATGGAGACATCACATCACTAGGGCAAGAGAAGATTGAGTCAGAGCCTGCATGTCACAGCACTAGGATAGGGAAATTTGAAGCAGACCCAGCATCTTTTCATCCTTCTGTGGAGGGCAGAAAAGTCCAGCAAGTGGGAACCCTGCAGCCCCTGGGAAAGGGAAATCCACCCCGAGGACAAGCCTACAGGAAAAAGAAGCTCCCTTTCACTATTCAAGCATCAGACATCCATTTAGGACTGATCATGTAGGAATTGTCAGAAGGATAAAAATCAGTATAACATAGCATCTGGCCTTCAAGGAGTTTATAATCTCCATGAGTAGATGAGATTTAAGCAGGAGAAAGTCTTCACCAAAAAGACCAATACACAAAATGTGCACAACTTAAGTATAACTAATAGCAAGAAGTACCGCCAGTAGGATTCTGAGAAAAGTGAGACCACAGGCTCCCAAGATGGCTGCAAAAGGCACAGACCATAGCTTGTGAGCAGTTGAAGATCTGAAGAATTCTGGGGGTGGGACAATAATTATTTCTGATGTTAAGAATCTACCCAGGGCTTCCCTGGTGGTCCAGTGAATAAAGAGTCTGCCTTGCAGTGCAGGGGGCACCAGTTCCGTTCCTGGCCCTGGAAGATCTCACATGCTGCTGAGCAGCTGGATGGGTGTGTCCAGTTGCAAACAGGAGCTCTGGAGTACATGCACCCACAGCTGGGGCTCTGCAACGAGAGAGGCCACTACTATGGGAGGCACACATAGGCCAAGGAATAAAAATTGGTTGAAAATAAATGGATAAAAAAATCAATAAAAGAGGCCAAAATTAAAAAAAAAAAATAGAACCTACCCAACATCTCGTTGTTCCTGACTCTCTTTCATTCATTTAAATTACTCTCTAACCAATGATAACTTGGCAGATGAGATCATCACCATAGAGGAAGTGCCAACAGAAATAAATATCAAAAGGTGTTTTTTCTTCCTTTTGTTGGGTTTTTGATTTGTTTAGTTTGACCTATTCCTTCCCTGTAGAAATGTTTCAGACTAAAGTTGCTGCCTTCTCTCAGAAGGATGAGGCAGGGGGTGTTTTAAAAAATCTCTGAACACACTGAATAATTATGCTCTGTTTTTCTTTGTATATCACTCCTTTATTATAGTACTGGAAGTTCTAACAAGTCAGTGCAGATTCACAAAAGCAAAGTTAATAAAGAAGTGAAGGCCATTTTTTAAAAATACTTCTTTTGTTATGTCTAACTGTTTTAGCCCAAACTTTCTGCACAATTCTATGCTCGTTACTATGATTTAATGTGTTCAGACAATTTATCCACCATACCTTTCAGCGCTGGTGGGAATGTCTCTTTAATGCTTTGTAAGATAGAAACCTACACTTTTGGAGCTGTCTACAATGCATGGGTCATTAAAGTCATTTCAGTGCCCGTCATGGACATATGAGAACTGATGTACCATGATAAAAAAGAGAGGGAGAGAGAGAGAGAAAGGAGGAACAAAACAGTGAAGGATGGAGAGAAAAAGAGAGAGAGAGGGATGGAAAGAATGAAGGGAGGAAAGAAAATAGAGAAAGAGAGAAAGCAAGAGAGAAAAGAACAGTAAGTATATGTTGTTTCAGAACTCTGTCTTGGCTTGCCACAGTGCTCTTTCCCTTGACTGAAATAATAATGCAATAAACTTAGAACATCAGTTACCTCAACAAGCCTCCCACCCACACAATCTTACCACTTAAAGGTCTTGCTCATTTTTCTTGTTACATGATGATGATCAGTCTCTTAGTCAAGTCTCAGTTTGACTGAGCTATTGCCATCAGCTACTAGTTGGTCAACCTCTATCCCACTAAACAGAAACTATGAAATGACCCTAAACACTCCGGTGACTTTTGCCGCTCTCACAGGTTCAACTGGACAAGCCAGCTGGTCATCTGCCTGAGACTGAGGGACCTTCCAGGGCCATAGACTCTTTCTTTGTCTTTCCTTTCTTTTTTTATTTTATTTTTACAGGGTTTTGTTGTCTACTGCCACACATTGACCTGAATCCTCCATAGGTATTTCTTGGGATATGTTCTCAGTTTAGCATTTCACCCACTAAGGCATACTTTTCACCACATTCAAAAGGTGTTTTTCTTCCTTTTGTTGGGTTTTGATTTGTTTAGTTTGACCTATTCCTTCCCTGTAGAAATGTTTCAGACTAAAGTTGCTGCCTTCTCTCAGAAGGATGAGGCAGGGGGTGTTTTAAAAAATCTCTGAACACACTGAATAATTATGCTCTGTTTTTCTTTGTATATCACTCCTTTATTATAGTACTGGAAGTTCTAACAAGTCAGTGCAGATTCACAAAAGCAAAGTTAATAAAGAAGTGAAGGCCATTTTTTAAAAATACTTCTTTTGTTATGTCTAACTGTTTTAGCCCAAACTTTCTGCACAATTCTATGCTCGTTACTATGATTTAATGTGTTCAGACAATTTATCCACCATACCTTTCAGCGCTGGTGGGAATGTCTCTTTAATGCTTTGTAAGATAGAAACCTACACTTTTGGAGCTGTCTACAATGCATGGGTCATTAAAGTCATTTCAGTGCCCGTCATGGACATATGAGAACTGATGTACCATGATAAAAAAGAGAGGGAGAGAGAGAGAGAAAGGAGGAACAAAACAGTGAAGGATGGAGAGAAAAAGAGAGAGAGGGATGGAAAGAATGAAGGGAGGAAAGAAAATAGAGAAAGAGAGAAAGCAAGAGAGAAAAGAACAGTAAGTATATGTTGTTTCAGAACTCTGTCTTGGCTTGCCACAGTGCTCTTTCCCTTGACTGAAATAATAATGCAATAAACTTAGAACATCAGTTACCTCAACAAGCCTCCCACCCACACAATCTTACCACTTAAAGGTCTTGCTCATTTTTCTTGTTACATGATGATGATCAGTCTCTTAGTCAAGTCTCAGTTTGACTGAGCTATTGCCATCAGCTACTAGTTGGTCAACCTCTATCCCACTAAACAGAAACTATGAAATGACCCTAAACACTCCGGTGACTTTTGCCGCTCTCACAGGTTCAACTGGACAAGCCAGCTGGTCATCTGCCTGAGACTGAGGGACCTTCCAGGGCCATAGACTCTTTCTTTGTCTTTCCTTTCTTTTTTTATTTTATTTTTACAGGGTTTTGTTGTCTACTGCCACACATTGACCTGAATCCTCCATAGGTATTTCTTGGGATATGTTCTCAGTTTAGCATTTCACCCACTAAGGCATGCACCAAAATATATGTTATTTTTTCACTTACATTTACATTAGTAAGCAGGACATTCAAGTAACTTGTAAAGAAATGACGAGCCAAAACCATGCCTGAAAATAGAAATGATAATAATAACTGACACTAATATTTTGCTTACTACATGCCAAACAGTTCTGAGAATCTTGCCCAGATGGACTTGCCATAAATCCCTAAGCTGGGTTCTATAATTATCCTCATTTTATAGATCAGCCCATTAAGACACAGAAGAGTCTATTGTTTGCTTATGGTCACACAGCAGGCAAGTGACAAAGTCAGAACTGAGAGCCAAGTAGCTTTATTCTAGATCTAAATTCTTAATTCTATTGTTCAGCTGAAAACAATGCAGCAGAATTGCTTAATAATGTCCATTCAAGTCAGCATACTTGTAAAATATGATCCAGGCAAAATCTGCAACTGTGAGAAGTCATGGGAAAAATGACAAATGGAGTTGAGAAGTGATTCCCCCAAATTCATCATTAAATTCTGCAAATCTAAATTCATGGATCAACTTTTCTGTATCTGAAGCCACTTATGAATAAATATGTTAAATATTCAAAAAGGATGGAGCCCGGTTTCCTCATCCAGGTCAAGCAAGTAGCTATCTGCCTCATAGGGCTATTGTGAGGATTAAGATAATGTGTGCAACTCTGCCAGCACAGAGGCTAATCCAGGACAGATGATTGAAAAGGGAAAGCTACTATTTATATCTGTTATCAAATATTTTCCATGCCTTCCTCATTATCAGATCCATCTTGCACTTAGGCATCTACTCTCGCTACAGAAAGCAAATCCAAGTTCCCACTCATCCATCAAAACAAACCATGATGCTGTGAAGTGACACCTTGAACAGAGCTCCAGTTGGGAAATAGCAAGTACATAAACTAGTACTCCCTGGACGTAATCATCAGCTTTCAAAGGAAGCATTTATAGGTGATGGCTGAAGTTGTTTTAGAAAGATCTGTTAGAGCAGATACAAAGATGGAAACTCGGATTAGGCATGCTCATTGAAAGAAGAAAGTTACAGCCATGTAGCCATAATGAGATAAGAGTCATCCAAATACATTTATGATTCAGTAACAAAACTCCATGTGTTTTGAAAACTCATGAGAGCAACGTTTTACTGTGTGTTCTTCCCCTCAGCATACCTCCTCCCATCAGAGAAGGAGAGTAGGCAGTCAAAGCATGAGAAGGAGTTTGGTTCTTTCTTTGAATGGAAAGAAGCTGGGTTTAGGGCTATCAGTCACATCTCCAGGTGTTTGTCCCACTGGCTCCTAGCTTTGTTCCTCTGCTTCTGAGATAAAGTTGGAGTCCCGTTCTCCATGGTCACTGGGTTCCAGGAGCAAGTCAAGAGGCTATTTCTAGTACCATGTTATGGAGAACGCAAATAGGAAAGTGTTATGCCCGATTTAACCCTTACATCCTGATTTCTGGCCACTGTGACCATTTCCAAGACTGAGAGAGAGGAGTTTCATTGAGTAGTTGTGACTAATTCAAAATTAGTAGGCAGGGCGTGCACATGTGTGTTTTTGTCTTTGTTTGTGTGCTTGAATCTGTATGTAGCTATATATTGTATGTCTGCTCAGTCGTGCCTGACTCACCCATGACCGTATAGACTTATGAATAAATATGTTAAATATTCAAAAAGGATGGAGCCCGGTTTCCTCATCCAGGTCAAGCAAGTAGCTATCTGCCTCATAGGGCTATTGTGAGGATTAAGATAATGTGTGCAACTCTGCCAGCACAGAGGCTAATCCAGGACAGATGATTGAAAAGGGAAAGCTACTATTTATATCTGTTATCAAATATTTTCCATGCCTTCCTCATTATCAGATCCATCTTGCACTTAGGCATCTACTCTCGCTACAGAAAGCAAATCCAAGTTCCCACTCATCCATCAAAACAAACCATGATGCTGTGAAGTGACACCTTGAACAGAGCTCCAGTTGGGAAATAGCAAGTACATAAACTAGTACTCCCTGGACGTAATCATCAGCTTTCAAAGGAAGCATTTATAGGTGATGGCTGAAGTTGTTTTAGAAAGATCTGTTAGAGCAGATACAAAGATGGAAACTCGGATTAGGCATGCTCATTGAAAGAAGAAAGTTACAGCCATGTAGCCATAATGAGATAAGAGTCATCCAAATACATTTATGATTCAGTAACAAAACTCCATGTGTTTTGAAAACTCATGAGAGCAACGTTTTACTGTGTGTTCTTCCCCTCAGCATACCTCCTCCCATCAGAGAAGGAGAGTAGGCAGTCAAAGCATGAGAAGGAGTTTGGTTCTTTCTTTGAATGGAAAGAAGCTGGGTTTAGGGCTATCAGTCACATCTCCAGGTGTTTGTCCCACTGGCTCCTAGCTTTGTTCCTCTGCTTCTGAGATAAAGTTGGAGTCCCGTTCTCCATGGTCACTGGGTTCCAGGAGCAAGTCAAGAGGCTATTTCTAGTACCATGTTATGGAGAACGCAAATAGGAAAGTGTTATGCCCGATTTAACCCTTACATCCTGATTTCTGGCCACTGTGACCATTTCCAAGACTGAGAGAGAGGAGTTTCATTGAGTAGTTGTGACTAATTCAAAATTAGTAGGCAGGGCGTGCACATGTGTGTTTTTGTCTTTGTTTGTGTGCTTGAATCTGTATGTAGCTATATATTGTATGTCTGCTCAGTCGTGCCTGACTCACCCATGACCGTATAGACTCTAGCCCTCCAGGCTCCTCTGTCCACAGAATTTTTCAGGTAAGAATACTGGAGTGGGTTGCCAATCCTTCCTCCAGAGGATCTTCCTGACCCAGGGGTCAAATCCACATCTTCTGCATTCGCAGACAGATTCTTTACCTAGCACCACTGGGGCAATCCTTGTGTCTGCATGTGCCTGTGTCCAAATATATGTGTGTCCATCTATGTCTGACTGAGGAAGTGTTTGTCTATACTTACACCCATTGGTCTGTCTGTCTCTTTGTAAGTTGTGTGTTTGTGTTCATGTATATCATACAACGTGACTCTACATGTATCTATATGTTTATGTGCTTGCATTCTTATACATATCTCTATGTGTATGTGTGAGCAGGTATGTCTATGGGGCTGTGCCTAGGTTTTATAAGGAAATGAACACAAATGCTTTCTAAGAAGCAAAGCTTCTTTTTAAGGGATCTGCCCTCAATGCACATTTGAGCTCTGTGTTGGGTACGAATATCACCTGAGCAAAGTAGAAAATGAGGGGAGACAATAGATGTACCATAAATAAAATAGACAAGAATCCATTCCCTGATGCTTCTGTGGTGGTGCCCGACCCATGCTACTACCAACCACGTAGAATTGACCACTTCCTGGCACTTTTTAATGAATGTATCTATTTTTGGCTGCACTGAGTCTTCATTGTGGCTTGCAGGCTTCTCATTGTGATAACTTCTCTTGTGGTGGAGTAAGGGGTCTAGGGCCTGAGGTCTCCATAGCTGTGATGCATGGGCTTAGTTGCCCCATGACATGTAGGATCTTTCTGAACCAGAGATCAAACTTATGCCCCCCGCGTTTGTAGGTAGATTCCTAACTACTGGACCACCAGGGAAGCCCATACTTGCACACTTTAGAAGTGACATGCCAAAAAGAGCTTATCACTGGAGCCACAGGAGTTCCCTTTTAAGAAAGGCAATACTCCAGGAGGACAGAAGAAAATCTTTCCATCTCCCTCTTAAAACATATAATATATGACAGGCCCTCAGACCAAGCAAAGATCTATATTCATTAACTCGGATAAATAATTTGAGGCAGGGCGTGCACATGTGTGTTTTGTCTTTGTTTGTGTGCTTGAATCTGTAGCTATATATTGTATGTCTGCTCAGTCGTGCCTGACTCACCCATGACCGTATAGACTCTAGCCCTCCAGGCTCCTCTGTCCACAGAATTTTTCAGGTAAGAATACTGGAGTGGGTTGCCAATCCTTCCTCCAGAGGATCTTCCTGACCCAGGGGTCAAATCCACATCTTCTGCATTCGCAGACAGATTCTTTACCTAGCACCACTGGGGCAATCCTTGTGTCTGCATGTGCCTGTGTCCAAATATATGTGTGTCCATCTATGTCTGACTGAGGAAGTGTTTGTCTATACTTACACCCATTGGTCTGTCTGTCTCTTTGTAAGTTGTGTGTTTGTGTTCATGTATATCATACAACGTGACTCTACATGTATCTATATGTTTATGTGCTTGCATTCTTATACATATCTCTATGTGTATGTGTGAGCAGGTATGTCTATGGGGCTGTGCCTAGGTTTTATAAGGAAATGAACACAAATGCTTTCTAAGAAGCAAAGCTTCTTTTTAAGGGATCTGCCCTCAATGCACATTTGAGCTCTGTGTTGGGTACGAATATCACCTGAGCAAAGTAGAAAATGAGGGGAGACAATAGATGTACCATAAATAAAATAGACAAGAATCCATTCCCTGATGCTTCTGTGGTGGTGCCCGACCCATGCTACTACCAACCACGTAGAATTGACCACTTCCTGGCACTTTTTAATGAATGTATCTATTTTTGGCTGCACTGAGTCTTCATTGTGGCTTGCAGGCTTCTCATTGTGATAACTTCTCTTGTGGTGGAGTAAGGGGTCTAGGGCCTGAGGTCTCCATAGCTGTGATGCATGGGCTTAGTTGCCCCATGACATGTAGGATCTTTCTGAACCAGAGATCAAACTTATGCCCCCTGCGTTTGTAGGTAGATTCCTAACTACTGGACCACCAGGGAAGCCCATACTTGCACACTTTAGAAGTGACATGCCAAAAAGAGCTTATCACTGGAGCCACAGGAGTTCCCTTTTAAGAAAGGCAATACTCCAGGAGGACAGAAGAAAATCTTTCCATCTCCCTCTTAAAACATATAATATATGACAGGCCCTCAGACCAAGCAAAGATCTATATTCATTAACTCGGTGATTAAAGAAGAGGTTTCACTGACTTTAATCCCCAACGCTGGCATTATTTCCTTAATCAAGTGAACATTTTCTAATGTAAACAATGATATCTGAGATTGCAAATACCAAACACATGAGTCCTACATACATCCTAAAGTTGACCAAAGAAATATTCTACTGGAAACCTTGGCAAAATTTGAACACTGTTAAATGAAGAGGAAACGGATATACATGCCAGGAATGTAAAATATTGATTTGACAGCATGAAGCCCTTTGGAGGTGTTAACTTAAGTCTGTTTTTCTTCAAGAGCAGCGACCATCCTATGCAATAAGTATCTTCCAAGCTATGGATAAAAACTCCTGAAGAAATGTATATGGGAGTTTACTGCCAGTTACTTTTACAAATAAGATTTAATTGGGCACAATAAGCCTGATAACTCATAAGATAACTGTTGATCATCTCAGGGGAGAAAGATGACCCTGATGTGAATACTGCCTTTAGTTTTGGGAATATGCTAAAAGAAATGAGGAAACACCTTAAGAGGCCTCTGATCACAAAGCATTGGGAAAGACTGGAAGGGCTTAAATTAGCCACTGATTGGCTTTGGGTTGGACATACCTTCTTAAAATACATTTGAATTTACCAGGTTGATGAACACTTTTACAGGTCAGTTTTGGTCTCTTGTGAAACTGATACTCAAGGTGGTTTCCCCAAAATGTTCCCTGATCATTATCCTCAGGGTAATCCTGCCAAAGAGCAGAGTTCTAAAGAGCCCAAATCCCATCCCATCGCTACACCTGTGCTGAAAATCATCACAAGGTGGTGTAAAGAGGAGATGAAAGAAAACAGTGATAGGAAAGTTCACCTTGGAAAGATTTATAAGCCAGAATGACCATGTGTGTGTGTGTGTGTGTGTGTGTGTCTGGACTCTGGACTCAGATATCAGGGCACATTTTACACACACTGTCCTAATATTACAAGGCTTTAATTCTAACCTCTTCCTTTTGCTGATTTCCTGATTGCGTCCAGACAAGTCATTTCAAGTGGCCTCATAACCTTAAGGGCTCTTCTTGGTCAAGTTATGTTAACTTTAATCCTTCCTCAACCACTTAATAGCTGTGTAACTTTGGACAAATTATTTAACCTTCATATCTTTGTATTCTTATCTGTAGAAGGAAGATAATCATAGTGTCTGGTTTATACAACTGTGATGAAAGACAAAAATGTAAAATACTGTTTCAAGCATTCTAAGTCCTCAATAAATATTAGCCATTGTTAATAGCTCTGATTCACAGTTTTCTCATGTAGAATAGGGCAGGCTTAGAAGAAGTGTCTGAAAGAATTTTTTTAATGTTTATTTATTTGTTTATTTTTGGCTGCACTGGTTCTTCATTACTCTGCACAGGCTTTCTCTAGTTGTACAGAGTAGGGGCTACTCTCTAGTTGCATGCCTCTGGCTTCTCATTACAGTGACTTCTCTTGTCAAGCATGGAAAAAACCCTGAAGAAATGTAGTTTTGGGAATAATGCTATAACTCATAAGATAACTGTTGATCATCTCAGGGGAGAAAGATGACCCTGATGTGAATACTGCCTTTAGTTTTGGGAATATGCTAAAAGAAATGAGGAAACACCTTAAGAGGCCTCTGATCACAAAGCATTGGGAAAGACTGGAAGGGCTTAAATTAGCCACTGATTGGCTTTGGGTTGGACATACCTTCTTAAAATACATTTGAATTTACCAGGTTGATGAACACTTTTACAGGTCAGTTTTGGTCTCTTGTGAAACTGATACTCAAGGTGGTTTCCCCAAAATGTTCCCTGATCATTATCCTCAGGGTAATCCTGCCAAAGAGCAGAGTTCTAAAGAGCCCAAATCCCATCCCATCGCTACACCTGTGCTGAAAATCATCACAAGGTGGTGTAAAGAGGAGATGAAAGAAAACAGTGATAGGAAAGTTCACCTTGGAAAGATTTATAAGCCAGAATGACCATGTGTGTGTGTGTGTGTGTGTGTGTGTCTGGACTCTGGACTCAGATATCAGGGCACATTTTACACACACTGTCCTAATATTACAAGGCTTTAATTCTAACCTCTTCCTTTTGCTGATTTCCTGATTGCGTCCAGACAAGTCATTTCAAGTGGCCTCATAACCTTAAGGGCTCTTCTTGGTCAAGTTATGTTAACTTTAATCCTTCCTCAACCACTTAATAGCTGTGTAACTTTGGACAAATTATTTAACCTTCATATCTTTGTATTCTTATCTGTAGAAGGAAGATAATCATAGTGTCTGGTTTATACAACTGTGATGAAAGACAAAAATGTAAAATACTGTTTCAA
This sequence comes from Tragulus kanchil, assembly GCA_022376925.1. Taxonomy (NCBI): domain Eukaryota; kingdom Metazoa; phylum Chordata; class Mammalia; order Artiodactyla; family Tragulidae; genus Tragulus; species Tragulus kanchil. The sequence continues at coordinate 71,914,251 of JAIOJX010000031.1, forward strand.
GCATTCTAAGTCCTCAATAAATATTAGCCATTGTTAATAGCTCTGATTCACAGTTTTCTCATGTAGAATAGGGCAGGCTTAGAAGAAGTGTCTGAAAGAATTTTTTTAATGTTTATTTATTTGTTTATTTTTGGCTGCACTGGTTCTTCATTACTCTGCACAGGCTTTCTCTAGTTGTACAGAGTAGGGGCTACTCTCTAGTTGCATGCCTCTGGCTTCTCATTACAGTGACTTCTCTTGCGGAGCACGGGCTTTAGGGCATTCGGGCTCAGTAACTGTGGCTCATGGGCTTAGTTGATCCATTGCAGGTGGGATCCTCCTGGACTAGGGATCAAACTCACATTCCCTGCATTAGCAGACAGATTCTTAACCTCTGGATCACCAGAGAAGTCCCAACCAAATGAATTCTTTCAGTCTATCTTCAGGAGAACCATCATTTGGGATACAGTTAATATCCCATCCTCCACAAACCTCTGTAGCCACAAGAAATTCCAATCAGATTTTATTTTCATCTGCCATACTGTCAGTCGGTCACTCATGCCTTATTGAGTCCTATTTTATATGCAGTTCTGACAGCTGTGTTTATCTGATTTCTCAGAGTACAGCAAGTTGGAAGCCCAGTTTAGGAAGGAGAAAGAATATTGGCGGAAAAAAAGCCTCGTAGGCAAGGGTGATTGCACACATTTTGACCCTGAGAGTAAGCCACTATGATCAAAAAATGAAGCAGGTAAACACCATGATTTCAAGTTATGTAAAATGGTTGAATCCCATTTAGTAAGTTGGTCAAGGCAGCTACCAATTTTAGAAATATTTCTATGCAAAGGATTATTATATTATAGGCTTGGGGATGATCAGTTGTCCTCATAGGCAGAAGGTCAACGCTTATCACTGAGGCCTTGCCTCAGAGTTCCTGGCCCTGTGCTGTTCCTCCTGGTTTGGCAGATCCAGAACCAGAGTGGAGGTAGGACTATACAGAACTGCTTTTGTCTCTCAGGGGTAGCTGGTCAGAGGATGAGAGCATTTGGGCCACGTGTTCAGGCACTTCAAGACTGTTCTTATTAAAATCTAGTGTCTGGTTTATACAACTGTGATGAAAGACAAAATGTAAAATACTGTTTCAAGCATTCTAAGTCCTCAATAAATATTAGCCATTGTTAATAGCTCTGATTCACAGTTTTCTCATGTAGAATAGGGCAGGCTTAGAAGAAGTGTCTGAAAGAATTTTTTTAATGTTTATTTATTTGTTTATTTTTGGCTGCACTGGTTCTTCATTACTCTGCACAGGCTTTCTCTAGTTGTACAGAGTAGGGGCTACTCTCTAGTTGCATGCCTCTGGCTTCTCATTACAGTGACTTCTCTTGCGGAGCACGGGCTTTAGGGCATTCGGGCTCAGTAACTGTGGCTCATGGGCTTAGTTGATCCATTGCAGGTGGGATCCTCCTGGACTAGGGATCAAACTCACATTCCCTGCATTAGCAGACAGATTCTTAACCTCTGGATCACCAGAGAAGTCCCAACCAAATGAATTCTTTCAGTCTATCTTCAGGAGAACCATCATTTGGGATACAGTTAATATCCCATCCTCCACAAACCTCTGTAGCCACAAGAAATTCCAATCAGATTTTATTTTCATCTGCCATACTGTCAGTCGGTCACTCATGCCTTATTGAGTCCTATTTTATATGCAGTTCTGACAGCTGTGTTTATCTGATTTCTCAGAGTACAGCAAGTTGGAAGCCCAGTTTAGGAAGGAGAAAGAATATTGGCGGAAAAAAAGCCTCGTAGGCAAGGGTGATTGCACACATTTTGACCCTGAGAGTAAGCCACTATGATCAAAAAATGAAGCAGGTAAACACCATGATTTCAAGTTATGTAAAATGGTTGAATCCCATTTAGTAAGTTGGTCAAGGCAGCTACCAATTTTAGAAATATTTCTATGCAAAGGATTATTATATTATAGGCTTGGGGATGATCAGTTGTCCTCATAGGCAGAAGGTCAACGCTTATCACTGAGGCCTTGCCTCAGAGTTCCTGGCCCTGTGCTGTTCCTCCTGGTTTGGCAGATCCAGAACCAGAGTGGAGGTAGGACTATACAGAACTGCTTTTGTCTCTCAGGGGTAGCTGGTCAGAGGATGAGAGCATTTGGGCCACGTGTTCAGCATGAGCTCTCCTGTGTAATCCTGACTTCAAAGTCCACTGCACACACTTTCACATATTTTCACTTGGTGGCTCACTCTAGTAACGAGTTCTTCCCTGGAATCTAATATTCCCTGGCTCATTTTTGAACCACACAAGTAATATATTCAGAATTAGGAGCCAAGAAGACCTCAGTGAGGTTTCAATCCTGCCTCTGACACTTGCCAGTTCCGCAGCTTTGGGCAAAATGCTTTCACCTCCCTACACATCATCATTGAATCTATAAAATGTAAGGAATAATGTGAAGAATGTGAAGAATAGTTTCCTCCCAGAAGCTACTGAAGAGAGTGAGATCCTAGAGTCAGAGCTCATGACCTGGGATACCTTGAGATGCGTTGGCCATACCTGATGCCCATTTAAGTTGCATCTAGAACCTCAGTGACTCTTCCTCAACCATAATTCATTACATCCTATTGGAGTATAGTGGGTGAATTATAGATGTTGAGCCAGAGAGACCTGGATTGGAACTCCCTTCCACTGTCTACTGTCTGTGTGACCATGGGCACATTAGGAAGGCTTTCCTAAGACTCAGCTTCCCCCATCTGTATATTGGAAAAGCATCATGTACCCACAAGACTTTTTAATGAGGTTTAGACAATACATTTAATTAACTTATCTTACTTCATAATGGCTCCAAAGCACAAGAGGTGGCAATTTGTACACTACAAACAGAAGTTGTAAAGTGTTTCCTTTAGGTGAAAAGATGAAAGTTCTTGATGTAATAAGGAAGAAAAAATACCGTATACTGAGGTCAACCATAAGAATAAATCTTCTATCCTTGAAATTGTGAAGAAGGAAAGAGAAATCTGTATTAGTTTTGCCATCCCAGTCCCAAATTTTAAAAGTTATGACCACAGGGCACAGTAAGCATTATTAAATAGGAAAAGGCAATGAATTTATACGATAATGTATTTTGAAAGAGATGACCCACATTCAAATAATTTTTATTACAGTGTATTATTATAATTGCTCTATTTTGTTATGTTGTTGTTTATCTTTTAATGTGCCTAATTTATATAGTTAACTTTATCATAGGAATATAGATAGGAAAGATAGCTTACATAAGATTTGGTACTACCAGCAGTCTCAGGCATTCACTAGGTCTTGGAACTCACCCCTACTTTCGTGGAGAAAGGGGGAGGAACGCTGTACATGACAATATGCTTGGAACTTATTCTCACGTGGAAAAAAAAAGGTAGGACGCTGTACAGACCAAAACCTCAGTGAGGTTTCAATCCTGCCTCTGACACTTGCCAGTCGCAGCTTTGGGCAAAATGCTTTCACCTCCCTACACATCATCATTGAATCTATAAAATGTAAGGAATAATGTGAAGAATGTGAAGAATAGTTTCCTCCCAGAAGCTACTGAAGAGAGTGAGATCCTAGAGTCAGAGCTCATGACCTGGGATACCTTGAGATGCGTTGGCCATACCTGATGCCCATTTAAGTTGCATCTAGAACCTCAGTGACTCTTCCTCAACCATAATTCATTACATCCTATTGGAGTATAGTGGGTGAATTATAGATGTTGAGCCAGAGAGACCTGGATTGGAACTCCCTTCCACTGTCTACTGTCTGTGTGACCATGGGCACATTAGGAAGGCTTTCCTAAGACTCAGCTTCCCCCATCTGTATATTGGAAAAGCATCATGTACCCACAAGACTTTTTAATGAGGTTTAGACAATACATTTAATTAACTTATCTTACTTCATAATGGCTCCAAAGCACAAGAGGTGGCAATTTGTACACTACAAACAGAAGTTGTAAAGTGTTTCCTTTAGGTGAAAAGATGAAAGTTCTTGATGTAATAAGGAAGAAAAAATACCGTATACTGAGGTCAACCATAAGAATAAATCTTCTATCCTTGAAATTGTGAAGAAGGAAAGAGAAATCTGTATTAGTTTTGCCATCCCAGTCCCAAATTTTAAAAGTTATGACCACAGGGCACAGTAAGCATTATTAAATAGGAAAAGGCAATGAATTTATACGATAATGTATTTTGAAAGAGATGACCCACATTCAAATAATTTTTATTACAGTGTATTATTATAATTGCTCTATTTTGTTATGTTGTTGTTTATCTTTTAATGTGCCTAATTTATATAGTTAACTTTATCATAGGAATATAGATAGGAAAGATAGCTTACATAAGATTTGGTACTACCAGCAGTCTCAGGCATTCACTAGGTCTTGGAACTCACCCCTACTTTCGTGGAGAAAGGGGGAGGAACGCTGTACATGACAATATGCTTGGAACTTATTCTCACAGCCAATAAAGATTCGTCATATTATCAACATACCAAGAAATATATGTCTTTTTTCAGACTTACCGCTTGCCAACTACAGTCAAAAGATGTTTATATAACTCAAGTCAAAAATCTTTTATTACCCTGTATTATATGACCCAGATTGGTTAAAAGAAAAAAAGTAAAGTAGTTTTAAAGGAACAGTTTCTCAAATTGGCTATTCTTGGATTTTAATTCTGCCTCATACTGGAGTTGAAAATAGTCCTTCCTCTTTACGAGTTCACAAGTGTCCCAGGAGTGAAAATTCCCTCTTCTGTGGAATCAGAGTATCAGACGTTTATACATGTAGATGGCTCATCGACTCTATTTACTTGCAAAAGAGCATCTGAGTCAGTTTCATCAGGTGATAGGGAGTTTTTCTCCTTTTAAAAAAATGCTTCGAGAGCACCTGTGGACTCATGAACTGTGTTTCCCAGCACACAACTCTGGTCCCAGCACAGATAACGCATTTTCCTCTTCACTGCTTAGAACATTCATCAGGATAGGAAGCTTCTGGTACGTCTTGAACATTATGTAATCATGTGTCAGTACAGAAGCTTTTAGCTTCTTGTCACTGTTCACATTAAGCCATCCTCAATGTTGTAATATCATTGATATCACCAAGAGATAATGCAGAGGTGTCCAGTGGCTATATAATTGTCAGAGGTTTAGAGACTGGAGTGATTGGTAAACATACAGCACTTTTTGTCATCTTTTCCTGATAGTGGTTTTGATAAGATTTAAAAGTAACTTTAGGTTTAGATTCCTTAAATACTGGTGTTTATTGGTTTGTTAGTTTGTTTGAAACAGGTGACCTAAGCTGTCAGATGTGCTGTCAGATGTGTGTGTGTATGTGTGTGTGTGCACAGTTATATCCAACTCCTTGCAACCCTGTAAACTATAGCCTGCCAAGCTCCTCTGTTTATGGAATTTTCCAGGCAAGAATACTGGAGTGGATTGAAGTTTCCTCCTCAAGGGTATCTTCCCAACCCAGGGATTGAATCCGTGTCTCTTGAGTCTCCTGTACTTGCAGGTGGGTGCTTTACCTTTTCCTTCTTCCCACACTAGTACCATGTGGGAAGCTGGATGTGCTAAATGTCTGTAATTAGCTGCCACAGACTTTTCATACTTTGTGACTTTATGGTCTATATTCAACATCCATTTTGTCTTGATTGAAGAGTTGCCAATTTTAATCCATCTGCCTGCAATGTGGGATATCTGGGTTTGATCCTCAGGTTGGGAAGATACCCTGGAGAAGGGACAGGCTACCTACTCTGTTATTCTTGCCTGCAGAATCCCCTGGCTCATTTGTAAGGTCACAAAGAGTCAGACACTACTGAGACTTGACCTATTGCTCCTTGATCCCAGCAATTGTAATGAGAGCTAACCTCATGGAAATTCTCAGGAAAGACTCAAGAAAAGTCTGAAAGCTGTGTCTCCATCAGCAGATAAAACACTTTTCAAATATCCTCGGTGAATTGCTTCTCAAAAAGTTTAATGATGGTAGAAAATTGCATGTTCATTTGATATTAAACTTTTATGGGTACTTAGAAGTGGTTGATCTCACATAGAGTCTGAAGCTTTTCCCAAACTGTAATTAGGAAACTGAACCCAAGTGACCCATTTGACCAAATTAATCAATTAGTGTGGTGGCATTTCATACATCTTTCACTGAATTAAATAGCAAAAATTTTAATGAGGCTGATAAAATAATTCAGGGGGAAAATCTTTACTGACTCTCTTATATTGACATTCCAAAAATTTCTGCCATCTGGCCCACTTGACCTCTACAAGATTTTCAACATGGCATCATTGCATAAACTACCTATTCCTGCCAACCTGGTCTATCCCCTTCCCCCATCTTTGCCCTTTGTCTACACTGTGTCCTGGCCCCAGGTGCCTTCTCTTTTGTCTCTGCTCACCTCCTAAGCTAGACTCAGGCACGTTTCCTCCTTGGCATTTTTTTTGCAAGTTGCTTTCTCTCTGAATTCCCCCAGAATCCTGATCATTCATTCAACACTTTGTAAATTCTCTTGGATTATGGCAACTATTTTGTGTATCTATTACCACTTAATTAACCAGGCACTTCTATTTTATATGCCTTAAGTAGATTTCCTGTTCCCAGAGATGATCTGTATCTTTAAGTCTGTTCAACTCTTTACATGGTGTCTTCTATGTGGTTGATTATTCTAGATAATCTAGATAGTATCACTGATCTATTGCAATCGTTTAATCTGAATATAAAGCTAGAACCAAGGACTGTTAGAAAGGGAAAGACTAGATATGTCTTCAAGAAAATTAAATATATCAAGGGAATATGTCATGCAAAGGTGGGCACAATAAAGGACATAACCCGCATAGACCTAAACAGAAGCAGAAGATATTAAGAAGAGGTGGAAAGAATACTCAGAAGAACTATACAAAAAAGATCTTAATGACCTGGATAACCATGATGGTATGATCATTCACCTACTGTCAGACATCCTGGAATGTGAAATCAAGTGTGCCTTAGGAAGCATTACTATAAACAAAGCTAGTGAAAGTGATGGAATAACAGCTGAACTATTTCAAATTCCAGAAAATGATGCTGTTAAAGTGCTGCAATCAATAAGCCAGCAAATTTGGAATACTCAGCAGTGGCCACAGGAAAAGGTCAGTTTTCTTTCCAATCCCAAAGGAGAGCAATACTGAAGAATGTTCAAACTACTGCACAACTGCACCCACTGCACATGCTAGCAAAGTCATGCTCAAAATCCACCAAGCTAGGCTTCAACAGTACAAGAACTTCCAGATTTACAAGCTGGATTTAGAAATGGCAAAGGAACCAGAGATCAAATTGCCAACATCCACTGGCTCATAGAAAAGGCAAGAGAATTCCAGAAAAACATCTACTTCTGCTTCATGGACTACACTAAAGCCTTTGATTGTTTGGATCATGACAAACTATGGAAAATTCCTGCCAACCTGGTCTATCCCCTTCCCCCATCTTTGCCCTTTGTCTACACTGTGTCCTGGCCCCAGGTGCCTTCTCTTTTGTCTCTGCTCACCTCCTAAGCTAGACTCAGGCACGTTTCCTCCTTGGCATTTTTTTTGCAAGTTGCTTTCTCTCTGAATTCCCCCAGAATCCTGATCATTCATTCAACACTTTGTAAATTCTCTTGGATTATGGCAACTATTTTGTGTATCTATTACCACTTAATTAACCAGGCACTTCTATTTTATATGCCTTAAGTAGATTTCCTGTTCCCAGAGATGATCTGTATCTTTAAGTCTGTTCAACTCTTTACATGGTGTCTTCTATGTGGTTGATTATTCTAGATAATCTAGATAGTATCACTGATCTATTGCAATCGTTTAATCTGAATATAAAGCTAGAACCAAGGACTGTTAGAAAGGGAAAGACTAGATATGTCTTCAAGAAAATTAAATATATCAAGGGAATATGTCATGCAAAGGTGGGCACAATAAAGGACATAACCCGCATAGACCTAAACAGAAGCAGAAGGTATTAAGAAGAGGTGGAAAGAATACACAGAAGAACTATACAGAAAAGATCTTAATGACCTGGATAACCATGGTGCTATGATCACTCACTTGGTCAGATATCCTGGAGTGTGAAATCAAGTGTGCCTTAGGAAGCATTACTATAAACAAAGCTAGTGAAAGTGATGGAATAACAGCTGAACTATTTCAAATTCCAGAAAATGATGCTGTTAAAGTGCTGCAATCAATAAGCCAGCAAATTTGGAATACTCAGCAGTGGCCACAGGAAAAGGTCAGTTTTCTTTCCAATCCCAAAGGAGAGCAATACTGAAGAATGTTCAAACTACTGCACAACTGCACCCACTGCACATGCTAGCAAAGTCATGCTCAAAATCCACCAAGCTAGGCTTCAACAGTACAAGAACTTCCAGATTTACAAGCTGGATTTAGAAATGGCAAAGGAACCAGAGATCAAATTGCCAACATCCACTGGCTCATAGAAAAGGCAAGAGAATTCCAGAAAAACATCTACTTCTGCTTCATGGACTACACTAAAGCCTTTGATTGTTTGGATCATGACAAACTATGGAAAATTCTGAAAGAGATGTGTCCAGACCACCTTACTTGCCTCCTAAGAATCTTGTATGCAGGACAAGAAGCAACAATTAGAACTGGACATGGAATAACAGACCAGTTTTAAATTAGGAAAGGAGTACATCAAGGCTGTATATTGTCAGCCTGCTTATTTAACTTATATGCAGAGTACATCATGCAAAATGCCAGTCTGGATGAAACACAAGCTGGAATCAAGGTTTCTAGGAGAAATACCAATAACCTCAGATGCGCAGATGACACCACCCTTATGAAAGAAAGTGAAGAGGAACGACAGCACCTCTTGATGAAAGTGAAAGAGGAGAGTGAAAAAGCTAGTTTAAAGCTCAATATTCAAAAAACTAAGATCATGGTATCTGGGTCCCATCATGCCATGGCAAATGCATGGGGAAACAATGGAAACAGTGACATACTTTATTTTCTTGGGCTCCAAAATCACCCCGGGGGTGACAGCAGCCATGAAATTAAAAGATGTTTCCTCCTTGGAAAAAAAGCTATGATAAACAAAGATGGCATATTTTAAAAGTAGAGGCTTCATTTTGCTGAAAAATTCTGTATAGTCAAAGTTATGGTTTTTCCAGTAGTCATGTATGTACGTGAGAACTGGACCATAAAGAAGGTTGATCACTGAAAAACTGATGCCTTTGAGCTATTGTGTTAGAGAAGACTCTTGAGAGTCCCTTGGCCTGCAAGGAAAACAAACCAGTCAATCCTAAAGAAAATCAACCCTGAATATTCACTGAAAGGACTGAGGCTGAAGCTGAAGTTGCAGCATTTTGGCTACCTGGTGTGAAGAGCTGACTCACTGGAAAAGACAGTGATAAATAGAAGGCAGAAGGAAAAGGGAATGACAGAGGACAAATTGGTTGGATGGCATCACTGACTCGATGGCCATGAATTTGAGCAAGCTCCAGTAGATGGTGAAGGACAGGGAAACCTCACATGCTGCAGTCTGTTGAATTGCAGAAAAGCCAAATACAACTGAGTAACTGAACTGAACTAAAGGACTGTTACAGAGAACATATTATAATCATATTGTGGCCCCCTTGCTATTGATCTCCAAATTTGCCACATACTAGATAGTGATTTATCTTGAACAAGTCAGTTTACCTACCTTGGCTTCAGTTATCTGGTGTGTAAAACTGAAATACTCTCTTACCTATTTCACTAGATTGACTGTAAGAGTCAAATGATGTAATGCCTTTCAAAGTGTTTGTACAAAGGCAGCTACCTTATGGGCATGAACGTCCACTGTTAAGCAAAAGAAACAAGACTTTTTTGGAGATCCTGTATCAAATCTAGAGGAGAAGTCCTAAAATGATCAGGACTGCTGTTCTTCTAAGGTAGATTGTGATCTCTGTTAAACAGTGCTGTAGGTCAGACAGTTATTCTCACTTTACAAATGAAAGTTTGAAGTTAGCTGGAAGCACATAATGGTCTTAAAATTAATGAAACACCAAAATGAAACACCTCCACTGTTCTAGTTACTGATAGTAGCTTTGAACGTGATATTTGAGTCTCCTATTTCTTTCTAAATTTTTCCTTAAGTACCCTTAGCATTCTGATCCTTATGGATTCATTATAAAACAACACACTGAACATATCTGTCGTACGTCTCCTCCACAGTTCCTTCATAAGCATAAATAACATCTTGAATCCATAATTTATCTCTATAGTTCTTCCAGGTCTTCACATATTCCTTCCTATAGTTCCCAAAGCTATGCTCCCTTTTGCATAAATCCAGATCTTTACCATATCTCTGTTACTAACCTACGTTCTATTCTGGACCATAAAGAAGGTTGATCACTGAAAAACTGATGCCTTTGAGCTATTGTGTTAGAGAAGACTCTTGAGAGTCCCTTGGCCTGCAAGGAAAACAAACCAGTCAATCCTAAAGAAAATCAACCCTGAATATTCACTGAAAGGACTGAGGCTGAAGCTGAAGTTGCAGCATTTTGGCTACCTGGTGTGAAGAGCTGACTCACTGGAAAAGACAGTGATAAATAGAAGGCAGAAGGAAAAGGGAATGACAGAGGACAAATTGGTTGGATGGCATCACTGACTCGATGGCCATGAATTTGAGCAAGCTCCAGTAGATGGTGAAGGACAGGGAAACCTCACATGCTGCAGTCTGTTGAATTGCAGAAAAGCCAAATACAACTGAGTAACTGAACTGAACTAAAGGACTGTTACAGAGAACATATTATAATCATATTGTGGCCCCCTTGCTATTGATCTCCAAATTTGCCACATACTAGATAGTGATTTATCTTGAACAAGTCAGTTTACCTACCTTGGCTTCAGTTATCTGGTGTGTAAAACTGAAATACTCTCTTACCTATTTCACTAGATTGACTGTAAGAGTCAAATGATGTAATGCCTTTCAAAGTGTTTGTACAAAGGCAGCTACCTTATGGGCATGAACGTCCACTGTTAAGCAAAAGAAACAAGACTTTTTTGGAGATCCTGTATCAAATCTAGAGGAGAAGTCCTAAAATGATCAGGACTGCTGTTCTTCTAAGGTAGATTGTGATCTCTGTTAAACAGTGCTGTAGGTCAGACAGTTATTCTCACTTTACAAATGAAAGTTTGAAGTTAGCTGGAAGCACATAATGGTCTTAAAATTAATGAAACACCAAAATGAAACACCTCCACTGTTCTAGTTACTGATAGTAGCTTTGAACGTGATATTTGAGTCTCCTATTTCTTTCTAAATTTTTCCTTAAGTACCCTTAGCATTCTGATCCTTATGGATTCATTATAAAACAACACACTGAACATATCTGTCGTACGTCTCCTCCACAGTTCCTTCATAAGCATAAATAACATCTTGAATCCATAATTTATCTCTATAGTTCTTCCAGGTCTTCACATATTCCTTCCTATAGTTCCCAAAGCTATGCTCCCTTTTGCATAAATCCAGATCTTTACCATATCTCTGTTACTAACTCTCTTTTGAGACCGTTCTATTGGGCTAGCCCCCAAGAATCTCAAATTTCAGAAAACCAAAACTAAACTTGTCATCTCTTCCTCTTTCACGCCTCCCATCCTGAAAACTACTGCTCTCCACACACTGTCTCTCTCAGGACATGCATGACCACCTGAATGTGGCCAAAACCCAAAATCTGGACATCATCTTTGACCTCTCTCTTCTTCAGGATGAGCTATTTCTTGCCAGTTCTGTATCCTTTCCATCTCATTGAATTGCCTTATCAAAGATTGAGTTCACCCATCCATGGCTTAGGTGACTACCAGGCTTTTAACTACGCTGCCCACGTTTGGTAGTATGTCACTTCAATTCATGATCTATTCTGTAACTGGAGTAATTTCTTTTTTTATTATTATTTTTTAATTTTGGCCTCCTTTATTGTTTTTTTTTAATCCATTTATTTTTCATCCGTCTTTATTCCCTGACCTGCGTGGGTCTCCCACTGCAGTGGCCTCTCCTGTCACAGAGCACCAACTCTGGGAGCATGAGTCCCAGACTGCTGGCCTGCAGCTCCGTGGCACATGGATCCCCCAGGGCCAGGGATAGAACCGGTGCCCCCTGCACCACAAGACAGGCCTTCCGCCCACTGGACCACCAGGAAAGCCCCGGAATAATTTCTTTAAGAAGCAAACTGAGGGCTTCCCTGGTGGTCCAGTGGGTAAAGAGTCTGCCTGGCAGTGCAAGGGGCGCCGGTTCACTTCCTGGCCTGAGAAGATCTGGCATGCCATGGAGCAGCTGGACTGGTGTGTCCAATTGTGAGCCAGCACTCTGCAGTGCATGCGCCCAAAATAAATAAATGAAAATAAATAAATAAAATACCAATAAAAGTAGCCAAAATTTTTTAAAAAAGAAGTAAACTGGATCTTATCCATCCATGGTTTGTCATCTTTCATTGACTCCCCATTTCCATCTTCAAGGAAAACGTAAAAATGAACCATACACCCAAACTACTTCCCACAGCAGCTGGGACCACCCTCACCCAGATGGTCCCCTCCAATGCCTTCAAACTTCAACTTGGATGTCAATGTTTCTTGGGAGAATTCCCTATTTACCTTCTTCAGAAGAGTAGTAAGCACTTAACCCAAGTGTCGCGTTCTCCAACTCTCTTGTATTGCCTTCTGCTTGCCTATACACTCTTATAGCTTGAAATTTCCTTCAGGAAAGGACCTCATTGAGTTTCCATTATTCCTGCTGCCAAGTACTATCCATGGTGTTTGGCATATAGCACGCTCGCAATAAGTTAAAAAAAAAAAAATCTAGCTCCCTTCCTCTGTGCATACTTTTCTTCATCCTGAAGTATTCTGCTTCTTCTGCTCTACTGGATATCATGAATCATGTTTACTTCAAGTCTTCCCAAATAAATCTATTCTGGGTAATCATTACTCTGTGTCCCTTTTCTATGTAGTTATTAAATGAACTTACAATGTTTTCACTTTTTGGAATGTTGTAGATAAATATTGTTCCGTTAAAGCATGACTATATATTGTCTCCCCAGTTTTAACTCTGAACTCCATGGGTAAGCACTGCTCTTCCTAAATCTTCAACCTTGTACATTCACTAGCAGTGAATCAGATGATGCTCAAAAAGACTATGTAGGATGCACCATCATCCCTCTGGGGGTCACATTCCAATCTCCTGTTCATTGTGCATCTCTCTCTCTTCACTCTCATGTAACAAGGACAGACTGTCATTATATTTGCATTTAGCAAGGAGTTGGAGTGCTTACTGTCCAGAAGCAGAGTGGAATATGCCCAACCAAGAACCAATCAGGATTTTAAGACCAAAAATGTTCTGGTTCCATCATCTGGGGCTCATTCTTTTAAGTTGGACAATGTTTCAGCACTTAAGTCTTTTCATCTCTTAAGAGAAGAACTGGAAAGATTCTTGTAGCTCTGTACAGCTGTATCCTACAAAAGTCATAGTCACCAACACAAATGACTGATTTGACAGGCAAAAATGAGAGTCAAAATTGACTGTATCAGAATACACAAAAATCTCTTTAATATATTTGAAATGTATTCTGAAAGAAAGAGGATAAAAAGGATAGAGCTAGAGTATCAAATATTTCTGTTTTCCAGTCATGCAGTTTGTGGCCCTTAGCATGAGTTTTTTTAGGTGATGCTATTCCAATGCTCCCTAAGCAGAAAGAATTTTAACGGCATTCACCACACTAGCACAGTCTTCCACGGAGGAAGGACTAGAATCAAATAGAAAGCAAATATTCAAGCAAGCATGGGGACTTTCAAAGAAAATGTACGACACTGTCCTGTTTATTTTTTGATTAAAACCCATATTCAATTCAAATCTACACAGTGTTCTACACAAAAACTCTGGTCACTGAGGTAAACATATGTATGAGAAAAGAGATACAAAGCAAATGAGGAGACTGACCTGAAAAATCTATAACATTAACACTATTTTCTTTTGATTTTATACAGGTAGTCACTTCCTTCATTCACCACATCAGATGGTGTAGTTTGTGTTCCCAATTTTCTTTTGTTCCAATAGTTATCTACATGAACATCAGAATTATCACTACCACAAAGAGACCATTTATCTTAATTTCATAATAATAATTTAGTAATAAAGTAACCAGTAAAAATGTGTGTGTATACCTAAGAAGACAAACATAGTTGGGGAAAAGAACTTTTCAATATACATTACTTTAATCACAAGCAGAAGTGTTTATAAACTTTAAAAATTCCTAAACCCTTACCAGTCCTAAATCACTTGGACCTCCTTTATTTTCACATATTTATAAGTAACAATGGTTCTATTACCTTCATTTTTGATCTACATAGTATTTATTTATTCTGTAATACTATAGTTAGCTTACAAATTTCCTAATTTGTAGGTGTTTGGATAGCTTGAAGTACAAGGATCTTATGTGTAGTGCTGCTATGAATATCTTTACTCAAATTTCTCTTTTGTGTTCATACCTGATACTTGAATGATTGGCTCTATGCCATCATCTGGGGCTCATTCTTTAAAGTACTTTTACACTAAAAAGAGAAGAACTGGAAAGATTCTTGTAGCTCTGTACAGCTGTATCCTACAAAAGTCATAGTCACCAACACAAATGACTGATTTGACAGGCAAAAATGAGAGTCAAAATTGACTGTATCAGAATACACAAAAATCTCTTTAATATATTTGAAATGTATTCTGAAAGAAAGAGGATAAAAAGGATAGAGCTAGAGTATCAAATATTTCTGTTTTCCAGTCATGCAGTTTGTGGCCCTTAGCATGAGTTTTTTTAGGTGATGCTATTCCAATGCTCCCTAAGCAGAAAGAATTTTAACGGCATTCACCACACTAGCACAGTCTTCCACGGAGGAAGGACTAGAATCAAATAGAAAGCAAATATTCAAGCAAGCATGGGGACTTTCAAAGAAAATGTACGACACTGTCCTGTTTATTTTTTGATTAAAACCCATATTCAATTCAAATCTACACAGTGTTCTACACAAAACTCTGGTCACTGAGGTAAACATATGTATGAGAAAAGAGATACAAAGCAAATGAGGAGACTGACCTGAAAAATCTATAACATTAACACTATTTTCTTTTGATTTTATACAGGTAGTCACTTCCTTCATTCACCACATCAGATGGTGTAGTTTGTGTTCCCAATTTTCTTTTGTTCCAATAGTTATCTACATGAACATCAGAATTATCACTACCACAAAGAGACCATTTATCTTAATTTCATAATAATAATTTAGTAATAAAGTAACCAGTAAAAATGTGTGTGTATACCTAAGAAGACAAACATAGTTGGGGAAAAGAACTTTTCAATATACATTACTTTAATCACAAGCAGAAGTGTTTATAAACTTTAAAAATTCCTAAACCCTTACCAGTCCTAAATCACTTGGACCTCCTTTATTTTCACATATTTATAAGTAACAATGGTTCTATTACCTTCATTTTTGATCTACATAGTATTTATTTATTCTGTAATACTATAGTTAGCTTACAAATTTCCTAATTTGTAGGTGTTTGGATAGCTTGAAGTACAAGGATCTTATGTGTAGTGCTGCTATGAATATCTTTACTCAAATTTCTCTTTTGTGTTCATACCTGATACTTGAATGATTGGCTCTATGTCTAGAAGAAATGTGCATGTCTTATTACATCATTTCAGGTTGGTATCAAGCAAGATTAAAGCAATTTATAAATGCCATCAATGGCCATCATATAATCATGTATATTCTCCTATTTACCAGTCTTAACTGATTTTTAAAAATTATTTTCCTTTGTTTGGGTGGGCTAATTGGCATACAAATAGTTCTAAAATGTAGGGAATATTCATGTACTTTTCCATTGATGAGACTGTTTATCATTCACCAATTCATACTGCTTTATCCATACCATAGAAATCATAAAAATAGTTATGTGTCAAGTACTGTGTTGAAACTGAAGATTATGGACTTCCCTGGTGGTCCAGTGGCTACTACTCTGCACTTCCAACGTGGAGGACTTGGGTTCAATCTTTGGTCAGGGGACTAAGATCTCACATGGTACAGGACGTGGCCAAAAATAATAAAGATTGCAAAGGTGAACAAGATGCCATTTGTGCTCATAAATAGCATGCACTGTAATGCATGCAATGTAATATAAAAATAACCACAAAAATGACAATTTATCTAACAATAAAAAGGGATGTACTATTAACACATTAACGGGCTTTCCTGGTGACTCAGCGGTGAAGAATCCACCTGTCAATGCAAGAGACGTGAATTCAATCCCTGAGCTAGGAGGATCAATTTGAGAAGGAAATGACAACCTACACTAGTATTCTTGTCTGAGAAATCCCATGGACCGAGGAACCTAGTGAGATACAGTCCATGGGATCACAAAGAGTCAGACATGACTGAGCGACTAACACATACACACACAAAGCTGAGAGGGATTCATGTGCTTGGGCAATTATTGTGATATGTTTAAAAAGGGAAAAATATTAGCAAAAAGGTTAAACAAATCTTTATATATATGTATGTAAATATATATATATTAAATATATATGTGTATATTTTCTGTTGTATAGTCACATAAAAAATACATATGTTTGAGAAAATCACTATGGGCATAAAAAGAAATGGAACTAAAACACAAATTTTTTGGAAGGGTCAGGATTTGACTCTTGAACAAAAATAGAAGGCTCTCAGGTGGGAAAAATGTGGCTTTGTCAATACATTCCAAACAGAAGGAATGCAATGTGTGAAGAAGCTAAAAGCCTAGGAACAATTATGATGGCCTGAAAAAGCCAAATATCCCAGAATGATTAGAGCACAGAATTTAGAGGAAGTGAGAAGATACAAAATAAAAACTAGCCACCACCAGATTTTACAAGATCTATGTATCACACATCACGCATACATGTTCAGTTGTATCTGACTCTTGGACCCCATGGACTATAGCCCACCAGGCACTCTGTTGCTTCCTCCTCCAGGGAATCTTCCCACATTGCCTGTGTCTCCTCCACTGACAAGAGGATTTTTCAATGCTGCACCACCTGGGAAACCCATTATATATCACACTAATAAGCCTCTATTTTGCAACTGCAAATTGAATTATACCACATGGAATTAGATACTTTAAAATTAGCTTAGGGGTAACTCTGGTGGACCAGTGGTTAAGACTTCATCTTCCAGTGCAGGGAATAGTGGCTCAATCTCTCATTGGCAAGCTAAGATCCCACATGCCTTACGGCCCAACACCCAAAAATTAAAACAGAAGGAATGCTTTACAAATTCAATAAAGACTTTTAAAAAATAACAAAAATTAAAATTAAAAAATAAAAATCTGCCTAAAAATAATAGCAGAGGATTTCTCCCATGTTCAATGCACTAAATAGATGATTCCAAGTACAGCAAGAATGATGACTCAAAACCTCCAATTGTGGACTCCCAAATGCTTGTGGAATCCATTATTTTCATAGGAAAACAAGTCCGTTATTGCCTTTACTTGTTTCTCATCATTTGGGTTGGATGATTTTCTAACAAAGGCTTGTTTCCTCTACTTGGTCTGTTTTTCTACCTTCGAATCTGTTTCACCCCACTTTTGGAGCACAGCTTAGCTCCTGGGCATTTATAATTCTATCTTTTTAATTTCTTAATAGGGCGATCAGTTAAAGCTTGTGGCATTTGGGATCCTAAATCAGCAATTCAGCTATGGTGAGCCATTCTGCTTGGCTTTTCAGTCTTTGATTCATCATTTTGCAAGATGGCAGTCACTGCTTCTAAAGAGTAATCAAGTCTTGGAGTGGTTACACCCTGAACACAATATCATCTCCTTGGCCAAATTTTTATCAGGAGGCGTTGCAGAAACTCATTAAGTCACTTGAGTCAAAGATCCAGGTGAATCATTTTGAACCTCCACCCAGTTCAACTTTTCCCTCTGGTAGCAATTAAGTATATTTTTCTCCTTTCTCACTCCCACCAATATCCAACCACGTGTTCCACTTGGCCATACACACTCAGATTTTACAAGCTCACAGAAGGTTCACTCACTTGGCACTCAAAGGAGACAGATAAATAAAATGTCCACAGCTTTTCTACTGAGTGGCTAACAGTAGAGGGAAAACACAAACACACACACAAATAAAAGGTGGCCCTGAAAGTCATGGACCTTAATCTCAAACAGCATTTGCTTTTTGACATTACATTTCACTTCTTTTTTTTATTTTATTTTTTTCTTTTGAGTCATGGCCTACAGCATGCAGGATCTTAGTTTTCCAGCCAGGGATCGAGTCTGCTCCCCTTTGTATTGGGAGCACAGAGTTTTAGCCATTGACTGGACCACCAGGGAAACCTGCACATTTTACTTCTTTAATAAAAAGGATGTAAAGCAAGCCCTTTACATGACAATATTCAATAGATAGTGTATGACTTTATTAACTTTTCAAGTAATTAATATAGCTTGTATTAGGAGACCCAGTTTGAGTATAGTGCCAATGAATTCTCGAATGGCGAAGGTGTGGACAGAAAGTGCCCTCTGCCATGAAGGTCATTAAACTTGGTCTGAAAGTTCATTCTCTTAGCAGCTGTGTGGCTTTAACAAGTTACTCAAGCAATGTGGATATATTTCATAGGAAAACAAAAGTCCCAAATGTTTGGGATTTTTTGCCTTTTTACTTGTTTCTCATCATTTGGGTTGGATGATTTTCTAACAAAGGCTTGTTTCCTCTACTTGGTCTGTTTTTCTACCTTCGAATCTGTTTCACCCCACTTTTGGAGCACAGCTTAGCTCCTGGGCATTTATAATTCTATCTTTTTAATTTCTTAATAGGGCGATCAGTTAAAGCTTGTGGCATTTGGGATCCTAAATCAGCAATTCAGCTATGGTGAGCCATTCTGCTTGGCTTTTCAGTCTTTGATTCATCATTTTGCAAGATGGCAGTCACTGCTTCTAAAGAGTAATCAAGTCTTGGAGTGGTTACACCCTGAACACAATATCATCTCCTTGGCCAAATTTTTATCAGGAGGCGTTGCAGAAACTCATTAAGTCACTTGAGTCAAAGATCCAGGTGAATCATTTTGAACCTCCACCCAGTTCAACTTTTCCCTCTGGTAGCAATTAAGTATATTTTTCTCCTTTCTCACTCCCACCAATATCCAACCACGTGTTCCACTTGGCCATACACACTCAGATTTTACAAGCTCACAGAAGGTTCACTCACTTGGCACTCAAAGGAGACAGATAAATAAAATGTCCACAGCTTTTCTACTGAGTGGCTAACAGTAGAGGGAAAACACAAACACACACACAAATAAAAGGTGGCCCTGAAAGTCATGGACCTTAATCTCAAACAGCATTTGCTTTTTGACATTACATTTCACTTCTTTTTTTTATTTTATTTTTTTCTTTTGAGTCATGGCCTACAGCATGCAGGATCTTAGTTTTCCAGCCAGGGATCGAGTCTGCTCCCCTTTGTATTGGGAGCACAGAGTTTTAGCCATTGACTGGACCACCAGGGAAACCTGCACATTTTACTTCTTTAATAAAAAGGATGTAAAGCAAGCCCTTTACATGACAATATTCAATAGATAGTGTATGACTTTATTAACTTTTCAAGTAATTAATATAGCTTGTATTAGGAGACCCAGTTTGAGTATAGTGCCAATGAATTCTCGAATGGCGAAGGTGTGGACAGAAAGTGCCCTCTGCCATGAAGGTCATTAAACTTGGTCTGAAAGTTCATTCTCTTAGCAGCTGTGTGGCTTTAAACAAGTTACTCAACCTTGCAGAACCATGATTTCATCTATCAGAATAAAACCTATCTCAGAGGGCAGCTGTCTGGATTCATTGGGATTATATATTCAATACTAAGTGAAATGGCTGTTCACAGATGATAATAAGGAAAAAACAACAACAAACATTTACCATGTTATGCATTCCACCTGAATCAGTTCACTTAATCCTCTAAACAACCTCAAAGTGAGATGCTACTATTATGCCGATTTTACAGACAAGGAAACTGAGGCACAGAGAGATGAATTTCTTTATTCAAGATCATGATGATAAGAAATGGTTATAAATGGGATTGGAGCCCAGAATCCATGTGCTGAGGGATTATATCTCAGACAGGATTCCCTTATCTCTTTAAAGATTAAGGAGAGGATTAACTGGAAATCTCAAAAATTCAGAGCCATCTTGAAGGTTAGAAACTGAGTCATGAACTAGAGACCTATAAACTTGTCTCCCAATTGCATTCTGGTGTAATTTCCGTAAGAAACAAAGCTCAGAATAAGCCACCAGACAAATACAGATGGTGGGTTTTGAGAAAGAAACTAGAATGTTTCATTCCTACTTTGTGATAATACAGAGTCCAATAACAGTGACTACTCTGTAATGACTGTTTTGAAATCGTCATATCAAGTACTTACCTGCTCAAGAGTTAGATCCATAAATGCTCTAGAAAGGTCCTGTCCTGGGAGACCTAAGGAGAGATTCAGCTGAGCTGCTAACAGTTTGGTTCACATTCTCTTCACCTTGTGCTGCACTCCCTCTTTCTTCCTAGTGTCCCCTCCTCCTTCACCTCTGCCCACTCCTGCACACACTCTGTGGTTGAAGTAATGAATCCCTGAAAGCAGAATGATGGTCCATAATGCAGATACAGCCTAGCAGGTGATGGAAACCCTAAACTCCACCTCCTGGAAACACCTGCCCTCCCCCCTCACCCGTAAGCCAGTCTGCTGCCTTTGGTATCATTTGCAGACCCAAACAAAGCCTTCTAAGCCTTCCAGCCCCTGGAGGTCATGAATAGACTTACTGAGCCATGCTTCAGTCTTCAAGTCCACAGGCTGTTTCTCATACCCACCTAAACAGCTACTCTGGCCGTGGAGCCCAAAGCCAAGGGCAACAGAGCTGGAACCAGCAGTAATTGAAGTGATGGAAGGTGTATATTTTTTATCTGTGTCTTACCAGCTCCTGATCCAAGGCAGGAGGAGCCCAGGGACCCATTCCAGCTCTGATAAGGGAAGAGGAAAGGCAGACCAAAGAGATTTGGGAAAAGACTGCTTAATTGAACTGATCAGTGATGGTGATCTACTAGGTGTCAAAAGACTGATTAATATCTTTCATCTGGAGAATGTCATTTTAAACAACCTCAAAGAGAGCTATTATGCCGATTTTACAGACAAGGAAACTGAGGCACAGAGATGAATTTCTTTATTCAAGATCATGATGATAAGAAATGGTTATAAATGGGATTGGAGCCCAGAATCCATGTGCTGAGGGATTATATCTCAGACAGGATTCCCTTATCTCTTTAAAGATTAAGGAGAGGATTAACTGGAAATCTCAAAAATTCAGAGCCATCTTGAAGGTTAGAAACTGAGTCATGAACTAGAGACCTATAAACTTGTCTCCCAATTGCATTCTGGTGTAATTTCCGTAAGAAACAAAGCTCAGAATAAGCCACCAGACAAATACAGATGGTGGGTTTTGAGAAAGAAACTAGAATGTTTCATTCCTACTTTGTGATAATACAGAGTCCAATAACAGTGACTACTCTGTAATGACTGTTTTGAAATCGTCATATCAAGTACTTACCTGCTCAAGAGTTAGATCCATAAATGCTCTAGAAAGGTCCTGTCCTGGGAGACCTAAGGAGAGATTCAGCTGAGCTGCTAACAGTTTGGTTCACATTCTCTTCACCTTGTGCTGCACTCCCTCTTTCTTCCTAGTGTCCCCTCCTCCTTCACCTCTGCCCACTCCTGCACACACTCTGTGGTTGAAGTAATGAATCCCTGAAAGCAGAATGATGGTCCATAATGCAGATACAGCCTAGCAGGTGATGGAAACCCTAAACTCCACCTCCTGGAAACACCTGCCCTCCCCCCTCACCCGTAAGCCAGTCTGCTGCCTTTGGTATCATTTGCAGACCCAAACAAAGCCTTCTAAGCCTTCCAGCCCCTGGAGGTCATGAATAGACTTACTGAGCCATGCTTCAGTCTTCAAGTCCACAGGCTGTTTCTCATACCCACCTAAACAGCTACTCTGGCCGTGGAGCCCAAAGCCAAGGGCAACAGAGCTGGAACCAGCAGTAATTGAAGTGATGGAAGGTGTATATTTTTTATCTGTGTCTTACCAGCTCCTGATCCAAGGCAGGAGGAGCCCAGGGACCCATTCCAGCTCTGATAAGGGAAGAGGAAAGGCAGACCAAAGAGATTTGGGAAAAGACTGCTTAATTGAACTGATCAGTGATGGTGATCTACTAGGTGTCAAAAGACTGATTAATATCTTTCATCTGGAGAATGTACTAGTGTGGTAAGGAAAATGTGCCAGACATTCTTCTAAACTCCTTCATAGAATGTCCATTTAAGAGTTTTTGGGGTTGGTACTATTATACTCATTTTACAGATATGGAAACTGATCAAAGGGAAAGTGTCAAACCATCTTTTCCTCCACTTGCACAGCATGTAAGGAATATAAATCCGGTAGCCTGATGTCAAAGCCCTTGTTCTAAACACCTTTATCGTGAATAATCCAAGAGCAGATTTGGTCAGCTTTATCTGGGAAGAATTAGATGAAAACTGTTTTAGCCTTTGCAGGCCAATATAGTTTCAGTCACATTTTCACTTTGCTGTGCTAACCCCAAGGCAGTCATATACAATACCTAAACTAATGGACTTTGCCATGTTTCAGCTAAGTGTATTTACGAACATTGAGATTTGCATTTCATACTATTTTCCTGTATCACAAAACATTCTTCTTTTGACTTTTTCCCCCTGATTTAAATATGTACAAACCATTCTTATCTCTCAAGCCATAAGAAGACAAGCAGCAGAACTGGTCCATCAATGCTCTGCTAACCCTTTAATCAAAAAGATGGAAAAAGTAAAACCATTTGGAAAGAAATATTAACTGTGATGTTAATTTTCAACTGTTTCCACATTGTGTTTATTTCAGTCTGAGAAGTATTGTCCAACATTTGTCTTCTTATCACTTGAATGAGGTACAGTTGAGCTCCAGAACCCCATTCAAGTCTTTGCAACTGTGATACAAGGCCCCTTCTAAGCCTTCCAGCCCCTGGAGGTCATGAATAGACTTACTGAGCCATGCTTCAGTCTTCAAGTCCACAGGCTGTTTCTCATACCCACCTAAACAGCTACTCTGGCCGTGGAGCCCAAAGCCAAGGGCAACAGAGCTGGAACCAGCAGTAATTGAAGTGATGGAAGGTGTATATTTTTTATCTGTGTCTTACCAGCTCCTGATCCAAGGCAGGAGGAGCCCAGGGACCCATTCCAGCTCTGATAAGGGAAGAGGAAAGGCAGACCAAAGAGATTTGGGAAAAGACTGCTTAATTGAACTGATCAGTGATGGTGATCTACTAGGTGTCAAAAGACTGATTAATATCTTTCATCTGGAGAATGTACTAGTGTGGTAAGGAAAATGTGCCAGACATTCTTCTAAACTCCTTCATAGAATGTCCATTTAAGAGTTTTTGGGGTTGGTACTATTATACTCATTTTACAGATATGGAAACTGATCAAAGGGAAAGTGTCAAACCATCTTTTCCTCCACTTGCACAGCATGTAAGGAATATAAATCCGGTAGCCTGATGTCAAAGCCCTTGTTCTAAACACCTTTATCGTGAATAATCCAAGAGCAGATTTGGTCAGCTTTATCTGGGAAGAATTAGATGAAAACTGTTTTAGCCTTTGCAGGCCAATATAGTTTCAGTCACATTTTCACTTTGCTGTGCTAACCCCAAGGCAGTCATATACAATACCTAAACTAATGGACTTTGCCATGTTTCAGCTAAGTGTATTTACGAACATTGAGATTTGCATTTCATACTATTTTCCTGTATCACAAAACATTCTTCTTTTGACTTTTTCCCCCTGATTTAAATATGTACAAACCATTCTTATCTCTCAAGCCATAAGAAGACAAGCAGCAGAACTGGTCCATCAATGCTCTGCTAACCCTTTAATCAAAAAGATGGAAAAAGTAAAACCATTTGGAAAGAAATATTAACTGTGATGTTAATTTTTCAACTGTTTCCACATTGTGTTTATTTCAGTCTGAGAAGTATTGTCCAACATTTGTCTTCTTATCACTTGAATGAGGTACAGTTGAGCTCCAGAACCCCATTCAAGTCTCTGTGTTGAGCAACCCGTGTGGCCCTGGGCGGTTCACTCGACCCTAAGTCACAGCTTCTTCCTCGTCATAACAGTAGTTATCTTACCGGGCTGGTGCTGTAGGAACTCCATCACCTAGTGCATGGTGAGCAACTACCCGAGTGGCCAGCATGCTCAGTAAGTGTTCCCTCTTACGACCACTGGCACTACTGTAACTAGTAACACTGCTATTACCAACACCATCAGCACTCCAGGTAAAGACATTAAAATAGCACATCTCCTAAAGTTCACCTCTGATGCTGTCTATCCACTGATTCCCTAGCTTAGAGGTGACTTAACAGTCCTTTAAATACATTCCCCACTTTCCTTACTATACTGTGAGGCTATGGATCCCAAACATAGCCCCCAGAAGAAAAAAAAAAAAAAAAATTCCACCTTACTCCATATTCTTACCCTTCCAGAAAACAAACGATCTTGAATGCACAGCACCTAACAGAATTCTTCCTGTCTCCAGAACACTCTACAACAGTACATCTTCTCTGTATACTATATATATATATATTTGTGCTATGTCCTATTCTGCACTGGATACCAATAACTCACTTGCCATCTTTAGCTTTCTGGGTACTTCCTTACAATGCTCATGAGTCACGAGAAGAACATGAGATAGAAAAATCTTTGCAACACATCTCTGTGAATTAGAATAATCACATTTTCCTCTTAGTTAAACAGGCCATAATGTGTGTGGGAGGCCATTTTGGTTTTCTGCTTTATTTATTCAGTTTTGGTATATTTTATTAAAGCATAGTTGTTTTGCAAGGTGGGGTTAGTGTGCAATATACAGCAAAGAGATTCAGCAAATATGTATTCATATATATTCCATTCTGGTTTATTACAGGATGATGACTGTCATTTCCTGTGCTGTACAGTAGGACCTTGTTGTCTACCCATCCTATATATGTATAACAATCTGCATCTGCTAATCCCAAACTCCCACCCATTCCCGCCCTCGCCCTCCCCCACCTTGGTAGCCACAAATCTCTTCTCTGTGTCTGTGGTCTATTTCTTAGATATGTCCATTTGTGTCATATTTTAGTTGAATACCTCTTTGGGGTGACAGGTAAGGTAACAGATCTATAGAAGCATTTTGCTTAAATCTCTGAGAAGAGTCCTCTTGATCATTGTGAATACCATTCTCTAATATTTATTGAAAATCGACTGTGTGTCAGGCATTACAAAGTTCCCTCATCATTTCTGTTATAGCAGTATTTACAGTGACAGATGAAATGTACAAATGGGATGCTGATGAAGACCCAGAAGTCATGGGTCTCACTGTGCAGGTCAAGGAAAAAGCATGATCCTGCTGTACATCTTCATTGTCTCAGACTCTGGCCGTCTTGTTCTCAAAAGACTTGTGGACAGGTAGCATCGGTAAAGTGCATCATGTATCGGCTGGCAAATCAGCCGAGCATACCTTAGTTATCTGATTCTCTATTTCAGAGGACGGATGGGTTACGTTTTCAGAAGGGCATGACAATTCACGGGGGTTTTCCCAAACAGAACGATCTTGAATGCACAGCACCTAACAGAATTCTTCCTGTCTCCAGAACACTCTACAACAGTACATCTTCTCTGTATACTATATATATATATATTTGTGCTATGTCCTATTCTGCACTGGATACCAATAACTCACTTGCCATCTTTAGCTTTCTGGGTACTTCCTTACAATGCTCATGAGTCACGAGAAGAACATGAGATAGAAAAATCTTTGCAACACATCTCTGTGAATTAGAATAATCACATTTTCCTCTTAGTTAAACAGGCCATAATGTGTGTGGGAGGCCATTTTGGTTTTCTGCTTTATTTATTCAGTTTTGGTATATTTTATTAAAGCATAGTTGTTTTGCAAGGTGGGGTTAGTGTGCAATATACAGCAAAGAGATTCAGCAAATATGTATTCATATATATTCCATTCTGGTTTATTACAGGATGATGACTGTCATTTCCTGTGCTGTACAGTAGGACCTTGTTGTCTACCCATCCTATATATGTATAACAATCTGCATCTGCTAATCCCAAACTCCCACCCATTCCCGCCCTCGCCCTCCCCCACCTTGGTAGCCACAAATCTCTTCTCTGTGTCTGTGGTCTATTTCTTAGATATGTCCATTTGTGTCATATTTTAGTTGAATACCTCTTTGGGGTGACAGGTAAGGTAACAGATCTATAGAAGCATTTTGCTTAAATCTCTGAGAAGAGTCCTCTTGATCATTGTGAATACCATTCTCTAATATTTATTGAACATCGACTGTGTGTCAGGCATTACAAATTTCCCCTCATCATTTCTGTTATAGCAGTATTTACAGTGACAGATGAAATGTACAAATGGGATGCTGATGAAGACCCAGAAGTCATGGGTCTCACTGTGCAGGTCAAGGAAAAAGCATGATCCTGCTGTACATCTTCATTGTCTCAGACTCTGGCCGTCTTGTTCTCAAAAGACTTGTGGACAGGTAGCATCGGTAAAGTGCATCATGTATCGGCTGGCAAATCAGCCGAGCATACCTTAGTTATCTGATTCTCTATTTCAGAGGACGGATGGGTTACGTTTTCAGAAGGGCATGACAATTCATCAGGAAAAGGAGTGAGCAATGGTTCCCAGAAAATGCCTTGCTTGTTATCCTGAGGTTTCTCTGTCACTGGAGCCAAATGTTAGCCCCGTGGTCTTAAATAACAAGAAGGGTCCTGGTCCTTTGGGAGAAAGAAATAAGTTCATTGTGATTTTTAAACTGTGCTGATAGGAAATCAAATAATCATAGCCCAGATCATTTCAAGATATAAGTGTCTCAGTTGGAAATGTTTACAGCCAATGTTGAGTTCTCCATTAGCTGACAAAAGCCCAGTTTCCTTGGTAGAGCTGTACCTTGTCATTTCAAATGTCTTCCTTACACTTTGTCTTGAGGCCAGTGAGGGAAGAACTTTTCCTGCCTCCCAAACCAGTTAGTACATATGGGATGACTCTATTGATTAAATATCTTATTGTTTTCCAGAACCACAAAATTACTCAATGAATTGAAGACCTCCTGGTCCAGTTGGCTTTTTGATTTAGTTGTAAAATTAAGCACTCGAAGAATGAGGAGCAAGATCATTGGTCACAGAATGCTGTCTCTTTTTTACCCCAGGAAATAAATCTCGGGCAAAAATGTGAAGTAAGCAGGGTGTCTTTCTGCACACAACAGCCTCCGAGCTTCCGATACTTTGTCTCTCTTTTTTCTCCTCCTCAGAGCTGCTTCCTTAGATGTGTTTTTATGCCTCTGGACTCCTCTCAGTTAACAAGAATAAGATAATGCTGGAGTACCTGTGCTTTCTTCCAGTACAAGGTGACTTTTTAAATTATTATTTATAAGAATGCTTGATGCAAAGCAATAAATATCTAATAGCATCTCACACATTTATAACAAGATGATGGGGACAGAATGCAAGTCAGACCTTTCCAAGGACCTCAAATCAATAAGTGCCCCCTTACTTCCTTACTTTACTGACACACCAGTCAGCTATAGGTTTATAACCCATTACCCAGTTTGGCAGCATAATAAGAGAGCTTAATGCTCATAAAGCCCAATTAAAAAACAAGCCGAGCATACCTTAGTTATCTGATTCTCTATTTCAGAGGACGGATGGGTTACGTTTTCAGAAGGGCATGACAATTCATCAGGAAAAGGAGTGAGCAATGGTTCCCAGAAAATGCCTTGCTTGTTATCCTGAGGTTTCTCTGTCACTGGAGCCAAATGTTAGCCCCGTGGTCTTAAATAACAAGAAGGGTCCTGGTCCTTTGGGAGAAAGAAATAAGTTCATTGTGATTTTTAAACTGTGCTGATAGGAAATCAAATAATCATAGCCCAGATCATTTCAAGATATAAGTGTCTCAGTTGGAAATGTTTACAGCCAATGTTGAGTTCTCCATTAGCTGACAAAAGCCCAGTTTCCTTGGTAGAGCTGTACCTTGTCATTTCAAATGTCTTCCTTACACTTTGTCTTGAGGCCAGTGAGGGAAGAACTTTTCCTGCCTCCCAAACCAGTTAGTACATATGGGATGACTCTATTGATTAAATATCTTATTGTTTTCCAGAACCACAAAATTACTCAATGAATTGAAGACCTCCTGGTCCAGTTGGCTTTTTGATTTAGTTGTAAAATTAAGCACTCGAAGAATGAGGAGCAAGATCATTGGTCACAGAATGCTGTCTCTTTTTTACCCCAGGAAATAAATCTCGGGCAAAAATGTGAAGTAAGCAGGGTGTCTTTCTGCACACAACAGCCTCCGAGCTTCCGATACTTTGTCTCTCTTTTCTCTCCTCCTCAGAGCTGCTTCCTTAGATGTGTTTTTATGCCTCTGGACTCCTCTCAGTTAACAAGAATAAGATAATGCTGGAGTACCTGTGCTTTCTTCCAGTACAAGGTGACTTTTTAAATTATTATTTATAAGAATGCTTGATGCAAAGCAATAAATATCTAATAGCATCTCACACATTTATAACAAGATGATGGGGACAGAATGCAAGTCAGACCTTTCCAAGGACCTCAAATCAATAAGTGCCCCCTTACTTCCTTACTTTACTGACACACCAGTCAGCTATAGGTTTATAACCCATTACCCAGTTTGGCAGCATAATAAGAGAGCTTAATGCTCACTACAGACAGGACTTCCTGAAATCTTCCAAGGAACTAAAAGATGGTAGAAATCCTGGAAGAAAGAGGGGGTCTGTGAGAACATCTCTCTCTCTCTTTCTCTCTCTCTCTCTTTCTCTCTCTCTCTCTCTCTCTCTCTCTCTCTCTCTCTCTCTCTCTCTCACACACACACACACACACACACACACACACACTCACACATTAAGAAAGAATGATAGGAATAGAGAATGCTGGTGTATAAGGGCAGCAAGTGTGAATCTTTATTTGTTCAGAAACATCCTTCTCGCTTACATAATTGATAAGAACAGTATCTAAAGAATGGCCAGCACACAGCAATCCTTCAAAATGCTCCCTCCAACTTCTTACATATTCCAATATCTTGCCTTATATTTATTCTATTTCTTCTATAGATCAGTTCTTTCTTCATTTCATGCTATGTTCAACTCTGGACATATGTCCCACCGGGCTCCTCTGTCCATGGTGTTCTCCAGACAAGAAATACTACAGTAGATAGCCATTCTTTTCTCCAGGGAATCTTCCTGCCCCAGGAATCAAACCTGCCTGCAAGGCAGGCAGGTTCTTTGCTGTCTAAGCCACCAACAGAACCAGAGTTTAAAGGCTGTACATTACAGGATTCTGTTTATCTTATATTCTTGCTGAGACAAAACTCTAGGCACAGCATTGCCTTTGGCTGAGGGCAGGAGGAAGAGTGGCGTGGAATTGCTGTGTGTGATGGATTTGATGTCTTGATGGTGGAGGTGATTATTCAGTTGTCTACATTTATGAAAACTCACATGGAAGTGTACACTAAAAAGGTGAATTATGCTATATAGAAATCATACCTTAATTTTTTAATTGAGGGAAAACCACACCACTGCTTGCAGCTCAGTGAGGTAGGCAGGTATTTTACTATTATTCAGCATGTGGTCCTGCCAACATGCATGCTTTTTTTGAGGCTTGAATTTGCAACCAGTCAAGCATCTCACACATTTATAACAAGATGATGGGACAGAATGCAAGTCAGACCTTTCAAAACTTCAATAAGTGCCCCTGCTTCCTTACTTTACTGACACACCAGTCAGCTATAGGTTTATAACCCATTACCCAGTTTGGCAGCATAATAAGAGAGCTTAATGCTCACTACAGACAGGACTTCCTGAAATCTTCCAAGGAACTAAAAGATGGTAGAAATCCTGGAAGAAAGAGGGGGTCTGTGAGAACATCTCTCTCTCTCTTTCTCTCTCTCTCTCTTTCTCTCTCTCTCTCTCTCTCTCTCTCTCTCTCTCTCTCTCTCTCTCTCTCTCACACACACACACACACACACACACACACTCACACATTAAGAAAGAATGATAGGAATAGAGAATGCTGGTGTATAAGGGCAGCAAGTGTGAATCTTTATTTGTTCAGAAACATCCTTCTCGCTTACATAATTGATAAGAACAGTATCTAAAGAATGGCCAGCACACAGCAATCCTTCAAAATGCTCCCTCCAACTTCTTACATATTCCAATATCTTGCCTTATATTTATTCTATTTCTTCTATAGATCAGTTCTTTCTTCATTTCATGCTATGTTCAACTCTGGACATATGTCCCACCGGGCTCCTCTGTCCATGGTGTTCTCCAGACAAGAAATACTACAGTAGATAGCCATTCTTTTCTCCAGGGAATCTTCCTGCCCCAGGAATCAAACCTGCCTGCAAGGCAGGCAGGTTCTTTGCTGTCTAAGCCACCAACAGAACCAGAGTTTAAAGGCTGTACATTACAGGATTCTGTTTATCTTATATTCTTGCTGAGACAAAACTCTAGGCACAGCATTGCCTTTGGCTGAGGGCAGGAGGAAGAGTGGCGTGGAATTGCTGTGTGTGATGGATTTGATGTCTTGATGGTGGAGGTGATTATTCAGTTGTCTACATTTATGAAAACTCACATGGAAGTGTACACTAAAAAGGTGAATTATGCTATATAGAAATCATACCTTAATTTTTTTTAATTGAGGGAAAACCACACCACTGCTTGCAGCTCAGTGAGGTAGGCAGGTATTTTACTATTATTCAGCATGTGGTCCTGCCAACATGCATGCTTTTTTTGAGGCTTGAATTTGCAACCAGTCAAGGAAACATCTGCTTTGGGAGAGGAATGCAGTGGAGGTCACTGCTGAAGGGGCTTCTGTTTGGAAGCATTATTTTTTCTTATTTTATTGGCTGGATTTTATTTTTTTAACTTTATATTTTCTATTAAAGTATAACCAATTGACAATGTTGTGACAATTTCAGGTGGATAGCAATGGGACTCAGCAATAAATATACGCGTTCCCATTCATTTGGAGGCATTATTGAGGGGCTTAAGGGCCTAGTATCGCAAGGACTTCAAGATTCCTTGGCATTCTAACCACCGTGATTGTACCTTCTACTTGACAAGAATGTCATAGGATGAAAAAATGAGTCAATGCAGGCAAAGAACTTTGAAGATGCCTAGCACCAGCTGAGTTCTAGAGTGCCACAGTTAATGCTTAAACTGGACTGAAGGCGAAAGCATTTTCAAAGTAAGTACCTGGACAGGTTTTTCTACTACTCTGTGTCAATTTTTCTGCTGGCTCCTACACAGCGATTACACAGTTCTGCATCTTTGTACTGAAGCATGGACCACTTGAAAGAAGAAAGACTCTGAGCAAATGTTATAAAAACAATGGTGAAGTGGCAGCTTGGCTCACTGGACATTTCAAAGCCAAGAATTTCAAATCTAAGAACAAAGGTATGAAAGTAAATACTTTAGAAATAAACAGAGCAAAACCCACTTGAAAGGGTTTTTCAAAGCTTATCAGAATTCTGTTTATCTTATATTCTTGCTGAGACAAAACTCTAGGCACAGCATTGCCTTTGGCTGAGGGCAGGAGGAAGAGTGGCGTGGAATTGCTGTGTGTGATGGATTTGATGTCTTGATGGTGGAGGTGATTATTCAGTTGTCTACATTTATGAAAACTCACATGGAAGTGTACACTAAAAAGGTGAATTATGCTATATAGAAATCATACCTTAATTTTTTTTAATTGAGGGAAAACCACACCACTGCTTGCAGCTCAGTGAGGTAGGCAGGTATTTTACTATTATTCAGCATGTGGTCCTGCCAACATGCATGCTTTTTTTGAGGCTTGAATTTGCAACCAGTCAAGGAAACATCTGCTTTGGGAGAGGAATGCAGTGGAGGTCACTGCTGAAGGGGCTTCTGTTTGGAAGCATTATTTTTTCTTATTTTATTGGCTGGATTTTATTTTTTTAACTTTATATTTTCTATTAAAGTATAACCAATTGACAATGTTGTGACAATTTCAGGTGGATAGCAATGGGACTCAGCAATAAATATACGCGTTCCCATTCATTTGGAGGCATTATTGAGGGGCTTAAGGGCCTAGTATCGCAAGGACTTCAAGATTCCTTGGCATTCTAACCACCGTGATTGTACCTTCTACTTGACAAGAATGTCATAGGATGAAAAAATGAGTCAATGCAGGCAAAGAACTTTGAAGATGCCTAGCACCAGCTGAGTTCTAGAGTGCCACAGTTAATGCTTAAACTGGACTGAAGGCGAAAGCATTTTCAAAGTAAGTACCTGGACAGGTTTTTCTACTACTCTGTGTCAATTTTTCTGCTGGCTCCTACACAGCGATTACACAGTTCTGCATCTTTGTACTGAAGCATGGACCACTTGAAAGAAGAAAGACTCTGAGCAAATGTTATAAAAACAATGGTGAAGTGGCAGCTTGGCTCACTGGACATTTCAAAGCCAAGAATTTCAAATCTAAGAACAAAGGTATGAAAGTAAATACTTTAGAAATAAACAGAGCAAAACCCATTTCTGGTGACAGACCATCTTACCCTATGGAACAGATGTGTGTTCAAAAGCACATTTCATACAGAGAATCATTCTACAGAGAACTTATTTTGGAGAAATAAAGCATCTCTTTATATTAAAGAATCACATGTGAAAGAATGTAGTGGTCCAGTTATACATAGATTAAGTCTAGACTAAGTGATGTTTAAGAATTGTATAGATTAAATTTTCCTACAGAAGGTCAAGTTCTTCACCAATGAGGTCTGCAGTCAGACTTTGAAAAAAAAAAGTGTCTACATAAAGATGTGATGTATGTATATATGTGGACATATACATGTGGACATATATACATCACACACACTCAATGGAATACTACTCAGTCATAAGAAAGTAGGAAACTGTGCCATTTGCAACAATGTGGATGAACTTGGAGAACATAATCTGAGTGAAATAAGTCAGACAAAGAAAGATAAATACTGTATGTGGATTTCACACATGGAATCTAAAAAATACAGCAAACTAATGAGTAAAAGAAAAAACAAATAGACTAATAGAAATGAAGAACAAACTAGTGGTTGCCAATGCGGAGAGGGAAGTGGAAAGGGAAAAGATGGTAGAGATGAAGGGTTATCATGGGATTATGTGAAATCATCTGTGTAAAACTTTTGAAATTTGTAAAATACTAAAGACTCTAATCTTTTGATCAATAAAAAGAAGAAAAAAGAAAGGAATAACAAATAAAATAAATAAACACCATATATCAGTATTTTCTATCTGCTCCCTTTTCTTAATTCAAAACTCGCATGCATATTTATGTCTTTGGACACTTTGCCCTATTTCAGATGTAAGATTTAATTCTTAAGAACTGGCTCTTTCAATCCCTCAGTTCAGCCTGAAAGGATGAATCAATTCACACTGTCTTCTCTCTTCCTATTTCTACTTCTGTTCAGCTCATGATTCAGCTACAGTTCCTATGCTCACCTTCTAAGGCTTTTCAGTTCAAAGGAGCATTCTAAGGGATGCCAGTGGACTCCACTAGTCCTGACACAAATGACTCCTGCGGCAGCGTGCTTTACAAGCACGAAATGCAAAGTGCAGGGTCTTCTTCTCCACATGGAGGGTGGCCTGTTCATGTAACTGGTGCCATTGGCCATGCTCCAGCAATCCTCTGTTTAAATGTGTTAACAGTGGCAAGACGTGAGCAACGTACATAAAAGTAGAATCCCGACAAAGCTCTTTTCAATGAAATCCCTCAGGAGCATCTTCCTGTACAAAAGCATCCAGGACTGTTTCTTTAAGGAAACACATGTATTGTGCACTTTGCTTCTTCGGTATTCAAAATGAAACCCCTCCAAAGGACTTACCCACTGAAGTTTATAACCTCAGCCTCGGAAAGTCCAGTGCAGAAAGATCTACAGCCCACAGGCAGAGCGAGGAAGCTTTTTAAAGATGAATCATTTTCATAAATGAGTGCAGAGGGAGGTCAGGCCAGGGGACAGAGAAGGTTACATGTGTGCCTGAGATAAGGCTCCATCCATCCTCCTCTTACTGTCAGGTCTTGATGGGTGTACATTGCCTTGAGCTTCCATAAAACATGTTGTTTGCAGAAAACTTGCAGGTGGTTCATAAAAAAGTCCAAACTGTTACCATGAAATTTATCTCCTGCTGCGGGATCTGTTTATAATAGAAATGGAGGATCTCAAATAGAAATTAAGTATCTCAGACTGACTTATATTGGCTGGGAGGATTGAAAAATTCAACCTGCTTCCCCATCATGGCACTAAAAATGTCCAAGTATTTGTATTGATGACATCTTGACAAGATACAAGTACGTTCAAAAGAAAAATAATATCCATTGTGTGCATAGCCCTTTCTCCCTGGGGGAAGAAAAGGCTAGGTGAGATTTTATTGGGAGAATTTAATCAGACGACTGAACTCTTCATCACATTTTATTTCTGAAGAGTGTCAAGCATCCATTATTTATGACTTTCCCATCTGTATGGTCAAAGAGAAAAGGGCATCTCAATTTTTTTAAAGTCGTTAGGAGGTGTTTATTATATTGAAGCTTAAAAGAGATTGGGAGCAATGGTAACGCTGACCATAATCGGAGTTACTTACACACAGAAATGGAAGGGAAAGGCTAAGACAACTCACATAAATGATTCAGACCCTAAAATCACAGATACTTGAAAGAAAAAAAAAAAGGCAAGTGAGGAACACGTGCTGAATTCTGTTTGGGTTGGTTTTTCCAGTGTGGTGCTAGTAATTGGTTTAGTTTCTCACATGACATGCACTTATACCCAGATGATAGTTTTGTTTGTTATTGTTCAGTCACTCAGTCATACTCAACTCTTTGTGATCACAGTGAACTGCAGCAGGCCAGGTTTCCCTGTCCTTCACCATCTCCCAGAGTTTGCTCAAGCTCATATTCATAGAGTCGAGAGTGCCATCCAACCACTGCATCCTCTGTTTTCCTCCTGCCCTCAGTCTTTTCCAATGAATTGGTTGTTCACATCACGTAGCCAAAGGATTGAAACTTCAGTGTCAGTCCTTACAATGAATATTCAGGGTTTATGTCTTATAGGATTGACTAGTTCAATCTCCTTGCTGTCCAAGGGACTCTCAAGAGTCTTCTGCAGCACCACGGTTTGAAAGCATCAATTATTTGGTGCTCAGACTTTTCTTTGCTTCAGCTCTCACATCAATACAGGACTTCTGGAAAACCCACAGCTTTGATTATAGGACCTTTGTCGACAAAGTGATTTTTCTGCTTTTTAATGCACTGTCTAGGTTTTAAGTTGCTGCAAATACTCGTGGTCATGCATTTCAATCAAATAGATGAACAACATATC
Organism: Tragulus kanchil; assembly: GCA_022376925.1. NCBI lineage: Eukaryota > Metazoa > Chordata > Mammalia > Artiodactyla > Tragulidae > Tragulus > Tragulus kanchil. The sequence goes on from JAIOJX010000031.1 coordinate 71,949,787, forward strand.
TACAGTACAGAATATTGTCCCGAGTTTATAAGATCCAAGCACATTAAAGGTGGAGGGGGTCTTGAGGATTCCTGCTCCAAGTACAGACATAGAGGACAAAGTCTCTATAGAAATTGGTGCAGCAGTAAAGAATCTGTCCGCCAATACAGGAGATGCAGGAAATGCATGCTTGGTCCCTGGGTTTGGAAGATCCTCTGGAGTAGGAAATGCCAGCTTACTCCAGTGTTCTTGCCTGGAGAATTCTCTGGACAGAAAAACCTGGAAAGCTGCACAGTCCGTGGGATCACAAAATCACAACTGGACAACTAAGCACACACACACACAGATGTGTTCTTTCTACCTTGACAGTAGTGATGGTCCAAGTCTTTGCTCTACCCAATATGTACGCTCAAACCTCTTCTCCATTCTTTCACCCAGGATGAATGGAGGTGTAGGTCAGAGCATAGAGTGGGCTGAGAAATACAGTACCTAGTCCAACACCTTTAGTGAATTATGAAAGTCCTGAGACTTGGCTTTCAACAACAGTGAGAAATTGGAAATGTTTTACTTCAATACCATCTCAATCCTCTAGAGTCTACTTCTACCTGCTTTTAGCCTCTGCACTCTGGCCATCCAACTCTTTTGTGATCACAGTGAACTGTAGCAGGCCAGGTTTCCCTGTCCTTCACCATCTCCCAGAGTTTGCTCAAGCTCATATTCATAGAGTCGAGAGTGCCATCCAACCACTGCATCCTCTGTTTTCCTCCTGCCCTCAGTCTTTTCCAATGAATTGGTTGTTCACATCACGTAGCCAAAGGATTGAAACTTCAGTGTCAGTCCTTACAATGAATATTCAGGGTTTATGTCTTATAGGATTGACTAGTTCAATCTCCTTGCTGTCCAAGGGACTCTCAAGAGTCTTCTGCAGCACCACGGTTTGAAAGCATCAATTATTTGGTGCTCAGACTTTTCTTTGCTTCAGCTCTCACATCAATACAGGACTTCTGGAAAACCCACAGCTTTGATTATAGGACCTTTGTCGACAAAGTGATTTTTCTGCTTTTTAATGCACTGTCTAGGTTTTAAGTTGCTGCAAATACTGTGGTCATGCATTTCAATCAAATAGATGAACAACATATCTACAGTACAGAATATTGTCCCGAGTTTATAAGATCCAAGCACATTAAAGGTGGAGGGGGTCTTGAGGATTCCTGCTCCAAGTACAGACATAGAGGACAAAGTCTCTATAGAAATTGGTGCAGCAGTAAAGAATCTGTCCGCCAATACAGGAGATGCAGGAAATGCATGCTTGGTCCCTGGGTTTGGAAGATCCTCTGGAGTAGGAAATGCCAGCTTACTCCAGTGTTCTTGCCTGGAGAATTCTCTGGACAGAAAAACCTGGAAAGCTGCACAGTCCGTGGGATCACAAAATCACAACTGGACAACTAAGCACACACACACACAGATGTGTTCTTTCTACCTTGACAGTAGTGATGGTCCAAGTCTTTGCTCTACCCAATATGTACGCTCAAACCTCTTCTCCATTCTTTCACCCAGGATGAATGGAGGTGTAGGGTCAGAGCATAGAGTGGGCTGAGAAATACAGTACCTAGTCCAACACCTTTAGTGAATTATGAAAGTCCTGAGACTTGGCTTTCAACAACAGTGAGAAATTGGAAATGTTTTACTTCAATACCATCTCAATCCTCTAGAGTCTACTTCTACCTGCTTTTAGCCTCTGCACTCTGGCCATCCAAGCCACATTCCTCTAACAGAAGACCTGCTCTCCTAACAGGTCCTGGGTCCTCCACCCAAATACTCTCCTTTTGTTAGCTTTAGTGAAGTGAAAGTCGCTCAGTCATGTCCAACTCTTTACGACACATGGACAAGTCATGGAATTCTGCAGGTAAGAATACTGGAGTGGGTAGCCTTTCCCTTCTACAGGGGATCTCCCCAATCCAGGAATTGAACCCAGGTCTCCCACATTGCAGGCAGATTGTTTACCAGATAAGTCATGAGGAAATACCAAATATTCTACTCCTCCTAATTTCACGCCCTGTTATCCTCTCTCCCTGTTATGAAAATGCCTCTAAGGTCTTAGAAGTACTAGGGCTTAAGTTTTCTTCTCTGCAATGACAACAAGTCAAAAGGAGAGCAATAATTCTGATCAAATATATGGCCCCCCAAAAATATATGTATAACTAGTAAGTTTCAGGCATTGTGGCAACCAGAAGAGGGTTATATTCAAAATGAAATACATAGACAAAAGAGATCTCTCAAAAAACAGCGCACCCCTGAGCTGTGAGAGCATTTCAAACAGCCAAATACACGTGTAATTGGAGTCTCCAAAGGAGAGAAGAAGGAGGGAAAATTATGTGAAGACATAATGGTTGAAAGCATTGAAAATCAGATAAGAACTGTAAACCCATAGATCTAGGAAGTTCTACAAATCCCATCACTAGAAATATGAAGAAAATAGCATGAGCACATTCTAACCAAATTCTTCAAAACTGGCGATATGGAGAAAATTAAAAACAGAGGAAAAAATATTCTCCATATCTTAATACGTTAAAAAAGATCAAAGATAAATAAATAGAGATGTCAGCATATTTCTATTTGGAAACAACTCAAGGAGGAGACAGAAGAGAATATCATTGAAGAAAAATAAATCTATATAAACACGATCATGGATTGCTGATAATATGTATTTTGAAATAAAACACTAAACTACAGCAAATTTTGTTGGATGCTAAGGAGACTCAGAAACCTTAGACCCCCTCAGTTACATTGCAAAGTGCTAAGTCGCTTCAGTCATGTCCAGCCTTATGAACTGTAACCCACCAGGTTCCTCTGTACATGGAATTCTGCAGGCAGGAATATTGGAGTGGGTTGTCATTTCCTTCTCCAGGAGATCTTCCTGACCCAGGGAGTGAGCCCACATCTTATCTCTCCTGCATTGGCAGGTGGGTTCTCTACCACTAGTGCCAAAAGGTTTATATAATAGTCACTGCTTATTCTTCCAACTCCAACTTTTATGTTTCTTTTAAAACTGGTCCACAAATCCATATTAAAACAATAATAGCTTCTATAATTTGGCATCTCCTAGGTGGCCAGGATGCAAAATAAAATGGACCATATTCTTGGGCTTAGGAACACTTACAACTCTATCTTAAATATTTGGAGAGGGGGGTGCAGAGTAATCTGGGTGTCTGTAAGTAAATAACAATGAACAGTACAAGGCCATGTGGTTAAGTTAATAAAACAGAGACACATTTTACCTGGGGAGATAAAACTACACTAAGGAGGTGGTTCTTGAACATTGAGGTTTAGGAGATCCCTCCACACTGAAAAGGATACAGGCAAGGATGAAGCATGGTCTGTACCAGGGCACAGGGGCTGACATTCAAATCATTATGGTGGGGCTTCCCTGGTGGTCCAGTGAGTAAAGAGTCTGCCTTGCAGTGCAAGGGGTGCTGGTTCAATCCCTGGCCTGGGAAGATCCCATGTGCCGCGGAGCAGCTGGACCAATATGTCCAACTATGGAGCAGGAGCTCTGTAGCATGTGTGCCCAAAGCCGGTGCTCTGTGGCAAGAGAGGCCACTGAGATAGGAGGCCCACACAGGCCAAAGAACAAAGATAAATAAATGAAAGATCAATAGAAGTGGCCAAAAAAACCCAAGAGAATTTAAAAAGAGTGCACCTTGATGGCTTCCCTTGCCGTTCAGTGGCTGGGACTTCGCAGTTCCACTGCAGAGAACACACTGCAGTCCCTGACTGGGAGCTGAGATCCCACGTGCTCTATGGGGTAGCCAAAATAAATGATAATAAAGAACAAACCTTTAAAAGCGACTGCATCTTAGAGATTGATCCAAGGAAATTTGCTTTCCACCAAGTCACAAAGTGCTAAGTCGCTTCAGTCATGTCCAGCCTTATGAACTGTAACCCACCAGGTTCCTCTGTACATGGAATTCTGCAGGCAGGAATATTGGAGTGGGTTGTCATTTCCTTCTCCAGGAGATCTTCCTGACCCAGGGAGTGAGCCCACATCTTATCTCTCCTGCATTGGCAGGTGGGTTCTCTACCACTAGTGCCAAAAGGTTTATATAATAGTCACTGCTTATTCTTCCAACTCCAACTTTTATGTTTCTTTTAAAACTGGTCCACAAATCCATATTAAAACAATAATAGCTTCTATAATTTGGCATCTCCTAGGTGGCCAGGATGCAAAATAAAAAGGACCATATTCTTGGGCTTAGGAACACTTACAACTCTATCTTAAATATTTGGAGAGGGGGGTGCAGAGTAATCTGGGTGTCTGTAAGTAAATAACAATGAACAGTACAAGGCCATGTGGTTAAGTTAATAAAACAGAGACACATTTTACCTGGGGAGATAAAACTACACTAAGGAGGTGGTTCTTGAACATTGAGGTTTAGGAGATCCCTCCACACTGAAAAGGATACAGGCAAGGATGAAGCATGGTCTGTACCAGGGCACAGGGGCTGACATTCAAATCATTATGGTGGGGCTTCCCTGGTGGTCCAGTGAGTAAAGAGTCTGCCTTGCAGTGCAAGGGGTGCTGGTTCAATCCCTGGCCTGGGAAGATCCCATGTGCCGCGGAGCAGCTGGACCAATATGTCCAACTATGGAGCAGGAGCTCTGTAGCATGTGTGCCCAAAGCCGGTGCTCTGTGGCAAGAGAGGCCACTGAGATAGGAGGCCCACACAGGCCAAAGAACAAAGATAAATAAATGAAAGATCAATAGAAGTGGCCAAAAAAACCCAAGAGAATTTAAAAAAAGAGAGTGCACCTTGATGGCTTCCCTTGCTGTTCAGTGGCTGGGACTTCGCAGTTCCACTGCAGAGAACACACTTCAGTCCCTGACTGGGGAGCTGAGATCCCACGTGCTCTATGGGGTAGCCAAAATAAATGATAATAAAGAACAAACCTTTAAAAAGCGACTGCATCTTAGAGATTGATATCCAAGGAAATTTGCTTTCCACCAAGTCACAGGTTCAGTTACAAAGGGATTTCCATGTCATATGAAAAGACGGGTTTCCAATCTGTAGGAAACAAGGAACAAGGAAAGGATCTGCTTTAAAGTCCAAAAACAATTTGAATTTTTATTTAAAAATATTAAGACTAATGCAAGAGCTTCCTCTCACTCATATACCCATATTTTCTCCTCTTAAGACATGATCTTAAGTCAAGGAGTAATAAGAATCTTATTAGTGTTTTAAACATCTTACTAAAATTGCAATGCGTGCTGATGGTTGGAAGATGGAAGATAAGGAATATCATTTGCAATATCTGTAGAAAAGATATCATCTCCTAGAGGACTTCACAAAGAAGATGTGATAAATACGTACAATGGAATGTTATTCAGTCATGAAAAAGAATGAAATAATGCAATTTTCAGCTACATAGATCAACCTAAAGATGGTGCTGAATGAAGTAAGTCAGAGAGAGAGAAGGCGAAATATCATATGACATCCTTCATATGCAGAATTTAAAAAGAAATTATACAAATGTACTTATTTAGAAAACAGAAACCAATTTACAGAATTAGAGAATGAACTTATGGTTGCCAGGGGCGAAAGATAGTGGAAGGAACAGTTGGGGAGCTGGGGTTGGACATGTACACACTGATATAGTTAAAATGGATAAAAATCAAGGAAGGAATACTATTAAATGCAGACTGGATGAGAGGGTATTTAGGGAGAATGAATACCTGTATATGTATGACTGAGGTCCGGCTGCAGTGCAAGGTGCTGGTTCAATCCCTGGCCTGGGAAGATCCCATGTGCCGCGGAGCAGCTGGACCAATATGTCCAACTATGGAGCAGGAGCTCTGTAGCATGTGTGCCCAAAGCCGGTGCTCTGTGGCAAGAGAGGCCACTGAGATAGGAGGCCCACACAGGCCAAAGAACAAAGATAAATAAATGAAAGATCAATAGAAGTGGCCAAAAACCCAAGAGAATTTAAAAAGAGAGTGCACCTTGATGGCTTCCCTTGCTGTTCAGTGGCTGGGACTTCGCAGTTCCACTGCAGAGAACACACTTCAGTCCCTGACTGGGAGCTGAGATCCCACGTGCTCTATGGGGTAGCCAAAATAAATGATAATAAAGAACAAACCTTTAAAAAGCGACTGCATCTTAGAGATTGATATCCAAGGAAATTTGCTTTCCACCAAGTCACAGGTTCAGTTAAAAAGGGGATTTCCATGTCATATGAAAAGACGGGTTTCCAATCTGTAGGAAACAAGGAACAAGGAAAGGATCTGCTTTAAAGTCCAAAACAATTTGAATTTTTATTTAAAAATATTAAGACTAATGCAAGAGCTTCCTCTCACTCATATACCCATATTTTCTCCTCTTAAGACATGATCTTAAGTCAAGGAGTAATAAGAATCTTATTAGTGTTTTAAACATCTTACTAAAATTGCAATGCGTGCTGATGGTTGGAAGATGGAAGATAAGGAATATCATTTGCAATATCTGTAGAAAAGATATCATCTCCTAGAGGACTTCACAAAGAAGATGTGATAAATACGTACAATGGAATGTTATTCAGTCATGAAAAAGAATGAAATAATGCAATTTTCAGCTACATAGATCAACCTAAAGATGGTGCTGAATGAAGTAAGTCAGAGAGAGAGAAGGCGAAATATCATATGACATCCTTCATATGCAGAATTTAAAAAGAAATTATACAAATGTACTTATTTAGAAAACAGAAACCAATTTACAGAATTAGAGAATGAACTTATGGTTGCCAGGGGCGAAAGATAGTGGAAGGAACAGTTGGGGAGCTGGGGTTGGACATGTACACACTGATATAGTTAAAATGGATAAAAATCAAGGAAGGAATACTATTAAATGCAGACTGGATGAGAGGGGTATTTAGGGGAGAATGAATACCTGTATATGTATGACTGAGTCCCTTTGCTGTCCACCTGAAACTAACACAAGATTGTTAATTGGCCCTATTCCGATACAAAATAAAAAGGTTTTTTTGTTGTTTGTTTGTTTGTTTTTAAGAGAGATCATCCTCTAAACTAAAGTAATGGGGATAGGTAAGGGAATTCAAGCTAGTGATGCTAAGATTATAAAACTAAAAGAGGAATTCCCTGGCAGTCTATTGGTAAGGTTTCCGTGCTTCCTCTGCAGGGGGCATAGTTTCAATCTCTAGTTGGGAGACTAAGATCCCATATGCTGTGTGGTGCTACCATAAATAAACAAATAAAACTGAAAGAAACCCTGAATGCAACAGAATTATAATAATTAAAAAGTATAAGGCCCAGCTGAGGTAACTTCTTTGGGAGGAAATCAAAGTGGTTTTCTTTTTTTTTTTTTTTTAATGTCAGAATGTCATTCAAAATGAGCTCAAATGCTTAAATGGGAGAAAGAGTTTTTCAGTTGGAAGGACTCCTATAAGAAATGGTACAGAATCAGGAAGGAGCCAACTAACATCTCACAAAAAACAACCACCCTAGTGGGACTTAAATAAAGGGTTCTCACCAGGGAGGAAAAAGAAAGAGAAAGATGCTGGGAGTATAAACAGAAAGACGTCCACAGTGGGCTTAGAACTGCCAGTCGACTTTTGGGAAAACACTGACCGTGTCTGAAGAGGAGACAAGGTATGTGGTTTAGGATGGATGAGCAGAAGGCAACAGGGAGCTTGGCTATTAAACTGTTCTAATGGTCCACTTGATGGTTAATGAAGAACAGAGCTGGCATGGTAGCAGTTGGAACAGACAAGTGTGAGAGACTTCACAGGAGAAACACGTTATGGGGGAAAAAAAAAAAAAAACAGTTATAGGATTTCTGGAAAGCCAGAAAGCCTAAGGCTCTAAACTATCAGATCCTCTTTAAGCTTCTTCTTGTTATCCATGAACTCCAGACTGGAGTTAGTAATCTGAGCCTATTCATGCCAGCATGTCCCATAAAGATATAAAAGGAGATACACAAGTTCATAAGTAGACATATGCATAGATATAAAGATACAGAGATCGACTGATACCAAGCTCCATCAACGGATCCAGGTACGGGGTATAATTGGAAAGAGAGCTGTTTGTTATTCCAGGACTCAAACATGCCTTACAAGGATGGAGAAAGTGTTCCGAACTGTGGCTCCAGTTCATTCCAAAAAGACTGGGTGATAGGCCAGAGCAAGAGTGAGATGAACACAGGTTCCAACTTTTCCAAACCAGTTCTTCTCTCTCTCTCCATGACACAGCATTACCACTATAACAGGCTCAGCTGTTGATGAAACAGAAAGACACACTTACTCCTTCCCAAATGTCCTGAGTCCACCTATGTGCACACAGAAATCCAGTCTTACGCTGTCTTGCTAAACAGGCACAAACAATACTGTAGGTGACATTCCACTGTGCAGTCAACCATGACAAGGCTTCAGTCTTCTGTGAAGTTCCAGGTATCTCCAAGCCTGGAACTTAGGACACTGCACTACCCTCTAAGACTTTCAAGAGATCTGTGTTTGTGTTGTGTAGTCATTAAGTCGTGTCTGACTCTTTTTCGATCCCATGGACTGTAGTTCGTCAGGCTCCCCTGTTCATGGGATTTCGAAGCAAAAATACTGGAGTGGTAGTGGGTTGCCGTTTCCTCCTCCAGGGTATCTTTCTGACCTAGGGATCGAACGCTACTTCATTGGTAGGTGAATTATTTACCTAAGAGCCACCAGGGAAGCCCCATGATACCTATAATCCCCTGCTACAGACAAGCAACGAGCATCTGATGGTAAAAGCAATCTGCATATTTCATCAATGTTGATCACACACCCAGGTCCTAGGTTCTTTGTTATGCAAGGACTCTCAGATTGCTAGGTAGCTAGGTTGGGTTTATTAGTTAACACTGTATGATAACATGGCAATAGCAATTAATTCTATCACATTCAAAAGGAAGTAACATAAGGATCCTACACAGTGGTTTGGAAGATAGAGGTAATTATAGCTCTTCCCAATAATTGTACGGTGTATCCATCTCTGTAAGCATGCCACTGGATGATGCTACACAGCTTCATTGGGCAACCTGGGAGTTACGGGAAACTTTGAGGGGATTTACTCATAGAAACCTGAACGTTTTGATAGAAACACAAAGGGAAGATCTTATCTATGGTGATTTTAACTAGAAGAACAGAAAGGGCTTAAAAGGAAGATGATTAACATGATAGATAATGGGAACTCACCGAGGAAGAAAACTCTTCCTTCTTCTCAATCGATTTTGAGTTGAGTGAACAGCATTTGGTTAAACCTTCCTCTGAGGGGAGGTGGCCTCTGACCCATTGGATCTGGCCATCTGCCAAGATCACTTTTCCTTTTCTGCTGTCTTCACCCAATAAGGAAACAGCTTGACATTAGAGTTACAACTTGGGTTTGAATTTTGTGTACTTGCCAGCTAATTATTTTAGTTAAACTACTTTCCCCATCAATGTCAGTGTGTTCATCTCTAAATCTGGAACAAATAGCTAACTTTATTACTGAGGTACCATGTAAAAATGCTATGCAAACTCTAAATACTGAAAAAACAACCATTGCACCATATACTTCTTAACTGATGAACTATAATCATAGGAATGCAACATGTTTTACCAGAAATGCTAAAAAATTTTCTAACAGTAAGTTTATAAAAAACAGTATGTATTACTTTCTTGTTGTTGTTGTTCAGTTGCTAATTTGTGTCTGACTCTTTGCAATCCCATGGACTTCAGCACACCAGGCTCTCATGTTCTTCACTGTCTCCTGGAGCTTGCTGAAACTCATGTCCATTGAGTCAGTGATGCCATCCAACCATCTCATCCTCTGTCATCTCCTTCTCTTCTGCCTTCTATTTATCACAGCATCAGGGTCTTTTCCAATGAGTCAGCTCTTCTCATCAGGTGACCAAAGTATTGGAGCTTCAGCTTCAGGATCAGTCCTTCCATGAATATTCAGAGTTGATTTCCCCTAGGATAGACTGATTTGATCTCCTTGCAGTCCAATGGACTCTCAAGAGTCCTCTCCAGCACCACAATTACTTTCTAAACCATCATATTTAAACACGTTGCTCTCCTGCCTATTCTAGAAGTTCGATTTCAGCTGGATATTAAAGCAGATGCTATGTAGGAAGGTCATATGAAGAAATAGTTGCATAGGTAAGTATAAAAATATTATGTCATCAACCATGGTTACTGCCTGGATGATGAAACAAAATGTTCCTCAACTAGAATCTAAACATTTCTAGCACTGTGGTCTACATTAACCTTTCATGTCTCAGGAGACTTAAATGGGATTCTCTTCCTTCTTCTCAATCGATTTTGAGTTGAGTGAACAGCATTTGGTTAAACCTTCCTCTGAGGGAGGTGGCCTCTGACCCATTGGATCTGGCCATCTGCCAAGATCACTTTTCCTTTCTGCTGTCTTCACCCAATAAGGAAACAGCTTGACATTAGAGTTACAACTTGGGTTTGAATTTTGTGTACTTGCCAGCTAATTATTTTAGTTAAACTACTTTCCCCATCAATGTCAGTGTGTTCATCTCTAAATCTGGAACAAATAGCTAACTTTATTACTGAGGTACCATGTAAAAATGCTATGCAAACTCTAAATACTGAAAAAACAACCATTGCACCATATACTTCTTAACTGATGAACTATAATCATAGGAATGCAACATGTTTTACCAGAAATGCTAAAAAATTTTCTAACAGTAAGTTTATAAAAAACAGTATGTATTACTTTCTTGTTGTTGTTGTTCAGTTGCTAATTTGTGTCTGACTCTTTGCAATCCCATGGACTTCAGCACACCAGGCTCTCATGTTCTTCACTGTCTCCTGGAGCTTGCTGAAACTCATGTCCATTGAGTCAGTGATGCCATCCAACCATCTCATCCTCTGTCATCTCCTTCTCTTCTGCCTTCTATTTATCACAGCATCAGGGTCTTTTCCAATGAGTCAGCTCTTCTCATCAGGTGACCAAAGTATTGGAGCTTCAGCTTCAGGATCAGTCCTTCCATGAATATTCAGAGTTGATTTCCCCTAGGATAGACTGATTTGATCTCCTTGCAGTCCAATGGACTCTCAAGAGTCCTCTCCAGCACCACAATTACTTTCTAAACCATCATATTTAAACACGTTGCTCTCCTGCCTATTCTAGAAGTTCGATTTCAGCTGGATATTAAAGCAGATGCTATGTAGGAAGGTCATATGAAGAAATAGTTGCATAGGTAAGTATAAAAATATTATGTCATCAACCATGGTTACTGCCTGGATGATGAAACAAAATGTTCCTCAACTAGAATCTAAACATTTCTAGCACTGTGGTCTACATTAACCTTTCATGTCTCAGGAGACAAGGTTAAATGGGATTCTCTCACTAGTCTTAAAATATTTGTCTATCAGATTGGTGTATTTGTAATAACTTGTGGAACACTAATGTCATTTCCTGTTATAAAGAAACAAAACTAGCTAGGTCTTAATGTCCACTTCTCCCAAGTATCTGACTGCCCCCAAAAGATGTTTTAAGTTTATGAAAGGGGACATGAAATGAGAATAGGCCAGAAAGAAAATAATAAGCCATGTCTGGGGTTAAGACTCTTTAGAAATTTTCTTAAGGCTTTGGAATCAGACCAGTGTCTGCTCAAACCTGACACCGAACTTAACCTCCCCCACTCCCCAGCCAATTTGGATGAAAACCAGCTTCACTTTAGGCTTAGCTGTATAAGAACATGTATTGTCATTGCCAGACCTGTTTAAACCCTTTTAATAGATCAAGTCAGGATGGTACCCTCATAATTTAGTGTTGTGAATAGTGCAAATAAAGCCTTCAGTGGCATCTAATCAGAACATTTTCTTTTCTCTTCCCTAAAACCATTATTTCACAGAGGTCCAGAGTTCCCTAGCCTGTCAGTCATTACAAATGCTGCCCAAAAGCATTTGAAAGCCTTCAAGTAGCTAATTTGCCGAGATGGATTCAAAAGACATGAGACAGTTTACCCTTGTGGTCTCTCTGACCCCTCCCACACAAGGCAGTCTTCTGAAGCCCAGAGGGATTTCTTTTTCTGATGCTGAGCTATTGTTTAACCATTGGTTGCCTCTTTTTTCTGTCATTCACTTTTTTTCCCTCCCTGCAAGCTCCACTGCCACCAGTCACTGACATCATTCATAGCCAGCCCATTGGTTGAAAGATCTGTGCTCAACATGCTGACAAAATAAGTAATTTATAGGTCAGAGCTGAGGGAGAAAAGAAAAATCACACTCATAGATATTAATGAAGTCTTGAGTGAATTTTTCTTATTGACTCAATGGACTCTGGCATGTACAACAGAAAATGAGGCGATTCATTTTAAGGTAATTTCATAATGCAAAAAAAAAAGACTTACAAATGCAAAATATTTGAGAAGCATATGGCATATTTCATTAGGGTCTAAAGAGACCCTGGACCATTTTCCCCAACCTCTTTGCACAGAGCAAGCACATGGTGATTTGTGGTCCAGGCAAGGAACACAGATTTCAGAATCAGACCTACGTGTGTGAATCCCGAGTTGATCCCTTATTAATAATCATGGACAACTTATTTAATTTACCTGGACTTCAATTTCCTATTCCGAAAAAAGGAGGGTAACATTACCTACCGCATGGGATTGCTGGGAGCGATAATGAACTAATTTACAAAAAATATTCTACAGTCTCTGTCATATCGTGAACTATCAATAAATAGTAACTATTATCATTATGTTTTATTGTTACTACTTATATTCTGTGCAGTGAAAGCTATTTTTCTTACAGAAAGTAGCACAGAAGAACAATAATAATAAAAAAATTATCTATGATATTCATTATGTGCCATGGGTTTCTAAAGTGACTTAGCAGCAAAGAATTCACATGCAATGCAAGAGACTCAGGTTCAATCCCTGGGTTGGGAAGATCCCTTGGAGAAGGAAATGACATCTGACTCCAATGTTCTTGCCTGGAGAATTCCTTAAACAGAGGAGCTGAATGGGCTACAATCCATGAGGTTACAAATGTTCAGACACAACTTAACAACTAAACAGCAACATTCATAGTTAATGAATCATTCTATAAAGAAACTGAGGCAAGGAGAGCCAAAGTCCACTGGAGCTGCCATAGCAAAGTGCCCCGGACTGAGGGGCCTACACACAGAAATTTATTTTCTGTGAGTTTCACTTCACAGAAGAAGGTTAGGAAAGACTTCCCCCGAAGGTAACCTTTGGACAAAATCTGGAGGAGGTGAAGGAACAAGCCATGAGGCTTTCTTGGGGGCAAAAGCATCTTCTGGCAGAAGAGGCACATGGTAATGAAAGGCACTGAAGCTCTTACTGAATGAATATTGTGTAATGTTCATGGAGACAAGTTGCTACAGAGCAAAGAGCTCTTTAATAATCCTTGCTCTGGTGAATTGTTTCCATTACCTGCATATTAGTAATTGCCAGTGGGGAGATGAGAAATCCAAACAAATTATCTCATTAAAATTATAGCAATCAAAAATTTTAGGGCAGGAGACTTCCTTGGTGTTCCAGTGGTTAAGACTCTGTGATTCCACTGCAGGGAGCATGGGTTCAGTCCTTGGTCGGGGGATCTAAGAACTGCAAGCTTCAAAGTGCAGTCAGTAAATAAATTAGCTATTCAATTTTAAAAATGATTTTGTAACACAACCAATAAGTAAATAATATTTTCAATTATTATTAAAAAAAGAACCAATTTTTAAAAAGAATTTTAGGGCAGGCAAGGATCTTACTGATTTAATCCACATTTTGTATTTTGTAGATGTTAAGCCAGTGAGGTGAATTCATTTGACTCTGGGCCACACAGATGACAGACTGTGGAATCTGAATTCTTATCTCCTGATTCTTATAATTCAGGAGTCTCTCCATGACACCACAGTGTGTTTTCCATATCACCAATCACAACAAGTATTTATTATGTTGATAGAGGCAGATAACCAGGGACCTACTTCCACCAAGAATCTTCAGTTCTCAGGTGAAAGTATAAAACTACACTTCAACCATATCTTTGAAGGGGGATGTGTGGGGTGCTATTAAATCTTTGATACATACATCTAAAAGCATGGGCAGTAGTCTGTCACTTTAATAAAGAAGTAACAATAATACCAAGGAATAATCTTTATTGTGCTTTTTCGGCTTCCCAGGTGGCTCAGTGCTAAAGAATCCTCCTGCCAATGCAGGAGAAACAGGTTCACTCCCTGAGTCGGAAAGGTCATTTGAAAGAGGAAATGGCAACCCACTCCAGTATTCTTGCTTGAGAAATCCCATGAATATGGGGAGCCTGGCGAGCTACAGTCTGTGAAATACGGCTGAGCATACACGCGTGGTTTTTAGGTTTCCTTGACCCCTTTGTGGACACGTGCCTTTGGATTCTCTTCCTGGTGGAGACTCACCCTCAGCTGCTTCTCTGTCTGCACCACACTCACCTGAGAATGGCCCCACAGAGGTGGCATTCCACCCCATCTTTCATGTTACTTCATTCTCATTAGGATGAGAAGGGCACATGGTAATGAAAGGCACTTTTACTGAATGAATATTGTGTAATGTTCATGGAGACAAGTTGCTACGAGCAAAGAGCTCTTTAATAATCCTTGCTCTGGTGAATTGTTTCCATTACCTGCATATTAGTAATTGCCAGTGGGGAGATGAGAAATCCAAACAAATTATCTCATTAAAATTATAGCAATCAAAAATTTTAGGGCAGGAGACTTCCTTGGTGTTCCAGTGGTTAAGACTCTGTGATTCCACTGCAGGGAGCATGGGTTCAGTCCTTGGTCGGGGGATCTAAGAACTGCAAGCTTCAAAGTGCAGTCAGTAAATAAATTAGCTATTCAATTTTAAAAATGATTTTGTAACACAACCAATAAGTAAATAATATTTTCAATTATTATTAAAAAGAACCAATTTTTAAAAAGAATTTTAGGGCAGGCAAGGATCTTACTGATTTAATCCACATTTTGTATTTTGTAGATGTTAAGCCAGTGAGGTGAATTCATTTGACTCTGGGCCACACAGATGACAGACTGTGGAATCTGAATTCTTATCTCCTGATTCTTATAATTCAGGAGTCTCTCCATGACACCACAGTGTGTTTTCCATATCACCAATCACAACAAGTATTTATTATGTTGATAGAGGCAGATAACCAGGGACCTACTTCCACCAAGAATCTTCAGTTCTCAGGTGAAAGTATAAAACTACACTTCAACCATATCTTTGAAGGGGATGTGTGGGTGCTATTAAATCTTTGATACATACATCTAAAAGCATGGGCAGTAGTCTGTCACTTTAATAAAGAAGTAACAATAATACCAAGGAATAATCTTTATTGTGCTTTTTCGGCTTCCCAGGTGGCTCAGTGCTAAAGAATCCTCCTGCCAATGCAGGAGAAACAGGTTCACTCCCTGAGTCGGAAAGGTCATTTGAAAGAGGAAATGGCAACCCACTCCAGTATTCTTGCTTGAGAAATCCCATGAATATGGGGAGCCTGGCGAGCTACAGTCTGTGAAATACGGCTGAGCATACACGCGTGGTTTTTAGGTTTCCTTGACCCCTTTTGTGGACACGTGCCTTTGGATTCTCTTCCTGGTGGAGACTCACCCTCAGCTGCTTCTCTGTCTGCACCACACTCACCTGAGAATGGCCCCACAGAGGTGGCATTCCACCCCATCTTTCATGTTACTTCATTCTCATTAGGATATGAGAAGGCTTGAGGCAACCTTACCAGCCTATAGAAACCAAAATCCTGGCAACTGATAGATAGGACTCAAATGACAGAGATAATGGCGTGGAGAAAAGTCACAGCATAAGCCACTCTGTTAGGAGTGCTCAGACCCTCAGTTACACACCATGAAGACAAAGGCTTTTGTTTTCATCTTAGAGAAAATTATAATATCATTTCCATGCTCACTGACTCTGCTTCAGGCCCTGGAACTCTGTGTAGCTGTTGTACATGGACTCCTGACAGTGGCCACAAAAGCAAGGTGGTGGCCTTGAGAAACGTGAGCCATGTGTTTCAAAGATTTGCTACAAGTCACTTGCCCTCCTCTGCCACAAGTTCCCACGGGGTGTTTGGCTTAAGTCTTCTTTTTTGTTTTGTTTTTCACTGAATATGGCAATGTCCTGATTATCAAGTGGACAATTTGGAAGATAATACAGGAAAGGTAAACTGTGTTGAGCTCAGGCAATTGGGAATTATTTAGGAAGGATGTGAGGCATGAGCTGAGATACAGTTTTTGGATATACTTTTCTTTCATCGTCCTTGGAAAGTAGAGCTAGTAATAATTTACCATCCTATGCCTCCTCCCTCACTCCAAAAAGGCCTTTTCCTTTTTTTTTTTTTTGGTCCAACTGCCATAGTAGCTTTAGTCAAATGCATGTGTGCAGACTCAGTGGTGTCCAGATCTTTGCAACTTCACAGACTGTAGCCTGGCAGGCTCTTCCATCTATGGGATTCTCCCAAGTAAGGGTACTAGAGCAGGTTGCCTTCTTCTCTTCCAGGGGATCTTCCCAATCCAGGGATCAAATGCAGATCTCCTTTGTTTTTTGCACTGGCAGGCAGATTTTTTACCACTGAGCCACCCAGGAAGCCTTTTAGTCAAATAGCTACATTATTAAGCATATACTATTGCTTATGTTATTGCTTTATTATCTTAGTTCCCTAAATATTAAATATTGCACAGTAAATGTAGTTACATGCACTGGACTTCATGATGCAGTTACATGCACTGGACTTCATGAACACAGAAAATTTACACCTTCTGCATAAACATCGTGTCGTGTAGTTATGGGAACACGTCCAGAACAAGCTGTCAATGCCTCACTTAGTTCAATCCATCCTGGTAACTTTCTGTCTCATCTGACACTCCTCTGAAACCCACAGATGTCTCCCCAGTGCACAGAGTCTACTTAGCAATCATTCATGCTTTACATCTCAATTAGCCAAAATAGATATCACAACTGGTAAAGCGGAAAAGTGAAAGTGTTCATCACTTAGTTGTGTCTGATACATTGTGACCCCATAAACTGTAGCCTGCCAGGTTCTTCTGTCCATGGAATTCTCCATGGTGAAAATACTGCAGTGAGTTGCCATTATCTTCTCCAGGAGATCTTCCCAACCCAAGGATCAAGCCTGGGTCGCCCATATTACAGGCAGATTCTTTGCCATCTGAGCCACCAGGAAAGCTCATCACAACTGGTAACAGAGATGTACGTTTAACAGGCAGAGAAGAGCTTTACTCTCTGCAGCTTATAAAATTCCAGTACTGTTATTTCTCCTTCTGTTCATTCACTGCCTCCCCTCCATCTGGCCCTCCCCACTATCTAGGAAATCACTCAGATGGGAAAAAGTCTCCCTACTTTCCCAGCTTCCATCTGAGGGAGCTCATAGCTCACCCGAGGCTTTATCTGCCCACAGTTTCGTTTGGGATCTTGCTTCCCATCTTGCTATGCTCATCATTTACTGTTACCAGGATTCTTCCTGCTCCTTTCTGGAAGCTCAATACCAAGTCCTGATTTCTTATTCACACCTGCAAGGCTGAAGTTGCAGGTGTTTATCTGTTCAGAAGTTACCAGAAGTCATCACAAATCAGGACAGTTCCCCAAGCAACAAAAATTAATATGTAGGAGAGTTCCAGGCTCAGGCAGTGTTTCTTTGCAATTGTGTTTACTCATTTTCGTGAAGTATTATTTAATTCCCGAGCTTTCCTGATAAATGCTACCAATACCACTGCTTTTTCCAATGCAATTTGTGATTCCGTTATAGGAAGAGACAGTATATTAAATAAAAATTAGTCTTAATATTAGGTCCCTCTGTTCTCCAAAGCAGGAAGCTCATTGCCAGGCAGTTCTCATTTATAGTCATACGTCTTAGCTTTGAAAACCATGATAGCAGGAAAGTGTGCAGAGAAGAAGGAAACTGCTTCAAAATGTCAAACAACATCTGTTTCCCATTTCTGAGAATTACAGAGCTTTCTTCAGCCCTTTAACCCTTTAGCCCACATTGTATCTGTCCCTTCATAGTTTATGAGCTTTATCTTCAGAAGCCTTTCAGTAAATGAAACCTGATACAGAAAGTGAATCTCTGCTTAAGGTTCTCTCCAAGGATTAGGGCCGAGATTTATTAGAACAACACCACTCACGCTGTGACATTTTAAGGTTGTGTCAACATTTCTATTATAAACCTGTGCTTCCAGGGGCCGGACACAATCTGTTCAAAAAATAATAAGAATTCTCCAGCTACAAATGGGGAAAGGAGGGTAGTCATTGGAGGATCCATGTTCAGTTGATTTGAATTTGGAAAAGCTGCCTGGAACTGACCTTTTTGAAGGGTAGAGAGTTATATTCCACAGTCTCTGGGACTTTAGACCTCAAGACTATACCCATTGTCAAAGCAAAAATGGGGTGCTGGGAAGCTAAATTAAATAATTAGTGCAAAAGAATCAAAATATGATCATTCTGGAAAACTGCCCATGAACCTGTATTTTAACATTTATTTAGAGAGTAAGGCAGACAGTATTTTTTCATGTGCAGTAATAGGTCTGTCATGTTCTTTTAGCCAATAACTTTAGGTCAAGCAGGCAATGATGGTTTCTACTCAATGTTCTACAGCAAATCTTCATGGCATCTAGATGCACAATGGCTGAGAGGCCTGACAGAAAGGCACGGAAAGATCAAGGTCAACCCAAAACAAAGCAGATTTTTCGAACTTATCTCTGCTGCCCCTCTCCTGATGCTGCATGGCCTTTGTCCCCCACTCCTACAAGCCATCATCCTGAATCATAGATGTTAAGGCTTCCACATTTCACCTTCTTTGTCATCTGATACCATTCTTCAGTCAAAATTCACCTGTTACCCACTTGATCAATTGGGAGCCACCTGTATGGTTAGAAAGGATCTACTAGGTTTCTACTGTTTACGGACAGCCACTAAGTCTTAAGTGGTTGTCTGTCTTAAAGATATCTGTGTTTTGCAAGGAGCAAAGCTGGTAGAATTTGGGTCTTTTCTACAGGTACAATGGAGAGGGAGGTTTTTATGGTGTATAATTGATTTACAATGATGTATTAATTTCCATTAGTGAAGTAAATTTGCTGTAGGTATACATATATCCCCTCGCTCTTGAACCTCCTCCCACCCAATCCCACATCCCACCCTCTAGGTCATCACAGAGCACCAGGCTGAACTCCCCGTGCTCTACACAGCTGCCTACTTGTTATCTATCTCACACACGGTAGTGTATATATGTCAATGCTATTTTCTTAATTCATCCCCTCGTCCCACTACTGTGTCCACAAGTCTATTCTCTATGTAATGTGTCTCTATTCCTGCCCTGAAAATAGATTCATCCATATCATTTTTCTAGATTTCACATGAATACACTAATATACAGTATTCTTCTCTTTTTAACTTATTTCACTCTTTATGACGGACTCTAACTCCATCCACATCTCTACAAATGACCCAGTATTATTCTTTTTAGTTTAAAAGCACCCTTCAAATAGCGTGCACAGGCAGCAGTATACTTCTATAAGTAAAAGATTTAATTTGTATTTCCATTGCTCTATACCATAAAAAGAATTGCTCACAGAATATGTTTCATTAGATCAAAGTTTTGCTGCTTTGTTCCCTACAAAATGCCCAGTACTTGTGACCTAAAACACTGTAAAGAGTCGATAAATATGTAATTAATGAGGAATAAAAATGTTATTGAACGTATCAGTACCCTTTTATCAATTCTGAAAGCCTTAATAAGTAAGGCTTATTTATTAATAAGAAACTTGCAAACACATTTTATCAATGTAGAAAAATATCTATTAACCATAAAGATATGGTTACCTATTGTTTGCTTCTAGAGTGGAGTGATGCAGAAAAGAATCACATACAAAATAAATACATAACTAAGAGAAGTATTTAAGAGCAATGTTTGCTCTTTTTTTCTGACTTTTAAATACCATGCAAACCTTTACAATGGAGACTTTGAAACTGAAAGAGAGATGAACTTTTCTGGCCCACCTGCATGTCTCCTGTGTCTCAAATATGAAAAACAAACACCTGCAACAACATCGGTATTTTAAAAATACACACTGCTCTGTCCATGGAGACAACCAAATTATAAGTGCCTTGCAGGTAGGCAGGTACAACATCTTATTAATTTTTTTGATACTCACAAAGGTTCTAAATTGTGGGCTGCATACCAACGTGTTTCATAAAAATGTGTTAGGTTGGGTTGCTTCTTAAGAACTGAGACTCTCTCTTGAGTTCTCCTTTGCAGCAGACAGTTTAAACTGCTCAGAAGCATCAGTGTCTGCTTTCAATTTTATGTGCTCTCTTCCTCTGCAAGCCTCCAATGGGGCAACAAGAACAGATGAAAGGAGATGAGACAAAAAGAGAAAGAATCTGTCAGTAAGGTCTTCTAGGGATTTCAATGCTACAAGTGTCTGAGGAGTCTTCATGTGTTGCTTGTATATTTTGAATCACTTTTCCACAACAGAAATACTCCCCTTCTGAAGACATAATGTATTCCGTTTGTGAATAAAGTCTAATGCCATTATTAGCCAAGAAATTCTACCTGGCCACTTAGTCACTCTTGGTCAATATCTTCCCTCTTACCTTTTGACAACTTATCCCATTGGTCTCATAACTATTTCCAAAGCTGATATTGTGTGCCACTACAAACATCTTCTGTTATTTCTACGTGGACTTTCTGGAGAATTAAAAATGCACTCATGTTCTCCAGAATACCTTTCGTTCTGTCTCAGTCAATACTACAGATTTCTGGTCTTTTCTATGGGCTAGAGGGGTGCCAATCTCTTGGAAGCTTCAATCTTCTGGCCTATTGGGAACAGGGAGACAAGGAGACACTCCATAGAATCCACAATAAATAAATAAACAAATGTATAGTGACTTTAAGTGTTTATGTCCTTAGTCTTAAGAGCAGTTTCTTCAGTAGATTAAGAAAAAGAAAAAGAGAAAAAAAAAAAAAAAAAACTCTCCACAGTCTGAAACAACCATAGTCTGACTTCATTCCAGCAACTCATGACAACAATAACAAAAGCAGGGCCTTTTTGTTTGTTTGTTTAATTAAATTCTTTCAAGCCGTGTGTAGCAATACTGCTGGGTAGATCTTGTTAGAAGAGATAATTAAAACACAAACAAACTAGTTCTTTCATTTGGAATAGCAACCACTGCACACGCTCAGGACGGCGCCCTCACCAAATCCCCAAACAGCCTTAGTATGCAAACCAGGTCGCCTTTAGAAATAGGTTCAGGGGTTTTTTAGAAAACTGGGAACCCCTTCACATAGGTAATTAGGCAGGAGATCTCTGGAAAGTCAGAATTCCGCTGAGACGTTGCCAATGGAGCCAAGAAGATGAAACGATGCCTTCGCAGTGGACACTCAACAAGACTGAGGGGTCTCAGGAAAAGGGCTTTCTCAAGTCTTGTCTTAAGGTGATGCCATCAATATCTTCTAGACCTTTCTGGAAAAGCAGTAAAGAATCTACCTGTCAACGCAAGAGGCACAGATTCCATCCCTGGGTGGGGAAGATTCCTTGGAGAAGGAAATGTCAACCCCCTCCAGTATTATTGTTTGGGAAATCCCATGGACAAAGAATCCTGGCAGGCTGTAGTCCACTGAGTCCCCAAACAGTCAGGCACAAACTAGCCACTAAAACAGCAACAACATTTCCTAGAACATTAATACATTCTGTCTTCAGATTCCATGTGTCATATGATCTTCTCTGCAGTGAAACACTGGTCCCACCACAGTTCATGCTGTTTGTAAGGAACAGTCAGTATACTTGGCAACCTTCTTAAATGTAGTAGTCTATCTGTGTAGACTCTCTGTGAGGGATTTGAGACATCATGAGTGAGATAAACCTAAATTGGAATCCCACCTTCCTATGTGATATACAATTTGGTTTTTTTCTTTCTGACTTATTTCACTCTGTATGCAGATTTTAGATCCTTCTATAGCTCTGCAGCCTCCAAAATATCCATTCCTCTCACCTTTACTCCATTTCTACTGTAGAGTGCTCATTTTCTTACCTCTCTCCTCCACTGTCTTGGAGAGCCAGAGACATTGCTAAGTTTCTATGTTTATCTCTAACTTATGTCTTGAATGCTAGATACATAGTAGGTACTCAGTCAATGATATTTGCCTAAAATCCAAAGTTACATTTAGGTCATGCTGGGCTAAACTGATAAGAACGTTTATCTGTTCAGAAGTTACCAGGCCAAATCAGGACAGTTCCCCAAGCAACAAAATTAATATGTAGGAGAGTTCCAGGCTCAGGCAGTGTTTCTTTGCAATTGTGTTTACTCATTTTCGTGAAGTATTATTTAATTCCCGAGCTTTCCTGATAAATGCTACCAATACCACTGCTTTTTCCAATGCAATTTGTGATTCCGTTATAGGAAGAGACAGTATATTAAATAAAAATTAGTCTTAATATTAGGTCCCTCTGTTCTCCAAAGCAGGAAGCTCATTGCCAGGCAGTTCTCATTTATAGTCATACGTCTTAGCTTTGAAAACCATGATAGCAGGAAAGTGTGCAGAGAAGAAGGAAACTGCTTCAAAATGTCAAACAACATCTGTTTCCCATTTCTGAGAATTACAGAGCTTTCTTCAGCCCTTTAACCCTTTAGCCCACATTGTATCTGTCCCTTCATAGTTTATGAGCTTTATCTTCAGAAGCCTTTCAGTAAATGAAACCTGATACAGAAAGTGAATCTCTGCTGAAGGTTCTCCCCAAGGATTAGGGCCGAGATTTATTAGAACAACAGCCCCCACGCTGTGACATTTTAAGGTTGTGTCAACATTTCTATTATAAACCTGTGCTTCCAGGGGCCGGACACAATCTGTTCAAAAAATAATAAGAATTCTCCAGCTACAAATGGGGAAAGGAGGGTAGTCATTGGAGGATCCATGTTCAGTTGATTTGAATTTGGAAAAGCTGCCTGGAACTGACCTTTTTGAAGGGTAGAGAGTTATATTCCACAGTCTCTGGGACTTTAGACCTCAAGACTATACCCATTGTCAAAGCAAAAATGGGGTGCTGGGAAGCTAAATTAAATAATTAGTGCAAAAGAATCAAAATATGATCATTCTGGAAAACTGCCCATGAACCTGTATTTTAACATTTATTTAGAGAGTAAGGCAGACAGTATTTTTTCATGTGCAGTAATAGGTCTGTCATGTTCTTTTAGCCAATAACTTTAGGTCAAGCAGGCAATGATGGTTTCTACTCAATGTTCTACAGCAAATCTTCATGGCATCTAGATGCACAATGGCTGAGAGGCCTGACAGAAAGGCACGGAAAGATCAAGGTCAACCCAAAACAAAGCAGATTTTTCGAACTTATCTCTGCTGCCCCTCTCCTGATGCTGCATGGCCTTTGTCCCCCACTCCTACAAGCCATCATCCTGAATCATAGATGTTAAGGCTTCCACATTTCACCTTCTTTGTCATCTGATACCATTCTTCAGTCAAAATTCACCTGTTACCCACTTGATCAATTGGGAGCCACCTGTATGGTTAGAAAGGATCTACTAGGTTTCTACTGTTTACGGACAGCCACTAAGTCTTAAGTGGTTGTCTGTCTTAAAGATATCTGTGTTTTGCAAGGAGCAAAGCTGGTAGAATTTGGGTCTTTTCTACAGGTACAATGGAGAGGGAGGTTTTTATGGTGTATAATTGATTTACAATGATGTATTAATTTCCATTAGTGAAGTAAATTTGCTGTAGGTATACATATATCCCCTCGCTCTTGAACCTCCTCCCACCCAATCCCACATCCCACCCTCTAGGTCATCACAGAGCACCAGGCTGAACTCCCCGTGCTCTACACAGCTGCCTACTTGTTATCTATCTCACACACGGTAGTGTATATATGTCAATGCTATTTTCTTAATTCATCCCCTCGTCCCACTACTGTGTCCACAAGTCTATTCTCTATGTAATGTGTCTCTATTCCTGCCCTGAAAATAGATTCATCCATATCATTTTTCTAGATTTCACATGAATACACTAATATACAGTATTCTTCTCTTTTTAACTTATTTCACTCTTTATGACGGACTCTAACTCCATCCACATCTCTACAAATGACCCAGTATTATTCTTTTTAGTTTAAAAGCACCCTTCAAATAGCGTGCACAGGCAGCAGTATACTTCTATAAGTAAAAGATTTAATTTGTATTTCCATTGCTCTATACCATAAAAAGAATTGCTCACAGAATATGTTTCATTAGATCAAAGTTTTGCTGCTTTGTTCCCTACAAAATGCCCAGTACTTGTGACCTAAAACACTGTAAAGAGTCGATAAATATGTAATTAATGAGGAATAAAAATGTTATTGAACGTATCAGTACCCTTTTATCAATTCTGAAAGCCTTAATAAGTAAGGCTTATTTATTAATAAGAAACTTGCAAACACATTTTATCAATGTAGAAAAATATCTATTAACCATAAAGATATGGTTACCTATTGTTTGCTTCTAGAGTGGAGTGATGCAGAAAAGAATCACATACAAAATAAATACATAACTAAGAGAAGTATTTAAGAGCAATGTTTGCTCTTTTTTTCTGACTTTTAAATACCATGCAAACCTTTACAATGGAGACTTTGAAACTGAAAGAGAGATGAACTTTTCTGGCCCACCTGCATGTCTCCTGTGTCTCAAATATGAAAAACAAACACCTGCAACAACATCGGTATTTTAAAAATACACACTGCTCTGTCCATGGAGACAACCAAATTATAAGTGCCTTGCAGGTAGGCAGGTACAACATCTTATTAATTTTTTTGATACTCACAAAGGTTCTAAATTGTGGGCTGCATACCAACGTGTTTCATAAAAATGTGTTAGGTTGGGTTGCTTCTTAAGAACTGAGACTCTCTCTTGAGTTCTCCTTTGCAGCAGACAGTTTAAACTGCTCAGAAGCATCAGTGTCTGCTTTCAATTTTATGTGCTCTCTTCCTCTGCAAGCCTCCAATGGGGCAACAAGAACAGATGAAAGGAGATGAGACAAAAAGAGAAAGAATCTGTCAGTAAGGTCTTCTAGGGATTTCAATGCTACAAGTGTCTGAGGAGTCTTCATGTGTTGCTTGTATATTTTGAATCACTTTTCCACAACAGAAATACTCCCCTTCTGAAGACATAATGTATTCCGTTTGTGAATAAAGTCTAATGCCATTATTAGCCAAGAAATTCTACCTGGCCACTTAGTCACTCTTGGTCAATATCTTCCCTCTTACCTTTTGACAACTTATCCCATTGGTCTCATAACTATTTCCAAAGCTGATATTGTGTGCCACTACAAACATCTTCTGTTATTTCTACGTGGACTTTCTGGAGAATTAAAAATGCACTCATGTTCTCCAGAATACCTTTCGTTCTGTCTCAGTCAATACTACAGATTTCTGGTCTTTTCTATGGGCTAGAGGGGTGCCAATCTCTTGGAAGCTTCAATCTTCTGGCCTATTGGGAACAGGGAGACAAGGAGACACTCCATAGAATCCACAATAAATAAATAAACAAATGTATAGTGACTTTAAGTGTTTATGTCCTTAGTCTTAAGAGCAGTTTCTTCAGTAGATTAAGAAAAAGAAAAAGAGAAAAAAAAAAAAAAAAAAACTCTCCACAGTCTGAAACAACCATAGTCTGACTTCATTCCAGCAACTCATGACAACAATAACAAAAGCAGGGCCTTTTTGTTTGTTTGTTTAATTAAATTCTTTCAAGCCGTGTGTAGCAATACTGCTGGGTAGATCTTGTTAGAAGAGATAATTAAAACACAAACAAACTAGTTCTTTCATTTGGAATAGCAACCACTGCACACGCTCAGGACGGCGCCCTCACCAAATCCCCAAACAGCCTTAGTATGCAAACCAGGTCGCCTTTAGAAATAGGTTCAGGGGTTTTTTAGAAAACTGGGAACCCCTTCACATAGGTAATTAGGCAGGAGATCTCTGGAAAGTCAGAATTCCGCTGAGACGTTGCCAATGGAGCCAAGAAGATGAAACGATGCCTTCGCAGTGGACACTCAACAAGACTGAGGGGTCTCAGGAAAAGGGCTTTCTCAAGTCTTGTCTTAAGGTGATGCCATCAATATCTTCTAGACCTTTCTGGAAAAGCAGTAAAGAATCTACCTGTCAACGCAAGAGGCACAGATTCCATCCCTGGGTGGGGAAGATTCCTTGGAGAAGGAAATGTCAACCCCCTCCAGTATTATTGTTTGGGAAATCCCATGGACAAAGAATCCTGGCAGGCTGTAGTCCACTGAGTCCCCAAACAGTCAGGCACAAACTAGCCACTAAAACAGCAACAACATTTCCTAGAACATTAATACATTCTGTCTTCAGATTCCATGTGTCATATGATCTTCTCTGCAGTGAAACACTGGTCCCACCACAGTTCATGCTGTTTGTAAGGAACAGTCAGTATACTTGGCAACCTTCTTAAATGTAGTAGTCTATCTGTGTAGACTCTCTGTGAGGGATTTGAGACATCATGAGTGAGATAAACCTAAATTGGAATCCCACCTTCCTATGTGATATACAATTTGGTTTTTTTCTTTCTGACTTATTTCACTCTGTATGCAGATTTTAGATCCTTCTATAGCTCTGCAGCCTCCAAAATATCCATTCCTCTCACCTTTACTCCATTTCTACTGTAGAGTGCTCATTTTCTTACCTCTCTCCTCCACTGTCTTGGAGAGCCAGAGACATTGCTAAGTTTCTATGTTTATCTCTAACTTATGTCTTGAATGCTAGATACATAGTAGGTACTCAGTCAATGATATTTGCCTAAAATCCAAAGTTACATTTAGGTCATGCTGGGCTATCTGATCAAATGCTGAATTTAAGAACAAGATAAATCTTGTTATCTTTCCTTTTCTTTTTATTGACTGGTTTTTTTTTTTTTTTCTTTTTTTCACATTTCCACCACAAATAGTGTGAGTAAGGAGAAGGAAAAAGTGCCCTTGAGTGAATCATGATGTTAACAGTCACAAAAGGCTTCCAGAAGTCTCTCTTTCCACAGGTAAATGCATCCTGGCAAGCCTTGAATGAAAAATCTAGGCTGGACACATTTCACTTCCACTAGAAAAAATGTTTCCTTTTTTTAAAATATTGACCTTTATTGAAGGATAGTTGCTTTACAACGTTGTGTTCAAAAGTGAATCAGCCACACATACGCATATAGCCCTTCTTTTTTCTTTTTTTTTTATTTCCTTCATATTTAGGTTATCTGAAAGCATTGCGTTTCCTGAGCTATATAGTTATCTATTTTATACATAGCCTCAGTGTCTCCTTTAAACAAATATAAACATTTCAAACTAACATTTGTTTACTGCTTCAAAAAACTGGCACCAGGCTTTAAAGGTACAACCTGTTAGTAGCTTCAATTCATTGTAAAAATAAATTTACAAATCATTAGATAAACGTTAATCGTGATGTCTGTATTTTCTGAATGCCTAGCTGCAAAGCATAATCTGACAATAGACTTTTGTTTATTGGGCATAGTTTTTATTTTAAGTCTTGACAATCTCATTAGCTTGATTATGATTTTTTAAATTGAAAAACATTTTGAACTTTGAGACTCTCTAAGGAGGAAAAATGAGAACAATCATTGAAAGTAAAATTGGACCTAGAGGCTCTATAGTCACTACAAGCATAAACTGCTAGATGTAAACTATAAACCACTCTAATATGTTGAGCCATAATAAATTTTTTAGATATTTTATTTTCACTGAAATCTGGCTTAGCAAATAAGTCTGGCAAGGGTTTCAGGACTGCCAGCTGGTCCAGTTGCCAAAACATACTCTCAGCTTATTTGATAATGGTTGAAATTATACCATTAAAATACCATTGCTTTGGTTTAAGGCTTGGTTGTTTGTGAAAATTCAAATATCTCCAGGAAGGATCAAACTTAAACTAGTAATAGGCATTTACCCCACACTCCTGTTCCAGATTTTAAATAAGAATAGAAAGAGAGAAAAAGGAGACTATGGTATTGGGCCCATATGGCAGATATGAGTATAGAAAGGAAAATCTGGGGGCTTCCCTGATGGTCCAGTGGCTAAAATTTTGCCTTCCAGTACAGGCAGGGCAGGTTTGATCCCTAGTTCAATTCCTGGTCAGGGAGCTAAGATCTCACTAGCCTCCGGCCAAAAAAAACCCCAAAACATAATACACAAGCAATATTGTAACAAACTCAATAAAGATTTAAAAGGGGGAAAAATGAAAAGGAAATCTGGAGGTTCTAATTCAACAAAGTGACACGCTTGTCTAAAACTCTGTCCTGGAAAAAAATATTTTTGGAACCTTAGGAACTGAGCTGTGGAAAGCAGTGTTGTTAAGACCTGCATGTAGAGGAAAAAGAGAAAATCCACAAGAAAACCTTCCTGGAGATATTTCTTGAAGTTTCTCTCATTGCTTTCCTGATTATAATAAACAGCTGATAATCTCAAAGTAAACTGCTTCTGATGTCTGTCACTTAATACTAAGCCGCTATATTTAGCATTCCTAGATAAATAAATTCATTCCTGGCCAACCCTGGAATTAAAGAACCCAAAAGAGCTTTAGGAAAATTCCCCTAGGTAATTGATACTTTTAACTGAGTCAGTCTTGGATTAAATACCTGAAATGAAATGTGATGATGAGAGGTAACACCTAGGAGCCAACCACCCATGGCCAAAAAAACAGTCATCTGTATGGCTTATTGCCTCAGAAAACCAACGTATCAAATATCCCATTCAAATTGCATCTTGAGGCATGAAGAAGAAAGCTAAGTATAAACTCACTAAGATGATTTGGAAAGGCGTTGCCTTGATGTCTTTAGAGAATCTGACCTTGATTCAGTTTCCGCCTCTGCCTGTCAAGTGGGGACATAGGTTTCCTGTTCTTTCCATTGAATCCTCAGAACTGACCCAAAGGTTGATCAGGCGTCGATAAGTTGAAATTATACCATTAAAATACCATTGCTTTGGTTTAAGGCTTGGTTGTTTGTGAAAATTCAAATATCTCCAGGAAGGATCAAACTTAAACTAGTAATAGGCATTTACCCCACACTCCTGTTCCAGATTTTAAATAAGAATAGAAAGAGAGAAAAAGGAGACTATGGTATTGGGCCCATATGGCAGATATGAGTATAGAAAGGAAAATCTGGGGGCTTCCCTGATGGTCCAGTGGCTAAAATTTTGCCTTCCAGTACAGGCAGGGCAGGTTTGATCCCTAGTTCAATTCCTGGTCAGGGAGCTAAGATCTCACTAGCCTCCGGCCAAAAAAAACCCCAAAACATAATACACAAGCAATATTGTAACAAACTCAATAAAGATTTAAAAGGGGGAAAAATGAAAAGGAAATCTGGAGGTTCTAATTCAACAAAGTGACACGCTTGTCTAAAACTCTGTCCTGGAAAAAAATATTTTTGGAACCTTAGGAACTGAGCTGTGGAAAGCAGTGTTGTTAAGACCTGCATGTAGAGGAAAAAGAGAAAATCCACAAGAAAACCTTCCTGGAGATATTTCTTGAAGTTTCTCTCATTGCTTTCCTGATTATAATAAACAGCTGATAATCTCAAAGTAAACTGCTTCTGATGTCTGTCACTTAATACTAAGCCGCTATATTTAGCATTCCTAGATAAATAAATTCATTCCTGGCCAACCCTGGAATTAAAGAACCCAAAAGAGCTTTAGGAAAATTCCCCTAGGTAATTGATACTTTTAACTGAGTCAGTCTTGGATTAAATACCTGAAATGAAATGTGATGATGAGAGGTAACACCTAGGAGCCAACCACCCATGGCCAAAAAAACAGTCATCTGTATGGCTTATTGCCTCAGAAAACCAACGTATCAAATATCCCATTCAAATTGCATCTTGAGGCATGAAGAAGAAAGCTAAGTATAAACTCACTAAGATGATTTGGAAAGGCGTTGCCTTGATGTCTTTAGAGAATCTGACCTTGATTCAGTTTCCGCCTCTGCCTGTCAAGTGGGGACATAGGTTTCCTGTTCTTTCCATGAATAGATTTTCTTCATCCCTGCAGAACAGAGACAGCCAGGATGAGTGCCCAACACTGGGCTGGGCAGGTTTCTTTAGCATCTTGTCTTCTCCAGCTGGGACCGCACCTCTCAGTCCTGATATTCTTTGCACGTGCTGTTGTCTAATGTTGTCAAACATGGACAGTCATGTGGAAAGTAGACATTCCACACAGATCAGAAATGTGGAACACGATCGCTTCCTAGTCCAGTTCTACACTGTCAGCCTCTGTCAATTATAAAATGCTTATTGCGATAAAGCCCCACAAAAAGCCACAAAGTTTAAGTTTTCTGTTCACAAGATAACTGGTCATCTGTGCAAAAGATGCAGACTTAGAGAAAGCTATAGTCATGAAAATATCTTCTGTTCAAATTTATGGAATCAGGCTCACAAATCATATTTCTATATCCTAAAAACCTTCATCAGGGGTTACTTTTTGTGTTACTTAAAAAAATAGCATGGTCTTGAGAAGAGAAAAGTGAGCATATACATGAATATTATTGACACACAGAAATTTGAGACTAAGCTTTTATGACTGTGGATGAATTCGGTAAGATCAAGATGGTCCAATCTTCCTGATTGTTTTGCACTGAATGTTTGTATTGCCCCAAACTTTATATGTTGAAATCCTAAACCCCAGTGTGATGGCTGATAGGTATGATGGTTGGGAGGTGATGATGTCATGAGGGGTGGGGACCCCCCTGAATGGGATTAGTGTCCTTATAAAAGGGACCCTAGGGAGCTCCCATTCAACTTTCCACCTTCTGAGGACACAACAAGAACACAGCTGTCTCTGAACCAGGAAGTGGGTCCTAACCAGACCAAGAAACTGCTGGTGCCTTGATCTCAGACTTCTTGGCCTTCAGAACTGTGAAAAATAACTGCTTGTGGTTTAAGCCACTCAGTTTATTGTATTTTTTTTATAACAACACACACAGGCTAAGACACAACCTTGATGTAGGTCTTGTGCTTCTAGGTGTCTACTTTGAACATTGATTTTGATTAGTCTCAAGTTAGATCACTTAGTCTTTTCAGACAATTTGATTTGTTGTTGTCATTGTTTAGTCTCTAATTCATGTCTGACTCTTTTGGAACCCCATGGACTGTAACCTGCTAGAAAGGCCCTTCTGCGTCCAGCCAGGATGAGTCCCAATTGGGCAGGTTTCTTTAGCATCTTGTCTTCTCCAGCTGGGACCGCACCTCTCAGTCCTGATATTCTTTGCACGTGCTGTTGTCTAATGTTGTCAAACATGGACAGTCATGTGGAAAGTAGACATTCCACACAGATCAGAAATGTGGAACACGATCGCTTCCTAGTCCAGTTCTACACTGTCAGCCTCTGTCAATTATAAAATGCTTATTGCGATAAAGCCCCACAAAAAGCCACAAAGTTTAAGTTTTCTGTTCACAAGATAACTGGTCATCTGTGCAAAAGATGCAGACTTAGAGAAAGCTATAGTCATGAAAATATCTTCTGTTCAAATTTATGGAATCAGGCTCACAAATCATATTTCTATATCCTAAAAACCTTCATCAGGGGTTACTTTTTGTGTTACTTAAAAAAATAGCATGGTCTTGAGAAGAGAAAAGTGAGCATATACATGAATATTATTGACACACAGAAATTTGAGACTAAGCTTTTATGACTGTGGATGAATTCGGTAAGATCAAGATGGTCCAATCTTCCTGATTGTTTTGCACTGAATGTTTGTATTGCCCCAAACTTTATATGTTGAAATCCTAAACCCCAGTGTGATGGCTGATAGGTATGATGGTTGGGAGGTGATGATGTCATGAGGGGTGGGGACCCCCCTGAATGGGATTAGTGTCCTTATAAAAGGGACCCTAGGGAGCTCCCATTCAACTTTCCACCTTCTGAGGACACAACAAGAACACAGCTGTCTCTGAACCAGGAAGTGGGTCCTAACCAGACCAAGAAACTGCTGGTGCCTTGATCTCAGACTTCTTGGCCTTCAGAACTGTGAAAAATAACTGCTTGTGGTTTAAGCCACTCAGTTTATTGTATTTTTTTTATAACAACACACACAGGCTAAGACACAACCTTGATGTAGGTCTTGTGCTTCTAGGTGTCTACTTTGAACATTGATTTTGATTAGTCTCAAGTTAGATCACTTAGTCTTTTCAGACAATTTGATTTGTTGTTGTCATTGTTTAGTCTCTAATTCATGTCTGACTCTTTTGGAACCCCATGGACTGTAACCTGCTAGACTCCTCCATCCATGGGATTTCCCAACAAGAATTCTGGAGTAGGTTGCCACTTCCTACTCCAGGGGACCTTCTTGACCCAGGGATCAAACCCATGTCTCCTGAATAAGCAACCTGGGAAGCCCAAAGTTTGACTTGAGTACAGTTGAATGGAAATTATTCCTTATTTACCAAAGTCACCATTTCTAATAAAATCCAGTTTCATGTTTCCTTGACGCTTCATTAAGCAAACCAAGGCAACAAATTACTTAGAAATGACATCATAAAATTCCTTTACATGATAGGGCTATTTTATCTTAAATAAAAAATATAAAACTAGTTCTTCTCCAGGTCTCAAGATGAGGGCCTTTCCTTATGCCTCTTATCCCAAATATGTCCTACTTTCCAATTCACAAGGCATGCCCCTCCCCTTGCCTCACTCCCACCCCAACTTCACCCTATGATGTTTTCATTTTCCCTCCACCCTTTCCACCTAGAAGGAAAGAAAACTGTTTAACAAATCAAGGTTATTTCAGACCAAGATGAATGTATCTGTGCCTTAATATATTGTTCCTCTAGAATGTTTGGAGTTTAAAACACGCTGGAATCTGCTAACCACCTCTTGGTAGAGAGTAGATAAGATATACGGATACACAAACCCCCCACTGTGTGACAGACATTCATAGCGCTGTTTTCACAGAGATTCTTTCATCTAATCCTCATGACGACCTTTCTCTGTAAGTCTAAATGTCCCTTTTTAGAGGTTAAATAAATCCCCCAAGATTGCAAAGCTAATAAATTCATTTCAGGATTCCAGCCCAAATCTTACCCAATAGCTTATGGACTTTTCATTCTGCCAAATCCAACCCAAGTGACTCTCTCAGGGGGCATCTTAGCTCTGAGAGGGGCTTTAACACTGGCCCATGAAGGTGAGTGATAGTGTTGATCCACAAAGCCCCTCAGGTCTCAGTCAGTAACCACATACTCCATCTCTGCGTGAGATTTTCTTTCCCTACCTGTGTTTTTCTTTACCACATTCTAACCTTAATACCTTTCCAATCCAAATGAGCCTTACATTTTTTTTTTTAATCAAGTATTATTCATTCAGTCTTTAGACTGGAAATCCTCTGAGGACTTCAAGGCACTGTATAGAAAAATACTGCATAATGAATGATAAACATTTGGGTTACCAGAAGGAGACAATGGAGAACTCAGCATCCTTCCTTTCTTCTAGTTCTAGGAAAGTGGAAAGTTTGTATTAAATTGCAAACCCATTATAGAAATGACATCATAAAATTCCTTTACAATTTTGTTTCATGTTTCCTTGACGCTTCATTAAGCAAACCAAGGCAACAAATTACTTAGAAATGACATCATAAAATTCCTTTACATGATAGGGCTATTTTATCTTAAATAAAAAATATAAAACTAGTTCTTCTCCAGGTCTCAAGATGAGGGCCTTTCCTTATGCCTCTTATCCCAAATATGTCCTACTTTCCAATTCACAAGGCATGCCCCTCCCCTTGCCTCACTCCCACCCCAACTTCACCCTATGATGTTTTCATTTTCCCTCCACCCTTTCCACCTAGAAGGAAAGAAAACTGTTTAACAAATCAAGGTTATTTCAGACCAAGATGAATGTATCTGTGCCTTAATATATTGTTCCTCTAGAATGTTTGGAGTTTAAAACACGCTGGAATCTGCTAACCACCTCTTGGTAGAGAGTAGATAAGATATACGGATACACAAACCCCCCACTGTGTGACAGACATTCATAGCGCTGTTTTCACAGAGATTCTTTCATCTAATCCTCATGACGACCTTTCTCTGTAAGTCTAAATGTCCCTTTTTAGAGGTTAAATAAATCCCCTAAGATTGCAAAGCTAATAAATTCATTTCAGGATTCCAGCCCAAATCTTACCCAATAGCTTATGGACTTTTCATTCTGCCAAATCCAACCCAAGTGACTCTCTCAGGGGGCATCTTAGCTCTGAGAGGGGCTTTAACACTGGCCCATGAAGGTGAGTGATAGTGTTGATCCACAAAGCCCCTCAGGTCTCAGTCAGTAACCACATACTCCATCTCTGCGTGAGATTTTCTTTCCCTACCTGTGTTTTTCTTTACCACATTCTAACCTTAATACCTTTCCAATCCAAATGAGCCTTACATTTTTTTTTTTAATCAAGTATTATTCATTCAGTCTTTAGACTGGAAATCCTCTGAGGACTTCAAGGCACTGTATAGAAAAATACTGCATAATGAATGATAAACATTTGGGTTACCAGAAGGAGACAATGGAGAACTCAGCATCCTTCCTTTCTTCTAGTTCTAGGGAAAGTGGAAAGTTTGTATTAAATTGAAAAGGGCTCTTTACCCCATCCCTCCAACTGATCTCCTTCTTGCTGAGAGTTAAGACTTGTTTAGACAGGTTTTCTCATTTGATCCTCAAAGCCATACTCCTAAAATGTGGATACATTGCTTCACCAATGTATCCACATCCAATTCACCAACATCCAGCAAATACTCCATTCCCCACCAGGGGTAAAGATGGTGAAAAGATGGTGGGGGTTGGGCCCCATGACTTCTTGTTCAGTCACCGAGTTGCACCTGACTCTTTGCAGCCCCACGAACTGCAGCACACCACTATCTCTCAAAGTGTGTTCAAATTTATGTCTGTTAAGTCAGTGATGCTATTTAACCAACTCATCCTCTGCCACCCCCTTCTCCTCCTGCCTTCAGTCTTTCCCAGCATCAGGGTGTTTTCCAGTGAGTCAGCTCTTCGCATCAGGTGGCCAAAGTATTGGAGTTTCATCTTCAGTATCAGTTCTTTCAGTGAATATCCAGGGTTGATTTCCTTTAGGATTTACTGATTTGATCTCCTTACATGGATCACTCCTACATGTGGCAAAGGGGTTTACATAACTCAGTGAAGCTATGAACCATGCCATGCAGGGCCACCCAGGATGGATGGGTCATAGTGAAGAGTTCTGCCAAAATTGTGGTTCACTGGAGGAAGGAATGATAAACCTCTCTAGCCTTCTTGCCTCGAGAACTCCATGAACAGTATGAAAAGGCAAAAAGATATGACAGCAGAAGATTACCCCTCCCTCCAAAGTCAGAAAGTATCAAATATGCTACTGGGGAAGAGTGGACGGCAATTACCAGTAGCTCAAGAAAGACTTCCCCGGTCTAAAATAAGGTGAGTGATAGTGTTGATCCACAAAGCCCCTCAGGTCTCAGTCAGTAACCACATACTCCATCTCTGCGTGAGATTTTCTTTCCCTACCTGTGTTTTTCTTTACCACATTCTAACCTTAATACCTTTCCAATCCAAATGAGCCTTACATTTTTTTTTTTAATCAAGTATTATTCATTCAGTCTTTAGACTGGAAATCCTCTGAGGACTTCAAGGCACTGTATAGAAAAATACTGCATAATGAATGATAAACATTTGGGTTACCAGAAGGAGACAATGGAGAACTCAGCATCCTTCCTTTCTTCTAGTTCTAGGGAAAGTGGAAAGTTTGTATTAAATTGAAAAGGGCTCTTTACCCCATCCCTCCAACTGATCTCCTTCTTGCTGAGAGTTAAGACTTGTTTAGACAGGTTTTCTCATTTGATCCTCAAAGCCATACTCCTAAAATGTGGATACATTGCTTCACCAATGTATCCACATCCAATTCACCAACATCCAGCAAATACTCCATTCCCCACCAGGGGTAAAGATGGTGAAAAGATGGTGGGGGTTGGGCCCCATGACTTCTTGTTCAGTCACCGAGTTGCACCTGACTCTTTGCAGCCCCACGAACTGCAGCACACCACTATCTCTCAAAGTGTGTTCAAATTTATGTCTGTTAAGTCAGTGATGCTATTTAACCAACTCATCCTCTGCCACCCCCTTCTCCTCCTGCCTTCAGTCTTTCCCAGCATCAGGGTGTTTTCCAGTGAGTCAGCTCTTCGCATCAGGTGGCCAAAGTATTGGAGTTTCATCTTCAGTATCAGTTCTTTCAGTGAATATCCAGGGTTGATTTCCTTTAGGATTTACTGATTTGATCTCCTTACATGGATCACTCCTACATGTGGCAAAGGGGTTTACATAACTCAGTGAAGCTATGAACCATGCCATGCAGGGCCACCCAGGATGGATGGGTCATAGTGAAGAGTTCTGCCAAAATTGTGGTTCACTGGAGGAAGGAATGATAAACCTCTCTAGCCTTCTTGCCTCGAGAACTCCATGAACAGTATGAAAAGGCAAAAAGATATGACAGCAGAAGATTACCCCTCCCTCCAAAGTCAGAAAGTATCAAATATGCTACTGGGGAAGAGTGGACGGCAATTACCAGTAGCTCAAGAAAGACTTCCCCCGCTGGTTCAGTGGTAAAGAATCTGCCCGCCAATGCAGGAGAAGCAAGTCCGATCCCTGTGTCAGGAAGACACCCTGGAAAAAGAAATGGCAACTCACTGCAGTACTATTGCCTGGGAATTCCCATGGACATTGGGCTAGCAGGCTATGGTCCATGGGGTCGCAAAAGAGTCTGAAACAATTTAATAATGAAACAACAACCAGAAAGAACAAAGTGGCTGGCCCAAAGCAGAAACAATGCTCAGTTGTGGATATATCTTGTGGTGAAAGTTACGTCTGATGCTGTAAAGAAACATATTGCACGAATTCTCCACGAACATGTAATAAATCCTACTTAAATCCTTTAACACCCAGCTCTGTGTATACCAGGGAGCTGGCTTTTGAAAAACATCACTGAAACTTCTGTGAGTGAAAGTTTGCAGTTTGGGGAAAGCTAGGCTGAAGAACAAACTTTGAAATCCTAGACAGGACAGTTAAGAAAATCCCCTGGAAATAAAAGTAAGGGACTCCCCATGGAGAGTAGCTTCACTAAATTCACCATGTTTGTGTAAAATTCTATTGTCCGTTGGCTCCAGTCTTGCAAATACTTCTGATGAACTGAAATCTCCAATTAGGACCAATTTCTGGCCAACATTTTCTATGTATTTACTGGTATCAATCTTGCCAATAAAAGGAAAGAAACTAAAACTTACACCAAGCTGCTTGATGGCAATTCTGTTAGGTGATGCTTTTGCTTTGGATGTAGTAAATCACTTGTATTACTTGATTAATATCAAGATAAACTGTCAACTCCAGTGTCTCCTTCTTTTCCCAGGTGTCTTCCCCTGGCCTGTGATTCTCACAATTCTAATCCCAGGTTTTGATGTGCTAATTGGCTCGCTGGCCCACACCAGCCTTGCTTGGTTTAATTAATAAATATTTAGTTTTGACAAAGGCAGGGTAAACAGAAATCTAATTCATGAATTTGATCATTGTTTATTCCCCCATGGTGACCCTCACTTGAAATTGGTCTTGAGTCTTATCAGCCTGCTCCTTTGTATGCCTTTTCATGCCATTTGCATATCAAATATATCATTTTAAACAGGCTCCTCACAGCCATCGCTTGCAGGCAGTTATAGAACGAGTGGCCCACTGGAGCTGCAGAGAAACATCTGTAAACCCACTGTGATTACCGCGGAAGAATGGGGGACAGGGGATTATCCTCGTCTCCTATTCAGATTTGCTCCTCCAGAAATCAAGATCTTTCACATGTCCTGTTTTCATGGGTTTAATTGATTGATCGGTTCAGTTTGTAATGCAAGTGTTCATGCTCCTAAAATTAGAAAGACAACACAGGATTCTCCAACATCAAATCTTTGAGTTTCCTGTATCAACAAAACATCATTTGAGCATGTGGGGTGCCTGGACAGACTCTAAGTGACTCCACTGAGATGCATCATCATCACAGAGAAAGGGTATCCAGAAACCCGGCTTCGATGTACTTTCCCTCCCTTGAAACAATTTCTCTCCAAACTAAGGACAGGTGGATGGTAGCTGGGGCTTCCCTAGTGGCTCAGTGGTAAAGAATCTGACTGCCAATGCAGGAGATATGGGTTCAACCCTTGGATCAGGAAGAGTCCCTTGGAGAAGAAAATGGCAACCCACTCCAGTATCCTTGCTTGGAAAATCCCATGGACAGAGGAGCCTGGTGGGCTACAGTCCATGGGGTCCCAAAAAGTCAGACACAACTGAGCCACTAGACAACAAATGGTGGCTACTCTTTCAAATCAAGTTCCCCTGTTCTTTAATATTCAGATATTTGAGTTTACAGCATGACTAGAGCTACCAACACTCTGTTCACATCATTGTGTTTCTGACCTGCTGCCTTTACCAATCCACACTCCCTACTCAGAAACACAGGAAGTTGTTGTGTTTGTTAGATTAGTTCAGTGTCATATTCAAATCTCTGGTTGGGTTAAAAATATCTTGGAGATTTGGGAGTCCTATTTTAAAGCTGTTTTATTCGTATGACCCACTTCTGTGAAGAGTGCTTTAGAGATGTGATCTCCAGCCTCTTGAGAGCAAGATAATCAACCAAGTTTCAGCCCTCAGGCTTATGTTGGGCTTTCCTGAACTCTGCACTGAGCTCCAGAAGCGGAATGAGAAGACAGTCATACCTTTTACAGACTACGGTGATGATAGTCCATATACCAAACAAATGAGGCAGGAATGTTGAAAAATATTGCTAATGGTGTGGTTCTTATTCTAGGGCACTATTTCATGGTGTATTATGACCATAGCACTGAATTTGAATGCAGAGTCCTGAGTCTTACTCTAACTCTGTCTGCAATATGAACATGTTCCATCCTGTCTATGAAGCTCTATGTTCCCAACCAGAAAAGGAGACAGTTGGATTATATTCACATGGATTAAACTGTGCACCTCAGAAGTATTGCTCAGTGTTTCTTGAAAAGATTTGTGTGGTCCAATAATTTGGAAATATCACTGAATCTTATACACAGCACATTTTTGGAGATGTGTAATATGCATTCATATGTCAAATGCCTCTTTGAGACATTCTTAAAAAGCTTTACAAGAAATAAATCAATCTAATAGTGTTTCCCAAACCTATCTCCCTAAGAATCTTATGTGTGTTTAAGATAGTTTGGGCCACACTGGAACAGAATTTTCAAGGCCTTCCATCTCTCATTAGGACCACCCATGTAAGGTAAACCAAGCTTGTTACTGGTGTCCTATAGGAGAAGGAGGGAATCTGGGGGTTCAGAGGCAGATGACCCAGGTTCAGGCACGTAGTTTCTCTGCTACCTTGCTTTGTGACTTCAGACCTGTTATTTAACTTCTCTGTGCTTGTTTCTCTCATCTGTAAAACCAAGATAATAATATAATCTGTTTCTTGGAGTCATTATGAGGGTTAAATTAGTTAAATAAATATATATATATATATATATATATATATATATATATATATATATATAATGCTTAGCCAGTTACCTAAATCCTGGTAAGTGTCAAAGACATGTTAGCTGTGTTGTTCAGTATCAAAAACCCTTGTCAAATGCAACAATCTTTTTAATAAAGTTTTGTAAAGTTTATCTATTTGGTTGTGCCCAATCTTAGCTGCAACATGAAGGATCTTTAGTTGCAGCATGCAAACTCTTAGCTGTGGCATGTGGAATCTAGCTCCCTGACCAGGGGTGGAGCCCAGGTTCCCCTGCATTGGAGGTATTGGAGGCACAGAGTCCCAGCCACTGGACCACCAGGGGAGTCCCAGATGCAACAATCTAAGAGAAAGAAAAGTAGGTAAAAGAAATGGGCATTTACTGAGCATCTACTGTATGCCTGTGATGTACATACATAGTCTCATTAAATCCTCATAATAAAACTGAGATTGAAAAATAGTTATTTCATTTCACAGTGAGTAAAATAAAACTCTGAGACGTTAAAGTATTAAGATATTAAGATGGAAAAATAAACCCCAAATTCAGATATTCGTGACTTCAAAAACTTTTTGCAAAATGTTATTCCCCCAAGGGCTTGAAAAGATTTGTGTGGTCCAATAATTTGGAAATATCACTGAATCTTATACACAGCACATTTTTGGAGATGTGTAATATGCATTCATATGTCAAATGCCTCTTTGAGACATTCTTAAAAAGCTTTACAAGAAATAAATCAATCTAATAGTGTTTCCCAAACCTATCTCCCTAAGAATCTTATGTGTGTTTAAGATAGTTTGGGCCACACTGGAACAGAATTTTCAAGGCCTTCCATCTCTCATTAGGACCACCCATGTAAGGTAAACCAAGCTTGTTACTGGTGTCCTATAGGAGAAGGAGGGAATCTGGGGGTTCAGAGGCAGATGACCCAGGTTCAGGCACGTAGTTTCTCTGCTACCTTGCTTTGTGACTTCAGACCTGTTATTTAACTTCTCTGTGCTTGTTTCTCTCATCTGTAAAACCAAGATAATAATATAATCTGTTTCTTGGAGTCATTATGAGGGTTAAATTATATAAATAAATATATATATATATATATATATATATATATATATATATATATATATATAATGCTTAGCCAGTTACCTAAATCCTGGTAAGTGTCAAAGACATGTTAGCTGTGTTGTTCAGTATCAAAAACCCTTGTCAAATGCAACAATCTTTTTAATAAAGTTTTGTAAAGTTTATCTATTTGGTTGTGCCCAATCTTAGCTGCAACATGAAGGATCTTTAGTTGCAGCATGCAAACTCTTAGCTGTGGCATGTGGAATCTAGCTCCCTGACCAGGGGTGGAGCCCAGGTTCCCCTGCATTGGAGGTATTGGAGGCACAGAGTCCCAGCCACTGGACCACCAGGGGAGTCCCAGATGCAACAATCTAAGAGAAAGAAAAGTAGGTAAAAGAAATGGGCATTTACTGAGCATCTACTGTATGCCTGTGATGTACATACATAGTCTCATTAAATCCTCATAATAAAACTGAGATTGAAAAATAGTTATTTCATTTCACAGTGAGTAAAATAAAACTCTGAGACGTTAAAGTATTAAGATATTAAGATGGAAAAATAAACCCCAAATTCATATATTCCTGACTTCAAAACTCAAGTTTTTCCCAGATCATTGTGTGTGTGCATGTGCTTAATCATGTCTGACTCCTTAGGACATCCTAAACTACAGCCCACCAGGCTTCTCTGTCAGTGGAATTTTCCAGTCAACAACACTGGAGTGGGCTGCCATTTCCCATTCCAGGGGACCTTCCAATCCAGGGATTAAACCTGCATTTCCTGTTTGGCAGGTAGATTCTCTACTACACCACCTGGGAAGCCCTGACTTGAAAACTCGGGTTCTTTCTGGCACATTACAGTGCTTTAAAGGGTGAAAAGTCGTAAACTTTGCATCATTTAAGAGATGAAGAAATGAGGCATACAAAGTAAAACAGATCCTGGGATCACACGGTAGGACTCAAATTGGAAAACAACCTATATTCTGTCAACCAGCTCTATAATGTATTCATTACTGGACTCTAGAAGTAAAAGGAAGTATGAAAAGAAACTAAGGCATTATCCCTCAATTTGATCTGGTTACAATTTTTAAAATTAAGAATATCTTGTCTCTTAATTAAGCACCTACTGCATGTATCAGCAGAGACTTGGCTCTCTCCTACCTTACTAAGATTATGGTTTTAGAGAAGCATAGGTTTGAAGTAGACATTTAAAGGTCAAATTAATTCTGCCTCCAGAAAGGATTGGACCAAAATAATTCTCAAACAGTAATCCCTCACTCTATTCTACTTTTAAATATTCAGAGAGGAAAATTCAGTGACTTTGGTAACAAAAAAATCAACTATTAGTAATATATTTAACATTTCATAATATACAAAGACCTTTGAAATATCTGTGAAAATAAAAACACATTTATCAAAATAGAAAGAAAACAGAATAAGATGAATTGATTTTCCATGATGGAGTACAATATTGTGCATTAAGAACTGAAATTCAGGATGAAAAACTTGGTACATAATTTATTGGATATTAATCTTCCTTTTTAACAGGCATGGCACACCTTTACTTAGATATGAATATTAACATAGTCTCATTAAATCCTCATAATAAAACTGAGATTGAAAAATAGTTATTTCATTTCACAGTGAGTAAAATAAAACTCTGAGACGTTAAAGTATTAAGATATTAAGATGGAAAAATAAACCCCAAATTCATATATTCCTGACTTCAAAACTCAAGTTTTTCCCAGATCATTGTGTGTGTGCATGTGCTTAATCATGTCTGACTCCTTAGGACATCCTAAACTACAGCCCACCAGGCTTCTCTGTCAGTGGAATTTTCCAGTCAACAACACTGGAGTGGGCTGCCATTTCCCATTCCAGGGGACCTTCCAATCCAGGGATTAAACCTGCATTTCCTGTTTGGCAGGTAGATTCTCTACTACACCACCTGGGAAGCCCTGACTTGAAAACTCGGGTTCTTTCTGGCACATTACAGTGCTTTAAAGGGTGAAAAGTCGTAAACTTTGCATCATTTAAGAGATGAAGAAATGAGGCATACAAAGTAAAACAGATCCTGGGATCACACGGTAGGACTCAAATTGGAAAACAACCTATATTCTGTCAACCAGCTCTATAATGTATTCATTACTGGACTCTAGAAGTAAAAGGAAGTATGAAAAGAAACTAAGGCATTATCCCTCAATTTGATCTGGTTACAATTTTTAAAATTAAGAATATCTTGTCTCTTAATTAAGCACCTACTGCATGTATCAGCAGAGACTTGGCTCTCTCCTACCTTACTAAGATTATGGTTTTAGAGAAGCATAGGTTTGAAGTAGACATTTAAAGGTCAAATTAATTCTGCCTCCAGAAAGGATTGGACCAAAATAATTCTCAAACAGTAATCCCTCACTCTATTCTACTTTTAAATATTCAGAGAGGAAAATTCAGTGACTTTGGTAACAAAAAAATCAACTATTAGTAATATATTTAACATTTCATAATATACAAAGACCTTTGAAATATCTGTGAAAATAAAAACACATTTATCAAAATAAAAGAGAAAATAGAATAAGATGAATTGATTTTCCATGATGGAGTACAATATTGTGCATTAAGAACTGAAATTCAGGATGA
Source organism: Tragulus kanchil (assembly GCA_022376925.1). Classification (NCBI taxonomy): domain Eukaryota; kingdom Metazoa; phylum Chordata; class Mammalia; order Artiodactyla; family Tragulidae; genus Tragulus; species Tragulus kanchil. The sequence continues at coordinate 71,993,030 of JAIOJX010000031.1, forward strand.
AAAACTTGGTACATAATTTATTGGATATTAATCTTCCTTTTTAACAGGCATGGCACACCTTTACTTAGATATGAAGTTTTAAAATATGGAGTCAAGAATATAGCTCTGCCACACATTCCAGACTGCCATTCTTCTTGGTTCATCTTATCATTAAAACTGTGTATGTATATATATGTGTGTGTGTGTGTGTGTGTTTACATGTATGTATACACATCAATGTCAAAGATGATAAAGCTTAGAGAGAGTCCCATTTTACAAGTGAACAAAGGACAGACGGGTGTGGCTCAGTCTGCAGTGTACTTAGATGGAGAGGCCAACTACTGACTTCCTCTCATCAGAGCCCATCCTGGAATCACAAGGCATCTTACGGAACAGACAATATGGCCAGGAGCTGGGAAAGAAGGGGTATATTCTAGCCTCCAAAATTCTCCAGTTAGTCTCAGTGAGTGAGAGAAAAAATGAGGATATGTACTCCGATTTGGAGAGAAAAAAATTCTGTCTTTGGTAGCTGATGATGATGACGATGAGAAATTCACAGAGTGGTTAACCTAGGACTTACCCTATGCAGCAGATGGACCAGGTATCTGCATAACAGAACTGGTACCTCGCTCCAACAGTTTGGAATTTGTAGGAGAACAGGTTCATGAAGCTATTCTTCTCCAGCCCTCTTCCACCCCTTTTCTCTGCTTTCAGATATCAATTCATTGGAATGAGTGAGTTTTCCCTTGGAATTGCAGACTGTTTCTCTGACTTCAAACAATGAAAAGGTTTTGCTCAAATTTTTCCTTGGGTTGCTAGCTCCCCATTCTCAGAGAAGCAGTACTAGGTGTTGAGGCTTTTTCCTTCAGGACTGAAAGAAATCAGCATTGATATTGGTCCCATAGGGATGGTAAAAGCTACCTTACCTGAATGCAAAAAAATAAATGGAAAATTCCTGAGACCTCAAGATTTTTGCGATGCAAATGCAGAAGAATTCTTAACCCTGGCAATTTTTCAAAATAAAGAAATAGAATAAGATGAATTGATTTTCCATGATGGAGTACAATATTGTGCATTAAGAACTGAAATTCAGGATGAAAAACTTGGTACATAATTTATTGGATATTAATCTTCCTTTTTAACAGGCATGGCACACCTTTACTTAGATATGAAGTTTTAAAATATGGAGTCAAGAATATAGCTCTGCCACACATTCCAGACTGCCATTCTTCTTGGTTCATCTTATCATTAAAACTGTGTATGTATATATATGTGTGTGTGTGTGTGTGTGTTTACATGTATGTATACACATCAATGTCAAAGATGATAAAGCTTAGAGAGAGTCCCATTTTACAAGTGAACAAAGGACAGACGGGTGTGGCTCAGTCTGCAGTGTACTTAGATGGAGAGGCCAACTACTGACTTCCTCTCATCAGAGCCCATCCTGGAATCACAAGGCATCTTACGGAACAGACAATATGGCCAGGAGCTGGGAAAGAAGGGGTATATTCTAGCCTCCAAAATTCTCCAGTTAGTCTCAGTGAGTGAGAGAAAAAATGAGGATATGTACTCCGATTTGGAGAGAAAAAAATTCTGTCTTTGGTAGCTGATGATGATGACGATGAGAAATTCACAGAGTGGTTAACCTAGGACTTACCCTATGCAGCAGATGGACCAGGTATCTGCATAACAGAACTGGTACCTCGCTCCAACAGTTTGGAATTTGTAGGAGAACAGGTTCATGAAGCTATTCTTCTCCAGCCCTCTTCCACCCCTTTTCTCTGCTTTCAGATATCAATTCATTGGAATGAGTGAGTTTTCCCTTGGAATTGCAGACTGTTTCTCTGACTTCAAACAATGAAAAGGTTTTGCTCAAATTTTTCCTTGGGTTGCTAGCTCCCCATTCTCAGAGAAGCAGTACTAGGTGTTGAGGCTTTTTCCTTCAGGACTGAAAGAAATCAGCATTGATATTGGTCCCATAGGGATGGTAAAAGCTACCTTACCTGAATGCAAAAAAATAAATGGAAAATTCCTGAGACCTCAAGATTTTTGCGATGCAAATGCAGAAGAATTCTTAACCCTGGCAATTCCTGTCCTTCTACCTACGGTTATAATTAAAGTCAATGGAAGGCAAAGTAGTGGCTGTTGGGGGAACAATTTACTGGGACTTTCTGCAATCTTGTTTACTTTATAACATGTTAGGAGTATTCCAAAAGCTGACTTTCAAAGGTACAATTGACTGAGAGGGAAGAAAACTAGAGTTCTGCTTACATTTCCCCTTGAGCTTATTTCTTACCCACGTGATCTATGAGTGGATAATCTGTCATTGAAGAGAAATTCTTTTTCTTTGTCTGAGCAAGGAATATCTCAGATTTACAGGTTGCCAAACAGAAATGACCATTACAAATCTCTCATAAGTGCTGAACAGGATAAGACAGGGGCCTTTACTTCCTAGGCTTTATTCTTTAAGAAAACCCAGCATTTCTTGTTTTGTTTGTTGTCATAGTCTGAGGTTCAAAACACTCATTGTGCCCCTAAGATTGTCCACTTCATGTTTTTTCAACTTTGAACCTTCTACTGATTTGCTTTCTACATTTAGGGTGCTACTTGCATGTAAGGGCAAGACCTGATTCCTTCTGCTAAAGTGAAATTTGATGCAGAAAAATGAATGCAGAAGTCTTTCAAAGAGTGTTGGTCTTCAAGGAAGTCTGATGTTTGCATATAAGCTTCTATTTGTGTATGCAAGAACCAGACTCCTGAGAGGCTTGTCAGTTAAACTGTGACATTCAGAGACCAGGAAATAAATAAATAAATAAAATCCACTCTCCCTAAATGACTTTCCAGTTTCCCAAGTACATGTGAAAATGGAGAAGTTTCTAGAAGATGCCTTTAACAGATAAATATGTTTTTACCCTAGAGCGGCTACACATTAGCCCAGATAGTTCATCAGATCAGAAGAGCATAGTCCTGAAAAAAAGAAACACAGAGCAGGTAAACATGGAAGGCTCCAGATATGGGAAGGAGACCAAAGACATTCTTCTAGACTGGAAGTTACTAGGTGTTGAGGCTTTTTCCTTCAGGACTGAAAGAAATCAGCAAGGATATTGGCCCCATCGGGATGGTAAAAGCTACCTTACCTGAATGCAAAAAAATAAATGGAAAATTCCTGAGACCTCAAGATTTTTGCGATGCAAATGCAGAAGAATTCTTAACCCTGGCAATTCCTGTCCTTCTACCTACGGTTATAATTAAAGTCAATGGAAGGCAAAGTAGTGGCTGTTGGGGGAACAATTTACTGGGACTTTCTGCAATCTTGTTTACTTTATAACATGTTAGGAGTATTCCAAAAGCTGACTTTCAAAGGTACAATTGACTGAGAGGGAAGAAAACTAGAGTTCTGCTTACATTTCCCCTTGAGCTTATTTCTTACCCACGTGATCTATGAGTGGATAATCTGTCATTGAAGAGAAATTCTTTTTCTTTGTCTGAGCAAGGAATATCTCAGATTTACAGGTTGCCAAACAGAAATGACCATTACAAATCTCTCATAAGTGCTGAACAGGATAAGACAGGGGCCTTTACTTCCTAGGCTTTATTCTTTAAGAAAACCCAGCATTTCTTGTTTTGTTTGTTGTCATAGTCTGAGGTTCAAAACACTCATTGTGCCCCTAAGATTGTCCACTTCATGTTTTTTCAACTTTGAACCTTCTACTGATTTGCTTTCTACATTTAGGGTGCTACTTGCATGTAAGGGCAAGACCTGATTCCTTCTGCTAAAGTGAAATTTGATGCAGAAAAATGAATGCAGAAGTCTTTCAAAGAGTGTTGGTCTTCAAGGAAGTCTGATGTTTGCATATAAGCTTCTATTTGTGTATGCAAGAACCAGACTCCTGAGAGGCTTGTCAGTTAAACTGTGACATTCAGAGACCAGGAAATAAATAAATAAATAAAATCCACTCTCCCTAAATGACTTTCCAGTTTCCCAAGTACATGTGAAAATGGAGAAGTTTCTAGAAGATGCCTTTAACAGATAAATATGTTTTTACCCTAGAGCGGCTACACATTAGCCCAGATAGTTCATCAGATCAGAAGAGCATAGTCCTGAAAAAAAGAAACACAGAGCAGGTAAACATAACAAGGCTCCAGATATGGGGAAGGGAGACCAAAGACATTCTTCTAGACTGGAAGTTATCTGTCCAGAAATCCAAGTCACTAGAGAATCACACACTTGTCAGGGTTTCATTCCTAGCTACTAGGCCTAGACTCCCTGAGAATCTGGGCACCTGAGTCTACTGTCCAAAAGCCAAGCTCTACAGGTGAATTTTGGTTCTACCATTTCCTAAGTTAACCTTTCCATGCCTCAGTGCTCTCACCTTTGAAGTGGGGATAGGAAGAGTATCTACTGCATAAGACTATAGAATTAATTAATATTAACTAATTAATGTTGATTTAATTAAATAAATTGTCCTACCTGAAACACTTAGAATATTATATGACAGATATCATTATCTGCTAATAGCACCAAGAAGTAATAACTAGCCCCAATTTTTGGATTGGGATATAGCTGCTTTGCAACTTTATGTTAATTTCTGCTGTAAATGAAGTGAATCAGTTATATGACTACATATATCCCCTCCCTCTTAAGCCTTCCTCCCACAACCCTCATCCCACCCCTCTAGGTCATCACAGAGCACCGAGCTGAGCCCCATGTGCTATACAGCAGCTTCCCACTGGCTGTTGATTCTACACATGATAGTGCATGTATGTAATGCTACTCTCTCAATTCATCCATCCCTCTCCCTCACCTCCCCCATAAACACGCATCCATTCTCTACCTCTACATCTCTACATCTGTAATTAAGTTCATCTGTATGATTTTTCTAGATTCCACATATATACATTAATATACACACACACAATCTACAGAAAAAGACTGGAAAAATATACAGTGAATGAGAATGGCTCAATGGAAGTTATGACTGACTCTTTTAATTTGTTTCCCTTTATATGTTTTCTAAATTCCCTACAATAAACATGATTAGCTTGGACTGTAAAAACGTAGAAAAGGCTAATTAATGCTTTATGTAAAAGGATGATCATTTGTATTTTCTTTAGAATTCTGCCTTTAACAGATAAATATGTTTACCCTAGAGCGGCTACACATTAGCCCAGATAGTTCATCAGATCAGAAGAGCATAGTCCTGAAAAAAAGAAACACAGAGCAGGTAAACATAACAAGGCTCCAGATATGGGGAAGGGAGACCAAAGACATTCTTCTAGACTGGAAGTTATCTGTCCAGAAATCCAAGTCACTAGAGAATCACACACTTGTCAGGGTTTCATTCCTAGCTACTAGGCCTAGACTCCCTGAGAATCTGGGCACCTGAGTCTACTGTCCAAAAGCCAAGCTCTACAGGTGAATTTTGGTTCTACCATTTCCTAAGTTAACCTTTCCATGCCTCAGTGCTCTCACCTTTGAAGTGGGGATAGGAAGAGTATCTACTGCATAAGACTATAGAATTAATTAATATTAACTAATTAATGTTGATTTAATTAAATAAATTGTCCTACCTGAAACACTTAGAATATTATATGACAGATATCATTATCTGCTAATAGCACCAAGAAGTAATAACTAGCCCCAATTTTTGGATTGGGATATAGCTGCTTTGCAACTTTATGTTAATTTCTGCTGTAAATGAAGTGAATCAGTTATATGACTACATATATCCCCTCCCTCTTAAGCCTTCCTCCCACAACCCTCATCCCACCCCTCTAGGTCATCACAGAGCACCGAGCTGAGCCCCATGTGCTATACAGCAGCTTCCCACTGGCTGTTGATTCTACACATGATAGTGCATGTATGTAATGCTACTCTCTCAATTCATCCATCCCTCTCCCTCACCTCCCCCATAAACACGCATCCATTCTCTACCTCTACATCTCTACATCTGTAATTAAGTTCATCTGTATGATTTTTCTAGATTCCACATATATACATTAATATACACACACACAATCTACAGAAAAAGACTGGAAAAATATACAGTGAATGAGAATGGCTCAATGGAAGTTATGACTGACTCTTTTAATTTGTTTCCCTTTATATGTTTTCTAAATTCCCTACAATAAACATGATTAGCTTGGACTGTAAAAACGTAGAAAAGGCTAATTAATGCTTTATGTAAAAGGATGATCATTTGTATTTTCTTTAGAATAAAAAATTGGGAAGAGAAAGCAGAGTCCATAAACAGGAATTACTTCAATAAAGTATAGTTCATCCATATATTATAATTATGCACCTACAATTTTAAAATGTAACATTGAAGAATGTTTATTTGCATAAGAAAATACTCATGGGCATGAAAATTAACTAACAATGCTGAATAAAAATTAATTCCACATTTATTAAAAATAAAGTAAATATAATTTTATTTGAAAATAAATTACAAAATGTATACATTCCCAAAACGCTAACAAGATGGCAGGGACTCAATTTCCTCTATATAGTTTTATAAATTTTCCCAGTCTTTAGTAACATAATGCTTTTAAAACAGCAGAAAACAGTAACTGTTACAGAAGTAAATCAAGATTAATTATCAAAATTCTAGTCCAAAAATAGAGAAGTTGAGATTCGGGCAAGGAATTAAGTTTAGTAGGGAAAAAAAATAAAAAGTAAAGCTGGTTGACCTAGTTACTCTTTCTCTCCCTGTAGTGAATTGACACTGATCAATTCCCAGATTGAATGTGTAAGGATTAAGGAAGCATTAGAAGTAAGAATGAAAACTTTTGGAAGAGAATTTGAGACGCTGGACAAAAAGTCAGAGCTGAACCGTAAGTTCAGAAAGGAATATCCCCACAAAAAGATTCTGGTGCAGAAAGGATTGAAGGCAAAAGGAGAAGAGAATGACAGAGGATGAGATGGTTGGGATGTACCACCAACCCATGGACATGAAACTGAGCAAACTCCGGGAGATAGTGAAGGAGAGGGAAGACTGGCATACTTCAGTCCATAGGGTCATAAACAGTTGACTATGACTTAGCAACCTGAACAACATCATTAGTAAGTAAGGAAAGGAAGATCCAGTTAAAGTAAAGACAGTAAAGTCACTCAAATCGTGAATGAAACCCAGCAGAGATGGTCTTGTTGACTTTGGGGAGATAGGGTAAGATTAAATTGGTCCCCTTTTTGGCTCTGTTTCCTCATCCTAATAGATGTGAATGGATTAAAGTAATCAGAACAGAATGTGTTATTTTACCAAAACAGTAGAGTTTTTTAAAGAGTGTTACTTTCACATGAGCACCTTAATGCCATGAAATCAATTGCTGATAATGGCATCTTGCAGATCAATGATGGAAAAGGGTTGAAGGAACTTTCCTGAGACTCTTCCAATCAGACAACAGATCAGTCATTTCAGGTATGTCTAGCACCTCAATGGGTTTCCCTGATGGTTCAGTGGTAAAGAACCTACAACCAATGCAGGAGACCCAGATTCAGTCCCTGGGTCAGGAAGATCTCCTGGAAAAGGAAATGGCAACTCACTTCAATATCCTTCCTAGAAAATCCCATGAACTTAGAACACCCTGGAGGGCTACAATCATGGAGTCACAAAGAATTGATAGGACTTAGAGACTAAACAACAACAACACTATTTAATCCAGGAACCCCCCAAAAAAATCAATTTTTCAAATAAACTAATGGTTCCCAAATCAAATACTCTTTTGTCCCAGTGTTATACTTTAAAACAGACACCTAGTGTTGATCACTTTACAGGGTAAAGTTTATAACAGCTTTCCTTTGGAGAAACAGTTTTCATCAGTAAGTTCCAATTGTTTTCTTTCAAATTTTCCTACATATGTGTCTTAAGTGTAAATACCCCCATTCACCCTGCAAATCCAAATCCTCCATCTTGACACTTCTGTCACCCTCAGAAATACAAAAGTATTTCCCAAAGTAATAGAACTTCACAGCTTTACAAAGTTTCTGTTTCATATCCTGAGACAGAGAGAGATAGATAGAGAGAGGGGAAAAAAGTACACTGAGTTCCTCTGAAGCCCCCTCCTGACATTTCCAGACTTATTAGCCAGTTTTCACACTGACTTCAATCAACCTCTTTAATCCTCCAAGGAAAGAGCATTTTTAATTCACCGATTGGCTGATAAGCTTGAAGCCAAAAAAATGATTTACACGTAGATGAATTGTGCTTACAAGATGGAACTCGGAGCATTAGAAGCGGATCTGAATTTCCTATCTGTCATTTTATTTGCCACATTCATTTTTTCTCTGCCATTACCCTTGCTGATTGTGATCTTTCAGCGCTATTGGGCCCCTGCTTCCACAGTTTTTAATCTGCCTTTAATCCCATAGATTTTAAATATTCCCGGCACCGAGAGACTGGAGGCAATTAACTGCCCTTCTGATGCTCTTCTTATCAGTTTCCTCCTTGTATCTCCCAGAAGCAGCCTGAAGACACTTCGAGGCTGACAAATACTACCCAGCATTTCAGATGAAGCAGCGGCTGCAAGTGGGGGAGCGGAGTCCAGCTGTGCTCGGTGACGCTGAGCAATCAGAGTGGGTTTTTTTTTTTTTTTGGAGGAGAAAACAGGAAAGACAGGTTGGGGGCAGTCAAGCCCCTGTGCCTGTGCTCTGAAACAATGCCCTCCTAATGTGTTTTTGGACTGGAAATGTACGTGAGTTGCCTAATCTATTTAATCTGATTGCAGTGTTTAACTAGAAAACCATTTCCAGTTCTCTGGCTGTAATGATGGATTCAGATGAGATGTCAAAAGGGTACATCAGGTCGAACAGCCCCTTGAATCTGGCTGGTCTCTTCCCTGAGTCTTATTTCATTTTCTCCTTTTTTTCATGTGTGCTGTCGCTTCAGTCATGTCTGACTCTTTGTGGCCCTATGGACTGTAGCCTGAAAGGCTCCTCTGTCCCTGGGATTCTCCAGGCAAGAATACTAGAGTGGGTTGCCATGCCCTCTTCCAGGGTATCGTCTCAATCCAGGGATCAAACCTACATCTGGTATTTTACAACCAAAATCTGCCCACTGGATTTCCCAGTCACTAGTTGATACATTTCCAACACATTTAATGGATGTCTGTTCACCTGCTTCATCAAAGACTTGTGAGCTCTGAGTACACTTGAGGAGATGAATCAAGGAGACAAAACTCAACTGCCGTAAGAAAAAGAGAGAATGTTATTCATTCATTAAAACCCATGTGCTTGTCCACTTACATGTGAGCATTTAAAAACACTCTGAAAAATAATGCTTCTCGGGCTTCCCTGGTGGTCCAGTGGGTAAGGACACCGCCTTGCAGTGCAAGGAACGCCGGTTCGATCCCTGGCCTGGGAAGATCCCACGTGCCCCGGAGCGGCTGGACTGATGTGTCCAATTACTGAGCTGGAGCTCTGGAGCACATGCGCCCAGAGCCAGTGCTCTGCAACAACAGAGGCCACCATGATGGGAGGCCCACAAGAGCCAAAGAACTAAGACGGATGAAAACAGACAAATGGAAGACCAATAGAAGTGGCCTGCCTGCTCCCCTCCCTCCCCACCCCACCCTCACCAAAATAAATAAATAAATAAATCTTTAAAAATAATAATAATAAATAATGCCTCTCTAGTGAAGAAAGCATATCTGTGTCCTAAGCCTGTGCACCACAGCCATCATCCGACCTCTCCTTGAGGATGACTCAACTGGACTCTGTGACCAAGCCCTCAGTGAATAGTTTGGACCATTCATTTTTTTGTTTTGTAATTTATTGTTCAGATGAAACACCTGCAAATTCAGAATGCAGTTCAGAAGATGGAGAGAACTACTCCATTGCATATGACACCTCCAGGACATCCAAGGACAATGAGCAATTCTCTTCCTCAGACCCCTAGTCTCCTAAACACTTGTTATATTTGATAGCAATTTGACCTACAAGTGACCAAGCTATTGGGGGTTTTCATAAGAAAAGTGGGTCTATTATGTCGTCTGTGCACCTAGACATGCACAAAATCCTTGTAAATATTCACAATCAGGTCAGATTGTCCTCAGTTCTCATAAAGTTGACAGGCATTTCTGAGTAAATTTTTCCACCATAAAAACAACCACATGACTGCAATTTATGTGGACATCCTAGTGGGTATACCATGGATTTTTTCCACGAAGGAGAGCGTGTAACCCTCCCTTAGTGGAGAAAAATGATATTAAGTTCTGACTTTACTGCATCTAAGAACTGGTTGCCCTATCAAGCAATATTCTCTTGAGGTGAAAATTAGGCATTAAATAAATAGACCATTGTGCAACCAACATGGGTTCTATATCTTTTAAAAGCATCTCTATTTTTTCAAGTCCAGAAATTACAGAAGGTGATGTCAAATAGGGCGAAAAGCTACGGTTGGGGAGACAAACAATGCATTAAGTGCATGCAATTAATTGATTGGCTCCACTTTCTGTCCTAAAAGAAAAACCCAAGTTCTTTCAATCAACATCCACAGCAAACCCAGAACACAGTAAAGGGACAGATTTGACCGCACAGAGACCCTATGTGGAGAAGTTGTTGATAAACAACGCCCGGCAACCTAAACAAGAGGAGCACTGAGAAAAGCCAGTGATGAGGAAGAGGCCAAAACTTGGTTATATAACAGGAGAAACACCGGGGAGCAGTTCTTCCTGTGTTGTTTTGCTGTGACTTGCAGCTTTGCTTAAGCATTTTAAAGATTCTTGCAGGTCTTTTTCAAGCTGCCAGCTCTAGCCTACGAATTATGGTAATGTGCCACTTCTGAGCCCTCGGCAGGATTTGCAACAGAGAAATCACATCAGCCTATGCTGATTAACAATTCCATTCCATCCAGAGATTTATATAAAAAAACTATCTTACATTTTGCTTTTTAATAAGAATGATCGCTATCTCAAATTGAGTCCCAGCAAATTTTAATAAAGGCCCAAGGTTGAGTGGCATTTTGCATGCTGATTTAGCTATGATTGCTTGCTTTTGATGAGCACTAGCCTGGCATGTATAGCTCTCCTCAGAGCAGGTTTAAAGACCAGGAGTAAGGAAAAGGATAAAAATAAAAACTTCCAACTAAAATTCAAGGTCTTTTCTTTCTATGATTGATGACTGAATAAATACCAACATGTATCTTTGGATTCAGCCTAAAGAGTGCAATTCCCTACAGTCAAACAGCTGTTTGTTAATGGCTTTTAATATACTAACCTGCAATTTATGTGGACATCCTAGTGGGTATACCATGGATTTTTTCCACGAAGGAGAGCGTGTAACCCTCCCTTAGTGGAGAAAAATGATATTAAGTTCTGACTTTACTGCATCTAAGAACTGGTTGCCCTATCAAGCAATATTCTCTTGAGGTGAAAATTAGGCATTAAATAAATAGACCATTGTGCAACCAACATGGGTTCTATATCTTTTAAAAGCATCTCTATTTTTTCAAGTCCAGAAATTACAGAAGGTGATGTCAAATAGGGCGAAAAGCTACGGTTGGGGAGACAAACAATGCATTAAGTGCATGCAATTAATTGATTGGCTCCACTTTCTGTCCTAAAAGAAAAACCCAAGTTCTTTCAATCAACATCCACAGCAAACCCAGAACACAGTAAAGGGACAGATTTGACCGCACAGAGACCCTATGTGGAGAAGTTGTTGATAAACAACGCCCGGCAACCTAAACAAGAGGAGCACTGAGAAAAGCCAGTGATGAGGAAGAGGCCAAAACTTGGTTATATAACAGGAGAAACACCGGGGAGCAGTTCTTCCTGTGTTGTTTTGCTGTGACTTGCAGCTTTGCTTAAGCATTTTAAAGATTCTTGCAGGTCTTTTTCAAGCTGCCAGCTCTAGCCTACGAATTATGGTAATGTGCCACTTCTGAGCCCTCGGCAGGATTTGCAACAGAGAAATCACATCAGCCTATGCTGATTAACAATTCCATTCCATCCAGAGATTTATATAAAAAAACTATCTTACATTTTGCTTTTTAATAAGAATGATCGCTATCTCAAATTGAGTCCCAGCAAATTTTAATAAAGGCCCAAGGTTGAGTGGCATTTTGCATGCTGATTTAGCTATGATTGCTTGCTTTTGATGAGCACTAGCCTGGCATGTATAGCTCTCCTCAGAGCAGGTTTAAAGACCAGGAGTAAGGAAAAGGATAAAAATAAAAACTTCCAACTAAAATTCAAGGTCTTTTCTTTCTATGATTGATGACTGAATAAATACCAACATGTATCTTTGGATTCAGCCTAAAGAGTGCAATTCCCTACAGTCAAACAGCTGTTTGTTAATGGCTTTTAATATACTAACCTGTCAAATTTTGTTAACTTTGATGACGGCAATTATTATTGTAAAAGATGTTATCAATCTATTTATCTATCGTCTGCCCTGATACTTCTTCTCAAATCAAATGGGAGAATCACAAAGAAATAGTATTTTCATTTCCATATACATAAATTGTTAATAAGTAAATATCTTTTGAGATGGAAGAGTTCTCCTTTGTTAAAATAGAAGGCAATTATTAATTATTTTAAACAATAAAACTAGAGGTAAGCTTAGATTTTTCAGTCTATAGCAAAGGTTGATAAAGGACGTCTTTAAGAGAATATAGGTTTAAGGGTATAGAACATATGGATGTTTGGGAGGGGTCAGTTAATATGTCTTAAAAAACTAATAAGTCATGATTATAGTTTTATGGAATGGTGTTAAAGGGTTTTTTTAGCTGATGCTTATCTCCATTGTCATTTATTTCATTATTACATAGATCTGTGTATCTAATTCCATGCCACCATGAAAACCACCCCAACCAGTGAAGGGGGCATTCTATTTAGATTCACCTGCCTCTTCAAGAAAGCAGAATTGACCCACAGAAAGCAGAATTCCAAAAAAGGAAAAAGAAAACAAAACATGTAAATGTGATTTGGTTCATTGGCTGAAGATCACCAAATTTCACCAACTGGATAGGCCATGAGTTTCCAATTAGAGATCCAGACCCAGGAAAATGTCACTGCCAAATCCCAGAAATAAGTAAATCTCAAAACATCCAAAACCGTTTTCATCAGAATTTCAGCAGTAAAAATATTCACTATCCAAGCACTTCTTGACTAAAGCATTTTGCCTCACAGCCATCCTTGCTTGATTTCCTGTTATAGGGGCAATGAAGGAATGAGGCAAGGTACACTGTTTGTTACAAAAGACAAACAATCACATGATTTATTATAACTTATTCTATTTATTATTATAATCTATTATATTTATTTTAGTCTAACATGACTTATTGAATTATAGCTTTCCTAGCCAATGCTGCCAAAATTGGGTTATTTTCTTATATTTTTGAAAATTTTCTTTTATATTATGTTAACAATTGCATGAAAGGCATTATTTATAAGTATTTTTTATCTTTAGGCTTTTTAAAAAGATTCTGCACAATTTAACAACTTTTTTTTTAGCTGCTTATAGTGAACAATTGTGTAATGTACTAAATATTATAATTATAATAGAAATCATGATAGTATGTAAAATCATGATAAATATGTAAATATTATAATAATTCATTTTCAGTAAGCATGCACTGAACTTCTGTGATGCTCCAAACACATTGCCAAGCCCTCAGAAACCAGCAATAAGCATGACATAAAGCCTCTCTTCAGGTAGCTTACTGTCTACCACAGAAACCTATATAAAACAGACATTTACAACATACGGTGATCAGTGTAGTGACAAGGCAGTGTATTGGTTGCTATGGAAACACACTGATAAGAAAGGAATCAGGGAATAATACAACCTCAAAGCTGAGTCCTAAAGGATCAATAACAGGTGAGTCGAATGAGAGCAGAGATCCTGGAATTAGAGGGAACAGAACTATAAATAAATCATAAGAGCTGGAAGTAGAGAATGTGCAGAATTTTCAAAAAATAACATTTATGGGCCTCTCTTGTGTGCCAGCCACCTTCCCACACCTTTCATGCTCGTGTAGAGTTACCACCAAGAGAACTGGGCCCAACATTCATGAACTTCCTGTTTTAATTAGACTAGAGAATCCCAGATTATATTTGTTAAAAAAGCCAATGAGTCAGACTTACCTGGTTGCCCAATGGGTAGGGAGTCCCTGCAGTGCAAGGGGTACTAGTTTGACCCCTGGCCCAGGAAGATCCCATGCACTGTGGGGCAGCTGGACCAGTGTGTGCAATTACCAGCCAGGGCTCTGGAGCATCTCAACTAAAAAGAAAAAAGAAAAAAAAGGCAATGAATCAACAACACCATGTAAAGTGGAGAAAGTATGAGGAAAAAAAAATTAACTGAGGAGATGGGACTGAGAGATTATCAGGCCATTTTAGATATGATGAAAATTTTACTTCTGAGAGTAGGCATGTGTGCATGTATAGGAGCTAGGTCACTTCAGTCGTGTCCTACTTTTTGCCACCCTATGGACTGTAGCCCACCAGGCTCCTCTGTCCATGGATTTCTCCAGGCAAGAATACTGGAGTGGGTTTCCATGCCCACCTCAAGGGGGTCTTCATGACCCAAGTACCAAACCTGCATCTCCTGCATTCGCAGGCAAGTTCATTACCACTAGTACCAGCTGAGAAACCCCATCCTAAAAGTAACTGGTACCAACAACTAGAGAATTTTAAACAGTGATCGAGTTTTGATTTTAGAAATTCACTGCAGCTGCTCTGAGAAGAATGACAAGGAAAAGAACTTCTGTGATGCTCCAAACACATTGCCAAGCCCTCAGAAACCAGCAATAAGCATGACATAAAGCCTCTCTTCAGGTAGCTTACTGTCTACCACAGAAACCTATATAAAACAGACATTTACAACATACGGTGATCAGTGTAGTGACAAGGCAGTGTATTGGTTGCTATGGAAACACACTGATAAGAAAGGAATCAGGGAATAATACAACCTCAAAGCTGAGTCCTAAAGGATCAATAACAGGTGAGTCGAATGAGAGCAGAGATCCTGGAATTAGAGGGAACAGAACTATAAATAAATCATAAGAGCTGGAAGTAGAGAATGTGCAGAATTTTCAAAAAATAACATTTATGGGCCTCTCTTGTGTGCCAGCCACCTTCCCACACCTTTCATGCTCGTGTAGAGTTACCACCAAGAGAACTGGGCCCAACATTCATGAACTTCCTGTTTTAATTAGACTAGAGAATCCCAGATTATATTTGTTAAAAAAGCCAATGAGTCAGACTTACCTGGTTGCCCAATGGGTAGGGAGTCCCTGCAGTGCAAGGGGTACTAGTTTGACCCCTGGCCCAGGAAGATCCCATGCACTGTGGGGCAGCTGGACCAGTGTGTGCAATTACCAGCCAGGGCTCTGGAGCATCTCAACTAAAAAGAAAAAACTAAAAGGCAATGAATCAACAACACCATGTAAAGTGGAGAAAGTATGAGGAAAAAAAAATTAACTGAGGAGATGGGACTGAGAGATTATCAGGCCATTTTAGATATGATGAAAATTTTACTTCTGAGAGTAGGCATGTGTGCATGTATAGGAGCTAGGTCACTTCAGTCGTGTCCTACTTTTTGCCACCCTATGGACTGTAGCCCACCAGGCTCCTCTGTCCATGGATTTCTCCAGGCAAGAATACTGGAGTGGGTTTCCATGCCCACCTCAAGGGGGTCTTCATGACCCAAGTACCAAACCTGCATCTCCTGCATTCGCAGGCAAGTTCATTACCACTAGTACCAGCTGAGAAACCCCATCCTAAAAGTAACTGGTACCAACAACTAGAGAATTTTAAACAGTGATCGAGTTTTGATTTTAGAAATTCACTGCAGCTGCTCTGAGAAGAATGACAAGGAAAAGAATAAGACAGAGGGCCAGGAGACCCCATAGGCAACTCTTACCTTAGTCTGAGTGAGAGGAAAGCAATTTGTGTTAAGGTAGTGGTCCTGAGCAGAGGTAGGGTCACTGTGGAGAAAACTGGACACTCAGAGGTGCTGTTGAGGAATCGGGATTGACAGGAGCTTGTAATGCACTAATATGGCTGGGCCGTGATGCACTCATAACCAAAAACAGCACTGGGGCTTCAGACTTCAGCAGTAACTGGAGAGCACCAGAAACAGGAGTGGGCTGGGGGTCCACAGTCTTCATCACATTAAGTGAGAATGAGTGTAAGGCTGAATATAAGTATGATGGTTAGTATAAGAACGATGTGGGACATCCAAGTTAATATAGCAGATGCATGGTTGGATGTGTAAAGTAGAAACTCACTAGAAAGATCTAGAAATATCTTCTCCTGTGCTAAAGGATTGTGAATCTCTTTCTTGCCTATTTACCTCTCTTTCCTCAATATCACACATTACCTGTAAATAAATTAGCCTATTTTTATTTCCCCAAATGTCTTATATATTCCAAAATGTTGTCTTTTATTTATGCTTTCTTCTGAAGAACAATTCATTCTTTCTTTTACCTTATTCACCTATCAAAATTCTTACCTTCTATTAAAGAGTTAAATTGAAAAGGAAAGTATATAAATCAGTGGTAATAAAATAGAGGTTCTCTGAGTTTCGGCCATTTTAGATATGATGAAAATTTTACTTCTGAGAGTAGGCATGTGTGCATGTATAGGAGCTAGGTCACTTCAGTCGTGTCCTACTTTTTGCCACCCTATGGACTGTAGCCCACCAGGCTCCTCTGTCCATGGATTTCTCCAGGCAAGAATACTGGAGTGGGTTTCCATGCCCACCTAAAGGGGGGTCTTCATGACCCAAGTACCAAACCTGCATCTCCTGCATTCGCAGGCAAGTTCATTACCACTAGTACCAGCTGAGAAACCCCATCCTAAAAGTAACTGGTACCAACAACTAGAGAATTTTAAACAGTGATCGAGTTTTGATTTTAGAAATTCACTGCAGCTGCTCTGAGAAGAATGACAAGGAAAAGAATAAGACAGAGGGCCAGGAGACCCCATAGGCAACTCTTACCTTAGTCTGAGTGAGAGGAAAGCAATTTGTGTTAAGGTAGTGGTCCTGAGCAGAGGTAGGGTCACTGTGGAGAAAACTGGACACTCAGAGGTGCTGTTGAGGAATCGGGATTGACAGGAGCTTGTAATGCACTAATATGGCTGGGCCGTGATGCACTCATAACCAAAAACAGCACTGGGGCTTCAGACTTCAGCAGTAACTGGAGAGCACCAGAAACAGGAGTGGGCTGGGGGTCCACAGTCTTCATCACATTAAGTGAGAATGAGTGTAAGGCTGAATATAAGTATGATGGTTAGTATAAGAACGATGTGGGACATCCAAGTTAATATAGCAGATGCATGGTTGGATGTGTAAAGTAGAAACTCACTAGAAAGATCTAGAAATATCTTCTCCTGTGCTAAAGGATTGTGAATCTCTTTCTTGCCTATTTACCTCTCTTTCCTCAATATCACACATTACCTGTAAATAAATTAGCCTATTTTTATTTCCCCAAATGTCTTATATATTCCAAAATGTTGTCTTTTATTTATGCTTTCTTCTGAAGAACAATTCATTCTTTCTTTTACCTTATTCACCTATCAAAATTCTTACCTTCTATTAAAGAGTTAAATTGAAAAAGGAAAGTATATAAATCAGTGGTAATAAAATAGAGGTTCTATAGGGTTTCTCTGAAGGAAGAGGGGAAAGAAAATTCACCAATTATGAAAGCAAATGGGAAAATCGAGGATATGAATAGATAATTTAGAAAAACATCTTTAAGTGATCAATGAACATGTGAAAGGATGATTAACCTCACTAAAAAAAAAAAATGAAAAGAATGATGAGAAACTTTTTCAGTCATTTCACTCCTCAAAAATTAAAGGAATATATTGTTTTAAATCTCTTAAATTGGTAAAGATGAATGAGAGAAGGTGTCTTAATGTACTGCTTGCAGGAATTAGAATTTATAGCATTTCTGGAAGGGAATTTGGCAAATGTACCTAGTCAACTTTAAAAGATTTATACTCTTTTCCCTGGTAAGATCATTCTGTGAACTTGTCCTAAGGAGAGAATCAGTAATGTATATAAATCATTATACATACAGATATTCAGTTCAACTTTATTTATATTGGGGGAAAAATATTAGTCCATGAATGGACAATTCATTAAATAAATTATGATAAATATATAAGATAGATCACATAATTCACAAAAATATCAATTAAAAGTATTTACTAACCCAAAGAATGCTTGGAATGTATTTTATTTTTAACACAATAATACTGATTAACTATGTAAAAAATGAAAATTATCAAAAATAATCTCACAGATAACTCTTTTTATGTGAATTTTATATCTTGATTTCCATATAATATTCTACTGTTAAAAGATGCCAGAAAGGTGTTAGTTAAAATTTATATCTGTTTCTGATTTTATATGATAGAATAAAATGTAGTGAATATACTTAATAGTGAAATATTGGAGAAAATCTCATTGAAGTGACTGCTCCTTAATATTTTTCTGTACGTTTCAGACAAGTAAGTAAGACAAGAAAAACAAAGACACATTTGGAAGAAAAAATAAAATTTGTATTTCGAGATGAATGCTTCTCTACCCAGAATTAACTTGAAAGCTAGTAGACAAAATGAAAATGCTTAGTAACATAAATGGTTAAAAGTATGGACTACAAGGCAAAATTTTGAGGACAGTTAAAAGATCCGTGGTTGCCATGGGACAAGGAGCTGAATAGTCAAAGCAGAGTGGATTTTTAGGGTAGTGAAAAGTCTTAAGATATGATGATGATGAATATTTCTCACAGTACATTTGCCCAAACCCATATGGGCTTCCCTCGTGGCTCAGATGGTGAAGAATCTGCCTGCAATGTAGGAGACACAGGTTCAATCACTGGGTCGAGAAAATCCCCTGGAGAAAAGAATGGCAAACAGATCCAGTATTCTTGCCTGGAGAATCCCATGGAGGAGCCTGGCAGACTACAGTCCATGGTCATGAAGAGTTGGACATGACTGAGTGACTAATAGTTTCACTTTCTTTTTCATTGAATGTATATGTCATGGAGAAACCTTAAGCTTAAATATGGATTTTGAGTCATCATCAAGTTTCAATGAAGATTCATTCCTGGTAAAATTTCTAAAAATGGGGCTTCCCTGGTGGTCCAGTGGGTAACAACACCACCTTGCAGTGCAAGGGACGCCGGTTCGATCCCTGGCCTGGGAAGATCCCACGTGCCGCGGAGCGGCTGAACTGATGTGTCCAATTACCGAGCCAGAGCTCTGGGGCTCATGCGCCCAACGCTGGTGCTCTGCGACGGCAGAGGCCACTGTGATGGGACGCCCGCGCGGGCCAAAGAACAAAGACGGATGAAAATAGAGAAATGAAAGACCAATAGAAGTTGTCCGCCCATCCCCCTCCCTCCCCTCCCCACCCCCCAGAAAGATAAATAAATAGATAAATAATACATGTTAAAAAAAAATTCTAAAAATGCCAATCCGGTGAGTGATGGTGATAACAGTGTGATGATACATGTGAAGAGGCAAAGAGTACATGGGAAATCTACATCCTTCCTCTCAGTTTTGTTGTAACCCTAAAATTTCTCCAAAAAAAACCAAACTATAAAAAACACTAACAGGGCTTCCCAGGTGGTCCAGTGGGCAAAGAGTTCGCCTTGCACTGCAAGGGGCGCAGGTTAGATCCCTGGCCTAGGAAGATTCCACGTGCAGCAGAACAGCTGGACCAATGTGTCCAATCACGAGCCAGCACTTTGGAGCACAGGCGCCCAGAGCCCGTGCTCTGCAACAGGAGAGGCCACTGAGGTGGGAGGCCCATACAGGTCAAAGAAATAAAGATGGATGAAAATAAATAAAAAAACAATAAAAGAGGCCAAAATTTAATAACAACAACAGAAAAAAACACTAACAGCTTCCATTCAGCTTATAGACACCTATTAGAAAATAGAAATGAAAGAATTTTCCCTTCACAAGTGCAATCTCATATATAAAATAGTCATAAATCACAAAATAAAAGACCAGTATTCCAATGGTAAAATGGGCACAGAGTGAGAGCATACAATTTATAAAAGAAGAAACATGAAAGATGCATATATAAAGAATTTCTAATAACACTAAGAAAGATATAAAAAATAAAACAAAATTATATAAATATTATTCTTCTAACTTAAATGTCACTGAAAATCATAAAAGTGTGATCATTATCAATTTTTAAAGAATAAGAGAAATTAACAATTCCATATGTAGGTGATGGGAGTATGAAATAATATAATCAGTTTAAAAAGTATATTTTAAAAATGTTTATTTATTTAGCTGCATTGCACCTTAGTCATGGCATGTGGGATCTTCTAGTTCCAGCATGCAAAATCTAGTTCTCTAACCAGGGATCAAACTTGGGCTTCCTTCAATGCAAGCCACAGAGTCTTAACCATTGAACCACCAGGGAAGGACTTAAAAAATATGTTTGACATTGTTTCAAATATACATTCTTTACAACAAATAGGTGTCAACATTTTAAATCAGAAATTTAAAAAATAACACATAGTTTGTCTTTAAAGATACTTACCAAATAGTGGTTTTTCTTCATTTCTTAAACTCCCAGGTCTTATTTTTCCTTTTAACATAGACACTTAGTCCAGTTTCATAGTCTTTTGCTACTCATTTTTCTGCTAGAACAGTGCTTTACTCACGTTTCTATGCTTAGTTAGCCTCTAGGAGGTGATTTGCACATTTCAGGTACATACTGAATGTTCCTAAAATTGAATTTCAAATAATAGAAATTTTATTTTTAAAAACAACCTGATACTTACAAACAAGAAACCAGAGTACATTATAAGTGAACTAAGATTGTGATGAAGATCACATTTTTCCAACAACTATATACTCTAGGTTACTTTTCAAATATTTATGTTTAATAGATTTTAGGAACTTAGAATAATATATAATGTAACCCCAAACATAGTACACACCAAACAAAAAAGTTGTCGTTATAAAATATATGTGCATATATGTATACATAGATATCCACATTGGAATTAAAATTATAATAAGTCCCACAGATGACATTATATGGAAATGATATATTTTTCAAGTGGTAACTTAGCAGTTAATAATAGTCCTGGTCATTAAATACATTCACCTACTCACAGCAATTGCTGCATCAGACAATGTTTGATGTGCGTTCAAAAGATTACATTGGTTTATCTCTTTCCTTTAAGTAAATAAAGTATTGTTGGGCTTATTTCATAGATAATAAAAATCTTCTAACTTAAATGTCACTGAAAATCATAAAAGTGTGATCATTATCAATTTTTAAAGAATAAGAGAAATTAACAATTCCATATGTAGGTGATGGGAGTATGAAATAATATAATCAGTTTAAAAAGTATATTTTAAAAATGTTTATTTATTTAGCTGCATTGCACCTTAGTCATGGCATGTGGGATCTTCTAGTTCCAGCATGCAAAATCTAGTTCTCTAACCAGGGATCAAACTTGGGCTTCCTTCAATGCAAGCCACAGAGTCTTAACCATTGAACCACCAGGGAAGGACTTAAAAAATATGTTTGACATTGTTTCAAATATACATTCTTTACAACAAATAGGTGTCAACATTTTAAATCAGAAATTTAAAAAATAACACATAGTTTGTCTTTAAAGATACTTACCAAATAGTGGTTTTTCTTCATTTCTTAAACTCCCAGGTCTTATTTTTCCTTTTAACATAGACACTTAGTCCAGTTTCATAGTCTTTTGCTACTCATTTTTCTGCTAGAACAGTGCTTTACTCACGTTTCTATGCTTAGTTAGCCTCTAGGAGGTGATTTGCACATTTCAGGTACATACTGAATGTTCCTAAAATTGAATTTCAAATAATAGAAATTTTATTTTTAAAAACAACCTGATACTTACAAACAAGAAACCAGAGTACATTATAAGTGAACTAAGATTGTGATGAAGATCACATTTTTCCAACAACTATATACTCTAGGTTACTTTTTCAAATATTTATGTTTAATAGATTTTAGGAACTTAGAATAATATATAATGTAACCCCAAACATAGTACACACCAAACAAAAAAGTTGTCGTTATAAAATATATGTGCATATATGTATACATAGATATCCACATTGGAATTAAAATTATAATAAGTCCCACAGATGACATTATATGGAAATGATATATTTTTCAAGTGGTAACTTAGCAGTTAATAATAGTCCTGGTCATTAAATACATTCACCTACTCACAGCAATTGCTGCATCAGACAATGTTTGATGTGCGTTCAAAAGATTACATTGGTTTATCTCTTTCCTTTAAGTAAATAAAGTATTGTTGGGCTTATTTCATAGATAATAAAACTGAGATACAGAGAAGACACGACTTCCCCAAGGTTGCTCAATTAATTAAAGAGAATTGGAACTGATTTCAAGTTTTCCTAGCTCCAAACCAAATGCTCTCCCTGCTAAGCCATGAAGAATTTGATGTACTCACTTGCCAAAAACAAAAATACACTTCCTTCAGGTTTCATGATCTAAGTTCTGTCATTCAATAAAATATGGATATGTCTTCATATGTGTGTGAATGAGAAATGCCAGAGAAACTGATAAGGACAAAGAGAGCATCAGGAACTAGAATAAAGGGGAAATGGCAAAGATGACCCCAGAATTTCAGGTTTGGGTTAACATCAGAATGATTCAATCTCAATATCCAGAAAATGACTTGAGAAACTGGAGATGTGATGTGAGAGGTCAGATTTAAATCCAAAAGGGAGGAGATATAGATATATATAGATGACCGGTACATTTTACCATGCAATAGAAACTAACACAATGTTGTAGAGCCACTATACTCCACTAAACATTGCTTTTTAAAAATGAGGATCTTGGAGAACATGAAGGTGCTGAGGCAAGAAGGAGACAGAGGAGAAGCGGTAACCACAAATGAGTGATTCAGGTAAATGGATGAATGAAACAGAGAACATGACCATTCAGCCCCCTTTACCTTTGCCAATCTATTTCTAGTCTATATTTCTTAACAAGATACACAGTCAAAACAAAGACACACAGACTTGCACAAAATAGAAACTTGTCTCTACTCTTTGAATAGAGTACATGTGAGCTTTGAAAATCAGTGACGAATAGAGTGATATGTGATGAAACCCAGAGCTGCCAGGGTTCAAGAGAGAATATGGTTATGAGATGATAGGCAATCTGTGTTCTCTTTATAGTATGTTCAATATATTCTGATTTTTAGAGTAAGCATTTTTAAAGTATACATCTTAAAAATCAATCAATTGACTTCCAAGAAAAGAAATGGTGAAGACAGCATGGAAACAAATGGAATAAACCAGAAGTCTAACTATGAATCTAAGAGAGAGTGGAAATAGTAGGCTCAAGAAAACTTTTCTCCTGATAAATATTAGGGAATAGCCATCAGATGACCACGTGTCTGCTCTCAAAGCCTAGTTCAAATTAATTCTGAACAGAATTGAATCTGTACTTTTTTATGGCTTAACCCCAGACCAACTATCCATCAGGTAAACAAGATACTGAACCCAATGGCCTCTCATACATTTAGGGGGGTCCAAAAAAATGTTTTAAGTTCTTTCAAGATCAGAGAGGAAAGATGAACTTTCAGCATGGAAGATTATATCTATCTTTATACCAAAGCACTCATATAATATGTTTTAATGCTTGTTAATGAAGAAAGGAGCCCACACTGGCAGAAGCATCTCGAGCTATGGATATTATGAGGCTATGTGCTCTCAGGACAGAAAATGACAAAGTCGGTGATGGAAGTCATCAGAGGATAAAGATAGCATCCTTTCGGGGATGTGAAAAAAGAAAATGACTTGAGAAACTGGAGATGTGATGTGAGAGGTCAGATTTAAATCCAAAAGGGAGGAGATATAGATATATATAGATGACCGGTACATTTTACCATGCAATAGAAACTAACACAATGTTGTAGAGCCACTATACTCCACTAAACATTGCTTTTTAAAAATGAGGATCTTGGAGAACATGAAGGTGCTGAGGCAAGAAGGAGACAGAGGAGAAGCGGTAACCACAAATGAGTGATTCAGGTAAATGGATGAATGAAACAGAGAACATGACCATTCAGCCCCCTTTACCTTTGCCAATCTATTTCTAGTCTATATTTCTTAACAAGATACACAGTCAAAACAAAGACACACAGACTTGCACAAAATAGAAACTTGTCTCTACTCTTTGAATAGAGTACATGTGAGCTTTGAAAATCAGTGACGAATAGAGTGATATGTGATGAAACCCAGAGCTGCCAGGGTTCAAGAGAGAATATGGTTATGAGATGATAGGCAATCTGTGTTCTCTTTATAGTATGTTCAATATATTCTGATTTTTAGAGTAAGCATTTTTAAAGTATACATCTTAAAAATCAATCAATTGACTTCCAAGAAAAGAAATGGTGAAGACAGCATGGAAACAAATGGAATAAACCAGAAGTCTAACTATGAATCTAAGAGAGAGTGGAAATAGTAGGCTCAAGAAAACTTTTCTCCTGATAAATATTAGGGAATAGCCATCAGATGACCACGTGTCTGCTCTCAAAGCCTAGTTCAAATTAATTCTGAACAGAATTGAATCTGTACTTTTTCATGGCTTAACCCCAGACCAACTATCCATCAGGTAAACAAGATACTGAACCCAATGGCCTCTCATACATTTAGGGGGGTCCAAAAAAATGTTTTAAGTTCTTTCAAGATCAGAGAGGAAAGATGAACTTTCAGCATGGAAGATTATATCTATCTTTATACCAAAGCACTCATATAATATGTTTTAATGCTTGTTAATGAAGAAAGGAGCCCACACTGGCAGAAGCATCTCGAGCTATGGATATTATGAGGCTATGTGCTCTCAGGACAGAAAATGACAAAGTCGGTGATGGAAGTCATCAGAGGATAAAGATAGCATCCAAAAAATATGAGTCTAGAATTTTATTGAAGATGTTATATCAGTAGCCAGTGGTTTAGATTTTTTTGCATAGATTTTTGGATACTACTCAAGAGAGAATGGAAGGAGGACAAGACTGAGAAGCAAAAAGAGAGTTGATACAGAAAAGTGGAAGAGATGTCCAGTAAAGAGGGAGTGCTTGAGAATAGGTTTTATCAAATGTGAGACCTTAAAAGAGAGGATCCTTGAATGACAAGGCTAGAGATGCAGATGGGAGTCTAGGACGCAGGATGATGAGGTTCAGTTAGAAAAGAAAAGTCACTCTACAGTGTGGAAATAAACATAACATAAACCAGGAATCCAAAAGCACAAGCTCAATTATTTCCCAGTGAGCCTCTTACACTGATATTACAGAATGAGGCCCTGTGTAAGATGGAACAAATACTGAACGTGGATGAATGAGATAACTTGCTTCCGTGTTTGCTTTACTACTAAACAGGTGTAAACTGGACAAATCAACTCCGTGATATGTGCCACATCTAGAAATGGTTCTGTTAATACTACATCTGCCTGAAAGTAGTAGGCTGGCGTTTTTTGATTTTTGATACATCTCCAAGCTCTAATTTCTACTAGGCCACAGTTCTAAAATGGCTGCAGTGCAGGAGTTGTTTGCATCGTAGCTACGAGTTCAAAGAGTTAAGAGGCAGACAAAGCTTGTACGTGGATATAAACACACAGGTACAAGAGGAATGGATGTTTCTTCTATTGTTCAAAAAAGTTGTATAATCATCAGATGACCACGTGTCTGCTCTCAAAGCCTAGTTCAAATTAATTCTGAACAGAATTGAATCTGTACTTTTCATGGCTTAACCCCAGACCAACTATCCATCAGGTAAACAAGATACTGAACCCAATGGCCTCTCATACATTTAGGGGGGTCCAAAAAAATGTTTTAAGTTCTTTCAAGATCAGAGAGGAAAGATGAACTTTCAGCATGGAAGATTATATCTATCTTTATACCAAAGCACTCATATAATATGTTTTAATGCTTGTTAATGAAGAAAGGAGCCCACACTGGCAGAAGCATCTCGAGCTATGGATATTATGAGGCTATGTGCTCTCAGGACAGAAAATGACAAAGTCGGTGATGGAAGTCATCAGAGGATAAAGATAGCATCCAAAAAATATGAGTCTAGAATTTTATTGAAGATGTTATATCAGTAGCCAGTGGTTTAGATTTTTTTGCATAGATTTTTGGATACTACTCAAGAGAGAATGGAAGGAGGACAAGACTGAGAAGCAAAAAGAGAGTTGATACAGAAAAGTGGAAGAGATGTCCAGTAAAGAGGGAGTGCTTGAGAATAGGTTTTATCAAATGTGAGACCTTAAAAGAGAGGATCCTTGAATGACAAGGCTAGAGATGCAGATGGGAGTCTAGGACGCAGGATGATGAGGTTCAGTTAGAAAAGAAAAGTCACTCTACAGTGTGGAAATAAACATAACATAAACCAGGAATCCAAAAGCACAAGCTCAATTATTTCCCAGTGAGCCTCTTACACTGATATTACAGAATGAGGCCCTGTGTAAGATGGAACAAATACTGAACGTGGATGAATGAGATAACTTGCTTCCGTGTTTGCTTTACTACTAAACAGGTGTAAACTGGACAAATCAACTCCCTGATATGTGCCACATCTAGAAATGGTTCTGTTAATACTACATCTGCCTGAAAGTAGTAGGCTGGCGTTTTTTGATTTTTGATACATCTCCAAGCTCTAATTTCTACTAGGCCACAGTTCTAAAATGGCTGCAGTGCAGGAGTTGTTTGCATCGTAGCTACGAGTTCAAAGAGTTAAGAGGCAGACAAAGCTTGTACGTGGATATAAACACACAGGTACAAGAGGAATGGATGTTTCTTCTATTGTTCAAGAGAAGAAACCTTTTTGTTATCATTATATCTTCTCCCTTTTCAGTAATAAGTCATGAAAAACTATGCCTCCATTTTTCTATTTCTTGCCTTTTGAAGTTAATTTGCAATCCTAACTGTAAATCAGAAATGGTGCAATCTTTTGATAAGTTACAGAGTAATGAAAATTTAATTTATATAATATCTTCCTTTTTCAAAGTGCCTTGTTCAATCTAAACAGAAGCAGCAATGAATGATGACTAAGTTAAGGATAAAAAGTAACATCAAAGTAATGTCTGTCATTATGATTTCAAACAGCATGTGCGACTTGGAAAGGTTTGGGTAAAATACATATTAAAAAAAGGATGCAGTCAACTAACTAAAATAAAATATGAGTATAGAAAGTGAGATATCCTGTATATTTCTGAATTGCTCTGCTCAAATACAGTCTAAAAGACAATTTTGAAAATGATTAACTGCATTAGACAAAGTTTTGCATAACTCTGTGTGTGTGTGTGTGTGTGTGTGTGTGTGTATTATACTTGGGGCATCACTGTTCAATTCTAGGTTCTTGCTTGAAAAAGAAGTGTGCTTTCTCATAATTAATGGAAGTACCAAGCTTAGGAAGGATTGTTGCCTCTATCATCTCCAAGATGCTAATGATAGTATTTGAGGTGGACAAGGGCTTCAAAGAAAGAAAAAAAGCCAACATTTAGCTAGGAACGGGCATATCACCCTTCATAGACCATGTCTTTGTTCTCCAAAAAGCATCTTGAACCAAAATTAGCATACTGACAGTAAGTCTAAAAACTCCTAAACTTGATGTTAATTTGGGGAGCAATTGCAAACCCCTTGATGGATGCAAGATTTCTATGTGAAAGTAGGCTTTTATTGGGAAGTTAAACTGAGTTGTTTGGACAACAGTCCTTGATATCAATAAACTCTATGTGTGCATATTAATAGACTTCCATGGAGAAGAGGGCTCTCCTTTGCTGCCAGTGAAGTAATTTATTGTCAAAGGCCTCCTAGAGCAAATACAGTGAGATTGCAAACAACACTGGCTTAAGTGGTGAGTTGAGTCCAGGCCTATTTGGTTTCAGTGAACCCTGAACGCCTCAGAAGAAGAAAGGACAGCCACTCTCATCCTGGAGAGGAAGGAGGAAACTCAGATCCACTGGCAAACACAGTTTGGTATCTGTGACCCCAAGGACCTCTGGTCAAATTAAACAGTAGGAGAACCAGCCCCAGCTCCTGGGTATTCCTTGACACGTCTGCTCAGAGTCTGGATAAGATGCTATCAGCAGGACCCCCTAAGTATTTTGAGTGCTTTGAGTAGATCACTGGGACAATTACCATAAACAGTGAAAGATATGAGCTTTTATTGATGGGAGATTAATATTGACCACAAGGCTATTGATTTTTCTCTGCATCTTATTTCTGAAGGCAAACTTGTTTTACCGCCACCTGAGACTGGGCTGATTGGCTCGTTTGTCATCATATTGGAGAGTGAGTGGGAAATACTAAGAACAGTTATTTCAGTTTGAAATCCTACTTTTTAATGAGTGTGTGGGGTTTGTTTTTTATTTTTATTTATTTATTTTTGATGCTTTTGAATTTTCACTGCTGCTGCAGACAGTCCTCTAGTTTCAGGGATCGGGGGCTACTCCCTAGTTGAGGTAAGCAGGCTTCTTATTGCAGTGCCTTCTCTTGTTGTGGAACTTGGGATCCAGAGCACATGAGCTTCCATAGTTGTGGCACATGGGCTCAATAGTTGTGGCTCCAAGGCTCTAGAGCACAGACTCAAGAGCTGCGGCTCATGGGCTTAGTTGCTCTGCAGCATGTGGGATCTTCTTGGATCAGAGATCGAATCTGTCTCTCCTGCATTGGCAGGCAAACTCTTTACCACTGAGCTACCAGGGAGGCCCGAGTGAGTGGTTTTTGTATGTTCGCTTTTCTTGACAATGTACTAGGAAAGCCTGTGAGTACAAGTGATTAAATTTGAAGAATCTTATATTCCATACAATAGCTACATTTATTAAGTGCCTAGTTGATTCCAGACACCATATCAGCCATTACTAATACTAGATAATTTAACTCTTGCAAAATTAGTTACAAGACAATTATGTTACCCCCACATTTCAGATAAGGAAACTGATGTTCAAGAAGATTGAGAAACCTGCCCAGGTTCACCCACAGAATAAGCAGTAAAGCAGGGATTAGAACCAAGCAGACGTGTGTGTGTGCGTGTGTGTGTCTGTGTCTGAGTGTGCACACTCAGTCATGTCCAACAATTGTGACCTCATGAACTGCAGCACGCCAGGCTCCTCTGTCCTTTACTATTGCCTACAATTTGGCCAAATTCATGTCCATTGAGTCAGTATTGCCATCCAACCATTTCATCCTCTGTTGTCCCCTTCTCCTCCCACCCTCAATCTTTCCCAACATCAGGGTCTTTTCTAATGAGTCGGCTCTTTGCATCAGGTGGACAAAATATTGGATTTTCAGTTTAGCAGAAGTCCTTCCAATGAATATTCACCTTTGATTTCCTTTAAGAATGACTGGTTTGGTCTATTTGCTGTCCAAGGGACTCTCAGGAGTCTTCTCTAGCACCATAGTTTGAAAGCATCAGTTCTTCAGAGCTCAGCCTTCTTAATGGTCCAACTCTCACATCCATACATGGCTACTGAAAAAGCCACAGCTTTGACTACACGGACCTTTGTCCACAAAGTGATGTCTTTGCTTTTTAATATGTAGTCTAGGCTTGTCATAGATTTTCTTCCAAGGAGCACACGTCTTTTAATTCCATGGCTGCAGTCACCATCTGCAGTGATTTTGGAGCCCAAGAAAATAAAATCTGTCACTGCTATAGTTCTATACAATCCTAAAAGTCATTATATATGTCATTCTAGTAATTTGTCAATAATTGTTCATCATGAAGATAATGGAGAATTAGAATCCAAGCTATTCAAAGGTTAATTGTACATAAAGACTATGAAAAACAAATAAATAAAAAAGGACAAAATGATAACTCTGAAGGGTCTAGCCTGGACTCTTAAGAGGATGATAATGACTTTAACTGAGAATCAAGAAAAGAGAAAAAGGGGGTTGGAGTATAATAGGAAATAAAAACTGAGTTCAATTTGGGAAAGTCTGCTTCATTTTCAATTTTTTAAATATATTTTTAGATTATTAAAGAAAGTAATTGACAGATTCCTCCGCCCATGGGATTATCCAGGCAAGAATACTGGAATGGTTAGCGATTCCCTTCTCCAGGAAATCTTCCTGACTCAGGAATTAAATTCAAGTCTCCTGCACTTCCGGCAGATTCTTTACCTTCTGAGCCACTAGTAGGTGACAAAGTCAACTGATTGTAGAGTTACATGGGACGTATATGTTTACTTTTTAAAGAAACTCTCAGCCTGTTTTCCAGATTAACTGAACCATTCTGCATTCTAGTTCCTCCACATTTTTCATCATTGGTATCATTAGTAATTTTTATTTATTTATTCTAATAGGTGCATAATGGTATCACAGTGTGTTTTTAATGTATAGGACTTTTAATAACTATTGATCCTTTCATTTGCCTCTTTGCCCACTGTTTATCATCTTGGTGAAGTCTCCTTCAAAGCTTTTTCCCACTTTCAAATTGTGTTACTTACTCACTTTCTGTTAAGTTTCAAGACTTCTTTTTTTCTGAGCATAAGACCTTGGTTGATATGTGATCTGCCAATGTTTTCTCTCAAACTATAGGTTGTCTTTTCTACCTTTTAAATGTGTTATTTGAAGAGCATTTATTTTAATTTTGAGGAAATTCAATTTATCAATATTTCTTTTATGGATACTATTTGCCAAACCATGGGGAGGGCTTATCTATAAAGGGTCAGAAAGAGGGAATTCTTTGAGGGTGTTGGGGATATTCTGTATCTTGTTTGCAGTGCGGGTTACAAGGACCTATGTGTGTGTTAAAATTCACAGAACTATGCACACACAAAAAATGTGAATGCAAATTCTTTAAAAATCTCATATCTAATATATCTGAAGGAAAATGAACATAAATGATAAGAAATAGACCTTTCCAATGCATACTATCTCATTTTGTAAAAAATTAAAAAGAACCTGACATTTATCTCTAAGCTCATAAGTTTTATTCTGGCACTCTTCTACTGTTGAACATAACTCTGAAGGGTCTAGCCTGGACTCTTAAGAGGATGATAATGACTTTAACTGAGAATCAAGAAAAGAGAAAAAGGGGGTTGGAGTATAATAGGAAATAAAAACTGAGTTCAATTTGGGAAAGTCTGCTTCATTTTCAATTTTTTAAATATATTTTTAGATTATTAAAGAAAGTAATTGACAGATTCCTCCGCCCATGGGATTATCCAGGCAAGAATACTGGAATGGTTAGCGATTCCCTTCTCCAGGAAATCTTCCTGACTCAGGAATTAAATTCAAGTCTCCTGCACTTCCGGCAGATTCTTTACCTTCTGAGCCACTAGTAGGTGACAAAGTCAACTGATTGTAGAGTTACATGGGACGTATATGTTTACTTTTTAAAGAAACTCTCAGCCTGTTTTCCAGATTAACTGAACCATTCTGCATTCTAGTTCCTCCACATTTTTCATCATTGGTATCATTAGTAATTTTTATTTATTTATTCTAATAGGTGCATAATGGTATCACAGTGTGTTTTTAATGTATAGGACTTTTAATAACTATTGATCCTTTCATTTGCCTCTTTGCCCACTGTTTATCATCTTGGTGAAGTCTCCTTCAAAGCTTTTTCCCACTTTCAAATTGTGTTACTTACTCACTTTCTGTTAAGTTTCAAGACTTCTTTTTTTCTGAGCATAAGACCTTGGTTGATATGTGATCTGCCAATGTTTTCTCTCAAACTATAGGTTGTCTTTTCTACCTTTTAAATGTGTTATTTGAAGAGCATTTATTTTAATTTTGAGGAAATTCAATTTATCAATATTTCTTTTATGGATACTATTTGCCAAACCATGGGGAGGGCTTATCTATAAAGGGTCAGAAAGAGGGAATTCTTTGAGGGTGTTGGGGATATTCTGTATCTTGTTTGCAGTGCGGGTTACAAGGACCTATGTGTGTGTTAAAATTCACAGAACTATGCACACACAAAAAATGTGAATGCAAATTCTTTAAAAATCTCATATCTAATATATCTGAAGGAAAATGAACATAAATGATAAGAAATAGACCTTTCCAATGCATACTATCTCATTTGTATTAAAGAAGCTACAAAACATAATGAAAAAGAAGCCGTTAAACCTGACATTTATCTCTAAGCTCAAAAGTAGCATAAGTTTATATTCTGGCACTCTTCTACTGTTGAATATAATTTAAATACAAATTCTGTGCTCATTTCAAAAGTTGACCAACAGCAAAAGAATTAGTTCTCTCAAGAATGATGCCCAGTAGAAAGGTTTCCCAAGGGCTCTATTAGTAAAGAATCTGCCTTCCAATGTGGGAGACACAAAAAACATGGGTTCAATCCCTGAGTCAGGAAGATCCCCTAGAGGAGAGCATGGCAACCCACTCCACTGTTCCCAATTGGAGAATCCCATGGACAGAGGAGCCTAGTGGGCTACAGTCCACAGTGTCACAAAGAGTTGGACATGACTAAAACAGCTTAGCATGCATGCACACCCAGTAGAGAAGTTTACAGGAGTTTGTGTTTCTTTTCTTTCTGACTGATGGTACAAATGAAAAATGAGTTGGGGAGACTGGTCTCAAACAACAAAGGAACAATGACTAGGATCTAAGTGACCCGTGATATTTAGGACCTTTCAAAACTATTCAGATTATTGACTGCACCTGGAGACAAAAAAAGATCAAATGGTTGAGTCTCTTTTTCCACCTTTATAACTAATTAAAGCCTGAATCTCTTAATAGTACTTTCTAATTGGTTTCATTGTTTTGTTTATTATGCTTATCACCTCAGAGTGAACATTTGCATTTCTAAGCAACCATTCTGACAGTTCAGTTAGTTTTAAAAGACCTTTCACCATTTTCTGTGTTTCAGCACAACCAGTGAGTCTATTCTCAGGGAGCAATTTCTACTTATAAGGCAGCTACTTTTTATACTTATAGCCAAGGAAAGGACAAATATTGAAGGGTGTGTTTATTTGAAAATATATTAGAAACTGAGAAGGCCTGTATTCATTCTCATCCAGCTATCAGTGACAGAAAAGTGACACTAGAATAGGCTACTTAACTTTTTCCTGATTGTACCTTGTGTCTTCTCACTTCTGTGGCTTTTCTTTCATGAATCCCTCCTCAGGAACACCCTTTCTCAATTGCTTCCATGCTCAATGGAGCCATCCTTAACTTCTCAAGCTGGAGCAAATTCCCTTCCCACCTCAAATGCTGCTGTGTCTCTAATGTACTGCCATTGTTTTAGCATGAATTGCATCCTTCTTCATATATAATCTATTACCTATTGATCTCTATCTCCACTTGGCTATAGTTTCTGGTAGACAAAAGAACATGCCTTGTTCAATTTTCTCCCTCTCAGAGTGCCTTAAACATTTGTCAGATGGGTGATCTGCGAGTGTTTTCTTCCACTCTGTGACTTGATTTTTCACTCCTCATTGTACTTATCAGGAGCAAACTTTTTAACTTAGATGAAGTTAGTGTATTAATTTTTCCTTATTGTTAATGTTTCTGGTGTTAGATATAGCCAAGAACCCTGTGAAATTCAGAGATGAAAGGGGATAGGGGGAGAATCTATCCACAAAGGGTCTGCATGATGGAAGATTAGGGCCGAATTGGAATCCTTCTGTATCCTGTTTGTGGTGGTAGTTACAGAAATGTACATGAAAACATTTAGTTAGCACTTTCTATTTTTTTTTTTTTAAGATTTATTTATTTATTTACTTTGGGCGAGGGTCGGGTTGGGGAGGGAGGGGGGTGGGCGGGCCACTTCCACTGGTCCTTCATTTCTCTATTTTCATTAGTCTTCGTTCTTTGGCTCCTGTGGGCCTCCCATCGTGGTGGTGTCTGTTGTCGCAGAGCACCAGCTCTGGGCGCTCCGGCTCGGTGATTGGACACATCAGTCCAGCCGCTCCGCGGCACGTGGGATCTTCCCAGGCTAGGGCTCGAACCGGCGCCCCTTGCACTGCAAGGCGGTGTCCTTACCCACTGGACCACCAGGGGAAGCCCTAGTTAGCACTTTCTAAAGTGCTAACAGGGTATCTGCTTGATTAAATCATGTCGTTAAGGGAATCATTTTTTTCTGCCTTATCTTGAGAACATACCTTCTTGAACCACAAATCATAGTCTCATGCCCCCAGCAAGCGAAAAGAAAAAGTGTCCTTCAATCAGTAAGTTAGACTAAGTGTCCACTTCATGCTTTCTCCCCACCTTCTCTGATGACCTCAAATGGCAAATAAGGGCAGATCCTCCAGTGACCTGTGAACCCAATAGATTCAAATAAAAACAGTGTCCAGCCTGGGGATTTTTCATCCTACTTCAGAGTGATCAGGCAAGTGCACTTCAAACCCAGTATTGTTAAAATTGTTCATATATAATCTATTACCTATTGATCTCTATCTCCACTTGGCTATAGTTTCTGGTAGACAAAAGAACATGCCTTGTTCAATTTTCTCCCTCTCAGAGTGCCTTAAACATTTGTCAGATGGGTGATCTGCGAGTGTTTTCTTCCACTCTGTGACTTGATTTTTCACTCCTCATTGTACTTATCAGGAGCAAACTTTTTAACTTAGATGAAGTTAGTGTATTAATTTTTCCTTATTGTTAATGTTTCTGGTGTTAGATATAGCCAAGAACCCTGTGAAATTCAGAGATGAAAGGGGATAGGGGGAGAATCTATCCACAAAGGGTCTGCATGATGGAAGATTAGGGCCGAATTGGAATCCTTCTGTATCCTGTTTGTGGTGGTAGTTACAGAAATGTACATGAAAACATTTAGTTAGCACTTTCTATTTTTTTTTTTTTAAGATTTATTTATTTATTTACTTTGGGCGAGGGTCGGGTTGGGGAGGGAGGGGGGTGGGCGGGCCACTTCCACTGGTCCTTCATTTCTCTATTTTCATTAGTCTTCGTTCTTTGGCTCCTGTGGGCCTCCCATCGTGGTGGTGTCTGTTGTCGCAGAGCACCAGCTCTGGGCGCTCCGGCTCGGTGATTGGACACATCAGTCCAGCCGCTCCGCGGCACGTGGGATCTTCCCAGGCTAGGGCTCGAACCGGCGCCCCTTGCACTGCAAGGCGGTGTCCTTACCCACTGGACCACCAGGGGAAGCCCTAGTTAGCACTTTCTAAAGTGCTAACAGGGTATCTGCTTGATTAAATCATGTCGTTAAGGGAATCATTTTTTTCTGCCTTATCTTGAGAACATACCTTCTTGAACCACAAATCATAGTCTCATGCCCCCAGCAAGCGAAAAGAAAAAGTGTCCTTCAATCAGTAAGTTAGACTAAGTGTCCACTTCATGCTTTCTCCCCACCTTCTCTGATGACCTCAAATGGCAAATAAGGGCAGATCCTCCAGTGACCTGTGAACCCAATAGATTCAAATAAAAACAGTGTCCAGCCTGGGGATTTTTCATCCTACTTCAGAGTGATCAGGCAAGTGCCCATCTATGTTGTCTCTCTCTGTGGTACATTGCATATGTGCTGAATTGTATCCAACTCTTTGCAACTGCATGGACTGTCATGCACCAGGCTCCTCTGTCTGTGGGACTTTTTACAGGCAAGAATTTTGGAGTGGGTTTCCATTACCTTCTCTAGAGGATATTCCTGACCCAGAGATTGAACCCTCTGCGTTCTGCATTTGCAAGTGGATTCTTTACCACTACACCACCTGGGAAGCCCATATATATTACATTATTGAAAATTAAACAATGACATGGATACAGTGACATGGAGGGGCCCAAAAGGAGATGAAATAGCTTCCAAAATACCTTCCCGCTTCCTTCTCAAAACCTGCCTCAAAAAGAAGCTGGGAGGGATTTCCCTGGTGGTCCAGTGGTTAAGACTCTACATTACCAATGCAGGGCATCCAGGTTCAATCCTCAGTCAGGGAACTAGATCCCACGTGCTACAGGTAAATATCCTGCCTGTCACAACTAAGACCCAGCACAACCAAATAAATAAAATATTTTGGAAAAAAAAAAAAAAAAGAAGCTGGGATAGGTCTTATCCTAGGTGGCAAGGGAGTGAGCATCAGCTCTGAGCTGCCTGCCATGGACCCTGTCAGCCTGGGACTTGGTCCAGCCCACCTTGCAGAGACCTGATTACCTCCCAGTTTCCTATACATCTTTGCCAGATTCCATCTGCAACATCTCACTGGAAATGAACGTTGGCATCCCCAGAAGAGGAAGGGCCCCCAGACCTCACACATGAAAAGGAACTTTATTGCTCCCAAACCCCAAGCTGGACGGTTTTCCACAAGAAAGCCCTGTTTCCATTTTCTTGGCTGCATGCCACCAAGGAAGGAGGATAAGATTTATGAACATTGCCCAACGCCTGGCACAGCACAGTTAAAACGATTTTTGAAACAGATGAAAACTAGAAGGAATGGTCTTAGGTGTGCACAGATGCACCCTGTGATTCAGTCACCGTCTCCTTCCTGGTAAGGAATAAAGGGATCTTTCCTGGGGGGGAATAAAGATGACACTATCTATTTATTTTGAGACCATGTCCAGGTCGCTTGCCATCGTGGGAAGACAAGCGGCTCAAAAACACTGCGTTGACTTATGTGCCTCACTGATTGATGACATGTACAGTACTTTCAGGTCACTGGGCTCCTGCACAAAATTTAAACTTAGGACAATTAAGCTAAATCCATTAATTAGTAAGATGAATCAGACCTCCAATCCTCAACTAATCGGGGAGAGAATTGAGAGGCCTGTGTAGTTGGCACTCAGACCTTACCCTAATAAATTACACACAGTTCTTGGTGTGCTCCACCCTTTCCTAAGTTGCCTCCACTTGTGTTAATATAAAGCCAATTAGCCAGAGACAGCAGTGCAGCGGAATTCCAACAGCAAACTCTTTAACAGCTCAGCGAACACTCCCTGAAAGCATATAGGAGCTCAGGAGAGATTACGGTCTGTGCTCAGCAACCAGTTAACATCACAGAGACCATCAACCAATTTCCCTTCTCTTCCTCTATCATGATTCTACATGGTTGAGAACTGGCAGGGGACAGAAAAAAAAATAACCACCATGAACTGTCAAATTGTTTCGAAGGATAGATAGCTTTCATGCAAAATAAAATTAAAAAAAAAAATATATATATATATATATATATATATATATATGTATATATATCAGTGTAACACTACCTTACATGGAAAAGCAGATGGAATAAGCTAAACTTCCTTTTACAACAAAATCATTATGTTTGCTGGTTTTATTTTCTTTAAAGCATCAGAAATCACAAAGTTAAGATCATTTCCTTTACCAGTCACTAGAAAAAGAACACCCAGACACAATCTAAGGAGATGTATAATCTTTTCAGAGCTTCGATCACTTTTTTAAAAAATATGAGACATTCAGAGTGAACAACTGAATGCAGTTACTCTAAAGAGGCACAAACAGAAAAATGTCATGTATTCCATCTTAAAAGATCCATTATGTAAACAAAGCTGAAGTACAAGGAGGAAATATTTACAAAGTCTGATAACAAGAAAGGCAGAAAATCTGCACTGTATCTAAGTATTCCTTTATTCGATAAAGATATAGGAAGTGGTTTTTTAAAAAACTTGATGGACCTTTTCAAAGCATTGAGATACAATCATGAACGGACGTAAAAGTTCCTGCTTTCATGGAACTTACATTCTCATGAATGAGACAATAACTCAGATAAATGAACCAAAAAGTCAAGTATAATGTCAAGTAATGAAACTGTGATGTAGAAGAAAAGAGAGCAAAGGGATAAAAAGCATGATGGGAGTCGGGGGTGGATTCTGACAGGGTGTACCTCTTGGAAAGGAGATTTCTGAGCAGAATGAAGCTGAGAGTAAAACATTTACAAAAAGATTATTCAACAAATCTCTATTGGAAGAACACCTGAATTAGTGGGGAGAAAAATAGCTCTTCATATCACATTTTAAAGCAAGTTTATTCCAGATAGCTTAAATTAGTTAAACATAAAATAGACAATTTATTTAAAAACAAAGAATATAGATAAATATTTATGTAATCTTGGATTAGGGAAGGATAAACTAAAGATCTAAGCAAAACAGAAACTCAAAAAAAAAAAACTAAATTATATAAAAATATAGAGAATGACTAGCCACTCCAGTATTCTTGTCTGGAAAATCCCATGGACAGAGGAGCCTGGTGGGCTACAGTATATGAGGTCACAAAGAGTTTGATACAACTGAGCAACTAACACTTTCACTTTCATATAAATATGTAAAATTCTTATGTGTTTGAATTTTATAACATAAACAAACAAAACAAGAGGAGAAATAACCTAATGATAAAATATTTAAAGATATTGATTTAAACCATCAATATATAAAGAATTTTCAAATTAAAAAATATGTTCAGATTATATCTGGTATTTCAATAACATTAAAAAGCAATTTACAAAAGATTACTTGAAACTGCAAATGAAGCCAGAAAAGAAAAATTTCAGCCCCAACCTGTGTCAAAGAAATGAAAATTACTTTTTACATTATGCTATACTCTTTCTCTTTCTCAACCTAAGAAAGCATGCTATATATATTGCATCAAGTTACAGGGATTTTTTTTTTTTAATTTACAACATAAGGAAAATATGTTACAATAGCTTTGATCACATACGTCTCTAAACAAACAGTGAATATGATTAGCATCATAGTCTTCATTTTACTCATAGGAATATAAAGCAAATGCAAGTTATCACATTAATTCAGTAGGAACAGAACTAAAAACAGACTATATTTTTAAATCTTCTAAACTATTTGCAGTCTTTAATCAAGAATGTCTGCCATCTATGAATCCATAAAGTTTCTGTGAAGGAAAAAAACTTTATTTCATTGAACAACTGATTGGATGAAAATAGTAATGAATTTGCCTTTTTCCTTTTTAATACCTGGAAGGACAGAAGGAAATTTTCTAATAGAAAATTCCAGAAGTCAGTGGGCCCAATACTGCTGCCAGATGTGTTAGCATCCCCACTGGGAATTTCAGCAAACTCAAAAGGAATCTATGAAGAAATGAAGTGTGGAGGTATGGTGTCCAGTGAATCTTCTTGGCCACAACCTGCAGTGTGTCGGGTTCAAGATGATTTCTACATCATCACAAGTCATGAGCTTTACTTGGCCAAGAAAACCTGTGGGACTAGATCAGTAAGAGAAGAGAAGGCACTTCTCAACTGTCTTCATCCCACAGAGAGGCACACCAGGTCCAGAGGGCTCCTGCTCCTGCCTTGTGGGTCAGTGTTCCACTAGAGGGCTATGGCTTCCTGTCATTAAGCCTTTCATAGGGCAAAAGGCAGCCTCCTCAGTGGGGCAATATACAGGCTACTTGAAATGGGCTACCAGCTCTTCACTGAATTCCTTTGGTAAGGCCAGCTGCCCAGCCCCTGAAGTCCAGATGGCAAACAGGATTTGGGGTGTATGTACTTCAAAAGGTACCTCAGGCCTGGTGGGCAGTTGAGTTTGGGAGCAATCCCTCTCAGGAAGAGAGGGAACATTTCTGGTCTTATGTAACTATCCAGTTAATCCAAAATGAACACCCAGAGTTGCTTTCAGGTGATTTTGTTCATTGCATCACAGATAGAAGAGCTTGAAGCTCATTGTTCAGAGATGTGCCAAGTCAAGGTAAAAAATGTGTTTCTAAGTAGATTTCAATGTAAAAGGAATCCCTAAATTTAAAAAATAAAACTAGCTAAACTTCGTTAACACCACAGTCTTTCAAATATTAATAATACTAATAATACATGATTATACATTATTATAAATAATAATAATTGTTTTTGCTCTTGCTTAGTCACTAAATTGTATTTGATTCTTTGCGATCCCATGGACTATAGCCCACCAGGCTCCTCTGTCCATGGGGCTTCCCAGGCAAGAATACTGGAGTGTGCTGCCATTTCCCTCTCCAGGGAATCTTCTTGACCCAGGGATGGAACCCATGCCTCCTGCACTGGCAGGCAGGTTCTTTATCACTGAGCCCCAAGAGAAGCCCTAACTGCTTTACAGTTATCATTTTATTTGATCATTCCAATAGCAACATGACAGGGAGGTTATATTTTACACCTAACAAATGATTCTAGCAAAGGGAAGCAAAATAAAGTTTTCCAATTCCACAGATCTGGTGTGTAGCAAAAAAGAGATTTAGATTTAGATTACAATGAATCTTAAACCACTTTTCTTAACTGATATTCTGCTTATTCCATCTTAAACTATGGATTGTGCTGTGCATGCTCAGTCACAAAGTTGCATCTGACTCTTTGCAACCCCATGAACTGTAGCCCTCCAAGCTCCTCTGTCCATGGGGCTTCCCAGGCAAGAATACTGGAGTGTGCTGCCATTTCCCTCTCCAGGGAATCTTCTTGACCCAGGGATGGAACCCATGCCTCCTGCACTGGCAGGCAGGTTCTTTATCACTGAGCCCCAAGAGAAGCCCTAACTGCTTTACAGTTATCATTTTATTTGATCATTCCAATAGCAACATGACAGGGAGGTTATATTTTACACCTAACAAATGATTCTAGCAAAGGGAAGCAAAATAAAGTTTTCCAATTCCACAGATCTGGTGTGTAGCAAAAAAGAGATTTAGATTTAGATTACAATGAATCTTAAACCACTTTTCTTAACTGATATTCTGCTTATTCCATCTTAAACTATGGATTGTGCTGTGCATGCTCAGTCACAAAGTTGCATCTGACTCTTTGCAACCCCATGAACTGTAGCCCCCCAGGTTCCTCTGTCCATGAAATGTTCCAGGCAAGAATACTGGAGTGGGTTACCATTACCTCCTCCAGGGGATCTTCCTGACCCAGGGATCAGACCCGTATTTCCTGCATCTCCTGCACCGGCAGGTAGATTCTTTACCACTGAGCTACCTGGAAAGCCCATGGATTACTCATGTGAAACTGTATATAAACTGAGGTCACTATATGATTTTTTTTCATACTGGGTACATATCTGGTACCAAGTCTCTAAATATATGTTTAAATAAATACTTGACTGAACGCTAAATGAAAAACCTACTGAATAAACTCTGTGTCTAAATCCCTCTGCTGTGATTTTGGTGCCTGCTGAAAAATTGCTTTACAGGTTGGGCTTCAAAGTACTTCAGAGAAAACAAAGCTTGTGTCAGTTGTTGTAAAGTAAATTTAACCCAGTGAGATCAACTCCATGCACCAGGATCAAGTGGATCAAGTTTTTCCCTGTAGGCTTACTACAATATATAAAGACACAAGGACTTCCCAAGTGGAGCTAGTTGGTAAGAATCTGCCTGCCAATGCAGGAGATTCAGGAGATGCAGATTCCATCCCTGGGTCAGGAATATCCCTGGAGGAGGGCACAGCAACCCACTCCAGTGTTCTTGCCTGGAGAAGACCATGGGCAGAGGAACCTGGCAAGTTGTCGTCCGTGGAGTCACAAAGACTTGGACAGGACTGAAGCGACAGCACGCGCACGCACTCATGCATGCGCACGGACGTGAATTTAGACCTGTTAAAGAAAGAAGAATGTATCTAAAACACAAAGTAAAGTAATCCAGGGTAAACATGTCTTATGATCACAACTTTCGGCAGAATATCAAGAAATTTGGAGAGTGATCCAATTCCTTTTACCTCCAAAGAGAGAAGTAGGATGTCACTAACCTAGGAGAACATTTGCAGTTACCAACGGAAGATTCCCATAATGTATAGGATCATCCACGCAAGCAAAATTAAGCAAAATCTTCCCTCCTACAGTGTTCTGTCTCTCTTGTTAAGAACGGACCAGCTATGAACTGAGAGAGACCAGTGGCCCTACACATCTCTGAGACAGACAGAGTTTACACAAATTTACTGTAATGTAAATTACGTTTACTGTAATGGGGTGCTTGAGGACTTCCTCACAAGCACTGAATTCCAGTCTTCATGGCCAGGAGAAATTTCTGAGTCACTCCAGGAAGTGGAACGGTTGACGCTGGGGAGTCATGACTTGAGTCTCCACTGTTTCCTTGATCAAGCCTGTGAGTAATCCTAATAGGGTACTGACCCCTTTCTACTTCCCAAAGATGTTTTGCAGGTTAACTAATTAATGATTGTGAAGTGTTAAGTCTTTTATTATACTTTGGGCAATCAAATCATCTTCAGAATGAAAAACTAAAGTTTCCTCTGCTGTGATTTTGGTGCCTGCTGAAAAATTGCTTTACAGGTTGGGCTTCAAAGTACTTCAGAGAAAACAAAGCTTGTGTCAGTTGTTGTAAAGTAAATTTAACCCAGTGAGATCAACTCCATGCACCAGGATCAAGTGGATCAAGTTTTTCCCTGTAGGCTTACTACAATATATAAAGACACAAGGACTTCCCAAGTGGAGCTAGTTGGTAAGAATCTGCCTGCCAATGCAGGAGATTCAGGAGATGCAGATTCCATCCCTGGGTCAGGAATATCCCCTGGAGGAGGGCACAGCAACCCACTCCAGTGTTCTTGCCTGGAGAAGACCATGGGCAGAGGAACCTGGCAAGTTGTCGTCCGTGGAGTCACAAAGACTTGGACAGGACTGAAGCGACAGCACGCGCACGCACTCATGCATGCGCACGGACGTGAATTTAGACCTGTTAAAGAAAGAAGAATGTATCTAAAACACAAAGTAAAGTAATCCAGGGTAAACATGTCTTATGATCACAACTTTCGGCAGAATATCAAGAAATTTGGAGAGTGATCCAATTCCTTTTACCTCCAAGAGAGAGAAGTAGGATGTCACTAACCTAGGAGAACATTTGCAGTTACCAACGGAAGATTCCCATAATGTATAGGATCATCCACGCAAGCAAAATTAAGCAAAATCTTCCCTCCTACAGTGTTCTGTCTCTCTTGTTAAGAACGGACCAGCTATGAACTGAGAGAGACCAGTGGCCCTACACATCTCTGAGACAGACAGAGTTTACACAAATTTACTGTAATGTAAATTACGTTTACTGTAATGGGGTGCTTGAGGACTTCCTCACAAGCACTGAATTCCAGTCTTCATGGCCAGGAGAAATTTCTGAGTCACTCCAGGAAGTGGAACGGTTGACGCTGGGGAGTCATGACTTGAGTCTCCACTGTTTCCTTGATCAAGCCTGTGAGTAATCCTAATAGGGTAATGACCCTTTTCTACTTCACAAAGATGTTTTGCAGATTAACTAATTAATGATTGTGAAGTGTTAAGTCTTATTAAGTTTATTATGATCATTAAATTCTCATGATGAAGAAACAAATTTTGAAATTGGAGTTTCAGTAGGTGGCGTTCTTCCCTCTGGATCTGTCATGAATCCCAGTTATGGTCCAGAGACCATCGCTGACACCATTTTATTCTTGATGGTTAAAACAACACTATCCACTATCACCTTCTTCAGACACGGGGAAGGGTTAAGGAGGATGTCGCTATATCTGATGCCAGTACTCAAGTTATCATCTTTTCATCTGCACAAGCTTTGACACTGGTTCCCTAAATCATATGACATTGATACATGTTTTCTAGTGTATTTTTAAAATATAACATACATATGGTATTAATATATCATAAAACAAATTTGTAAAATAAATTTATTTTGTATCAAATTAAAAATATAGATTAAATAAGTTTCTATAAACATATAAACATAGCTATGGGCTTCCCAGGTGCCTCAGTGGTTAAAAAAAAAAAAAAAATCCACCTGCTGTGTAAGAGATGAGGATTTGGCCCCTGGAGAAGGAAATGGCAACCCACGCCTGTTCTCTTGCCTGGAGAATCCCATGGACAGGGAAGCCTGGCGGGCTATAGTCCATGGGAATCACAAAACAGCTGGGCACAACTTAGAGGCTAAACAGCAATGTAAATGTGACAAATATAATAATAGCCAATGTTCACAAAGCATTTAGTTAGGTCCTATTTAATTGCATCATGTGATTTCATGAGATCTATTCAACAATTCTTTTTTATTAACTGATAGAAAATTAATTCATTTAGTATTTTTTTCTTCTGTATCATCAGATGGGTTAAGCTCAACCCTCCTTTTACCTACTTTGATCCAATAGAGACTCAAAACTGTGTTACCAGATTCCATAAATTCTTTATTGTACTTTTCCCTTCAGAATCATCTGAAAAGATCTGTTGAAACAATTAGTCTAAAGTTGGATATCCTTCAACTTCTCATTCCTTTTCATTGAATTTGTCGATCCTAATTTCTTATATTTCTAAGATGTTTTGTAGATTAACTAATTAATGATTGTGAAGTGTTAAGTCTTATTAAGTTTATTATGATCATTAAATTCTCATGATGAAGAAACAAATTTTGAAATTGGAGTTTCAGTAGGTGGCGTTCTTCCCTCTGGATCTGTCATGAATCCCAGTTATGGTCCAGAGACCATCGCTGACACCATTTTATTCTTGATGGTTAAAACAACACTATCCACTATCACCTTCTTCAGACACGGGGAAGGGTTAAGGAGGATGTCGCTATATCTGATGCCAGTACTCAAGTTATCATCTTTTCATCTGCACAAGCTTTGACACTGGTTCCCTAAATCATATGACATTGATACATGTTTTCTAGTGTATTTTTAAAATATAACATACATATGGTATTAATATATCATAAAACAAATTTGTAAAATAAATTTATTTTGTATCAAATTAAAAATATAGATTAAATAAGTTTCTATAAACATATAAACATAGCTATGGGCTTCCCAGGTGCCTCAGTGGTTAAAAAAAAAAATCCACCTGCTGTGTAAGAGATGAGGATTTGGCCCCTGGAGAAGGAAATGGCAACCCACGCCTGTTCTCTTGCCTGGAGAATCCCATGGACA
Source organism: Tragulus kanchil (assembly GCA_022376925.1). Lineage (NCBI taxonomy): Eukaryota > Metazoa > Chordata > Mammalia > Artiodactyla > Tragulidae > Tragulus > Tragulus kanchil. Next base: position 72,037,764 of record JAIOJX010000031.1, read on the forward strand.
GGGAAGCCTGGCGGGCTATAGTCCATGGGAATCACAAAACAGCTGGGCACAACTTAGAGGCTAAACAGCAATGTAAATGTGACAAATATAATAATAGCCAATGTTCACAAAGCATTTAGTTAGGTCCTATTTAATTGCATCATGTGATTTCATGAGATCTATTCAACAATTCTTTTTTATTAACTGATAGAAAATTAATTCATTTAGTATTTTTTTCTTCTGTATCATCAGATGGGTTAAGCTCAACCCTCCTTTTACCTACTTTGATCCAATAGAGACTCAAAACTGTGTTACCAGATTCCATAAATTCTTTATTGTACTTTTCCCTTCAGAATCATCTGAAAAGATCTGTTGAAACAATTAGTCTAAAGTTGGATATCCTTCAACTTCTCATTCCTTTTCATTGAATTTGTCGATCCTAATTTCTTATATTTCTAAGACATTAGATATAGGGTCTTTTGTATCTGCAATGAATTGTTTTGGCTTAGGCACATCTCTAACTAAAGGACTTTTAAACTTTTTTTTTTTAACCCTGTGAGAAACCAAGGAACAGACACATTAAGTAATTTTCCCAAGGACACACAGTATATAAACTATGGAGTCATATATATGAACCCAAGTAGTCTGAATCCAAACTCGTACCTCTCAGTTGCTAAGCCTTCCTCCCTCCCAACTGCCTTCACATATTTGGTCACCAGTAGAAAATGCTTATGAAAATTCTATTCTGCCCTTGGGAATAAAACTTACATTTATTCAGTGAAAAAACATGGAACATTTTGATTGAATATAGGCAGAAATTGAATATGGTGGTAATATTTTAGATTTCCTTCTTTTTATTAGTATGTTCATTTTTAATTTAATTATTTATTTTTGGCCGTGCTGGTTCTTCATTGCTGTGTGCAGGCTTTCTCTAGTTACGGCAAGAGGGACTATTCTATAGTTGTGGTCTTAGGCATTCTCATTGCGGTGGCTTCTCTTGTTGTGGAGCACAGACTCTAGGTGCCTGGGCTCAGTAGTTGGGGCTTTCAGGAGCTAGAAAATAGGCTCAATCATTGTGGTGCATGGGCTTAGTTGCTCCACAACCAAGGATCTCCCTGGACCAGGAATCGAACCCTAATATCCTACATTGGCAGGTGGATTCTTTGCCTCTGAACTACCAGGGAAACCCAGAATTTCTTTCTTAACAAACAAACAAACAAAAAAACTCCAGTTAATGTTATTTGTGAATTAAACATTTTGTTTGCTTATCCACTAAAATCTCTCTTCTATTATTGCTAAACTTCTAAATGATACTATTGTCTTCTTTCCTTATTAATTCAGGGAGTGTCTGTGTGTGAACAGTGGAGTGGGGAGGAGCAATGAGGGATGGATTAGTGGCTTTAGGAGCTCTGGATGGAGCTTCCTGGAGATACAATACCAAACTTTTATTCTTTTCCTCCCCAGGTGTTAAATTTGGCTGTAGGAAATTGTTTAGGTGATGGAAATGGAACTTGCTGGCAAAGGAACAGAGGAAACTGAGCAAAGATCATTTCAGAATGCTGAACACCTCCATTGTACTATCACCTCAGGGATTTCTATCCTAGATATCACCAATGATCCCATTAACATGCCATGACCATCATGTGCATATGTGTGTGTATGTATATCTATATCTATATATATGGGGGGTGTGTATGTGTGAATTATTTTGTTACCTCTTTCAGAAAGACTGGAACACAAATATTGATTTACGTTTTAGGGTTTTTTTCCCCAATATAGAATATGATCTATAACTAAAAAATGAAATATAAAATATATGGATATGACAAGTCATTAAAAATTATTGCAACCACCATAAATTGTTTTCTAAAAGTAAACTTTTAGTTAGACTGTGGGGCAAAAAGAAAAAAAAAAAAAGTCCATATAGAAAATAAACTTATTGCTACCGAAGGAGATAGAATGATATGGAGTAATATATTAGGAGCAGCTTAGGATCTCGGGATTGACATATATACACTACTATATGTAAAATAGGTAAACAACAAGGATTATAGTTAATTTAGATTTCCTTCTTTTTATTAGTATGTTCATTTTTAATTTAATTATTTATTTTTGGCCGTGCTGGTTCTTCATTGCTGTGTGCAGGCTTTCTCTAGTTACGGCAAGAGGGACTATTCTATAGTTGTGGTCTTAGGCATTCTCATTGCGGTGGCTTCTCTTGTTGTGGAGCACAGACTCTAGGTGCCTGGGCTCAGTAGTTGGGGCTTTCAGGAGCTAGAAAATAGGCTCAATCATTGTGGTGCATGGGCTTAGTTGCTCCACAACCAAGGATCTCCCTGGACCAGGAATCGAACCCTAATATCCTACATTGGCAGGTGGATTCTTTGCCTCTGAACTACCAGGGAAACCCAGAATTTCTTTCTTAACAAACAAACAAACAAAAAAACTCCAGTTAATGTTATTTGTGAATTAAACATTTTGTTTGCTTATCCACTAAAATCTCTCTTCTATTATTGCTAAACTTCTAAATGATACTATTGTCTTCTTTCCTTATTAATTCAGGGAGTGTCTGTGTGTGAACAGTGGAGTGGGGAGGAGCAATGAGGGATGGATTAGTGGCTTTAGGAGCTCTGGATGGAGCTTCCTGGAGATACAATACCAAACTTTTATTCTTTTCCTCCCCAGGTGTTAAATTTGGCTGTAGGAAATTGTTTAGGTGATGGAAATGGAACTTGCTGGCAAAGGAACAGAGGAAACTGAGCAAAGATCATTTCAGAATGCTGAACACCTCCATTGTACTATCACCTCAGGGATTTCTATCCTAGATATCACCAATGATCCCATTAACATGCCATGACCATCATGTGCATATGTGTGTGTATGTATATCTATATCTATATATATGGGGGGTGTGTATGTGTGAATTATTTTGTTACCTCTTTCAGAAAGACTGGAACACAAATATTGATTTACGTTTTAGGGTTTTTTTCCCCAATATAGAATATGATCTATAACTAAAAAATGAAATATAAAATATATGGATATGACAAGTCATTAAAAATTATTGCAACCACCATAAATTGTTTTCTAAAAGTAAACTTTTAGTTAGACTGTGGGGCAAAAAGAAAAAAAAAAAAAGTCCATATAGAAAATAAACTTATTGCTACCGAAGGAGATAGAATGATATGGAGTAATATATTAGGAGCAGCTTAGGATCTCGGGATTGACATATATACACTACTATATGTAAAATAGGTAAACAACAAGGACCTGCTGTATAGCACAGGGAATCATACACATTGTCTTGTAATAATTTATAAGGGAAAACAATCTGGAAAAATATATAGGTACATATATGTACAATGGAATCACTTTGCTGTATATGTGAAATGAACATAACATTATATATTAACTATACCTCAATTTTTTAAGCATGTTTTGTGTGTGGGGGGTGGGGTGGAGGGGAGGTTGTCTGTTTCTTTTTTCATTTTTTTGGCTATGCTGCACAGCATGTGAGATTTTAGTTCCCAGATCAAGAATCGAGCCTGTGCCCTGGCATTGGAAGCACAGAGGCTTAACCACTGGACCACAAGGGAAGTCCCTAAAGAGTGTTTCATTAAACAAACAAACAAAAAAAGTTCATAAAGTGTTAGACTTCATAAAAAGTGCAGAAAAGAACTTGTGAAATTTCAATATAGACATCCCGTAAGAAGATAGAAAACGTAGCCCCTATTTTTAAAAAGCAGGGGGAGTTTGTTGCTGACGCTCTTGATTCTGTTGCTGTCATTTCAGGGATGATGACTGGAATGCTGGCCTTCTGCAACTCAAAAGTCCAAGGTGCCTGAAGTCAAGCTTTCTCAGCAGCCTGGAGACAAGTCTCAAGCCTCAAGACGGAAATCTTTCCATCTCTCTTTGCCTTTTGCTGGCTGGCTGCGTGGCCCCAGTGTTCTGTTAGGTACCTCCTTGCTCAGCCCAAGTGATAGGGGTTTGCTTTTGCTTTAGAAATAAAAATAAATAGGCTCTAAGCCATCGTTGTAAAGAGATGAGGAAGAAAAGTATAACTGAAATATGTAAAAAATACAAAGTATATAGACAAGAAAAATGGTTTGCTTTTCATGAAATAACCTTGGATGCTCTAAGCTCCTTTGGCTTCTCTGGTGGCTCAGATGCTAAAGAATCTTCCCTACAATGTGAGAGATCCAGGTTCAGTCTCCGGGTGGAGAAGGGAATGGCTACCCACTCCAGTTTTTTACCTGGGAAATCCATGAACAGAGAAACCTGGTGGGCTAGAGTCCATGGGGTTGCAGAGTCAGACATGATGAGCAACTGACACTCGCTTTCACCTTAAGGTCCACAGTTATAGATAACAGGACTGTAATGGATCATTCAGGAAAAATCAGAGACATTATGAGTAGCTGCTGAGTCTGTGGGTGTTGGTTTTGCAAACAGCATCTCAAAAAAGATCCCAGTGGTGACTGTATTCCAGCTCAGTAATTCTTACCATATCTGGGACTGATGTCATGGTCTCTGGATATACTCCTTGTGAGGAGGAAAGAAAAAATGTGTCTGGGCTAAAAAATAATAGGCCTAACATTATTTTTGAAAGTGCATAGTAAATGAACTGTGAGAATTAACTCTACAGGTGACACAGGTAAAATAAATCACAATGCCATATTCCTTTACTACCCTTTTTAAAAAAATATTTATTAGGTTGTGCCAGGTTTTCATTGCAGTATGCAAGATCTAATTCCCTCACCAGGGACTGAACCCAGGCCCCCTGCATTGGGTACACAGAGTCTTAGCCATCGCATCACCAGGGAAGTTCCTACCATTATATACCTTTTAATCTTGTTTTTCTGAACGATCTATATGCTATACCACTACAATTTTATAACAAAGTTTTCTCAAACTTAGGTCAGAGTTACCAATGGCCATCTTCACTTATCAATTTGATAAAGCATCCTAAAAAAAGATTACATAAAGACAATCTTTTAACAGTCAAAGTAACTCTTGAAAGGTATTTTTGCATTGAAATGATAGTCTCATGACAAAATTTACATGGTTTCACCTATATTTCATAGACACAAATCACTTGTCTCTAAATTGCTTATGTGATATAATCACTTATATGAATTGACTCAGAAGCATCATGGAATCTCAGTCATCTTGTCTGTAAAGTGTTGCTAATAATAGCAGCACTAGAGGACTTAACCTGGTGACCCAGTGGTTAAGACTTCACTTTCCAATGCAGGGAGTGAGGGTTCAATCGCTGGTCAGAGAGCTAAGATATCACCTGCCTCAGCCAAAAAAATAAAAGAGAAGCAGTATTGTAACAAACTCTATAAAGACTTTTAAAAAGTCCACATTAAAAAATCTTAAGAAAATAATAGCAGCTCTAAATAAGTCATCAATATTAGGCATATTTATTTGGAAATTAGCACAGAAAAGTCTATTCATAGAGTCTTGGTTCAGACTCATCCTTTTTGAATTTGATGAGGTTGTCAAAGCCAGATCACAGTTTCTGGAGAATTACACCTGCTATTGAGGGAGAAGGCAGTGAAATGCCTAGAACTGGGCAAAGTCAGTCAAATACAATATGTTTGTTAACACAGAGATAGATACTGAAGTCAGCTTGCTCTCACATGCACCTGCCTCCCATTGCTATTACTTTGGAAAGTGTCAAATTATCACACACACACAAAAATTTACAGGAAAAGTATTCCTGTTCTGAAAAGGTAAAGTTTAATTTATAGAACCATGTCAGATGGTTCTTACCCTTTCCAAGTGCCAGGAAATAGTCTGACATTCTCTCAGATTGATCTCTAAACCTTTTCTTTACTGGGACATGTCTGCCTGAACCCAGGCCCCTGCATTGGGTACACAGAGTCTTAGCCATCGCATCACCAGGGAAGTTCCTACCATTATATACCTTTTAATCTTGTTTTTCTGAACGATCTATATGCTATACCACTACAATTTTATAACAAAGTTTTCTCAAACTTAGGTCAGAGTTACCAATGGCCATCTTCACTTATCAATTTGATAAAGCATCCTAAAAAGATTACATAAAGACAATCTTTTAACAGTCAAAGTAACTCTTGAAAGGTATTTTTGCATTGAAATGATAGTCTCATGACAAAATTTACATGGTTTCACCTATATTTCATAGACACAAATCACTTGTCTCTAAATTGCTTATGTGATATAATCACTTATATGAATTGACTCAGAAGCATCATGGAATCTCAGTCATCTTGTCTGTAAAGTGTTGCTAATAATAGCAGCACTAGAGGACTTAACCTGGTGACCCAGTGGTTAAGACTTCACTTTCCAATGCAGGGAGTGAGGGTTCAATCGCTGGTCAGAGAGCTAAGATATCACCTGCCTCAGCCAAAAAAATAAAAGAGAAGCAGTATTGTAACAAACTCTATAAAGACTTTTAAAAAGTCCACATTAAAAAATCTTAAGAAAATAATAGCAGCTCTAAATAAGTCATCAATATTAGGCATATTTATTTGGAAATTAGCACAGAAAAGTCTATTCATAGAGTCTTGGTTCAGACTCATCCTTTTTGAATTTGATGAGGTTGTCAAAGCCAGATCACAGTTTCTGGAGAATTACACCTGCTATTGAGGGAGAAGGCAGTGAAATGCCTAGAACTGGGCAAAGTCAGTCAAATACAATATGTTTGTTAACACAGAGATAGATACTGAAGTCAGCTTGCTCTCACATGCACCTGCCTCCCATTGCTATTACTTTGGAAAGTGTCAAATTATCACACACACACAAAACTTTACAGGAAAAGTATTCCTGTTCTGAAAAGGTAAAGTTTAATTTATAGAACCATGTCAGATGGTTCTTACCCTTTCCAAGTGCCAGGAAATAGTCTGACATTCTCTCAGATTGATCTCTAAACCTTTTCTTTACTGGGCTAAATGCATTCCTACCTCAGGACCTCTGCACTTGCTGCCCCTTCCTCAGGATGGCTGTTCCCAGGTCTCTGCACAGCCTATTCCTTCACTTCCTTCTCATTCCCTCTCAGATGAAATTACCCAACCCTGACTACTCATTCCAAGATCCAGACTTCACTTTCCCAGCCCTGCTCAGCAACCCTTGCCCCACCTTCCCTGCCCGGTGGAGATGGAAAAACCTAACTCCCTCAGTTGTTGTCAGTTTGTTAGTTAGTTATCACTCATCTGAAACTCCAAGTACCAGAGCTGCTAAGCGATTTATGCACATTACATCTCTAAATCCTCACCACCGCTCTCTGAGATATGTATCATCACCTCCATGTTACAGATAAGGAAACTAATCCTAGAGAGGTTAGGCAACCTGCTTCAAATCACAGGGCAAAACCAGGTAATCCATCACCTACCAACACTAATCAACCAACCATCTCCTAGATGGGAGATATGTTGCTGGCTGAAGATGTGTACAATGACCATACCTCACCTCGCTCTCAAGGAACTTCCAATCAAGAAGAAAAGCCAGAACAAGGTTGTTGACAGCATATGGTAAGACAAAAACTGTAAGGACTCAAGGGAGAAAGGAATCACTGTAAAGCAGAAGCAAGAAGCTTTCACAGATGTTATGCATTGAATCAATGTGCCTCAGTCTCCAGCTTCATGTGTTGATGTTCCAGGCTGCTGAGTGACAGGATGAGGAGGTGGGAGCTTCGGGAGGTACTCACGTTTCTGGAGAATTACACCTGCTATTGAGGGAGAAGGCAGTGAAATGCCTAGAACTGGGCAAAGTCAGTCAAATACAATATGTTTGTTAACACAGAGATAGATACTGAAGTCAGCTTGCTCTCACATGCACCTGCCTCCCATTGCTATTACTTTGGAAAGTGTCAAATTATCACACACACACAAACTTTACAGGAAAAGTATTCCTGTTCTGAAAAGGTAAAGTTTAATTTATAGAACCATGTCAGATGGTTCTTACCCTTTCCAAGTGCCAGGAAATAGTCTGACATTCTCTCAGATTGATCTCTAAACCTTTTCTTTACTGGGCTAAATGCATTCCTACCTCAGGACCTCTGCACTTGCTGCCCCTTCCTCAGGATGGCTGTTCCCAGGTCTCTGCACAGCCTATTCCTTCACTTCCTTCTCATTCCCTCTCAGATGAAATTACCCAACCCTGACTACTCATTCCAAGATCCAGACTTCACTTTCCCAGCCCTGCTCAGCAACCCTTGCCCCACCTTCCCTGCCCGGTGGAGATGGAAAAACCTAACTCCCTCAGTTGTTGTCAGTTTGTTAGTTAGTTATCACTCATCTGAAACTCCAAGTACCAGAGCTGCTAAGCGATTTATGCACATTACATCTCTAAATCCTCACCACCGCTCTCTGAGATATGTATCATCACCTCCATGTTACAGATAAGGAAACTAATCCTAGAGAGGTTAGGCAACCTGCTTCAAATCACAGGGCAAAACCAGGTAATCCATCACCTACCAACACTAATCAACCAACCATCTCCTAGATGGGAGATATGTTGCTGGCTGAAGATGTGTACAATGACCATACCTCACCTCGCTCTCAAGGAACTTCCAATCAAGAAGAAAAGCCAGAACAAGGTTGTTGACAGCATATGGTAAGACAAAAACTGTAAGGACTCAAGGGAGAAAGGAATCACTGTAAAGCAGAAGCAAGAAGCTTTCACAGATGTTATGCATTGAATCAATGTGCCTCAGTCTCCAGCTTCATGTGTTGATGTTCCAGGCTGCTGAGTGACAGGATGAGGAGGTGGGAGCTTCGGGAGGTAATCACGTTTAGATGGGGTCATAGAGGTGGTTTCCTCAGGATGGAATCAATGCCCTTACGAGAAGAGACCAGGGCTTCCCTGGGGGCTCACTGGTAAAGAATCCACCTGCCAATGCAGGAGATACAGGTTTGATCTGTGGTGCAGGAGGATCTCTCATGCCATGGGGCAAATAAGCCCACGGGTCACAACCACTGAGCCTATGTTCTAGAGCCCAGGAGCCGCAACTACGGAGACCTCTCACCACAACTACTTAAGCCTATACATTCTAGAACCCGTGTTCTACAACAACAGAAGCCACCACAAGGGAAAACCACAACCAAAGAGTAACCTCCACTCTCTGCAACTAGAGGAAAGTCCACACAGCAACAAAGACCCAACACAGCCAAAAATAAATAAATAATATATATTTGCATAAAAAAGAAGAGACCAGAGAGTTTGCTCTGACTCCTGCTCTGTCTCCCACGTGAAGACACAATGAGAAAAGGGACTGCCTGCAAGCCAAGAAGAGAGCTCTCATCAGGAACCGAAGAGCCAGAACCTTGATTATGGACTCACCAGTCTCCAGAATGGAGAGAAATAAACAAACATCTGCTATTTAAGCTGTCTGGTCCCTAGTATTCTGTTACAGCAGCCTGAGTTAAGATGACAGACAAATTGCGTTTTGACCTAACCATAAGGAGAAGCAGCATTTTACTTAAGGGAGAGGGATTTCAGGCCAGGAGAGAATTCCCTTTCAGAAGCACAGCAATGCATAAATTAGCAACATATTAAATAGCTCCAGGTAAAGATATATTTAGGGGCTTCCCTGGAGGCTCAGATGGTAATGAATCTATCTGCAATGCAGGAGACCCAGCTTAGATCCCTAGGTCAAGAAGATCTCCTGAAGAAGGGAATGGCAACCCACTCCAGTATTCTTGCCTGGAAAATCCCATGGACAGTGAAACCTGGTGGGGTCCTCTGTCCATGGGATCACAAAGAGTCATATATGACTGAGCAGCTAACACTTTCATTTTCAAAGGTAGATTTAAGAAAAGAATAACTTCAAAAACATACCTGTGTTGCTTTTTAAAGATATTCAGAATAAGTCTAGAACATGTATAGATTCAGGGAGGTAGAAATAACGTATCTGTGTAAGCTAGAAAAATAAAATGAGTAAGATGGTGTCACGTGTACTCCTTTTCCTATATTGGAGGAGAAACTTTGTTAACTTTCACCTTTTTTCTGGGGTAGACTGGAGTGGTTGACTATGATTTGCAGATGTGTAATTTCATCTTGTCACCCAGTTTTAGAAAGAAGTTCCCCCCACCCCCCAGAGAAGCACCTGTAAGTGACATTTATTGTCTCCGTGATTTTAGTTCAAAATCAGTTCAAGTTGCGACATGCATTTGCCAGCTGCCAACAGTGCAAAGTTGACCTGGGATCTGAAAATTCGAGTGGAGTTTTCCTGCCTCTTGTACATCATTATTACCAGAAAGAAAAACTGCCATCAAAAGTAAGCTGACAATTGAGTTCATTACGCCTACAGCAAAAACTATCAAGCACATTCTCCCACTGCGGCACCAGTTCTGCCATCCTGGACAGGTGTGAAAACTTGTTTGAGATAGTGAAACTGGAAAAAGACCAGCTCAGTGCTTCCAAGTTTTGGCTACACCATGCTCAGGACTTCTGTGAGTACAACACAAACATCTATCTATTGTTTAAAGTCCCCAAGATGATTCCAAGGAGCAAAGAAGGTTCAGAATCACTGCTTCCATTTGTCTGGTTAGTTTCAGCCCTGTTTGTACACTAGAATTATCTGGGGAACTTTTAGAAAACAATGCAATCCAAACACCACCCTTAGAGATGCTGATCCCATGGGTCAGTCATCAGCAATGCTTACAAGTTTCCCTAGAGTGTTCCAGCACCTACTTGGGGTTGAGAACTATTCCTGGTATTGATCTGTCACTGTATCCAGGCGGCTCTTTATCGGGAACGTGTTGATTGATAAATTCTAGGCAGGCCTCTATAAAACAAAGCTCCAAACCCAAAGGGAAACCCCGGTGGGGGTGATGATAATTCTAGACTGGCCCCGTCCATATCAAACCATGACCTGGTGGGGTCCTCTGTCCATGGGATCACAAAGAGTCATATATGACTGAGCAGCTAACACTTTCATTTTCAAAGGTAGATTTAAGAAAAGAATAACTTCAAAAACATACCTGTGTTGCTTTTTAAAGATATTCAGAATAAGTCTAGAACATGTATAGATTCAGGGAGGTAGAAATAACGTATCTGTGTAAGCTAGAAAAATAAAATGAGTAAGATGGTGTCACGTGTACTCCTTTTCCTATATTGGAGGAGAAACTTTGTTAACTTTCACCTTTTTTCTGGGGTAGACTGGAGTGGTTGACTATGATTTGCAGATGTGTAATTTCATCTTGTCACCCAGTTTTAGAAAGAAGTTCCCCCCACCCCCCAGAGAAGCACCTGTAAGTGACATTTATTGTCTCCGTGATTTTAGTTCAAAATCAGTTCAAGTTGCGACATGCATTTGCCAGCTGCCAACAGTGCAAAGTTGACCTGGGATCTGAAAATTCGAGTGGAGTTTTCCTGCCTCTTGTACATCATTATTACCAGAAAGAAAAACTGCCATCAAAAGTAAGCTGACAATTGAGTTCATTACGCCTACAGCAAAAACTATCAAGCACATTCTCCCACTGCGGCACCAGTTCTGCCATCCTGGACAGGTGTGAAAACTTGTTTGAGATAGTGAAACTGGAAAAAGACCAGCTCAGTGCTTCCAAGTTTTGGCTACACCATGCTCAGGACTTCTGTGAGTACAACACAAACATCTATCTATTGTTTAAAGTCCCCAAGATGATTCCAAGGAGCAAAGAAGGTTCAGAATCACTGCTTCCATTTGTCTGGTTAGTTTCAGCCCTGTTTGTACACTAGAATTATCTGGGGAACTTTTAGAAAACAATGCAATCCAAACACCACCCTTAGAGATGCTGATCCCATGGGTCAGTCATCAGCAATGCTTACAAGTTTCCCTAGAGTGTTCCAGCACCTACTTGGGGTTGAGAACTATTCCTGGTATTGATCTGTCACTGTATCCAGGCGGCTCTTTATCGGGAACGTGTTGATTGATAAATTCTAGGCAGGCCCCTCTATAAAACAAAGCTCCAAACCCAAAGGGCTAAAACCGCCCCCAGGGTTCCCAAGGAGAAGAGGAGGTTGCCCATGTCTCTGAGTTAAAAGTGTTCTTAGATCACCTAGGCAAATTTTCCTGCATCAATTAGGACTGAGCAGAAGTCAGATATTTATGCAGAGAATTTGAAAAAGGTCAGTTCTTTGTTACTTGGAATTTTCAGGTTCAGAAATGTCAAGCCTTCAAGACATTTTCCTTGAAATCTCAGGCTAGAGAAAGAACAGGATTTTAGATCCATCTTCTCTTCATCACTTCTTTCTCTTCCGTGTGGATGACTTCAGATTATTAAACAACTTGCTGATGCTGGCATTCTGAGAGTCCACCAAATCGTGACCTTCAGGCTGTCCAAAGTTGGATTGTCTTCTGCCCACCCTGAGGCCTTCTAAGCTCACCATCTCCAGGAAAGACTCCACAGTTTCTCTGTCCAAATTCAAAGCTCTAAGTCGTCCAGGTACACATTCCTTCTTTCCTGAATCAAGGGAGAAATCACATATCATGAACTCTCGCCCTCACAAGTCTACCATCATCCTTTCTTTCCTCCCCAACTACACTAAATCCTCATTCCCTTCCAAACATGAATTATTGAGTATTTGCACCCTGCCCCCTCACTTCCCCTTTTCAATACATTTTCTTGGTCACCAACACAGGTGCTTCCTTGAGCACTTTTAATCCTGTTACTTTCTTGTTCATAACCCCCATGATTCCCTTTTCTAATCTTTCTCAAAACTTGTTAGTAGTGCTAAAATCCCAAGTTTTGGCTACACCATGCTCAGGACTTCTGTGAGTACAACACAAACATCTATCTATTGTTTAAAGTCCCCAAGATGATTCCAAGGAGCAAAGAAGGTTCAGAATCACTGCTTCCATTTGTCTGGTTAGTTTCAGCCCTGTTTGTACACTAGAATTATCTGGGGAACTTTTAGAAAACAATGCAATCCAAACACCACCCTTAGAGATGCTGATCCCATGGGTCAGTCATCAGCAATGCTTACAAGTTTCCCTAGAGTGTTCCAGCACCTACTTGGGGTTGAGAACTATTCCTGGTATTGATCTGTCACTGTATCCAGGCGGCTCTTTATCGGGAACGTGTTGATTGATAAATTCTAGGCAGGCCCCTCTATAAAACAAAGCTCCAAACCCAAAGGGCTAAAACCGCCCCCAGGGTTCCCAAGGAGAAGAGGAGGTTGCCCATGTCTCTGAGTTAAAAGTGTTCTTAGATCACCTAGGCAAATTTTCCTGCATCAATTAGGACTGAGCAGAAGTCAGATATTTATGCAGAGAATTTGAAAAAGGTCAGTTCTTTGTTACTTGGAATTTTCAGGTTCAGAAATGTCAAGCCTTCAAGACATTTTCCTTGAAATCTCAGGCTAGAGAAAGAACAGGATTTTAGATCCATCTTCTCTTCATCACTTCTTTCTCTTCCGTGTGGATGACTTCAGATTATTAAACAACTTGCTGATGCTGGCATTCTGAGAGTCCACCAAATCGTGACCTTCAGGCTGTCCAAAGTTGGATTGTCTTCTGCCCACCCTGAGGCCTTCTAAGCTCACCATCTCCAGGAAAGACTCCACAGTTTCTCTGTCCAAATTCAAAGCTCTAAGTCGTCCAGGTACACATTCCTTCTTTCCTGAATCAAGGGAGAAATCACATATCATGAACTCTCGCCCTCACAAGTCTACCATCATCCTTTCTTTCCTCCCCAACTACACTAAATCCTCATTCCCTTCCAAACATGAATTATTGAGTATTTGCACCCTGCCCCCTCACTTCCCCTTTTCAATACATTTTCTTGGTCACCAACACAGGTGCTTCCTTGAGCACTTTTAATCCTGTTACTTTCTTGTTCATAACCCCCCATGATTCCTATTTTAATCCTTTCCTAAACTAGATCTCTTTCTATTCAAGATACAGCATTGTCTTGAAACATTGATTTTACACTACTTTTCCAATCTTAAATCCTCAACAATACCCATGAGCATTTTTCCCTTCATGTCTTCATGGATGTCTTACATGGTTCCACTGCACTCCTCTTCCTCCCCAAATCCTGCAGACACTTACATGCCCAAGAAAGTAAATGGAAAAAAGGAGAAGCACATCTGATGGGAGTCCAGTGCTCCACGGTCACCAAGTGCCCTTGTCTTAAAGTTCAGTACAGGCATTATCATGGACTGAAGTCAACACTTAGATGACTCATCCTGTCAAGGAAATTATATGTGTGTTGCATGCTCAAGACAGAATGAAGAACATCCATGGAGGTGAAAGAGAGTAGATACCCATTTCCCCTATTGCACACCCGATTCTGCTGACTCGGCTGTGGTGACACTTACTAACTTCAAAGGCTGCTCATGCCAAGGAAATACAGAGGAGCAGGAAACAGGAGAGAATGAAACTCTGGGAGGAGTGAGCCCTGGAAAGAGGAGGAGTCCTGCAAATAAGGTTTTCTTAAAAAAAAATTTTTTTAATTTTTTTTTTTATTGACCAAAAATTTTAATTTTTTTCTGAAGAGTTTTTAATTTTTTTTTTTGCTTAATATTAATCAAAGGGCATCTCCCTTGCCTGAGTGGCCCATCATCTCAGGGAGAGGCAGCTGAGACCCATGAAATGTATAGTAATAATAATACAAAGCACATCACTTGAGCACTTTGCGATCTGAACATTTCTTGGGAAAGTAGAAGTGATGAGCCATTGGGAATTGATTGTACAGATCACTACCATCCCACAGATTCCTTCTGGACTGCTTCTCCTAGGAGAAATTTCCAGAATGGCAGTTCCCACTGAGTTCCTGCAACACAGCGGAGAAATCACATATCATGAACTCTGCACTCACAAGTCTACCATCATCCTTTCTTTCCTCCCCAACTACACTAAATCCTCATTCCCTTCCAAACATGAATTATTGAGTATTTGCACCCTGCCCCCTCACTTCCCCTTTTCAATACATTTTCTTGGTCACCAACACAGGTGCTTCCTTGAGCACTTTTAATCCTGTTACTTTCTTGTTCATAACCCCCCATGATTCCTATTTTAATCCTTTCCTAAACTAGATCTCTTTCTATTCAAGATACAGCATTGTCTTGAAACATTGATTTTACACTACTTTTCCAATCTTAAATCCTCAACAATACCCATGAGCATTTTTCCCTTCATGTCTTCATGGATGTCTTACATGGTTCCACTGCACTCCTCTTCCTCCCCAAATCCTGCAGACACTTACATGCCCAAGAAAGTAAATGGAAAAAAGGAGAAGCACATCTGATGGGAGTCCAGTGCTCCACGGTCACCAAGTGCCCTTGTCTTAAAGTTCAGTACAGGCATTATCATGGACTGAAGTCAACACTTAGATGACTCATCCTGTCAAGGAAATTATATGTGTGTTGCATGCTCAAGACAGAATGAAGAACATCCATGGAGGTGAAAGAGAGTAGATACCCATTTCCCCTATTGCACACCCGATTCTGCTGACTCGGCTGTGGTGACACTTACTAACTTCAAAGGCTGCTCATGCCAAGGAAATACAGAGGAGCAGGAAACAGGAGAGAATGAAACTCTGGGAGGAGTGAGCCCTGGAAAGAGGAGGAGTCCTGCAAATAAGGTTTTCTTAAAAAAAAATTTTTTTAATTTTTTTTTTTATTGACCAAAAATTTTAATTTTTTTCTGAAGAGTTTTTAATTTTTTTTTTTGCTTAATATTAATCAAAGGGCATCTCCCTTGCCTGAGTGGCCCATCATCTCAGGGAGAGGCAGCTGAGACCCATGAAATGTATAGTAATAATAATACAAAGCACATCACTTGAGCACTTTGCGATCTGAACATTTCTTGGGAAAGTAGAAGTGATGAGCCATTGGGAATTGATTGTACAGATCACTACCATCCCACAGATTCCTTCTGGACTGCTTCTCCTAGGAGAAATTTCCAGAATGGCAGTTCCCACTGAGTTCCTGCAGAAGAAAGAAAAAAAAACTTCCAGTGAGAATGATACACTGCATGGTGGGCGATGCCTAGAAACATGAAATTACACCGCAGCCCAGCACCTTAGAAAAGGTCATGTATCGCTCCCCAAGGTTGACTGTCTGCATTTACATTTTCAGTTTGGGGCCTGTCAGGGTGTGCAGCACAGGCAAACGATGAACTCCTCCTGATGTCGGATCTTTGTAGAATTTTTGTTTCCTTTTGATATCAAATCATCCAGGGCTGTATACAACTGTTTCTATTAATAAAATGTGTTCTTCTGAGTTTAGAGATATAGTCCCTTTCATTATTTTCAAAAGAAACATTGAATTGCTTTTCTGGAGCATGGTTTTCAATCCCTCCTGCATTTTTCTCCTGTGCACGCTCTTGTCATTGAGGTTACAGAGCTGGGGAGAAAAAAAATAACAATTTCAGGAATAGATGTGAGAGTCATGTTATGAATAAATACATATGGTGATTTCTTTTTACCTCCAGAAAGCAGATATCCTGGCACCTGCGACATTTGAGAGTCCACCTTCTCAGCTGCTCTGACACCTGGCCCAGGCCAATCTTAGCATCTGTTAGGCTGTGATGTCATTTCTTTGCTGGTTGCTTCTCCTTTAGGACATAGACTGTGTTCCTTGTCTGTGTATTTTCATTAGTTAGGACAGTGCTCCATAAATATGTGTAGTGAACCAGAGGCAAAATTATGTGTTTCTGGACATAAAGGAACTGGAAGACCTATTTACATAAGGACAAAAGAAAAAATGAAACTAGGATAAAATGGAAAGGAGATGCTGGAAATAGTTACAGGAAATTTGGAGAATTTTTTCAACATCTCAGAAGTTTGGAAGGGTCTATACAAGAAACACTGACAGGTGGACTTCTCTGATGGTCTAGTGGTTAAGAATCCACTTACCAATGCAGGGTGCATGGGTTTGATCCCTGGTCAGGGAAGATTCCACATGCCACGTATTCCATGCACCAGAACTACTGAAGTCCTTGAGATCTAGAGCCTGTGCTCTGCAACAAGACAGGTCACCACACTGAGAAGCCTGAGCACCGCAACTAGAGAGCAGCCCCTGCTTACTGCAACTAGTGATAGCCCATGTATGGAAACAAAGACTCAGCACAGCCAAAAATAAATAAATAAAATTTTAAAATATAGTCTATGTAGAAAAACAAAGAAAAGAAAAACTGACAGCCTGTGGGACAGGCTCAAGGTCTAGGGCTGCTGGATATTGATGCACACTTAGTGACCTTCTCCTGGTGACACTTTGGGAATAAAAGTTAAAAAGACCTGAATGCCTCCAGTCATGGGAGGAGATTGTTACAAGGAGATAACCAATGAAAATAGTTGAAAAAGAAAAGTGAAAGGGTTATGATTTTTATTGGAATACAATGCATGTGCTATAATTTGCCTACAGACAAATTTGGGATTTTACTGAGATGAAATAAAACAGACTGAACTAAATCTAATGACACTTTTGGCATCAGATGTGACTATTGTGGTGGCATTTGAAAATAAGTGTGGTCGGACCTTCCCCAAATGTTCTTGGTAAAAGTTACCTTGTCATGCCCCCTTGAAAATACTGGATTGGGAGTATCTAGAATTAGCTTTGAGTCATTGTTGAGGGGTACAAACTCTAGAGTCAAACAACTTAAATTCACATTCCCAGTATGCAGCTTACTAGCTCTATGATTTTGCAAATATTTCTTAACCTCTCTGTGCCCAGTTAATTCAAAGGGTATGTGCGGTACTATTTCATTTATAAGAGTTGGGTAAGGATTCCACAAGATAACACATAGCAAGTACTCAATAAATATTTATTCCTTTTTAAAGTTTTTTTTTTTATGTGGACTTCTTTTAAAGTCTTTATAAATTTTGTTACAATGTTGCATCTGTCGTTTATGTTCTGGTTTTTCAGCTGTAAAGCATGTGGGATCTTAGTTCCCCAACCAGGGATGAAACCTGCACACCCCGCATTGGAAAGTGAAGTCTCAACCACTGGACTGCCTGGAAAGTCTCAATATTGATTCTCATCATAATGGTCTTCCTATTTAATGTTGTTGCAATTTATATTGTACAGAATACCATGCAATACTATTTGACAGATCCATATGAGACTATTAAGAAAGAAGAAAATATGGTCATCTGTGACCCTTTATGACTGACCCTAGTGTAAGAGGGTCTGGTCTCCCCAAGGATGTCTTTGGATGTTCGAAAGATAAGAGATTTGATGGAGCATAAATTTGACAAGGAATTGGTTTCATTAACAACTATTATTATTTTTATGAAAAATGTAAATTTTCAAAGCAATAAAGGGGGGTAAAGTATTAAAATATAATAAACCAAAGTAACTAATGTTATCTCTGGGTGGAGAAATGACATGTGATTTTTCCTTTCTTCTTGATGCTTTTTATATATTTGTAATTTTTGTCAAAATGAGATCCTGACAGAAAAATGAATTAGCTTCAGACATTTAGCTTATCTCAATAGACACTGGATCATTCTTTCTTGCTATGTTTTTTTTTTTTTTTTCCAGTACTTGCTAGATTTTAAAGCTGTTGTTGTTATAGGAACAAGCCCTCATACTGTATGTGTCAGACATCAGAATTCCTCAACAATAAAGTTGCCAACTTGATAAGCAAGATCCACTTAGAATACACCCCTAATGTGTTCACCTATTCACCTGGAAAAATCATTGAGTTTCTCTACACAACCTTGGAGCAGGTTGTGTTATTCTTTGTGGTATCTGGATGTGATCACATTTATACGTGGCTGATACTTTGCAAGAATAAACTTATCTGAGACAGTCAATTTAGAAGAAAGAAATTCATATTGCATATTTGAAACTCAAAAATCTCATTGGGGACTTTAAAGACCTGGTAAAACCTATCAAGTCCTTTTATAAAGCTCTATGTCAGTTAAGGAATACTTGCTGGTAGCATCATCTAAGGTTCCCATGATCTGGCTAGTAAAGACCACTTTAATAAGTCTGTTACTTGAGCAATTTGATCCATATAAGTAACAATTCTCTTGTTCGATGTCCTTGCTGGTCCTCAATGGTCCTTAGTTTTCTCTCTCAAATGATTCACATTCATAAAATGTGTCTCTATCATTTAGCTGATATGAATAAATAACATGCTTTTACACAATAAAAATGCAGGCATATTTCATTTCTAACTCAATACCATCTGTTCTATTTATTTGAGGGACAGTCCCACCACCCCTGCCCCCATGGAAAGTACAGATGCATGGGTTAGAGCAACCACTGGGGATGCAGAGCCAGAATCAGGTGCTGGAAGAAAGTCTGGTCCAGCAAGCAGGACAGGATATGTGAGGAGAGCGAGACATAACCACAGATGGAAATAACCGTGTCATTCATGGGAGTATAGAAGCAAGGAGGGAGTGGCATATCAAGAGGGAGGGCAAGGAGAACAGGATTAACAGGCAAGAAGAGGGGAAGGAACATGCAAATAGAAAACAGCAGCAATAAAAAGACAATCTTGGAGGCATCAATTTGAGAAGCTGTTGGAGTTGGAATCAAGCAAAAAAAGCCAGTAGTTTCATAGCTACAATGTGCTATTTAAAGAGCTACAATAAGAGCACAGCTTTCTTACAGTGTGTATCAGATATAAGTGCATCAGGTACCTTAGCTCACAGACCCTTTGCAATAATATTATGGAGTAGTTACTATTATTACCATTTTGCAGACTGGAAAACCTGAGGTTCAGAGGGAATGGGTGACAACCCCCTCTGTTAGTGGCAGGACCAGGCATCAAAAACTGAGCATGTTGGTTTCTGAGTCTTGTTCTAACCTTAGGGGATAGGAAGCAGGTTGTGTTATTCTTTGCATATTTAGTCAACTTTGCAAGAATAAACTTATCTGAGACAGGCAATTTAGAAGAAAGAAATTCATATTGCATATTTGAAACTCAAAAATCTCATTGGGGACTTTAAAGACCTGGTAAAACCTATCAAGTCCTTTTATAAAGCTCTATGTCAGTTAAGGAATACTTGCTGGTAGCATCATCTAAGGTTCCCATGATCTGGCTAGTAAAGACCACTTTAATAAGTCTGTTACTTGAGCAATTTGATCCATATAAGTAACAATTCTCTTGTTCGATGTCCTTGCTGGTCCTCAATGGTCCTTAGTTTTCTCTCTCAAATGATTCACATTCATAAAATGTGTCTCTATCATTTAGCTGATATGAATAAATAACATGCTTTTACACAATAAAAATGCAGGCATATTTCATTTCTAACTCAATACCATCTGTTCTATTTATTTGAGGGACAGTCCCACCACCCCTGCCCCCATGGAAAGTACAGATGCATGGGTTAGAGCAACCACTGGGGATGCAGAGCCAGAATCAGGTGCTGGAAGAAAGTCTGGTCCAGCAAGCAGGACAGGATATGTGAGGAGAGCGAGACATAACCACAGATGGAAATAACCGTGTCATTCATGGGAGTATAGAAGCAAGGAGGGAGTGGCATATCAAGAGGGAGGGCAAGGAGAACAGGATTAACAGGCAAGAAGAGGGGAAGGAACATGCAAATAGAAAACAGCAGCAATAAAAAGACAATCTTGGAGGCATCAATTTGAGAAGCTGTTGGAGTTGGAATCAAGCAAAAAAAGCCAGTAGTTTCATAGCTACAATGTGCTATTTAAAGAGCTACAATAAGAGCACAGCTTTCTTACAGTGTGTATCAGATATAAGTGCATCAGGTACCTTAGCTCACAGACCCTTTGCAATAATATTATGGAGTAGTTACTATTATTACCATTTTGCAGACTGGAAAACCTGAGGTTCAGAGGGAATGGGTGACAACCCCCTCTGTTAGTGGCAGGACCAGGCATCAAAAACTGAGCATGTTGGTTTCTGAGTCTTGTTCTTGGCCACTGCACAACATTAGCTGGCTGGGGCTTGAGTACCACCTGTCTATTTATGGAATATTTTCAAGGGAAATATTTTCCTGAAAGCTGATGTCTCTCCTGCAACCCTGCTCCTGGCTCAGCAGGAAACAATCAGGTAGGTTTTCCCTTTCTAAGCTGCATTG
Organism: Tragulus kanchil; assembly: GCA_022376925.1. Classification (NCBI taxonomy): domain Eukaryota; kingdom Metazoa; phylum Chordata; class Mammalia; order Artiodactyla; family Tragulidae; genus Tragulus; species Tragulus kanchil. The sequence goes on from JAIOJX010000031.1 coordinate 72,058,715, forward strand.
AAAGGCACATCGCAGTTCTGGAATTGCATTTTGTTTCCAATATTTCAAGCATATAGAAGAAAGATAGGAGCGCAAGAAAAGGAAGGGATGGAAAGAAACATCATCTCACTTTCAATATTTCTTCTATGAATAAGATATTTTGACTGAATAAAAGGGAAAAAACTGAAAGAGAACAGAAACAACCCTCCATGGTTGTTGGAGGGCTGCTAAAAATGCCAGTTTTGCTAAGCAAAGCTAAAATGAAAATAAAGAAGCCAAGTTAATCCTAGGAGAGAAAAGGCAGGCAAAAGTCCTAAAATTAGGGCCACCCACCCAAGTAAGGAGGAGATTTAACCTCTGAAGAAACTTCCCTTTTGCCAGTAGAGAAAAAGAAAACTGCCAAACCGCCAAACCGGAAGTGAGAGAAAAGGAGAAAAAACAAAAGTGAAACAATTCCTGGGTTTTTTTGTTGGTGGTGGTGGTGGTGCTTTTTAAAGCAGGGGTTGGGGAAGATGAAACAAGGTCAGGTTCAAGTAAAACGCTGCTGCATGACTCCAAAGAAAACTAGAACAACACAGCAATGCTGAACTGGCTGCATGTATGTTTAATCTGTGGGTTTTCCAGGTAGCCTAGTGGTAAAGGAACCACCTGCCAGGGCAGGAAAATGTGAGACATGGGTTCAGTCCTTGCATAGAGAAGATCTCCTGGAGGAGGGCATGGCAACCCACCCCAGTATTCTTGCCTGAAGAATCCCATGGACAAGAGTTGCCTGGCAGGCTACACCCATAGGATTGCAAAGAATCAGACACAACTGAAAGACTAACATTTTACATAAAATATTTTACATATTCAAATGTATATATTACATATTTTATTGCATGTATATTTATCTAATCCAGGGATTTGAAATGATACCTGAGTTTTTTAAAAGGAGTCTGACCATGTCTCCAGCAATTTCAGCCATTTCAAGAATCTGGCTGGGGCTTGAGTACCACCTGTCTATTTATGGAATATTTTCAAGGGAAATATTTTCCTGAAAGCTGATGTCTCTCCTGCAACCCTGCTCCTGGCTCAGCAGGAAACAATCAGGTAGGTTTTCCCTTTCTAAGCTGCATTGAAAGGCACATCGCAGTTCTGGAATTGCATTTTGTTTCCAATATTTCAAGCATATAGAAGAAAGATAGGAGCGCAAGAAAAGGAAGGGATGGAAAGAAACATCATCTCACTTTCAATATTTCTTCTATGAATAAGATATTTTGACTGAATAAAAGGGAAAAAACTGAAAGAGAACAGAAACAACCCTCCATGGTTGTTGGAGGGCTGCTAAAAATGCCAGTTTTGCTAAGCAAAGCTAAAATGAAAATAAAGAAGCCAAGTTAATCCTAGGAGAGAAAAGGCAGGCAAAAGTCCTAAAATTAGGGCCACCCACCCAAGTAAGGAGGAGATTTAACCTCTGAAGAAACTTCCCTTTTGCCAGTAGAGAAAAAGAAAACTGCCAAACCGCCAAACCGGAAGTGAGAGAAAAGGAGAAAAAACAAAAGTGAAACAATTCCTGGGTTTTTTTGTTGGTGGTGGTGGTGGTGCTTTTTAAAGCAGGGGTTGGGGAAGATGAAACAAGGTCAGGTTCAAGTAAAACGCTGCTGCATGACTCCAAAGAAAACTAGAACAACACAGCAATGCTGAACTGGCTGCATGTATGTTTAATCTGTGGGTTTTCCAGGTAGCCTAGTGGTAAAGGAACCACCTGCCAGGGCAGGAAAATGTGAGACATGGGTTCAGTCCTTGCATAGAGAAGATCTCCTGGAGGAGGGCATGGCAACCCACCCCAGTATTCTTGCCTGAAGAATCCCATGGACAAGAGTTGCCTGGCAGGCTACACCCATAGGATTGCAAAGAATCAGACACAACTGAAAGACTAACATTTTACATAAAATATTTTACATATTCAAATGTATATATTACATATTTTATTGCATGTATATTTATCTAATCCAGGGATTTGAAATGATACCTGAGTTTTTTAAAAGGAGTCTGACCATGTCTCCAGCAATTTCAGCCATTTCAAGAATCCATATACATCACTGCAGATCAAGTCTACAAAGACAATCAGCATTAAGACAAGTGATCACATCAGTTCTGCAGCAACCTGCTATGGAAATCAAATATATTGACAAGATATTTCCCAAAGAATTGTTTAGTGACTGAGTTATAATTTAGAAACATGGAGCATCACAATAAAATAGATTTTACAAGAATATACCAAGTACATATTGAATCAACCCGGGATCAGCATTGACCCAAGTTCTAAAACCTGTCAGGGGGATGCACTCTCCCTCTAAACTCTACAACTAGCTAAATGCCCCACCACATGTTTGCAAACCCCCCACCCATCCAGATCTGGAGGCTCCATAAATCAGATTGTTGAGCATCTCCAAATGACAGTATCAGTGTGTACAGCATCATACCTCTCAGCACACTGAGCACAGAGACTCATATTTAGTCATATTAAATGGATATTTGATTAATTAATACGTGAGTGAGGGAAGCTTTTTAGGATCTTGTATGGATTCTTGTATACTTGGGGACAAGTTTCCCAGTCTAGCCAGGAAAATAGCCAGCTCTTACTTCTCATAATAATTTTTTTTCTCTATTTGAGATCAAGAAAAGCATCAGGACCAGCTTCAAACAAAGAACCATTTCCCACAGGCTCTGATCATCTTCCAGCCCATTATGCAGAAAGACAACCTGAGGCTCATAGAGGTCATACAAACCCAAAGGTCACCAATGCATCTGAAGCTCTTCAAATATAATCTATGATATGTTGCCATCAATTTACATTTGAATATAGCACAGGGAGCTAAGCTCGGTGATCTGTGATGACCTAGACGGTGGGATGGGGGATGGTGAGGTAGGAGGAAAGCTCAAGAGGGAGAAGATTCAGTCACATTGTGAATAACTGATTCATTTTGTTGTACAGCAGAAACTAACACAACATTGTAAAGTAATTATCAGTTTAGTTCAGTCACTCATGCCAGGTTTTGTGTCCGATTCTGTATTTTATTGCATGTATTTTATCCAGGGATTTGAAATGATACCTGAGTTTTTTAAAAGGAGTCTGACCATGTCTCCAGCGATTTCAGCCATTTCAAGAATCCATATACATCACTGCAGATCAAGTCTACAAAGACAATCAGCATTAAGACAAGTGATCACATCAGTTCTGCAGCAACCTGCTATGGAAATCAAATATATTGACAAGATATTTCCCAAAGAATTGTTTAGTGACTGAGTTATAATTTAGAAACATGGAGCATCACAATAAAATAGATTTTACAAGAATATACCAAGTACATATTGAATCAACCCGGGATCAGCATTGACCCAAGTTCTAAAACCTGTCAGGGGGATGCACTCTCCCTCTAAACTCTACAACTAGCTAAATGCCCCACCACATGTTTGCAAACCCCCCACCCATCCAGATCTGGAGGCTCCATAAATCAGATTGTTGAGCATCTCCAAATGACAGTATCAGTGTGTACAGCATCATACCTCTCAGCACACTGAGCACAGAGACTCATATTTAGTCATATTAAATGGATATTTGATTAATTAATACGTGAGTGAGGGAAGCTTTTTAGGATCTTGTATGGATTCTTGTATACTTGGGGACAAGTTTCCCAGTCTAGCCAGGAAAATAGCCAGCTCTTACTTCTCATAATAATTTTTTTTCTCTATTTGAGATCAAGAAAAGCATCAGGACCAGCTTCAAACAAAGAACCATTTCCCACAGGCTCTGATCATCTTCCAGCCCATTATGCAGAAAGACAACCTGAGGCTCATAGAGGTCATACAAACCCAAAGGTCACCAATGCATCTGAAGCTCTTCAAATATAATCTATGATATGTTGCCATCAATTTACATTTGAATATAGCACAGGGAGCTAAGCTCGGTGATCTGTGATGACCTAGACGGGTGGGATGGGGGATGGTGAGGTAGGAGGAAAGCTCAAGAGGGAGAAGATTCAGTCACATTGTGAATAACTGATTCATTTTGTTGTACAGCAGAAACTAACACAACATTGTAAAGTAATTATCAGTTTAGTTCAGTCACTCAGTTGTGTCCGATTCTGTATCACCCATGGACTGTGGCATGCCAGGTTTCCCTGTCCTTCTCCATCTCCCAGAGCTTGCTCAAACTCATGTCCATTGACTCAGTGATGTCATCTCATCCTCTGTCCTCCCCTTCTCCTGCTGCCCTCAATCTTTCCCAACATCAGTGGCTTTTCCAATGAGTCAACTCTTCACATCAGGTGGCCAAAGTATTGGAGCTTCAGCTTCAACATCAGTCCTTCCAGTGAATATTCAAGGTTGATTTCCTTTAGAATTGACTGGTTTTATCTCCTTGCAGCCCAAGGGTCTCTCAAGAGCCTTCTCCAACACCACAATTCAAAGGCGCCAATTCATTGCTCAGACTTCTTTATGATCCAACTCTCACATCCACACATGACTTTCGGGAAAATCATAGCTTTGACTGGATAGACTTTTGTCGGCAAAATGATGTCTCTGCTTTTGCACACACCATCAAGGTTTGTCATAGTTTTTCTTCCCAGGAGTAAGCAATTATTCTCCAATAAAAAATAAATAAAATTTGTAAAAATTTTGAAAGGTCAATATATAAGATATAATTCTTTACTATAATTAGACCTCCCTTCAAGAAAAATAATGCTTTCCCCTCATTTTTGCTTACACAGAGTATATTTACTTATTCACCCTGCCTCATTTTACAAAGCCTTTGAGAAAGCTTATAGTTTTGTAGTTTTCACAGCTAGAACAAACAAAAGAAATAATAAACCCTCGCAAGCTCTGGAAAACCTCCGTAGGGTCTTGACACCATGCATGTTTGTCCAACTTGCCCTATTCATCCCAAATAACCCTGTTTAAAATGATAGGCATCCCCCTTACCTTTCTTCTGCAGAAGTCAAGTCTCCATTCTTGTTCTCCTCAAACAGGTGAAGAGAGAAAGGAGAGGGGAGCTTCCATGAAAACACCATGAGATACAGTCAGAACCAGATGCCAAAATTTCTGAATCAAATGGGCTCATATGCCATAAAAATGAGTGATTTACTTATGATAGGCCTCTAATTAACAAAAAAATGGTTTTAACATACACCCATTAGAGCATATTTCACTGCATCCCTGTAAAACACAGCTGGCAAATCAGAAGTAACATAATAGCTAAATCGGTGCAATTTTCACCCCCAGAAGATCCAGTTTGTGTTTTGCATGACATCTACCTAATATCAACCATCCAAGGAACAAAGTCCACCATTTAGTCAATATTTAGTGCCTAAGTCACAGAATAAAAGCTTTCAAGTCTATACTGTAGGCAAAGCTAACATAGGATCATTGGAAATAAAAGCTATACCGTATCCACAGAATGGATTCCAGCATATGGGGTCCAATCCCTCCACTGGGGATGGACCCTGTGTCCCCTGAATTGAAAGATTAGAGTCTTCAACTGGGCCACCATTGAAAGTGTAGTCTTCACAACCAGGAAGTCTCAGATATGCTTTTATGTTTTAACAACTTTGTTTACTATTTTGTCAAGTGATGAGCTTGTAAATTAATTTACTAAAGTGATGGTTTGGGGACAGAGGATAGACAGATCACCTGGGGCCACATTGTTCCTAAGTTGTCCCTTTAGAGAGTCTGACTAATTACAATGAAACAGAGCAGCTCCCATGTGACTTCTATACTTGTAATCCCCTTTTTAATTCTCATCGTTATATTACTACCTAAGGATGGTAATAATGGTGAGGATGAGCAGTGTAAATGGTGAAGTCCTTCATCTTCTGACTTTCATTGATAACTGATTGAGGCACATCTGAACTTTTTAATTTTTTCTGGCAAGTGTAGTTTCATAAAACCCACGTCTACAGAGGCGTTTCCCAGGTGGTCCTTGTGATGAAGAATCCTTCTGCCCATTTAGGAGCTATAAGAGACTTGAGTTCAATTCCTGGGTTTGGAAGATCCCCTGGATGAGGAAATGGTAACCCACTCCAGTATTCTTGCCTGGAAAATCTCATGAACAGAACATGGAAGGGTCCAGCCCATGAGGTGGCAAAGAGTCAGACATGACTGAAGTGATGTAGCACACACATACGCTACAATTAAGACCTGGAGCAGCCAAATAAATAAATATTAAAAAATACTCCAAAAATCAATTAGTATCAACTGGTAAATACTTATTAAGTGTCTATTCTGTGCACATAATATTACTTGATGCTAGAAAGGGATGAAAGATGAATATAGACATGTCTCCTACCCTTTCTATAGTTAAAGAATACATAGCTTCCTAAAAACTCAAGTATGTACTGTGGGAAAATTAATATACACAGAATCATTAGAAATAAAAGCTGGACTCTTATGTATATACCAAACTACAGACACACTTTTAAATCATCCTTTAAATATCCTAACGAATGTAATATCTGTTTTTCCATATGAAACACGTTCAAATAATTAAAGGTAATATAAATATGTCTTTTTTTCCTGGCTAGAATTTCTTTAACCGCTCTACACAGGACAAGACTTTAAAAATAATTTCCATTTTAATTGCTTCTTTCTAAATACTCTCCTTTGCTAAGCATTTCTCTTAATATAACATGGGCCACCATTGAAAGTGTAGTCTTCACAACCAGGAAGTCAGCTTTTATGTTTTAACAACTTTGTTTACTATTTTGTCAAGTGATGAGCTTGTAAATTAATTTACTAAAGTGATGGTTTGGGGACAGAGGATAGACAGATCACCTGGGGCCACATTGTTCCTAAGTTGTCCCTTTAGAGAGTCTGACTAATTACAATGAAACAGAGCAGCTCCCATGTGACTTCTATACTTGTAATCCCCTTTTTAATTCTCATCGTTATATTACTACCTAAGGATGGTAATAATGGTGAGGATGAGCAGTGTAAATGGTGAAGTCCTTCATCTTCTGACTTTCATTGATAACTGATTGAGGCACATCTGAACTTTTTAATTTTTTCTGGCAAGTGTAGTTTCATAAAACCCACGTCTACAGAGGCGTTTCCCAGGTGGTCCTTGTGATGAAGAATCCTTCTGCCCATTTAGGAGCTATAAGAGACTTGAGTTCAATTCCTGGGTTTGGAAGATCCCCTGGATGAGGAAATGGTAACCCACTCCAGTATTCTTGCCTGGAAAATCTCATGAACAGAACATGGAAGGGTCCAGCCCATGAGGTGGCAAAGAGTCAGACATGACTGAAGTGATGTAGCACACACATACGCTACAATTAAGACCTGGAGCAGCCAAATAAATAAATATTAAAAAATACTCCAAAAATCAATTAGTATCAACTGGTAAATACTTATTAAGTGTCTATTCTGTGCACATAATATTACTTGATGCTAGAAAGGGATGAAAGATGAATATAGACATGTCTCCTACCCTTTCTATAGTTAAAGAATACATAGCTTCCTAAAAACTCAAGTATGTACTGTGGGAAAATTAATATACACAGAATCATTAGAAATAAAAGCTGGACTCTTATGTATATACCAAACTACAGACACACTTTTAAATCATCCTTTAAATATCCTAACGAATGTAATATCTGTTTTTCCATATGAAACACGTTCAAATAATTAAAGGTAATATAAATATGTCTTTTTTTTTCCTGGCTAGAATTTCTTTAACCGCTCTACACAGGACAAGACTTTAAAAATAATTTCCATTTTAATTGCTTCTTTCTAAATACTCTCCTTTGCTAAGCATTTCTCTTAATATAACATGGCTCAGCACACACACTCTATTATGAAATTATATCTTCTTATCTGCAAAATGGCAGCGCTGGGCTAGGTCAATACAGTTGTGTCCTTCCACCATTAAAGGAACTGACTTGAACTTCCTCACCCATAGCTCTGTTCATCTCGGCGACCTCCAGGGAATATCAGATCAAACATGTAGAAAATGGATCGAGATTGTGTGATGATCATGGCAAAGGATGTGGTTTCCGGTGGATTTGTCAGGGGCCAAGGTCTTGGTCATGGACCGTGACAGGTGGGTTGGTGTCGTGGACTGTGACAGGGGACTTGCTCAGTTACGAGGCCACTGAGAATAGGATCTGCAGAGACTCTTAGAGCTTGGTCTCTTCACAGAGTAGGAAACAGAGACCAGGTGCTGAGCGACATGCTGCGGAGCTACTAGGTACAGCAGACTGAGCTTTCCAAAAATGTTACAGAGCATTTCTGACCCCAGCTGGTCATTTGGTACCTTGTCACATCTCCCTCAAGGAGTAGGATCAATTTCCTGTCTTCTAGTAACGACTTTGAGGTGAAAAGTTCTCGAATACTTTTGTACATTTCTCTGTACATTTCTCTGTATATGTGTATCTGTCTCTATCCATCTATCTATCCATCCACCCTCACATATCTATTCTATCTACCTATCTATTATCAATCTAATATCTATCTATTCATCCATTACCTATCTATCTAATATCTGTTTATCTGTCTATCCATCCATCACATCTATCATCCATCCATCCATCTGTCCATTTATCTACCTGCTGCTGCTTAGTCACTTCAGTTGTGTCAGACTGTGTGTGACCCCATGGTGCAGCCCATCAGATTTCTCTGTCCATGGAATTCTTCAGGCAAGAATACTGGAGTGGGTTACCATGCCCTCCTCCAGGGGCATTTTCCCAACCCAGGGATGGAACTTGGATCTCCAGCATTGCAGACAGATATATATATGACTTTATCACACACACACACACATATATATATTTGAGATGCCATGGACTGTACCTTGCCAGGTTTCTCTGTCCATGGAATTTTATAGGCAAGAATACTGGAGTGGATTGCCATTTCCTTCTCCAATCTATCCACCTATCTCTATCTCCATCTCTCCAAGCCTCTTTGGCACTCTGAACCGCCAGATAATACTTTTGGTTTTCCCAAAGCCAACAAACTGGAAGGACCAAAGAGAGACATCTGAGAAACTTTGCCGTGCAGCCACAGTTCAGAGTCAAACACTGAAGTGACAGAGTTTTCCCCTGAGACTCTCTGAAAGAGAGTCACCTAGCAGAGCCCAGAACCATCAGAGAAAATAATAACTTAGTTATTTTATGCCATTAAATTTTGAGCTGGTCTGTCACCCAGTGACACATTACTGAGACACTGCGTCCTTCAAGGGGGCAGAGAGACCCTCTCTTCCAAGTACTTCCATCTATGGATAGCCCATTTCCTTTCCCTAGAGTTGCCTCAATGTCTGATTATAAAATAACTCAATCAGGCAGATATTCCAAAGGAGAAATTTGCTTTGGAAAGTGATGAGATCAAATTCTAAATCTGGGTCGCTCACCACTTATTGCTTTCCCTTCTCTGACCACGTGCACAGAGTCCTGCTTCAGTGGACCTTAGGAAGAGGTGCCACACTTTAAAGAAAGGCACACATCATGGGACATAACTGGGTCTTTCACAGTCCTTACCTAAAATCTGGTAAAAATGAGGGTGACCACCACAAACATTGGGCTCTTGAGCCAGCAAAGAGATATAAGGGCCAGTGAACCTGGGTCCGCTGGGCGCTTTCCTTCTAGTTGGATGGTCTTGGGCAACTGCATAAACCTTTCAGAGTCTTCTTCTCAATCTTTTCACTGATATATGTGAATCTTGCTTCCCTCTCAGCATGGGTATAAAAATGAGTGTCAATAGATATAAAAACCTGCCACCACCTAGAGGTTCAATAAACATCATTGTCAATGTTTTTGTTGTAGCCAATTAGTATTACTATGATGCATTCATCCATTCCCAATAATAAAACTGTTACAAAAAATGGAATCAGACACAATTCCACACTTTAAACTCATAATTTCAGTAATCATTAAGTATTTATGCAAAAAAAGTATTGCTCTGAAGACACTGTCTTAGATAGTAATAAGTAGTTCTACAAAATGAGATTGACTCTAGGGTTTCTGAGAAAACTTATACGGATTTGATGAAATAATCTTGTCACCCTATTATTGACTCAAACCTAGCTGAAATCAGGATTTCCCTGGTGACTCAGACAGTAAAGAATCTGCCAGCAATGCAGGAGACCCGGATTCCATCTCTGGGTCCAGAAGATCCCCTGGAGAAGGGAATGGCTACCCACTCCAATATTCCTGCCTGAAGAATCCCATTCACATTCTAGACACAAAGATTCAGATGTGATGTTAGACTCAGGGATTAACGCTTTCATTTTCACTTTTCTTTTCAGGAAAACTTAGGTTTTGGAATTCTTGTTTTCTTTCCATTTTTATTAGATTTTTCTGGGAATGTTTATTGGTGGGGAAATTGGGAGACCAGTACTGATTACTGATGGAATATTCTTAACAGCCCAAATGGGTAACAATAGCTGCACACAGACATCTGGGAGCAGAAGAAAAGGGTAGAAAGGAGAACACAGTCTTCAGAGCAAATGATTATGGGCCTGATCATCCTCAGTGGACCTTAGGAAGAGGTGCCACACTTTAAAGAAAGGCACACATCATGGGACATAACTGGGTCTTTCACAGTCCTTACCTAAAATCTGGTAAAAATGAGGGTGACCACCACAAACATTGGGCTCTTGAGCCAGCAAAGAGATATAAGGGCCAGTGAACCTGGGTCCGCTGGGCGCTTTCCTTCTAGTTGGATGGTCTTGGGCAACTGCATAAACCTTTCAGAGTCTTCTTCTCAATCTTTTCACTGATATATGTGAATCTTGCTTCCCTCTCAGCATGGGTATAAAAATGAGTGTCAATAGATATAAAAACCTGCCACCACCTAGAGGTTCAATAAACATCATTGTCAATGTTTTTGTTGTAGCCAATTAGTATTACTATGATGCATTCATCCATTCCCAATAATAAAACTGTTACAAAAAATGGAATCAGACACAATTCCACACTTTAAACTCATAATTTCAGTAATCATTAAGTATTTATGCAAAAAAAGTATTGCTCTGAAGACACTGTCTTAGATAGTAATAAGTAGTTCTACAAAATGAGATTGACTCTAGGGTTTCTGAGAAAACTTATACGGATTTGATGAAATAATCTTGTCACCCTATTATTGACTCAAACCTAGCTGAAATCAGGATTTCCCTGGTGACTCAGACAGTAAAGAATCTGCCAGCAATGCAGGAGACCCGGATTCCATCTCTGGGTCCAGAAGATCCCCTGGAGAAGGGAATGGCTACCCACTCCAATATTCCTGCCTGAAGAATCCCATTCACATTCTAGACACAAAGATTCAGATGTGATGTTAGACTCAGGGATTAACGCTTTCATTTTCACTTTTCTTTTCAGGAAAACTTAGGTTTTGGAATTCTTGTTTTCTTTCCATTTTTATTAGATTTTTCTGGGAATGTTTATTGGTGGGGAAATTGGGAGACCAGTACTGATTACTGATGGAATATTCTTAACAGCCCAAATGGGTAACAATAGCTGCACACAGACATCTGGGAGCAGAAGAAAAGGGTAGAAAGGAGAACACAGTCTTCAGAGCAAATGATTATGGGCCTGATCATCCTCAGTGGATGAATGTCTCGGGGGAAAGGGTAAAAAACAATTCTGGGGAAGCATAAGCCTGACAATGGAGCTTATTAAAAGTTAATTTTTTAACCTATTACCAATAATTTTGCACTGAAAATTTGTGGAAGATAATTTCTCTAATAAGATGACTAGACTTCCTCGCCCCCTCAAATCTGGTGCTAAGAAGATAATATTCTGGCAAATAGTGGTGCATCCAGAACTAGAAAAGTGTCCTTCATACACTAACCTTGGCTTCAGACACCAGGCCTGCCATCTCTCTGTTGAAAGATGACTTGCAGTTTTTATGTTTCTGCAAAGGGAAATGAGCCGCAGGGACTTACCAGAGAACTTATTCCCTGGCTTCCAGACATACCACTCTTCTTTTCATTGAGAAAAAGACTGAGGCTATGAAAAAAACACAGATCAGGAGACCTAGTTCTAGCCAGTGGGCAGATAAAACCAGCTGTGTGACTCTGAGCTAGTTTCTCTAAATTCTTCATCAGACAGTATCCTCACTGGACTCAAAGACTCTTCATTCATGTCTGATTCCTTCCATGACATATTTTCAAGACGTCTTTTCTTATCCTTGTATCACTGGTTTTCCTCAAATGTAGAGTTTGCTTTGTTACAATTGTTAATTGCTAAGTCACATCTGATTCGTTGTGACCCCTTGGACTGTAGCCCGCCAGGCTCCTCTGTCCATGAAATTCTCCAAGGCAAGAATACTGGAGTGGGCTGTCATTTCCTTCTCCAGAGCATTTCCTGACTCAAGAAGGCAGACTCTTTGCCACTGAACCACTTGGGAAACCAAAATTTTACTTGGGGGCCCCCAGATCTCTCCAAGGAATAACCCCTTTAAATCTAAAAGGAGTGTCTGCTGGCCACTGCTCCTTTTTCAAGATCTTGTTCTCCCTTGGCGCTTGGGGTTTTCCCCATATGTGATCTGCAAGTGCCCTGGGCAGCCTCTCAGCACTGCCCATGACCCAGAGGGATGCCACAGCTTTGGTCAAGCGGTCTGCCCTGTGTGCACTTGAGTCTATCCACAATGCAGCTGGCTGAGCAGAACAGTAGGCGAGAGTCTAACTTGAGACTGGGATTCTCCCCAGGGCTGGAGAGCTAACAACCAGCCCAGGAAGAGGTGACTTTCCCCAGCATGAGACTACACCCAAGCTCTGGAGGTGTCACAACACCATGGAGCTCCAAGAGGAGGAGGGCTGAAGGCTAGAGAAAGCGAGCCAGGGGCTTTGCAGTGAGAAGAGGGAGGATTATGAGAGTATTTTTAGAAGGATGCAAAGAAGATTTGAATGTGGTGAGGAGTGCATAGGAAGGAGGTTATCTGAAAAGGCAAAGTCAGAGAGTGATAATGAGGCAGAAAATTAAGAGATTAAAGACTTGACCCTGATCAGAAAATTCAAACTAAAATAGTAAAGGAAAAATGGATCTAATGGAGAGAGAGAAAGAGGAGAGGAAGTGGGGAAGGAAAGAAAAACAGAGACAGATACAGTCTATAGTAAAAGAAAGAATGACCTTGATGGGAAAGAGAGACAAAGAGGACGAAGGGAAGTGAAGAGAGACAGATATAAAGAGGGACTTCCTTGGTGGTCCACTGGTTAACACGCTGCACTCCCACTGTAATGGCATGAGTTTGGTCCCTGGTTTGGGAACTAGGATCCTGAATGCCACGTAGTATGGGCATAAAACCAAAAAAGAAAGGAAATGTTGTTTTAAAAGAGAGAGAGAGAGAGAAGGAGACCACAGTGTAGACTGCTGTTTGGCCAAACAACTGGCCTCGTAGTCTAGATGAGTTGATACATAAAATTAACCATCAAATGTGCTGTATGTCAATATACCCTACACAGAGCAGAGACCCCACAGAGCTCTCACTCTGGCTCCTCATCTTCTCCCACTCTTTCTCCCTCTCTTTGGTGTAATCAACATTTAAATTAGCTCCTAAGAATTGATGCTTACGAATCATGGTGATGGAGAAGAATCTTGAGAATTCCTTGGATAACAAGGAGATCAAACCAGTGAATCCCAAAGGAGTGTCTGCTGGCCACTGCTCCTTTTTCAAGATCTTGTTCTCCCTTGGCGCTTGGGGTTTTCCCCATATGTGATCTGCAAGTGCCCTGGGCAGCCTCTCAGCACTGCCCATGACCCAGAGGGATGCCACAGCTTTGGTCAAGCGGTCTGCCCTGTGTGCACTTGAGTCTATCCACAATGCAGCTGGCTGAGCAGAACAGTAGGCGAGAGTCTAACTTGAGACTGGGATTCTCCCCAGGGCTGGAGAGCTAACAACCAGCCCAGGAAGAGGTGACTTTCCCCAGCATGAGACTACACCCAAGCTCTGGAGGTGTCACAACACCATGGAGCTCCAAGAGGAGGAGGGCTGAAGGCTAGAGAAAGCGAGCCAGGGGCTTTGCAGTGAGAAGAGGGAGGATTATGAGAGTATTTTTAGAAGGATGCAAAGAAGATTTGAATGTGGTGAGGAGTGCATAGGAAGGAGGTTATCTGAAAAGGCAAAGTCAGAGAGTGATAATGAGGCAGAAAATTAAGAGATTAAAGACTTGACCCTGATCAGAAAATTCAAACTAAAATAGTAAAGGAAAAATGGATCTAATGGAGAGAGAGAAAGAGGAGAGGAAGTGGGGAAGGAAAGAAAAACAGAGACAGATACAGTCTATAGTAAAAGAAAGAATGACCTTGATGGGAAAGAGAGACAAAGAGGACGAAGGGAAGTGAAGAGAGACAGATATAAAGAGGGACTTCCTTGGTGGTCCACTGGTTAACACGCTGCACTCCCACTGTAATGGCATGAGTTTGGTCCCTGGTTTGGGAACTAGGATCCTGAATGCCACGTAGTATGGGCATAAAACCAAAAAAGAAAGGAAATGTTGTTTTAAAAGAGAGAGAGAGAGAGAAGGAGACCACAGTGTAGACTGCTGTTTGGCCAAACAACTGGCCTCGTAGTCTAGATGAGTTGATACATAAAATTAACCATCAAATGTGCTGTATGTCAATATACCCTACACAGAGCAGAGACCCCACAGAGCTCTCACTCTGGCTCCTCATCTTCTCCCTCTCTTTCTCTCTCTCTTTAGGTGTAATCAACATTTAAATTAGCTCCTAAGAATTGATGCTTACGAATCATGGTGATGGAGAAGAATCTTGAGAATTCCTTGGATAACAAGGAGATCAAACCAGTGAATCCCAAAGGAAATCAACCCTGAATATTCACTAGAAGCACTGAAGCTGAAGTGCCGTTACTTTGGCCACCTGATGCAAAGTGCTGACCCATTGGAAAAGACCCTGATGCTGGGAAAGATTGAAGGTAAAAGGAGAAGGGGAGCATCAAAGGATGAGATGATTGGATGGTATCACAGACTCAATGGGCATAAGTTTGATCAAACTCTGGGAGATAGTGGAGGACAGTGAAATCTCACATGCTGCAGTCCATTGTGTCCCAAAGAGTCTAATACAACTTAGAGACTGAACAACCACAGAAATCACAAAACATTTAAAACAGTAGACTTTAAGTAAAGTAGGTTATCCCCCAAATGTAGGTGAGCCAATCAGTAGAAAACCTTTAGAGCAAAGATTGAGGTTACCCTGGGAAAAAGAATTCTGCCTTCAACCAGCAACATGAACACCCTGCCCGAGGTTCCCTTCCCAGCTTCCAGTCCTACCAGTTTCATACATGCCAGCCTCTACTATCAAATGGCCCAGTGCCTTGAAATAAACCTCTCTACATGTGGGCTTCCCTGGTGGCTCAGAAGGTAAAGGATTCACCTGCAATGCTGATGTGCATTCTATCCCTGAGTAAGAAGGATCCCTGGAGAAGGGAATGGCCTCCCACTCCAGTAGTCTTGTCTGGAGAATCCCACGGACAGAGGAGCCTGGCGGGCTACAGTCCACAGGGTTGCAAAGAGTCAGACACAACTGAGCAACTAACACTTTCACTTTTCACATCACATGTGCATATAGGTTCTGTGTCTCTGGAGAATCCTGACTAATTCAGTACCCAAAGTACTGTACACAACTGACCATTAAGAAAGGCATCTCAGTCTCCATCAGACAGATAAAAAGTTTCAGAGTCTTCATCTTACCCAGGGATGCCCTGGGGCCTACGTACCTCAATAACTATCCCAAGGACTTTCATCTAGAAAGGAATGAACACTTAGTCAAATCTAGGTCATCTTTCCCTCCAGATTCACTGAGTCCTAAGCCTGTTCAAGACTTTTAGAAGCCATTTCATCTCCTCTGAGGAATCTAAAGTTTTGTAGGAATGTCATATGAAGTCATCTAACCAGAGGGGTCAACAGAATTCCTCTCTACAACTCTGTGGCTCTGGAAATTATCTGGCCCTGTTTTGAAGGTGACTTGGCCTGTGGGGTTCAGGAAAGAACATTGGACACATAGGATCTTAATCAAAAATGCCATGACCTAGAAAAACTTCCTTTCTAATCATAGCTTATCCACACTCAGGCCATGCTGTTGCTAAAAGCTCATTTTCTCCTCTGGTTCAGCTCCAAATGGTGTAACCGGGGTACCAAGTGGAGGACAGTGAAATCTCACATGCTGCAGTCCATTGTGTCCCAAAGAGTCTAATACAACTTAGAGACTGAACAACCACAGAAATCACAAAACATTTAAAACAGTAGACTTTAAGTAAAGTAGGTTATCCCCCAAATGTAGGTGAGCCAATCAGTAGAAAACCTTTAGAGCAAAGATTGAGGTTACCCTGGGAAAAAGAATTCTGCCTTCAACCAGCAACATGAACACCCTGCCCGAGGTTCCCTTCCCAGCTTCCAGTCCTACCAGTTTCATACATGCCAGCCTCTACTATCAAATGGCCCAGTGCCTTGAAATAAACCTCTCTACATGTGGGCTTCCCTGGTGGCTCAGAAGGTAAAGGATTCACCTGCAATGCTGATGTGCATTCTATCCCTGAGTAAGAAGGATCCCCTGGAGAAGGGAATGGCCTCCCACTCCAGTAGTCTTGTCTGGAGAATCCCACGGACAGAGGAGCCTGGCGGGCTACAGTCCACAGGGTTGCAAAGAGTCAGACACAACTGAGCAACTAACACTTTCACTTTTCACATCACATGTGCATATAGGTTCTGTGTCTCTGGAGAATCCTGACTAATTCAGTACCCAAAGTACTGTACACAACTGACCATTAAGAAAGGCATCTCAGTCTCCATCAGACAGATAAAAAGTTTCAGAGTCTTCATCTTACCCAGGGATGCCCTGGGGCCTACGTACCTCAATAACTATCCCAAGGACTTTCATCTAGAAAGGAATGAACACTTAGTCAAATCTAGGTCATCTTTCCCTCCAGATTCACTGAGTCCTAAGCCTGTTCAAGACTTTTAGAAGCCATTTCATCTCCTCTGAGGAATCTAAAGTTTTGTAGGAATGTCATATGAAGTCATCTAACCAGAGGGGTCAACAGAATTCCTCTCTACAACTCTGTGGCTCTGGAAATTATCTGGCCCTGTTTTGAAGGTGACTTGGCCTGTGGGGTTCAGGAAAGAACATTGGACACATAGGATCTTAATCAAAAATGCCATGACCTAGAAAAAAACTTCCTTTCTAATCATAGCTTATCCACACTCAGGCCATGCTGTTGCTAAAAGCTCATTTTCTCCTCTGGTTTCCAGCTCCAAATGGTGTGAATTCCTGAGTTTGGTCCATCTTCCATATTTCATATTCAGGAGCAAGCTTATTCATACTCATAGTTGAATTCTAAGTTTATACGAGGATGCAAGACCATCTCACCAGAAGTTTTGTTCTTTTCTCAACTCACTGGCTGCTCCCAGAGTCTGTGCACAGTATTAATGAACACACTTGCAGCCCATAATATCAGCCAGGTGTCTCACAGGAACCAGGAGAAGGGCAGGGGGTTAACCACCAACGGAAGCTCAAGTTCAGCCTTTATTAACCCCACAAGTGAGTTTAACCACCACCTTCAGGATACAGCAAGTTACCTGGTCTCCCTCGCCTCTAAAGTACCGCAGGGCTGATATTTAGGGAGGAAAACTGTTAGGACATCTGTAGGTGTCTCATGTGGCTTTTGCTACCTACCAATGTAATCAAAGTAATCACTTTTTCTCTTGTTTTTTTTTTTCTGCCATAAGTAAGTGATTTCTGTCTACTTGGAGCTGTTTCTTAGGCTTTCAAGAATCAATTCTAAATCTTTTAACCATCAAATTATCAACCAGCCTTTTTCTTAGACCTCCAGGATGAGAAGCATAGAAATTTGTAAACCTGTCTGGCACTCTGAAAAGATGGTGAGCCTAGAAAACAGGAGGTGCAACCTAAGAAGTCAATCACTTAATCTCTATAAGTTTCATTCAGTTTGATTGGTATTTATCAGTTTGGTTGATGTAGATTGGCTCTTCTACAGGCACTGGGCACTGTGCTGCATACTAGAGATGTAAGGACAGATAAGCTATTGCCTTGCCTTCAGAGAACCTAAGCCTGTTCAAGACTTTTAGAAGCCATTTCATCTCCTCTGAGGAATCTAAAGTTTTGTAGG
The DNA here is from genome assembly GCA_022376925.1 of Tragulus kanchil. Lineage (NCBI taxonomy): Eukaryota > Metazoa > Chordata > Mammalia > Artiodactyla > Tragulidae > Tragulus > Tragulus kanchil. The sequence goes on from JAIOJX010000031.1 coordinate 72,076,805, forward strand.
AATGTCATATGAAGTCATCTAACCAGAGGGGTCAACAGAATTCCTCTCTACAACTCTGTGGCTCTGGAAATTATCTGGCCCTGTTTTGAAGGTGACTTGGCCTGTGGGGTTCAGGAAAGAACATTGGACACATAGGATCTTAATCAAAAATGCCATGACCTAGAAAAAAACTTCCTTTCTAATCATAGCTTATCCACACTCAGGCCATGCTGTTGCTAAAAGCTCATTTTCTCCTCTGGTTTCCAGCTCCAAATGGTGTGAATTCCTGAGTTTGGTCCATCTTCCATATTTCATATTCAGGAGCAAGCTTATTCATACTCATAGTTGAATTCTAAGTTTATACGAGGATGCAAGACCATCTCACCAGAAGTTTTGTTCTTTTCTCAACTCACTGGCTGCTCCCAGAGTCTGTGCACAGTATTAATGAACACACTTGCAGCCCATAATATCAGCCAGGTGTCTCACAGGAACCAGGAGAAGGGCAGGGGGTTAACCACCAACGGAAGCTCAAGTTCAGCCTTTATTAACCCCACAAGTGAGTTTAACCACCACCTTCAGGATACAGCAAGTTACCTGGTCTCCCTCGCCTCTAAAGTACCGCAGGGCTGATATTTAGGGAGGAAAAACTGTTAGGACATCTGTAGGTGTCTCATGTGGCTTTTGCTACCTACCAATGTAATCAAAGTAATCACTTTTTCTCTTGTTTTTTTTTTTTTTTTTCTGCCATAAGTAAGTGATTTCTGTCTACTTGGAGCTGTTTCTTAGGCTTTCAAGAATCAATTCTAAATCTTTTAACCATCAAATTATCAACCAGCCTTTTTCTTAGACCTCCAGGATGAGAAGCATAGAAATTTGTAAACCTGTCTGGCACTCTGAAAAGATGGTGAGCCTAGAAAAACAGGAGGTGCAACCTAAGAAGTCAATCACTTAATCTCTATAAGTTTCATTCAGTTTGATTGGTATTTATCAGTTTGGTTGATGTAGATTGGCTCTTCTACAGGCACTGGGCACTGTGCTGCATACTAGAGATGTAAGGACAGATAAGCTATTGCCTTGCCTTCAGAGAACCTAAGGTCCAGAAAGGAGACAGTCATGTACAAAACCCATTGCCATCCAGGGTGAGCCATACCTCAGTAGATGGGTGGACAGTGCATTAGCAAACACTGGACAGAAGGATTCATCCATCCTGGGTGAGCTTTGGGACTGTCCCTCAAGCAACAGGACCCCACAGCCAAACCTCAGGTCCCTGACATGCAAGATGTCCATATGTGTCCCAGACTTCTTGCAGCTCTGAAATTCAGGAACTTCATGGGCAAATCCAAGAAATTCTAAAAACCAGGAATATCCAGAAGACTATGAGTGGACTGGGGGTTCATGGGGTGGGGGAGCTACACAAACCAATGCCCGCTGAGAGCTTAGTTACAGAGCAGAGCCTCCAAGATGGGGAGCCCCCAGCTCTCCCCAGAGACAGGACTCTACGTTCAGCTCTGATTAGGGTTCAGAGGCCTCCTTGCTGACTCCATGCAGGAGAAGGCAGGGTAAGTTCTCGTGGCAACCAAGGAGTCCACAGCCAGACAGAGGAGGAAGGGCAAAGAAGAAGATGGAGAAGCTCTGACCACAAATCCAGATGTGAAATAGGGGACAAAGTGAGGTACGGATGAGGTGCTAATTAAAGGGAAGAAAATGTTTGCTTTCAGAAGAATCAGAAAAAGACCTCGTGACATACAAACTTCCAATGTGAAAGACTACCAAAGGGCAGAGAGAGAAAGAGTGTTCTACACAGAGAATACAAAATAAGCAAAGATGGGAAATAAAACTATTTCAGAAGATTATAAGCTAAATCAGACTGGAATGACAGAATAATACTTAAAATGTGTTCAGGCATGCGTGCCAAGTCGTTTCAGTCATGTTCAACTCTATGCAACACATGGAACCCGTCAGACTCCTTTGTCCATGGGATTTCCTAGGCAAGAATACTGGAGTGTGGGGCTTCCCTGGTGGAGGAGGTGCAGCCTAAGAAGTCAATCACTTAATCTCTATAAGTTTCATTCAGTTTGATTGGTATTTATCAGTTTGGTTGATGTAGATTGGCTCTTCTACAGGCACTGGGCACTGTGCTGCATACTAGAGATGTAAGGACAGATAAGCTATTGCCTTGCCTTCAGAGAACCTAAGGTCCAGAAAGGAGACAGTCATGTACAAAACCCATTGCCATCCAGGGTGAGCCATACCTCAGTAGATGGGTGGACAGTGCATTAGCAAACACTGGACAGAAGGATTCATCCATCCTGGGTGAGCTTTGGGACTGTCCCTCAAGCAACAGGACCCCACAGCCAAACCTCAGGTCCCTGACATGCAAGATGTCCATATGTGTCCCAGACTTCTTGCAGCTCTGAAATTCAGGAACTTCATGGGCAAATCCAAGAAATTCTAAAAACCAGGAATATCCAGAAGACTATGAGTGGACTGGGGGTTCATGGGGTGGGGGAGCTACACAAACCAATGCCCGCTGAGAGCTTAGTTACAGAGCAGAGCCTCCAAGATGGGGAGCCCCCAGCTCTCCCCAGAGACAGGACTCTACGTTCAGCTCTGATTAGGGTTCAGAGGCCTCCTTGCTGACTCCATGCAGGAGAAGGCAGGGTAAGTTCTCGTGGCAACCAAGGAGTCCACAGCCAGACAGAGGAGGAAGGGCAAAGAAGAAGATGGAGAAGCTCTGACCACAAATCCAGATGTGAAATAGGGGACAAAGTGAGGTACGGATGAGGTGCTAATTAAAGGGAAGAAAATGTTTGCTTTCAGAAGAATCAGAAAAAGACCTCGTGACATACAAACTTCCAATGTGAAAGACTACCAAAGGGCAGAGAGAGAAAGAGTGTTCTACACAGAGAATACAAAATAAGCAAAGATGGGAAATAAAACTATTTCAGAAGATTATAAGCTAAATCAGACTGGAATGACAGAATAATACTTAAAATGTGTTCAGGCATGCGTGCCAAGTCGTTTCAGTCATGTTCAACTCTATGCAACACATGGAACCCGTCAGACTCCTTTGTCCATGGGATTTCCTAGGCAAGAATACTGGAGTGTGGGGCTTCCCTGGTGGTCCAGTGAGTAAGGGCATCACCTTGCAGTGCAAGGGGCGCTGGTTCGATCCCTAGCCTGGGAAGATTCCAAGTGCCGCGGAGTGACTGGACCGATGTGTCCAACTACCTAGCCGGAGCTTCAGTTTTATCATCTGAAAAACAGGGATGATGCTTCCACGACAGTTGGCAGGAGGATGAACTAGGACAAGGTTCTCCTACCTCTGAGATCTAGTGCCTGATGACTTGAGGTGGAGCTGATGTGATAATAATAGAAATGATGTGGTGTTCTGCAGTAAGAGAGGCCACTGTGATGGGTGGCCCACACAGGCCAAAGAACAAAGATAAATAAATTAAAGATCAATAGAACTGGAAAAAAAAAAAAAAAAGAATACTGGAATGGGTTGCCATTCCCTTCTCCAGGGGAATCTCCCTGACTCAGGGATCAAACTCAGGTCTCCTGCATTGCAGGCAGACTTTTTACCATCTGAGCTACCAGGGAAGCCCAATAATAATAATAATGATACTTGTTATTAGTATTATCATAAATACTACTTCTTGAGGGCCTAATGTGCCAAAAATTCAAATGTTCTAGTCCAGCAGTCCCTAACACTTTTGGGACCAGGGACCAATTTTGCAGAAGGAAATTTTCTATGGACCTGGGGAAGGAGGATGCTTTGGGGATGCTTTAAGCACATTGCATTTATTGTGCACATTGTTTCTATTATTCACTGGCCACACTGGAATTTTTAACCCTGATTGTTTCAGATTACCGAGCGCATATTCTTAACAGCTCTGCTTGCTGGGGACATGGTATTTGACACCCTGTTTGGAAACAGAGGCTTCATCTAAGAGGCAGGAGAATGGTGTCATTTTTAAGGAGAGGATGAATAGAATAAAGTAGATAACTGTGACCGCCATGCAGAAAATGACCAGGAGCAGGGAGAGACTGGAAGAAAAGGAGATCTTTGACCTGAATGCCATTGGAATGATATTTATGCAAGAGCTATAAAGGGAGTGAAGCAATAGCAGGTAGAAAAAGGAAAGAAAGAAAGACACATAAGAAAAAACAAGATGGAGATAGAATCACCAGAACCTAGGTAGTAGTTAGAAAGATGTGGTAAGAGAGAATAAGGAGTAAGCATGTTTGATCCCTGGGCGCCACTCCTAGGTTAGAGACTATGCAGCCTCCGAGATTTGTAAGAAAGTTAGGGTGACTTTTCTTGGTACCCAGACAGGGTCAGTGACTATTTCTGTAAGGTCCAAGACATTTCATATAAGAAAGTTTATTACCTGTAATGTGGATAGGCAAACTTTTCCTTTGTAGAAAGTTTGTCCCAGTCATCTGTTTCTGGAGAACATGGTGTGTAACAGGTGCTTCGTTAGTACGTTTTAAATAAATAACTAAATAAACCAAAAGGACGTTCAACTTGTTTCTCCTTGTGAGGATTTTCCCCATACTTTTCTTTCACATCAGAACTCCAGAATCAATGGTTAAGAAAAGCAATAAAAGGGACTTCCCTAGTGGTCCCAGGGGTTAAGACATGGCCTTTGTGTGCAGGGAGTGCTGCTTCAAACCCTGATCCGCGAACTAAGATCCCATAAACCTCTCAGCCAAAAAACAAAACATGAAACAGAGGCGATGTTGTAACAAATTCACTAAAGACTTTAAAAATGGCCCACATAAAAAAAAAAATTCTTAAAAGGAGAAAAAAAAAGAAAAGCAATAAAAGACCTGAGAAGAATAGGAAGGAAACAATGCAGGATGTGGGGTTAGAGACCTGGGAGAGGAGGTCTGTCTTCTGATACTTGCAGTGGCTCCTGACTCATGGTAGGACTTCCATAAAGTCTTTGCTGAATGACTAAATGAATGAGTGAATCAGATCATCTAAACTGGAAGATCTTTTGTAGCATGTGTTTGAATGGGGTATTTGTACAGCTACAAGTCCCATTAACCTTAGCTGCCAGTGTGATTAATGTTACTTTTTCCAGAAGTCTTGGCCTGAAAAACTCAACACTGAACACCTGAAGAAGAAAGAAAACCCAAAGAAGCCCCATTCCCGGCCCCAAACCTTTCTGACTTTGCAATAAGATCACCTGAACCAGGATAAATTTGAAAAGGAAAGAAAGAAAGAAAGACACATAAGAAAAAACAAGATGGAGATAGAATCACCAGAACCTAGGTAGTAGTTAGAAAGATGTGGTAAGAGAGAATAAGGAGTAAGCATGTTTGATCCCTGGGCGCCACTCCTAGGTTAGAGACTATGCAGCCTCCGAGATTTGTAAGAAAGTTAGGGTGACTTTTCTTGGTACCCAGACAGGGTCAGTGACTATTTCTGTAAGGTCCAAGACATTTCATATAAGAAAGTTTATTACCTGTAATGTGGATAGGCAAACTTTTCCTTTGTAGAAAGTTTGTCCCAGTCATCTGTTTCTGGAGAACATGGTGTGTAACAGGTGCTTCGTTAGTACGTTTTAAATAAATAACTAAATAAACCAAAAGGACGTTCAACTTGTTTCTCCTTGTGAGGATTTTCCCCATACTTTTCTTTCACATCAGAACTCCAGAATCAATGGTTAAGAAAAGCAATAAAAGGGACTTCCCTAGTGGTCCCAGGGGTTAAGACATGGCCTTTGTGTGCAGGGAGTGCTGCTTCAAACCCTGATCCGCGAACTAAGATCCCATAAACCTCTCAGCCAAAAAACAAAACATGAAACAGAGGCGATGTTGTAACAAATTCACTAAAGACTTTAAAAATGGCCCACATAAAAAAAAAATTCTTAAAAGGAGAAAAAAAAAGAAAAGCAATAAAAGACCTGAGAAGAATAGGAAGGAAACAATGCAGGATGTGGGGTTAGAGACCTGGGAGAGGAGGTCTGTCTTCTGATACTTGCAGTGGCTCCTGACTCATGGTAGGACTTCCATAAAGTCTTTGCTGAATGACTAAATGAATGAGTGAATCAGATCATCTAAACTGGAAGATCTTTTGTAGCATGTGTTTGAATGGGGTATTTGTACAGCTACAAGTCCCATTAACCTTAGCTGCCAGTGTGATTAATGTTACTTTTTCCAGAAGTCTTGGCCTGAAAAACTCAACACTGAACACCTGAAGAAGAAAAAAACAAAAAAGCCCATTGGCAAAGCTTTCTTTTCACAGTGGGAGACTCCCAGCAACCTTGCCAATATCCCGGGGCCCAATACCTTTCTGACTTTGCAATAACTCCCGAGTCAAACAAATTGCCAAAGAGTTATAAGCTTCTTATTAGTTGGATCAGCTCCTCTGATGGCTCTGCGGGCTTCACTTTCCCCGCACACATGTTGGTGAGTTGCACAGGTAGTTCGTGTGCCTGCAAGTCTGCTCTGCGACGGAAGAGTGCTGGCATTTCTCGGTTAGCATCTGCTCTGTGATCTATGATCTACGATCTCCACTCCCTCCTGCCTGTGCTTTGAACTGAAGTGCTGTGTGAAGCAACCCCGCTACCCACCACCGAACAAGCCAAGACCTGAGCCCTGATGAGTGTTACAATACTTGCATTTTATCCCAGGCTAACCAGTAACACCAGTATTCAAACTGCAGTATGATGACAACCACAGTGAACTGCAGGAGACGACCGTGGTGGCCAGGGTTGGGCTCGACACTGGAAATCACGGGGGATTGGTACAAGGGGGGCTCTGGGGAACTCCATGAAAACCTAAAATAGAGAATTAACATTTGCTTGTGGCCCTGAACTTACATAGAAGGCACTAAAATGGAGAACTGGTTCAGAGACACAGCACTTGTCACATAAGTCAAGATCGATTGGATCCTTTAGGGTAAAAACCCACTTTAGAAAGGAAATTGTCCATCTCAATTAACAGTCTTAATTCACAAATTTGTGTCCAATCCTCTAACTCATTTTATTGTTGTTCAGAGACCAGCTACACAATGACTAGAAGAATAGGAGTGCAGATGTGGGGTTAGAGACCTGGGAGAGGAGGTCTGTCTTCTGATACTTGCAGTGGCTCCTGACTCATGGTAGGACTTCCATAAAGTCTTTGCTGAATGACTAAATGAATGAGTGAATCAGATCATCTAAACTGGAAGATCTTTTGTAGCATGTGTTTGAATGGGGTATTTGTACAGCTACAAGTCCCATTAACCTTAGCTGCCAGTGTGATTAATGTTACTTTTTCCAGAAGTCTTGGCCTGAAAAACTCAACACTGAACACCTGAAGAAGAAAAAAACAAAAAAGCCCATTGGCAAAGCTTTCTTTTCACAGTGGGAGACTCCCAGCAACCTTGCCAATATCCCGGGGCCCAATACCTTTCTGACTTTGCAATAACTCCCGAGTCAAACAAATTGCCAAAGAGTTATAAGCTTCTTATTAGTTGGATCAGCTCCTCTGATGGCTCTGCGGGCTTCACTTTCCCCGCACACATGTTGGTGAGTTGCACAGGTAGTTCGTGTGCCTGCAAGTCTGCTCTGCGACGGAAGAGTGCTGGCATTTCTCGGTTAGCATCTGCTCTGTGATCTATGATCTACGATCTCCACTCCCTCCTGCCTGTGCTTTGAACTGAAGTGCTGTGTGAAGCAACCCCGCTACCCACCACCGAACAAGCCAAGACCTGAGCCCTGATGAGTGTTACAATACTTGCATTTTATCCCAGGCTAACCAGTAACACCAGTATTCAAACTGCAGTATGATGACAACCACAGTGAACTGCAGGAGACGACCGTGGTGGCCAGGGTTGGGCTCGACACTGGAAATCACGGGGGATTGGTACAAGGGGGGCTCTGGGGAACTCCATGAAAACCTAAAATAGAGAATTAACATTTGCTTGTGGCCCTGAACTTACATAGAAGGCACTAAAATGGAGAACTGGTTCAGAGACACAGCACTTGTCACATAAGTCAAGATCGATTGGATCCTTTAGGGTAAAAACCCACTTTAGAAAGGAAATTGTCCATCTCAATTAACAGTCTTAATTCACAAATTTGTGTCCAATCCTCTAACTCATTTTATTGTTGTTCAGTCGCTAAGCTGTGTCTGACTCTTAGCAACCCCATAGACTGTGGCACGCCAGGCTTCCCTGTCCTTCACGATGTCGTGGAGTTCACTCAAACTCACGTACATTGAGTCGGTGATGCTATCTTGAGTTGACCAAAAGTTTGCTACCAACTTGTGCTTCTTTTATGTAAGATGGGTGTGCTAATTTCATGATATGACATGAAATGAAAATGTTCTGTCAAAATTTATTCTTCAATGAAAGGTCCTTAAAAGGAATGAGAAGCTGTTTTCTGTTTTACTTTCCTCTGAAAAGCACACATGTCTACAGTACACTGGTTCCACTCTTTCCCTGAGTGAGACAAAGTTGTGATGAGGGACCATGATGCTGATTTCCATACACGGTTTCTATTGATTTAAGCCTCCTCCCCAGGATAAGAAGAAACAATCACTATACTAACTACAGTCAAGGAGTTATGGAGAAAATCTAAGTCCACTAGAGATCCTTAATTCCAACTTTCCTCCCTAGTGGTGTCCTCTTCATTTACCCAGAGCTTTTCCTAGATGCACAAACACGGTCTTTCAGAGGCAGAGCTGAGGAGTGGAAAGGCAGAAGAAGAGAGAAAAGAGAGGGACAAGAGCAAGGTGTGAATAAGCCAGCCAATCCCTCACCAAGGCCTCTGACACTTAAGACCTGAATCTGAAACAGAGAATGACCTCATATTGAAATAGAACATGGTCATGACCCAAGTGCCTCCTGAAAATGTCTCTCTCCTCATCCTAAAAACAGCATCACGTGGTGAAAGAGGACAGCTCCTTGATAACGGCCTTCTCTCATAGGTGCCCTATTTCAGCAGCTTCAAGAAGACAAAATGGGACTTCCCTGGTGGTCCAGTGGTTAAGACACAGCACTTCCAATGCAGGGGGCCCAGGTTCAATCCCACAAGCCTTGAGACCAGAAACTAGGAAGAAGACAAAGAGACAGGCATGACCTTCATGGAGTCTAATCAGACCAGAGAGGACTTTCCCAATTCAGACTTTTCTAATCAACTTATTTTGTTAGGGGAATAAATCTGCCCCCTCCCCAGGGTTTTCTAGAGGCTTCATGACTTATAATCCACATCCAGAAATAGATCTCGATAAAGCAATATTATTTATGACTATTGTGTAGCAGACATTAGCCAAAGCTTTACTCATTCTGTGGTTAGGATCTCTATTAATTCCATCCATATTAGTCTTAATGGTGCATATCTGAAGTAAAGAAATCTATCACAAATAATCTAGTTGGAGTCACACTGAAGAAAATTGCTAAGACGTTAAAGAATTTAGAGATGACTTAATCTGCCAGTGTTATTCTAGAGCTAAAAAGCATGAGAGGTCTTCCCAGTGGCTCAGTGGTAAAGAACCCACCTGCCCAATTGCAGGAGATGTGAGTTCGATCCCTGGGTCAGGAAGATCCCCTGGAGAAGGAAGTAGCAACCCACCTGGTATTCTTGCCTGGGAAATCCCATGGACAGAGGAGCCAGGCGGGCTGCCCTCTTGGAGCCATGAGTCAGACACAACTGAGCGACTGAACAACAACAATAAAAGCAGAGAAGCAGATGAGATTTGGTCTAATGCCTGCTCACTCTTCTTTAAGAGAATCATCTCCTTCTTATACATCAGTTTGCCCACTTGAGAATTAAACTGAAATACAGAGGTTTACTTCTTAAAATGATATGAAGAGCAAACTCTAGTTGAAAATGATTAGCCAATTGGTGAAACACTAACTATAATATTCATTCTCAGCATTACTGTGATCAGAAAGCAATTCTGTGGTTTCCTTTGGAGTGGAAAGGGAAATGAGCTCTGAAAATGGGGTAAAAGTTCCAAAGTCATGTAAGATGTTGACACTGAAGGAAACTAGATGAGGGGTGGACCAGAACCCTGCATCAACTGTTCACCTTCTTTCTAAACCTAAAATGCTTTCACAGTAATAATATGCTGAAAAGAAGTAGGGTGGGGAGCGGAGATGAGAAGACTACATTTAGAGCTACAAGATGCATCAAAGAACTGGTTCATAAACTCTGGTGTTAAAAGGCTGATAATAACCTAGGAAGTCCTAACTGAGACATGCTGAGAACCCATCCCTTTGGTAACATAGATCACCCATCTCCAGAGTGTTCTGATCTCTCGAGAACAGAATCCTCAACACCTCTGCTGGACAAAAGATCTCAATCATGTTGCACCTAGCAGCCAGTCTGTGGCTTTTGCAAGATGTTCTCTCTATTCAGATATTTTCCAGAGCTCTTTCTCTCCCTGTATGCACAGTGATTTGACAAATCATTTCTTCTTTCAACAAACACAGTTTAGGTGTGGAATCAAGTCCCAGAAGTCACAGTGAACAAAGATACACAACATTTATTAATCTCCTGAGTGTACGTGTGTGTATTTTAACTGGCTATTTAAGTTGTAAGGCTTTCTGGAGAGATGGAAAAAAGAAAAGACTAGAAGAAGGAAAGGCAGTGATATCAGCTCTATGCAAACAAAGTTAATGTGGTTGGCGTGGGCCAAGATTACATGTGATCAAATGTTTTCGTACAAGGGAAAAAGGCCAGACTGAAAAATCGAGAACTGCCTCAGTCCTTCCCTGCCAGCCTTCTTAAAATAACTACCATTGTGTTGGACTAAAGGCATTTGCCAAAGATTTGGTGAAGAATTAAGCGTATTTGTTATTCTTTCAAAACAGAAACAAGAATAAAAGGAAAGCTGTTAACCAACATTCTCTTAGAAGATAAAACTTTCAAGATAGCAAAGTATCTGGGTCAGTGGGGAGCCGCTGCAAATGTTCTCTTGATTGGCAGCTCTTCAAACTTTCGGCAGCAAATGTGTCACTTCCTTCCCACTCTCCGCTCCAGAGACTCCACAGACTGGATGACTGAGAAGTGATCTGTCCAAGTGTCCTGTGGATGAGGGGTGTCAACCCTGCCCAAGGGTTAAACCCTCACCTCACCAGTACAGGACTTGGGAACTAGAGAGGAAAAAAAAGTCAAATTTGACAGGCAGAGAGAAAGGAACTCCAGAATGTCATAAGTACACTTAATTGCTTTGCAGCTGTGTCTGAGGGCTCTTCTTTCATGTATCCATGGCAAAAGAAAATAAAATTCCAGGACGCTTTCCTAGAGATGAGCCCCAGTCCAGACACCCAATATCATGTGTGGAGAAAGCAACCTGAAACAAGCCAGAGCTTCTGCAGTCAGAGAAACCCGGGGAAAGCAACTTCTATACCATGCAGGATGGGTTGGTTTGTCCCGGAGTCCTCGACAGCGTCCCCTTGAGACGAGAGCCTGGAGGAGGGCAATGCAGACAGCTACACTTCGGGGATTCTTTCTGTTGAATCAATTTTCCCCCCATGCACAGTGATTTGACAAATCATTTCTTCTTTCAACAAACACAGTTTAGGTGTGGAATCAAGTCCCAGAAGTCACAGTGAACAAAGATACACAACATTTATTAATCTCCTGAGTGTACGTGTGTGTATTTTAACTGGCTATTTAAGTTGTAAGGCTTTCTGGAGAGATGGAAAAAAGAAAAGACTAGAAGAAGGAAAGGCAGTGATATCAGCTCTATGCAAACAAAGTTAATGTGGTTGGCGTGGGCCAAGATTACATGTGATCAAATGTTTTCGTACAAGGGAAAAAGGCCAGACTGAAAAATCGAGAACTGCCTCAGTCCTTCCCTGCCAGCCTTCTTAAAATAACTACCATTGTGTTGGACTAAAGGCATTTGCCAAAGATTTGGTGAAGAATTAAGCGTATTTGTTATTCTTTCAAAACAGAAACAAGAATAAAAGGAAAGCTGTTAACCAACATTCTCTTAGAAGATAAAACTTTCAAGATAGCAAAGTATCTGGGTCAGTGGGGAGCCGCTGCAAATGTTCTCTTGATTGGCAGCTCTTCAAACTTTCGGCAGCAAATGTGTCACTTCCTTCCCACTCTCCGCTCCAGAGACTCCACAGACTGGATGACTGAGAAGTGATCTGTCCAAGTGTCCTGTGGATGAGGGGTGTCAACCCTGCCCAAGGGTTAAACCCTCACCTCACCAGTACAGGACTTGGGAACTAGAGAGGAAAAAAAAGTCAAATTTGACAGGCAGAGAGAAAGGAACTCCAGAATGTCATAAGTACACTTAATTGCTTTGCAGCTGTGTCTGAGGGCTCTTCTTTCATGTATCCATGGCAAAAGAAAATAAAATTCCAGGACGCTTTCCTAGAGATGAGCCCCAGTCCAGACACCCAATATCATGTGTGGAGAAAGCAACCTGAAACAAGCCAGAGCTTCTGCAGTCAGAGAAACCCGGGGAAAGCAACTTCTATACCATGCAGGATGGGTTGGTTTGTCCCGGAGTCCTCGACAGCGTCCCCTTGAGACGAGAGCCTGGAGGAGGGCAATGCAGACAGCTACACTTCGGGGATTCTTTCTGTCCTGTGACAGATTCCTGGAGACTGGGAGTGCTTTCCTCAAATATCAGCAAAACTTCATTCAGCGCCAAGAATTTCCATGCTTCCAACTGACTCTTTGTAGCAAAAATGATTCCAGCGTGGACATCACTCTTGAACAGTGGTTCTCCAGCGAGGTAACTTTGCCCGTCCCCCCTCCATCCCAGGGAACAGGAGGTGATGTCAACAAATATTTCTGGTTGTCCCATCTGCCATTGGCGTCTTGCTGATACATTCCTACACAACCAGGAATGATCTGGACCGAAGGCCAATTTTGCGAGGTTGAGAAACTCTGCCCTAGAGGATGGAATGAAAATTAGTTTCTATTTTCTTTCCTATAAAAGAATGTTTTTTTTAATTTTTAAAATTCACAAGAGAGCACCCCAGGGTTTGCACTCCTCTATTTCTGTCATCCTACCATATACACAAAGACCTTCACAAGCTACTCAGACAAAACAACTAGCAAATAATCTCTGGTGGCAGGAGAAAGTTATTCTGAATATACATCCCAACTTGTTTCTTTAGATATACTTAGTGAACCCAGCAAACAGACTGGATGCTTATCACACTGAGGCCATTGCTGGTTACAATAGGTATGTGTGCCCACTCTGACATGCCTGAATCTGTCCAACCCAACTCCATGGACTATAGCCCACCAGGCTCCTCTACACATGGGATTTTTCAAGCAAGAATACTAGAGTGGGCTGCCATTTCCTCCTCCAAGGGATCTTCCCAACCCAGGGATCGAACCCACGTCTTCTGCACTGGCAGGAGGATTCTTCACCACTGAACCAACCTGGGAAGCCCTTACAATAGATTTAACAGAATGTAAAGAGATATCAAAGCAATTATAATCAAAATAGAAAGAGGAACATACTTGCAGAAGATTAAAATACAACCTAGAAAGCATTAATGAGAAAATTTAATAAAACATACATCTAGTTGAGCATTAAACTTAGCAAGGTAATATTGATGTTCTATGTAACTATGTCAAAGATATTAAAACTTTAATGACAAGCAACAAATTTAATGCCTGCTGATAAATTTGCTTGGGGGGGGGGGGGATTATTAAACCTGTGAAAGCCTATCAGCATTATTTTTAACTTTCAAATTCCATAAATGGGATTCTTTCTTCAACCCCACTAGAAGGTCACTGAGAGATTGAATTGGCCCAACATTACCTAAAAATGAAGTGCTTATTCCAGGACAAAACTCAGAAAAAGAACTAATGGAGCTTAGGCTAAATGGACCTACATCATTCTTACTCTGACTGGAGCGAGGTAACTTTGACCAAAGGGGTGCTTCTTTTAATTGGTTTTGATACATTCCTACACAACCAGGAATGATCTGGACCAAGGCCAATTTTGCGAGGTTGAGAAACTCTGCCCTAGAGGATGGAATGAAAATTAGTTTCTATTTTCTTTCCTATAAAAGAATGTTTTTTTTAATTTTTAAAATTCACAAGAGAGCACCCCAGGGTTTGCACTCCTCTATTTCTGTCATCCTACCATATACACAAAGACCTTCACAAGCTACTCAGACAAAACAACTAGCAAATAATCTCTGGTGGCAGGAGAAAGTTATTCTGAATATACATCCCAACTTGTTTCTTTAGATATACTTAGTGAACCCAGCAAACAGACTGGATGCTTATCACACTGAGGCCATTGCTGGTTACAATAGGTATGTGTGCCCACTCTGACATGCCTGAATCTGTCCAACCCAACTCCATGGACTATAGCCCACCAGGCTCCTCTACACATGGGATTTTTCAAGCAAGAATACTAGAGTGGGCTGCCATTTCCTCCTCCAAGGGATCTTCCCAACCCAGGGATCGAACCCACGTCTTCTGCACTGGCAGGAGGATTCTTCACCACTGAACCAACCTGGGAAGCCCTTACAATAGATTTAACAGAATGTAAAGAGATATCAAAGCAATTATAATCAAAATAGAAAGAGGAACATACTTGCAGAAGATTAAAATACAACCTAGAAAGCATTAATGAGAAAATTTAATAAAACATACATCTAGTTGAGCATTAAACTTAGCAAGGTAATATTGATGTTCTATGTAACTATGTCAAAGATATTAAAACTTTAATGACAAGCAACAAATTTAATGCCTGCTGATAAATTTGCTTGGGGGGGGGGGGAATTATTAAACCTGTGAAAGCCTATCAGCATTATTTTTAACTTTCAAATTCCATAAATGGGATTCTTTCTTCAACCCCACTAGAAGGTCACTGAGAGATTGAATTGGCCCAACATTACCTAAAAATGAAGTGCTTATTCCAGGACAAAACTCAGAAAAAGAACTAATGGAGCTTAGGCTAAATGGACCTACATCATTCTTCATGAAATCAAAGTTTGGTAATTATACTAGAAAGCATATAGGATTAGGTCACAAAAGGGAAATCTTTCAAAGTAGACACACAAAGCCCTCTTTTTAGTTTCAGTGTGCTCAAAAACTGAAAAGGAAACTTTGGATCACCCAAATTTAAAATAGTGAGAGAAGTCAAAAATAACAACTAGATAAAGAGGAGAAGATCCATTTGAGTGGAAAAGAATTTCCCATGGCCTAAGAAATGTCCTGAACATACTAAACACTCAGCTAGTTCATCACTTGGCAGTTTGCACCTGACTCTCTTCATCCTGGTGCTCTTAAATCAAAGCCCTCCTAATGACTGGGTTTCCCAGGTGGCTCAGCTAGTAAAGACTCTGCCTGTAACTCAGGAGATGTGGGTTCAATCCCACATCTTGGGAAGATCTCCTGGAGAAGAGTATGGCGCCCACTCCAGGCTACAGTCTATAAAAAATCGGACACAGCTGAAGTGACTGAGCTTGTATGAGCATATAATGACAATATGCAACCAGAGCAAGAGTTTTACAGCAGGTAGAGCCTCCAGCCAGGTGGAATGGAGTTGCTCCCTACCCTGAGAAAACCTCTGAGCCAGCAAAGCCCAGCCAGGCTGCCCCACGGGAGCCCCACTTCTTCGGATGTGACATCGTAGAACTGGAGCAGGGAGCTGGTTTGTGACTCCCCATTTGTCCCAACTCTTGTCAGTTGAATGATAGGTTATATGTCAGATCCAAGAAGTTCCAGGAACCACACACCCATGTTGGACTAACGAAAGGAGTTTTAAGGTCCATCATTCACGTATTCCCATACATCAGGCAGGAAAGGAATAAAAAACCTTTAATGCCTGCTGATAAATTTGCTTGGGGGGGGGGGGAATTATTAAACCTGTGAAAGCCTATCAGCATTATTTTTAACTTTCAAATTCCATAAATGGGATTCTTTCTTCAACCCCACTAGAAGGTCACTGAGAGATTGAATTGGCCCAACATTACCTAAAAATGAAGTGCTTATTCCAGGACAAAACTCAGAAAAAGAACTAATGGAGCTTAGGCTAAATGGACCTACATCATTCTTCATGAAATCAAAGTTTGGTAATTATACTAGAAAGCATATAGGATTAGGTCACAAAAGGGAAATCTTTCAAAGTAGACACACAAAGCCCTCTTTTTAGTTTCAGTGTGCTCAAAAACTGAAAAGGAAACTTTGGATCACCCAAATTTAAAATAGTGAGAGAAGTCAAAAATAACAACTAGATAAAGAGGAGAAGATCCATTTGAGTGGAAAAGAATTTCCCATGGCCTAAGAAATGTCCTGAACATACTAAACACTCAGCTAGTTCATCACTTGGCAGTTTGCACCTGACTCTCTTCATCCTGGTGCTCTTAAATCAAAGCCCTCCTAATGACTGGGTTTCCCAGGTGGCTCAGCTAGTAAAGACTCTGCCTGTAACTCAGGAGATGTGGGTTCAATCCCACATCTTGGGAAGATCTCCTGGAGAAGAGTATGGCACCCACTCCAGACTACAGTCTATAAAAAGTCGGACACAGCTGAAGTGACTGAGCTTGTATGAGCATATAATGACAATATGCAACCAGAGCAAGAGTTTTACAGCAGGTAGAGCCTCCAGCCAGGTGGAATGGAGTTGCTCCCTACCCTGAGAAAACCTCTGAGCCAGCAAAGCCCAGCCAGGCTGCCCCACGGGAGCCCCACTTCTTCGGATGTGACATCGTAGAACTGGAGCAGGGAGCTGGTTTGTGACTCCCCATTTGTCCCAACTCTTGTCAGTTGAATGATAGGTTATATGTCAGATCCAAGAAGTTCCAGGAACCACACACCCATGTTGGACTAACGAAAGGAGTTTTAAGGTCCATCATTCACGTTTTCCCATACATCAGGCAGGAAAGGAATAAAAACTTGATGGCTCTGGGCGTGGTAACCCCTGTGTCTGAAGTTGGCATCCCTCCTTTTGCTTCCCACATTGTCTACAGCTAGTTGACATTGGGAGCGTCCTTCTGTTGCATCCTCACAAAATTGGCATCTCACAGTTGCATGTCAGCATCTCAGTGCTGCCTAGCACAAAGTTCCTTTTTGTTTGCATGCTTATACTTAATTTGAAATATAGAATGATGTCTGGCATGACAACCAATATTTTGAGTAGCAGCGCTCTGTATACTCTTGTCTGGTCAATTCTGATGCCCACAGTTGCCTGGTTCCACAAAATCTATCATCAGTTGCAACGGACACAAGTGATATCCTTAATAAAGATACTTTTAACACTTAATCTGCCACTTACCAAAATTTTATATCATGCAGATCAGTTCATCAGCACAGAGAAGAGAAAAAAATTGCTTTGACCCACATAGAGAATCAACTAGCTAGAAACTCCAGACAATTCTTATCACTTAGCTAAGACAGATCCATACTCTCACATTCCATGGAGCATGTCGAACTGAGCCAACTAGAAGGCACGTTGCATTTTTGCACTTGAAGGATACTTAATGGTCCTACGATGAAGTCTGTGATGACCACATAGACAAACTAACATGCTTCAGTCTACTTAGGAGCATTGTGCCTTAGAAAGGAAGATATTTATGAGGCTGTTGAATGTTACCTTCCATGGAATATGTGAGTTCTCATCATAACACCCCAAAGTATTGACCTGAGGGTCTGCTAGAGTACCTGCAGTTGATGAGGACATCATAGGCTTGTATGTCTATTCTGTACTCAGGCACAGCTAATATTTACTCAGTTGTTTCTACGATCGAGCTAAAATAGGCTTTCCTAATAGTTCTTCCTATGAGTCATAGTTTCAGCTTCTGGATAACCTCAGGGTGCTGGACTCCAGGTGAAAGTTCTCACAGTTCCATCTCCACATGATTCTACTCCTGTTATCAAGAGATGGCGACTGGGAACAAGAAATGTCTCTGGATCCCAGTCCTGAAAAATGTCAAAGTGATAGTTGTTCAGTCCTACCAGGAGCAAACTCTTGTTGAAACCTGCAAAGAATGACTCTTCAAAGCAAACCAGAGTCCCTAACAACTTATAAGCCATAGTTTGTTTAGCGATAAGAATAAAGTTGAGTGACGAGCGACAGTATTTTTAAAAGAGCAAGGAAAAAAAAAAAGACACTGATTACATATAATCACATATGTTGAACTCTCTCTAGCCTAGATATAATCTGAATATAATAAGTATTGTTACAAGAGATCAAGATAATAATAATAATAATAATTTTATTTACAAACCATTTTCCAGCCAATGTGCTTCAGGCATTTCATGATCATTTACAACAATTAAAATGCTATTAAAAACATCAGGCAAATAAAACACAAACCCTTCCTCAGAAACAAAATGAACTAATGCTAAGAGACTAAGAGGGTGATCCTAGAAGTACATAAAATGGCACCAGGTCACAGGAAATATCAGTGGTGCATCCAAATGTCCCATTCAACTAGCTAGAACTCCAGACAATTCTTATCACTTAGCTAAGACAGATCCATACTCTCACATTCCATGGAGCATGTCGAACTGAGCCAACTAGAAGGCACGTTGCATTTTTGCACTTGAAGGATACTTAATGGTCCTACGATGAAGTCTGTGATGACCACATAGACAAACTAACATGCTTCAGTCTACTTAGGAGCATTGTGCCTTAGAAAGGAAGATATTTATGAGGCTGTTGAATGTTACCTTCCATGGAATATGTGAGTTCTCATCATAACACCCCAAAGTATTGACCTGAGGGTCTGCTAGAGTACCTGCAGTTGATGAGGACATCATAGGCTTGTATGTCTATTCTGTACTCAGGCACAGCTAATATTTACTCAGTTGTTTCTACGATCGAGCTAAAATAGGCTTTCCTAATAGTTCTTCCTATGAGTCATAGTTTCAGCTTCTGGATAACCTCAGGGTGCTGGACTCCAGGTGAAAGTTCTCACAGTTCCATCTCCACATGATTCTACTCCTGTTATCAAGAGATGGCGACTGGGAACAAGAAATGTCTCTGGATCCCAGTCCTGAAAAATGTCAAAGTGATAGTTGTTCAGTCCTACCAGGAGCAAACTCTTGTTGAAACCTGCAAAGAATGACTCTTCAAAGCAAACCAGAGTCCCTAACAACTTATAAGCCATAGTTTGTTTAGCGATAAGAATAAAGTTGAGTGACGAGCGACAGTATTTTTAAAAGAGCAAGGAAAAAAAAAAAGACACTGATTACATATAATCACATATGTTGAACTCTCTCTAGCCTAGATATAATCTGAATATAATAAGTATTGTTACAAGAGATCAAGATAATAATAATAATAATAATTTTATTTACAAACCATTTTCCAGCCAATGTGCTTCAGGCATTTCATGATCATTTACAACAATTAAAATGCTATTAAAAACATCAGGCAAATAAAACACAAACCCTTCCTCAGAAACAAAATGAACTAATGCTAAGAGACTAAGAGGGTGATCCTAGAAGTACATAAAAATGGCACCAGGTCACAGGAAATATCATGGAATGATCTTTTCTTTGTGTTTTCCCACTCTAGTTACTCTGAAAAAATGATTTTTTAAATCCTCTTAACCATGTCTTCTAATGTGTTTACTTCCAAATACCTCCTTCCTCTGAATTCCTGTTTTTACATTAAAATTTGTCTCTTTCCTTAGGTCAAGATCTAGTTTCTGCATCCATTCAATCAAATTTACATAACTAATGGATTTGTTTGGAAAAAAAAACAAAAATATTGGAGTGATTTAGGCATTTTTTAAATATTGGCCTTTTTGTGTGTCCATCATGTATTCTGGCCAGATGACCAATGACATTTAAAAATAAAATATGGCCAATGACTGAGAACAAAACTCATATGACTATAATTTCCAACCTTTTGGCCATCATGAACTTTCATTCTAAGTTTTGCAATAACCACTAACTCCCTCCTCCATTCAAAAAAGATGAGGATAGCATGAAAGCACTGTTGGTGACCTGCACCACAACCATTTCCTCCCTCTCCCCACTCTCTTCCTTGCCAACAGAACATGATTTTTGTCCAAGTATCAGGGGGTCATATAGAAAGTGGACCCCTCCATAACCCCAGGGAGAAAATATTGGCTCTAAGAGTTCAATGCCCTCTTTGTGCTAAAAACACATTGCCCACAGTCAATACAGTTTTCATTAACCAATAAAATCCAAAAGACAACTAAAGGAGATGCTGAGGGTCAAGACATAGAGATCCATGGTCTCATGAAACTTTTATGTTACTTGGGTGAGTGGACAACAAAAAATAAATAGGCAAATACTGGCTTCCCTGGTGGTCCAGTGGGTAAAAAGTATAGGGGGCTCTGGTTTGATCCCTGGCCTGGAAAGATCCCACATGCCATGGATCAGTTGGATCGATGCGTCCAATTATGAGCCAGCGCTCTGGAGCACGTGGAGAAATAGCATTGTAAATCTACTATACTTCAATTAAAAAAAAAAAAAAAAAAAAACAGTGAAAAAGAAGGAAGAAAAGAAAAAAAGGAAGAAAGAAAAAGAAAACAGGAGTAAAAAAGGACCAGCCTCAGATAAGGTGATTGAGAAAGACCTCTTACTTCACAAAAGCTGATGTTTGAACTGTTACATTCATGAAATAGGTGATTTTGAAGATATCAGAGAAAATATTTGGCTCAGAGCAAAGAAGAGAGCAAAAGATCCAAAACGTCAATAAGATGCTCATCTCCTAGGATTAGTGTTGACGTCATTGCCCCTTGACTCCAACCTGCTTTATCCAGTTGCTCCTCAGAATCTCCACTAAAAGTCTAGGTGTTTTTTGTTGTTGTTGTTGTTGTTTTTAACTCATTAAGTGTTTGCTTTCTAAAAAACTCATTTTATTTATTAATTTATTTGGCTGTATGAGATCTTAGTTATGGCACACAGGATCTTTGTTGCATCATAAGTGATCTTTCCTTGTGGCACACAGACTCTAGTTGCAGCGAACAGGTTTAGTTAACTCCACGGCACGTGGGATTTTAGTTTCCTGATTAGGGATCAAGTCCATGTCCCCTTTAAAAGTCTAATTTAAATTTGGCTTTTTTTGACATGGGCCCTGTTGGTGACCTGCACCACAACCATTTCCTCCCTCTCCCACTCTCTTCCTTGCCAACAGAACATGATTTTTGTCCAAGTATCAGGGGTCATATAGAAAGTGGCCCCCTCCATAACCCCAGGGAGAAAATATTGGCTCTAAGAGTTCAATGCCCTCTTTGTGCTAAAAACACATTGCCCACAGTCAATACAGTTTTCATTAACCAATAAAATCCAAAAGACAACTAAAGGAGATGCTGAGGGTCAAGACATAGAGATCCATGGTCTCATGAAACTTTTATGTTACTTGGGTGAGTGGACAACAAAAAATAAATAGGCAAATACTGGCTTCCCTGGTGGTCCAGTGGGTAAAAAGTATAGGGGGCTCTGGTTTGATCCCTGGCCTGGAAAGATCCCACATGCCATGGATCAGTTGGATCGATGCGTCCAATTATGAGCCAGCGCTCTGGAGCACGTGGAGAAATAGCATTGTAAATCTACTATACTTCAATTAAAAAAAAAAAAAAAAAAAAACAGTGAAAAAGAAGGAAGAAAAGAAAAAAAGGAAGAAAGAAAAAGAAAACAGGAGTAAAAAAGGACCAGCCTCAGATAAGGTGATTGAGAAAGACCTCTTACTTCACAAAAGCTGATGTTTGAACTGTTACATTCATGAAATAGGTGATTTTGAAGATATCAGAGAAAATATTTGGCTCAGAGCAAAGAAGAGAGCAAAAGATCCAAAACGTCAATAAGATGCTCATCTCCTAGGATTAGTGTTGACGTCATTGCCCCTTGACTCCAACCTGCTTTATCCAGTTGCTCCTCAGAATCTCCACTAAAAGTCTAGGTGTTTTTTGTTGTTGTTGTTGTTGTTTTTAACTCATTAAGTGTTTGCTTTCTAAAAAACTCATTTTATTTATTAATTTATTTGGCTGTATGAGATCTTAGTTATGGCACACAGGATCTTTGTTGCATCATAAGTGATCTTTCCTTGTGGCACACAGACTCTAGTTGCAGCGAACAGGTTTAGTTAACTCCACGGCACGTGGGATTTTAGTTTCCTGATTAGGGATCAAGTCCATGTCCCCTTCACTGCAAGACAGAGTCTAAATCACTGGACCACTAAGGAAGTCCCTGTCTGAGGTATTTCAAACTTTGTGTGTCAAAACCCAAACTCCTTACCTGCACATGGGACCCTAATATCTTCTCTCTTGCACGCATCTCTCTCCCAGATCTCAGCAACTCCATGCTTCCTCAGGCCAAAGCCCTGAAAGTCATTGTTGATGCCTCTTTCTCTCACTCACCTCCTGTGTGTGATCAGTCCAGATCAGTTCTCACCACCTCCAGGGCTGCTACCCAGTGTAAACAACTATTCTATCTGTAACCTAGATTATTATAAAGGGCTAGGAGGAGGATGCGGCCAGGTCTGTGGGTAGGGTACAAAATTTAAGGACCTATTTAGTCTCAAGGCTATTTGCCTGTTACCAGAGTGAATAAGAGAAAAAAGTAGATGCTGAAGAGATTAGTGCCTTAGTCCAGGTAATATGAGATATGCTTGGATGGTGTGCTAACTTGCTTCAATAGTGCCCAGCTCTTTGCGATCTTGTGGACTGCAGCCTGCCAGACTTCCCTGTCCATGGGATTCTTCAGGCAAGGATACTGAAATGGGTTACCATGCTCCCTTCCAGGATCTTCCCAACCCAGGCATCAAACCTGCATCTTTTAGGTTTCCTGCATTGGCAGGCAGGCTCTTTACCACCAGCTACACCTGGAAAGCTTGGTAGGTGGGTAGGAAAAAAATGAGAGAGTTGGTGGATATTTAAAAACTTGAGCCAACAGAATTGCTGGTGAATTACACCTCAAAGGGAGGAAGCCAGATGTGGTGGGAAATGGTAGAAGGTTTGTGGGATGCTGGGTAAAACAAGTTTTCAAGGAAATAAAACAAAAAGATCTATTTCTGTAAATGTTAAGATGCTTATTAGATATCCAAGAGAGTCGTTCAGGAAGTAGAGGGTATAGGAGAAAGACCAAGCTGGAGGCAAAAAGTCATGAGTCCTCAGCGTAAGGAAGCTATGAGCCCAAGGGAGACCACGTGAGAAACCTACACATGGAGAGAAGTGCAGACACCCAGCTTTTAAAACGGGGCCCAAGGTTTGGAACTTTGGATTTAGTTAACTCCACGGCACGTGGGATTTTAGTTTCCTGATTAGGGATCAAGTCCATGTCCCCTTCACTGCAAGACAGAGTCTAAATCACTGGACCACTAAGGAAGTCCCTGTCTGAGGTATTTCAAACTTTGTGTGTCAAAACCCAAACTCCTTACCTGCACATGGGACCCTAATATCTTCTCTCTTGCACGCATCTCTCTCCCAGATCTCAGCAACTCCATGCTTCCTCAGGCCAAAGCCCTGAAAGTCATTGTTGATGCCTCTTTCTCTCACTCACCTCCTGTGTGTGATCAGTCCAGATCAGTTCTCACCACCTCCAGGGCTGCTACCCAGTGTAAACAACTATTCTATCTGTAACCTAGATTATTATAAAGGGCTAGGAGGAGGATGCGGCCAGGTCTGTGGGTAGGGTACAAAATTTAAGGACCTATTTAGTCTCAAGGCTATTTGCCTGTTACCAGAGTGAATAAGAGAAAAAAGTAGATGCTGAAGAGATTAGTGCCTTAGTCCAGGTAATATGAGATATGCTTGGATGGTGTGCTAACTTGCTTCAATAGTGCCCAGCTCTTTGCGATCTTGTGGACTGCAGCCTGCCAGACTTCCCTGTCCATGGGATTCTTCAGGCAAGGATACTGAAATGGGTTACCATGCTCCCTTCCAGGGGATCTTCCCAACCCAGGCATCAAACCTGCATCTTTTAGGTTTCCTGCATTGGCAGGCAGGCTCTTTACCACCAGCTACACCTGGAAAGCTTGGTAGGTGGGTAGGAAAAAAATGAGAGAGTTGGTGGATATTTAAAAACTTGAGCCAACAGAATTGCTGGTGAATTACACCTCAAAGGGAGGAAGCCAGATGTGGTGGGAAATGGTAGAAGGTTTGTGGGATGCTGGGTAAAACAAGTTTTCAAGGAAATAAAACAAAAAGATCTATTTCTGTAAATGTTAAGATGCTTATTAGATATCCAAGAGAGTCGTTCAGGAAGTAGAGGGTATAGGAGAAAGACCAAGCTGGAGGCAAAAAGTCATGAGTCCTCAGCGTAAGGAAGCTATGAGCCCAAGGGAGACCACGTGAGAAACCTACACATGGAGAAGAGAAGTGCAGACACCCAGCAGTGAAAGTATAAAATAAAAATGACAAATCTGGGAGACTTACCTCATGGAGATGGTTACCCACTCCTGGAAATCTTTGGATTTCACCTTTCCTGCATTTCTCTTTCCATATGCTTGCTGGTATGTTTAATTTTCTTCCTTGATGATTATTTCCTCCAGTACATTCACAAATCCTCAGTCTTAGCTTTCTAGACCTAAAACCATTCTCAAAAATCTTTAAACTCAGACAAGTTTTCAGTGACTTCATTATAACATATATATGAAAATAATTACATAAATTAAAAGAAGACTTATTTACTAAACTCAAAATTATTTTTATCTCCTTTTCTGACTGAAGACAGTGGTACTTGTACTGATGAGAGACAAAGAAAATCATCACCAGTTTACATATTTAAAAAATATTCTGGGTGCTTGATGTTTCACTAGCACACACAGTCTATTTTTCCTAATTGGAGTAGAGCTGGTTTACAATGTTGTGTTGATTTTGGGTGTAGAGCAAAGTGATTCATTTTATCTATCTATGTATATTATATATATATATATATATATATATATATGCATATGCTCTTTTCAGCTTCTTTCCTATTATAGATTATCATAAGGTACTGACTAGAATCCCTCATGCTCTACAGTAGGATCTTGCTATTTATGTATTTTTATATGTAATAGTGTGCATCTGTTAACCCCAGATTCCTAATTTAGTCCTCCTTTCAACTTTAAGATTATTTCCCTACACCTGGAAAGCTTGGTAGGTGGGTAGGAAAAAAATGAGAGAGTTGGTGGATATTTAAAAACTTGAGCCAACAGAATTGCTGGTGAATTACACCTCAAAGGGAGGAAGCCAGATGTGGTGGGAAATGGTAGAAGGTTTGTGGGATGCTGGGTAAAACAAGTTTTCAAGGAAATAAAACAAAAAGATCTATTTCTGTAAATGTTAAGATGCTTATTAGATATCCAAGAGAGTCGTTCAGGAAGTAGAGGGTATAGGAGAAAGACCAAGCTGGAGGCAAAAAGTCATGAGTCCTCAGCGTAAGGAAGCTATGAGCCCAAGGGAGACCACGTGAGAAACCTACACATGGAGAAGAGAAGTGCAGACACCCAGCAGTGAAAGTATAAAATAAAAATGACAAATCTGGGAGACTTACCTCATGGAGATGGTTACCCACTCCTGGAAATCTTTGGATTTCACCTTTCCTGCATTTCTCTTTCCATATGCTTGCTGGTATGTTTAATTTTCTTCCTTGATGATTATTTCCTCCAGTACATTCACAAATCCTCAGTCTTAGCTTTCTAGACCTAAAACCATTCTCAAAAATCTTTAAACTCAGACAAGTTTTCAGTGACTTCATTATAACATATATATGAAAATAATTACATAAATTAAAAGAAGACTTATTTACTAAACTCAAAATTATTTTTATCTCCTTTTCTGACTGAAGACAGTGGTACTTGTACTGATGAGAGACAAAGAAAATCATCACCAGTTTACATATTTAAAAAATATTCTGGGTGCTTGATGTTTCACTAGCACACACAGTCTATTTTTCCTAATTGGAGTAGAGCTGGTTTACAATGTTGTGTTGATTTTGGGTGTAGAGCAAAGTGATTCATTTTATCTATCTATGTATATTATATATATATATATATATATATATATATGCATATGCTCTTTTCAGCTTCTTTCCTATTATAGATTATCATAAGGTACTGACTAGAATCCCTCATGCTCTACAGTAGGATCTTGCTATTTATGTATTTTTATATGTAATAGTGTGCATCTGTTAACCCCAGATTCCTAATTTAGTCCTCCTTTCAACTTTAAGATTATTTCCTATCTGTTAGTCTGTGTCCATTTTGCAAATAAATTCATTTGTATCATTTTTTGAGATTTCATGAATAAGTGATACCATACAATATTTATCTTTGTCTGCACAGCCTGTATTTTAACCTCACATCACAGAGGTGGGTCAAAATCCTATTTCTGGAACAGTCAAGCAGTGTTTTGATGACCTTTGAGTAGTTTGTTTCTACAAAACAGAAACAGACTCACAGACATAGAGAACAGACTTGTGGTTACCAAGGGGCAGGGGAGGAGGAGAGGAAGGGATTGAGAGTTTGTGCAGATGCAAACTCTTGTATCAATACATAGAATGGATACACAAAAGTCCTGCTGTATGGCACAAGGAACTATATTCAATATCACATGATAGATCATAATGGAAAACACTATGAAAAACACTATACATATACACTATATATGTATAACTGAATCACTTTACTGTATAGCAGAAGTTAACATCACATTGTAAATCGACTATGTTTGAAGAAAATAAATTTCTAAAAAGGAAAACAAAAGAAGATGGAAGAGGAAGTGAAGGTGAGTGACTTCAAGAGGAAGATGGATTTGTTAACTCTAGTTATCCATTAATCATATCTCACAGTCTCCGCGTGCCCAGAGGAAGCCTAGAACTCTGCCTCAAACCAAGTTCTAAATCCCTGAGAACTTCGTCTCCTCCCTAGTCGTGACAAGCCCTTGGAGTCGTCCACAGACCCTTCTCCAGTGGCGTGGCTCCTCCAGCCAACGGCAGGTCATCCGCTCCTAAAAGGGTCTTTCCACTGTTTGTTTTCTCTCACCCTTATCACAGAGGTGGATGGTATTAGATATGTTTCTTTTTAGCAAGTATGAGGTAAGCAGAGGTCAACTCGGTGTCAAACAGAGATGTAGAAAAGCAGATATCGTTACAGTGCAAACCCGCCAGCCTTAAGTACAAACAAAAGAATTCTTTCAGCGACACTTCAAAACCAATTGAAACCATAGTGAGGCTCTGGGGGCCACTTTCTAGACAGAAGTCAAGCCAAAACCTTCAGACTCAAGGGCTCTTCTGTCCTGAGCTGATGAAGGGAGGCAGGCATCTCAGGCAACCCTTCATTCTCCAGCTCAGACCTCGTGATGGGGGTCACTCTGGTGCCTGTTTCAGCAGGCAATTCAAAGTGACATAGATTGGAAATAAAACCTAGAAAACTCTGCAGTGTCCAGCCTGTAATCCTTTAGTGCTCAGTCTGTGCCAACCCCTACGGTGGAAGAAAGACGGCTCACTTCCTTAGAGCTGCCATCGACTTAAGCCAAGAAAAGAAGGCAAGAACACAGGATGTTACTCTGCATTTATTGCCTCAACTCTGAGCTCCAAGATGGCAATTACCTTACCCTCTTTTTTCATCAGCATTCAGATTCTCAGGGTTTTGCACAGCGTAAGAATCAAGAATTCCTTGGGGGAACAAATTCCCTGTCTTTTGATCTTAGCGTATAATGTCCTTGTGTTTTCTCCCTACCACTACCTTTTTAAAAAAGATTTTCCTTTGATGTGCACCATTTTAAAAGTCTTTATTGAATTTTTTGCAATATTGTTTCTGTTTTGTATTTTTAATTTTTGGCTGTGAGGCCTACGGGCTCTTAGCTCCCCAACCAGGGATTGAACATACACTGGCTCCATTGGAAGGCAAAGTCTTAACCACTGGACCCCCAGGGAAGTCCCTCTATTTTCAAGTTACAATTAAGGATACCCCTATATCCAAAATAGTCTTTCACTTTATTCTCGTGTACTTTCCATCCATTTAATTTTCATTAAACCTAATCTTACTCGTTCTTCTGCTTTTCTTTTTTCTTTTTTTTTCACAAATGATCCTTTTTTCCCCAGCTCAGGCCCTCAGCATGCTCTTTTCTTTCTCCTGAGCACCCACTACCTTTTGCGCTTGTGAATTTTCCTCCCCTGTCATATATCTTATTTTGTTATCATCCCCACTGGTTGTTGTCAGGTTCATGCTTCTCTGTCTCAGCAAGGTGACCCGTGAAGAAATCAAATCATCCATCAGTCTATGAGTCATAGCATAATAAAAGGGCTCTATTAGCTACTCTGAGAAACAATATAATCCAACCATCGCTCAGAGGCTGTTTCCAGTGTGTCGCAAGTTTTTACTGGTCTACAACACTTTACCACCAAAAGCCTTCACGTTCTGTACTCTAAGAATTTAATAAACTCCATGTTGGCAGATTGAATTACAGCCTCAGAGTGAACAATACAATTTGTTCTTTATTTCACTAGTACAATAAACAGAGGAAAACATGTAAACAAAATTATTATTATTTCATAAATATACTTTATAAAGCTTAAATATACTTTATAAATTTTACGTATTTTACTCTTAAGAGTTGATGGTTTGATGATAAAGCATTAACTACCTAAGCAACTTTGGGCTCATCTTTAATGGTCTTAGGTACTTGTGCGCCAGTTTGGTCACTCAGTCATGTCTGACTCTTCGTGAAGTCATGGACTCCTCTGTCTTCCAGGCAAGAAAACTGGAGTGGGTTGCCATTTTCTACTCCAGAGAATCTTCACACAGGAATTGAACCTGGATCTCCAGCATCTCCTACATTGGCAGGCAGATTCTTTACCACTGAGCCACCTGAGAAAGCCTAGGTCTTAGGCAGCAAGTGCAAAACAAACAAACAAAAAAAAACATGATAACAATATTTTCACCTGAGACTCCTACCTATCTTTCTAATTTGGTCTTAAATAAAAATGCTTCCAAGATAAAAGCATCAATCTGATAAGTCACCAGCAAACCCACCCCATTGCATGGCCCGTGAATGTTAATTATTAATAGATAAAGTGAATTCCAGCATCTCATTATTTTCCTGAAGGTTCAGTGCACTAGGAAATGTAAAAGCACTTTGAAAAACTATAAAACAATATGCAAATGTAATGGGTTATTCTTTTAAAGATTTTTGATGTCACCATTTTTTTCAAAGTCTGTATTGAATTTGTTACAATGCTTCTTCTGTTTTACCTTTTGACTTTTTGGCCCTGTGGCATGTGGGATCTTAGCTTCCTGACCAGGGATCAAACCCTGTCCTCTGGAAGTCTAAGTCTTAATCACTGGACCACCAGGGAAGTTCCTCAGATATAATGGATTATTATTATTAAAGACTATGAAGAACTCCTTCAACATGCAGGCTAATTACATAAAAGAACTAGGCAAGATTCAAACAAAAAGTGCTATAGAAGTTCAGCAATGGACAATGTGGATCAAAATTGAGATAACAACTTGAATTCATTCATGTAAAGATCTTATGTGCCATAACAAAGCTCTGCAGACTATAGTATCTATTGTACCACCATCAGATTCAACAACATATATATTTGATTTTTGTTAGAACATTCCACCTCAAGCATAATGTGCTGATAAATGGATCATAGTCTTAGCTATTGTGGGAAAAAAAATCAATAATTCAGGGGTTTAGATAACAGAGAGGCTGGTGTCTCTCTCGTTATAACCAAGAGCAGCAGGGAGAGCAGGTCTACTGTACCTAGTCATTCATGGACTCAACTTTCTTCTAGATTGTGTCTTTGTAATTTTGGAGGAGACTGTCTTCATCTCTAGGATCAAAGCTGATGAGCATCTTATCAAGGCTCCAGTTTAAAGGAGAAAGAGCATGGAAAGCATGTGCGCTCTAAACTCAGGCTTAAGCCTGAGGTGGTACACGTCACTAGCAATTATATTCCACCAGCCAGAACTCAGTCCTGTGACTCAACCGATTTGGGTGGAATATCAGCCGTCAAACGCAAAGACTTCGTGAGAGGTATGGAACCTGAGATAAGCGTTGAAAGACGTTTAAGATAACAGCAGAAAGTCTAGAAAGACCTATAATTATAAACAGTAAATCCCTAGGTCCCTTCTTTGCTGCTGGCCAAGATTCTATTTCTTACCTTAGTCCATGAAAATGTTTTAAACAAATTCTGGAAAGAAAAGCAATAGAGCACTATCCTCCATATATATATATATATATATATATATACTATATATATATATATAGTACACATACACACATTCTCAAGCATAGTGGTAAAGAATTCACTTGCCAATGCAGGAGACTTGGGTTCAGTCCTTGGGTTGGGAAGATCCCCTGGAGGAGGAAATGGCAACCCACTCCAGTATTCCTGTCTGGGAAATCCCATGGACACGAAGAGCATACATACACAAGTAATGTAGTATTTTATACATGCTCAGTTACTGAGTCATGTCCAACTCTTTGTGACCCCATGGACTGTAGCCCTCAAAATCCCTCTGTCCATGAGATTTCCTAGGCAAGAATAATAGAGTGGGTTGCCATTTCCTTCTCCATATATATATTAGACCTTTGAAAGAGTGTTTAAAAACTTTATAATAATGTTTAAAACAACAATATGCATAGCACAAAAATTTTCCCCCAGAGTAATCAGGCATACAAGAAAGTGCCTGTGAGCAAAATCTACCAATATTTCAAGTGTTCATAGAAATAAACATTAATTTATAGGGAAAAAAATGATCAGTGACTTTTCACTGTAACAATTTCTAAACAAGACTCTCTAAACAATAAGTATAATTCAGGTTACAAAATCAACACCAATATAAATAAATCAAGAAAGTGAATTTTCAAAATTTTAAAAACGACAAGGCTGGAAGGGGTGCAGCGATATGTCCAAATATTCTGTGACTGGAGAAGGTATCACAGAGCATGTAATGAACTAGCTCTGAAACATTGCTTGCTTGGAGCTTTCCAGGTAGATAAGAGGAGATAGGTCTTTCTTTCCGTTTTTCTCTTAAAGTTGGGTAAATCCTCAAGCAAATGTTCATTAAGGATGGAACCTGTAGATAAGCGTTTGAAAGGCCCCCGATTTAATCAGCCGTCAACGCAAGACTTCGTGAGAGGTATGGAACCTGAGATA
Source organism: Tragulus kanchil (assembly GCA_022376925.1). Taxonomy (NCBI): domain Eukaryota; kingdom Metazoa; phylum Chordata; class Mammalia; order Artiodactyla; family Tragulidae; genus Tragulus; species Tragulus kanchil. Next base: position 72,107,800 of record JAIOJX010000031.1, read on the forward strand.
AGCGTTGAAAGACGTTTAAGATAACAGCAGAAAGTCTAGAAAGACCTATCATTATAAACAGAAAATCGCTAGGTCCCTTCTTTGCTGCTGGCCAAGATTCTATTTCTTACCTTAGTCCATGAAAATGTTTTAAACAAATTCTGGAAAGAAAAGCAATAGAGCACTATCCTCCATATATATATATATATATATATATATACTATATATATATATATAGTACACATACACACATTCTCAAGCATAGTGGTAAAGAATTCACTTGCCAATGCAGGAGACTTGGGTTCAGTCCTTGGGTTGGGAAGATCCCCTGGAGGAGGAAATGGCAACCCACTCCAGTATTCCTGTCTGGGAAATCCCATGGACACGAAGAGCATACATACACAAGTAATGTAGTATTTTATACATGCTCAGTTACTGAGTCATGTCCAACTCTTTGTGACCCCATGGACTGTAGCCCTCAAAATCCCTCTGTCCATGAGATTTCCTAGGCAAGAATAATAGAGTGGGTTGCCATTTCCTTCTCCATATATATATTAGACCTTTGAAAGAGTGTTTAAAAACTTTATAATAATGTTTAAAACAACAATATGCATAGCACAAAAATTTTCCCCCAGAGTAATCAGGCATACAAGAAAGTGCCTGTGAGCAAAATCTACCAATATTTCAAGTGTTCATAGAAATAAACATTAATTTATAGGGAAAAAAATGATCAGTGACTTTTCACTGTAACAATTTCTAAACAAGACTCTCTAAACAATAAGTATAATTCAGGTTACAAAATCAACACCAATATAAATAAATCAAGAAAGTGAATTTTCAAAATTTTAAAAACGACAAGGCTGGAAGGGGTGCAGCGATATGTCCAAATATTCTGTGACTGGAGAAGGTATCACAGAGCATGTAATGAACTAGCTCTGAAACATTGCTTGCTTGGAGCTTTCCAGGTAGATAAGAGGAGATAGGTCTTTCTTTCCGTTTTTCTCTTAAAGTTGGGTAAATCCTCAAGCAAATGTTCATTCACCTCTGGCTCAGCTTCAAGTCTCATTCCATTTAGAACCATCTCTCATAGGAGACCTGTTGGACCCAGGTTCTCAACCCAGGGAAGGAGAATATTTAACTGGATTATTGCTGTGAAAAAGAAGTCCCCCCTTCTAGCATCAGGAGATGCATACCTGCAGGCTCTCACCTCTCAGGGGCCAAGGTACTCTTCAGATGGAATTTACCCACACCTACGCACAATGGCTCAAGGATGCTTGCTTTGCTTAAGGTTTCTTGCTTGCTTAAGGCCTCCCTTGAAGGAGCCCACAGTCTTCATTTACATGAGCCTTGGCCTGGAAAGCTCTTATTTATGGAACTTCAGGACAAGCAAAACATCACAGAGCATAAGAGGGGGAGAAAAGCCCCTAATATTATCTCCCAAGATTTGGCCCCATTTTAACAAAAGATGGCATCCTTGTTTTTACAGCAAGATGCAAACGCAAGCTCTGTTCTAACACCAGGATTGGGGTGCAATCTTGGGTTTGGATGGAAGATCGAAACTGATAGCATTTGGCTTGTCTGCCTGCAGGGCAGCTTAGAAAAAGAACCTGGTGGGTTGTTAAATTGTTGACATTTTCACTGCTAACTGTGCTATTGACTAAACAAGGAGTAATTACCCCAGCTACTTAGAGCACAGATTGTCAAAACTAACCCAGCTTGGTAGCAGTTTTCCTGGTTTTGGGTGGAGCTTTGAAATCCAAAGGAATATATACTATTCCGGAAATTAAAAATCACCACAGAGAAAATTGTGAGCACTTCACAAATAGTAATAGTAACAATTTCTAATGATACAGTATCTGTCAAATGCTTTGTCTCAAGGCATTCGGGATCAAAATCTTTGTTCTAGCATCAAAATTATGTAGTCCTCATGATATAAAGAAGCAAAATGCAATGCAAAGAAGAAGTAAATGCAGGGAAATGAAAACATGGCTTGGAAATGATGTTTCTGATTTTTATGACTCTTTCTTAGGGGCTATAAGTGACTATGGCCTTAATTTAAGATAAAGATGTGATTCTAGTATAGTCAAGTGTCCACATAGAGCTTATGGAACACAATATTTAGGATTGGTATGGTCCTAGAAATCCTACGTCACCAAAACTGGATCTTAGACTTTGCACAGACTTGGAGCCAAGCCCAGGACAGAAAGCCCTTTAGGAAGCTTTTCCTCTGGGACACATACCATTGTGTTCCACACCCAGTCCCTCTTTGAAAGCACTCCCAATTTTTGTCTAGCCACTCAGCCTCATACTCCTCCCAAATCTAACCTTCAGAGCTTGCTTTTGCAATACCCTGTCTTAAGGCCTCCCTTGAAGGAGCCCACAGTCTTCATTTACATGAGCCTTGGCCTGGAAAGCTCTTATTTATGGAACTTCAGGACAAGCAAAACATCACAGAGCATAAGAGGGGGAGAAAAGCCCCTAATATTATCTCCCAAGATTTGGCCCCATTTTAACAAAAGATGGCATCCTTGTTTTTACAGCAAGATGCAAACGCAAGCTCTGTTCTAACACCAGGATTGGGGTGCAATCTTGGGTTTGGATGGAAGATCGAAACTGATAGCATTTGGCTTGTCTGCCTGCAGGGCAGCTTAGAAAAAGAACCTGGTGGGTTGTTAAATTGTTGACATTTTCACTGCTAACTGTGCTATTGACTAAACAAGGAGTAATTACCCCAGCTACTTAGAGCACAGATTGTCAAAACTAACCCAGCTTGGTAGCAGTTTTCCTGGTTTTGGGTGGAGCTTTGAAATCCAAAGGAATATATACTATTCCGGAAATTAAAAATCACCACAGAGAAAATTGTGAGCACTTCACAAATAGTAATAGTAACAATTTCTAATGATACAGTATCTGTCAAATGCTTTGTCTCAAGGCATTCGGGATCAAAATCTTTGTTCTAGCATCAAAATTATGTAGTCCTCATGATATAAAGAAGCAAAATGCAATGCAAAGAAGAAGTAAATGCAGGGAAATGAAAACATGGCTTGGAAATGATGTTTCTGATTTTTATGACTCTTTCTTAGGGGCTATAAGTGACTATGGCCTTAATTTAAGATAAAGATGTGATTCTAGTATAGTCAAGTGTCCACATAGAGCTTATGGAACACAATATTTAGGATTGGTATGGTCCTAGAAATCCTACGTCACCAAAACTGGATCTTAGACTTTGCACAGACTTGGAGCCAAGCCCAGGACAGAAAGCCCTTTAGGAAGCTTTTCCTCTGGGACACATACCATTGTGTTCCACACCCAGTCCCTCTTTTGAAAGCACTCCCAATTTTTGTCTAGCCACTCAGCCTCATACTCCTCCCAAATCTAACCTTAGTTCAGAGCTTGCTTTTCCTGCAATACCCTGTCTTAACCATTTCCAGGTCAATCTTAAAGAAAATCAACCCTGAATATTCATTGGAAGGGCTCATGCTGAAGCTGAAGCTGCAATACTTTGGCCACCTGATGCAAAGAGCCAACTTATTGGAAAAGATTTTGATTCTGGGAAAGATTGAGGACAACAGGAGAAGGGGATGACAGAGGATGAGATGGTTGGATGGCATCACTGACTCAATGGATGTGAGTTGGGAGATAGTGAAGGACAGGGAAGCCTAGAATGCTGTAGTCCTTGGGGTGACAAAGAGTTGGATACAAATGAGCGACTGAACACCAACAGTAACTTGCAATGACAATGGTTCTTCCATTATTTCTGTGCTGGTTTTGTTCTTGAGCCCATTGCCTCCAAAAAAAAAAAAAAAAACTGGGCTTTTAAAATCAGTAAACAGCAGGAAGACACTGCCATGCTTCCACAGGTGAACATATTTGCCACATAAGAGCCCATGACACAGACACAATGATTCCTTGATTATAATAACTATAATATTTAGTAACATTTTCACTAGAAAGAGGTCCAACTATTTAGTTAGCTTCACGGCCATCTAAAGACCTTTCTCCCTTCCATAAAGGGCATCTCATTTCTGTACTTTAATTTTTATTTCCCTAGTATTAGGCTGGATAGTAAGTTAGACTGATGTGCAAAAATTGGGTAAGAATTAGATGTGTACATTGGGTAAGCAATGTGATCAAAATCTTTGTTCTAGCATCAAAATTATGTAGTCCTCATGATATAAAGAAGCAAAATGCAATGCAAAGAAGAAGTAAATGCAGGAAATGAAAACATGGCTTGGAAATGATGTTTCTGATTTTTATGACTCTTTCTTAGGGGCTATAAGTGACTATGGCCTTAATTTAAGATAAAGATGTGATTCTAGTATAGTCAAGTGTCCACATAGAGCTTATGGAACACAATATTTAGGATTGGTATGGTCCTAGAAATCCTACGTCACCAAAACTGGATCTTAGACTTTGCACAGACTTGGAGCCAAGCCCAGGACAGAAAGCCCTTTAGGAAGCTTTTCCTCTGGGACACATACCATTGTGTTCCACACCCAGTCCCTCTTTTGAAAGCACTCCCAATTTTTGTCTAGCCACTCAGCCTCATACTCCTCCCAAATCTAACCTTAGTTCAGAGCTTGCTTTTCCTGCAATACCCTGTCTTAACCATTTCCAGGTCAATCTTAAAGAAAATCAACCCTGAATATTCATTGGAAGGGCTCATGCTGAAGCTGAAGCTGCAATACTTTGGCCACCTGATGCAAAGAGCCAACTTATTGGAAAAGATTTTGATTCTGGGAAAGATTGAGGACAACAGGAGAAGGGGATGACAGAGGATGAGATGGTTGGATGGCATCACTGACTCAATGGATGTGAGTTGGGAGATAGTGAAGGACAGGGAAGCCTAGAATGCTGTAGTCCTTGGGGTGACAAAGAGTTGGATACAAATGAGCGACTGAACACCAACAGTAACTTGCAATGACAATGGTTCTTCCATTATTTCTGTGCTGGTTTTGTTCTTGAGCCCATTGCCTCCAAAAAAAAAAAAAAAAACTGGGCTTTTAAAATCAGTAAACAGCAGGAAGACACTGCCATGCTTCCACAGGTGAACATATTTGCCACATAAGAGCCCATGACACAGACACAATGATTCCTTGATTATAATAACTATAATATTTAGTAACATTTTCACTAGAAAGAGGTCCAACTATTTAGTTAGCTTCACGGCCATCTAAAGACCTTTCTCCCTTCCATAAAGGGCATCTCATTTCTGTACTTTAATTTTTATTTCCCTAGTATTAGGCTGGATAGTAAGTTAGACTGATGTGCAAAAATTGGGTAAGAATTAGATGTGTACATTAGGCATGCTGCTTTGTAATAAACTGATAATTTACAAGGTGTAAAAGACAAAAAGTGAAAGCACATCACGTTACCAAATGATCTTCAATGCGTTGTCCCCAATGTTTCTTAAGTTGACAAGGTTTTGGGATAAATTGTGGTATATATACATATAAATCTATAAGATATATGTATATAAATATATGTATTGTATATATTTATGTATATACATTTATAATATTATTTATAACATTATTTGTATTATAAATATGATATTATAATATATCCTATAACATACTATAATTATATAATAATTACATAACATATAATACACTATATGATTATATAATATTATATGCATTATATATTGTATATAATTATATAATTATAATATTATACATTATATAATTATATACATATAATATAGAATTTTACATATATACATATTATATAATTATATAATACTATATTATATATTATTAATACATATTGTATATTATTAATAATATGTACACTGATATAATGTATATCACATGTATACATAATAATATAAATACATAAATATTATATCTGGTATAATATTTATATAATATGAATAGCATTTATATTATATCATATTATACAATATTGCATAATATATAATATATATTATATATATGATATGCTTTATGCAAATATATATATAAAATATATATACTATTATATAATATATATAATATATTTTTTTCTTTTTTCAGGGAATATCTCATGGGACTAATGCTTTTCAGATTAATAATACTAGCAACATTAGTTTACATGTTTGAAGGCTCAGTATACCATGCATCACGCTAAGCTCTTCACGTCGCATCTCATTTAACTTTTCCGGAGACCCTCCATTATGTGCATGCATGGTAAGTTTCTTCAGCCTTGTCTGAGTTTGTGAGACCCCGTGGACTATAGCCTGCCAGGCTCCCCTGTCCATGGGATTCTCCAGGCAAGAATTCTGGAATGGATCGTCATGCCCTCCTCCAGGGGATCCTCCCCACCCGGGGATTGAATCCAAATCTCTTAACCCTAGGTAATAGGTCCCATTAAATTCTCATTTTACCAAAGAAGAAACAGACTCAGAGAAGTCACACAGCAAGTCTGAAGTAACATACTGGCAAGTTGCAGAACCAGTCACATCACGTTACCAAATGATCTTCAATGCGTTGTCCCCAAAGTTTCTTAAGTTGACAAGGTTTTGGGATAAATTGTGGTATATATACATATAAATCTATAAGATATATGTATATAAATATATGTATTGTATATATTTATGTATATACATTTATAATATTATTTATAACATTATTTGTATTATAAATATGATATTATAATATATCCTATAACATACTATAATTATATAATAATTACATAACATATAATACACTATATGATTATATAATATTATATGCATTATATATTGTATATAATTATATAATTATAATATTATACATTATATAATTATATACATATAATATAGAATTTTACATATATACATATTATATAATTATATAATACTATATTATATATTATTAATACATATTGTATATTATTAATAATATGTACACTGATATAATGTATATCACATGTATACATAATAATATAAATACATAAATATTATATCTGGTATAATATTTATATAATATGAATAGCATTTATATTATATCATATTATACAATATTGCATAATATATAATATATATTATATATATGATATGCTTTATGCAAATATATATATAAAATATATATACTATTATATAATATATATAATATATTTTTTTCTTTTTTCAGGGAATATCTCATGGGACTAATGCTTTTCAGATTAATAATACTAGCAACATTAGTTTACATGTTTGAAGGCTCAGTATACCATGCATCACGCTAAGCTCTTCACGTCGCATCTCATTTAACTTTTCCGGAGACCCTCCATTATGTGCATGCATGGTAAGTTTCTTCAGCCTTGTCTGAGTTTGTGAGACCCCGTGGACTATAGCCTGCCAGGCTCCCCTGTCCATGGGATTCTCCAGGCAAGAATTCTGGAATGGATCGTCATGCCCTCCTCCAGGGGATCCTCCCCACCCGGGGATTGAATCCAAATCTCTTAACCCTAGGTAATAGGTCCCATTAAATTCTCATTTTACCAAAGAAGAAACAGACTCAGAGAAGTCACACAGCAAGTCTGAAGTAACATAACTGGCAAGTTGCAGAACCAGTCACATCGTTCTGACTCCAGAATGTATCCCCTTGATGCTCTGTTGGGTATGGGTCCTCGGGAATCAAATGAGGAAAATAGTCCCCTCACTCCCCTGGCCCTGCCACTTCCTGCTGAACCTGTAGGAGCATATACGTGCTGTGGGGGGAGATGGGGAGAGAGAAAAGGAGAGAAGTCATGGTAGGGGAGCATGATTTGGTTAAATGGTAATCAGAGAAGTAATCGTATTATTTTGAGGATTGTCAGAGTAGAAAACTGAACAGGACAGTGCATTCCTTATTGACAGGATGGGCAAAAGAATGGGTTTCTGGGTTTGACAGGCATATACCAAATTCATCTTTTTCAGCAAGGTGCAAAAAGAAAAAAGAGGCTTCTTTTCTTTTTTGCAAATATTTCACATTGCCAAGGTGACCAGAGTAACATCCCAGCCACAAAACCAGTATAAACCACAGGTAGCCAAGGGAAACCAACACAGCTCAAAAGGTGCATTCCAAAACGAAACTAAAAATTTGAAAATTACTCTAGATGGTGGTGGGAGGGAGCCTGCATCACAGATTTAAAAAGAATGTCATTTTCTTTAAAAGTATTTAATTTCAAATGAAACACAGGGTTTTTTTTTCTTAAGATTGGCCTATAGGGCCAATCCTTCCATAATAAGCCCACAAATGAAAAAAATGGGGAGCCAGAAAGGCCTGGTACAATTTAATTGAGTTTCCTATGGGGATAAGCTGAAATCAGCCAACTTTTCCAGACTCCAGGATAGAATTTGAATCTTACATGCCCAGTGGGAGCAAGTCTTCTTTGCATTTTAAGATCCCTAAGGTTTCTCAAAAGCTTCGGAAGTTTCTTTGGGAGGCCAGGAGCATTCAGAAATTTTAAAATAGAGAGTGCTTCCAGGTCACTTTTTCACCTGATTTAAATTCATTCTATGGCCTACCATAAGTTCAAAATTCAGGCCCAGAATAGGTTTTTTTGAATCCAAATCTCTAAAGGTAATAGGTCCCATTAAATTCTCATTTTACCAAAGAAGAAACAGACTCAGAGAAGTCACACAGCAAGTCTGAAGTAACATAACTGGCAAGTTGCAGAACCAGTCACATCGTTCTGACTCCAGAATGTATCCCCTTGATGCTCTGTTGGGTATGGGTCCTCGGGAATCAAATGAGGAAAATAGTCCCCTCACTCCCCTGGCCCTGCCACTTCCTGCTGAACCTGTAGGAGCATATACGTGCTGTGGGGGGAGATGGGGAGAGAGAAAAGGAGAGAAGTCATGGTAGGGGAGCATGATTTGGTTAAATGGTAATCAGAGAAGTAATCGTATTATTTTGAGGATTGTCAGAGTAGAAAACTGAACAGGACAGTGCATTCCTTATTGACAGGATGGGCAAAAGAATGGGTTTCTGGGTTTGACAGGCATATACCAAATTCATCTTTTTCAGCAAGGTGCAAAAAGAAAAAAGAGGCTTCTTTTCTTTTTTGCAAATATTTCACATTGCCAAGGTGACCAGAGTAACATCCCAGCCACAAAACCAGTATAAACCACAGGTAGCCAAGGGAAACCAACACAGCTCAAAAGGTGCATTCCAAAACGAAACTAAAAATTTGAAAATTACTCTAGATGGTGGTGGGAGGGAGCCTGCATCACAGATTTAAAAAGAATGTCATTTTCTTTAAAAGTATTTAATTTCAAATGAAACACAGGGTTTTTTTTCTTAAGATTGGCCTATAGGGCCAATCCTTCCATAGTAAGCCCACAAATGAAAAAAAAATGGGGGGGGGGGGAGCCAGAAAGGCCTGGTACAATTTAATTGAGTTTCCTATGGGGATAAGCTGAAATCAGCCAACTTTTCCAGACTCCAGGATAGAATTTGAATCTTACATGCCCAGTGGGAGCAAGTCTTCTTTGCATTTTAAGATCCCTAAGGTTTCTCAAAAGCTTCGGAAGTTTCTTTGGGAGGCCAGGAGCATTCAGAAATTTTAAAATAGAGAGTGCTTCCAGGTCACTTTTTTTTTTTCACCTGATTTAAATTCATTCTATGGCCTACCATAAGTTCAAAATTCAGGCCCAGAAAATAGAGCTGGTTGTCCTTTAAAGGACAGGAATGGACAAGGAAAGGGGAAACCACCCAAGGCCAAAGCCCCAAGGATGCCCTGACAACCAGAACCTCTCCACTGCCTTCTGTCCACCACGTCCACCCACCTACTATGGCCCAGCTGCTCCCCTAAGCAGCCAGGAAAGCCCCAATTGCTCCAGGCTCCCAAGGATCTAACCAAAGCAAACATCATTTGTGATATGAGCAGAGTCTCTCAAAGAGATTTTCTGCCTACTGGTTTTGTGGTCAAAAGTCCTTTTGACTCTCATCACAGCAGGTCCTGCTTTATCGAGACCAGAGAAAGGCCAAATTTCTTAGCCATTAACAGTTAGGAAAAACCAAGAAAAGCTAACTCTAGGGTATTTCCCTGGCTTTCCACCTGGGAGAGTCTCTGCTTGCTCTGCAGGGGGTGCAGGTTTGATCCCTGATTGGAGAACTAAGATCCCACATGTTCCTTGAGGGTGGGTGCACAGTTGCTCAATCACATCTGACTCGTTCGTGACCCTAGGGATTATAGCCCACCAGGCTCCTCAGTCCTTGGAATTTTCCAGGCAAGAATGCCGGTATGGACTGCCATTTCCTTCTCTAACTAACAGTCACTGAATGCCTATCTTGGGAAAGATACTGTGCTGGGTCCTAGAAGACAGAAAACCAAAAACTCCACAGTTTCTGCAACCTCACCCCCAACCCGCTCCAGCCATGGGAGCTCACAATATAGTCAAGGAGGTAGAGGACAGTGGTGTTGATAAGAAAGGGCCTTCAGTGAAACACATAACCCAGTTGCAGAACAATCACAGAAAGACTTACTCGCAAATACTGGTTTTAGGATGGTACAGACCATTCTCTGAGGGCTAGAGACTTTTCCATGCAAGCAATCAAGTATAAAGTAAGCCCAGGACTGCAACTCTAAGATCATAATCTGTCAAAATGTATCTGTTCTCTTTCTTTTTTGTGTTTCTAACCAAAGAGACGAGAGGAGATCAGAGAGTGTTCAGTATGAACAGGTCACTTTTTTCACCTGATTTAAATTCATTCTATGGCCTACCATAAGTTCAAAATTCAGGCCCAGAAAATAGAGCTGGTTGTCCTTTAAAGGACAGGAATGGACAAGGAAAGGGGAAACCACCCAAGGCCAAAGCCCCAAGGATGCCCTGACAACCAGAACCTCTCCACTGCCTTCTGTCCACCACGTCCACCCACCTACTATGGCCCAGCTGCTCCCCTAAGCAGCCAGGAAAGCCCCAATTGCTCCAGGCTCCCAAGGATCTAACCAAAGCAAACATCATTTGTGATATGAGCAGAGTCTCTCAAAGAGATTTTCTGCCTACTGGTTTTGTGGTCAAAAGTCCTTTTGACTCTCATCACAGCAGGTCCTGCTTTATCGAGACCAGAGAAAGGCCAAATTTCTTAGCCATTAACAGTTAGGAAAAACCAAGAAAAGCTAACTCTAGGGTATTTCCCTGGCTTTCCACCTGGGAGAGTCTCTGCTTGCTCTGCAGGGGGTGCAGGTTTGATCCCTGATTGGAGAACTAAGATCCCACATGTTCCTTGAGGGTGGGTGCACAGTTGCTCAATCACATCTGACTCGTTCGTGACCCTAGGGATTATAGCCCACCAGGCTCCTCAGTCCTTGGAATTTTCCAGGCAAGAATGCCGATATGGACTGCCATTTCCTTCTCTAACTAACAGTCACTGAATGCCTATCTTGGGAAAGATACTGTGCTGGGTCCTAGAAGACAGAAAACCAAAAACTCCACAGTTTCTGCAACCTCACCCCCAACCCGCTCCAGCCATGGGAGCTCACAATATAGTCAAGGAGGTAGAGGACAGTGGTGTTGATAAGAAAGGGCCTTCAGTGAAACACATAACCCAGTTGCAGAACAATCACAGAAAGACTTACTCGCAAATACTGGTTTTAGGATGGTACAGACCATTCTCTGAGGGCTAGAGACTTTTCCATGCAAGCAATCAAGTATAAAGTAAGCCCAGGACTGCAACTCTAAGATCATAATCTGTCAAAATGTATCTGTTCTCTTTCTTTTTAGTGTTTCTAACCAAAGAGACGAGAGGAGATCAGAGAGTGTTCAGTATGAAGACTATACAATTGGACCCAGAAAACTTGGGTGACTTTCTTGAATCATAACCATAATCAGTTTCTGAGAAGTCTCTTGGTCCCACTTCTGAATCCATAAATTGATAATAAATTAACTCTTAAATTAACCTCCCTCTCTAGGATGCTGAAAGAATTAATGAGATGGCACCTATAAGATGTTTTGAGCTCATTGGAAGATGTCAAAGAAGCGAAATAAGAAGTACCGTTAACATTGCAGCTCTTCTGATTCAGCAAGCTTCAGTGGAGTTTAGAAATACCTCCATTCTCTCTTCATATCTTTCTCTCCCTAACTTTTAAAGGTTGGCATGACTGATTCATAGAACATGACTGAAAGCAACCAACAAAATGGAAAAGAAAAGCTTCATGCAAATCCTTCTGTGTTTCTGCACAGGAGGTTAAGCAGAGCAAAGAACACTGCCTACTTCCTGTCCCCTAATAGCTCAGGGCTCCCTCTGGTTATGTGGTGGTAACTTATCCTCACTCAGACCAAAATTATTCATTTTCCACTCTGAGTCAGAACCTTTTGGTCTCCAAACATACTGACAAAAATGCATCCACTAGAGTCATTTTATGTTTGGGATGTTTTTCCCTTAAGCACACATTTTTATCTCCTCTTTTGTGCCTCTTCAGAAATTACGCCCTTCGTTTGCATCTCGGTGATTTGTATATATTTGTATACTGCTCCTTTAGAAACGTGGATTTCTCCCCTTGTGCAGACGTTTCCTTCTCTAACTAACAGTCACTGAATGCCTATCTTGGGAAAGATACTGTGCTGGGTCCTAGAAGACAGAAAACCAAAAACTCCACAGTTTCTGCAACCTCACCCCAACCCGCTCCAGCCATGGGAGCTCACAATATAGTCAAGGAGGTAGAGGACAGTGGTGTTGATAAGAAAGGGCCTTCAGTGAAACACATAACCCAGTTGCAGAACAATCACAGAAAGACTTACTCGCAAATACTGGTTTTAGGATGGTACAGACCATTCTCTGAGGGCTAGAGACTTTTCCATGCAAGCAATCAAGTATAAAGTAAGCCCAGGACTGCAACTCTAAGATCATAATCTGTCAAAATGTATCTGTTCTCTTTCTTTTTAGTGTTTCTAACCAAAGAGACGAGAGGAGATCAGAGAGTGTTCAGTATGAAGACTATACAATTGGACCCAGAAAACTTGGGTGACTTTCTTGAATCATAACCATAATCAGTTTCTGAGAAGTCTCTTGGTCCCACTTCTGAATCCATAAATTGATAATAAATTAACTCTTAAATTAACCTCCCTCTCTAGGATGCTGAAAGAATTAATGAGATGGCACCTATAAGATGTTTTGAGCTCATTGGAAGATGTCAAAGAAGCGAAATAAGAAGTACCGTTAACATTGCAGCTCTTCTGATTCAGCAAGCTTCAGTGGAGTTTAGAAATACCTCCATTCTCTCTTCATATCTTTCTCTCCCTAACTTTTAAAGGTTGGCATGACTGATTCATAGAACATGACTGAAAGCAACCAACAAAATGGAAAAGAAAAGCTTCATGCAAATCCTTCTGTGTTTCTGCACAGGAGGTTAAGCAGAGCAAAGAACACTGCCTACTTCCTGTCCCCTAATAGCTCAGGGCTCCCTCTGGTTATGTGGTGGTAACTTATCCTCACTCAGACCAAAATTATTCATTTTCCACTCTGAGTCAGAACCTTTTGGTCTCCAAACATACTGACAAAAATGCATCCACTAGAGTCATTTTATGTTTGGGATGTTTTTCCCTTAAGCACACATTTTTATCTCCTCTTTTTTGTGCCTCTTCAGAAATTACGCACTTCGTTTGCATCTCGGTGATTTGTATATATTTGTATACTGCTCCTTTAGAAACGTGGATTTCTCCCCCCTTGTGCAGACAAGGTATACTGGATCCTCAATTAATTTAAGGTTCCCTGGTCCTTTCCCTTGATCATGATTTTTGATTTGTTATCTACATTTGTCTGTTTTGTTATATTCTTCGACCAGCCTCTCTGTCTGAGGCAATGGAGGAGGATGCTGAGACTTTTTGGAGATGCTTCTGATAAGGTTACATCAGGCACCTGGGAGAGGTGGCTTTGCCGTTTGCATTGCCTCCGTCCATGCTGCAAATTCACACATTTTACATGGGAGGTAAAGACCAAGACGGTCTCACAACTTAAGGATGTGGAAAATACCCACATCCTACTGCAAACACTGACCAAATGACCTCTTCAACTGAGGCAGACATTCATCAACAACGGCAAAAAATAGAAAGAAGTCAAACAAAAAGAAATATGCTTTAATATTTTTATTAAAAAATAACAGTGGACATGAATTTGAGCAAACTCTGGGAGACAGTGAAGGACAGAGGAGGTTGGAGTGCTGCAGTCCATGGTGTCAGGGGATCAGACATGACTGAGTGACTGAACAACAACAATATTAGTAAAACACTTGAAAGGAATGAACACGACATCCTTTAAAGCAAAGACATTGCCATTCTCACCCTCAGTGGAGCAGTGACTTCTAGACCCTCTGGCAATAGCCTTGACCTCCATTAAATCATGTGAGTACTTTGCACCCTTCCTAGCAAACCTAGTCTTATACCAGCTCTAAACAGTAAACAAGATGGCAATGGTAACTGATTTCATCCCATAGTAGACCTTCAATAGGGAGAAAAAATTTTGCAATTTTCCTGAGCCAAGTGGTACTTACTATTCAGGGTGTTTATTTATTTATTTTGTAATCCCTCTTTCTCCAGCATGAACTCTCTCAAACTGGGACCAGTCTGTCCCCAGTTTGCCCATCACTTCCCCACTGCAGAGAATATGCCTTTTAACTTTTCCGTCTGCCAGAATTAGGTCAGATATTCTGGGAAGCCATGTCTGTCCAATCACCCCACAGGGATTGCTTCCTTTATCTGGAGCATCTTTAGAAGGCATGTCTCACTGGGCACCAAGCATTTTAGATTTGCATTCCATATTGACATGGTTAGCAGGTCTCGGTGATTTGTATATATTTGTATACTGCTCCTTTAGAAACGTGGATTTCTCCCCTTGTGCCAATTTCCTCAATTAATTTAAGGTTCCCTGGTCCTTTCCCTTGATCATGATTTTTGATTTGTTATCTACATTTGTCTGTTTTGTTATATTCTTCGACCAGCCTCTCTGTCTGAGGCAATGGAGGAGGATGCTGAGACTTTTTGGAGATGCTTCTGATAAGGTTACATCAGGCACCTGGGAGAGGTGGCTTTGCCGTTTGCATTGCCTCCGTCCATGCTGCAAATTCACACATTTTACATGGGAGGTAAAGACCAAGACGGTCTCACAACTTAAGGATGTGGAAAATACCCACATCCTACTGCAAACACTGACCAAATGACCTCTTCAACTGAGGCAGACATTCATCAACAACGGCAAAAAATAGAAAGAAGTCAAACAAAAAGAAATATGCTTTAATATTTTTATTAAAAAATAACAGTGGACATGAATTTGAGCAAACTCTGGGAGACAGTGAAGGACAGAGGAGGTTGGAGTGCTGCAGTCCATGGTGTCAGGGATCAGACATGACTGAGTGACTGAACAACAACAATATTAGTAAAACACTTGAAAGGAATGAACACGACATCCTTTAAAGCAAAGACATTGCCATTCTCACCCTCAGTGGAGCAGTGACTTCTAGACCCTCTGGCAATAGCCTTGACCTCCATTAAATCATGTGAGTACTTTGCACCCTTCCTAGCAAACCTAGTCTTATACCAGCTCTAAACAGTAAACAAGATGGCAATGGTAACTGATTTCATCCCATAGTAGACCTTCAATAGGGAGAAAAAATTTTACAATTTTCCTGAGCCAAGTGGTACTTACTATTCAGGGTGTTTATTTATTTATTTTGTAATCCCTCTTTCTCCAGCATGAACTCTCTCAAACTGGGACCAGTCTGTCCCCAGTTTGCCCATCACTTCCCCACTGCAGAGAATATGCCTTTTAACTTTTCCGTCTGCCAGAATTAGGTCAGATATTCTGGGAAGCCATGTCTGTCCAATCACCCCACAGGGATTGCTTCCTTTATCTGGAGCATCTTTAGAAGGCATGTCTCACTGGGCACCAAGCATAGATGATTCTTTTACTATGTTTGCCATTTCTTCGTCAATCACTCCATATTGACATGGTTAGCAGGTAGAGGAATACAAAGCTATGTAAACATAGACCCTGGCTAAGAGTGGTTCCCAGTTTGTTGGGGTAAATAACTTGACTCCTCAGAGTCTGTTAGCTCCTGAAGGCAGAGGTCTTTGTGAGTCTTTTTGCTTTCCTCTCAGCAGCTCCCACACTCCCTGACTCAGGTAAGAAGCACTCGGTGCATATGGGTTTATTCAAGTATGCAACTAAAAAACCCAAAGGTGGCTTTGCCTGAGGTTGATGCCTGAAAATGCTTCATTTTTAACTCAACATTTCTAACATAAAATTTAGCTCTCTGAATGAGAGCAACACTGCTCCATTCCTTTAGGCATTTTCTAAATACCATTTACCAGCTCTCTAATTTAGGAATTCTGGAGGGGACTGGAAGGGACAGTGGGGCAGGGGTATGCATCTGCATAACAAACTATGTTTATAGTAGGAGAGTCCAGTCCCTCAAAATTAAAAAGAAACCCAAACAAATTTGCAAGGAAGGGGGGCAGTTCTTCCCCCTGCCTCTTATCTCAACAGCTCAATCATTCAGAAGGCCTTTCAGGAGCCACTTTTTTTCACCAGAGGGGACATTAGCTAAACACACTATTGAGTTCCAACCAAAAAACACAAAAGAGAGAAGTGGACCACTGCTTCCAAGACTGTGGAGCAAAAGGCATCATACATTTTCTTGAGGAGATGGCAGGATTCTGTTGTCCTATCATTCCTTCTGAAACACTGGAATCCATCTGCGGGATAGTGCAGACCAAGGAGTGCCTCCCACAGCCAAGCAATCCCACCCATCCCTCTGTGTGCAAGCCCTGTCCCACCCTCTTCTTCCATTCCTGCCCCTCCCAGCCCTTTCTGTACTTGCCCCACCTCACACCCAGAGCAGCAAAGCACAGGGCCCTGAGGCCATTTATTTTGACCCCTGTGCTTTCCCTCCAAAGTAAATTTCCATCAAGATAAAAAGAATCAGAAAATAAGAGGAGTTGGAGAAAAGGGAAGAGAAGAGATGGGTAGAATTATTTTATTTCTTAAACTTTTTATTTTATACTGGAATAGAGCTGATTAGCAATGTTACGATAGTTTCAGGTAGACAGCAAAGGGACCCAGTCATACATGTACATGTATCCATCCCCCCACCCCAAATTCCTTTCTATCCAAGGATTACTTTAATTATGAACTGATAACATAAAATCCTATGCAGTATCAGTATTTGTTATTCATTTTTGGTTTAGAGCAAAAATTTAAATGTATGATCTCTGTTCTCCTAAAGTTTGTTAACTGGAGTGTCTTGGTCTCAGCTACATTCAGCTTCCTGGTATGAAACACATGACTTATTTTGTGGCAACACATCCTGCTGGTCATGGGTTTCATTACTTATTTTCAGGTCAAAGGAGAAAAAGAAGGAGAAGAAAATAGTATCTGTAATTAATTATTTTCAAGTGGGATTATTATAAGCAGCTTCATACAAAAGCTCAGACAAATTAGGAAGTCTTGTTTAGAGTTTCAAAAGGACCTGAATTTCAATCCAGCTCTGCAACTTACAAGCTTTGAGTGACCAACCAAATGATTTCAAGACTGAAAAATGTGAGGATCCAACATGTGTAATTAATCAAATTAGATAGAGTGTGTACAGTATAAAGGACAGAGCAGAAACCCTGGTATTTGATTAGCCCAAATGGCTTCCCAGATGGCTTCCTAGATGGTAAAGAATCCACCTGCCAATGCAGAAGGTGAAAGAGAGTCTAGTTTGATCCATGTGTCAGAAAGATCCCCTGCAAAAGTGAATGGGTACCAACTCCAGCATTCTTGCCTGGGAAATTCCATAACTGGCTACAGTCGATGGGATCACAAACAGCCTGACACAACTGAGCAAAAGCATGAAGAGGTTTTTTATGCCAAAGCTGGGCTGCAAGTGTGATACAGATTGAAAGCACAGAATCAAGAGAAGAATCAGAACCAGAGCTCAAGATGCTTCCCAGGGGCTTCCCCGGGGGCTTCCCCTAGTGGCCCACTGGATAAGGCCACCCCCTTGCAGTGCAAGGCACGCCGGTTCGATCCCTGGCCGGAGAAGATCCCACGTGCCGCGGAGCGGCTGGACTGATGTGTCCAATCACCGAGCTGGAGCTCTGGAGCGCATGCGCCCAGAGCCGGCGCTCTGCGACAACAGACGCCACTGCGATGGGAGGCCCGCAGGAGCCAAAGAACAAAGATGGGTGAACATAGAGAAACGAAAGACCAATAGAAGTGGCCCGCCTGCTCCCCTCCCTCCCCAACCCGACCCCCGCCCAAAATAAATAAATAAATAAATCTTTAAAAAAAAAAAAAAAGATGCTTCCGGGCAGGAGAGGAGAATTTAACTGGAGTGTCTTGGTCTCAGCTACATTCAGCTTCCTGGTATGAAACACATGACTTATTTTGTGGCAACACATCCTGCTGGTCATGGGTTTCATTACTTATTTTCAGGTCAAAGGAGAAAAAGAAGGAGAAGAAAATAGTATCTGTAATTAATTATTTTCAAGTGGGATTATTATAAGCAGCTTCATACAAAAGCTCAGACAAATTAGGAAGTCTTGTTTAGAGTTTCAAAAGGACCTGAATTTCAATCCAGCTCTGCAACTTACAAGCTTTGAGTGACCAACCAAATGATTTCAAGACTGAAAAATGTGAGGATCCAACATGTGTAATTAATCAAATTAGATAGAGTGTGTACAGTATAAAGGACAGAGCAGAAACCCTGGTATTTGATTAGCCCAAATGGCTTCCCAGATGGCTTCCTAGATGGTAAAGAATCCACCTGCCAATGCAGAAGGTGAAAGAGAGTCTAGTTTGATCCATGTGTCAGAAAGATCCCCTGCAAAAGTGAATGGGTACCAACTCCAGCATTCTTGCCTGGGAAATTCCATAACTGGCTACAGTCGATGGGATCACAAACAGCCTGACACAACTGAGCAAAAGCATGAAGAGGTTTTTTATGCCAAAGCTGGGCTGCAAGTGTGATACAGATTGAAAGCACAGAATCAAGAGAAGAATCAGAACCAGAGCTCAAGATGCTTCCCAGGGGCTTCCCCGGGGGCTTCCCCTAGTGGCCCACTGGATAAGGCCACCCCCTTGCAGTGCAAGGCACGCCGGTTCGATCCCTGGCCGGAGAAGATCCCACGTGCCGCGGAGCGGCTGGACTGATGTGTCCAATCACCGAGCTGGAGCTCTGGAGCGCATGCGCCCAGAGCCGGCGCTCTGCGACAACAGACGCCACTGCGATGGGAGGCCCGCAGGAGCCAAAGAACAAAGATGGGTGAACATAGAGAAACGAAAGACCAATAGAAGTGGCCCGCCTGCTCCCCTCCCTCCCCAACCCGACCCCCGCCCAAAATAAATAAATAAATAAATCTTTAAAAAAAAAAAAAAAAAAAAAGATGCTTCCCGGGGCAGGAGAGGAGAATTTGAGTCTCAAAGATGAGGCCAAAGAGGTAGGCAGGGCCAGGCCAGCTCCTGAAGGGCTTTTAAGGGATCTGGGTCATTTCCTGAAAACTATTAGTTTTTAAGCAATGGAATGACGCAATCAAACGTCAATTTCAGAAACTACACTCCAGTGACTGTGTGAAGAGATCAAAGGTGGAAAGTGGGTGGTGGGGTAACATAAAATTGAGATGCAGGTGTGACCGTTTACTCAAAAACAGTCACATGCACCATGATTTTGCCCCCAGAGTGAGAAAAATACAGGTCAATGCCTTTAGGTGTTTCTCAACTGCACTTTACCTGATTTCAAATTTGAGAAATTTTAAGTAGCTAAGGATTAGCAAAATTGTTAACTGAATCCACATCAGAAATAATGGAGATGTGAAGAAGGACTCCAGATTCCTCCTTGGGAAACAGGTAGAACATGATGTCATTCACCAAGGAAGGAAAAGAGGAAGACAGTGGAGGAGCAGCAGGGAGATAGCTTCAGCCTGACCTTCTGGTTTGGGTTCCCAAGGTGCCCAGAAGCACAGATGCCCACCCAGTTCATCTGGAACTCAGGACAGGAATTTGAGCTAGAAACAGAGTTGAAATGTGCCTCCTCCTGGGGAAGACTCAGCTGGGAAATGTGTGCAGTCAGAAGACCAAGGTTAGAATCCAGGCAACACCACCTTTATATTTATTATATATATTTTTTGGTCTGTTGCATAGAGTTTATTTAGCAATATAATACAAAAAATGACTTGGTGGTGGTTTAAGTCGCTAAGTCATGTCCAACCCCAGGAGTATAGCCCACCAGACTCCTCTGTCCATACGTTACAATTCTATATAGTGATTGAATCTTCTTGAATTTTCTTATTTATAGTAATTATAGTGCTTTCATGACTTATACTAGGATTGCTTTTCTCCGTTTCAAGTTTCACACAGAAGAAAGAACACTCCTTCTCTATTAACATGAGCATGATCTAAAAGAATCATCATTCCTATTCTTTGTCTAAAACCAGTTTTATCAGAGAAACAAAGCAACAATTTCTACATCTGCCAGACATAAGTTTGGCTTAGACCAGTACATACAGATAGCTGTAGGGGGTGGAGTGTGGATGTGTACGCACACAGGAGCCAATTCCTATTTTCTGGGGCAATACGTGGAGACACCCACACAATTCAGTACAGAAAAGGCTCGTCCCACAAGGTCAGAAAGTTATTGGGTTATATTCTTAGCTTATATCATTTCAGGAATCAGTTTCCAAATATTATTTAGCTTCTCATTTTCATTTATTTAGAATCTCATAAATGTTTGAAGTCTTGAAATATGGATGAAAAATATGAATATAAAATAAGGATGATGGATGGAAGGAGAGTCTGTAGACGAGACCCAGGAGGAACAGCCAGAGATGAGAAAGGTAAATAGAGCCAAAGGCAGGAGGAAAGGTCAAGCAGGTAATGGAAAATGCCCAGGGGACTTAGCAACTCAAATGACCTCAAGGAAGCTAGTTCAGAGGTTTGGTGTGGGTGGATAGTGTTCTCCTTCTGTTTCTCTGTGACATTTGACTCACCTCTACTTCAATTTACAACTTTCCTGTTGGTATAGAAAGAGATTAGGAGCTGCTTGGGCCTGAATGCAAATTGCCTTGACTTAGCAGAGGTAAAAAGTTGACTACCAGATGCTCAGAAGGTCAGCAGTGGTAACCAGGAGACACATGTGGAGGTGTTATGGTGGGTGTGCTAAATAACCTTCAGAGAAACTTTCTGATCATGGCCACATGCTCTATTTCCCTAGTATAAAGAGTTTAACAAGGAAATGAAAATATTCATTTTATTTAGAATGTCTTAGAATTGCAAAGTTTCATCAAAAATTGAATTTTAATCCTCTTTCTCTGCTTGCACACCCAAAACCAAGTGAGGATCTGTACTCTTTTTCTTTGCCCAGATAGGGTCTCTCAGAACATTTCAGTGCTTGAGACCTGAAACTTCAGTGCCTTGATGTCTTGAAAATATCCATGCAGGCATCATAGTGATTGAATCTTCTTGAATTTTCTTATTTATAGTAATTATAGTGCTTTCATGACTTATACTAGGATTGCTTTTCTCCGTTTCAAGTTTCACACAGAAGAAAGAACACTCCTTCTCTATTAACATGAGCATGATCTAAAAGAATCATCATTCCTATTCTTTGTCTAAAACCAGTTTTATCAGAGAAACAAAGCAACAATTTCTACATCTGCCAGACATAAGTTTGGCTTAGACCAGTACATACAGATAGCTGTAGGGGGTGGAGTGTGGATGTGTACGCACACAGGAGCCAATTCCTATTTTCTGGGGCAATACGTGGAGACACCCACACAATTCAGTACAGAAAAAAATCTTCCCACAAGGTCAGAAAGTTATTGGGTTATATTCTTAGCTTATATCATTTCAGGAATCAGTTTCCAAATATTATTTAGCTTCTCATTTTCATTTATTTAGAATCTCATAAATGTTTGAAGTCTTGAAATATGGATGAAAAATATGAATATAAAATAAGGATGATGGATGGAAGGAGAGTCTGTAGACGAGACCCAGGAGGAACAGCCAGAGATGAGAAAGGTAAATAGAGCCAAAGGCAGGAGGAAAGGTCAAGCAGGTAATGGAAAATGCCCAGGGGACTTAGCAACTCAAATGACCTCAAGGAAGCTAGTTCAGAGGTTTGGTGTGGGTGGATAGTGTTCTCCTTCTGTTTCTCTGTGACATTTGACTCACCTCTACTTCAATTTACAACTTTCCTGTTGGTATAGAAAGAGATTAGGAGCTGCTTGGGCCTGAATGCAAATTGCCTTGACTTAGCAGAGGTAAAAGTTGACTACCAGATGCTCAGAAGGTCAGCAGTGGTAACCAGGAGACACATGTGGAGGTGTTATGGTGGGTGTGCTAAATAACCTTCAGAGAAACTTTCTGATCATGGCCACATGCTCTATTTCCCTAGTATAAAGAGTTTAACAAGGAAATGAAAATATTCATTTTATTTAGAATGTCTTAGAATTGCAAAGTTTCATCAAAAATTGAATTTTAATCCTCTTTCTCTGCTTGCACACCCAAAACCAAGTGAGGATCTGTACTCTTTTTCTTTGCCCAGATAGGGTCTCTCAGAACATTTCAGTGCTTGAGACCTGAAACTTCAGTGCCTTGATGTCTTGAATATCCATGAGTACCATGCAGGCATCATGCCTGGGACCACCCTTGGGAGTGTATTAACTCCAAACCCCCAGCCGTAAGTGACTGTGAGGTTGCCACAAGTGTGCGTACATACACGAGGTTGATGCAGTGCAACCAGGAGGTGCTAACCATGGTCAAGGCTATCTGGATACAGGTAGCTGGGGACCTCTGCCAGCTGGCAGCCTCAGGCACTCACATCTTCCTGTACAGCCAGCTCACAGAGTGTAGAAGATTCAGCAGAGGAGGTCATCGGCCCTGCGGTGTGACAGCCACTGGTGCATGAGGAGCTGTGGGTAGATCCAGGCGAGCAGACAGCACGCATGACCATGATGCCCAGTTTTACCACATGGAGCTCAAGGAGGCCTCTGTGCTGCTGAGTGGGAGGTGGTCCCAGGAAACATTGACCTA
The DNA here is from genome assembly GCA_022376925.1 of Tragulus kanchil. Lineage (NCBI taxonomy): Eukaryota > Metazoa > Chordata > Mammalia > Artiodactyla > Tragulidae > Tragulus > Tragulus kanchil. The sequence goes on from JAIOJX010000031.1 coordinate 72,130,713, forward strand.
GAGAATCTGCTGAGCCCACACTGAGAAGCTCCAACAGGAGTCCAAAGGTGTGGAAACCACATCCTTGATGTCCCTGAGTTGGCCCTCAGGTGATGCTTCTTGGATGCTACCACTACCAGCCACTTCCAAAGGATGGACCCCGGCTGTGTGACTGAGATGGCACACAAGGTGATTTATGTCCTGGATCCAAAGCCATGGAGGCATCTCCCAGCCTTATCTCCCACTTTCCTTCTCCCCACCTCCCCTTGCTCACCCATGCCTCTGTCACTGCCAGGGGGTGCAGCACCTCTGAAGGTGATGAGCTGCTTGAGGCTGCCAAGAGCAATGGCATCTGTAAGATCCAGACATTGCACCAAGCGGTAGGAGCTGCTGGTTTCTGCATCCCTTGGTCAGTATCAGCAGCAAAGGGGTCTTTTATGTGCTGGACCACTTCCCAATCCCCCTTCCCCAAGCCTTGATGCTATGTAGGAAAACCAGGAGACCAGTCTGCACCAGGTGGCAACTCTTAACTATTGCACCAGCTGCCTCTACATTGTGGAGAGTGGGGAGGGGGAGCGGGGGGCACTGTCATGAAGACAGAGCAGCAGGGAGGTGCAGGGGATGGAGAAGGCTGAGGACAGCAAGCTGACCATCTACCTAGAAATCAGCAACATGACCCTCTAGCCCAACCAGAGGACCAGGAGATTACTATGTAGTTGTGAAGCCAGTCCAGGGAAGTAAGGGGGGAAGGGCCAGCTAGACATGACCCCCCTTTAGTTCAGCCTTACAACCATGTACCAGCTGGACAGCCACCAGGGAGGCCATGTTGCAGGAAAGGAGCAGGGTAAGGAATCAGTCAGACATAGGGACAGACTCCAAACAGGCAGAGGGTCTCACCTTTCACCCTGAGCCCCCAACCTGAATCAGAAGCTCATAGAGGAATAGGAAACCGAAGGGGGGATAGACTTTTGGATAAAGATGTTGTATGAAAGGAACAAACTTGAGTATTGAATTTCCTGAGATTTCTTGATGCATAAAAATTAAAAGGATGGATTACTTATTGTCAACATCATAATAAATTAAATATGGAAACTAAGGTATATGTCAACTTCATTATTTTTCTTGAAGAAGTAATTTGTTACATATCAAATATAAAGGTCACAAAATAAATGTACTCAATTCTAGTCAGTATCTGGAATGTACAGAATTAATTAGTAAAAAAAATATATTGACTAACTTTCCCACATGAAAAGACAAAGAGCTCATTTGTCACCTTCTCCAGTATCCCCCGTTCCAGCCATGATCATTAAAACAGTGATGAGCTTGTAATTCTTCCATCTCACTTTTTGACATTGTGATCTTGTTATTTCTTTTCCTCTGAGTTGTTTCAGCAAATGTTAGCAAGAGAGATTCTGTACGTAATTAAGGCACAATCCTCTTTTTCAGGTTTTTTGACACAATATGTTGGACAAGATTGACCATCTCACATGGATTCAAAGTATTTGAAGGTGTGGCTGGTGTGACCTGTGGTTACATAGTTTTTCTGGCTTGTACGTAAACACATTCTAAAAGCCAGTCCTAATTCCATGAAAGAAATGTTTCCATCTAGAATAACACTCTCCACAGGAAACCATCGCAAAAAAGCCGTGCTACATTGTGGAGAGTGGGAGGGGGGCACTGTCATGAAGACAGAGCAGCAGGGAGGTGCAGGGGATGGAGAAGGCTGAGGACAGCAAGCTGACCATCTACCTAGAAATCAGCAACATGACCCTCTAGCCCAACCAGAGGACCAGGAGATTACTATGTAGTTGTGAAGCCAGTCCAGGGAAGTAAGGGGGGAAGGGCCAGCTAGACATGACCCCCCTTTAGTTCAGCCTTACAACCATGTACCAGCTGGACAGCCACCAGGGAGGCCATGTTGCAGGAAAGGAGCAGGGTAAGGAATCAGTCAGACATAGGGACAGACTCCAAACAGGCAGAGGGTCTCACCTTTCACCCTGAGCCCCCAACCTGAATCAGAAGCTCATAGAGGAATAGGAAACCGAAGGGGGGATAGACTTTTGGATAAAGATGTTGTATGAAAGGAACAAACTTGAGTATTGAATTTCCTGAGATTTCTTGATGCATAAAAATTAAAAGGATGGATTACTTATTGTCAACATCATAATAAATTAAATATGGAAACTAAGGTATATGTCAACTTCATTATTTTTCTTGAAGAAGTAATTTGTTACATATCAAATATAAAGGTCACAAAATAAATGTACTCAATTCTAGTCAGTATCTGGAATGTACAGAATTAATTAGTAAAAAAAATATATTGACTAACTTTCCCACATGAAAAGACAAAGAGCTCATTTGTCACCTTCTCCAGTATCCCCCGTTCCAGCCATGATCATTAAAACAGTGATGAGCTTGTAATTCTTCCATCTCACTTTTTGACATTGTGATCTTGTTATTTCTTTTCCTCTGAGTTGTTTCAGCAAATGTTAGCAAGAGAGATTCTGTACGTAATTAAGGCACAATCCTCTTTTTCAGGTTTTTTGACACAATATGTTGGACAAGATTGACCATCTCACATGGATTCAAAGTATTTGAAGGTGTGGCTGGTGTGACCTGTGGTTACATAGTTTTTCTGGCTTGTACGTAAACACATTCTAAAAGCCAGTCCTAATTCCAGGAAAGAAATGTTTCCAGCTCCATCTAGAATAACACTCTCCACAGGAAACACAATGTGAAACTTAGACACGATTTAAATGTTTCTAATTTGGAAATAATAATACCTCTCTTAGCCATGTCTTTGGAAAAGATCCTGATGCTGGAGAAGACTGAAGGAAAAAGGAGAAGAGGGTGGCAGAGGGTAAAATGGTTGAATGGCATCACTGAGTCAATGGACATGAATTTGAGCAAACTCCGGAAGACAGCAGAGGACAGAGGAACCTGGAGTGATGCAGTCCATGGGATCACAAAGAGTTACACACGACTTAGCGACTGAACAAAAAAATGAAGTTGTTCATTATATAAAGAGAACCTCATATTATTAGCAATTTGACATAAGTCTCAACTGACATTTATTATCTATTGTGTTGCAAGCATCTTAGAGACTTTTATACCCATCATCCACCGCTGTTTCTGCAACCCTGTCCCAATCCAGTCAATCATCTCCTCTCTCATAAACTCATCCACATCAGCCTGGGTTTTCCTCTCCAGCCCAAGAACTGCTGACCTTCACCAATGGTTTCCAAATGCCACCACATTAGTGAGTGCCAGGCTGTGAAAAAGTTTTCACAGCTCCAGGTCAAAATAATAATAGAATAATAATTATCACAGCAATGTAGATTTTCTTCATAAAGACAAACTGATTAAATTTAAATAATTACCATCATTCTGAGATTGTCCTTTTTTTATTTTTTTTATTTTTTGCTAAAGTATCTCCTTTTTAAAAATGAAAGAATGATGGTGTGGTGTGGCAGTGATGATGATAACAGACTTTTGTTGATGTTTTTGTTAATGCCCTTTTGGGGCAAAAAAAAAAATTTTGTATTTTGCTTCTTACTTTTACAGTGTTTTGTTCTTTACAGATATATATATAATCCCAGATTAATCATATGTATATCCCTGGTCCCCTCCCTCCTCCACCCTCCTCCCAGTCCCCCGCCCGTCCCCACCCCATCCGTCCAGGCCATCTCACAGCACCCCTGCAGGATCCCCTATTCCCATATCGTAATGACAATAGCTATCTTTTTCACATATGATAGTATAGGTTTCCATGTTAGTCCCACTATGTTTCCCAGCCCCTGTTCATTCCCTTTTGGGGCAAAAATTTTTAAATGACAATACTATATTTAAATACAATATTGTATTGTATATTATATTTAGATTAGGTCCATGAAGTCCACAGCCTATGCCTCTCTTCTGATGTCAGTGAGTTGTTTAGCTAGATTCTCTGCTGAAGACACTTAATCAGCTTCTCATTGTTGCTGGGTTAATATTGGCAAAGAATCAGCCTGAAATGAAGGAGAGCCAGGTTCCGTCCTTGAGTCAGGAAGATCCCTGGAGAAGGGAATGGCTATTGACTCCAGTGTTCTTGGCTGGAGAATCCCATGGACAGAGGAGTCTGATGAGCTACAATCCATGGGGTCACAGAGAGTCGGACATGGTTAATAGACCTAACACTAATATCAAAATCCTGAAAATACTCACGAGCAACCTCCAATCTGGTTTCTGTCTCTATTGTCTGCTTCAGCCTCACTGGTCTCTGACCACACTGCAGGTCCCCACCCAGGGTCTAGATATGAAGACCTCCCCCTTTTCCCGTCAGAGCTCAGAACTCCTTTCTCTTTAGAGCCTTTGCATGCATGCTTTTCTTCCCAGAACACTCACTTCCTGCTCACTCCCTGATCCCTCCCCTTCCACTGGGCCAGTGCTCATCCACACTCCACTACTGGCTGAAACCTCACACCTCCAGCTCTGAAGAACCCTCCAAGGCCCCCGAAAGTTCTCACAGCTGCATGTCAAAATAATAATAGAATAATAATTATCACAGCAATGTAGATTTTCTTCATAAAGACAAACTGATTAAATTTAAATAATTACCATCATTCTGAGATTGTCCTTTTTTTATTTTTTTTATTTTTTGCTAAAGTATCTCCTTTTTAAAAATGAAAGAATGATGGTGTGGTGTGGCAGTGATGATGATAACAGACTTTTGTTGATGTTTTTGTTAATGCCCTTTTGGGGCAAAAAAAAAAATTTTGTATTTTGCTTCTTACTTTTACAGTGTTTTGTTCTTTACAGATATATATATAATCCCAGATTAATCATATGTATATCCCTGGTCCCCTCCCTCCTCCACCCTCCTCCCAGTCCCCCGCCCGTCCCCACCCCATCCGTCCAGGCCATCTCACAGCACCCCTGCAGGATCCCCTATTCCCATATCGTAATGACAATAGCTATCTTTTTCACATATGATAGTATAGGTTTCCATGTTAGTCCCACTATGTTTCCCAGCCCCTGTTCATTCCCTTTTGGGGCAAAAATTTTTAAATGACAATACTATATTTAAATACAATATTGTATTGTATATTATATTTAGATTAGGTCCATGAAGTCCACAGCCTATGCCTCTCTTCTGATGTCAGTGAGTTGTTTAGCTAGATTCTCTGCTGAAGACACTTAATCAGCTTCTCATTGTTGCTGGGTTAATATTGGCAAAGAATCAGCCTGAAATGAAGGAGAGCCAGGTTCCGTCCTTGAGTCAGGAAGATCCCTGGAGAAGGGAATGGCTATTGACTCCAGTGTTCTTGGCTGGAGAATCCCATGGACAGAGGAGTCTGATGAGCTACAATCCATGGGGTCACAGAGAGTCGGACATGGTTAATAGACCTAACACTAATATCAAAATCCTGAAAATACTCACGAGCAACCTCCAATCTGGTTTCTGTCTCTATTGTCTGCTTCAGCCTCACTGGTCTCTGACCACACTGCAGGTCCCCACCCAGGGTCTAGATATGAAGACCTCCCCCTTTTCCCGTCAGAGCTCAGAACTCCTTTCTCTTTAGAGCCTTTGCATGCATGCTTTTCTTCCCAGAACACTCACTTCCTGCTCACTCCCCTGATCCCTCCCCCTTCCACTGGGCCAGTGCTCATCCACACTCCACTACTGGCTGAAACCTCACACCTCCAGCTCTGAAGAACCCTCCAAGGCCCCCCAAGAGATCTTTGTCCTGCTTCATGAGGGGAGATGTTTCCACCCACAGGGAGAAGGTAAATGGATTTCCAAAGATAGTGCCAGAACCGGATCCAAAACCCAGGTTTCCTGGAGACAATAGAGAGGTCTTGACAGAATGTCTGTGCCCTAACAAGGTCTCGAGGTTGGTGGAGTAGGGAGGAGGAGCGTATTATGTGGAAAAACAAGGGTGGAGGGGTTGAAATGAAAGGACCCAAGACAGAACTAGCAGCTCCTGCCTCTTGTGAACTCAAAGCCCAGTCCCATCAGGAGACAAGGTCCATAACAATTCTGTGTTACCCTGGGTGGGTGAAAGGTAAACCGGCTAAATCCTGTGTACCCTTAAAAACAAACAAACAAAAGAAATGCCTTTCTGAAAATGACACGTCTCCTCTTTATACCTATCCCAATGTCTGTACAATGTCTATTTTCTCATTGCCTTCCACCTCCACTTTCCATAGAAGAAACTCCCTTATAGAACACTGAGGCAGACAGGCTCTGGTCCTTCATGCCAGCTGCCCAGTGGTGCTCACCTTCACGTGGCACCAGCAATGCCATCTCTGGGAGGTCCTCAGTCACTCTGTCCGAAGTTCCTTTGTTCAAACCTGCTGCCCCTCCGGGATGGAGGCATGTAGGGAGCTGGGACACTCAGGGCCCCCAAGGCCCCCTCTGAGGACACCCACTGCCCTCCTGACAGTGGACAGCACTTACCTAAGAATGCTGAATAGCTGTTTTTCCACAATAGATGTTGTGTGAGAACCACCCCTCTCCCCAGCAGTGAAAACGAAGGATCCCCAAACATCTTGCTTGAAGTCCTGAACAACATAGGGATTCAAGTCAGTATGTCTCAGCTGCTGGCCACCCCAAATGTTAAAAAAAAAAAAAAAAGGACCCACAAAGCCTTTTCCTTCAGACACTTTCCTAAAGAAATGACAAAACAAAGCCCAACCTATAGAACAAAACCACAAACAGAACTCCTGCTCCGGTTACTGTTCAGATCTCTGATGGGGGCTGGTCCTGGAATGACCCTCAGGAGGGAAGTTGCTCAAGCACACTCCACTACTGGCTGAAACCTCACACCTCCAGCTTCCCATTGAGGGGAGATGTTTCCACCCACAGGAGAAGGTAAATGGATTTCCAAAGATAGTGCCAGAACCGGATCCAAAACCCAGGTTTCCTGGAGACAATAGAGAGGTCTTGACAGAATGTCTGTGCCCTAACAAGGTCTCGAGGTTGGTGGAGTAGGGAGGAGGAGCGTATTATGTGGAAAAACAAGGGTGGAGGGGTTGAAATGAAAGGACCCAAGACAGAACTAGCAGCTCCTGCCTCTTGTGAACTCAAAGCCCAGTCCCATCAGGAGACAAGGTCCATAACAATTCTGTGTTACCCTGGGTGGGTGAAAGGTAAACCGGCTAAATCCTGTGTACCCTTAAAAACAAACAAACAAAAGAAATGCCTTTCTGAAAATGACACGTCTCCTCTTTATACCTATCCCAATGTCTGTACAATGTCTATTTTCTCATTGCCTTCCACCTCCACTTTCCATAGAAGAAACTCCCTTATAGAACACTGAGGCAGACAGGCTCTGGTCCTTCATGCCAGCTGCCCAGTGGTGCTCACCTTCACGTGGCACCAGCAATGCCATCTCTGGGAGGTCCTCAGTCACTCTGTCCGAAGTTCCTTTGTTCAAACCTGCTGCCCCTCCGGGATGGAGGCATGTAGGGAGCTGGGACACTCAGGGCCCCCAAGGCCCCCTCTGAGGACACCCACTGCCCTCCTGACAGTGGACAGCACTTACCTAAGAATGCTGAATAGCTGTTTTTCCACAATAGATGTTGTGTGAGAACCACCCCTCTCCCCAGCAGTGAAAACGAAGGATCCCCAAACATCTTGCTTGAAGTCCTGAACAACATAGGGATTCAAGTCAGTATGTCTCAGCTGCTGGCCACCCCAAATGTTAAAAAAAAAAAAAAAAGGACCCACAAAGCCTTTTCCTTCAGACACTTTCCTAAAGAAATGACAAAACAAAGCCCAACCTATAGAACAAAACCACAAACAGAACTCCTGCTCCGGTTACTGTTCAGATCTCTGATGGGGGCTGGTCCTGGAATGACCCTCAGGAGGGAAGTTGCTCAAGCACATGACATGCTTCATTGGTTTATGAAAGTGGGACAAACAAGAGGAAGCAAGTGCCTGGAGAAACAATGGGAAGTGGGAATGGTTTGTCTTCTGGAGATCATGAGAACAGGGAATACTGCAGGATGGCAGTACATGGTTTCCTTGACCTGGTCCTCTGCAAATACCCGGGATGACATCACAGCCCCTCCATGCCCTGTCCTGCCAAGGGAGCCCCTGAATTTCTTGTGGCTCCTTAATTCCAGGTGGCTCCAGTGAACCAGCAGGATGGGAACTGCCAGAATGTGGGGGCAAAGTGATCCCACACTGACCAGATTCTGTGTCATTTATCCACAGTTAAAGCAGAGAGAATCTAACGCTGAAATAGCATCAGTGGAGCCACCTGTTTCTTAATCTGTGTCATGAGTATAAATGGCAACACAGTGGAGCAGAGATGAGGGGTTCATGGTTATCTTAGTGAACAGGAGAGAAATGAAGGTGAGGGTTGTGAAAATAGGCCACTGGTTGAGTAATTATAGCATTTTTCTGTTGGTAAAACTGAGACTGTTGTCAGGGGATGAAGCTGTTGAATTGGGACTCACAGCTGACTCTCCTTTGCCTGCCTAGAAGAAGAGCCACTTCGGGGTGATAAACTCCTTGAACTGTGTCTAAGTAGCAGTGCTGTTTACTTGGAGGAAGGAAGCTGTCAGTTCTGTTTCTTCACAATGAGCTGACCACAATGTGCCTGATGGATCCAGAATGAGTGAAAGAGGGACCCATCAAGTGTAGGAAACAAGGTTTATCTCCAAATAAGATTTAGGAAGACAAAAGTCACCGGAAGACAGCCAGGCAGGTATTGTTTGCTTTGAAACGCCAAGCATGGAGTTGGTTTTTTTTGAGGGTTCCCTCTACATCCTGGGTGGGAGCAGGAGACAAAGACCTAAAATACTCATTCTATCATTCACCATTTTTAAGAAAAATACATTTTGCCCAACATCAATATTTTTTTATTATTTATTTTTATTGAAGTATGGCAATATTCGTAAAGAACCTGCCTTCCAATGCAGGAGACATAAGAGACATGGGTTCGATCCCTGGGTCAGAAAGATCTGCTGGAGGAGGGCATGGCAACTTACTCCAGTATTCTTGCCTGGAGAATCCCATGGACAGAGGAGCCTGGCGTGCTGCATTCCATAGTGTTGCAAAGAATCGGACAAGACTGAATCAACTGACCATGCATGCACACATAATTGCTTTACAATGCTGTGTGAGTTTCTACGGTACAGCAAAGTGAATCAGCTATATATATATATATATATTCTCTTTTCTGGATTTCCTTCCCATCTGGGTCACCACAGAGCAATGAGTAGAGGTCCCTGTGCTATACCATGGGTTCTCATTAGTTATCTATTTTATATGCACTGTCAATAGTGCATATGAGTCAATCCCAAATCTCCCACTCCAATATTTTAGATGATATTTTCTTTCTCCTTGTGCATGTGTGCTCAGTCTTGTCCGACTCTTTGTGACCCCATGGTCTGGTAGCCCACCAGGCTTTCCTGTCCGTGGAATTTTCCAGGCAAAAATATTGGAGTGGGTTGTCATTTCCTCTCCAAGGATCTTCCCAACCTAGGGACTGAATCCACATCTCTTGAATTGGCAGGCGGATTCTTTACTGAGCCACTTGGAAAGCCCCTTTCTTTCTCCTTGCCACAATATTATTCCTTCTTAACTGAGAGTCAGAACTTCATGACCAGAGGGTTATTGATGATCAGTCTGAAGAGAGCTCTTTTCCACCAAGCCATTCCACTTGAAATGCTTTGAATGTTGATAACTACTAAGGTGGGAAGAAGATGCTGAAAGTCTACCCTTTCTGTTTCTGAAAACAAATGTAAAGTGATGTCTATAGGCCCAGAGATAAAACAGAGAAAGCTCTCATGTGCCAAGTCAAAAAGTATGTGGACTTGAGATCTGGGAAAGTTACTTTAGAGCATTCTATGACACAAGCATATGCAATCTGAAAAATGAAGAGGTTGAACGCACTTGAGTCACTGGCAAGCACTGCCCAAAAAAGAAAAAAATCAGAATTCAAGAAAGATGCCAAAATGTCCTTTATTTGAAAATCACTGTTGCTGTGCAACATCAATATTTTTTATTATTTATTTTTATTGAAGTATGGCAATATTAAAGAACCTGCCTTCCAATGCAGGAGACATAAGAGACATGGGTTCGATCCTGGGTCAGAAAGATCTGCTGGAGGAGGGCATGGCAACTTACTCCAGTATTCTTGCCTGGAGAATCCCATGGACAGAGGAGCCTGGCGTGCTGCATTCCATAGTGTTGCAAAGAATCGGACAAGACTGAATCAACTGACCATGCATGCACACATAATTGCTTTACAATGCTGTGTGAGTTTCTACGGTACAGCAAAGTGAATCAGCTATATATATATATATATATTCTCTTTTCTGGATTTCCTTCCCATCTGGGTCACCACAGAGCAATGAGTAGAGGTCCCTGTGCTATACCATGGGTTCTCATTAGTTATCTATTTTATATGCACTGTCAATAGTGCATATGAGTCAATCCCAAATCTCCCACTCCAATATTTTAGATGATATTTTCTTTCTCCTTGTGCATGTGTGCTCAGTCTTGTCCGACTCTTTGTGACCCCATGGTCTGGTAGCCCACCAGGCTTTCCTGTCCGTGGAATTTTCCAGGCAAAAATATTGGAGTGGGTTGTCATTTCCTCTCCAAGGGGATCTTCCCAACCTAGGGACTGAATCCACATCTCTTGAATTGGCAGGCGGATTCTTTACTGAGCCACTTGGAAAGCCCCTTTCTTTCTCCTTGCCACAATATTATTCCTTCTTAACTGAGAGTCAGAACTTCATGACCAGAGGGTTATTGATGATCAGTCTGAAGAGAGCTCTTTTCCACCAAGCCATTCCACTTGAAATGCTTTGAATGTTGATAACTACTAAGGTGGGAAGAAGATGCTGAAAGTCTACCCTTTCTGTTTCTGAAAACAAATGTAAAGTGATGTCTATAGGCCCAGAGATAAAACAGAGAAAGCTCTCATGTGCCAAGTCAAAAAGTATGTGGACTTGAGATCTGGGAAAGTTACTTTAGAGCATTCTATGACACAAGCATATGCAATCTGAAAAATGAAGAGGTTGAACGCACTTGAGTCACTGGCAAGCACTGCCCAAAAAAGAAAAAAATCAGAATTCAAGAAAGATGCCAAAATGTCCTTTATTTGAAAATCACTGTTGCTGTGCAACACTCACCATGGTCCTCTCCTGAATTTTTCATCTTTCTAAGCACTAACTCCCCAACCCCCAGCTCATCCCTGGCCCCCGGCATCTACCAAAGTACCTTCTAACTCTGTAAATTTGACTATTCTAGGTACCTCATATAAGTGGAACAACATGGAAAATAGAGCCAGTATTTTATAGTAGCTATAAATGGAACATAACCTTCAAAATTGTGAATCACTATACTGTATACCTGTTACAAATAATACTGTACTTCAATAAAAAAAAATTTTAAAGAAGAAAAAGACTTTAACCAACTAGCCCACAAAGTTGATCTTACCCTCTCAAAAGAATTCAGTAGCTTCAAAGTTGCTGACAAAGTGACCAAGTATACCAGTTATAATGACTTACTCTACTCTCAGAAAATGGTCAGACTTCGATAATGCCATTTTTCTGAATACTGCAAACTGACCGACTCCCATTTCATCTTGCCAGTAAACAAGACAGATTGCTCCTTTTTTCAACAGACTTAAATATTCTGTCAGGAAATTTTGTTATGCCTTAGGTACATTTGGTTCAACTTTAAAAAAATAAAATAAACTCTTGCCCTCTTCCTATAAAGATGAAAATCTCACACCTTTCTGCTAAAATTCCAATATGCCTCTCTGTGGAGATTATGTCTTCAGGGTGGGATGTTCTTAAAGCTCTCACAGCAAATTTTGTAAAGTTTTATTTTGTGTGCTTTGTACTCTGAAAACAGTATTTGTTGTACTCTTTTCAAATAAGACATTTTGTGGCTTTTTCAAACAATTTCCAAACAGAATATTTATCCTACTATAAAGCAGCTCATTCCAAATGCTTTGAATGTTGATAACTACTAAGGTGGGAAGAAAAATGCTGAAAGTCTACCCTTTCTGTTTCTGAAAACAAATGTAAAGTGATGTCTATAGGCCCAGAGATAAAACAGAGAAAGCTCTCATGTGCCAAGTCAAAAAGTATGTGGACTTGAGATCTGGGAAAGTTACTTTAGAGCATTCTATGACACAAGCATATGCAATCTGAAAAATGAAGAGGTTGAACGCACTTGAGTCACTGGCAAGCACTGCCCAAAAAAGAAAAAAATCAGAATTCAAGAAAGATGCCAAAATGTCCTTTATTTGAAAATCACTGTTGCTGTGCAACACTCACCATGGTCCTCTCCTGAATTTTTCATCTTTCTAAGCACTAACTCCCCAACCCCCAGCTCATCCCTGGCCCCCGGCATCTACCAAAGTACCTTCTAACTCTGTAAATTTGACTATTCTAGGTACCTCATATAAGTGGAACAACATGGAAAATAGAGCCAGTATTTTATAGTAGCTATAAATGGAACATAACCTTCAAAAATTGTGAATCACTATACTGTATACCTGTTACAAATAATACTGTACTTCAATAAAAAAAAATTTTAAAGAAGAAAAAGACTTTAACCAACTAGCCCACAAAGTTGATCTTACCCTCTCAAAAGAATTCAGTAGCTTCAAAGTTGCTGACAAAGTGACCAAGTATACCAGTTATAATGACTTACTCTACTCTCAGAAAATGGTCAGACTTCGATAATGCCATTTTTCTGAATACTGCAAACTGACCGACTCCCATTTCATCTTGCCAGTAAACAAGACAGATTGCTCCTTTTTTCAACAGACTTAAATATTCTGTCAGGAAATTTTGTTATGCCTTAGGTACATTTGGTTCAACTTTAAAAAAATAAAATAAACTCTTGCCCTCTTCCTATAAAGATGAAAATCTCACACCTTTCTGCTAAAATTCCAATATGCCTCTCTGTGGAGATTATGTCTTCAGGGTGGGATGTTCTTAAAGCTCTCACAGCAAATTTTGTAAAGTTTTATTTTGTGTGCTTTGTACTCTGAAAACAGTATTTGTTGTACTCTTTTCAAATAAGACATTTTGTGTAAAAAATAAATGCTTTTTCAAACAATTTCCAAACAGAATATTCCTACATGACACCATTACCTACCCTACAACCCAGTTCAAGCTGGGGCATCTTCCTTGGATTGTTGCTTTTCGAAAGCCACACACACTTGGCAAGGATAACCTTTAAGGCTCTAAGTATAATTTTCTGTGTGTGCATGCTCAATCATGTCTAACTCTTTGCAATACCAATAGACTTCTGTCCGTGGAATTTTCCAGTCAAGAATGCTGGAATGGGTTGCCATTCCCTTCTCCAGGGTATCTTCCTGACTCTGGGTCTAACCCACATCTCTTGCATCTCCTGCATTGGCAGCTGGATTCTTTACCACTGAATTATCTGAGAAGCTCAGCCATACTTTTAACTATTCAAATTCATGGTGGGTTGCAAGGAAGCACAAATGATCGATTTTGGTTTTTTCTATGGGAAGGGGGTGTCTTATTCATGTATTTTAATCACACCACAGAGGTGTGATTTTGAGGTTCTTTGAATCCCAAAAAATTTAACGGAAATTTAATAACTCTTTTCAGTAGTTCAAAGAACCTCTTAGAAATAGTGGACCTGCATCTGAAGGAAAGACATGATGTAACAAAAACCATCCACCATGGTATTAAATAAATCACTTTGTTATTTCTTCTTGTCATTTGCTGTTTGCTCTCATTATGTCTTCTTCAACATTTTTGCTTTGAAAACTAAAAATGAGGAGATGAATCATAACTTCCTGCAAATAAACTTTAAAAGCATAAATGAGTTTTCAGCCACTTAGAGGTCTTTGAGCCAAGAATGGTCCTCCAGTTTCCGGGAACTTGGTTCTGCAGGACATGCTTTAGAGTTAATACCATAGAGGAGGTAAGAAAGAAAGGTGGTTCCCCAAGTCCTACCCCTGACTCAGGTTGTCGATTTAGATCACTTGGCTCTGGAGTTCCATGGGGAAAAAAAGGTGATGCTTATTTCATTGGACAGACAAAATTCTTTCAGAAATTGGAGCTAAGTGAGTCATCCGAAGAGTGCTTCTAGAGACTTCACTGGTGGTCCATTGGTTAAGATTTCACCTTCCCACGAAGGGAGTATGGGTTCAATCCCTGGTTGGGGATCCCACATGCATCATGGCTAAAAATGAAAACATAAAACAGAAGTAATTTGTAACAAGTTCAATAAAGGCTTTAAAAATAGTTCATATAAAAAAATTTTTTAAAAAAAGTGCTTCTAATGCAAAGTTAGGAAAACCTGTTGTGGGCCATTTAAGACTCTCTAATGGAGCTGGACTCAGACTAGCTCACTATCTTCATCTTAGCACATCTCCTACCAAGCTGGAACTGGGAGCCTGACATGTGCTCAAAGCTGGGGAAAGGGCTACCACCTGGTTGTGGATGCACAGAGGATGAAAAAGCAAGCATTGGTCTAAAAGCTGAAACACAGGAGCATCTGCATGCAGGCCAGTGTCGGCAGGAGTCAAGAGAGTGCCCGTGAGTTGAGACAGGTCAAGCTCCCTCCAGAACTCCAAATCTGCATCTTAAGGAACCGCGTGGAGTTGAGTAGAAACCTCAGAACCTTCCATGCTCCTGGAAATTGTTCCTTGAAAGGTGAAGGGAGGACCTTGGTGAAATTTTGCTCCGAGTCTGGGCGTTTTAGTCTAGAGACAAGCATCTGCATCTCAGTAGCTTCTGTCTTTGGGGCTCAAAAAACAAAATAGCACAGTCTCCTGAGTCTCCTCTTCACTCAAGACATATTATCAAGAGGAGGAAAAGACAGAAAAAGGTCAAGAGTTGAGGACTTTGTATATTTAGACATACTGGAAGTCAAAGCAAGTCAGTACCAATCTGGACAGAACTCAGAGACAGTCCATCCTGCTCACACAGGCCATGTATCAGGCACAGTTTAAGGAATAGTGAAGGAATGCCATCTGGAAATTCCAGCATATTTTAAGCATTTTTTTTTGAAGGAATGCCATAGAGGAGGTAAGAAAGAAAGGTGGTTCCCCAAGTCCTACCCCTGACTCAGGTTGTCGATTTAGATCACTTGGCTCTGGAGTTCCATGGGGAAAAAAAGGTGATGCTTATTTCATTGGACAGACAAAATTCTTTCAGAAATTGGAGCTAAGTGAGTCATCCGAAGAGTGCTTCTAGAGACTTCACTGGTGGTCCATTGGTTAAGATTTCACCTTCCCACGAAGGGAGTATGGGTTCAATCCCTGGTTGGGGATCCCACATGCATCATGGCTAAAAATGAAAACATAAAACAGAAGTAATTTGTAACAAGTTCAATAAAGGCTTTAAAAATAGTTCATATAAAAAAATTTTTTAAAAAAAGTGCTTCTAATGCAAAGTTAGGAAAACCTGTTGTGGGCCATTTAAGACTCTCTAATGGAGCTGGACTCAGACTAGCTCACTATCTTCATCTTAGCACATCTCCTACCAAGCTGGAACTGGGAGCCTGACATGTGCTCAAAGCTGGGGAAAGGGCTACCACCTGGTTGTGGATGCACAGAGGATGAAAAAGCAAGCATTGGTCTAAAAGCTGAAACACAGGAGCATCTGCATGCAGGCCAGTGTCGGCAGGAGTCAAGAGAGTGCCCGTGAGTTGAGACAGGTCAAGCTCCCTCCAGAACTCCAAATCTGCATCTTAAGGAACCGCGTGGAGTTGAGTAGAAACCTCAGAACCTTCCATGCTCCTGGAAATTGTTCCTTGAAAGGTGAAGGGAGGACCTTGGTGAAATTTTGCTCCGAGTCTGGGCGTTTTAGTCTAGAGACAAGCATCTGCATCTCAGTAGCTTCTGTCTTTGGGGCTCAAAAAACAAAATAGCACAGTCTCCTGAGTCTCCTCTTCACTCAAGACATATTATCAAGAGGAGGAAAAGACAGAAAAAGGTCAAGAGTTGAGGACTTTGTATATTTAGACATACTGGAAGTCAAAGCAAGTCAGTACCAATCTGGACAGAACTCAGAGACAGTCCATCCTGCTCACACAGGCCATGTATCAGGCACAGTTTAAGGGAATAGTGAAGGAATGCCATCTGGAAATTCCAGCATATTTTAAGCATTTAAAACATATATTTTATTCTTATAAACTTTTGCAAATTTTTTCTTTTGGGCCATTACTTCTTCCTGTGTCTGTTTCTCTTGCTGTATTTTTTGAGAAACACACACACACGGAGTACTGCTAGAACTATGTCCACCGACTTTGATTGAGGATGTGCTTTTTTGACAAAACAGATTAATACTGGTGCATCTCTTTGGGGATCTATTCCATGATTTTTCTCTTGAGGGTAGTGGCAGCTGTTAAATCCTGACATGCACAAGAATTGTACCCCGTTCTACAGATGGATCATTTCTTTCTTATCCCTTCTGTATACTGGCTTGCCCCCTTGGTTCTGAGCTGGGAATTCTGACTAAGGTAAATTCTATAATTTAATCCAATAAACAATAACATTTATGCTTTAGTTCCTTGTATGTATAAAGTTGTAGAGAAAGTATGATAGAGCAGAGAAAAACAAATCTCTGAGTTTAGACCCCTTGAATATGAATGTCAACTCCGATAGTATGAGTATGAGTATGTGACCTTGGGTGGCTTCCCTCTTCCCAAGGTGACTGCTGGGGAGCTAAGTCTGTCTGTGGCTTAGAGACAGTGGAATGAGAATGTGTGTTAGACACAGAGAACACTCGGAAAAAGGCCTGATGTGCAGCAACACTATAGAAGTGTTTGCTATTCTTTTTTTTCTGATACTTAATTTGCGTGTTTTTAAAATAGCAATGACCCACTCTAAAGACTTCAGTTTAACTTTGTAACTTCTTTTAATACCAGGTATGTCCAAATACAGGGCTTCCCAGATTGCTGAGTGGTAAGGAACCTGCCTGCCAATGCAAGAGACGCAGGACACTCAGGTTCAGTCCCTGGGTTGGGAAGATCCTCTGGAGGAGGAAATGGCTAAAGGCTCCAGTATTCTTGCCTGGAAAATCTCAGGGACAGAGGCATCTGCTGCCATACAGTCTGTGAGACCACAAAGAGCTGGACACGTCTAAGTGAGCACAGGTACAGTTTCCAAATATGGGCACCTTCTGAAGTTCTGGGGGCTAAGCCTACAGCGTATGAATGGGGGACACAATTTAGCCTGTAACAGTGACAAGCATTGTGTTGTAGAAAAATTGTCTTTCATTTTGCATTGGAATTCGTTGAATTGTTTAAGAGCATTTTCAAAAGCATGTTCAATTGGGTGTTAAGATAACATGATACCTCTTATTATTGTTCCTTTTTTAACATTTAAAATGTTTTGTTTGCTCTCTCTGGCTCTGATTTTGTCATTTTTATTTGATTTAATGATGGCAAGTTGCCAGGGAATTAACTATCTAGAAGCCTACTGATTCCATGGTTCTTTCAACCTTCTGCATGAATGTATGTGTGTACATGCACATGTATCCATGTACATATACATGTATGCATGCATGCACACACACACATACACATATACACAAAGCTTTTCCTAAGTTTCTGACTTTAGGATATGTTGCCTAAGAGTATGGGTGAACTGCTCAACCACAATAATATAATAACATGCAGGAAAATCTATAATAATTCCATAATTATTCCATCTGAGCCTCCAGGGAGCTTAATTTCAAATATAATCTATTAAAATACCTAATTCATATTTAAGTGTTCCCAATTATACTAATATTTTTAGATAATGTTATTTATTTTGGCTGTGCTGGATCTTCACTGCTGCATGGACTTTTCTCTAGTTGTGGAGAATGGGAGTACTGGTTGTCATGTTTCTTATTGCATGGCTTCCCTGGTGACTCAGACAGTGAAGAGTCTGCCCGCAATGCAGGAAACGAGGGTTCAGTTCTTGGATTGAGAAGATCCCCTGGAGAGGGCATGGGTACACACTCCAGTCTTCTTCCCTGGAGAATTCTATAGACACAGGAGTCTGGCTGACTACAATTCACACGGTTGCAAATAGCCGGACACGAATGAAAGATTAACACGTTCACACTTCCTCTTGCTGTGGAACATGGGCTCTAGAATGCACAGGCTTCAGTAATTGTGTCACATGGCACATTTGAGGTTCCTAGGCTCTTAGTTGTGACGCACAGGGGCTTAGTTGCTCCTTGGCGTGTGGGATCTTCCTGGATCAGGGATCAAACCCTTGTCTTCTGCACTGACAGGTGGATTATTTACCACTGGGCCACCAGGGAAGCCCCTATATCAAGATTTTTTTATGCTGTTATTTTCCAAATAGGATTCAGTCAAAGTCCAAGCATTTCATTCAATTCTTATAACTGCTAAAGCCCCCTCCCCTATACCTTACCAAATAGAACTCCTTAACCAGAGAAATTAGGGAACCCTTTCCCAGAGCCCTTTCTGTTGCCTTCATTTGCTCTTCACAATAGCTCAGAGGGATATCTGCTGAGGTTTCCAGTGCTTGAATTTCTATAAGTGAAACCTCCACTGTGAACAGTAACCTCTGGAGACCAGTCACCAGTGCTCTTTGTGCTGAAGTTTCCTGGGAGTTTCATATCCTTTCATGTTGTCAGTAAACCTGCTTTCTTTGTTTACTTGTTCTTTTAGACATCTTTACCTCTTCTTCCTTCTTTCCGCCCTTCTTGCCATCAAGTCTGATGCCAGTGTCTCAGAGACGAGAACTGAGCTCCTGTGATGTTGGCCTCTGCCTCCTGCTGTCACATGGGCTTCCAGCCTTCCAATAGGGCCGACGGGACAGGAGAGGAAGCTTTTAGTTTTACTTGTAGATTGCTCAAAGCTGGACGGTTAAGCTATCGGAGGCCTTTATCCACTTCTCTGTCATGTGGCCTGTACTTCCTTTTTCTCAGTATTATTGAAGTAGCGTTGGTTTGCTATGTTATATCCATTTCTTCTGTGCAGCAACATGACTCAGTTATACATACACATATATATTCTTTTTTAATGGTTTTTAATTGTAGTAAAAGTACATAATAGGAAACATAGTATTTTAATCGTATTTAATGATACAATTCAGAGGCACTAAGTACATTTGCATTGCTGTGCAGCTCTCCCCACGATCCATCTCCCAAATTTTTCAGCTTCCTAAACTGAAACTGCCCCCATTAAATGACAAGTTCCATTACCCATACCTACCCTACCCACCAGGCCCTGGCATCTACCAATGTACTTTCTGACTGTACAAATTTGACTATCCTGGGTAGCTTGTATAAATGAAATCCAATAGCATTTGTCTGCACTGACTGTATATTAAAATACATTTTTAAGGTTAACCATATATGTCCTACAAATACTAAGCTGTGTGTTCCCCAAACTCTTCTAAGCCGTTTTGAAAGCAAAGTTGGCATTTCCTCCTCTGAGTGAAAATCTGCAGGAACAACTGTATGAGGCTTCCCAGAGGAAAGGGTTTGGTTGGCCCCTTCCCAGAGGGTCACTGTGCTATCTATTGACAAGTTCCAAACCCTCATAAAAGCTGTCAGAGACGACCTAAGAGAAACACCCAGTAAGTATTATGGGTCCTGATTTACAGCCCTTTCTTCTTCCCATGATGAGGTCACTGTGCTTGAATTTCTATAAGTGAAACCTCCACTGTGAACAGTAACCTCTGGAGACCAGTCACCAGTGCTCTTTGTGCTGAAGTTTCCTGGGAGTTTCATATCCTTTCATGTTGTCAGTAAACCTGCTTTCTTTGTTTACTTGTTCTTTTAGACATCTTTACCTCTTCTTCCTTCTTTCCGCCCTTCTTGCCATCAAGTCTGATGCCAGTGTCTCAGAGACGAGAACTGAGCTCCTGTGATGTTGGCCTCTGCCTCCTGCTGTCACATGGGCTTCCAGCCTTCCAATAGGGCCGACGGGACAGGAGAGGAAGCTTTTAGTTTTACTTGTAGATTGCTCAAAGCTGGACGGTTAAGCTATCGGAGGCCTTTATCCACTTCTCTGTCATGTGGCCTGTACTTCCTTTTTCTCAGTATTATTGAAGTAGCGTTGGTTTGCTATGTTATATCCATTTCTTCTGTGCAGCAACATGACTCAGTTATACATACACATATATATTCTTTTTTAATGGTTTTTAATTGTAGTAAAAGTACATAATAGGAAACATAGTATTTTAATCGTATTTAATGATACAATTCAGAGGCACTAAGTACATTTGCATTGCTGTGCAGCTCTCCCCACGATCCATCTCCCAAATTTTTCAGCTTCCTAAACTGAAACTGCCCCCATTAAATGACAAGTTCCATTACCCATACCTACCCTACCCACCAGGCCCTGGCATCTACCAATGTACTTTCTGACTGTACAAATTTGACTATCCTGGGTAGCTTGTATAAATGAAATCCAATAGCATTTGTCTGCACTGACTGTATATTAAAATACATTTTTAAGGTTAACCATATATGTCCTACAAATACTAAGCTGTGTGTTCCCCAAACTCTTCTAAGCCGTTTTGAAAGCAAAGTTGGCATTTCCTCCTCTGAGTGAAAATCTGCAGGAACAACTGTATGAGGCTTCCCAGAGGAAAGGGTTTGGTTGGCCCCTTCCCAGAGGGTCACTGTGCTATCTATTGACAAGTTCCAAACCCTCATAAAAGCTGTCAGAGACGACCTAAGAGAAACACCCAGTAAGTATTATGGGTCCTGATTTTTACAGCTCCTATTAACTTTTCCCTTTGACTTTGCCCAGAGCTCCACACATAATTAAAACAAATAAATGGACTGACCTTATTTCTGCCTTGCCTACAAGTTTGCTGTGTCACCTCAAGAAAGTCACTTAACCTTTCTGATCCATAGTTTCTTCTTCTAGTAGAACCAAAAATTTAGTATGAATAGAGAAATCGCTAAAGAATAAAGCTCCATCATGATCATTGAGTTGATTTGTTTTTAAAACGAATTTGTAATCTTTAAAAAATAACTTCAAAAGTATACCTAACATTAGACACAATGTACAGTTACCTCTAAAAGAGAAAGTATTGAAAGACTGAATTTCCAAAACATAGTCACTCATCTAAACATATAAAACTTTCCTTAAAGGTCAAAGATCACATGAAACAAAGTAGGAGGAATTTGAAAGGGAAAAAATTTCTCTTCTAAATTTCCTGGAATCATCATTGTGTTGGTCAGAGTTAACGCTTTCATGTGAATCTTAGTCCCTTAAGTATATCAATAACACAAGCTCTGATACAAAAGTTTCTCTTGTCTTCAAACCGGAGCTCATTTTCTCAGCATAAATTTATATATTAATAGCTTTTGTCCAATATAAATATTACCAGCTAAAATATTTTCTTCCTGGGCCTCTAACATTGCAAACCTCTGTCTCAGCTGAGTATCCATTTGTCCTTCATTTTTCATAGCTTTTTGGCAAATGTTTCCCCATTGTTTTTTCTTTTTAGAGAAATATGAATACTTCACCTTAGTTCACAGAGTCCTGTCACTCTTTCTTCTGTGCTCTTCGAGTTGCTACAAGATTCATGGTTATGAACTATTTTAAAGGTGCCGCCATGCAGTGATTATATTCTGATCTTACCTCATCCCTATGGGCTTTTCCTCTCCCACTTCCCAACAGTAGTCCTTGTTTCTACTGTTTGGGAAAAGTTCAGAGAATCTAAACAGACTCTCGGAGTCTAAAAAGTTTAAAAATATGCACAGGGAGTATTTTCTAAATAGAGGACTTGAAATCCTGAATTCTAAATGCCTAGCTTACTTCCAGCTATTTTCCAAAGCAAAGAACTTATTTTATCTTGAAATTAAAGTTAACATAAATAACAATGTTTGGAGAAAACTTTCTGCAAACGTCTGAAAGCCAAAGGGACAGGCTGGGACCTTGCGGAGACCTGAAAGAGAATCAGGGGAAAGACGGTGATTTCCTGTCTTTGTAATGAGTTTACTAATTAAATCTTAATTGTAAACCAAGCTGAGCAAAATTTAAATGAAACTCTGCTGCCAGAAGCCAGGTTATGATGGTGGAATTGTTTATAAGGACAGGAAAGTGACTTTCTAAACATCAGATTCCTGTGCCTTAGCCAAGACCTGGAGAAAGTCCCCACGAGGGGAAGCACAGAAAGAGGCGGGATAAGAGACTTGAGCCTTAGAATAATTAAATGACTCAGAGGTGCCCAAGTGCCCTGAATTCAGTCTTTGCCCTGGGCCAGCATCTTTCTGTTTGGACGGGTAAGAAGCAACCTCATCTGCAATAACTAATGCATTTTCCCCTCATTTTACAGTCACTACAGCAGCAACCTAACAGTAATGGAAATGAAAATTCCTTTACTTCATAAACCCTGACTGTTCTATTGAAAAATAAGCCTTGCAAATACATAGAAGTCCAAGCATCTGAGAAACAGCGCCACCATACTAAGAGAGTGAAAAAGAAAGTTGATTTTGTTTTCTCTTGGTACAATGGGAGAAAGATAAAAGGCAGGCGGTAACGTAAGTAAAATCAAGAGTCTCATGGCTATGTACGTGACTTAACGTAATCTTTTATTGGAAGATTAAAAAGTGAATAATCCAAATGCTCCTGATGCTGGGAAAAATTGAAGGCAAAATGTGAAGGCATTGGCAGAAGACAGGGTGGTTAGATAGACTCACTGACTCAATGGACGTGAATCTGAGTAAACACCAGGGATAGTGAAAGGCAGGGAAGCTGGGCATGCTACAGTCGATGGGTTCCCAAACAGTTGAAGACAACTTAATGACTGAACAACAACAGCAACAAAGACTTCTTCTAATTGTTAAGTGTCATAATCTACATGCTTGGATCCTCACAGTAAATATAGGTGGCTAAAGGAAGTCGTAATTTCAGCAGGAATCATATTGAACACGAATCCTACAAGTCTCCACTCTTCATGGGGCTATTAAAAGGTTTAAGAGAAGGCACTGGGAGTGCAGAATTTATCAGTAGTGCTATTGCCATTTGACCTTTGAACCCAGAAGGAAAGAACTTTCTCTGGAAGGCTGTATAAAAAAAAAAGAAAAGAAAAGAAAAGTAAGAAAAACCTCTTCCATCTCTATTTCTTGAAGTCACTTTCTCAATGATCCCCAAAGAGAATTTTAAACTACTATTTATTTTCTCAGTAAACTTAAATTGTTCTTATGGCTCTTTTCCAAAACTCCCAATTGTTGATTCCTTTGTTTAATTTTTAATAGGAGCCAGAACCTACACATACATTTACATAATTAAACCTCATTTCATCGTCAAAATCTTTGGTGGCTATTTTGAACTCTGGTGCAGTCCATATTTCAGACTTATTCTTAGTGTTTGCCATCTTCCAAGTCATCAAAAGATAGAAACTGGTGCTGTGACCTTGAATGCCTCCAACAGAGTAGTCCAACTTGCTTCCATTGGTTTCTTGAGTATTGTTCAAGAGAGAAAGAGGATAAGCCATTTCAAGTTTAGTTATGGGGTCAGAACTTTAAAGAGAACATGAGCCTGAACAGTGAATAAATATTGAAGGCTAAGTTTAAAATAACTTTTCAAGCTTTGCTTTACAGAGATATCATAAATTACCCTCAATTAAAATAATAGTGGTAAAGACCATTTAAAATATTAAATAAACCGTTATTTTGTTTGGAAGTGGTTGGTGTGCTTTTTTATTTGTTCTTTAAAGTCTTTCCTCACTCTCTCCACCATTTCCACTTCTATGCCAAGAACAAAACTGATCTCCAGAAGTCTTTCTAGGAATCAGCCAATTCTAGGAACCCTTAAAACTGTTTCTTGTTGTTGTTCAGTTGTTAAGTCATATCTGACTCTTTGCAACTCCATGGACTGCAGCACGCCAAAGAAGCATCTAATCGATGGGTTCCCAAACAGTTGAAGACAACTTAATGACTGAACAACAACAGCAACAAAGACTTCTTCTAATTGTTAAGTGTCATAATCTACATGCTTGGATCCTCACAGTAAATATAGGTGGCTAAAGGAAGTCGTAATTTCAGCAGGAATCATATTGAACACGAATCCTACAAGTCTCCACTCTTCATGGGGCTATTAAAAGGTTTAAGAGAAGGCACTGGGAGTGCAGAATTTATCAGTAGTGCTATTGCCATTTGACCTTTGAACCCAGAAGGAAAGAACTTTCTCTGGAAGGCTGTATAAAAAAAAAAGAAAAGAAAAGAAAAGTAAGAAAAACCTCTTCCATCTCTATTTCTTGAAGTCACTTTCTCAATGATCCCCAAAGAGAATTTTAAACTACTATTTATTTTCTCAGTAAACTTAAATTGTTCTTATGGCTCTTTTCCAAAACTCCCAATTGTTGATTCCTTTGTTTAATTTTTAATAGGAGCCAGAACCTACACATACATTTACATAATTAAACCTCATTTCATCGTCAAAATCTTTGGTGGCTATTTTGAACTCTGGTGCAGTCCATATTTCAGACTTATTCTTAGTGTTTGCCATCTTCCAAGTCATCAAAAGATAGAAACTGGTGCTGTGACCTTGAATGCCTCCAACAGAGTAGTCCAACTTGCTTCCATTGGTTTCTTGAGTATTGTTCAAGAGAGAAAGAGGATAAGCCATTTCAAGTTTAGTTATGGGGTCAGAACTTTAAAGAGAACATGAGCCTGAACAGTGAATAAATATTGAAGGCTAAGTTTAAAATAACTTTTCAAGCTTTGCTTTACAGAGATATCATAAATTACCCTCAATTAAAATAATAGTGGTAAAGACCATTTAAAATATTAAATAAACCGTTATTTTGTTTGGAAGTGGTTGGTGTGCTTTTTTATTTGTTCTTTAAAGTCTTTCCTCACTCTCTCCACCATTTCCACTGCTATGCCAAGAACAAAACTGATCTCCAGAAGTCTTTCTAGGGAATCAGCCAATTCTAGGAACCCTTAAAACTGTTTCTTGTTGTTGTTCAGTTGTTAAGTCATATCTGACTCTTTGCAACTCCATGGACTGCAGCACGCCAGGTTTCCCTGTCCTTCACCATCTCCCAGAGTTTGCTCAAACTCATGTCCATTGAGTCAGTGATGCTATCTAACCATCTCATCATCTTCATCCCCTTCTCCTCCTGCCTTTGATTTTTCCCAGCATCAGGGTCTTTTCCAATGAGTGGGCTCTTCGCATAAGGTGACCAAAGTGTTGGAGCTTCAGCATCAGTCCTTCCAATGAATAATCAGGATTGATTTCCTTTAGGATTGATTGGTTTGATCCCCTTGTTTCCAAGGAACTCTCAAGAGTCTTCTCCAGCACCATAGATTGAATTCAAGCACTCAACCTTCTTTATGATCCAGCTTTGAGCTCTGATGACATTAAACTTAGAACCATGGATTCCTAAATTGTGACTGCTGGGAAAGACCTTAGTCTCCATCATTTTTAAAAAGATGGAAGAAGGATTTGACTGCAAGATGGTCCAGCTGCACCCAGAAGTACAGTGCCATCCAAAATCTAAACCTTGATCTCACTCCACCAAAACCCCAGATATTAGGCTTCTGCTAATTGTTTAGCTTTTGCTGGCTAAAGAGAACTTCACCAGACTTACTGGTGCTAGGACAGAAGTCAGGGCACCTGCTTTGTTTAAAATATATTTAGCATGGGACAAAATCCAATTTCTTAAGGAAGAAAGGTACTGTAATGTATTGAATTACCTACATATATAAACATATACAGTTTCCTTCACCTTTTCTTTAATTCAGAACTAAGTATTAAAAGAGCCTAAATATGATTGAGTTGAATGCCTTTGTTTTTCAGGTAAAAAAAATGAGATAAGGCAGAATAAATAGTTAGTCTATGGCAGAAACATTTTGGCACTGCCTGCATAATTCCTTAGTGTCTCCTCATTGGCTCAGTGGGTAAAGAATCCACCTGCAATTCAAGCGCAGATTCAATCTCAGGTCGAGAAGATCTCCTGGAGGAGGAAATGGCAGCTCACTCCGGTATCCTTGCCTGGGAAGTCCCATGGACAGAGGAGCCTGATGGGCTACAATCCAACGGGTCAGAGAGTCAGACGTGACTGAGGATGTAGGCAAGCATATACATGTTTTACTCCCCATGGTAGCAGGTGAATGGGGATGGTATTACAAAATCTGACATCAAGCTTTGGGGGTACTTTTTTAAAACTATAGTTGATATAATGCTGTGTTAGTTTCAGACGTACATCAAAATGATTTGGCATGTATACATATATCAATTTGGAAGTAGCCATGGCTGGGTCTGCTTTTCCAATGAGTGGGCTCTTCGCATAAGGTGACCAAAGTGTTGGAGCTTCAGCATCAGTCCTTCCAATGAATAATCAGGATTGATTTCCTTTAGGATTGATTGGTTTGATCCCCTTGTTTCCAAGGAACTCTCAAGAGTCTTCTCCAGCACCATAGATTGAATTCAAGCACTCAACCTTCTTTATGATCCAGCTTTGAGCTCTGATGACATTAAACTTAGAACCATGGATTCCTAAATTGTGACTGCTGGGAAAGACCTTAGTCTCCATCATTTTTAAAAAGATGGAAGAAGGATTTGACTGCAAGATGGTCCAGCTGCACCCAGAAGTACAGTGCCATCCAAAATCTAAACCTTGATCTCACTCCACCAAAACCCCAGATATTAGGCTTCTGCTAATTGTTTAGCTTTTGCTGGCTAAAGAGAACTTCACCAGACTTACTGGTGCTAGGACAGAAGTCAGGGCACCTGCTTTGTTTAAAATATATTTAGCATGGGACAAAATCCAATTTCTTAAGGAAGAAAGGTACTGTAATGTATTGAATTACCTACATATATAAACATATACAGTTTCCTTCACCTTTTCTTTAATTCAGAACTAAGTATTAAAAGAGCCTAAATATGATTGAGTTGAATGCCTTTGTTTTTCAGGTAAAAAAAATGAGATAAGGCAGAATAAATAGTTAGTCTATGGCAGAAACATTTTGGCACTGCCTGCATAATTCCTTAGTGTCTCCTCATTGGCTCAGTGGGTAAAGAATCCACCTGCAATTCAAGCGCAGATTCAATCTCAGGTCGAGAAGATCTCCTGGAGGAGGAAATGGCAGCTCACTCCGGTATCCTTGCCTGGGAAGTCCCATGGACAGAGGAGCCTGATGGGCTACAATCCAACGGGTCAGAGAGTCAGACGTGACTGAGGATGTAGGCAAGCATATACATGTTTTACTCCCCATGGTAGCAGGTGAATGGGGATGGTATTACAAAATCTGACATCAAGCTTTGGGGGTACTTTTTTAAAACTATAGTTGATATAATGCTGTGTTAGTTTCAGACGTACATCAAAATGATTCAGTGGCATGTATACATATATCAATTTGGAAGTAGCCATGGCTGGGTCTGCTTTTCCCCTTAGAGTCACCATTTATTGAGCACTTCCTGTGCACCAGAATACTAAATGTATTTTCTCAGTTAATCCTCACAGCTTCTTAGGAGGTGAGTCAGTTATCTTTATCACTGTTTTACAGACATAGAAACGATGGCTTCTTAGAGACTCATCACTAGTCCTTGGGACTGGCTCCGAATCATGTGATGTGCTGACTTGCTGCTCTCCTTGGTGGTCCCTGATCCAGTGGAGGAATGAAGCAGAAGAATGGTTTGCCTCTGCCCCTCCCTTACCCCCCATAGAGGACTCAAGTTGGTCACTGCTAAAGAAGTGAGATCCTCCTAACGTGATGTTTGACTCACATTGAAAGTTAGTCTATGAACTATTGTTAAAAAGCATTCTCCAGAGAATGGACTTGACTTAGCAATCAAGTAGAAACTTCTGTGATGGTGGAAGACTCCTGTGAACCCAAGGGAGGGAACTGACTAGAGGGGTCACCTCACTGAACACCCTAAGCCATGCAGGCCACACTCACCCGCAGAACTAAGACCCCATAGCCTTGCAAAGATCACCAAGGCCCCATAGCCTGCTACCAACCCCAGTGCTGCTTTTTACCCACCATGAGAACCTTCCTTTTAATAGGCTCATAATGATTAATATGAAGTATGTTGCCTCTGACCACAATGGTTTATATTTAGGCTAGAAGACCAGTTATAAAGGATAATATAGAAGGTATTCTGGGGTTCTCAGGAGCTTCCCAGGTGGTGCAGTGGTAAAAAATCTGCCTGCTAATGTGGGATATGTGGGTTCAATTCTTGGGTCAGGAAGACCCCCTGGAGAGGGAAATGGCAACCTACTCTAGGATTCTTGCCTGGGAGAACCCATGGACAGAGGAGCCCTGCAGGCTACAGTCCATGGGGTTGCAAAGAGTCAGACACAACTGAGCACACATGCACGCACGTGCACACACACACACACACACTGGGATCCTCAAAATCAGAAATTCTGTCATTGTATTAACAAATACACAGGCAATGGGAAAAAATGCTGAATTTCCACGTGGCATTGTTCTAATTTTCTGGTACTTGCCTTATGATAATAGATTTTGAGTTAAAGAATCTAGATCACTTTATGTGTTTGTCCGGGTCTGGAGCACTGTTATGCTTATCAATTTAAACACATTTGTTAGCAGAAAGATGGTCACCAGGGGTGGGGAGGAAGGGAAATGGGAAGATGTTGGTCAATGGTACTGAGTTGCAGTTATGTTGGATGAATATCTGGTAGGTAGTGTACAGCACAGCGACTACAGTTAATAGTATTGTATTGAATACCAGAAGTCTCCTAGGAGTGCATTGCAGATGCTCCATACAATAATGATAATAATAATGACAATAAAACTATATGAGGAAATGTGTTAATTAATTTGACTGTAGTCATCCTTTCAGTATGTAAGCGGCAGAGATAAATTAGAAATATGGGATTACCAGACACATACCACTATACATAAAATAGATAAACAACAATGACTTACTGAAAAGCACAGGGAAATATATTCAGTATCTTGTAATATCCTATAATGGATAATAATCTGAACTACATATATATATACATGAATCACTTTGCTTTACACCTGTAACTAATACAATATTATAAATCTACACTTTAATAAAAATATGCAGCACACAAAAAGAAACAATAAAAACTATGAGGAGATGGTATGTTCATTAACTTGACTATAGTCATGATTTTACTCTGTAAGTGTACATCCAACTGTCATGCTTTCACCTTAAATTATACAAGTTTATTAACAAAATAAATAATAAAAAATAAACACACCTGTTCATTAGCAATTTCTATGTTCTGTATTCTATAACTTCGTTTTTCAGTGGATAATCATAAGAAAATTTTCAAATAACAAAGAATGTATTATGTGATCAGCAATGGTTGGTTCTTTTCCATCCCTGGTGAAAACGCAATAAAAAATGATTGAAAAATCACGTTCTCAACATATGGAATTCTCTCCAGTGGTGTTTATTAACAAGCCAGGATGATGTTCCCTGGTAAAAACTGAGGGCCTCATACCAGACATCAGAGGCTCTTCAAATTCCTAAGATGCTGAGGCCATTAACTTCACCTGGTAACTTCCCCCATCACAAATCCTTCACTTCAGCCACACTTTCTGTTTTCTCAGAGACCATCCAAAACAGGGTTTCTGATTCTCTGGTCAGCTCTTTGCATCCAGGAAGGACTAATCTCCAAGGTCATCTCCTCCAGAAGTCTTCTGTCATTCCCCAACCATAGCGCCCCTAACGAACATACCTCCTTCTCACACCAATAGCACCTTGGTTATATCACTATGTCAATGTAAAATTACTGGCCTTTGATTAATGGTGAGAAAGTTTTATTTGCTGTGTTAAGCTGTGAATGACTTGTGAGCCCTACACGCTGAACCTTGGTATCTTTGGCAACCAACCACATCCTTGACCCACAACAGATACTCCGTATTTGCCAAGTGATAATAATAATGACAATAAAACTATATGAGGAAATGTGTTAATTAATTTGACTGTAGTCATCCTTTCAGTATGTAAGCGGCAGAGATAAATTAGAAATATGGGATTACCAGACACATACCACTATACATAAAATAGATAAACAACAATGACTTACTGAAAAGCACAGGGAAATATATTCAGTATCTTGTAATATCCTATAATGGATAATAATCTGAACTACATATATATATACATGAATCACTTTGCTTTACACCTGTAACTAATACAATATTATAAATCTACACTTTAATAAAAATATGCAGCACACAAAAAGAAACAATAAAAACTATGAGGAGATGGTATGTTCATTAACTTGACTATAGTCATGATTTTACTCTGTAAGTGTACATCCAACTGTCATGCTTTCACCTTAAATTATACAAGTTTATTAACAAAATAAATAAAAGAAAAAATAAACACACCTGTTCATTAGCAATTTCTATGTTCTGTATTCTATAACTTCGTTTTTCAGTGGATAATCATAAGAAAATTTTCAAATAACAAAGAATGTATTATGTGATCAGCAATGGTTGGTTCTTTTCCATCCCTGGTGAAACGCATAATAAAAATGATTGAAAAATCACGTTCTCAACATATGGAATTCTCTCCAGTGGTGTTTATTAACAAGCCAGGATGATGTTCCCTGGTAAAAACTGAGGGCCTCATACCAGACATCAGAGGCTCTTCAAATTCCTAAGATGCTGAGGCCATTAACTTCACCTGGTAACTTCCCCCATCACAAATCCTTCACTTCAGCCACACTTTCTGTTTTCTCAGAGACCATCCAAAACAGGGTTTCTGATTCTCTGGTCAGCTCTTTGCATCCAGGAAGGACTAATCTCCAAGGTCATCTCCTCCAGAAGTCTTCTGTCATTCCCCAACCATAGCGCCCCTAACGAACATACCTCCTTCTCACACCAATAGCACCTTGGTTATATCACTATGTCAATGTAAAATTACTGGCCTTTGATTAATGGTGAGAAAGTTTTATTTGCTGTGTTAAGCTGTGAATGACTTGTGAGCCCTACACGCTGAACCTTGGTATCTTTGGCAACCAACCACATCCTTGACCCACAACAGATACTCCGTATTTGCCAAGTGAAATAAATCCACTCCAGTCTCATCCCCAACCCTTAGCTCATGAATGTGGGCAGATCGAAGGAATGGTGTTTTTCCAACTGAAAAGAGATAAGACTTAATTTTCCCTTCGAGGGTTAAAGGGGAAAGGTCTGATCAGTTTAAACTGAGGAGAAAGTGTTCAAGGGTACAGCAGGAAAGCAGGTGAAGTATCCCAGAGGAACCCCACCCTCTGGTCTTTCCAAACCACATCAGAACAGGTTCTGAACCCCATGGCGAAATGGCTGGGTCGGGTGGGGTCTGGGCCAGGGAGCTGAGTGCAAGGTGCACGCACCGCCCCCAGCGCCAGGCTGCAGAAAGTACCAGATCCGGGCGTGAATCATGCCTTCTCTGCCGCTGGAATGGGCTCTGTCCTCTCACCCAGTTTTTTTGGCTTCTCATGAAACCCAGGTCTCTGACAAAGTGCAAAAGTGCTAGTGCAGTTTGCGGCCACAAATAAGAAACTGCAAAGGAAAAAAAAAAAATGAAAAATGGAACAGACCTGGGAAAGTGGGACTCGTAAATCTTGTGGCCAGAACTTAACCACATGTTAATCTATCTGTTTCTAGGGCAGTGGAACCTGAATTTTATAGAACTATAGACAACTGCCATTATAAGTCATGCTGACAACAAGACTAACGTTTTTAAAACTTTGCTCTGAATCCATCCTCCATTTTAACATTAAAAATGGATCTAGTTTCAGATTGCAATAGATCAACTGGTAATGTTATCTTCTAAAGCAGTAGATACCAGGACTTCCCTGGCTGTCCAGTGGTTAAGACCCTGCCTTCAATGCAAGGGGTGTGGGTTCCATCCCTGGTGGGCCAGCTAAGATCCCACAAGTCTCTGGCCAAAACCAAAACATAAACCAGAAGCAATTGTATTACATTCAATAAAGACTTTAAAATGGTTCCCTATTCATAAACACAAAATCTGTAAAAATGAAAAAAATTGTAATTATTAATAAGTTTCTTTTATATGGTGAAATTTTTGCTGTGTTAAGCTGTGAATGACTTGTGAGCCCTACACGCTGAACCTTGGTATCTTTGGCAACCAACCACATCCTTGACCCACAACAGATACTCCGTATTTGCCAAGTGAAATAAATCCACTCCAGTCTCATCCCCAACCCTTAGCTCATGAATGTGGGCAGATCGAAGGAATGGTGTTTTTCCAACTGAAAAGAGATAAGACTTAATTTTCCTTCGAGGGTTAAAGGGGAAAGGTCTGATCAGTTTAAACTGAGGAGAAAGTGTTCAAGGGTACAGCAGGAAAGCAGGTGAAGTATCCCAGAGGAACCCCACCCTCTGGTCTTTCCAAACCACATCAGAACAGGTTCTGAACCCCATGGCGAAATGGCTGGGTCGGGTGGGGTCTGGGCCAGGGAGCTGAGTGCAAGGTGCACGCACCGCCCCAGCGCCAGGCTGCAGAAAGTACCAGATCCGGGCGTGAATCATGCCTTCTCTGCCGCTGGAATGGGCTCTGTCCTCTCACCCAGTTTTTTTGGCTTCTCATGAAACCCAGGTCTCTGACAAAGTGCAAAAGTGCTAGTGCAGTTTGCGGCCACAAATAAGAAACTGCAAAGGAAAAAAAAAAAATGAAAAATGGAACAGACCTGGGAAAGTGGGACTCGTAAATCTTGTGGCCAGAACTTAACCACATGTTAATCTATCTGTTTCTAGGGCAGTGGAACCTGAATTTTATAGAACTATAGACAACTGCCATTATAAGTCATGCTGACAACAAGACTAACGTTTTTAAAACTTTGCTCTGAATCCATCCTCCATTTTAACATTAAAAATGGATCTAGTTTCAGATTGCAATAGATCAACTGGTAATGTTATCTTCTAAAGCAGTAGATACCAGGACTTCCCTGGCTGTCCAGTGGTTAAGACCCTGCCTTCAATGCAAGGGGTGTGGGTTCCATCCCTGGTGGGCCAGCTAAGATCCCACAAGTCTCTGGCCAAAAAACCAAAACATAAACCAGAAGCAATTGTATTACATTCAATAAAGACTTTAAAAATGGTCCACATCAAAAAAATCTTAAAAGAAAAGTTTTAATGTGTAACAGTAAACAACAAAACTCTGTAAAAAATGAAATAAAATTTAAAAGGTTTTAAAATTTTAAAAAAATAAATAAAGTAGTAGGCACCAAAGGATCTTCAATGAGATGAGCCTGGACAGTGAACAAATACTGAAATCTCAGTTTAAAATAAGTTTTCAAATTTTGCTTTATATAGATATCATTAATTATCCATCTACAATTAAAATTACAGTGGTAAAGGATGTCTAACATTAAATCAAATAAATTAATGTTTTTAAAACTTTAACACGTTATTAAATAAATGTCTATGGTTGATGGATTAGCTGTTTTGAGGGATGTTTAAGTGGGAAAGGACATAGGTAAACCTATGGTTGATTCATGTTGATGTTTGGTAGAAATCAATAAAACACTATAAAGCAATTATCCTTCAATTAAAAATAAATAACTTTTTTATAAAGACTTTTTTTAATGTGGGCCATTGTTAAAGTCTTTGTCGACTTTATTACAATATTGCTTCTGTTCTATGTTTTGGGGTTTTAACTTCAAGGCATGTGGGATCTTAGCTTTCTGACCAGGGATCAAACCCTCATCCCCTGCATTGAAAGGTAAAATCTCAACCACTGGACTGCCAGGGGAAATTCCCTCTACTATGCTTTTAAAACTTAAGTACAGAAATCACAACTTCCTAGAACTAAATTTATTTCCTTTTCTTCCCCAGTGGGGGGAAAAAAATCTAAGGGTAGTAATAAAAGAAATATTGCTTCCTCTTGCTTATGAGACTAATTTTGATTTTTCCTAAATAAGTAGTTTATTTAAATAAATTCACTCCAGTAAGCACAATTAAATAATGCTTCTTTTTCTTGCTAAGTTCTCAGACAAAATCTGTTTGGGAACATTCCCGGATCTAGTTCAGATTGCAATAGATCAACTGGTAATGTTATCTTCTAAAGCAGTAGATACCAGGACTTCCCTGGCTGTCCAGTGGTTAAGACCCTGCCTTCAATGCAAGGGGTGTGGGTTCCATCCCTGGTGGGCCAGCTAAGATCCCACAAGTCTCTGGCCAAAAAACCAAAACATAAACCAGAAGCAATTGTATTACATTCAATAAAGACTTTAAAAATGGTCCACATCAAAAAAATCTTAAAAGAAAAGTTTTAATGTGTAACAGTAAACAACAAAACTCTGTAAAAAATGAAATAAAATTTAAAAGGTTTTAAAATTTTAAAAAAATAAATAAAGTAGTAGGCACCAAAGGATCTTCAATGAGATGAGCCTGGACAGTGAACAAATACTGAAATCTCAGTTTAAAATAAGTTTTCAAATTTTGCTTTATATAGATATCATTAATTATCCATCTACAATTAAAATTACAGTGGTAAAGGATGTCTAACATTAAATCAAATAAATTAATGTTTTTAAAACTTTAACACGTTATTAAATAAATGTCTATGGTTGATGGATTAGCTGTTTTGAGGGATGTTTAAGTGGGAAAGGACATAGGTAAACCTATGGTTGATTCATGTTGATGTTTGGTAGAAATCAATAAAACACTATAAAGCAATTATCCTTCAATTAAAAATAAATAACTTTTTTATAAAGACTTTTTTTAATGTGGGCCATTGTTAAAGTCTTTGTCGACTTTATTACAATATTGCTTCTGTTCTATGTTTTGGGGTTTTAACTTCAAGGCATGTGGGATCTTAGCTTTCTGACCAGGGATCAAACCCTCATCCCCTGCATTGAAAGGTAAAATCTCAACCACTGGACTGCCAGGGAAGTTCCCTCTACTATGCTTTTTAAAACTTAAGTACAGAAATCACAACTTCCTAGAACTAAATTTATTTCCTTTTCTTCCCCAGTGGGGGGAAAAAAATCTAAGGGTAGTAATAAAAGAAATATTGCTTCCTCTTGCTTATGAGACTAATTTTGATTTTTCCTAAATAAGTAGTTTATTTAAATAAATTCACTCCAGTAAGCACAATTAAATAATGCTTCTTTTTTCTTCTCTGCCCCTGATAGTTCTCAGACAAAATCTGTTTGGGAACTTTAGGTTCCCTAGAAATGCTCCTGTTTCACAAGTGTGTCACCAGTTTACTGGAGACTATGAGAGAAGATTTTTGATTGACAGTGTATATCAAAGTAGTTCCTATAGTTTCAAGAATAAAGGCATAGAATACAGAATAAAACTAGCCTACATACCCATAAACAATTTTTTTCTTTTTTTAAAATTCATGGCTTATTAAAACTGAAAAAGTACAATTAACCAAGTAACACGCCTTGTAACTCCAGAAGGCAGAAGTAGAAACAATAGATGAATACAAATTTGGAATCTCCATCAGTAAGGATTTTAAATAGCCTGGTACCCAAAGGGTGGAGAACGACTAACTTCTGCTTGGACTTGGGCTGCTGAAGACAGAGTCCCCAGATTGACTGAGAAGAGAGGGCAGGAGTCAGGTGACTTCTACAGTATTTCCTTCCAATGCTAATTTTGTTGTTTTTCAGTTGCTAAGTTGTGTCTCTTTGCGATCCCAGGGACTGCAGCATGCCAGGCTTCCCTGTCCTTCACTATCCCTGAAGTTTGCTTAAAGTCATGTCCTTTGAGTCAGGGATGCTATCTGACCATCTTATCTTCTGCCTTTTTGTCTTCACACTTTCTCAGTACCAATGCTAATAGCCCTCCTAATTTCAGCAACCATTTGCTCATCTGAGTGTCCCTTCTTTCCCCCATAGCCCAGCTTCATGAATGTACAATGGAGATCCCCATAGCCACCATTTTTACACTTGCTCCTTTCCCTTACCCCACAACAGCCTGACTTCCACCCTCCCTCCACTGCTGCACTGAAACTGCTGTCTCTAAGGTCCCAAACGACCTCCTAATTGCCAGAGCTGATGAACACTCTTGACACGTAACCACATCCTCCTCCGTGAAACTCTTCTACTATGCTTTTAAAACTTAAGTACAGAAATCACAACTTCCTAGAACTAAATTTATTTCCTTTTCTTCCCCAGTGGGGGGAAAAAAATCTAAGGGTAGTAATAAAAGAAATATTGCTTCCTCTTGCTTATGAGACTAATTTTGATTTTTCCTAAATAAGTAGTTTATTTAAATAAATTCACTCCAGTAAGCACAATTAAATAATGCTTCTTTTTTCTTCTCTGCCCCTGATAGTTCTCAGACAAAATCTGTTTGGGAACTTTAGGTTCCCTAGAAATGCTCCTGTTTCACAAGTGTGTCACCAGTTTACTGGAGACTATGAGAGAAGATTTTTGATTGACAGTGTATATCAAAGTAGTTCCTATAGTTTCAAGAATAAAGGCATAGAATACAGAATAAAACTAGCCTACATACCCATAAACAATTTTTTTCTTTTTTTAAAATTCATGGCTTATTAAAACTGAAAAAGTACAATTAACCAAGTAACACGCCTTGTAACTCCAGAAGGCAGAAGTAGAAACAATAGATGAATACAAATTTGGAATCTCCATCAGTAAGGATTTTAAATAGCCTGGTACCCAAAGGGTGGAGAACGACTAACTTCTGCTTGGACTTGGGCTGCTGAAGACAGAGTCCCCAGATTGACTGAGAAGAGAGGGCAGGAGTCAGGTGACTTCTACAGTATTTCCTTCCAATGCTAATTTTGTTGTTTTTCAGTTGCTAAGTTGTGTCTCTTTGCGATCCCAGGGACTGCAGCATGCCAGGCTTCCCTGTCCTTCACTATCCCTGAAGTTTGCTTAAAGTCATGTCCTTTGAGTCAGGGATGCTATCTGACCATCTTATCTTCTGCCTTTTTGTCTTCACACTTTCTCAGTACCAATGCTAATAGCCCTCCTAATTTCAGCAACCATTTGCTCATCTGAGTGTCCCTTCTTTCCCCCATAGCCCAGCTTCATGAATGTACAATGGAGATCCCCATAGCCACCATTTTTACACTTGCTCCTTTCCCCTTACCCCACAACAGCCTGACTTCCACCCTCCCTCCACTGCTGCACTGAAACTGCTGTCTCTAAGGTCCCAAACGACCTCCTAATTGCCAGAGCTGATGAACACTCTTGACACGTAACCACATCCTCCTCCGTGAAACTCTTCCTTCTGTTGGCCTCTCCCTCTGGTCACTGTTTCTCACACTGTCCCTCTCATTTGTTTGGAAAGCACACTACTAGTCTTTTACCATGTGCAGGCAATGGTGCCAAATAGAGATGGAAAGGTGAGTAAGACATCCTCTCCAACCCGAAAGGAATTATAGAGCTGGTGACTGTTATTAATAGAGAACTCATTAAATTTCTGGCACAGTTCTGGGTATTCTGATTCCAGAGTGTGTATACACTTTCTTGTGTTGTGTCTCTTCCTCAGGATTCCCTTCATATCATTTTCTTCTCTCTTTACTCTTCTTTGACTAGTTCATTAGCACTCAACATTTACACCTGGGTTAAGCTAGCTAGTATGAAACATAAGACTTAAATCTACAGAACTATTTAAGACTCATTTTATGTAGTTTTAAATATATATATATATCTATATGCACACACACACACACACACATATATATATATACACACAGAGATATACTTTAAAGGAACAAGACCCCAGCGGTTTAGCCAGTGTGTTAAGCCTGATATCTATTTTCTTTTTCTATCCAAGGATAACTGGGAAAATGAAGTGCAGTTTCTTGCCTACATTCTGAGAATAGAATTTTGTATAACTGAATATCAGAGTTGAAAGTATAAGAATAAAATGAGGCGGTTCCTTTCATCACTCTAATGGCAGAAAGTGAAGAGGAACTAAAGAGCCTCTTGATGAGAGTAAAAGAGGAGAGTGAAAAAACTGGCTTAAAACTCAGCATGCAAAAAACTAACATCATGGTATCCAGTCCCATCATGTCATGGCAACTAAATTGGGGAAAAGTGGAAGCAATGACAGACTTTATTTTGGGGGGCTCCAAAATCACTACCGATGTGATTGGAGCAACCATTTGCTCATCTGAGTGTCCCTTCTTTCCCCATACCCAGCCTGAATGTACAATGGAGATCCCCATAGCCACCATTTCCTTGCTCCTTTCCTTACCCCACAACAGCCTGACTTCCACCCTCCCTCCACTGCT
Organism: Tragulus kanchil; assembly: GCA_022376925.1. NCBI lineage: Eukaryota > Metazoa > Chordata > Mammalia > Artiodactyla > Tragulidae > Tragulus > Tragulus kanchil. Next base: position 72,168,805 of record JAIOJX010000031.1, read on the forward strand.
GCACTGAAACTGCTGTCTCTAAGGTCCCAAACGACCTCCTAATTGCCAGAGCTGATGAACACTCTTGACACGTAACCACATCCTCCTCCGTGAAACTCTTCCTTCTGTTGGCCTCTCCCTCTGGTCACTGTTTCTCACACTGTCCCTCTCATTTGTTTGGAAAGCACACTACTAGTCTTTTACCATGTGCAGGCAATGGTGCCAAATAGAGATGGAAAGGTGAGTAAGACATCCTCTCCAACCCGAAAGGAATTATAGAGCTGGTGACTGTTATTAATAGAGAACTCATTAAATTTCTGGCACAGTTCTGGGTATTCTGATTCCAGAGTGTGTATACACTTTCTTGTGTTGTGTCTCTTCCTCAGGATTCCCTTCATATCATTTTTCTTCTCTCTTTACTCTTCTTTGACTAGTTCATTAGCACTCAACATTTACACCTGGGTTAAGCTAGCTAGTATGAAACATAAGACTTAAATCTACAGAACTATTTAAGACTCATTTTATGTAGTTTTAAATATATATATATATCTATATGCACACACACACACACACACATATATATATATACACACAGAGATATACTTTAAAGGAACAAGACCCCAGCGGTTTAGCCAGTGTGTTAAGCCTGATATCTATTTTCTTTTTCTATCCAAGGATAACTGGGAAAATGAAGTGCAGTTTCTTGCCTACATTCTGAGAATAGAATTTTGTATAACTGAATATCAGAGTTGAAAGTATAAGAATAAAATGAGGCGGTTCCTTTCATCACTCTAATGGCAGAAAGTGAAGAGGAACTAAAGAGCCTCTTGATGAGAGTAAAAGAGGAGAGTGAAAAAACTGGCTTAAAACTCAGCATGCAAAAAACTAACATCATGGTATCCAGTCCCATCATGTCATGGCAACTAAATTGGGGAAAAGTGGAAGCAATGACAGACTTTATTTTGGGGGGCTCCAAAATCACTACAGATGTGATTGGAGCAATGAAATTCTGCTCCTTGGAAGGAAAGCTATGAGAAATTGAGACAATGTATTACAAAACAGAGACATCACTTTGCCAACAAGCATCCATATAGTCAAAGCTACGGTTTTTCCAGCAGTCATGTACAAATGTGAGAGCTGGACCATAACAAAGGCTGAGTGCCAAAGAATTTTTGTGTTCTAATTGTGGTGCAGGCTGGAGAAGACTCTTGAGAGTCCCTTGCATAGCAAGAAGATCAAAGTAGACAATCCTAAAGAAAATCAACCCTGAATATTCATTGGAAGGACTGATGCTGAAGCTGAAGCTCCAACGCTTTCATCACCTTATGCGAAGAGCCAACTCATTGGAAAAGATCCTGATGCTGGGAACAAATGAAGGTAAACGGAGAAGGGGGCAGCAGAGGATGAGATAATTAGATAGCATCACTGACTCAGTGAACATGAATCTAAGCAAACTCCAGGAGATCATGAAGGACAGGGTAGCCTGGCATGCTGCAATCCATGGGGTCGCAAAGAGAGGGACATGACTTCGCTAGTAAACAACAAAAAGAACACCTTTCATCACTATTTTTATCAAATTTTGAGTAAGAGAATGAGCAACTAAACCAGGGGAACAATCCAAGGATCGAGGATTCTCTGGGTAAAACCAGACTGTCCCTAGCAAGACTTCCCGCTTCAGGCAAGATTTTTGTGCTCTTCCAGGCTCCTTCCCGCACTCCCTTCCTTGCACAATATCATTCTGCTGGGAGGGAGAAATTCCTTTCTGACTCCTGCTTGAGTGATCAACCCAAGCCCCAAAGCCTAAGATTACCTATAATTACCCCTCATCTTTATCTCAGTTTACCAAGACAGACTCGTTGTCAACAATGATTCAGCGATTTTTTTCCTCCTCTTGAAATATTACATACCCTGGTTAACCCCATAGCAGAAGTCTATGCTGAGAATGTAGACTTAATTTAACTATAGAATATTTTTCTTTAGACCTCATTTTTACTCTGTACTCTATCGTGAGGGAGACTCACAGCTTGTCTCGAGAGAAACACACTTGCTGTAAGAAAGTGGTTAAAAAAAGAAAATATCAATAAACAAGCATCATAAATATCATAAAATAAATGTATGTTTGCCAAAGAGGAGAGGGAGGGTAGGGAGGGATAAGTAAGGAGTTTGGAATTACAAGGTACATACAACTATATATGAAATAGATAAATAACAAGGGCCTATTGTATAGCATGGGCTTCCATGATGGCTCAGTGGTAAAGAATCCACCTGCTAATGTGGGAGACTGGAGCTTGATCCCTGGGTGGGGAAGATCCATTGGAAAAGGAAATGGCAACCCACTCCAATATTCTTGTGCAGAGAGGCCTGGTGGGCTACAGTCCATAGAGTCACAAAAGAGATTGACATGACTTACTGGCTAAACTACAGGAACAACTGTATAGCACAGGGAATTATAGTCAATATATTATAATAATCTATAATGGAAAGGAATCTGAAAAGGAATATACACAAATAACTTCACTGTACCACCTGAAGCTAACACAGCATTATAAATAAGCTATATTTCAACTTTTAAGAAAGAAAATATTGGTAATTAAAGATATACAATAATTATGTCTTGAGCTTTGTAAATGGTTTCTTTTTTTTAACATTTATTTTATGTATTTATCTTTTTGGGGGGTGGGGTGGAATGGGGAGTGAGAGGGAACGGGTGGGCCACTTCTATTGGTCTTCCATTTCTCTATTTTCATCCAACTTTGTTCTTTGGCTCCTGTGGGCCTCCCATTGCAGTGACCTCTGTCGTCGCAGAGCACCGCCTTTGGGCACATGCGCCCCAGAGCTCTGGCTCGGTAATTGGACACATCGGTCCAGCCGCTCCACGGCACATGGGATCTTCCCAGGCCAGGGATCAAACCAGCGTCCCTTGCACTGTAAGGCAGTGTCCTTACCCACTGGACCACCAGGGGAAGCCCTGAAAATGGTTTCTTGATGACAATAATTTCAACCAGACTAAAATGTGAAGTTGGCCTGCCCCTAAAAGCTGTCATGTCAGTGCATGGGTGCTTATATGTGGTGTATATATGGTTGTGTGTTTATGTGTGCGTATGTGTTTGAGTGTAGTGTGAGGGATCCGGAAAGAGGGAATTCATTACACAAATCAGCACTTGGCAAGGTCTAAAAAGGAGGTCTAGGTCAACCTCAAGGCAGATCTGCAAGTGATGGCCTAAATCAAATAAACAAATTCAACTTGCTTTTATCAACACTACTTCAGATCTTTAAAGCAGTCATAGAAAGGCTGGTTCTCATAAATATGTAGTATATTAGTCTCCTTCTCTGAGTTCTTGGTGGGATGAGGTAGTCCAGATAAGGAATTTATCTAAATCATTTGAACAGTGCAGAGAAATTATTTAAAATCAGTTTAGGATAGAAATCCTCCAACAATACCTATTAAATAAAGCATACTCCAGAGTGCCAGAAAAAAAATTAATGAACTATTACAAGAAAATGTACTCTGTTCAGTGGCTTTTCTATCTTTCTTCTCTCCACCCAGATGATAGGTTCTATGGGACCTCACTTTAGATTGGAGGTTGTCATAGACCTCCATTGACTGGGCCACAGTTGTGAGTGGCCAAACTTTGCAAATAAGTTTTATTAGAACACAGCCACAGCAGTTCACTCACAGACTTATTGTCAACAGCACTTCCATGCTACCACAGCCAAGAGGAGTATTTCAAGGGCCCCAGTGGACTGCATAGCTGAAAATATTTTCTATTTGAAGTTTGCAGAGCTTTTGGTTGTTACTTTCTGCTGTGAGGGCCTTTTCAAGAGCTCTCTCCCTGTTAAAAATCAAGAACCACCTTTTTTATCTTTATTGTCTTTTTAAATCAGAGTATAGTTGCTTTGCAACGTTGTGTTAACTTCTGCTGTACAGAAAAGTGTGCCAGCTATTTGTACATGTATATCCCCTTCTTCTTGGACTCCTTCTCCCCCATCTACATATATACAATGGAATATTACTCAACTAGAAAAGGAATGATATTGGATCATTTGTAGAGATGTGGATGAATCTAGAGTCTGTCTTACAGAGTGAAGGAAGTCCGAAAGAAAAAAACAAATATTGTATGTTAACATGTATATATTGAATCTAGAAAAACAGCACAGAAGAACCACACTTTTTATGCTTAATAAAAGTAGACGGAGTAAGAACTCCAGTGATTTTATTTCAAGTGTTCTGTGAAGGTTTCTGCAATCTCTCAGGTGAATTTTTACACAAGACTTTCTTCCAGTAGTAGCTTGAGGAAAATCAGGATGAGATCTTGGATAGGAGAGGCTTATCTGTGTTTGTTTGTGCCAGTGAGTAGATGCGAATGAAAAAGACATCAGACGCCCGGCTGCTCTAAAATAACAGAGGCTAGTGAAGGTTTAAATGTTAGTCGAGGAGGAGATCCATCTAGTGAAAAATTACTTTGGTGGAAGGAACAGGTGATTTGCTTAAATGGCTCTGCAAGACTGATTTTTTACAGCAGAAGTAATTACCAGCAAAAAAGGAAAACTATCCCCATCTAGACTACCCTGCAAGAATTCGAGCGAATTTATTTATGGAGAATTGGTTTCACTGTTCAGTGGCTTTTCTATCTTTCTTCTCTCCACCCAGATGATAGGTTCTATGGGACCTCACTTTAGATTGGAGGTTGTCATAGACCTCCATTGACTGGGCCACAGTTGTGAGTGGCCAAACTTTGCAAATAAGTTTTATTAGAACACAGCCACAGCAGTTCACTCACAGACTTATTGTCAACAGCACTTCCATGCTACCACAGCCAAGAGGAGTATTTCAAGGGCCCCAGTGGACTGCATAGCTGAAAATATTTTCTATTTGAAGTTTGCAGAGCTTTTGGTTGTTACTTTCTGCTGTGAGGGCCTTTTCAAGAGCTCTCTCCCTGTTAAAAATCAAGAACCACCTTTTTTATCTTTATTGTCTTTTTAAATCAGAGTATAGTTGCTTTGCAACGTTGTGTTAACTTCTGCTGTACAGAAAAGTGTGCCAGCTATTTGTACATGTATATCCCCTTCTTCTTGGACTCCTTCTCCCCCATCTACATATATACAATGGAATATTACTCAACTAGAAAAAGGAATGATATTGGATCATTTGTAGAGATGTGGATGAATCTAGAGTCTGTCTTACAGAGTGAAGGAAGTCCGAAAGAAAAAAACAAATATTGTATGTTAACATGTATATATTGAATCTAGAAAAACAGCACAGAAGAACCACACTTTTTATGCTTAATAAAAGTAGACGGAGTAAGAACTCCAGTGATTTTATTTCAAGTGTTCTGTGAAGGTTTCTGCAATCTCTCAGGTGAATTTTTACACAAGACTTTCTTCCAGTAGTAGCTTGAGGAAAATCAGGATGAGATCTTGGATAGGAGAGGCTTATCTGTGTTTGTTTGTGCCAGTGAGTAGATGCGAATGAAAAAGACATCAGACGCCCGGCTGCTCTAAAATAACAGAGGCTAGTGAAGGTTTAAATGTTAGTCGAGGAGGAGATCCATCTAGTGAAAAATTACTTTGGTGGAAGGAACAGGTGATTTGCTTAAATGGCTCTGCAAGACTGATTTTTTACAGCAGAAGTAATTACCAGCAAAAAAGGAAAACTATCCCCATCTAGACTACCCTGCAAGAATTCGAGCGAATTTATTTATGGAGAATTGGTTCAACACATTTGCACATACACCGTCCTTCACACAGAAGGAGCTCTCCTCGCCTAAGGCAGACAGCAAGAGTAAGGCCTCTCTGTTCTCCTAAAAGTTCTTATACAAACACAGACTCATTTGTGGTTCACTGAGTGTGAAACAATTACTCCCACAAACAGAGCAACAGAAAGCAAAAATAGACCAGTGTGTATTTTTCAGTTTGTGGTCTCCTCTGTGTTTAAATACAAAGAGAGAGTTAACAAAATGAATGACTACATTACACCTGAAGAAGATGGGGAAGCAGATAACTTTCTTAAGTGTTTCTCTTTGACAGCCATTACAACACAAGTACCTCGAAATATAACTCAGTCTATTTTCAGGACACTTGTATTATCATTTGAATGAGAACCATTAGCTTCAGGGCCCCAGAGGAAGTCAACTTCTACCCTGGAGAAATGCGGATGGTTTCTGTGTCTACAGTGTTTCATCTCTGAGGCTCCCCAGTGGATAAATCATGAGAATAACTTGACTTTGAACATTTCTCAAATCACCAAAGAGCTGCTATTACAACATGTGGAAGAAGATTGCTGTTATGTTTACTGCTGCTTAAAACTTTGTAGCTTGGGATGCCAAAGAGGAAAAAAGAAGCTTATCTATTCAGCTATTCTGGATTCTAGAGTAATTTGCCATTCTTATTGCTGTGTATCAAGAAAGTGCAAATTCAAAAGCTGTCATTTATTTCACTAATGGAATTAAAAATGAATGTGGTCCAGAGCAGTAATCAATGCCTTGCTCGTTGTGATGGATTATGGTTCAGCTAAATAGTATGACCTTTAATTACCTGAAAAAATGCAATTTTCCAATGTCTTTGCTGTTTTCTCTGTGATTTCCCACACAAATACGACCTGTCATGTGCTATTTTTATTTAGCTTAAATAAATTTAGTGCTTATAAAAGGTGTCGGATTAACAGCCCCAGAGTGAAATTCTGTATCCCTTTAGTCCTTTATTATTAAACACTTTTAGAGCACTTGTTTTTTTTTTTGAGTTACGAAAAACCCTAGCAAAGAATTCGAGCGAATTTATTTATGGAGAATTGGTTCAACACATTTGCACATACACCGTCCTTCACACAGAAGGAGCTCTCCTCGCCTAAGGCAGACAGCAAGAGTAAGGCCTCTCTGTTCTCCTAAAAGTTCTTATACAAACACAGACTCATTTGTGGTTCACTGAGTGTGAAACAATTACTCCCACAAACAGAGCAACAGAAAGCAAAAATAGACCAGTGTGTATTTTTCAGTTTGTGGTCTCCTCTGTGTTTAAATACAAAGAGAGAGTTAACAAAATGAATGACTACATTACACCTGAAGAAGATGGGGAAGCAGATAACTTTCTTAAGTGTTTCTCTTTGACAGCCATTACAACACAAGTACCTCGAAATATAACTCAGTCTATTTTCAGGACACTTGTATTATCATTTGAATGAGAACCATTAGCTTCAGGGCCCCAGAGGAAGTCAACTTCTACCCTGGAGAAATGCGGATGGTTTCTGTGTCTACAGTGTTTCATCTCTGAGGCTCCCCAGTGGATAAATCATGAGAATAACTTGACTTTGAACATTTCTCAAATCACCAAAGAGCTGCTATTACAACATGTGGAAGAAGATTGCTGTTATGTTTACTGCTGCTTAAAACTTTGTAGCTTGGGATGCCAAAGAGGAAAAAAGAAGCTTATCTATTCAGCTATTCTGGATTCTAGAGTAATTTGCCATTCTTATTGCTGTGTATCAAGAAAGTGCAAATTCAAAAGCTGTCATTTATTTCACTAATGGAATTAAAAATGAATGTGGTCCAGAGCAGTAATCAATGCCTTGCTCGTTGTGATGGATTATGGTTCAGCTAAATAGTATGACCTTTAATTACCTGAAAAAATGCAATTTTCCAATGTCTTTGCTGTTTTCTCTGTGATTTCCCACACAAATACGACCTGTCATGTGCTATTTTTATTTAGCTTAAATAAATTTAGTGCTTATAAAAGGTGTCGGATTAACAGCCCCAGAGTGAAATTCTGTATCCCTTTAGTCCTTTATTATTAAACACTTTTAGAGCACTTTGTTCTTTTCTTTTTTTTTTGAGTTCCACTCAGTTCACTGGGTTGTTTTTAATAATATCCTTTTATAGTGGGTAACATCATTATTCTTATTTTTTTAATAAGAATCCTAAAACTTCAAAAGTGAAGGATGGGACCTGGGTCATAAAAAGAGTTCATGATTCGTTTGTTTTAGCGCTTAAATTTGCATGTCATTCCCTATCACATGCTGTTGCCCCTGGGGAAAGGTAGCTGATAAGTGTTTGTACAGAACTTAGGCAGTAATATTCAGTTACAGATTCCCACAGAAATCAGTCAGCTTATACTCAGCAAAGGGTAAGGGAAGGACTTTCCTAGTGGTCCAGTCGTTAAGACTTCATTATTCCAGCTGCAGAGGGGGCGAATTCAATCCATGTTCAGAGAACAAAGATCACACATGCTGCACAAAGTGGTTAAAAAAAAAAAAAAAGTAAGAGAAACTAATGTTCAACATTTGATGAAAACCAAAATTACAAATGTGAGTTACTCAAAAATGTCTACCAGAGACTAAAAATAAGAAAGAAGCCAAAATAGTTTTTTTAATGATGATTGGGCTACTTTATAGGGGAAAAAAAAGTTGATTTTAAAATACATACATACAAAAAAATACAAAAAAAAGAAAAATAATACATACATACAACAACAACAAAAATACATACATATAAAGAGGAAGAACATTAGACTCCTGCATCCAAGTATACTTTTATTTCAGCGAAGGAAAAACAAACTTTTTCCCTCTGGAGCTGTCTCCAAACCTAGATATCTCTAACTCAACAATATCTTCTATCATAAAAATGAGGTTTTAAATTTTTTATCTCAATAATTTGTAGGTTCAGCATCACTAGGCTCAGCTGTTGAGTGTTGACTTTTCAACACAAGGTGAAATTTTCAAGATTTCATCTACAAAATTCCAATCGTAGAACTGAGCATTTTCTGAATCACTAACAGATGAAAAAGAAAGTGAAGGCAGAGCAGAAAAGTCTTTCTTTATTTTAATTTGCGAGCTTCTTGAAACGTATTAAAAACTTTTAAGCCCCAGAGTGAAATTCTGTATCCCTTTAGTCCTTTATTATTAAACACTTTTAGAGCACTTTGTTCTTTTCTTTTTTTTTTGAGTTCCACTCAGTTCACTGGGTTGTTTTTAATAATATCCTTTTATAGTGGGTAACATCATTATTCTTATTTTTTTAATAAGAATCCTAAAACTTCAAAAGTGAAGGATGGGACCTGGGTCATAAAAAGAGTTCATGATTCGTTTGTTTTAGCGCTTAAATTTGCATGTCATTCCCTATCACATGCTGTTGCCCCTGGGGAAAGGTAGCTGATAAGTGTTTGTACAGAACTTAGGCAGTAATATTCAGTTACAGATTCCCACAGAAATCAGTCAGCTTATACTCAGCAAAGGGTAAGGGAAGGACTTTCCTAGTGGTCCAGTCGTTAAGACTTCATTATTCCAGCTGCAGAGGGGGCGAATTCAATCCATGTTCAGAGAACAAAGATCACACATGCTGCACAAAGTGGTTAAAAAAAAAAAAAAAGTAAGAGAAACTAATGTTCAACATTTGATGAAAACCAAAATTACAAATGTGAGTTACTCAAAAATGTCTACCAGAGACTAAAAATAAGAAAGAAGCCAAAATAGTTTTTTTAATGATGATTGGGCTACTTTATAGGGGAAAAAAAAGTTGATTTTAAAATACATACATACAAAAAAATACAAAAAAAAGAAAAATAATACATACATACAACAACAACAAAAATACATACATATAAAGAGGAAGAACATTAGACTCCTGCATCCAAGTATACTTTTATTTCAGCGAAGGAAAAACAAACTTTTTCCCTCTGGAGCTGTCTCCAAACCTAGATATCTCTAACTCAACAATATCTTCTATCATAAAAATGAGGTTTTAAATTTTTTATCTCAATAATTTGTAGGTTCAGCATCACTAGGCTCAGCTGTTGAGTGTTGACTTTTCAACACAAGGTGAAATTTTCAAGATTTCATCTACAAAAATTCCCGCAATCGTAGAACTGAGCATTTTCTGAATCACTAACAGATGAAAAAGAAAGTGAAGGCAGAGCAGAAAAAGTCTTTCTTTATTTTAATTTGCATTTGCTATTAAAGTCTTCGTGAAGTAAAAATAAGTCTTCACACTTGTTAACTATTTTCGTAATTTTAAAATGCGTATCATTCACGCAATTATCTCTTAAGAGCTTACTGTCTTCCAAATCAATTCATACATGGAATATTATATATTAGGACTTCCTACATTTAACTGGGGCTTACCTGGTGGCTCAGGCAGTAAAAAAAATATGCCTCCAATGCAGGAGACCCAGGTTTGATCCCTGGGTCAGGAAGAGCTCCTGGAGAAGGGAATGGCTACTTCTTGCCTGGGGAATCCCATGGACAGAGGAGCCTGGCGGGTAGACAGACATGGGGTAGACAGACATGACAGACCAACTAACACACACACACATATTTGACTATGGCATTGATTATAAACATCTTTACAGTGTGTTCTTCAGCCACTAATTTTGTTTATCTAAAAAGACAGTGGTCATTAGAATGTTACTTATTTTGATGTCATGTAGTCAAAACTATCTTTTCCAAAGCAGATGTCTCCATAATACTGAAGTGTGGAAATCTCTCTCCCATTTCAGATTTCCATAATTAGCCACGAGTGCCTTCTTCTTGAATTTTCAAGGGAAGACTCATGGAAAGCTCCAGAAACAAATCCTAGATCTGTCATTTGACCTAACACAGACTTCATGCTTTCAGTGTCTGGGTGAAACACAGAAAAAGACACTTTCAATTACCATTGATCTTTAATAATTAAAAACTACTCAGACATCACCACTGAAACTAATATAATGTTATATATCAATTATACATCAACTAAAAAAGAAAAAAACTCAGACACAACACACACAGACTCATGTTTAAAGGGCTCAGCGAGATAAATGCACTGGTGTCTCATCGCTAGGGTGCACCATTCTGCTTTTTCACTCACTCTGGAAGATTACCTTGGAGAAAGGTGCTCTACTTGATCGAAAAGAATTCTCTCAAATGATTTTCTAAATTTAAATTTAGAATCCCTCAAGTAAAACTAAATTCCATGAAACTGATCCCCTGACCTATAATTTTCAAATAGGGGTCTCCCCAGGGGAGAGATCATCACACCCTTTCAACCCCATACTCTGACTCAGGAACTTCTTGGGTGGCCTTCTTCCTACATTCCCCTTGCCCTGGAGGAACCTGAGGGCTTCAACCCTGTCTCTTATTTGGTCTCCAAAGTCATCTTTTCATCCTGACTCATTCCCTAGTTCTGCTGTCGGAGGTTTCTCACTTGCTGAGTTACTTCATGTTCCCAAGGAGCTACATGAAGACTGTCTCAGCACAACCCTTCTGAAATGCCTCCTCCTTTGTCTATGACCTCACCAGCCCCCCAAAGAAAAGCAGAAGCAAGTCCCATCAGAATTTAGCTGAAGGTCCTCCAAGGAAAGTGAGGAATGAAGAAGATGGTGGATTCACAGAAGAAGGTTTCCTTCCCCTTGGAGAGACTCAACACAGAACAACTCATGAGCGGGATTGAATATGAAGGGTGCCCTAACACTTCTATAAATCCCTTACTGACTTTCCAAATATGAGACATATTTTGCCCTTCACACCTGGGCAAATACTGGCAACGTCAGATTACCATTTTCCTCTGAGCTGAAATGTGCTATTTTCTAGAGAAATCTACTGGAAGTGGAAGCTTCTAGTGTAAGCTGAGAGGAACATTTTACACAGATTTGAAAGACGGTCCAGCTATTAGAGTCACTAGAAGCCAAATCAAGGGAACTGTTCACCCATTGGTAGAATGGAGGGAATTCATCAGAAAAGCCCATGGAGGGCACACATACACACTTAAAGTTTGAATAAAAGATTGTTAGACAGGAAAAAAGTTAGAATAGGAAGAAAGGAATGAGGGGAAAAGGGAGTAAAGGAAGGATGGTAGAAAGGATGAAAAGGAGGGGAAAGGGAATGTGGGAGAGAAGGATGGAGGGAAGGAAAGAAGCAACAAACAAAGAAGCAATGATGGATGAAAGGATGAAGGGAGAGAATATTTTGCAAGTGATTTGTTTCCAGCTGAGTAGAAACTGACCCTAGATTTGTAAATCTGATTTTCCTCCTTTAAAGATATACCTATGTGGAGAACCCACATATATTATTTACAGGGTCCTTTGTTTTATCAACATATTTCCCACAAATGACAAAATCTAGATCTAACCTATGACTTACATTTGTTAGCTATATAATTTTTAAAAGAAAAAATTAATTGATTTCTATTAATCTTTCAAAATATTCTCCTTTCAATAATCATAATAGAAACAAAAGTGGTCCCACTGTCCCTGCAAGCCAATGGTCTGTGCTTCCTTTATGATCTGCCACTTAAATTAATTAAATATTAGGTACCTGGGCATTGGAGCACTGGTAAGGAGAGCATCTCATTCTGAGGCTGGCTCTGCTGATGCCATTTCTCAGTAACTACATCAGGAAGGGCCTTCAAGAAGACAACACATCAAATACCTTGCCAGAAAAGGTTTCCTCTTCATCCATTTATTTCTAGCAATGCAGCTGGGAAATCAAATGACTTGGTAAGTAGACTGTTTGACCGAAACTGAGCGGGATTGAATATGAAGGGTGCCCTAACACTTCTATAAATCCCTTACTGACTTTCCAAATATGAGACATATTTTGCCCTTCACACCTGGGCAAATACTGGCAACGTCAGATTACCATTTTCCTCTGAGCTGAAATGTGCTATTTTCTAGAGAAATCTACTGGAAGTGGAAGCTTCTAGTGTAAGCTGAGAGGAACATTTTACACAGATTTGAAAGACGGTCCAGCTATTAGAGTCACTAGAAGCCAAATCAAGGGAACTGTTCACCCATTGGTAGAATGGAGGGAATTCATCAGAAAAGCCCATGGAGGGCACACATACACACTTAAAGTTTGAATAAAAGATTGTTAGACAGGAAAAAAGTTAGAATAGGAAGAAAGGAATGAGGGGAAAAGGGAGTAAAGGAAGGATGGTAGAAAGGATGAAAAGGAGGGGAAAGGGAATGTGGGAGAGAAGGATGGAGGGAAGGAAAGAAGCAACAAACAAAGAAGCAATGATGGATGAAAGGATGAAGGGAGAGAATATTTTGCAAGTGATTTGTTTCCAGCTGAGTAGAAACTGACCCTAGATTTGTAAATCTGATTTTCCTCCTTTAAAGATATACCTATGTGGAGAACCCACATATATTATTTACAGGGTCCTTTGTTTTATCAACATATTTCCCACAAATGACAAAATCTAGATCTAACCTATGACTTACATTTGTTAGCTATATAATTTTTAAAAAGAAAAAAATTAATTGGTTTCTATTAATCTTTCAAAATATTCTCCTTTCAATAATCATAATAGAAACAAAAGTGGTCCCACTGTCCCTGCAAGCCAATGGTCTGTGCTTCCTTTATGATCTGCCACTTAAATTAATTAAATATTAGGTACCTGGGCATTGGAGCACTGGTAAGGAGAGCATCTCATTCTGAGGCTGGCTCTGCTGATGCCATTTCTCAGTAACTACATCAGGAAGGGCCTTCAAGAAGACAACACATCAAATACCTTGCCAGAAAAGGTTTCCTCTTCATCCATTTATTTCTAGCAATGCAGCTGGGAAATCAAATGACTTGGTAAGTAGACTGTTTGACCGTAAGGCAGGAACGAAATAAATAAATAAAAGCACTGGAGAGGCTGTTCTATTAAGATTCCACAGTATTACTTAAGGGAACAGTTAAAATGTAGACCACTTCTGGTCTTCTGAGATTGGGTATAGTTCTGCCCTGGACATACCATTTCGGGGCTTCCTTGGTGGCTCAGTGGTAAAGAACCCTCCTGCCAATACAGGAGTCATGCGTTCAATCCCTGGGTCAAGAAGGACCCCTGAAAAAGGAAATGGCAGCTCACTCCAGTATTCTTTCCCAGGAAATTTCATGGACAGAGGAGCCTGGAGGACTACAATCCATGGGGTCGCAAAAGAGTTGGACACGACTTAATGACTAAGGCATACCACTTAGTACTATTTTTCAAGATGTGGAAGAAAGTCCCAATTATGTTATTTTGATCTTCACACAAAATGTTGTTTTGAATTTCAGCAGATATGACTCTAGTTTTGGGATTGAACAAAACTCCATTTTATTTCCCCACTTAATAGAGGGGAATAGAAGCAGGTTAATTATCTTGACATTGTATTTTACAGTGGGGTTCAGTACAGGGTATGGTTCAAAGTGTAATATCTCAAGAGTCACCTGAACAGAGCAGTTTATGAGCTTTTGATGTCAAATGAACACTCCTAAGAAATCCATATTCATAAAATCAAAAAAACACACCAGTAGTTTTGACTCCCAAAAATTATCATGACGATGATAGTAATATTATCATTTTCACTTTGATATGATAAAATTGTTTGCTAGTTTCTAGCAGGAGAAAGAAGAGAATGAATGCCAGATTATGAGAACTGCCTCCTATTTATCTCTTCATATTATTCAGTATTGATTTCAACTTTTAAAGTTGAAATTTTTAAGGTGGAACAGGTATTTATAAGGTGGAACAGGCATTGTTGGCATTAAAATTTCCCTTTTCCCTTAATTTCTGGGTGACTTAGCTAGATAGTAGAATTATCAGAAGTAGTTCAATTTGAAAATTTACAAATATATAGACGGTGTTTGTCTGTGAATTAATGGTAGGCTGGCCTTTAGGAATGGCGTGGGTATAAACTTCTATCTTAAAAGTTTAACAGTTTGTGTTAGAAAAATGTCTCTTGATAGTTTGATGATTTTTTAGTGTAAGCATACTTAAGCAAAGGTATCTTTAAATTATTAAAGAATAATTCAAGAAACATTGAGTACCATTGTGTATTCTAATCGTTATCCATCTAGGTGCACCCTAAATCTATCTAGAGTGTTTCTAAAATTTTCAAGCATATAGTGCTTATCAGGAACCCAATATAAATCATATGTACCTGCAGTTGGGTTTCTAATTTTACAGATCAAGAAACGATGGGGTCAAGGGACTGGCTGAAGGTCAAAGATGAGTCTGTGGCAAAATATGGATCAAAGAGTTTATCCAGAGATCCAGACCTGGAGCATTGTGTCAGTTCCTAATGAGGCTTCGTGGCTCACAAACTTTAAAAAGATTCTTTTCTTATATAATAATAGTCATTCTGAAGTGAGAAGATGGACTCAGAAATCCTACCTCATATTATTATTATGAACCAATTAAGCTGTTAATTGGGTTAAGTGATATTGTGGGGAATAGTGTAATTTTCTTCAGTGCGACCTAGCTCATTATAAATGGATGGTTCCAGAACACCTTAAGTATCTTCTCACTCACACAAACTCATTATTGTGAAAATGGTCTTGATGATTTAAAACAGCTGGCCTGGCTCCCCCATCCTCCCCACCAGCTTCTCAGATTAGTCACCACATTCTCAAGTGAAGAAGATGCCAGCTACTGCTCTTGCTGGAAAGCCAGAGACCACAGCCAACCTCATGTGGGAGCAGTCCTTGAGTTCTCTGCCTCGCACATCATTAAGCAAATTGTCAGCTACATTTTAATTACAGCACTTTTATGACTGCTGGTGTTGTAAGAGACACAGTGGCACACCTTGTTTTTTCTCCAAGCTCGGCTGTGTTTGTAGTGCTGGCAGTTGGGGCCAAAGCATTTTTCATCTTCCACAAACTGAGCTAATTTATGTGGGAACCTAGACCCTCTCAGTGTTGTTTGTACTGTGTCAATTTGCAGTGTCTAATGAGCCCTTTTTAAATGATGGAAAAACCCTCCTTGGCTGCATGACTGAATACACTTTTAAAGTCTGCCACAGAAGACAAAGATGCTCAACCAGAAAAGGAACTAAGTTCACTTTCCCCTCATTTACTACCTAACCCAAGAGAGTGATGCTCAAACATCACCATGGTGTGAACAAGCCCCAGATGGCCAATGGCTTCTGGTTTGTCTGGTTGTTGGTTGAGAGAATCCCCATTAACTAATCTGGTTGAGAGTGGTTAAGGTCTAAAAGAATCTGCTGTTTGTCTTCTGGTTAATAAAGATGCCATGTAGCCAGGTATGCAAGTCAACATTCTGGAAATATTGTGAGTGGCGCTTGTTGAAATGAATAACCAATTAAGATATCATCAATGGCTTGATGAACTTTGGGAGCAAGGGACAAAAGCCAAACTTTCTAGTCAGTGTTGCCCTAAAGTCACCAAGGCAAGAATCTGTTGTCGCTAAGGATAAAGAGAGGCTAGCATGTCCCAGACCCCAAAATTCTAGAAACAAAGTGGGACTCAGGCTTCTAGAAATCAAGCAATAATATGGTGAGAATAATTAGGTAAAACTTTAACAATAATAATATCATGTACAAGACCCCATGTTAGGGGATTAAAACCCTGTGTGGGTATTTTTTTAATTTATTTATTTTTGGTAGTTTTTTATTTGAACTCAAGACATAAATCTCACATTTTGTTTTCATTTTTGGGTCATTATTAGACTAAATATATTATAATGCTCTGAATTTAAAACCTGTGTTTACCTAATAATTTCCTCTTAATTTTTTTTCTTTTCTTTTATTTTGTCTTACTGATTGTGAATTTATTTTATTTTTGAATTTTTGTTTTTATTGGTGTGTAGTTGATTAATAATGTTCTGTTAGTTTTGGGTGTATAGCAAATGATTCAGTTATACATAAATATGTATTCTTTTCTACAGAGGTCAAAATTATACATGAGTTCTAAGTTCATGCCAATACTTTTATTTATTTTAAAGGTCATCTATTACCTTTTAAAATTATGTCACTATTGACATGCCTCTCAAAAAACTTTTAAAATGTGGCTTGAAGTATAAGCAGCGTGAATTTTCCCAGAGCAAAAACTTAGTAAAGGAATAATATAATAACCTGGTTTCTGTAACAGGTTCTTGTAATAATCATGTTACTCCAGAAAATGTGGCATTATTTGATTCAATGGGTCAGTGACAAAACATCAAGTTCACTTTCCCCTCATTTACTACCTAACCCAAGAGAGTGATGCTCAAACATCACCATGGTGTGAACAAGCCCCAGATGGCCAATGGCTTCTGGTTTGTCTGGTTGTTGGTTGAGAGAATCCCCATTAACTAATCTGGTTGAGAGTGGTTAAGGTCTAAAAGAATCTGCTGTTTGTCTTCTGGTTAATAAAGATGCCATGTAGCCAGGTATGCAAGTCAACATTCTGGAAATATTGTGAGTGGCGCTTGTTGAAATGAATAACCAATTAAGATATCATCAATGGCTTGATGAACTTTGGGAGCAAGGGACAAAAGCCAAACTTTCTAGTCAGTGTTGCCCTAAAGTCACCAAGGCAAGAATCTGTTGTCGCTAAGGATAAAGAGAGGCTAGCATGTCCCAGACCCCCCAAAATTCTAGAAACAAAGTGGGACTCAGGCTTCTAGAAATCAAGCAATAATATGGTGAGAATAATTAGGTAAAACTTTAACAATAATAATATCATGTACAAGACCCCATGTTAGGGGATTAAAACCCTGTGTGGGTATTTTTTTAATTTATTTATTTTTGGTAGTTTTTTATTTGAACTCAAGACATAAATCTCACATTTTGTTTTCATTTTTGGGTCATTATTAGACTAAATATATTATAATGCTCTGAATTTAAAACCTGTGTTTACCTAATAATTTCCTCTTAATTTTTTTTCTTTTCTTTTATTTTGTCTTACTGATTGTGAATTTATTTTATTTTTGAATTTTTGTTTTTATTGGTGTGTAGTTGATTAATAATGTTCTGTTAGTTTTGGGTGTATAGCAAATGATTCAGTTATACATAAATATGTATTCTTTTCTACAGAGGTCAAAATTATACATGAGTTCTAAGTTCATGCCAATACTTTTATTTATTTTAAAGGTCATCTATTACCTTTTAAAATTATGTCACTATTGACATGCCTCTCAAAAAACTTTTAAAATGTGGCTTGAAGTATAAGCAGCGTGAATTTTCCCAGAGCAAAAACTTAGTAAAGGAATAATATAATAACCTGGTTTCTGTAACAGGTTCTTGTAATAATCATGTTACTCCAGAAAATGTGGCATTATTTGATTCAATGGGTCAGTGACAAAACATCATTTTGTTCCTCTTCTCCTCCCCTTATTCCCTTGCTACTTACACAATATAAGCACACAGAGGCAATCCAAAGTTTACTTGTGAAACTGAATCAAACATATCCAGCTTCATGTTTTTACATGAGATGAGAAATTAACACCCTTGGATGCACTAAATCTTGCCTCACAAGATATGAGACCAATACACTTCTCCAGTTCACAAAGACTAGAACTCAACCGAGGCTAAAACTTCCCAGAGATGATGGCAACATTCCTAAGTTGACTTGCTTTTTATTTTGACTTCCTTTATACTAGGATCTCAAGAAG
Source organism: Tragulus kanchil (assembly GCA_022376925.1). NCBI lineage: Eukaryota > Metazoa > Chordata > Mammalia > Artiodactyla > Tragulidae > Tragulus > Tragulus kanchil. The sequence goes on from JAIOJX010000031.1 coordinate 72,187,107, forward strand.
CAGTATTTTCACTCCAAAACCATGGTTAGCCTGCAGAGGATCAAGCGATGCATGGCCCCCAGTGGCCCAATGCTACATATGAACCCAAAGTCTTGATACCATACAGGAAAATAAAAATTACCAAACAGCAGCAGCTGAGAAAGGACATTTTCTAATTTCTTAAATCAACTTCCCAGATATCCAAGAAACTGAAGTTCTTTCTCATCACAATAACTTCTTATGACACAGAAGATAAGAAAAGGAAAAAAGTCACTTAGAGGAATGTAAATCTCGAAAACCCACCACTGATACAATGGCTTTCTACACTAAACACAAAACACATGGTGTTGAAAGTATTTAATTTTTTAAGCACACAAACTGCTGCTTTGCCACAGTGTACTAAAAGAGGTTTACACACTAGTACTTTTTCTAGGGAAAAAAAGACTTGTTTTCAAATACGATTCATCTGAGTCATCTTCGACAATTCCCCCACCCCCAACCTGATGTAAGGAAAACTACTAGAAAATTCTGTAGCAATAAACCCTTTAAACAAGAGCCAAGGAAAAGATGATAGGCAAAATATTTCCTAGCTAGCAAAAAGCTTGACTTTGTATAAGAATTTTTTTTTTTTTGGGCTTTTTTTTGTCACTATTGACATGCCTCTCAAAAACTTTTAAAATGTGGCTTGAAGTATAAGCAGCGTGAATTTTCCCAGAGCAAAAACTTAGTAAAGGAATAATATAATAACCTGGTTTCTGTAACAGGTTCTTGTAATAATCATGTTACTCCAGAAAATGTGGCATTATTTGATTCAATGGGTCAGTGACAAAACATCATTTTGTTCCTCTTCTCCTCCCCTTATTCCCTTGCTACTTACACAATATAAGCACACAGAGGCAATCCAAAGTTTACTTGTGAAACTGAATCAAACATATCCAGCTTCATGTTTTTACATGAGATGAGAAATTAACACCCTTGGATGCACTAAATCTTGCCTCACAAGATATGAGACCAATACACTTCTCCAGTTCACAAAGACTAGAACTCAACCGAGGCTAAAACTTCCCAGAGATGATGGCAACATTCCTAAGTTGACTTGCTTTTTATTTTGACTTCCTTTATACTAGGATCTCAAGAAGCAGTATTTTCACTCCAAAACCATGGTTAGCCTGCAGAGGATCAAGCGATGCATGGCCCCCAGTGGCCCAATGCTACATATGAACCCAAAGTCTTGATACCATACAGGAAAATAAAAATTACCAAACAGCAGCAGCTGAGAAAGGACATTTTCTAATTTCTTAAATCAACTTCCCAGATATCCAAGAAACTGAAGTTCTTTCTCATCACAATAACTTCTTATGACACAGAAGATAAGAAAAGGAAAAAAGTCACTTAGAGGAATGTAAATCTCGAAAACCCACCACTGATACAATGGCTTTCTACACTAAACACAAAACACATGGTGTTGAAAGTATTTAATTTTTTTTTTTAAGCACACAAACTGCTGCTTTGCCCCAGTGTACTAAAAGAGGTTTACACACTAGTACTTTTTCTAGGGAAAAAAAGACTTGTTTTCAAATACGATTCATCTGAGTCATCTTCGACAATTCCCCCACCCCCAACCTGATGTAAGGGAAAACTACTAGAAAATTCTGTAGCAATAAACCCTTTAAACAAGAGCCAAGGAAAAGATGATAGGCAAAATATTTCCTAGCACACTAAGAAGGTAGCATTTCTTATGCAATTTAAAATGCTTGACTGTTCTCAGCATCATCTGAACTTTATTTGCTTCGATTTGATGGAGATGACTTTTATCTTTTTCATGTTATATTTTACATCATCAATAGGCCAAGGCTGAGATGTAGAAATGTGGATAGGAAGATGCAGAAAAACAGAATTACTAACACAAGTATCAAATAGGTCTTGAGCATTTTCCAGCCTGGACTTGCTCTACTCAAGGGGTAAACTTCAGATAAGCATCTCAGCTCTCGGGTGTTTAACTGAATCCAACCTTCCAACCTTTTTGAGGTTTGCCGGTGACTAGTAATTATATTGTCATTTAACAAAAGTATCTGCATTAAACCAGTGATGTTACACTAATGGTTAAGTTCACATCCATTAAAAAACAGGCATCTACCACATGCATTGGGGTCTGTAAGATGTGTGGACAGGGATGGAAACTAATGTAGGCTTGTAGCCATAAATCAGTGTCTAAATACTACCTGTCAGATTTTGAAGTTATGCTAATACAAGAAGTTTTACTTCTTTTCAGTGTAAGAGAGGTCAAAGGAGGAGGGACAGATAGGTAACTTACAAGTAAATCTTGAGGAAAACCCCAAAGAGTAAGATATCAACATATGAATCTTGAAGAAAGTGATTATATCTAAGTCAGGACTTTAATCATCCATCTCTAAGGTAAATGCCAAGTTCTTGGGTTTCCAGAAGCAACAACAGAAGAGCTGAGGACTCATCTGTAGAATCTAGAAAAGGGCCCCTTTTGACTAAAGCATTTGTTGGTGGTAGAAAAAGTCTCGAAAACCCACCACTGATACAATGGCTTTCTACACTAAACACAAAACACATGGTGTTGAAAGTATTTAATTTTTTTTTTTAAGCACACAAACTGCTGCTTTGCCCCAGTGTACTAAAAGAGGTTTACACACTAGTACTTTTTCTAGGGAAAAAAAGACTTGTTTTCAAATACGATTCATCTGAGTCATCTTCGACAATTCCCCCACCCCCAACCTGATGTAAGGGAAAACTACTAGAAAATTCTGTAGCAATAAACCCTTTAAACAAGAGCCAAGGAAAAGATGATAGGCAAAATATTTCCTAGCACACTAAGAAGGTAGCATTTCTTATGCAATTTAAAATGCTTGACTGTTCTCAGCATCATCTGAACTTTATTTGCTTCGATTTGATGGAGATGACTTTTATCTTTTTCATGTTATATTTTACATCATCAATAGGCCAAGGCTGAGATGTAGAAATGTGGATAGGAAGATGCAGAAAAACAGAATTACTAACACAAGTATCAAATAGGTCTTGAGCATTTTCCAGCCTGGACTTGCTCTACTCAAGGGGTAAACTTCAGATAAGCATCTCAGCTCTCGGGTGTTTAACTGAATCCAACCTTCCAACCTTTTTGAGGTTTGCCGGTGACTAGTAATTATATTGTCATTTAACAAAAGTATCTGCATTAAACCAGTGATGTTACACTAATGGTTAAGTTCACATCCATTAAAAAACAGGCATCTACCACATGCATTGGGGTCTGTAAGATGTGTGGACAGGGATGGAAACTAATGTAGGCTTGTAGCCATAAATCAGTGTCTAAATACTACCTGTCAGATTTTGAAGTTATGCTAATACAAGAAGTTTTACTTCTTTTCAGTGTAAGAGAGGTCAAAGGAGGAGGGACAGATAGGTAACTTACAAGTAAATCTTGAGGAAAACCCCAAAGAGTAAGATATCAACATATGAATCTTGAAGAAAGTGATTATATCTAAGTCAGGACTTTAATCATCCATCTCTAAGGTAAATGCCAAGTTCTTGGGTTTCCAGAAGCAACAACAGAAGAGCTGAGGACTCATCTGTAGAATCTAGAACCCTTTCTTCAAGGTGCCTTTAACTTTTGACTAAAGCATTTGTTGGTGGTAGAAAGTAATTTGTCGATTTTCTCTCTCACAAACATCAGAAGTGAATAGATAGCCCTTAATTGCTGGAAAAGACTTTTGAGAGTCCCTTGAACTGCAAGGAGATCAAACCAGTCAATCCTAGAGGAAATCAACTCTGAATATTCATTGGAAGGACTGATGCTTAAGCTGAAGCTCCAATGCCCTGGCTACCTGATGCAAAGAGTTGACTCATTGGAAGAAACCCTGATTCTGGGGAAGATTGAGGGCAAGGAGATAAGGTGCCAACAGAGGATGAGATGGTTGGATGGCATTACTGAATGAATGGATATGAGTTTGAGCAAACTCTGGGAGATAGTCCTGGCATGCTGCAATCCATGGGGTCACAAAGAGTTCAACACGACTTAAAGACTGAACAGTAACTGCTTCCCAGGTGATTGTGGTAATAAACAAATTTAATAAACAAGGTCTTTTACATTTCTGATATGTATACAGTTATTTTCCCCCAGGATTATAAGATGGCAATTGGCTATATGCTAAAGTCAAAGTCAGCATTTTGAATTGATGTAGAATAAATGTAAAGTTAACATAAATAATGCATCAGTAGAAAAGTCACATGAGAACACTTGCAATGCTTTAAAGGGATAGACACTGTTTATAAATATTTTATGTTTTCTAGCCAGAGATCAGAACTTTGAACCAATAAAAGTAGGAGGGGAATCCATAAAAAGGGCTTCCCAGGTGAAACAGTGGTAAAGAACCTACATGCCAATGCAAGAGACACAGATTTGATCCCTGGGTCCAGAAGATCCACTGGAGTAGGAAATAGCAATCCACTTCAGTACTTTTGCTTGGAAAATTCCATGTACATAGGAACCTGGTGGGCTACAGTTCATGGGATCAAAAAGAATCAGATAAGACTAAGCAAGTAAGCACACAATGCATAAAATGGAACCTGGTATCAAGAGCCTGTGATCCAAAAGTGAGTAAAGACTTGCAGGGTCCAGGATGGCAGGGTTTGAACCTGAAGAACCTGAAGAAGAAGGACACATACAATCAAACCAGGATCAGAATTCAAACCAAAGTCAAACTGAAGAACCACACTAAGAAAGGTCATGTAGAAACAAGGGCAACCAGGGAGTCTGGTTTTCTGATCTTTTTAAGAGGCGCTAACAATAGTCTCCATAGAAGCCTTGCTCCAGGATTAAGGACCGTGTCCCATTGAAGGAAGGATTCTCTTCCACAGGGTCCAGCATTTACCACTGACATCTAGATCTCATCAGCCCGACCCTAACCTTGCCCAGGGCCAAAAAAAAATGAATGCCAAGTCTCTAACAGTCTTTGAAAGGTTGAGATTTGTCCTTACAAAAGCTAGCAAGTCTGTATACCAAAATCTCTATTATCCTAGTCTTCCTGGAGCCAACTTCTGGCCATACTACTGACCCTTCAAAGATTTTTCAGGATCGTTTTCCTGCCTACCAGACCCAGTATACATCACCTGTGAGATAACTGTGGTCTCTGACCTCTGCCTGACATGAATTCTGATTTCTAACCACACCCAAATGCTTGTTCTACTCACCATGCAGCAGCTCTGTGGCGTCTGAGTCTTAAGTCATTGTCACTGATGCAGCATTTTGAATTGATGTAGCATAACTGTAAAGTTAACATAAATAATGCATCAGTAGAAAAGTCACATGAGAACACTTGCAATGCTTTAAAGGGATAGACACTGTTTATAAATATTTTATGTTTTCTAGCCAGAGATCAGAACTTTGAACCAATAAAAGTAGGAGGGGAATCCATAAAAAGGGCTTCCCAGGTGAAACAGTGGTAAAGAACCTACATGCCAATGCAAGAGACACAGATTTGATCCCTGGGTCCAGAAGATCCACTGGAGTAGGAAATAGCAATCCACTTCAGTACTTTTGCTTGGAAAATTCCATGTACATAGGAACCTGGTGGGCTACAGTTCATGGGATCAAAAAGAATCAGATAAGACTAAGCAAGTAAGCACACAATGCATAAAATGGAACCTGGTATCAAGAGCCTGTGATCCAAAAGTGAGTAAAGACTTGCAGGGTCCAGGATGGCAGGGTTTGAACCTGAAGAACCTGAAGAAGAAGGACACATACAATCAAACCAGGATCAGAATTCAAACCAAAGTCAAACTGAAGAACCACACTAAGAAAGGTCATGTAGAAACAAGGGCAACCAGGAGTCTGGTTTTCTGATCTTTTTAAGAGGCGCTAACAATAGTCTCCATAGAAGCCTTGCTCCAGGATTAAGGACCGTGTCCCATTGAAGGAAGGATTCTCTTCCACAGGGTCCAGCATTTACCACTGACATCTAGATCTCATCAGCCCGACCCTAACCTTGCCCAGGGCCAAAAAAAAATGAATGCCAAGTCTCTAACAGTCTTTGAAAGGTTGAGATTTGTCCTTACAAAAGCTAGCAAGTCTGTATACCAAAATCTCTATTATCCTAGTCTTCCTGGAGCCAACTTCTGGCCATACTACTGACCCTTCAAAGATTTTTCAGGATCGTTTTCCTGCCTACCAGACCCAGTATACATCACCTGTGAGATAACTGTGGTCTCTGACCTCTGCCTGACATGAATTCTGATTTCTAACCACACCCAAATGCTTGTTCTACTCACCATGCAGCAGCTCTGTGGCGTCTGAGTCTTAAGTCATTGTCACTACCTCAAATGTCCTTGCCACCTTCTTTCACAGAGCTGTATCTTAGTCTTCCAAATGCTACCAGTGCTCCAAGACTTCTTCAGATAGCACATCTCAGATAAAGCCTTCCCAAATTCTGTATGTCCATCTAACCTCCATTCCACAGGCCATATTTTTCACAGACACCATCTACTGATTTGTTCTAGCCGGTTGAAGGGCATTTGAACATTGACGTTGCATCTAGGAACACTCTTGTCTTCAAATAAGATTGATCTGAGTCATTTTCCTTGTTTTCCCAGATGGCCTCCTCTTATGAACTCAGTTCTTTTTGTCCATGTTCATTTCCCCTTTATATCCCTCATTGTTATTTGTAACTAATTTGTTGCCAGCTCAGTTTCAAGCACTGACTGACCTTCGTGCTGTTTTATTGCTTATTTGGGGCTGCCAAAACCATGACAAGGAGCTGTTGTGTACTACTAAAAGTAATGGTCTTCAAGAGTCTCACCAAGGCTGACATTAAACAAATGACCCATTGTTGTTCATTGTTTAGCTGATAAATCATGTCTGACTCTTTAAGACCCCATGAACTGAAGAATACCAGACTTCCATGTCCTTCACTATCTCCTGGAGTTTGCTCCAACTCATACCATTGAGTCAGAGATGCCATCCAACCATTTCATCCTCTGTTGTTCCCTTCTCCACCTGCCCTCAATATTTCCCAGCATCAGGGTTTTTTACAATGAATTGACTCTTGGTATCAGCTAGACAAAGTATTGCAGTTTCAGTGCTTTCAATGAATATTCAGGATTGATTTCCTTTAGGAATGACTGGTTTAATGTCCTTGTAGCTCAAGGAACTCTCAAGTCTTCTCCAGCACTACAATTAGAAAGCATCAATTTTTTTGTGCTCAACATTCTTTATGGTCAACTCTCACATCTATATGTGGCTACTGGAAAAACCATAACTTTGACTATACAGACCTTTGTTGGCAAATGACCAACTGAATTAGATGTGTATGGTGCCTGTCTCACAGATACCTGCAAGTCGGGGGCGGGCAGTGTGGGAGGCAGGATGGATCCTAGAAGGACACCCCTGTTTTCAAAAACAGATACCCAGAGGCCCCATTCCTGGTGAGAATAGCCTGACATCCCAGCGCACTTGACAATGAAACCAATTGTGATACTGTCAGTCAGAGGTGAATGAAACTTGAAAATCTGTCTAGAGATGCAGGAAGCAATGAAAGTATGTAACCAAATCTCAAATGCTCCAGGGCTTTTTTTTTTAAAATATAAGAACAGTTGGGTTGGTCCCAATAATATTACATCAAACTGTTATTTACGACAGCAAACAAGATCTGATTCAGTTTGGCAGATCATCTCATACCTAGCTAGAAAATAAAACAACATATTTGTTGACTTTAACAAGCACGTCAAGTTGCTGTAGTTTTCTAAGCCAAGAATCATATTTACAAAAGAAAATATCAGCACATAAGCCACAATTTGCTAGAACACCCGTATTCTGTTTCTTTAAAGAGATACATGTTTACGGATATTGAAATCACTGACTTTTTGACTGGATTTATCAGCCCAAATTAAAACTAACTATTTAATTAGTGAGGAAAAAAAAGACAGGAAGGGAGAGTTATTCAAGAGTACACTTAGGGGTTTCTCTGGTGGTCCAGTGGTTAAGAATCTGCCTTGCAGGAGAGGCCATATGTACACCTATGGCTCATTTATGTATGGCAGAAATCAAATTAATATTGTCACTATCCTCGAGACTATCTCCTGGAGTTTGCTCCAACTCATACCATTGAGTCAGAGATGCCATCCAACCATTTCATCCTCTGTTGTTCCCTTCTCCACCTGCCCTCAATATTTCCCAGCATCAGGGTTTTTTACAATGAATTGACTCTTGGTATCAGCTAGACAAAGTATTGCAGTTTCAGTGCTTTCAATGAATATTCAGGATTGATTTCCTTTAGGAATGACTGGTTTAATGTCCTTGTAGCTCAAGGAACTCTCAAGTCTTCTCCAGCACTACAATTAGAAAGCATCAATTTTTTTGTGCTCAACATTCTTTATGGTCAACTCTCACATCTATATGTGGCTACTGGAAAAACCATAACTTTGACTATACAGACCTTTGTTGGCAAATGACCAACTGAATTAGATGTGTATGGTGCCTGTCTCACAGATACCTGCAAGTCGGGGGCGGGCAGTGTGGGAGGCAGGATGGATCCTAGAAGGACACCCCTGTTTTCAAAAACAGATACCCAGAGGCCCCATTCCTGGTGAGAATAGCCTGACATCCCAGCGCACTTGACAATGAAACCAATTGTGATACTGTCAGTCAGAGGTGAATGAAACTTGAAAATCTGTCTAGAGATGCAGGAAGCAATGAAAGTATGTAACCAAATCTCAAATGCTCCAGGGCTTTTTTTTTTAAAATATAAGAACAGTTGGGTTGGTCCCAATAATATTACATCAAACTGTTATTTACGACAGCAAACAAGATCTGATTCAGTTTGGCAGATCATCTCATACCTAGCTAGAAAATAAAACAACATATTTGTTGACTTTAACAAGCACGTCAAGTTGCTGTAGTTTTCTAAGCCAAGAATCATATTTACAAAAGAAAATATCAGCACATAAGCCACAATTTGCTAGAACACCCGTATTCTGTTTCTTTAAAGAGATACATGTTTACGGATATTGAAATCACTGACTTTTTGACTGGATTTATCAGCCCAAATTAAAACTAACTATTTAATTAGTGAGGAAAAAAAAGACAGGAAGGGAGAGTTATTCAAGAGTACACTTAGGGGTTTCTCTGGTGGTCCAGTGGTTAAGAATCTGCCTTGCAGGAGAGGCCATATGTACACCTATGGCTCATTTATGTATGGCAGAAATCAAATTAATATTGTAAAGCAATCATTCTGCAGAAAAATAAAACCAATTTAATGTAAAAAACCCCCACTAATTTAGGCATAAAATAATATGGTGATTTTACAAAAGAGTTCAAAGTTATCATTTAATTCTTCTGTACATTATGCTGGAAAAAATACATATACAGTCAAAGATTCATTAACATAACTCCTATATATATATTTAAGGTATAAAGTACATAAATCTGTAAATTAAAGCTTTGAATTATAGCTTTAATATATAACCTGTCTGTATATTAAATAAAACAGTTCATGCATCATAATAAATGTATTGATAAAACTATGATAATTTTCCTAATAAACAGAAAATTGCATACAAAAAAAAAAAAAAAAAGAATCTGTCTTGCAATGCAGGGGAACCAGATTCAATCTCTGTTCAAAGAACTAAGATCCCATACACTACAAAGCAGCTAAGCCTTTGTGTGGCAACTACTGAGTCTGTGCGCCACACCTAGAGTCCATGCGCCACACCTAGAGTCCATGCATTGCAGCAGAAGATCCCACATGCTGCAACTAAGTTCTGATGCACCACATTAGTTAATTTTAAAAAAGAGTGCACTCAAGAGAGAAAAAGAAGAAAAGAATTACTAACAACCAGCCTGTTGAGGTAGATACTTAGGATAGGGAAGACTGGCCAGCTCAGGATGGGTGATTTCCAGTTCTTTGGGAGGTTTGAACTAAGAAAGCTATGGTCAAGAAAAACTTGACCTTCAGCGATCTAAAAGATTTTCTTAACTTATAAGAAATGTAGAAATACTTGAGAATATACAGAAAAGAAAGACAAAATGACTCATGAGGTTGGCAAACAATATTGCTAATGACAAGTAAACTGAGAATATCTTTAGTCCAAAGAAGAGAAAATTAAGGCATATATTAGGATCAAAATATATTTTTATGGAATCAGTGTATCCTCAGTGACAATGAATAAACACAGGTGATTATCATGAAAAAAGCAAGTGTAACATAGAGAGTGATAAAGAAAAAGAAAGGAAATGAACATATGTTTCAACAGGAAGACACCAAGTGAAGTAAAGGAAGTCATTACAGAAGAGTTATTAGGTCCTAAAATAGCTCACTGGACTTGTGAAACATTCTTTTCCGGGAATATTCTGGAACAATATTTCCTAGTCCTGTGGTATTCAGAGAATATGGTGATTTTACAAAAGAGTTCAAAGTTATCATTTAATTCTTCTGTACATTATGCTGGAAAAAATACATATACAGTCAAAGATTCATTAACATAACTCCTATATATATATTTAAGGTATAAAGTACATAAATCTGTAAATTAAAGCTTTGAATTATAGCTTTAATATATAACCTGTCTGTATATTAAATAAAACAGTTCATGCATCATAATAAATGTATTGATAAAACTATGATAATTTTCCTAATAAACAGAAAATTGCATACAAAAAAAAAAAAAAAAAGAATCTGTCTTGCAATGCAGGGGAACCAGATTCAATCTCTGTTCAAAGAACTAAGATCCCATACACTACAAAGCAGCTAAGCCTTTGTGTGGCAACTACTGAGTCTGTGCGCCACACCTAGAGTCCATGCGCCACACCTAGAGTCCATGCATTGCAGCAGAAGATCCCACATGCTGCAACTAAGTTCTGATGCACCACATTAGTTAATTTTAAAAAAGAGTGCACTCAAGAGAGAAAAAGAAGAAAAGAATTACTAACAACCAGCCTGTTGAGGTAGATACTTAGGATAGGGAAGACTGGCCAGCTCAGGATGGGTGATTTCCAGTTCTTTGGGAGGTTTGAACTAAGAAAGCTATGGTCAAGAAAAACTTGACCTTCAGCGATCTAAAAGATTTTCTTAACTTATAAGAAATGTAGAAATACTTGAGAATATACAGAAAAGAAAGACAAAATGACTCATGAGGTTGGCAAACAATATTGCTAATGACAAGTAAACTGAGAATATCTTTAGTCCAAAGAAGAGAAAATTAAGGCATATATTAGGATCAAAATATATTTTTATGGAATCAGTGTATCCTCAGTGACAATGAATAAACACAGGTGATTATCATGAAAAAAGCAAGTGTAACATAGAGAGTGATAAAGAAAAAGAAAGGAAATGAACATATGTTTCAACAGGAAGACACCAAGTGAAGTAAAGGAAGTCATTACAGAAGAGTTATTAGGTCCTAAAATAGCTCACTGGACTTGTGAAACATTCTTTTCCGGGAATATTCTGGAACAATATTTCCTAGTCCTGTGGTATTCAGAGAATCAATGAACTCTTGTTCTTCAGCACCCAAAATTATGGCTTAGTTTATAGGAAGACTGATGTGAAAAAGACTAGAATTTTCAACACAGGTTTATTTTATTTTATTTTTCTAATCAACAAAGTAGCAGGCAGAAATCTTAACTTTTATCCTGACTGTCACCATTTACGTGATTTAGGAAGACTAAATGTCTTGAGTAGTAACATCTCTATCTATAAAATGTCTGCCTGTAACAGAGATGTGTGAAATTGATGCCATACAAATAGAATAAGATTACTATTGTTCTGTCTAACAGAACAATTATGATCAACATCATCAGAATGTAGCTGTCAAACTTCTGCTTCTGTTTGGGAGACCACATTTTTGGAAAGTTCCTCCTAATACATTACAACTAAATCTTGGATAAATTACAAGAAACATTCTTCATAATGTATTGCTGGGCTTCAAGATAAGAGAATTCCCCAAACGAATAAACAGTATGATAATGGGGCTTCCCTGGTGGCTCAGTGGTAAAGAATCCACCTGTCAATGCAGGAGACATGGGTTCAGTCCCTGGTCTGAGAAGATTCTACATGCCAGGAAGCAGCTAATCTGGGGCGTCACGACTATTGAGTTCTAGAGCCCGAGAGCCACAGCTACTGAAGCCCATACACCCTGGAGCCTGTGCTCCACAGCAAGAGAAACTACCTCAATGAGAAGCCTGAGCACAGAAACTGGAGAGTAGCCCCTGATCACCACAACTAAAGAAGACCCAACACAGCCCACAATAAACAAATAATAAATTTATTAAACAATGAGATGAAAACAAAAGTAGAAACAGATACCTAGGTTTGCCTCAGAACAAATGTTCTGTCAGTTCTAGGAACTGGAATAATAGGCTTGGCCCTTTACAGGTTGGGTGAGTTTGAGCCAAGATTCCATGTTTCTATAAGGATGCAAATAAAGCAAAAATAGTCCAGTTTTCCTCTGTATCCTGACAAAAGTAAACATAAACTCTCCATGAAGGAAGGTACCCCCAGTTTATGTGACTGGAATGAGCAAGCAAATATGAACTCAGAATCATTCATCTAAATGCACACAAAAACAAGCCATCATCAGTGATAATCAACAGTTCTTCAGCACCCAAAATTATGGCTTAGTTTATAGGAAGACTGATGTGAAAAAGACTAGAATTTTCAACACAGGTTTATTTTATTTTATTTTTCTAATCAACAAAGTAGCAGGCAGAAATCTTAACTTTTATCCTGACTGTCACCATTTACGTGATTTAGGAAGACTAAATGTCTTGAGTAGTAACATCTCTATCTATAAAATGTCTGCCTGTAACAGAGATGTGTGAAATTGATGCCATACAAATAGAATAAGATTACTATTGTTCTGTCTAACAGAACAATTATGATCAACATCATCAGAATGTAGCTGTCAAACTTCTGCTTCTGTTTGGGAGACCACATTTTTGGAAAGTTCCTCCTAATACATTACAACTAAATCTTGGATAAATTACAAGAAACATTCTTCATAATGTATTGCTGGGCTTCAAGATAAGAGAATTCCCCAAACGAATAAACAGTATGATAATGGGGCTTCCCTGGTGGCTCAGTGGTAAAGAATCCACCTGTCAATGCAGGAGACATGGGTTCAGTCCCTGGTCTGAGAAGATTCTACATGCCAGGAAGCAGCTAATCTGGGGCGTCACGACTATTGAGTTCTAGAGCCCGAGAGCCACAGCTACTGAAGCCCATACACCCTGGAGCCTGTGCTCCACAGCAAGAGAAACTACCTCAATGAGAAGCCTGAGCACAGAAACTGGAGAGTAGCCCCTGATCACCACAACTAAAGAAGACCCAACACAGCCCACAATAAACAAATAATAAATTTATTAAACAATGAGATGAAAACAAAAGTAGAAACAGATACCTAGGTTTGCCTCAGAACAAATGTTCTGTCAGTTCTAGGAACTGGAATAATAGGCTTGGCCCTTTACAGGTTGGGTGAGTTTGAGCCAAGATTCCATGTTTCTATAAGGATGCAAATAAAGCAAAAATAGTCCAGTTTTCCTCTGTATCCTGACAAAAGTAAACATAAACTCTCCATGAAGGAAGGTACCCCCAGTTTATGTGACTGGAATGAGCAAGCAAATATGAACTCAGAATCATTCATCTAAATGCACACAAAAACAAGCCATCATCAGTGATAATCAACAGAAACAATATCATCAGATTAAAGTTTAGATTTAGAATCAGATGAAAAGTCTTCAAAAACTTGAAACTATGAAACAAAATATGGAATAGCTGTGTATGAAATATTTAAAGAAATAATAGCTTTTAAAAATTGCCAAGAGTTAAAAAAAAAAAAAACCCAAGAGACTGTTAGAACAAAATGACCAAATGTGCAACTGAATCAAATAGAATGTTATAAGTGAAAAAACATACTGCTTTTAAATTATAATATGATGTGATTGTTTGAGTTAAAGAGTGTATTTAAAAAGTTAAATAGTGAATTAGTAAATGGAGTAATATATTGAAGATATTATGCAAAATGAAGAAATCTTAAAAGAGAAGTTATGAAACACATAGGAAAGGTAGAAGGGTCTAATATAAATCTAAATAGGGGAGCAAAGGGGAAAAGGGAAAATGGAGAAGAGGAAATACCCAAAGCAGAAACAACTGAAAATATTTCAAATGATGGAAGACGTGAATCTCCAAACTCAATGTAAAAGAGCAAAATAGACAAAAAAGAAATATATGCATCAAGGTGAAACTGCAAAACAGCAAAGATAAAGAAAAGATCTTAAAAACAGTGACAGTAAACATCACAATAACAGGGGAAGCCAGAACACAAGGCAGCAAGAACTTCAAATTGCTAAGAGAAACTGACTAACCACCTGGAATTTGGCACCAAAACTATCAAAGACAAAAGCAAAGTGAAGGTACTTTTAAATCAACAAAAACTGAAATGGTTCACTAGCAAAGACTTTCCCTGAAGTGACATCTTCCAAACATCTTAGACTGGGGGGAAAAAAAGCCTACCTGTCAATCACTGAAACAAAAATGCTCAAAATAATGATCTTCTTATGTAACTATTGTACTGCGGGGACCTTCCGCAGAAAGGGAAGGCATCCTGATTGCCCCCCGCTGAACCGGGAGATCTCAGAAAGAGGCACTGAACTAAAAGTAACATAAACTCTCCATGAAGGAAGGTCCCATTTTACTGGAATGAGCAAGCAAATATGAACTCAGAATCATTCATCTAAATGCACACAAAAACAAGCCATCATCAGTGATAATCAACAGAAACAATATCATCAGATTAAAGTTTAGATTTAGAATCAGATGAAAAGTCTTCAAAAACTTGAAACTATGAAACAAAATATGGAATAGCTGTGTATGAAATATTTAAAGAAATAATAGCTTTTAAAAATTGCCAAGAGTTAAAAAAAAAAAAAACCCAAGAGACTGTTAGAACAAAATGACCAAATGTGCAACTGAATCAAATAGAATGTTATAAGTGAAAAAACATACTGCTTTTAAATTATAATATGATGTGATTGTTTGAGTTAAAGAGTGTATTTAAAAAGTTAAATAGTGAATTAGTAAATGGAGTAATATATTGAAGATATTATGCAAAATGAAGAAATCTTAAAAGAGAAGTTATGAAACACATAGGAAAGGTAGAAGGGTCTAATATAAATCTAAATAGGGGAGCAAAGGGAAAGGCAAAATGGAGAAGAGGAAATACCCAAAGCAGAAACAACTGAAAATATTTCAAATGATGGAAGACGTGAATCTCCAAACTCAATGTAAAAGAGCAAAATAGACAAAAAAGAAATATATGCATCAAGGTGAAACTGCAAAACAGCAAAGATAAAGAAAAGATCTTAAAAACAGTGACAGTAAACATCACAATAACAGGGGAAGCCAGAACACAAGGCAGCAAGAACTTCAAATTGCTAAGAGAAACTGACTAACCACCTGGAATTTGGCACCAAAACTATCAAAGACAAAAGCAAAGTGAAGGTACTTTTAAATCAACAAAAACTGAAATGGTTCACTAGCAAAGACTTTCCCTGAAGTGACATCTTCCAAACATCTTAGACTGGGGGGAAAAAAAGCCTACCTGTCAATCACTGAAACAAAAATGCTCAAAATAATGATCTTCTTATGTAACTATTGTACTGCGGGGACCTTCCGCAGAAAGGGAAGGCATCCTGATTGCCCCCCGCTGAACCGGGAGATCTCAGAAAGAGGCGAATCTTGACTGCCCGCCCCCCAGCCCCCTGGCTCAGGCAAGGTACAATCAGACGCGACAGGGGTTCCATCGAAGTAGTTCCGCTTTATTAATGAAGATCCACAGCTTTTATAGGCAAGTGAAGCGGGTTTTGCACAGGACTTTCTATAGATTACACCAATCAAGCTAAAGGCCAAGCAATCATTCACGAGCAAGGAAGCCAGGAGAACCAATCAGAAATTTTGACCATCAATTAACAATTTAGATCACGCCCTGTCTCTTCCTGTAGGCGCCATCTTAGCTGCAAACATGTGCTTAAGCTTCTTTAAACAATGTGCTTAAGCTTCCCTTCATTCCCACGTCCCTTCCTGTAGGCGCCATCTTAGCTCCAAGCTGAAACAATGTGCTTAAGCTTCTTTTCACTCCTACGCCCCTTCCTATAGGCGCCATCTTAGCTCCAAACTGCAAACATGTGCTTAAGCTTCTTTATGCTTGCAACGGTCCTCTTTCAATTCAGAGCCCCACAATGTACATTTTCATTTTTATAGTCTATTTTATTTCTATTTTTTTTTAAGTGACTAAGAAAATAAGCAATTCACATGTATGTACCTTTCTAAGAGATTTTATGCATACATAGATTTTCTCTTCTTTTTTCTTTTCTGGCCATGCAGTCTGCAGAGCTCTAGTTCCCCAAGAACTCAGGCCACAGTGGTGACAGTGGCAAGTCCTAACCCTTGGGCCACTAGGTAACTAGCAAAACAAATAATTCAAGTAATAATAAATAAGGGCATATAAAAAAAAAGAACAGAAAAGAGAGACAAATGGAAAGCATAAAGTAAAATGGAAGAAATATAATCTTCTGAAAGTGACTCAAGAAGAAATAAGAAGGCAGAATTGTCAGTTGAAGACAGGTGACTCAGTCATTTCAAAGAGTCCCATATGACAAAACAGAGCAAAACCCACCAGGTCAGATGACAGATGAGTTCTAACAAATTTTCAAGGAGCAAATCCCAAACATCAGGGGTTTAAAACAAAATGCTCAAAATAATGATCTTCTTATGTAACTATTGTACTGCGGGGACCTTCCGCAGAAAGGGAAGGCATCCTGATTGCCCCCCGCTGAACCGGGAGATCTCAGAAAGAGGCGAATCTTGACTGCCCGCCCCCCAGCCCCCTGGCTCAGGCAAGGTACAATCAGACGCGACAGGGGTTCCATCGAAGTAGTTCCGCTTTATTAATGAAGATCCACAGCTTTTATAGGCAAGTGAAGCGGGTTTTGCACAGGACTTTCTATAGATTACACCAATCAAGCTAAAGGCCAAGCAATCATTCACGAGCAAGGAAGCCAGGAGAACCAATCAGAAATTTTGACCATCAATTAACAATTTAGATCACGCCCTGTCTCTTCCTGTAGGCGCCATCTTAGCTGCAAACATGTGCTTAAGCTTCTTTAAACAATGTGCTTAAGCTTCCCTTCATTCCCACGTCCCTTCCTGTAGGCGCCATCTTAGCTCCAAGCTGAAACAATGTGCTTAAGCTTCTTTTCACTCCTACGCCCCTTCCTATAGGCGCCATCTTAGCTCCAAACTGCAAACATGTGCTTAAGCTTCTTTATGCTTGCAACGGTCCTCTTTCAATTCAGAGCCCCACAATGTACATTTTCATTTTTATAGTCTATTTTATTTCTATTTTTTTTTAAGTGACTAAGAAAATAAGCAATTCACATGTATGTACCTTTCTAAGAGATTTTATGCATACATAGATTTTTCTCTTCTTTTTTTTCTTTTTCTGGCCATGCAGTCTGCAGAGCTCTAGTTCCCCAAGAACTCAGGCCACAGTGGTGACAGTGGCAAGTCCTAACCCTTGGGCCACTAGGTAACTAGCAAAACAAATAATTCAAGTAATAATAAATAAGGGCATATAAAAAAAAAGAACAGAAAAGAGAGACAAATGGAAAGCATAAAGTAAAATGGAAGAAATATAATCTTCTGAAAGTGACTCAAGAAGAAATAAGAAGGCAGAATTGTCAGTTGAAGACAGGTGACTCAGTCATTTCAAAGAGTCCCATATGACAAAACAGAGCAAAACCCACCAGGTCAGATGACAGATGAGTTCTAACAAATTTTCAAGGAGCAAATCCCAAACACATAAACTCTTCAGAGAACAGAAATTGAGTGAGAAGCCACTGCTGGCAATTCAACAAGGCTAGTACATCTTTGAAAAATAAAAGCAAGATGAGAACAATGCTACAAAGAAAATTACAGGGTAATCAATGCTGAAAATCCATACTGGCACATTATGCCAAAAAAAAAAAAAGAAGAAAAAGAAGAACTGGAAGGCAAGAATTGCATAGCATAAAACAAAATTGTCAGGCTTCTCTGGTGACTCAGGAGTAAAGAATACTCTTGCCAATGCAGGAGACATGGGTTTGATCTCTGACCCAGGAAGAACCCACATGATGCAGAGCAGCTAAACCAGTGAGACACAATTACTAAGCCTGTGCTCTTGAGCCCATAAGCCACAACTACTGAAGCCCATGCTTCAGAAAAAAGAGATGAACAACTTAGTAATGAAGTGACCCAAAAATATAAATAGACATAAGAAAGGTTAATAAACAACCACATTAGTAAACAGGAAATACAAAATCAGACCACAATGAGATATTATTTTGCATCTATCAGACTAGTAAAAATTAAGAAAATAATAAAACAAATTACTTATACAGTATTGCTATTTATTCAGATACTGTTATAAGTGTTTTATATATATGTATATGTATATATATATATGTATGCATTCATTCATTTAATTCTCATAGAACCCTTAGATCATCATCTCCATCTTACAGAGAAAGCAGCAGAGGTAAAAGAAATTAAAGACTTTGTCCAAAGGCAAAATGCTCATCGATGACAGAGTAGAACTGTGAACCTGAACTTTGGTTCCAGAGTCCACTCAGCAGCTCTTAGGGCACCAGGTGTTGGCAAGTCTGGGGAGCAACAGGAACTCTTCTCTGCTGCTCATGGAAATTAAATTGGTGCCACAATTTTGGAAAACAATGTTCATTATCTTATAAAGTTAGACATCTGCATACCCATCAACTCAGCAGTTCTACCTCAAGATATTAATAGATATTTAAAAGAAACTTTCATCCATATGTTTCTGGAGACCTATAAAAGCTGTTCAGAGCACCATGATCAGTTTTTTCATTTATCTATTTTCATCCATTCAGCGGAGCAAATCCCAAACACATAAACTCTTCAGAGAACAGAAATTGAGTGAGAAGCCACTGCTGGCAATTCAACAAGGCTAGTACATCTTTGAAAAATAAAAGCAAGATGAGAACAATGCTACAAAGAAAATTACAGGGTAATCAATGCTGAAAATCCATACTGGCACATTATGCCAAAAAAAAAAAAAGAAGAAAAAGAAGAACTGGAAGGCAAGAATTGCATAGCATAAAACAAAATTGTCAGGCTTCTCTGGTGACTCAGGAGTAAAGAATACTCTTGCCAATGCAGGAGACATGGGTTTGATCTCTGACCCAGGAAGAACCCACATGATGCAGAGCAGCTAAACCAGTGAGACACAATTACTAAGCCTGTGCTCTTGAGCCCATAAGCCACAACTACTGAAGCCCATGCTTCAGAAAAAAGAGATGAACAACTTAGTAATGAAGTGACCCAAAAATATAAATAGACATAAGAAAGGTTAATAAACAACCACATTAGTAAACAGGAAATACAAAATCAGACCACAATGAGATATTATTTTGCATCTATCAGACTAGTAAAAATTAAGAAAATAATAAAACAAATTACTTATACAGTATTGCTATTTATTCAGATACTGTTATAAGTGTTTTATATATATGTATATGTATATATATATATGTATGCATTCATTCATTTAATTCTCATAGAACCCTTAGATCATCATCTCCATCTTACAGAGAAAGCAGCAGAGGTAAAAAGAAATTAAAGACTTTGTCCAAAGGCAAAATGCTCATCGATGACAGAGTAGAACTGTGAACCTGAACTTTGGTTCCAGAGTCCACTCAGCAGCTCTTAGGGCACCAGGTGTTGGCAAGTCTGGGGAGCAACAGGAACTCTTCTCTGCTGCTCATGGAAATTAAATTGGTGCCACAATTTTGGAAAACAATGTTCATTATCTTATAAAGTTAGACATCTGCATACCCATCAACTCAGCAGTTCTACCTCAAGATATTAATAGATATTTAAAAGAAACTTTCATCCATATGTTTCTGGAGACCTATAAAAGCTGTTCAGAGCACCATGATCAGTTTTTTCATTTATCTATTTTCATCCATCTTTGTTCTTTTGGCCCGTGTGGGCCTCCCATTGCGGTGGCCTCTGTTGTCTCAGAGCACCGGCTGTGGGCACATGCTCTCCAGAGTTCCGGCTCGGTAGTTGGACACATCGGTCCAATCGCTCCGTGGCACGTGGGATTTTCCCAGGCCAGGGATCAAACCAGTGCCCCTTGCACTGCAAGGCAGTGTCCTTACCCACTGGACCACCAGGGAAGCCCCATGATCAGTTTTAAAAGCAACGAGAAATGGATAAAATGTCAAGCAACAAGAAAATGGGATACTATTCAACCATAAAAAAGTATGACACAATGCCCTTTGCAGCAACATGGATGGACCAAAAGACGGTTATACTAAAGGGAGTAAGCAGACAAAGATGAATACCAGGATATCATTTAAAAGTGGAATCTAAAAAAAAAAGAAAAAAGATACAAATGAACTTAATTCCAAAACAGAAAGAGCAGATATCAAAAACTTACGGTTACCAAAGAGAAAGGGCAAGTAGGGGGAGGGATAAACTGGGAGATTGGGACTAACAGATGCACAACTGTATACAAGACAGATAGCCAACAGGGTCCACTGCATAGCACAGGAAACTATATTCAATAGTCTGTAATAACCTATAATGGAAAAGAACCTGAAAAATAATACACATGTATTTATAGATATTATAGATATTACTTGAACAGCTGTGCTGAGCACTTGAAGATAGCACGATATTGTAAATTAGCTATACTTCAATTAATTTTTTTTTTAAGAAATGTAAAAAATAAATAAAATGGGTAAATTGTATTTTACTCACAGAAAATTATACAGGGATGAGAATGCATGAATTACAGCTAGATGAAAAAGCATTGATGAATCTTAGAAAGATGAAGCTGAATTTTTTTTTTAATTTCAGCCTCTTTTATTGGCTTTTTACTTATTTATTTTCATCCATCTTTATTCTTTGGCCTGTGTGGGCTTCTTATTACAGTGACCTCTTGTCGTTGCAGAGCACCAGCTCTGGGCACTTGCGCTCCAGAGCACCGGATTGTAATTGGACACATGAGTCCAGCCACGGCATGTGGGATCTTCCTGGGCCAGGGATTGAACCGGCGCCCCTTGCACTGCAAGGCAGACTCTTTACCCACTGGATCACCAGGGAAGCCCTAAGTTGAATTTTTCAAAAATTCTGCAGAAGATCTAATTTAGCACAGTATTTTTCCTATAACTCAAAACAAGCAAAATTATTATTTAGGTCAAATGTATGTGTAGTTTGTGCTTAAATACTAACAAAGAAATGATAAATGTTAAGAGTCATGTCTACTTGGAGGAGAAAGGAAAAAGACCAGAGTAGGATTGGAAAGAAGCTTGAATTTCTCGTGTTCTTGTCTGAAGGTGAGTGAACTGTGAGAGGATATCTGTTCTCACTTTTGTGCTTTATACTTGCATTTAGGCTATTATAGACACAAATGATACAAAATCAACATGTTTATTTCATGATATTAAATATTCTGTTCAAAAAAAAAACTAATGCATACATAATTCCAAAATTACAATCTCTACCTTAGTTGAATGTCATGAACTAGTAAAACAATAATGAAACTGAAAGAAAGAAAATGATGATCAGAAATTTACAAAGAGACTCACCATTTATCAACTCCAAAAATCTGGTAAACCAGTATGTTTAGGTATAAAGCATTTCAAATGCAGGGTTTCAAATATAAAGATCCTTTCTTTAGTTTGAGCAACATTTCTGCTCTAGAATTAGTTACTCCTTTGGTCTAGGTTACCAAACCACATTTAGCAGTTTTGAGCTGTACACCCAATCACCTTAGCCTTCCCCTGCTTAACTGTTCAAATTTGCCCTACATTTGTGTTTATAAATCTGTTTTCCTTTGGGATGGAGGAGTTGACTATTCCACTCACGTCTGCGCTAGTCAATCAGGGTTGCTTAGTAAGTGGCAGATAGGTTTCTGACCAGAATGGAGAATTTCAGGAGATAGAAATCATGATTTGGATGGAAAACCACCAACTCAAGATAATTAACTCAAACTATGCAAGAATAAAGATATCACATCCCTAATACAGATCTCTTGAAGAGCACCAGCTGGGCAGCCCACCGGATTGTAATTGGACACATGAGTCCAGCCACGGCATGTGGGATCTTCCCAGGCCAGGGATTGAACCGGCGCCCCCTGCACTGCAAGGCAGACCCTTTACCCGCTGGATCACCAGGGAAGCCCTAAGTTGAATTTTTCAAAATTCTGCAGAAGATCTAATTTAGCACAGTATTTTTCCTATAACTCAAAACAAGCAAAATTATTATTTAGGTCAAATGTATGTGTAGTTTGTGCTTAAATACTAACAAAGAAATGATAAATGTTAAGAGTCATGTCTACTTGGAGGAGAAAGGAAAAAGACCAGAGTAGGATTGGAAAGAAGCTTGAATTTCTCGTGTTCTTGTCTGAAGGTGAGTGAACTGTGAGAGGATATCTGTTCTCACTTTTGTGCTTTATACTTGCATTTAGGCTATTATAGACACAAATGATACAAAATCAACATGTTTATTTCATGATATTAAATATTCTGTTCAAAAAAAAAACTAATGCATACATAATTCCAAAATTACAATCTCTACCTTAGTTGAATGTCATGAACTAGTAAAACAATAATGAAACTGAAAGAAAGAAAATGATGATCAGAAATTTACAAAGAGACTCACCATTTATCAACTCCAAAAATCTGGTAAACCAGTATGTTTAGGTATAAAGCATTTCAAATGCAGGGTTTCAAATATAAAGATCCTTTCTTTAGTTTGAGCAACATTTCTGCTCTAGAATTAGTTACTCCTTTGGTCTAGGTTACCAAACCACATTTAGCAGTTTTGAGCTGTACACCCAATCACCTTAGCCTTCCCCTGCTTAACTGTTCAAATTTGCCCTACATTTGTGTTTATAAATCTGTTTTCCTTTGGGATGGAGGAGTTGACTATTCCACTCACGTCTGCGCTAGTCAATCAGGGTTGCTTAGTAAGTGGCAGATAGGTTTCTGAACAGAATGGAGAATTTCAGGAGATAGGGAAATCATGATTTGGATGGAAAACCACCAACTCAAGATAATTAACTCAAACTATGCAAGAATAAAGATATCACATCCCTAATACAGATCTCTTGAAGCTGCTCCCAAGCTGCAGGCTTAGTTAAATTGTCCCTGTATACAGGGTACTTAGCTAAACATCTAAGATAAGTTTAATTATGACCTTGAGCCTCTTGGAATATACAGATACAGTCAGTCCTCTGCATCTGTGGGCTCCATATCTGTGAATTGGACTAATCATGGAAAAAAAAAATATTCCCCCCAAGATCCAGAAAATTCCAAAATGCGAAATTTTAATTTGCCACACCAGCAACTACTTACATAGCATTTACATGGTATGTGCTAACATTTCACTGTACTAGGTATTAGACATGGTCTAGACATGATTTAAAGTCTATGGGAGAATGTGTGTGGATTATATGCAAATACTGCATGATTTTATGTGAGTGATTCGGGCATCCAGGAATTTTAGAATGCTGGAGGTGGTGGGGGGAGGGTCCTGGAGCTAGTTCCCGGCAGATACTCAGGGATGACTATATTGTGCAGTTGCAAATTAATTAGAGGGATGTCTCTTGACAGCTTTTCCATCTTTCTCCATCACACCAAAGCAGAAAGTCTGCTCACAGAAAATTTGCTGGTCACTTACTCTAACCTTTCCGTGTTCTCTCTCATTTTTAGTGATTTGAACATTTTATTCCCCTTGCCTAGGGGGCTCTTCATGAGCCATTCTGGCTTCCTCCTTTTTCAAGGTGAGAATCCCTGTTCAACACTGAGACCTAAGCTTAGACCAAACTGCCTCCCAAGAATTGTCATGGAACCATCCCATGGTGACCTCTGTGTGCACCTGTCGATGACCCCTCAGGAATCAAGAAAGTTTCCTTAGTTGGGAGAACTTCCATCAATTTTCTCTTCAGGAATAGCACTCAGCTAAAGAGAACCTCCTTGCAAGAGGTCACACCTCCTGCCCCAACTATAAAGGGCCACCTAAGGTTCAGAGCCTCTTTGTATGCTTGGCTGAAGTCATTGTTGAGAAAATATCCAACTTCCCTCTCCATCTACTTTGACTTCCCTCCCTTCCCCACAGATGCTGATCCTGAAAACACTCCACAATATATAGGTTTCTGAACAGAATGGAGAATTTCAGGAGATAGGGAAATCATGATTTGGATGGAAAACCACCAACTCAAGATAATTAACTCAAACTATGCAAGAATAAAGATATCACATCCCTAATACAGATCTCTTGAAGCTGCTCCCAAGCTGCAGGCTTAGTTAAATTGTCCCTGTATACAGGGTACTTAGCTAAACATCTAAGATAAGTTTAATTATGACCTTGAGCCTCTTGGAATATACAGATACAGTCAGTCCTCTGCATCTGTGGGCTCCATATCTGTGAATTGGACTAATCAGGGAAAAAAAAATATTCCCCCCAAGATCCAGAAAATTCCAAAATGCGAAATTTTAATTTGCCACACCAGCAACTACTTACATAGCATTTACATGGTATGTGCTAACATTTCACTGTACTAGGTATTAGACATGGTCTAGACATGATTTAAAGTCTATGGGAGAATGTGTGTGGATTATATGCAAATACTGCATGATTTTATGTGAGTGATTCGGGCATCCAGGAATTTTAGAATGCTGGAGGTGGTGGGGGGAGGGTCCTGGAGCTAGTTCCCGGCAGATACTCAGGGATGACTATATTGTGCAGTTGCAAATTAATTAGAGGGATGTCTCTTGACAGCTTTTCCATCTTTCTCCATCACACCAAAGCAGAAAGTCTGCTCACAGAAAATTTGCTGGTCACTTACTCTAACCTTTCCGTGTTCTCTCTCATTTTTAGTGATTTGAACATTTTATTCCCCTTGCCTAGGGGGCTCTTCATGAGCCATTCTGGCTTCCTCCTTTTTCAAGGTGAGAATCCCTGTTCAACACTGAGACCTAAGCTTAGACCAAACTGCCTCCCAAGAATTGTCATGGAACCATCCCATGGTGACCTCTGTGTGCACCTGTCGATGACCCCTCAGGAATCAAGAAAGTTTCCTTAGTTGGGAGAACTTCCATCAATTTTCTCTTCAGGAATAGCACTCAGCTAAAGAGAACCTCCTTGCAAGAGGTCACACCTCCTGCCCCAACTATAAAGGGCCACCTAAGGTTCAGAGCCTCTTTGTATGCTTGGCTGAAGTCATTGTTGAGAAAATATCCAACTTCCCTCTCCATCTACTTTGACTTCCCTCCCTTCCCCACAGATGCTGATCCTGAAAACACTCCACAATATATATTTCCAGCACACGAATATCCACCTCAGAGAACTTGAACTTGGGACATGCCTTTCCCAACTCCAGGATAAGTGACCCTCCTACACAGGTGAGCAGGTATCCCTGTGTTTTCCACCGCTGTGTTCATATTTTAATTGCCAATTGACTCCTCTATCTCCCTATCAAAACTATAAGCTTCTTAACAGCAGGAATCATATCTCATTCACCTTTGTGTCCCCAACACCAAGAACATATGAGGTGCTTAAGAAATATTAGTTGAAAGAATGTATCAATTAATGGAAAAGTGCAGAGATATGATATTTATGCTTAAAAAGATATACTAGTTAGGGCATGCTGGTTGCTCAACAATTCAACCCCAATTTTAGTCTCTTAACACAAGAGATCAGATATTAGCAAATTTTTTTGATAAAGGACCAGATTGTAAATGTCTTACTCACTGAAAGTGATATGATCTCTATTACAACCACTTTGCTGTTGCAATGCAAAACCAGCCATCAACAGTAGAGAAGCAAGAGGGCATAGCTGCATGTTCCAATAAAACTTTATTTACAAAAAGAAGTGGAGGGCCAGATTTGCACACCCATAGCATGATAACTGATGGATTCTTGCTCATATAATGGTGAATATGGGTGTCCTTGGTTACTGGCATCCTTCTTCCTTGTAATTAGGAGGTTTACATGGCTTTTGTCCTGCAGTTCCACCCTTCCCTAGACTCTCAGAGTGCTTTCTTTTCACTTGCAGGCAGGGAAAAAAGACACAGCTGTTTCCTGGAAATTAAATTAGTAATTTCCACTCAGAACTCATTGCAAAAACTAATCACATGACCACAGCTAAATGAAAAGGGGCTGAGAAATGCAACATCTGGTAAAGCAACAGCTCCTCTGAGCAGTCACTCTGTATCATTGAGGGGAAACATGAATCTGTGGTGGACAGCAAGCTGTCTCTACTGCAGAAGGAGAATTTCTCCATTTTAATGGAGTCCTAGGTAGATGTTTGTGTTCTCTTTCTTCTGTCTTTGTCCTTAAAATATGTACACTTTTTATGATCTATATTATTCAGACATTAAGGTATTCTTTCATGGGGATTCAGTGATAAGTCAAAGATACATAAGCCCACCCTGCTTGCAGAGCATAATGTCTGTCTAAATGCATCCAATCATCACCAAAATGTGAAACCACCCAAGTGATAAAGGGAGTGTTAACCAGTATTAGTCTGGGGAGTCCAGAAAGTTTTAGTAAAGTCATATTTGAAGCGATATCTGAAAAGAATTGACTGACAGAAGCAAAAAGACAAAGGAGCATCTAAAACAAAGGCAACAGCAAGTTCTTTTATCCTGAGAGCAACGAGAAGCTGTTATGTCTTAAGCAAGAGGTTATCATGATGAAACGTGTATTCCAGAAATATCCCTTTGTCTCCACTGCTGAGAATAGGGATAGTGCATGGAGACCAGATATCAGTTAGGGCATGCTGGTTGCTCAACAATTCAACCCCAATTTTAGTCTCTTAACACAAGAGATCAGATATTAGCAAATTTTTTTGATAAAGGACCAGATTGTAAATGTCTTACTCACTGAAAGTGATATGATCTCTATTACAACCACTTTGCTGTTGCAATGCAAAACCAGCCATCAACAGTAGAGAAGCAAGAGGGCATAGCTGCATGTTCCAATAAAACTTTATTTACAAAAAGAAGTGGAGGGCCAGATTTGCACACCCATAGCATGATAACTGATGGATTCTTGCTCATATAATGGTGAATATGGGTGTCCTTGGTTACTGGCATCCTTCTTCCTTGTAATTAGGAGGTTTACATGGCTTTTGTCCTGCAGTTCCACCCTTCCCTAGACTCTCAGAGTGCTTTCTTTTCACTTGCAGGCAGGGAAAAAAGACACAGCTGTTTCCTGGAAATTAAATTAGTAATTTCCACTCAGAACTCATTGCAAAAACTAATCACATGACCACAGCTAAATGAAAAGGGGCTGAGAAATGCAACATCTGGTAAAGCAACAGCTCCTCTGAGCAGTCACTCTGTATCATTGAGGGGAAACATGAATCTGTGGTGGACAGCAAGCTGTCTCTACTGCAGAAGGAGAATTTCTCCATTTTAATGGAGTCCTAGGTAGATGTTTGTGTTCTCTTTCTTCTGTCTTTGTCCTTAAAATATGTACACTTTTTATGATCTATATTATTCAGACATTAAGGTATTCTTTCATGGGGATTCAGTGATAAGTCAAAGATACATAAGCCCACCCTGCTTGCAGAGCATAATGTCTGTCTAAATGCATCCAATCATCACCAAAATGTGAAACCACCCAAGTGATAAAGGGAGTGTTAACCAGTATTAGTCTGGGGAGTCCAGAAAGTTTTAGTAAAGTCATATTTGAAGCGATATCTGAAAAGAATTGACTGACAGAAGCAAAAAGACAAAGGAGCATCTAAAACAAAGGCAACAGCAAGTTCTTTTATCCTGAGAGCAACGAGAAGCTGTTATGTCTTAAGCAAGAGGTTATCATGATGAAACGTGTATTCCAGAAATATCCCTTTGTCTCCACTGCTGAGAATAGGGGGGATAGTGCATGGAGACCAGATGGGGGACAGTGTGAAAATATAGGATGCTGATAATGAGATAATAAAAAGGACATGTGGGTGGAGAAGGCTGGACACATCCAAGAGCTATATGGAAGGTTAAACCAAAAGGACCATAGTGATGTACTTTCAACAAAACAGAAAAATAAGGGACATTGGAACCATACAGTAAGAACAACTAAATTAGGGGGAAAAGCAGGTTTGGATGAAAAAGAAGCAGATTTGGGGGGAGAAGCTCTGGAGTTCAGTTTGGGGTATGCTGAGTTATAAGGACCTTTGAGATACTCAAGTGGAATGAAGAAAAGTCACCACTGGGGGATTCCCTGGTGGTCCAGTGGCTGGAGAGTCCACCTTGCAGTGCAAGATGCACCGGTTCGATCCCTGGCCTGGGGAGGAAACAGTTAGTGGAATGGCTAGACCGATGTGTCCAATTCCAAGCCAGCACTCTGGAGTGCATGCGCCCAGAGCCTGTGCTCTGTTACGAGAGAGGCCACTGCAATGGGAGGCCCATACGGGCCAAAAGAACAAGGATGGATGAAAATAAATAAATGAAAGAGAATAAAAGAGGCCAAAATTTTTAAAAGAAAAGAAAACTCATCACTGGCTTTTACTTTATGGGGTCACTGGCAACTTTAAAGAATGCTGACTGATTGAAACAATGAGGTTTGTTTGAGGAGTGAGTAGGTATACATGGAGCATAAAGAATGCCTTAAAGGAAAGAGGTGGAAGGGTGAATGAAATGAGGAGTTTCACTGGAAAGATTTTGAGCTGTGAAGTAAATATAATTTAACACCTACAGAAAGATCCTGGTACAGAAAAAGATGTTGACTACAGAGAAAAAGAAAGCGTTAGTTGCTTAGCCATGTCCAATTCATTACGATCCCACAGGCTGTAGCCCATCAGGGTCCTCTGTTCAGGGGATTTTCCAGACAAGAATACTGGAGTAGGTTCACCATTACCTTCTCCAGAGGATCTTTCCAACCCAGGGATCAAACCTGACTCTTGCGTTGCAGGCAGATTCTTTACCATTTGAGCCACTAGAGAGAAGAAGGGGTCAGAAATAATGTAAGTTTCTCAAGAAAGTATGAAGATGAAGAGCAAAGATGAGGATATTTGTTTGATCTGGAAGACAAGCTATTGAACTAAAGGGAAGGAAGAAAGAACTGGTGTAGGGAGAAAAAGTTTTCATGTTTAGACACCAGGAACACAGAGAGGCTTGCTGTGTGATCACTTTCATTTTGTCTGTGATACAGGAATCAGGGTCCCTGGTTGAAACAGAAGGAGCAAAATGAGATGGGGCAGAAAGAGAAAGGAAAATAAGAGGGTTTTGAGAGTCGAGAATGTTTGAAATAGTCAGTATGCAAAGTAAGAGGACAATGTGACCCAGGAAACCCATGAGGATGGCAGAGGTCTAACATCCCACTTGAGGTTCATGGCATTAATTCCAGAGTTATCAGTCTAATCCATGATGCATCCTTCTCCTGCAACCCTAGAGAGCAATGACTCAAGAAAACTGACGAGCAAAGACAAAATCAGAATATTTAATTGCTAGATATCTAGTCCACAGACTTTTAACCATGCTCCTTTCCCTATGAAAGGAGAATAACATTCTTTAAGTTATTACAAATAGTAAAGCTTTAATTCTCATAGCAACCTTATACAATAAATATGGTATCCATCCAGCAAACAGAACACAAAGTCTGGCCATCGTCATCTGAATTCAGAGCCGGAACCCACCCTTTTCTCACTTGGCCATGTTGCTTTTCATTTCAAAACAAAGTTAACCTCTGTGTGGATTTAATCACACCTCCAATCCCAAAGAAATGTCAAGCCAAATGCATCCAGAAATTATCTACCATGTCAATGGTGTGCTAGCAGGCAGGCTGTGCTTGAGACCAAGGAATTAATCAAACTTCATTGTATCCCTTGACGTGATCTACTTTCAGACAGACTTGTCTACAAACTAAATTCTGCACAGTCATTTCCCAGATACTAACCTGACTCTCTCCAGTTTGCGAAACTTTCCACTCGCTTTCACTGAGTGATACAGAATTCATTGATACGATATTTTAATAAGCTAACACCTAACAAGGACAGTGAATTATCATCCTGTACTTTCCCCTCTATGTGCTTCTCTTCTCTCCAGATATAGCCTTTCTTTGAGGTTTTAAGGAAAACAGATGAATCTATGTCTGAGTCATTAATGATCACTTGAACTCCCACCCTGCCTACTCGAGGGTAACAATGGCCCCTCTAAGGCTGGAGAAGTGATGGAGAAACATCTCCAAGTGGATACTGATAATGTATTGTATCTGTGAGCACCTTCTCAATTAAGCAGAGGCATCTCAAACACTCTCTGACAAGATTTCTTCCTCTACCTATTTTATGTAGACATCTCCAGAGTTGACTATGATTGCTAATTTTCTAAAATGATGGAAAACCTAAAATGGAGACTACCTGCTCCAAGTGAGGATGTTAAAAACACCCTAACACACAAAGAGGTGACTGAATTCTCCTCTCCAGAAATCCATCCATCATGCCTTCTTTCTAAGCTTTCCTCTGGAGGACTTACCCATGAGCTTCAGTTGTTGAAATAAAGATCTCCTGACATTGTGTCCTTGGTACTAGGTTCATCTCCCCAACTCTAATGAACACTTGGCCCCACAGCATCATAACAATGTTTAGACTTCAAAGGGATGTCTAAGTCTAGACATCGCCTTTCTAGCCCAACACCCAGAGTTCAGAGATGAGAAAACGGTGACCCAGGAAGATGGAGTCACTTGTCCGAAGTCACACAGCTGGTGAGCAGCAGAGATGGAAAAGAACTCAGATCAGAGACAGCTGTGCACCATGGAGAAGATGTTCATTCTAAACAGAGGGTGGAAGATGAGCAGGAAAGGGTCAAAGAGTAATTTATGACTCTGAAAATGACTCTAAGGAAATTAAAGAGAAAGCTTACAAATGGAAAGCACCAGTAAAGTTAACTCTCTCTTCCTGACACAATAATCATGAGAAGCAGAGATATGAAAGGGATGAATGTTTTTAAAATGTGATTGTGACAACACAGGTGTTTGTTTAGAGGAAGGTACATATTCCATTTTTATCTGTGGGAAGTGGTCTGAGAGAGGAAAACAAAATGCTTTTTCTATGAATTCTCACAAATGGAACTTATACATTCATCTCTTCAAAAGAAGAGGAGGGTGGGGGAGTGTTTTTTTTAAACAAATTTTTCAAGCTGGGACAGGAATACAGCACTCAATTCATGGGATGATCAAGCTGAGGGACATTCACTCCTGTAATAACAAACCCATAGTGCATGATTTTTCATATATATATATATATTATATAAGCTCGGGTGACATTTCTTATAAACCCACAGAAGTCCAATCGAGATCATCACTGAATGGCACTGAAACGTAGTCATAAAGTTTAATATCCAGTTCATTTTCCACCCATGCCACAACCAGTTTCTTCATTTCCTACTCTCTAATTTGTTGAGTTTTAATTTTCTAAAATGATGGAAAACCTAAAATGGAGACTACCTGCTCCAAGTGAGGATGTTAAAAACACCCTAACACACAAAGAGGTGACTGAATTCTCCTCTCCAGAAATCCATCCATCATGCCTTCTTTCTAAGCTTTCCTCTGGAGGACTTACCCATGAGCTTCAGTTGTTGAAATAAAGATCTCCTGACATTGTGTCCTTGGTACTAGGTTCATCTCCCCAACTCTAATGAACACTTGGCCCCACAGCATCATAACAATGTTTAGACTTCAAAGGGATGTCTAAGTCTAGACATCGCCTTTCTAGCCCAACACCCAGAGTTCAGAGATGAGAAAACGGTGACCCAGGAAGATGGAGTCACTTGTCCGAAGTCACACAGCTGGTGAGCAGCAGAGATGGAAAAGAACTCAGATCAGAGACAGCTGTGCACCATGGAGAAGATGTTCATTCTAAACAGAGGGTGGAAGATGAGCAGGAAAGGGTCAAAGAGTAATTTATGACTCTGAAAATGACTCTAAGGAAATTAAAGAGAAAGCTTACAAATGGAAAGCACCAGTAAAAGTTAACTCTCTCTTCCTGACACAATAATCATGAGAAGCAGAGATATGAAAGGGATGAATGTTTTTAAAATGTGATTGTGACAACACAGGTGTTTGTTTAGAGGAAGGTACATATTCCATTTTTATCTGTGGGAAGTGGTCTGAGAGAGGAAAACAAAATGCTTTTTCTATGAATTCTCACAAATGGAACTTATACATTCATCTCTTCAAAAGAAGAGGAGGGTGGGGGAGTGTTTTTTTTAAACAAATTTTTCAAGCTGGGACAGGAATACAGCACTCAATTCATGGGATGATCAAGCTGAGGGACATTCACTCCTGTAATAACAAACCCATAGTGCATGATTTTTCATATATATATATATATTATATAAGCTCGGGTGACATTTCTTATAAACCCACAGAAGTCCAATCGAGATCATCACTGAATGGCACTGAAACGTAGTCATAAAGTTTAATATCCAGTTCATTTTCCACCCATGCCACAACCAGTTTCTTCATTTCCTACTCTCTAATTTGTTGAGTTTTAATGTCTTCACAATGAAATGATACCTACTCTTTCCATTAAGAAAAAACCCTCATAAAATGATCTTAAAGAGTTTGACTGCTTATAGTTTGAGCCATGAAACTACCTAACCTCCTACAGATGGACCTGTTAGCTCTGCCCAAAGGTCATTCTAAGTCCATGGAACATGAACATGCTGTTTTCAGAGGACTAACAATGAAGATGTTAAACTTCTTGCAGCCAGAAGTGGGATTTCTGGGCCAAAAGGTGATTTTATTTTTAATTTCTTGAGGGAGTCTCCATACCTTTTTCCACAAGGAATCCAACATCACCAAACCCATAAAAGCAGAGAAGAGAATGGTGGTTAGCAGAGTCCAGAGGGAGGAGGAAGTGGGTCAATGTTATTCTATGGGTATAAAGTTTCAGTTATGTAAGATGAAAAAGTGCTAGAGGGTGGCTGTAAATATTGTGGTCATCATAATAATACTCTACACGTAAACTTTTATTAACAGGGCAGATTCCCTTTATGTGCTTTTTGACCACAAAAACAAGTGAATTACTTGTACTGATGATGAGTGTAGTAAACAAAACAATGAAACCTATAGAAGCGGCCCATGGCACATTCACGTTTTGAGAACTTGGCTCAGGTTAGTTCAAAGAACCAGAAGGCACTCCAAAGTCAAACCCACTAAGGAAGGGGTTTGTTTAGTGCTGCTTGTTTAATGTCAAAGGCCAGAGCTCTTGTTGCCCTGAAGTGTTCTAGAGGATTCTCTAAGAGGTGTGCTTTTCTGCTGTGAGGTCACAGGTTGAACTATTTCTACACGTGCCTTGTCATTAAAAGTCAACAGCGGGGGGCACTCAATAGAAATCAGAGGAGGCAGATCTAGTTGGTCAGAGACAGAGGTAGATTCTCGCTACTGGGCTCATCAAGCTCAGTCTGGGGGCTGTCCATCATCCTGGGGTGCCTGCGCCCACACACAGTGATTAACCCATCTGCTGCAACCTTCCCTTTCCAGATAAGAGGCAGTGACTTTGTTTATCCAGTTCATTTTCCACCCATGCCACAACCAGTTTCTTCATTTCCTACTCTCTAATTTGTTGAGTTTTAATGTCTTCACAATGAAATGATACCTACTCTTTCCATTAAGAAAAAACCCTCATAAAATGATCTTAAAGAGTTTGACTGCTTATAGTTTGAGCCATGAAACTACCTAACCTCCTACAGATGGACCTGTTAGCTCTGCCCAAAGGTCATTCTAAGTCCATGGAACATGAACATGCTGTTTTCAGAGGACTAACAATGAAGATGTTAAACTTCTTGCAGCCAGAAGTGGGATTTCTGGGCCAAAAGGTGATTTTATTTTTAATTTCTTGAGGGAGTCTCCATACCTTTTTCCACAAGGAATCCAACATCACCAAACCCATAAAAGCAGAGAAGAGAATGGTGGTTAGCAGAGTCCAGAGGGAGGAGGAAGTGGGTCAATGTTATTCTATGGGTATAAAGTTTCAGTTATGTAAGATGAAAAAGTGCTAGAGGGTGGCTGTAAATATTGTGGTCATCATAATAATACTCTACACGTAAACTTTTATTAACAGGGCAGATTCCCTTTATGTGCTTTTTGACCACAAAAACAAGTGAATTACTTGTACTGATGATGAGTGTAGTAAACAAAACAATGAAACCTATAGAAGCGGCCCATGGCACATTCACGTGTTGAGAACGTGGCTCAGGTTAGTTCAAAGAACCAGAAGGCACTCCAAAGTCAAACCCACTAAGGAAGGGGTTTGTTTAGTGCTGCTTGTTTAATGTCAAAGGCCAGAGCTCTTGTTGCCCTGAAGTGTTCTAGAGGATTCTCTAAGAGGTGTGCTTTTCTGCTGTGAGGTCACAGGTTGAACTATTTCTACACGTGCCTTGTCATTAAAAGTCAACAGCGGGGGGCACTCAATAGAAATCAGAGGAGGCAGATCTAGTTGGTCAGAGACAGAGGTAGATTCTCGCTACTGGGCTCATCAAGCTCAGTCTGGGGGCTGTCCATCATCCTGGGGTGCCTGCGCCCACACACAGTGATTAACCCATCTGCTGCAACCTTCCCTTTCCAGATAAGAGGCAGTGACTTTGTTTAGCCATTTTTCATACGTAACCTAGGTATGAATACTGTGGTGACTGAAAAAAGAAAGTGCTCAAATATCTCACTGAAGTGTTCTTATTTTAAAAAATATAGTCATATGAATACATTTCCCTCCTCCTTTTGAGAATAGCCAACACCATCAAACATGTTTCTCCTTGGTGGGGTTGTTGTGTTGTTTAGTGGCTCAGTTGGGTTCAACTCTTTTTAACCCCGTGAACTGTAGCCCGCGAGGCTCCTCTGTGCATGGGATTTTCAGGCAAGAATGGGAGTGGGTTTCCATTTCCTCCTCCAGGGGTACTTTTTGACCCAGGGATCAAACCTTGCATCTTCTGTATTGGCAGGTGGGTTTTTTTATCACTGAACCACAAGGGAAGCCCTGAGTGTGGGTAGGGGAGAATAACTGGAAGGAAGGAGGGGGAGAAAAAGAAAGGTTCTTCACAGCTCATTTGTACAGAAGCTAATAATTACGTTTCCAGGAAGTCGAAGGTTGTCTACACTTTGGCAGGAGAATGTTTTATAACAAAGCAACTAGCCTCATCGTTTTCCTACCACATTTTTCCTATAAATGTGTTTAATTCAGGAAAGCACAAGCAAGCTCACATTTGCTCTGTTCTCTCAAACTCTGCAGTTCAGTGCAAGAAAAAAGAAAAAAAAAAAGTAATAGAGTCAGATATTTCTTGAGACTGCTTCATTTTGTTAATGTTCCCAGGTTTCTAGTACCCAACAAGGAATCTTCCTGCGTACCCAGTGGGGTCCATCCTTTAAAATTATTCGAATGGGAATAAGAAAATGTTCTGGGAATTATGCTATAAACTGGTATACAGATGGCAATGTCCTCCCAGTTAAATACCTGCTAGCCTCCAATCCTGGTTGGAAACACTCTGTCTTCATCCAAGGGCTGATTTATTTTATTTCTCAGTGAATGAACTGACACTTGGTTACTACCAGAAAAGGTGCTTCCAGCCTCAGAGACAGAAAGCCTGGGCCTGGCTCCTGTTTTGCTAGGTGACCAAGCAGAGGTAATGCTATCTACTTCTAAGGACAGTTCTGAAGTCCAAGGAAAGTCCATGAACCTGCTTTGTAAATGCTAATGATGCAACTGAGAGCTAGTCAGCTAATTTGTGAAAGATATAGACTGCAAGGCAGGTTCCTGATAAGACCATCTTCCACACTGCTGTTTCTTAAAGGCACGTGTGTACATGTGTTAAATCACTCAGTGGTGTCCGACTCTTTGCAACCTTAGGGACTGTAGCCTTCCAGGTTCCTCTGTCCATGAGATTCTCCAGGCAAGAATACTGGAGTGGGTCACCATTTCCTCCTCCAGGAGATCTTCCTGACCCAGGGATCAAACCCTGCATCTCCTGCATTGGCAGGTGGGTACTTTATCACTCACGCCACTTAGGAAGATCCTTTAAGGCACATGAGGTGGTGTCAGATGACATGAAGAGTTTTGGAGGCAGTGTCAAGAAGTCAATGTGAGGATGAATAAATGCATGACTACACACATGCATGCGTGCATCCAAAGAGGTAATATTGCGTCATCCATTATGAGGCTGAGTGTCAAAATCTGAATCCGGACTTTGCCACTTCCTTCCTGGGCCTCGTGGTTTATAAAGCATGGATAACACCATCACACACTGTTCAGCACTGTTCACAAGTTAAGTGTATTTATGCCTGTGAAGTACTCAGAACAGAGTCTGGCATTGACAAGCCAGATGAGACCAGGAATTTGTGCCTGTTTTTCCTGCATTGGGGACACAAGGTACAGAACAAGGGACCCATAGTAAGTGCCCAGTAAACACTTACTGCCTGAATGAATGAATGAATGCCATTTCCCTGCAGCAAGAGTGAATTCAACTGTTCCTTAGAGGTATGGCCTTTCTGCACTTGAGGATTAGTTTTCATCCCATGAAG
The DNA here is from genome assembly GCA_022376925.1 of Tragulus kanchil. Classification (NCBI taxonomy): domain Eukaryota; kingdom Metazoa; phylum Chordata; class Mammalia; order Artiodactyla; family Tragulidae; genus Tragulus; species Tragulus kanchil. Next base: position 72,223,691 of record JAIOJX010000031.1, read on the forward strand.
GATTTTGGATGAGAGCGTCACTAAGGTCCTCCCAAATTTTAAAGGTCCAAGTAATTTTAACCATCAAAAATCTCTGTGCAACCACCTGTTGGAGGTGGTGGCAGTGTGGGCCAAGAGAGAAAGGGCCCCCACTGCCTTCGTCAGTGGCACTGACATGGTTGTCACCCCAGCTTGCTGTCTTTGTATGTGCCCTCTGGGACACTTGAGTTCTTCCCTGCCTCTGTCTTCAAGCTTTCCACTCCTGGGCTTTGCAGATTTCTCAAAGTGCTGCTGCTTCTTTTTTTGTCTGTAGATTATTTCTCCAAGGGAAAATGCAGTAATTTCCTAATATCCACATGGATGTGAAGAAAAACAGTATGTGACTGGTCCTTTTTGGTTTTGTTTGTATATATTTATAGTGCAAAGTAAAAAGAGTAAAATAGAAAAAAGTCTCTATGCAAAAACTCAAACCTTAGGGACTGTAGCCTTCCAGGTTCCTACTGCTGTTTCTTAAAGGCACGTGTGTACATGTGTTAAATCACTCAGTGGTGTCCGACTCTTTGCAACCTTAGGGACTGTAGCCTTCCAGGTTCCTCTGTCCATGAGATTCTCCAGGCAAGAATACTGGAGTGGGTCACCATTTCCTCCTCCAGGAGATCTTCCTGACCCAGGGATCAAACCCTGCATCTCCTGCATTGGCAGGTGGGTACTTTATCACTCACGCCACTTAGGAAGATCCTTTAAGGCACATGAGGTGGTGTCAGATGACATGAAGAGTTTTGGAGGCAGTGTCAAGAAGTCAATGTGAGGATGAATAAATGCATGACTACACACATGCATGCGTGCATCCAAAGAGGTAATATTGCGTCATCCATTATGAGGCTGAGTGTCAAAATCTGAATCCGGACTTTGCCACTTCCTTCCTGGGCCTCGTGGTTTATAAAGCATGGATAACACCATCACACACTGTTCAGCACTGTTCACAAGTTAAGTGTATTTATGCCTGTGAAGTACTCAGAACAGAGTCTGGCATTGACAAGCCAGATGAGACCAGGAATTTGTGCCTGTTTTTCCTGCATTGGGGACACAAGGTACAGAACAAGGGACCCATAGTAAGTGCCCAGTAAACACTTACTGCCTGAATGAATGAATGAATGCCATTTCCCTGCAGCAAGAGTGAATTCAACTGTTCCTTAGAGGTATGGCCTTTCTGCACTTGAGGATTAGTTTTCATCCCATGAAGGATTTTGGATGAGAGCGTCACTAAGGTCCTCCCAAATTTTAAAGGTCCAAGTAATTTTAACCATCAAAAATCTCTGTGCAACCACCTGTTGGAGGTGGTGGCAGTGTGGGCCAAGAGAGAAAGGGCCCCCACTGCCTTCGTCAGTGGCACTGACATGGTTGTCACCCCAGCTTGCTGTCTTTGTATGTGCCCTCTGGGACACTTGAGTTCTTCCCTGCCTCTGTCTTCAAGCTTTCCACTCCTGGGCTTTGCAGATTTCTCAAAGTGCTGCTGCTTCTTTTTTTGTCTGTAGATTATTTCTCCAAGGGAAAATGCAGTAATTTCCTAATATCCACATGGATGTGAAGAAAAACAGTATGTGACTGGTCCTTTTTGGTTTTGTTTGTATATATTTATAGTGCAAAGTAAAAAGAGTAAAATAGAAAAAAGTCTCTATGCAAAAACTCAAATTCTTCTGCCCCCAAGCTTTGCAGTCTCCCTCTCTTCCTTCGGATGCCTAAAAAGGTGGAAGGTGGGGGTGGGGGCTAGGAGGTTAAAACTCCTGACTTTAATCCTGCCAAACGGGAAAGAGGCACTCCCTTGTGTAAGCTTCCGTGCCTGACCGAGGGAAAGCAGGGATGGGGGAGGGGAGGAGCATCAGGAAAGGGGCAGTTGGCTTCAGGATCAGGCTCCAGCCTCTCTGGCAGCTCAGCCCACCCCGCCCTCCGTGCGGCCGGGGGCGCCCCCTCCTCTCGGGCCGCAGAATCCGGGGTGGGGATGGCTGGATGCCGCGGGGACCGATGCAGAGGCGCCCACAGCCTGCAGCTTCCAGCCGAGTCCAGGGCAGGCGGCTCCGGAGTGCAGAGCTCAGCGTGTTTCTGCAAGTGTTTTGACGATACTTTTGCGTGTTCCCATCACCACCGAGATGCTGCGCTCTCCTCATGACCACAATCTATTAGCTCCAGTAGCTTTTGAGCCGCTGAGCCTCACCGCAGCTTCCTGCCTCCCCTGCGCGCGCGCTGGGTCGTTGCCAGCCCCCTGCGAGGACCACGCTCTCAGGGGGGGCAATGCCACCCCACCCCACCTGCACCTCCACCACCAAGTGCCTTACTTTCTCTCCTCTCCAGAGATTTGCCTTTGAATAAAAAAGATCCACATAAGCTCTGGTCAACAGTTTCTAACAGGGCATTTCTAAGCCCTCCTTGCATACCTCCGTAAGAAAAGACCACTTTTGAACTTTTGATGCTAATAAGAGCATTAAAATCCGGTTACCTGTATCCAGGGAGGCCAGAAGGCCTGTGAACAACGTCAACAAAAGGCTGACTACATCCTCTGCTGCAATTAGGTCTTGTTTATAAGGCACGATTCTGCCCTCTTACTGGTTTGGTCTGGTTTGTGGTTATTTGGGGAACAGTTGCAATTCAGTGTGTGTGTGTGTGTGTGTGTGTGTGTGTCTTGCGCACAAACTGGAGGGGAAAAAGATCTCCTGAAAGATAAATGTTTTTAGATAGTACTTTGGTATTTATTGGAATGAATCTGAAAGAGAAAGCTCTGGCATGTAAGAAGGGACTACAATCAGTTTTCTCTGTTTCTGCATCTCTCATGGATAGAGATGCCATCTGAACCAGACCAAAGATGGAAAGATTCAGGAGCTGCCTCACTGACTCTCACCTGTTGTGGGGGGAGGGTCGAGAAGCGGGGACAACCCAAGTCATCACTTTTGTCTGTGTCAGTTGAAACTACAAAGGCAACCAAAAGGAGGTCTTATCCGTTCTGTGTTAGCGTCAGTTGGGAACAGCAGGTAGAAGCGGCACTTTGGTTTGACTTTTTTCACCACTGGGAGCTATAAATAGAGGAGCACATGTGGCTTTGTGCTGTTACCTACCCTGGCGTCGAACCTCGCATCCAGGCGGCTTTAACTCCCACATGAGTAGCGGCAGGTCACGGCCCCCGCACGTACATTTTCCACAACATGAGAGTGGTGAGAAGAGCCGACGTGTGTGTGTGTTGTTGTTGTTGTTGTTGTTATTTTTATTTGTGCTTTGAGTTCTGGATGTATTCCACCCACACTGTCAACTCTGGAAGCAAGTCCTTCTCTTAAATGCTTTGAAGAGATGCTCAGAATTTGAAGGAAGAAAGAAAGAAAACGTCACTCTCTGGTGACTTTACGTGTGTCTAAAAATACACCAACTCCTCCTCAGCAGTCTACACAGTGATTTTATAGGATGTTGATCTACCAGGCTGCATTTTCTACAAACTGTCTTAATTCACCCCGTTTGGTAAAGAACTTTTTCACTTTTAGCAGATGATAGTCTAGGTATCAACAGTCAGAGAAGTCGATTTCCATTTCTGGCCAAGTCATCAAACCCCGATGGGCATGACTGCACCACCTGAGCTCGGTCTCCCCAACAGCGGGCTACAGTGATCACCTCAATCTGGTTCTCAGGGCTTTGGACATTGAGTCACTACGAGTCATGTGAGGTCACTGGGTTTTTTGTGTTTTTTTTTTTTTTTTGTCACATTAAAAGGAAGACAGATTTCTGGTCCAGACTTTCCTCCAATTTGCTCAAAGGTGGGCAAAATAAATTAGCAACACACACACACACATACACACACCCCTCACACAGTTTTTCTTATCTTTTCTCTGAGTTCCACCAAACCTGTCTACAAGTAAAAAAGCAATGCTCTAGCAGGTTCTGTAATTCTCTAGTCCCCCACCTCCTCCAATATGTCTCCAGTTTGAGAAATATTTACAGTTTGAGAAATATGTACATGCTCACAACTGAATTACAGGGCCTTTCCTGGTAGTCCAGTGGTTAAGACTCCAAACTTAGGTTGCAGAGAGTGCAAGTTCGATTCCTGGGGAAACTAAGATCCCATATGCCATTCAGTATGGCCAAAAAAAACCCTCGAAATATATGTTATAATCCATGCTACCATCTAGGAATGAGATTCTAGAATCTTCAGAACCAGATGACATTTTGGTCATTTATGTTGAACTTAATTCTTGCTTATATGTTTTCCATGTTTATGATCAGTGAGTGTAGTCACTCAGAACCTGACATTTAAGTGGTCAGAACTGTCCACAGGTTTGAGTCTCTAGAGCCACTTCATGCCTCTCAAGTTCAAGACCACAGTCACAACTCGTGGCTACAGTCTTAGAGTTGGAGACATTGCTGCCAAAGAAATACATAGAGCCATCAGGGACCAGAAATCATCATCTCTCCTCATTGAGTTGCTTTTGTGGGTAGAAAATATATCATAAGTGAAGTTGCTGGAGTAAATTAAGTGTTCAAGAAATGGTATCTTGTTTACTGTTTCCATTTCTTTAATTCTTCCAACCTGTGCTAGCCTGGCCAGAAGCAATCAGACTCCTGATTTCATCTTTTCCTTCGTATGAATATTGATTGCATATATATTCTTAATGCTATGGTCTCATGAAGCTCACACTATAGGCAAAAGCTCGTTCCACTTTTCCTAGGTTCAAAGACAGTTGTTTGAACCCACAGACTCTTACACAGACTCCTATAGAAGGAAATGAAGCTAGAAATAACTCTTCTGACACCTCTATGATTTCAGAGCCATCAAATTTAAGAACTTTCCCTAACAACTGCCCTAGAAACCTGAACACGTTGAAAAATGAACGATTATTCCACAGTTACCCTCCCCCCTCCCCCGTTTCTCTCTTGCCTGGCATAACCTATCATTTCACATTCCCTTTACACATCCCATATACCGACACCTTGACAATTAATTAACTAACCTTCACAGAACTCCTCTGAGGGAGATGGATGAAAAGCACCACAGCTTTATCTCCATTTTTCAGGAAACTAAAAACAGAAAGGTTATGACTTACCCAAAAGTCACACAGTAAGCTTTCAGACAGGCCGGGATTGGTACCAAAGAATCTTGTGTCAAGCCAAACCACTGTAACTCTCATCCTGAGAGAATATTCCTGACTCACCACAAAATTCAGCACAGTTGCCTAGACTGAGTACTTCAGTCCCCTGTGACTTCCTAGAGGTGTAGCCTTGGGCTGGGTTGGCCAGAAAAATTAAAAGAACTGAATTCAGCTTAACAGAGAAAAAAGGATAAGGAAGACGGTCAATAAAGAGCAGTCCATGCAGCCAAGCTGTCAAGCTGTCAACCTAACCTGGCATTGTGGGGACAATGAATGCAGAAATATACCCAACTAGGAAAACGTTAGGTTCCTGGTACTGTCAAGGGAAAACAAAGACTTCTATAAACAAAGGCCAGGGTGTCTGGGGGCCATTCAAGACAAGTTTACAATCAGTTTCAAAGTTCCAGCTCTTGCAGTATTTTTGGCGGTGGCTCACAGCCATGGAGAAGGCCTTGCTAAGGCCACCAAGTCATAACGTTACTTTGCGGGATGATGTATGGCTTCCTGTCCTTTTGTATTTTGAATTCCATTCTCAGTCTCTATGATATTCCCAAATTGTGCTAACTCTTGCACTTATGACGTGAGGCTGAAGGATAGAACTGTTCAAAATGCCTTTCACGACACCATAGTCGCTGTGGGAATTGCCCTGGGGAAACACTAAAGGAACAGATTATTGCTTAATATCATCTAGAAAGATAGCTGTCCTGTAAAAGTCCATATATGGCTCAATTGCATGTGTTTCAGGAACATGCCGGGCCCTAAGAAGGCAATGAAGCTTGTGGACATTAGACTCATTTTCCAACATAGAAATGTCCTTCCAAATAGAGAGCCAAATATAAGAAAATCCCCCCCTTTATCCACATGAACTTTCCCTAACAACTGCCCTAGAAACCTGAACACGTTGAAAAATGAACGATTATTCCACAGTTACCCTCCCCCCTCCCCCGTTTCTCTCTTGCCTGGCATAACCTATCATTTCACATTCCCTTTACACATCCCATATACCGACACCTTGACAATTAATTAACTAACCTTCACAGAACTCCTCTGAGGGAGATGGATGAAAAGCACCACAGCTTTATCTCCATTTTTCAGGAAACTAAAAACAGAAAGGTTATGACTTACCCAAAAGTCACACAGTAAGCTTTCAGACAGGCCGGGATTGGTACCAAAGAATCTTGTGTCAAGCCAAACCACTGTAACTCTCATCCTGAGAGAATATTCCTGACTCACCACAAAATTCAGCACAGTTGCCTAGACTGAGTACTTCAGTCCCCTGTGACTTCCTAGAGGTGTAGCCTTGGGCTGGGTTGGCCAGAAAAATTAAAAGAACTGAATTCAGCTTAACAGAGAAAAAAGGATAAGGAAGACGGTCAATAAAGAGCAGTCCATGCAGCCAAGCTGTCAAGCTGTCAACCTAACCTGGCATTGTGGGGACAATGAATGCAGAAATATACCCAACTAGGAAAACGTTAGGTTCCTGGTACTGTCAAGGGAAAACAAAGACTTCTATAAACAAAGGCCAGGGTGTCTGGGGGCCATTCAAGACAAGTTTACAATCAGTTTCAAAGTTCCAGCTCTTGCAGTATTTTTGGCGGTGGCTCACAGCCATGGAGAAGGCCTTGCTAAGGCCACCAAGTCATAACGTTACTTTGCGGGATGATGTATGGCTTCCTGTCCTTTTGTATTTTGAATTCCATTCTCAGTCTCTATGATATTCCCAAATTGTGCTAACTCTTGCACTTATGACGTGAGGCTGAAGGATAGAACTGTTCAAAATGCCTTTCACGACACCATAGTCGCTGTGGGAATTGCCCTGGGGAAACACTAAAGGAACAGATTATTGCTTAATATCATCTAGAAAGATAGCTGTCCTGTAAAAGTCCATATATGGCTCAATTGCATGTGTTTCAGGAACATGCCGGGCCCTAAGAAGGCAATGAAGCTTGTGGACATTAGACTCATTTTCCAACATAGAAATGTCCTTCCAAATAGAGAGCCAAATATAAGAACACAATCTGCCACCACAGCACAGACAAGAGGCAGAATTGCCTCTTGGTGATGGCACATCATTATTTTGTCTGTTACTTGAAACTGTACTTCAGGCAAAATGTGTGCTTCATCTTTTAAAATGTGAAGTGGGTTCCTAATTTTTTCTAGCATCATTTACTACTTGCACAGGCCCCCAAATTCATACTGTAATATGCATCACTTTCCTGCCGGAAAAGAAGGCATGATTTTTTTTCTTTTAACATGAGGACTGCCTCATATCCAGCAGCGGTAAACAAGGAAGCCTAAGGCATGAACAGGCAGGAAAAGCCTTTGTATCAGTCCACACATTGAAAGGCAGACTCATACCAACTACCAGCTGTAGCCACAAACGCTGCACGACTATGTGGCCCTCCACCAAAGTTGGAAGCATCTTTTTTTTTCTTTAATTTTGGCCACATCATGCATCATGTGGGACCTTAGTTTCCTGACCAGGAATCAGATCCATGTCCTCTGCAGTGAAAGTCTCAAGTCGCAACCACTGTACCACCAAGGAATTCCGGAAACGGTTTAAAATTAAAATCTTAAATGTGAATAAATGAAATTGTCCCACCAGGTCCAATCAAGGGCAAATTTTGAAAAGAATGCTGATTTGTGTATAACTGAATCACTTTGCCATACAGAAGTCATTAACGCAACACAGTAAATTAACTATACTTCAGTGAAAAAAAAATAACAAATTTTTAAGCTCAATTTTTCTCTAAGTTACCATTTATTGGTAAACTTGGAATTTTCAAAAGTCTTGGGGTATCCAAATAGTTACAGTTTCTCAGACTAAACAGTACATTGACTGCTCTTAATTCCTTTTTTTTTTCTCAATCTAAGACCCTCCAAGAAAAATGATATGCATTTATAATGAGAAAGTTAGGCCAGAGTCACCAATAGTCCCAAAATGGTGCTTAATTGGGATTTCAAATTTTTACTCTCTTTGTTTCCTGGGCAACTACCTTCACTGTCTTTGTGGTCAGTTGGAAAGGAACTGGTAAGATTAAAGAGAGCCAGGGATTTCCCTGGTAGTCCAGTAGCTAGGATTCTGAGCTTCCACTGCTGAAGGTTGGGGTTTGATCCCTGGTTTGGGAACAACAACAGCAAATAATAATTTTTAAAAAGGGGACATATTAAAAAGAATGAAATATTGCCATTTGCAGCAACATGGATGGACCTAGAGATTGTCATATTGAATGAAGTAAAGTCAGACAGAGGAGGAGACATATTGTACGACATCTCTTATATGTGGTATTTAAAACAAAATGACGCAAATGAACTTACAAAACAAAAAGAGATTCACAGATTTAGAGAACAAACTTGTAGTTGCTGTGGGGGCTGGAGGATGGGAGGAAGGGACAGTTAGGGAGTTTGGGATGAACATGTCCACACTGCTGTATTTAAAATGGATAACAAACAAGAACTTTCTACATAGCACATGGAACTCTGCTCAGTGTTGTGTGGCAGCCTGTATGGGAGGGGCGTGCAGGGGAGAATGGATACACGTATATATACAGCTGGATCCCTTTGCTGTTTACCTAACATTGTCACAACATTAGCAATTAGCTATTTCCCAATACAAAATAAATGTTTTTTAAAATTTTTTTTAAATAATGAAAGGGCCCATTAGAGGTTAGAGGTTAGTGGAGATGAACTGGAGACTGTGATGACCAACCTGAGAAGCTGATGTGGGCAGAGCTACATGCTGCTGTGTAATAAATCATTATAATCATAATCTTTATAATTTTACAGGATGACTGTGCTTTTTATATGACACAGCATCCAAGCTATGTCCTTTGGTGATATTGCCCTTAATCATTCCCTGTTTAGATTATTTATTAGGTAATCTTCTGATGAAGTGAGTGATTAAGTTTCCTATTATTTTATTTGGTCTCCATTATATTTTTTGTTTAACACCTTTACAACCTCTAATTGAAGCCCTGTGCCACTGACTCCAATAAGCTGGCCAATTTACATTCCCTGTATCTTTGCAAACAGCATTAAAGGTGGGAAAGTTCCATTGTAAATTCATTTGTTTGATTGTTTATTAAATTACCCCTAAGAACAAAGGAGCTTTCATAGAAGAGGGATTGTTTGCTGTGGGTGCGTGTGAGAATTCACCTCTTTTCAACTCAGCACCACAGCCTCCCTCTTGAACGGCAACAGCAATTCTGAGCTTCCACTGCTGAAGGTTGGGGTTTGATCCCTGGTTTGGGAACAACAACAGCAAATAATAATTTTTAAAAAGGGGACATATTAAAAAGAATGAAATATTGCCATTTGCAGCAACATGGATGGACCTAGAGATTGTCATATTGAATGAAGTAAAGTCAGACAGAGGAGGAGACATATTGTACGACATCTCTTATATGTGGTATTTAAAACAAAATGACGCAAATGAACTTACAAAACAAAAAGAGATTCACAGATTTAGAGAACAAACTGGGAGTTGCTGGGGGGGCTGGAGGATGGGAGGAAGGGACAGTTAGGGAGTTTGGGATGAACATGTCCACACTGCTGTATTTAAAATGGATAACAAACAAGAACTTTCTACATAGCACATGGAACTCTGCTCAGTGTTGTGTGGCAGCCTGTATGGGAGGGGCGTGCAGGGGAGAATGGATACACGTATATATACAGCTGGATCCCTTTGCTGTTTACCTAACATTGTCACAACATTAGCAATTAGCTATTTCCCAATACAAAATAAATGTTTTTTAAAATTTTTTTTAAATAATGAAAGGGCCCATTAGAGGTTAGAGGTTAGTGGAGATGAACTGGAGACTGTGATGACCAACCTGAGAAGCTGATGTGGGCAGAGCTACATGCTGCTGTGTAATAAATCATTATAATCATAATCTTTATAATTTTACAGGATGACTGTGCTTTTTATATGACACAGCATCCAAGCTATGTCCTTTGGTGATATTGCCCTTAATCATTCCCTGTTTAGATTATTTATTAGGTAATCTTCTGATGAAGTGAGTGATTAAGTTTCCTATTATTTTATTTGGTCTCCATTATATTTTTTGTTTAACACCTTTACAACCTCTAATTGAAGCCCTGTGCCACTGACTCCAATAAGCTGGCCAATTTACATTCCCTGTATCTTTGCAAACAGCATTAAAGGTGGGAAAGTTCCATTGTAAATTCATTTGTTTGATTGTTTATTAAATTACCCCTAAGAACAAAGGAGCTTTCATAGAAGAGGGATTGTTTGCTGTGGGTGCGTGTGTGCGAGTGTTCCTTAATCACAATACCACCTCTTTTCAACTCAGCACCACAGCCTCCCTCTTGAATATGGAAAAATGGAGGACATCTGAGCAGTGTCTATTTCCATCTGGCTCCTCTCCGCCCCCTCTCCCTCATCTCTCCTCACTAAGGCGTTGGGTTCTCATCTGGCAGTTTCTGATTCTCGTTTTTCAAGACTGGCACCAATAGAAAAAGAGCTTATGAACTCTAGGCTAGATTCTTATCCTCTGTGGGTTTCCTCTAAGGTGAGGCAGGGAGGGGTGGGGGGATAGGGAGGACAAAGAAAAACACAGAAGGGACAGGAGGATCCACTCGAGAAAGGACATACAGGTGAGTCCCTGAACCATTGCTAAACCTGAACATATATTTAAGACTGGTTAACAGGAGCAATTAAAGCAGACGTATAGGAAAGTAGGCTAGTACTGCTTGCTGGACCTGGGAAGGAGGACAAAACACCTGATCCAGAGATGGCCTGTGCCTCCCTTTGGCAGCCTGTCTGATGACTGTCTACACCTGAAAACCATTCAGGCGTCTCTTGAAGCCACAGTTTTACAGGACCAATTCCAGCAATACACCATTCTGCATATCTGAAATGACCATGGAAAGTTGCCCTGCAGGCCGTCTTGACAGCATCCCCCATCTCTTCCATGACAGTGTAGCCCTTAGGTCCTACACTGCTCTCTGCTCTTCCCTGCTCCCACCCAGAATCCCTGGGATTCTGCACCCCTCATACAGATTCCGGTGGGTTAAGTCAGACTTCCATTTCTAGTCTGGGAATTCAAGTGGAACGTAGAGGAGGGCCTCATTCCCTGTTTAGATTATTTATTAGGTAATCTTCTGATGAAGTGAGTGATTAAGTTTCCTATTATTTTATTTGGTCTCCATTATATTTTTTGTTTAACACCTTTACAACCTCTAATTGAAGCCCTGTGCCACTGACTCCAATAAGCTGGCCAATTTACATTCCCTGTATCTTTGCAAACAGCATTAAAGGTGGGAAAGTTCCATTGTAAATTCATTTGTTTGATTGTTTATTAAATTACCCCTAAGAACAAAGGAGCTTTCATAGAAGAGGGATTGTTTGCTGTGGGTGCGTGTGTGCGAGTGTTCCTTAATCACAATACCACCTCTTTTCAACTCAGCACCACAGCCTCCCTCTTGAATATGGAAAAATGGAGGACATCTGAGCAGTGTCTATTTCCATCTGGCTCCTCTCCGCCCCTCTCCCTCATCTCTCCTCACTAAGGCGTTGGGTTCTCATCTGGCAGTTTCTGATTCTCGTTTTTCAAGACTGGCACCAATAGAAAAAGAGCTTATGAACTCTAGGCTAGATTCTTATCCTCTGTGGGTTTCCTCTAAGGTGAGGCAGGGAGGGGTGGGGGGATAGGGAGGACAAAGAAAAACACAGAAGGGACAGGAGGATCCACTCGAGAAAGGACATACAGGTGAGTCCCTGAACCATTGCTAAACCTGAACATATATTTAAGACTGGTTAACAGGAGCAATTAAAGCAGACGTATAGGAAAGTAGGCTAGTACTGCTTGCTGGACCTGGGAAGGAGGACAAAACACCTGATCCAGAGATGGCCTGTGCCTCCCTTTGGCAGCCTGTCTGATGACTGTCTACACCTGAAAACCATTCAGGCGTCTCTTGAAGCCACAGTTTTACAGGACCAATTCCAGCAATACACCATTCTGCATATCTGAAATGACCATGGAAAGTTGCCCTGCAGGCCGTCTTGACAGCATCCCCCATCTCTTCCATGACAGTGTAGCCCTTAGGTCCTACACTGCTCTCTGCTCTTCCCTGCTCCCACCCAGAATCCCTGGGATTCTGCACCCCTCATACAGATTCCGGTGGGTTAAGTCAGACTTCCATTTCTAGTCTGGAACAATGAATGTCAAGTGGAACGTAGAGGAGGGCCAAGGTGTGGTTAGGGAGAGACAACTGGTTCACTGGCAAAGCCCACATAAAGCAAAAAGTTTTTAAAGCATACGGAAATCATACCATTGTAACTTTTGTGTCCAGATAGAAATAGACCACTACTTTTCTGAGGTTGGAAAAAGGTCAGTGTTTTTCAGTAGATACTTCTCTGCTTTCTTTACTGATTGCATCAAAAAAAGATGTTATAGGGACTTCCCTGGCAATCCAGTAGTTAAGACTCTGTGCTTCCAGTGCAGAGGACATGAGTGCCATCACTGGTCAGAGAACTAAGATCCTCCAGGCCTCACAGCATGGTCAAAAAATAAAAGTAATGGCCACTGATCAAATTTAACCAAAGGCAAGTTGTCTTGACTCAGCACTTCCCAGAAAGAGTAAATAAGAAACAACTGATTTATTTATTTTAAAAAAGGTATTATAATTTCATGGATTTATAAAGAGGGAGTGAAGTTAGTGGCTACATTTTAGGACACCCAGCTTATTAGTTTCTGTCATTCAAAGCTATCTTACAATTTTTACCAATGTTCATAAACTGAAGAAATCCAATGCGAGTTGAAGCATGTGGTATGTGTGTGAAAACGAAGGTATTTTTGAGGGCATTTATAAAAGAAAGCTAATTTAAATGAAAGACCCGAGAGTCTTACTCATTTTGAAAATAGTACAATGTCTTTCCTCAGAAGAGCTCAATTTGACTTTTGCCTAAAAATGATTGGGTCCTGGCTCACTCATTTTTCCCATTCCAAGTATCAACCTAAAGGCCATTAAAAAAAAAAAAGGCAGGGTTCTTTTATGTGAATGGAAATGATGGTAGAAAGTGAGCAAATCAAATAGATTTTTTTTTAGTAGGTGGAACAGTAGAACCAATCAATTTTTATATATATATTTAGTGTCCATAAATCAATGTCCTATGTGTGTACACACATATACACAGAGCACAAATTCTAATTGCTTATCTGTCATCTGCTATCTTTAGATCAGAACATTATGTACATATGTAGCCCAAAACATTGGTATAAATGGTCCCCATGGAGCTCTTGAATGTTTAAAACATGCAGGTGCTTAAGCTTTAATTAGGATTCAAAGTCTGCCAATGACATCAGCAATTTTTAAAACAACCCATTACAAAATAATATACAAGAGTCTTCTTATTTCTGGTTTTGTGATGAATGAAAGACCTGTTCACTCAATAAAGCCTCTATTGGTTATAAGAAAACAATTCATGATTCATTCCCAGAAGTGGCTGCTACAGGGTAAAACATGTAAGGAGAGTTTCTTGTATTTTTTTCCTACCTCTGAGGAGATTAATATTTTTCAATTGAACAAGGATTCAGGGAAAGTTCTGTACATGTTTTATGCTTTTATATATTGTTTATCTTAATGTGTGGATATTATTATCACCCAGCACAGTATTCAACAGACATTATTCACTCCACAACTATGTGTTTCAATGATTATAAAGCCAATATTAGCATACAGTGCCTATTTTGAGAGAGTTCCTTTAATTACAGGTCAGAGAAATAACAGGTTCTTGTTTATACTTTCACATTATCTCTCCCTATAAAGCTATAAAACCCATGTTGAAACAAACTGATGCCAATTTAGCCCCTCTGTGTGTCATGCAAAACCACTGAGAGGGGAGGAGAGTGGGAAAATTAAAACCTTAAAAACTAGGATTGGCATTATTCTTTGAACACCATTGACCTTTGCTATGTTGATAAGATTAAAACTGCTTATCACAGGACACGAGAAAACAACAAATTTCCAACTATGGAAAGGTCTTCATACATGTGCACGTTCTGGTCTGTCATGGGAAATTTGACTTTTGCCTAAAATGATTGGGTCCTGGCTCACTCATTTTCCCATTCCAAGTATCAACCTAAAGGCCATAAAAAAAGGCAGGGTTCTTTTATGTGAATGGAAATGATGGTAGAAAGTGAGCAAATCAAATAGATTTTTTTTTAGTAGGTGGAACAGTAGAACCAATCAATTTTTATATATATATTTAGTGTCCATAAATCAATGTCCTATGTGTGTACACACATATACACAGAGCACAAATTCTAATTGCTTATCTGTCATCTGCTATCTTTAGATCAGAACATTATGTACATATGTAGCCCAAAACATTGGTATAAATGGTCCCCATGGAGCTCTTGAATGTTTAAAACATGCAGGTGCTTAAGCTTTAATTAGGATTCAAAGTCTGCCAATGACATCAGCAATTTTTAAAACAACCCATTACAAAATAATATACAAGAGTCTTCTTATTTCTGGTTTTGTGATGAATGAAAGACCTGTTCACTCAATAAAGCCTCTATTGGTTATAAGAAAACAATTCATGATTCATTCCCAGAAGTGGCTGCTACAGGGTAAAACATGTAAGGAGAGTTTCTTGTATTTTTTTCCTACCTCTGAGGAGATTAATATTTTTCAATTGAACAAGGATTCAGGAAAGTTCTGTACATGTTTTATGCTTTTATATATTGTTTATCTTAATGTGTGGATATTATTATCACCCAGCACAGTATTCAACAGACATTATTCACTCCACAACTATGTGTTTCAATGATTATAAAGCCAATATTAGCATACAGTGCCTATTTTGAGAGAGTTCCTTTAATTACAGGTCAGAGAAATAACAGGTTCTTGTTTATACTTTCACATTATCTCTCCCTATAAAGCTATAAAACCCATGTTGAAACAAACTGATGCCAATTTAGCCCCTCTGTGTGTCATGCAAAACCACTGAGAGGGGAGGAGAGTGGGAAAATTAAAACCTTAAAAACTAGGATTGGCATTATTCTTTGAACACCATTGACCTTTGCTATGTTGATAAGATTAAAACTGCTTATCACAGGACACGAGAAAACAACAAATTTCCAACTATGGAAAGGTCTTCATACATGTGCACGTTCTGGTCTGTCATGAGGTCCAAGAGGAAGATGCCTTCCACTTGCTTTTAGGATCAGTTAGCCTTTATTATCTGTATGTCTGTGGGCTTTTAGGTTACATGATTTTACTCTGCTTTATCTTAAAGCTCTGGTTTCCTGGCTCTCACTGACCAAACACCAAAATGTAAATGTATCCCTATTAGAATTGCTACCAAGAGTCCAAACATGACTTTTACAAGCTCAAAATATATATATGTGTATATACATATATATATATAATTTTTTTTCTATTTAATGAATCAAGCAGAGAAACAATCACTTGTCACCATTCTTTTGTCACTGGGTCTCTTGCATACACAGAGTTCCAGCAAACTTTCCCATCTGGAGGTCTCCTTGGGAGACACTGTAAATCATACCTTGCCTCCCTCCCCACTAGACAGACTCATTGACTCCATGGATGGTTTATGGCTTTACAATTGGAGCAAGACCTGCAAAATAGCCCTTCACAGACTTATCACAGGGAACGGCTGGCCACACGAGCTTGTGCACCACCAAAATGGGAATCTGTCTGTTTTTCTTTCTCCGGGGGCATTTCGAGTTATTAGGCAATACAGCCTATTTCCTTCCTTCCACCCAAGAGGTATTATGAGCAAACAATGGAAATCCAGCTCCCTATTCATATTTGAATTTTGCCATTGTGTGTCCTTCTGTCTATTTGTCTGCCTGGCACCACCAAGGTGCAAGATCTAATGTGTTTCTGGACACAGTTCAGCTCTGGTTACCTGATGACATAAAAACACGGTGGGTAGAGACGGGACGCATTTGTAAGCCTATTGAAGGACATTTTGCTCTGTGTAGTTTAGCAATTCTTCTTTATGTGGCGAAGCTAATCTCTCTCTATTCACATCCTTAATTGTTCACTCAGAAAACATTTTGCCTCTCTCCCTGCACTCAGGTGCAGCCTTCAGCTCTGTGCCCCCAGCATTCTTCAAGTGTGGCCTGTACATCTAATGTACGATGCCCTTCACTGCAGAAAAACCATCAGGGGAAAAAATATACGTATTTATTGTAACTTTTAGACATACAGAAAGGAGTTCAATAAATGGATTTAATGCTTACTCAAAATTTCAGAATCCATTAGGAAGTTCAATTTTGCTATGTCATGTGATACATTTCAGACCGTAATCATACCCTTCCCAAATCCCATTTAAAGTAAACCATTTATTTTTTCTACTTTTCCCACAAGTGCCTTAATGCAGAATTTGGATACTTTTCAGATGAGACCTGTGAGGTAATGCACTGGAGAGACATAACAATGTTTATAAAGTTTGGAAAATCTTTTGCTCAAATGAGTAGGGGAAATCATCTTCAGCTTTGGCAGGATGGATAATAATATTGATACTGAATTGGGTTGTTTTCTAAGACTTTAATAACAGATGTGGAGAGTGAGTTCTCCTTATTACTATTCTTCAGTGGTTTATATGGCAAGACTGGAATTTTAAGGGTTCAGGGCACATTATTATAGTGCTTAAAAAGAGCCATATTGTTTTCATTTTCCACCCCCCTCCCCCGATTGCATTTTTCCTTTGGTACCATAGCATCCATTCTAATGAAATTGACAAATGGGAAATGCCTAAGGTTTGTCCTTGTTTTACAAGTAACTTCTACACTCATGGGAAGAAAGAGAGAGGCAGCTTGATTAGCTATTCACAGTTTCATTCTCTGCTTATCTATTGAAAACTTGAAGGCAGGAACCAGAAGTTTGCTTGTATCACAAATGGGCATCCAATCTCAAATAAGAGGGAACGTGGTTTTGGTCTCTCTGACTCATTGGGTCTCATGGCTGCTGTCAGTAAGGTGGAAACTGCAATATGAACACCTGTCCATGAGGAACTAGACTTGAGATAACCAGCTCATTTCACACAGACCATTGTCCAGCCATCAGATGGTAATTACTTCTCATCCCCATCAGCCTCGCCTGGATCCAAGCCAATGGGCTGTGGGTGAAAGGGTGTGTATCACATTTCCATTCATCTGAGCCTTCCAGTCTCTTTCTTGCTTGTTTTCAATTACATTGACATGGTGGCTTTGGCACATAGTAAGTAAATAGCAACGTATTCAAAAAGAGAGGTCTGAAAGCCAATATCTGAAAGATGCTCTTGAGGTTTCAGTGAACACAATGAAACTGGCACTGAAATTCTGGCATTCTGAACCATAGTCGTAAAATACAATTAAGTAAGTTAATTGTGGTGTATTTGTAGAATATTTCATGAAAGCCAAATGTGGCAGATGAAAGTCTAGAAAGCAGTGGAAAGCTACAAGGTTTCCGCAACATAAATAATTTGTAAATTAAATAAAACATTGAAGAGATCAGAGAAAGAGGGGATTGAAGTGTTAGAAGATTTACTTTTGTTCTTATTTTTTAACACCTACCTAGAAAGAAGTACTTCCCTGGACCTTCTTGATATTATAAAACCTTCCAGAATTCATTATAAGATGATTTTGCTTAGCATCCTTCTGTGGCTTCTCTGGTGGCTCAGAGGGTAAAGAACCTGCCTGCAGTGTGAGAGATCTGGGTTTGATCCATAGGTCAGCAAGGTCCCTGGAGAAGGCAATGATTACCCACTTCAGTAGTCTTTCCTGGAGAATTCCATGGGCAGAGGAGCCTAACAGGTCACAGTCCGTGGGGATGCAAAGAGTTGGACACAACTGAGCAACTAACACTTCTCTGGCTCGCCCTTTCTTTGGCCCACATTGCCTTCTGTCCTCACACTCTTCCTAGTCCATGCCCTGAAATCTTCCATGCCAAGATTAATGGCTGACAGCTTTGCATCTTTTGGTTATGCTCTAAAAAGGATCAAAACTAAAACAAAGTAACTACTTTGCTCTGACATGACCCTTGTGCTAAATTCATCATAGCTGCCCAACCAGACCATCTCCTCCTTCCTCCTACCTGTCTCTTCCCCCTTGAACTCAGCCCCATTGAGCTTTTCACTCACTACTGGTTAATCTTCACCCAATGCCCACTTTTTTTTACCTTCTCCTCTTTCAACCCACAGCAAATTTAAAATACCATATTGCAAACTACCAAATATTCAATAATGTTATGCTTTTCTTTGCCTTTGTTTGCTCTCGTCTCCCTCCCAAAGCATTTTCTCTGGGATATAAAGAATTTGTTTTCTATCTTCACCGGTTCCCGGGTTCCCCAGGCTAGTGGTACGGCCACTGGGAGGGTCTCCTCCCCGAGGGACCGGCACCAGCGCCCTCATGGCCTAGGTGAAGGTGAAGGTGCAGCTGCCCGACGCGGATCCGGTCGAAATCGAAAACAGGATTATAAAATTATGTCACCAGTTCCCCCATGGAATCACAGACCAAGTAATTCAGAATGAAATGCCGATATAGAAGCCCAGCAGCGGGCAGTGACCATCAATAGACAGCTGTCCATGGGTCAATTGGATCTCTTAAGGAGCAATACAGGCCTTCTATATAGAATAAAGGATTCTCAGAATGCTGGTAAAATGAAAGGATCAGATAACCAAGAAAAACTAATATATCAGATCATAGAGGATGCAGAAAATAAAGGAATATGGAGCAGAGATATCCGATACAAAAGCAACTTGCCCTTAACAGAAATTAACAAAATTCTAAAGAATTTGGAAAGTAAAAAGCTTATCAAAGCTGTTAAGTCTGTGGCCGCCTCAAAAAAGAAGGTGTATATGCTCTATAACGTGCAGCCAGACCGCTCTGTGACCAGTGGGGCCTGGTACAGTGACCAGGATTTTGAATCTGAATTTGTGGAGGTGCTTAACCAGCAGTGTTTTAAATTCCTAAAAAAAAGGGGCAAATCCGTAAGAACATTCTGATACATGGGAAGTTCAACTTACTGCCTAATCTTCCATGCCAAGATTAATGGCTGACATTGACTTTTGGTTATGCTCTAAAAAGGATCAAAACTAAAACAAAGTAACTACTTTGCTCTGACATGACCCTTGTGCTAAATTCATCATAGCTGCCCAACCAGACCATCTCCTCCTTCCTCCTACCTGTCTCTTCCCCCTTGAACTCAGCCCCATTGAGCTTTTCACTCACTACTGGTTAATCTTCACCCAATGCCCACTTTTTTTTACCTTCTCCTCTTTCAACCCACAGCAAATTTAAAATACCATATTGCAAACTACCAAATATTCAATAATGTTATGCTTTTCTTTGCCTTTGTTTGCTCTCGTCTCCCTCCCAAAGCATTTTCTCTGGGATATAAAGAATTTGTTTTCTATCTTCACCGGTTCCCGGGTTCCCCAGGCTAGTGGTACGGCCACTGGGAGGGTCTCCTCCCCGAGGGACCGGCACCAGCGCCCTCATGGCCTAGGTGAAGGTGAAGGTGCAGCTGCCCGACGCGGATCCGGTCGAAATCGAAAACAGGATTATAAAATTATGTCACCAGTTCCCCCATGGAATCACAGACCAAGTAATTCAGAATGAAATGCCGCATATAGAAGCCCAGCAGCGGGCAGTGACCATCAATAGACAGCTGTCCATGGGTCAATTGGATCTCTTAAGGAGCAATACAGGCCTTCTATATAGAATAAAGGATTCTCAGAATGCTGGTAAAATGAAAGGATCAGATAACCAAGAAAAACTAATATATCAGATCATAGAGGATGCAGAAAATAAAGGAATATGGAGCAGAGATATCCGATACAAAAGCAACTTGCCCTTAACAGAAATTAACAAAATTCTAAAGAATTTGGAAAGTAAAAAGCTTATCAAAGCTGTTAAGTCTGTGGCCGCCTCAAAAAAGAAGGTGTATATGCTCTATAACGTGCAGCCAGACCGCTCTGTGACCAGTGGGGCCTGGTACAGTGACCAGGATTTTGAATCTGAATTTGTGGAGGTGCTTAACCAGCAGTGTTTTAAATTCCTACAAACCGAGGCAGAAACAGCACAAGAAAGCAAACAGAATCCAATGATACAAAGAAACAGTTCGTTCGCATCATCACATGAAGTGTGGAAGTATATCTGCGAATTGGGGATCAGTAAGGTGGAGCTGTCCATGGAGGACATTGAGACCATCTTGAATACACTCATTTACGATGGCAAAGTTGAGATGACGATCATTGCTGCCAAAGAGGGCACCGTTGGCAGTGTGGATGGACACATGAAACTCTACCGCACAGTCAGTCCCATGATTGCGCCCACGGGGTTGGTCCGGGCCCTCTGTGGACTCTGCCCAGTTTTTGACGACTGCCATGAAGGTGGAGAGATTTCACCATCTAACTGTATTTACATGACAGAGTGGCTTGAATTTTAAAAGAGAGTCATGAACTTTGCTGACATTTTGCAAATGAAGTTACTTTGGGAGTAAATGATTTAATTCATGATGGAATATCATACTCTCTTGAAAGCAAACTTCAAGGTACAGACTTGCTGCTATGGAAAAAAAATTTTTAATCTATTAAGACTGAATTTATATTGATAGTGTAGTCAGCCGGGTATGAAACGGATAAGGTTAGTGGCACAACCCATTCTTCAGTAAGTGAAATACTTGGAACCTCTGGAAGACCACCTGCTGAAGCTTTTAAGACATCTGATGATTCACAGGAAATGAATTGAGCAAGTCCCGTGTTCGCTAAGTACTATGCTTACAGCCGGAACTATAAAATGCCTGCTGCAAAGGTATTTATCAAGGTCTTCACTGGGAACTTTTTACAGATGGCTCAGTGTCACCATTTCTGTTTTGTTTTCTCAGTAGCTTTATTGAGCAAAAAAAGTGGGAAGACAGGGCTAGCAGAGATATCCGATACAAAAGCAACTTGCCCTTAACAGAAATTAACAAAATTCTAAAGAATTTGGAAAGTAAAAAGCTTATCAAAGCTGTTAAGTCTGTGGCCGCCTCAAAAAAGAAGGTGTATATGCTCTATAACGTGCAGCCAGACCGCTCTGTGACCAGTGGGGCCTGGTACAGTGACCAGGATTTTGAATCTGAATTTGTGGAGGTGCTTAACCAGCAGTGTTTTAAATTCCTACAAACCGAGGCAGAAACAGCACAAGAAAGCAAACAGAATCCAATGATACAAAGAAACAGTTCGTTCGCATCATCACATGAAGTGTGGAAGTATATCTGCGAATTGGGGATCAGTAAGGTGGAGCTGTCCATGGAGGACATTGAGACCATCTTGAATACACTCATTTACGATGGCAAAGTTGAGATGACGATCATTGCTGCCAAAGAGGGCACCGTTGGCAGTGTGGATGGACACATGAAACTCTACCGCACAGTCAGTCCCATGATTGCGCCCACGGGGTTGGTCCGGGCCCTCTGTGGACTCTGCCCAGTTTTTGACGACTGCCATGAAGGTGGAGAGATTTCACCATCTAACTGTATTTACATGACAGAGTGGCTTGAATTTTAAAAGAGAGTCATGAACTTTGCTGACATTTTGCAAATGAAGTTACTTTGGGAGTAAATGATTTAATTCATGATGGAATATCATACTCTCTTGAAAGCAAACTTCAAGGTACAGACTTGCTGCTATGGAAAAAAAATTTTTAATCTATTAAGACTGAATTTATATTGATAGTGTAGTCAGCCGGGTATGAAACGGATAAGGTTAGTGGCACAACCCATTCTTCAGTAAGTGAAATACTTGGAACCTCTGGAAGACCACCTGCTGAAGCTTTTAAGACATCTGATGATTCACAGGAAATGAATTGAGCAAGTCCCGTGTTCGCTAAGTACTATGCTTACAGCCGGAACTATAAAATGCCTGCTGCAAAGGTATTTATCAAGGTCTTCACTGGGAACTTTTTACAGATGGCTCAGTGTCACCATTTCTGTTTTGTTTTCTCAGTAGCTTTATTGAGCAGAAATGAAAAGTGGGGAAGACAGGGCTAGCAGGGGAGGATGCAGACTTGAACTGCTAGGGGTGAGTCAGTGCTGCATTCCTTTCCACACGTTATTGATGCCTTTTTATGTCAGAAATAGTCTTTAGAGGATTACACTGGTGTACTTACCTCAAACTAAACAGTGACTGTCAAGGATAAATGTTAATGATTTTCATCCTAAAGGGAATATCTTCCTTGGTTGTTTGTCTATGGATCAATGGTATTTGCTAGAATTTTCCCCTAGATTCTGATTTAACTAAAATTAAAAATAAAAATAAAAAAAAAAGAATTTGTTTTCTGTCCTTGTAAAATCTTTTGAGAAAGTTAATCAAGTTTGAGGGTAAACATTTATTAAGAGTTAATGGGCAGGTACTCTGCTGGGCACCCATGCAAAGACATTTACAGCATCATTTGTGCTTTCAAGGAACTTGAAGCCCAAGAAACAAAGAGAGACACTAAAAATAAATACATAAAGGATCTTTAAGTATCATGGGGAAAACAACTTTAAACAGGATAGAGTAGAGGTATAGAGGAGGAAGCAGTAAATTCTCATAAGGGTATTGGAAAACTATTCCAAAATGCCAACACTTGAAATAGATTGTGAGGGTTGGGTAAGAATCATCAAGCAGTGGAAGAGATGACAAGTCAGAGGTACAAACTGAATAGCAGGTTTTGATGGCAGTCTGGCATAAAACAAACTGTGGCAGTAAATGATTTAATTCATGATGGAATATCATACTCTCTTGAAAGCAAACTTCAAGGTACAGACTTGCTGCTATGGAAAAAAATTTTAATCTATTAAGACTGAATTTATATTGATAGTGTAGTCAGCCGGGTATGAAACGGATAAGGTTAGTGGCACAACCCATTCTTCAGTAAGTGAAATACTTGGAACCTCTGGAAGACCACCTGCTGAAGCTTTTAAGACATCTGATGATTCACAGGAAATGAATTGAGCAAGTCCCGTGTTCGCTAAGTACTATGCTTACAGCCGGAACTATAAAATGCCTGCTGCAAAGGTATTTATCAAGGTCTTCACTGGGAACTTTTTACAGATGGCTCAGTGTCACCATTTCTGTTTTGTTTTCTCAGTAGCTTTATTGAGCAGAAATGAAAAGGGGGGAAGACAGGGCTAGCAGGGGAGGATGCAGACTTGAACTGCTAGGGGTGAGTCAGTGCTGCATTCCTTTCCACACGTTATTGATGCCTTTTTATGTCAGAAATAGTCTTTAGAGGATTACACTGGTGTACTTACCTCAAACTAAACAGTGACTGTCAAGGATAAATGTTAATGATTTTCATCCTAAAGGGAATATCTTCCTTGGTTGTTTGTCTATGGATCAATGGTATTTGCTAGAATTTTCCCCTAGATTCTGATTTAACTAAAATTAAAAATAAAAATAAAAAAAAAAGAATTTGTTTTCTGTCCTTGTAAAATCTTTTGAGAAAGTTAATCAAGTTTGAGGGTAAACATTTATTAAGAGTTAATGGGCAGGTACTCTGCTGGGCACCCATGCAAAGACATTTACAGCATCATTTGTGCTTTCAAGGAACTTGAAGCCCAAGAAACAAAGAGAGACACTAAAAATAAATACATAAAGGATCTTTAAGTATCATGGGAAATCTACTCTAAACAGGATAGAGTAGAGGTATAGAGGAGGAAGCAGTAAATTCTCATAAGGGTATTGGAAAACTATTCCAAAATGCCAACACTTGAAATAGATTGTGAGGGTTGGGTAAGAATCATCAAGCAGTGGAAGAGATGACAAGTCAGAGGTACAAACTGAATAGCAGGTTTTGATGGCAGTCTGGCATAAAACAAACTGTGGCAAACATAAAACTAGACAAATTTGGGAAAGGCCTGCCTGGTGTGCTCCACTCAGAAATCTTGTCTTCCAGTCATCATCAGAAAACCATAAAACAGTTTAAAGTTGGGGCACAAAAGTGATCCAATAGTTGTTATTAAATGATTCCACTAGCACGGGTTAGAAGGTGTGTTTGATGCTTATGTTCCAGGGAATAAATGGCTAAAGTTTGAAATAAAGTGATAACCATGGAGCTGGGAAGGGCTGGACAGGAGAAGCAGTGAAGAAATAGGATTTTGGACTTGGTCACTGAAGAGATACTCTGCATATAGGATAACTAAGCAGAATATCTAATCACTGACCGGAAAGAAGGCTGAGTGCCAAAGAATTGATACTTTTAAACTGTGGTGCTGGAGAGGACTCTTGAGAGTCCCTTGGACTACAAAGACATCAACAGTCTATCAAAAACAAAGCAACTCTGAATATTCACTGAAAGGATTGAAGCTGAAGCTCCCTTACTTTGTCCACTCTGCAAAAAGCCAACTCATCGGAAAAGACCCTGATTCTGGGAAAGATTGAGGGGAAAAGGACAAGGGGGCAGCAGAGGATGAGACGGTTGGAAGGCAGCACTGACTCAATGGACTTGAGTCTGAGCAAACTCCAGGAGACAGCAAAGAACAGGGGGGCCTGGCAAGGTACAGTCCATGGGGTTGCAAATAGTCAGAGAAGATTTAGTGACTGAACAGTAACTGATTAGATACTATCAAAAACTTGTATGAATAAAGATAAATTATTTGAGGTTTTTACTATTTTATTCATGTAAAACTGAAATGGAAAAGCCACAAATAGTGGCAATCAGTGTTTCTCCGTGTGAGGAATGAAGAACTAGGGAGTCCAAGAGCTTAAGCATGACACTTGGCTCTTCCATTTTGTAGTTTAGCTACTTTGGATGAATCTCAGAGACTCTCTGAGCCTCAGTTTTCTCATCTGCAGAATGAGGAAGAAAGGAAAGATACTATATAGAATTATCTGCCACATCATAGCCACACACTAGATGTTATTCTAGCAGAATATATTTAGATACATATAATATATTCTATATATAATAGAACAAATATATTTCAAAAGAAGGCCCAAAGACACTGCTTCACAACTGCAAGTCATATGGCTGAGCTATAGAATGCTAAGGAAACAGTAGAAGCAACTGGTTAGCCAAGTTAAGAAGCAGTAGTTGAAGCTGAAGTACTACTTAGAGCTCATCCATCATGCTGTGCATGAGATAAACACCTCAGTCCTATGTGTTCTTTGGTCATAACCACAAACCAAGGGCATGTCCCACATGGGCATGGGTGAAAACAAGAGCAGGGAACTACACGGGGCTTTTCAGTTTCATCTGCAGAAAAGCTCCACACCCAATGGTAACCTCAAACATGAGCACTATGCTCAGTAAAGACACTTTGTATGCATTGTTAGAGATTCTAATTTAATCAAATGTAAACTGATTTTAATGAGATTTTTACTTTAATAATAAAGGCCTTATTTTAATTCAGATTGATCATTGTGCATTCATGGTGTATAAAAACACAAGAATGATTTAGAGAAAATATTTCTTGCAAACGTCTGTTTACTAACTGATACATAAACACCCTTCACAATATATGTCAGCTAAATGTACGTAAACTGAACAATCCATTAAGGTGAAATATGAAAGCATTAGTACTTATGAAGGAACTTGTACTGTTGCTATTCTCAGTTGCTCAGTCATATACAACTCTTGTGACCTCAGGGACAGTGGTCCACCAGGCTCCTTTGTCCATGGAACTTCCCAGGCAAGAATACTGGAGTGGGTTCCCATTTCCTTCTCCAAGGCATCTTGCTGGATCAAGAATCAAACCATGTCTTCTGCACTGGCAGGTGGAATTTTTATCACTGAGCCATCTGGGAAGCCCATAGGAAACAATTAAATGATTGATTCTTATAAGACTATAGTTCATTCTCCAGGCTAGGCAATTAATCAATCAACAAATATTTACTGAATTCACGGAAAGCAAAATGCTGTGTCATTGAGGATATAGTGACGGGCAAAATATAATTGCAGCTTCCATGGAACATTTGATCTAAAATGTAAGACAGACACCCAAGAAGTAATGAATTATTATTTGAGCCAAATGTAGCAGAATATATTTAGATACATATAATATATTCTATATATAATAGAACAAATATATTTCAAAAGAAGGCCCAAAGACACTGCTTCACAACTGCAAGTCATATGGCTGAGCTATAGAATGCTAAGGAAACAGTAGAAGCAACTGGTTAGCCAAGTTAAGAAGCAGTAGTTGAAGCTGAAGTACTACTTAGAGCTCATCCATCATGCTGTGCATGAGATAAACACCTCAGTCCTATGTGTTCTTTGGTCATAACCACAAACCAAGGGCATGTCCCACATGGGCATGGGTGAAAACAAGAGCAGGGAACTACACGGGGCTTTTCAGTTTCATCTGCAGAAAAGCTCCACACCCAATGGTAACCTCAAACATGAGCACTATGCTCAGTAAAGACACTTTGTATGCATTGTTAGAGATTCTAATTTAATCAAATGTAAACTGATTTTAATGAGATTTTTACTTTAATAATAAAGGCCTTATTTTAATTCAGATTGATCATTGTGCATTCATGGTGTATAAAAACACAAGAATGATTTAGAGAAAATATTTCTTGCAAACGTCTGTTTACTAACTGATACATAAACACCCTTCACAATATATGTCAGCTAAATGTACGTAAACTGAACAATCCATTAAGGTGAAATATGAAAGCATTAGTACTTATGAAGGAACTTGTACTGTTGCTATTCTCAGTTGCTCAGTCATATACAACTCTTGTGACCTCAGGGACAGTGGTCCACCAGGCTCCTTTGTCCATGGAACTTCCCAGGCAAGAATACTGGAGTGGGTTCCCATTTCCTTCTCCAAGGCATCTTGCTGGATCAAGAATCAAACCATGTCTTCTGCACTGGCAGGTGGAATTTTTATCACTGAGCCATCTGGGAAGCCCATAGGAAACAATTAAATGATTGATTCTTATAAGACTATAGTTCATTCTCCAGGCTAGGCAATTAATCAATCAACAAATATTTACTGAATTCACGGAAAGCAAAATGCTGTGTCATTGAGGATATAGTGACGGGCAAAATATAATTGCAGCTTCCATGGAACATTTGATCTAAAATGTAAGACAGACACCCAAGAAGTAATGAATTATTATTTGAGCCAAAGGTAGTATATGTCAAGTACTAGCATATATACTGTGCTATTAATAGTGTACTCATGTTCATGCTCAGTCACTTCAGTGATGTACGACTCTTTGCAACCCTATGGACTGTAGCCCATGGTATTCTCCAGGCAAAAATACTAGAGAGAATTACCATGCCCTCCTCCAGGGGATCTTCCCAACCCAGGGATTGAGCCAAGGTCTCCTGACCATCTGATACACTAGGAAAGTTCCTAGTTACTCAAAATGCTGTAGAAATTCAAAGCATACGTCTTTCACCTCCTTGGTTAAATTTACTACTAGGTATTTTATTCTTTGATTATTTTCTTACTTTCTTTTATTTGATAATTTACTAGTAGTATATAGAAAAGCAACAAATTCCTGGATATTAGTCATGTATGCTATAGTTTTGCTGAGTTTGTCCATTAGTTTTAATAGTTTTTTGGTGGATACTTCAAGGTTTTCTTGATAGAGAGTCATGTCATCTGTAAACAGTGAGTTTTGCTTCTTCCTCTTCAGTTTGGATGCCTTTTTTTCTTTTCCTTGTCTGATTGCTGTGGCTAGGACCTTGCCTTGTTCCTGATCTTAGAGGAAACACTTTCAGCTTTTCACCATTGAAGATAATGTTAGCTGTAAGTTTGTCATAAACAGCCTTTATTACATCGATACATGTTCCACCTATAACAACTTTTTTGAAAATTTTTATTATGACTAGCAGGTGAATTTCATCAAACACTTTTCCTGCATCTATTGAGCTAATCATGTGATTTTTATCCTTTGTTTTATTAGCATGGCATGTCACATCAGGTGACGTTTGCAGGTATTGAGCCATCCTTGAATCTTTGGGATAAATCCCATTTGATCATGGTGTACAGTCCTTTTTATGCCTTGCTGAAACAATTAAATGATTGATTCTTATAAGACTATAGTTCATTCTCCAGGCTAGGCAATTAATCAATCAACAAATATTTACTGAATTCACGGAAAGCAAAATGCTGTGTCATTGAGGATATAGTGACGGGCAAAATATAATTGCAGCTTCCATGGAACATTTGATCTAAAATGTAAGACAGACACCCAAGAAGTAATGAATTATTATTTGAGCCAAAGGTAGTATATGTCAAGTACTAGCATATATACTGTGCTATTAATAGTGTACTCATGTTCATGCTCAGTCACTTCAGTGATGTACGACTCTTTGCAACCCTATGGACTGTAGCCCATGGTATTCTCCAGGCAAAAATACTAGAGAGAATTACCATGCCCTCCTCCAGGGGATCTTCCCAACCCAGGGATTGAGCCAAGGTCTCCTGACCATCTGATACACTAGGAAAGTTCCTAGTTACTCAAAATGCTGTAGAAATTCAAAGCATACGTCTTTCACCTCCTTGGTTAAATTTACTACTAGGTATTTTATTCTTTGATTATTTTCTTACTTTCTTTTATTTGATAATTTACTAGTAGTATATAGAAAAGCAACAAATTCCTGGATATTAGTCATGTATGCTATAGTTTTGCTGAGTTTGTCCATTAGTTTTAATAGTTTTTTGGTGGATACTTCAAGGTTTTCTTGATAGAGAGTCATGTCATCTGTAAACAGTGAGTTTTGCTTCTTCCTCTTCAGTTTGGATGCCTTTTT
Source organism: Tragulus kanchil (assembly GCA_022376925.1). Lineage (NCBI taxonomy): Eukaryota > Metazoa > Chordata > Mammalia > Artiodactyla > Tragulidae > Tragulus > Tragulus kanchil. Next base: position 72,252,510 of record JAIOJX010000031.1, read on the forward strand.
TTCTTTTCCTTGTCTGATTGCTGTGGCTAGGACCTTGCCTTGTTCCTGATCTTAGAGGAAACACTTTCAGCTTTTCACCATTGAAGATAATGTTAGCTGTAAGTTTGTCATAAACAGCCTTTATTACATCGATACATGTTCCACCTATAACAACTTTTTTGAAAATTTTTATTATGACTAGCAGGTGAATTTCATCAAACACTTTTCCTGCATCTATTGAGCTAATCATGTGATTTTTATCCTTTGTTTTATTAGCATGGCATGTCACATCAGGTGACGTTTGCAGGTATTGAGCCATCCTTGAATCTTTGGGATAAATCCCATTTGATCATGGTGTACAGTCCTTTTTATGCCTTGCTGAATTTGGTTTGCTAATATTTGTTGAGAATTTTTAAGAGAGGAACAGGCAGTTGGGGCTCAGGATGACTGGAGAGCTTTAAAGTGTGTTTAAAATGAACCTTGGACAAGAATGAGCAGATTATATATATTTGAGGAAAAAAAAGAAAAGACAATATTTTGTGATATTTACTATCACCCCACTCTATTCAAAGGCAACAATTTATTCAAAAAATGCATATAAGAAAGTATATATGTTAGGACAGCAACATAAAAAGATGCATTTTCTTTATTCATCAAAAATAATAACTGGTTGAGAATTGAGTTTTCAGCCTTCATGTTTCCCACGACCCAGATGAGAGCTGAGCACATGATAAATAATGGATAATATTTATCAATTGATAATAATCACAACATGTATATGCTTATGTATAACCTAAGCAGGTTTCAATTAGATCCTGTTGAATGTAGTTCACACTCTTGAGATTATTATTTCTATACCAATTAAGAACATTTTTGTACCTGTCAAACTGACATTATGATATGATATGGTATGAGGGTTGAAAAATATAAATTTTATTCCATATAGGTTTTTTTTTTTAAGATTTATTTATTTATTTATTTTGGGCGGGGGTCGGGTTGGGGAGGGAGGGGATCGGACGGGCCACTTTCGTTGGTCTTTCATTTCTCTATTTTCATCCGTCTTTGTTCTTTGGCTCCTGTGGGCCTCCCATCGCGGTGGCGTCTGTTGTCGCAGAGCACCGGCTCTGGGCACATGCGCTTCAGAGCTCCGGCTTGGTAATTGGACACATTGGTCCAGCCGCTCCTTGGCACGTGGGATCTTCTCAGGCCAGGGATCGAGGCAGCGCCCCTTGCACTGCAAGGCGGTGCCCTTACCCACTGGACCACCAGGGGAAACCCTCCATATAGTTTTATTTAATCAAAGAACCCCTTATGATGTGGCAGAGTCCACAGCTTATTTGAGTCCTAGTGGTGTTGCTGCTGTGTTATTGGTGGAGATGGTGTTGCTATATTCAGCAATGAATTGCTAAATATTACTTCAAGACAAAAACAGATTGATAAGGCTGCACTAAAAGACAACTCCCAATCATTTTAAGGGATTTGAATAAATATTTCTCAATGAATGAAAGAATAATCAGAAAAATCAATCAGCAAAACATATAAGATTGAATAACATAATTTTTGAGGAAAAAGAAAAGACAATATTTTGTGATATTTACTATCACCCCACTCTATTCAAAGGCAACAATTTATTCAAAAAATGCATATAAGAAAGTATATATGTTAGGACAGCAACATAAAAAGATGCATTTTCTTTATTCATCAAAAATAATAACTGGTTGAGAATTGAGTTTTCAGCCTTCATGTTTCCACGACCCAGATGAGAGCTGAGCACATGATAAATAATGGATAATATTTATCAATTGATAATAATCACAACATGTATATGCTTATGTATAACCTAAGCAGGTTTCAATTAGATCCTGTTGAATGTAGTTCACACTCTTGAGATTATTATTTCTATACCAATTAAGAACATTTTTGTACCTGTCAAACTGACATTATGATATGATATGGTATGAGGGTTGAAAAATATAAATTTTATTCCATATAGGTTTTTTTTTTTAAGATTTATTTATTTATTTATTTTGGGCGGGGGTCGGGTTGGGGAGGGAGGGGATCGGACGGGCCACTTTCGTTGGTCTTTCATTTCTCTATTTTCATCCGTCTTTGTTCTTTGGCTCCTGTGGGCCTCCCATCGCGGTGGCGTCTGTTGTCGCAGAGCACCGGCTCTGGGCACATGCGCTTCAGAGCTCCGGCTTGGTAATTGGACACATTGGTCCAGCCGCTCCTTGGCACGTGGGATCTTCTCAGGCCAGGGCTCGAACCAGCGCCCCTTGCACTGCAAGGCAGTGTCCTTCCCCACTGGACCACCAGGGGAAACCCTCCATATAGTTTTATTTAATCAAAGAACCCCTTATGATGTGGCAGAGTCCACAGCTTATTTGAGTCCTAGTGGTGTTGCTGCTGTGTTATTGGTGGAGATGGTGTTGCTATATTCAGCAATGAATTGCTAAATATTACTTCAAGACAAAAACAGATTGATAAGGCTGCACTAAAAGACAACTCCCAATCATTTTAAGGGATTTGAATAAATATTTCTCAATGAATGAAAGAATAATCAGAAAAATCAATCAGCAAAAACATATAAGATTGAATAACATAATTTGCAAATTGATCCAATGGACCAATAGAGGACACTTCATCTAATATGCACAAAATATATCATCTTTTATAGCATATATAGCAATTTTACAAAGGCATACTGTATACTAAACTATAAAGCATGTCATAGTGAGTTTCATTAGATTGAAAATATGCATTTTCTGACCATAGCATAGTTAGGCTAGGAATCAATAGTCAAAAAAATATTTTTAAATCTTTACGCATTATTTGGAAATATATATTAATTGCAAATGCAGCAATATACTTCTAAATAACATATAATTAAACAAGAAATTGTGGTAGGAATTAGAAGATGCTGTATATCAGGATAAACCCAAGCCTGATGTTTATAGAAAAATTTATAAATTTAAATAAATATATTTAAAAAGGAAAAAGGCTAAAATCAATGACTAAACACCAACCTCAAGATACTAGAAGAAGGAAAACAAATAATATCCAAAGATCATAAAATAAAATAATAAATTTAACAGAAGAGAATAATTCAGTGAAAATTAGCACATCATAGAAAGAATCAGCAAAACCAAAACTGAGTCCTCTGAAAATACTAATAAATTTGACAAAATCTGGCAAAAGTGGTCCAGAAGAAAGAGAGACATCTTAAAAACACAGCATGAACTTAAAACAGAGAGGGTTGGGGATTACAGATTCTGCAGACCTTGAAAGGATAATGAGAAGATAATATGAAGACTTCTATGCCAATAAACTTACAAATCTAGGAAAAATGAATTCCTGGAGAAATAAAACTTTCTAAAACTGATCCCCCAAAACAAGAAAAAGTGAATAGTCCTGTTACAGAAAGAGAACCTATAGTTTAAAACACGAGGCCCAGATAGCAAAACTTGAAAGGAAGGAATGATGCCAATCTATTTAAACTCAATACAAAAACAGAAGAACACTTCCCAAGTTCATCTTATGAGCATATCATAATATGGACAACAAAGTCCAGCAAAGACATTACAAGAAGGAAAATTCAAAGTCAATCAACCCATGGGCAGGATATAAAAATCCCAGAGTATTAGCAAAGAATTTTGAAGGTATTTTGAGAAAACAACACATAACAGCCAAGTAGCTTTATTTCAAGAACTCAAAATTGCTTTAACACTCAAAATGTCGACCACAGAAACTCTTCATATTTATTTTTTTAAAGGAGAAAATGTTTCATAAAAGCCAATATCATAATTAAAAACTGTTAGTAAAATAGAAACAGGGAAAGACTTTCTCAATCTGATAAGTACTTTCTACAAAAAAGTAGAAAGAGAAAAAAGGGAAAAATAAAATCTTTCCCTTGAGACTACACACACGATAAAAGGACCCACCACTTCCCACCCTAAATTATCTTGTATAGGATATTTTGACCAATGCCATAAGGCAAGGAAAATAAATAAGGATATGATGGTTAAATAGAAATTAAATTGTCCTTTGTTGTTGTTTAGTCACTACATTCTGTCTCTTTCTCGACTTCGTAGACAGTAACCCATCAGATTCCTCTGGCCATGAAATTTCCCAGGCAAGAATACTAGAGTGGATTGCTATTCCTCCTCCAGGGAAATTTTCCTGACCCAGGGATCAAACCCACGTGTCCTGCACTGCAAGGCAGATTCTTTACCAGTGAACCACCAGGGAAGCTCTTAAATACGTCCTTATTTACAGATAACAACATCTAGTGTGCTGGAAATTGAAAACAATCTTCAGGTAAGTTATTAGAATTACTAATTTGGCAAGACATCCACATACAAGGTCAATACACAAAATCAATTATAGCTCACTATGCAAAAAACAACTGGGAAAAATGAATTCCTGGAGAAATAAAACTTTCTAAAACTGATCCCCCAAAACAAGAAAAAGTGAATAGTCCTGTTACAGAAAGAGAACCTATAGTTTAAAACACGAGGCCCAGATAGCAAAACTTGAAAGGAAGGAATGATGCCAATCTATTTAAACTCAATACAAAAACAGAAGAACACTTCCCAAGTTCATCTTATGAGCATATCATAATATGGACAACAAAGTCCAGCAAAGACATTACAAGAAGGAAAATTCAAAGTCAATCAACCCATGGGCAGGATATAAAAATCCCAGAGTATTAGCAAAGAATTTTGAAGGTATTTTGAGAAAACAACACATAACAGCCAAGTAGCTTTATTTCAAGAACTCAAAATTGCTTTAACACTCAAAATGTCGACCACAGAAACTCTTCATATTTATTTTTTTAAAGGAGAAAATGTTTCATAAAAGCCAATATCATAATTAAAAACTGTTAGTAAAATAGAAACAGGGAAAGACTTTCTCAATCTGATAAGTACTTTCTACAAAAAAGTAGAAAGAGAAAAAGGAAAACTAAAATCTTTCCCCTTGAGACTACACACACGATAAAAGGACCCACCACTTCCCACCCTAAATTATCTTGTATAGGATATTTTGACCAATGCCATAAGGCAAGGAAAATAAATAAGGATATGATGGTTAAATAGAAATTAAATTGTCCTTTGTTGTTGTTTAGTCACTACATTCTGTCTCTTTCTCGACTTCGTAGACAGTAACCCATCAGATTCCTCTGGCCATGAAATTTCCCAGGCAAGAATACTAGAGTGGATTGCTATTCCTCCTCCAGGGAAATTTTCCTGACCCAGGGATCAAACCCACGTGTCCTGCACTGCAAGGCAGATTCTTTACCAGTGAACCACCAGGGAAGCTCTTAAATACGTCCTTATTTACAGATAACAACATCTAGTGTGCTGGAAATTGAAAACAATCTTCAGGTAAGTTATTAGAATTACTAATTTGGCAAGACATCCACATACAAGGTCAATACACAAAATCAATTATAGCTCACTATGCAAAAAACAACTGGGAAATTCAATTTGTTTAAAGACACCATTTAGGGGAAGGGAAATTAGGAATTGGGACTAACACATACATACTACTATATATAAAATAAATAAACAATAAAGGACCTATTGCATAGCACAAGCAACTATACTCAATATTTTATAAAAACCTATAAAGGAAAATAATCTGGAAAATAATACAGATACATATGTATATGTGTGTGTTTGTGTTTGTGAATCATTTTGCTGTACACCTAAAACTAAAAAAATACTGTAAATCAATCATACTTTAATTTAAAAAGAAAGTTAGTTTAAGAAAACAAAGACACCATTTATAACAACACAAATATATAAAACACTTAGGAATAATGTTATGTATGTAATTATATATGATATACTATAGTTATATATATAATTATATGTATTTTATATATGTTATATATATAATTCTATAATCTATAAGGAGTTATATCTAATATGGTAATATATAAATATTCATATATGTATTATATATTATATATATGGTTAATATATATTACTATATGTTTGTAAATATATGATAATGTATTAACATGTAGATAGAATATATAATGTATATAATGTATACAATATACATAATATCATATATTAATCATATGTTATTATTGTGTTATATAAATATTATACATACATATATATGATGCATATCATATATATTACATGTATAATATATACAATATAATATAATATATGACATATTTTATATATAATATCATATGTTATATCTTATAAAATTTAATATATACACTATGCATATTATTAACATGTAGATAGTATATATCATGTATATAATGTATACAATATATATAATATTGTATTATATATATACATATTCTATGTATGTTATATGCAATATATACTATATTTTTATATGCTATATACTATGTACAATATAAATAATAAGACTATAATGAAATATAACATATATAAAGTGTACATATTATATTACATATAAAAGATATAAATATATAATATATAATATATAATATGAAATATAAATGTAAATATGATATGTATGATGTATAATATAATATATAGCTATATGATATGGTATATGCCATATATAATACAGATATACTATGTATATATATAATATGCCTAATATATAATATGTATCATATATATTATTATACAATATATAATATATTATATACATACATGTATTATGCATATGATATATTATATATAAAATTTATTTATATTCATATACATGATATATGATATATGTAATATACAATGTATATATGTATCTTATGTATCATATATATTAATATATTATTATATGTACATATTATTTTGCATATGATATATTTTATGTAGTAAATATATAACATAAGCATATAATATATGTATAATACTTATGTTTATCTTATGATATGCAATATATTATAATATATAATATATATGTATTATAAATAATATGTATACATTATATAAGTATTCATATATTATATATAGTTAATATATTCACATATTTATAAAATCTAGATTATATAATGTATGTTGTACATATTAATATCTAATATATACAATATGTAATAATATATAATTATATGTAATATATATCATATAGTTCATATAATATATATTATAATATATACAATATATAATTAAATAATACATGTAATATGTATTAGAATTATTCATAATATGTATGTTGTATACATATGCATATATAGTATAGATTATATATTATAAATATATATATAATAATATATTATATAGGCATAATATATACAATATGCATAATATATATGTTATATATAATGCACTATATACAATATTGGATAACATAATAATGGATTTTATATATTGGATTTTATAAAATATATTTTATATATAACATATACCATATACAATATTTAACATATATGATAAACAGTGCTTAATATGTATAAAATTTATGTATATTATATATTATTTAATGTTATTTAATATATAGAATTATATATTATATAATATATAGCTTTTAATATATAGTGTTTGATATATATTATATACCATATATCATGATGTACATGTAAGACAATCATATACATATATACACACATATTTACAAGGTTCTCTTTGAAAAGACTTTTAAATAAATAAATGAATGAACGTAGCACAAGAATTAGAAGAATTGTCAGTATTGTAATACTCAGTATTGCCACAATGTTATTTCTCCTTAATTTAATGAATACATACTAGCAATTTAAAAAAATCCTACAAGATATTTTGTGACCTTGATGACATGATTTTTAAATTTATATGAATGAATTTATAGAAATTTATATCATCTTTCAATTGTGCATTTTTCTTTTCCTCCCATTCATTGCTTTTTCTCTCACTTTGAAAACTTTTCTGTCTATCACATAAGAAAGAGGCTCTGAGGACCTCCCTGGCAGTCCAGTGTTCAAAAGCCCATGCTTCCAATACAGGAGGTGTGGGTTCTATTCCTGGTCATAGAACTAAGATCCCACATTCCATATGCTGTAGATCATAAAGAATCTGCCTGCAGTGTGGGAGACCAGAGTTCAGTCCCTGGGTTGGAAAGATCCCCTGGAGGAGGAAATAGCAACACACTCCAGTATTCTTTTTTTTTGTCTTTTTTATTAAGATGTATTTTATTTATTTATTTTGGGCGGGGGTCGGGTTGGGGAGGGAGGGGAGCGGGCTGACCACTTCTATTGGTCTTTCATTTCTCCATTTTCATCCGTCTTTGTTCTTTGGCTCCTGTGGGCCTCCCATCACGGTGGCGTCTGTCGTCACAGAGCGCCGGCTCTGGGCGCATGCGCTCCAGAGCTCCGGCTCGGTAATTGGACACATCGGTCCAGCCGCTCCGCGGCACGTGGGATCTTCCCAGGCCAGGGATGGAACTGGCGCCCCTTGCACTGCAAGGCGGTGTCCTTACCCACTGGACCACCAGGGAAGCCCACACTCCATTATTCTTGCCTGGAGAATTCCATGGTTAGAAGAGCCTGGCAGGCTCCAGGTAACAAACAGACACAATTGGGTGACTAACACTTTCACATTCAGGAGAAAATAAAGTCCAAAACATTGAACCTCTGACCTATAATTTCCAAATGAGTGATATTCCAGTGGAGGGATCTCATACACACTTTCTAAGACACCTGGGGTGTGATTTCAGCAAAGGCCACTGCATATACATATATACACACATATTTACAAGGTTCTCTTTGAAAAGACTTTTAAATAAATAAATGAATGAACGTAGCACAAGAATTAGAAGAATTGTCAGTATTGTAATACTCAGTATTGCCACAATGTTATTTCTCCTTAATTTAATGAATACATACTAGCAATTTAAAAAAATCCTACAAGATATTTTGTGACCTTGATGACATGATTTTTAAATTTATATGAATGAATTTATAGAAATTTATATCATCTTTCAATTGTGCATTTTTCTTTTCCTCCCATTCATTGCTTTTTCTCTCACTTTGAAAACTTTTCTGTCTATCACATAAGAAAGAGGCTCTGAGGACCTCCCTGGCAGTCCAGTGTTCAAAAGCCCATGCTTCCAATACAGGAGGTGTGGGTTCTATTCCTGGTCATAGAACTAAGATCCCACATTCCATATGCTGTAGATCATAAAGAATCTGCCTGCAGTGTGGGAGACCAGAGTTCAGTCCCTGGGTTGGAAAGATCCCCTGGAGGAGGAAATAGCAACACACTCCAGTATTCTTTTTTTTTGTCTTTTTTATTAAGATGTATTTTATTTATTTATTTTGGGCGGGGGTCGGGTTGGGGAGGGAGGGGAGCGGGCTGACCACTTCTATTGGTCTTTCATTTCTCCATTTTCATCCGTCTTTGTTCTTTGGCTCCTGTGGGCCTCCCATCACGGTGGCGTCTGTCGTCACAGAGCGCCGGCTCTGGGCGCATGCGCTCCAGAGCTCCGGCTCGGTAATTGGACACATCGGTCCAGCCGCTCCGCGGCACGTGGGATCTTCCCAGGCCAGGGATGGAACTGGCGCCCCTTGCACTGCAAGGCGGTGTCCTTACCCACTGGACCACCAGGGAAGCCCACACTCCATTATTCTTGCCTGGAGAATTCCATGGTTAGAAGAGCCTGGCAGGCTCCAGGTAACAAACAGACACAATTGGGTGACTAACACTTTCACATTCAGGAGAAAATAAAGTCCAAAACATTGAACCTCTGACCTATAATTTCCAAATGAGTGATATTCCAGTGGAGGGATCTCATACACACTTTCTAAGACACCTGGGGTGTGATTTACAGTCAGCAAAGGCCACTGCCCTCCCAAAATCAGTCTCCACTTATCTATTAATACCTGTTTCTGAATCTTCCTATTCTGGGAGTGTTAAGGCAGAGCCAAGGTGATTCTTAAATAGACATGATGGAGATGGCACTCCTGCTCGGAAAACAAAAGGATGCAAAAAGGGATAGTCTATGAAAGCGAATGGGACACGAGCCCCACCAGAGACCTGAGCCACAGCCTGCTCCAGCCACCCACACAAGAGAAAGAACCGGGCTGATGGCTTCACACTTGAACAGTTGTTTCTGATAACTGTGAGATGAGCTATCTCTGAACAAACCCAAACCTGACAGGAGACATGACTTCCCCCTGGGCTATTCATATCACAACCCTTTGTTATGCCTAGACGGGGCTCTTCTAATTATTTTGTTCCTGGTTTGCTCATTTGAGGCTTTCAGTCAATAATCCTGCCACCCTCACGCCACAGGAAAACAGGGTCAAGAGAACTGACCCCAAATCCTGTCTGTTCTCACCTCTCACCACACTGGCACTTGTACATGAACCCAAATCAGCTAATGAGAGAAACCATTTTTCAAAACAAGTACACGGGTGGAGAGGAACTTCGGTGAAGATTTTGTGGTGCTCTGTGGCTTCGTGTGGGGACTCCTCTTGTACTCAAATGCGTTTTACCTCTCCTTGGAGGAGGGCCTGTGAATTTCTGGGAAAGGGGAAAGACTGAACTGCCAGTTACTGGCAGAGGTGATAGACATTTTGGGAAATTCTAATTTAGTATTATTTTGAATCTATAAATCTCTCATGGATTGCCAAGGCCTAAACCATCCCCCAAACAATGCTTTGTTCCAACACTATGAAGCCAGCATCTGAAGGGTGCACGGTTGAAAGCGTGCACTATTCATATAGCTCTTTGAAGAAGTCACGTGGCACAATTTGAAAGACTCCATAACAGTCATTCAAACATTGAACCTCTGACCTATAATTTCCAAATGAGTGATATTCCAGTGGAGGGATCTCATACACACTTTCTAAGACACCTGGGGTGTGATTTACAGTCAGCAAAGGCCACTGCCCTCCCAAAATCAGTCTCCACTTATCTATTAATACCTGTTTCTGAATCTTCCTATTCTGGGAGTGTTAAGGCAGAGCCAAGGTGATTCTTAAATAGACATGATGGAGATGGCACTCCTGCTCGGAAAACAAAAGGATGCAAAAAGGGATAGTCTATGAAAGCGAATGGGACACGAGCCCCACCAGAGACCTGAGCCACAGCCTGCTCCAGCCACCCACACAAGAGAAAGAACCGGGCTGATGGCTTCACACTTGAACAGTTGTTTCTGATAACTGTGAGATGAGCTATCTCTGAACAAACCCAAACCTGACAGGAGACATGACTTCCCCCTGGGCTATTCATATCACAACCCTTTGTTATGCCTAGACGGGGCTCTTCTAATTATTTTGTTCCTGGTTTGCTCATTTGAGGCTTTCAGTCAATAATCCTGCCACCCTCACGCCACAGGAAAACAGGGTCAAGAGAACTGACCCCAAATCCTGTCTGTTCTCACCTCTCACCACACTGGCACTTGTACATGAACCCAAATCAGCTAATGAGAGAAACCATTTTTCAAAACAAGTACACGGGTGGAGAGGAACTTCGGTGAAGATTTTGTGGTGCTCTGTGGCTTCGTGTGGGGACTCCTCTTGTACTCAAATGCGTTTTACCTCTCCTTGGAGGAGGGCCTGTGAATTTCTGGGAAAGGGGAAAGACTGAACTGCCAGTTACTGGCAGAGGTGATAGACATTTTGGGAAATTCTAATTTAGTATTATTTTGAATCTATAAATCTCTCATGGATTGCCAAGGCCTAAACCATCCCCCAAACAATGCTTTGTTCCAACACTATGAAGCCAGCATCTGAAGGGTGCACGGTTGAAAGCGTGCACTATTCATATAGCTCTTTGAAGAAGTCACGTGGCACAATTTGAAAGACTCCATAACAGTCATTCAAACATTTCCCTAGTGACAATAAAAGGATTTCAAAGTTAAGTATGCCGCCTGCACCATAATGATGTCTAGGAAAGAGAGTGACTTTTTCCTTCATCTACAACTATACAAATGAATGTCACTTTTCTGATTCCTGCTTGTATTCAGATTATGATTTGTTCCAAAAATGAAAACATTTTCATTAAAAGAATGCTATATGGCCGTACCTCTCACGGCTCAAAATGAAAACTACTTAACAATACTCCCTTTCGTTTTATACAGATAGGCACCCAAAAGTTTTTAGTGGTGTCCTAACTGTTAATGATTTTGTCATCCTTGTTGGTTAATTTATGTGGCAAATGCCCAAATCTAATTGGGGTCACGTAGATTCATTTTAATCTTAATAAGGGGAAAATATATGACTTGAAACAAACAAAAAAAAAGTGTTTGAGGCTTGAGTGGTTAGCAACCACAGGTCACAATGTTTCTTAATCTTCACAGGTTCACAGCAGATATTCTCTGACAAAAGAAGGCAATCAGGAGGATATTTTCATAAAATGATATGGTATGAAGCAGGTGTGTTTTCAAGGACTAGGAACAAATCACTTCTTTCCCCACACTGCCACACACCTCTTGGATAGGTGGCTGTCAGACGCATGTTCACAATGTAAAGAAATCACCTGCTCATCTTGTTAAGGAAGGTGACTAACTTCCCTTGCTACATGATTGGGGAGGTGGGTAGATAAGCATGTAACGCTATGAAATTTTGTAATACATTTAAGAAAATGTCAAGACGGAATTCAGGCCTGGGGAAACCAAAGTAGAGTCTGGGAGCAACCAAAGTGGAGCAACCAGGGTTTGATACCTCAAGCCAAAGCAGAGAGGACGTTCATTTTAAAGAACTATTCTGAAGGTCTCCTAAACTGCACGAAACTCCATTCTTTCTGCCTCAGAAGATTAAGTGTTGTGTCAGTTCCTATCAGAAAGTGGAATCTCTGCTTCCAAGAAGTCAGGTTATTTCAAGCCTGCTGCCATTGTCTTGTCGTTTGTCTAACCCTGAGAGCAAACTTTTCTTCAAGAATTATAAAGATACATGGACTCAGTTATTCTTTGCAGACTAGCACTATTTTATTGAAGTCCTTGCCCCACTGACAACCCCTGTAGACTTCCAACAGCTCCATGAGGAAACTGCTATCTCTACCCCCTCAATATATAATAACTACAAAATTTTTCCTTTAAATTGAGTTATTGGCTCATATAAGAAGTCCAAATCCCTCTTTTGCTTGTTTTACCAAAAAAAAAAAAAAAATCCTAAGCCTTTGTAAACAAAACAGAATATAATTGTTCAAGGGTTATTTGTCACTTTCTGGATGAACCTGACTCTTTAGGTCTTTTGATTTGATGTTGTTTGCTTTTTAAAAAAAAAATTCTCATTTTGATTATTTTTATGGGAAATGGCTGCCCACTCCAGTATTCTTGCCTGGAGGACTCCATGGACTGAGGGGCCTGACTGGCTACAGTCCATATTGTAAGAAAAGTGTTTTGGTACCATCTGTGAGAAAACTGTAAGAAAAGGAAAAAAAAGTGTAAAAGAAAGGCTATCTGTAAGAAAAGTGTAAAAGAAAGAGAAGACGAGGGAATGCTAGGGAGAATTAAGTTTATTCCTATTGGGCTTAGGTAGGAGCCACCATGAGGGATCTGGCTACACAGGCATGACCGGGAGAGAGAGACAAGCAGGGAGAGAGTGAGAGGGGTCAGGATGAGGGACCTAAGAGGGAATAAGGGGCCAGGGAGAAAAGGGGCAGAGAGGGACCAGGCAGGCCCAGAGGCCAAGAGGCCAGAGGGCTAAAAAAAGGCACGTTGCAGCGGAGAGTAGGGGTTAAGTATCAGGGTGTGGCCAGGGAAGTGACCAGGGGAAGGACTGGTACTCACCTAAGCCCACAGGTAGGAAAGCCTTGTGTCCGCAGAGGTCCACAGAGGAAAAGACTGGGGGGAGGGCGAGACTACGGGCTGACTCAGCTCTTTGCAGATTTTCAGCTCCAACACAGAGAACCGGACACAACTGAGAAACTAACACACATGAATCCTTTAGAAATGGAGCCAAACTCCAACTTGGAAGTGTCTGATTTTCACCCAGAATCGCTAATTCAGGGGTCTCCTAAAGAAAACTATGCAGGCATTAATAGGATTACAGTAAAATAGCCAAAGTCCACTGTGCTTCTCAGAGAAAATCCATCACACTGATTGGTTGTCTGAACTAAACGCCATCCAGACAAGAATCATGACTACGGCTTCCACCCCTGAGACCTTAATGCCTGACTTAGCTGAACACTTGACACAAGGCAGGGCCTTACCCTACACACATTTTGTGGTTCTAGAGGTTCAGCAAAACATGGGTTCCTAATAATGATGAGGGGCTGCACAGAAAAGCAACACACTCATCAGTCCAAACCCAACGTTCTCCTCTGAAATCTTTGGTGGTAAGAATAATTCCATCTGAGAAAGAGCTAGTGGCAAAGTGAACACATATACTAAAAGAAGAAATACTATTGAAATAAGAAACACCTCACCAAGTCCAATATTTACCTTTATTTGAATATATGTATGTCCACATGCACACGCACTTGTTCCCTGCAAGGGCTGAGAACACTCACTTATTGCCATCTCCAGTGGATTCAGCTGTTTCTCACTTGAGATAATAACAAACGATGATGTTACACTATTTGATAAACAAACCATAACACAACCATGTAAATCCCAAGATTGGGGCCAAACACCGTGGTGTTCCTCCGACACTTAACTGGGATTTGCTCGCGGCTAAATACTAGGCACCTAAGCCAGCTAATTGGTTTGCTGGGGCTGCTCTGCCCAGATGACATCATCACTTGGCTTCCCAAACAGCAGCTCTTGGCTCTGGCCATTCTGGCTTCTTTCCATGTAAACACAGCTTGATTAATGCTGCAGAAGAGTTGTGAATCACGTATTCTACTCTCATATGGGAAATAAGAATGTCAGTTTTTCCCCATTGAACGCATCCCTAGCAACCACGGGAAAGCCTTGTGTCCGCAGAGGTCCACAGAGGAAAAGACTGGGGAGCGAGACTACGGGCTGACTCAGCTCTTTGCAGATTTTCAGCTCCAACACAGAGAACCGGACACAACTGAGAAACTAACACACATGAATCCTTTAGAAATGGAGCCAAACTCCAACTTGGAAGTGTCTGATTTTCACCCAGAATCGCTAATTCAGGGGTCTCCTAAAGAAAACTATGCAGGCATTAATAGGATTACAGTAAAATAGCCAAAGTCCACTGTGCTTCTCAGAGAAAATCCATCACACTGATTGGTTGTCTGAACTAAACGCCATCCAGACAAGAATCATGACTACGGCTTCCACCCCTGAGACCTTAATGCCTGACTTAGCTGAACACTTGACACAAGGCAGGGCCTTACCCTACACACATTTTGTGGTTCTAGAGGTTCAGCAAAACATGGGTTCCTAATAATGATGAGGGGCTGCACAGAAAAGCAACACACTCATCAGTCCAAACCCAACGTTCTCCTCTGAAATCTTTGGTGGTAAGAATAATTCCATCTGAGAAAGAGCTAGTGGCAAAGTGAACACATATACTAAAAGAAGAAATACTATTGAAATAAGAAACACCTCACCAAGTCCAATATTTACCTTTATTTGAATATATGTATGTCCACATGCACACGCACTTGTTCCCTGCAAGGGCTGAGAACACTCACTTATTGCCATCTCCAGTGGATTCAGCTGTTTCTCACTTGAGATAATAACAAACGATGATGTTACACTATTTGATAAACAAACCATAACACAACCATGTAAATCCCAAGATTGGGGCCAAACACCGTGGTGTTCCTCCGACACTTAACTGGGATTTGCTCCGCGGCTAAATACTAGGCACCTAAGCCAGCTAATTGGTTTGCTGGGGCTGCTCTGCCCAGATGACATCATCACTTGGCTTCCCAAACAGCAGCTCTTGGCTCTGGCCATTCTGGCTTCTTTCCATGTAAACACAGCTTGATTAATGCTGCAGAAGAGTTGTGAATCACGTATTCTACTCTCATATGGGAAATAAGAATGTCAGTTTTTCCCCATTTCGAGCACAGAGCTTGGGGATATTGAACGCATCCCTAGCAACCACGGAGAAACCGCCTCCCGGCGCTCTCCATGGAAGAGCAGCTGATGCGCAACCCAGTGGGAGACCGGCACCTCCACCCAGCTGCACTCACAGGTCTGACCATTATGTCCGGATCACACATACATTGCCAAGCTGCCCTTTGATGCAGAGACAAGGGGAGAAAAGAGAAGTCCTTGCCACGTTTCCAAGAGAATAAATGAGATTTCACCCAGGCAGATGTTCAGGACTCATCAGAGCCTCTGCAGTCTTTGTCCTTCTGGGGGACCTCTTCCCACCACTGCCTCCAGCTGGCAACCCCAATTGAACAGTTCTGATTGGAAAATCAAGTGAACCCAGGAAAGGGAAAGCAAAGTCTCTCCCAGCAGAAAGAATGTCATCAATGGCAACCTTTAGAAGCCTCCAACAAAAATAGTTTGTCAGTTGTAGTCAAGAAAGAACTTGGAAGAAAGAAGGCTGGTAGTTTTCAATGACATCCTAGGACCCTGTCAGTCATGATTGCAACAGAAGAAAGGCTTCACTCCACCAGCTTCAAATGGTTAACTTGAGGGTGTGGTGAGTCAGTTACGCAGGTTAGTGGATAACGAACACTCCTGATGCATGAATTGCTTCTTGGTGATGACTAAATCACACAGCCTCTGAAAGTAGAACATGACAAGTGCTAAAATAATATACTGCAGCCAACCAATGTGTGTTTACTAGCGCTCCCTCTCTGCTTCAAAAAATTAGGCAACTATGAAGCATCCAGAGCCTTATTTTCTTCATTCCTCCTGCACTCCATCCAAATATATATATATTAATACTTAACATTGTAAGTGTCCATCATGCTTCATGAAATTTTTCCGAATGTCGTATTGTTTTCCATTTTGCTGGGGCTGCTCTGCCCAGATCATCATCACTTGGCTTCCCAAACAGCAGCTCTTGGCTCTGGCCATTCTGGCTTCTTTCCATGTAAACACAGCTTGATTAATGCTGCAGAAGAGTTGTGAATCACGTATTCTACTCTCATATGGGAAATAAGAATGTCAGTTTTTCCCCATTTCGAGCACAGAGCTTGGGGATATTGAACGCATCCCTAGCAACCACGGAGAAACCGCCTCCGGCGCTCTCCATGGAAGAGCAGCTGATGCGCAACCCAGTGGGAGACCGGCACCTCCACCCAGCTGCACTCACAGGTCTGACCATTATGTCCGGATCACACATACATTGCCAAGCTGCCCTTTGATGCAGAGACAAGGGGAGAAAAGAGAAGTCCTTGCCACGTTTCCAAGAGAATAAATGAGATTTCACCCAGGCAGATGTTCAGGACTCATCAGAGCCTCTGCAGTCTTTGTCCTTCTGGGGGACCTCTTCCCACCACTGCCTCCAGCTGGCAACCCCAATTGAACAGTTCTGATTGGAAAATCAAGTGAACCCAGGAAAGGGAAAGCAAAGTCTCTCCCAGCAGAAAGAATGTCATCAATGGCAACCTTTAGAAGCCTCCAACAAAAATAGTTTGTCAGTTGTAGTCAAGAAAGAACTTGGAAGAAAGAAGGCTGGTAGTTTTCAATGACATCCTAGGACCCTGTCAGTCATGATTGCAACAGAAGAAAGGCTTCACTCCACCAGCTTCAAATGGTTAACTTGAGGGTGTGGTGAGTCAGTTACGCAGGTTAGTGGATAACGAACACTCCTGATGCATGAATTGCTTCTTGGTGATGACTAAATCACACAGCCTCTGAAAGTAGAACATGACAAGTGCTAAAATAATATACTGCAGCCAACCAATGTGTGTTTACTAGCGCTCCCTCTCTGCTTCAAAAAATTAGGCAACTATGAAGCATCCAGAGCCTTATTTTCTTCATTCCTCCTGCACTCCATCCAAATATATATATATTAATACTTAACATTGTAAGTGTCCATCATGCTTCATGAAATTTTTTCCGGAATGTCGTATTGTTTTCCATTTTGGTAAGTCAGGAAAGGAAGTGTGGTTTATACCTTGACTCTTAAGGTCAATTAAACTAGAGCCACTCAAATCAGTCCCGGAGAGGAAGTGAATTTCAATGTCAGTTCCAGGGTTAATGTCTTTCTAATGAGATCTACATAAGCCAGAGCCTGTATGCAAGACTAAAAGGTAACAAGCCAATGTTAGAAATCATTTCCATTCTTTTAAAGGACCTGAAGGTTGTCTAGTTCTCACCCACACACTCTCCACAAAGAGTCTAGAATTAGGTTCTTCAGAGGAAGGATTTCATTGATCTGGTCATCCATCAGTTCAGAGTTCACAGGCTCCTAAATAATGCATAAAACAGAGTTGGAAAACTAAGTCACCAATCTAGCAAGATATCATTTGCATTGGAGTTTGTGTATCAAACAAGCAGAGATGGCCATGATCACTACAAAGCCACTTGAGAAGTGAAGTGGCAGCACAAGGGTCCATGGTGCTCCCAGGAATCCACAATTACACCCTTAGGATTATTTACATGCCTTTGGGGTTTTTTTCAATAACATGCACTGCTCCAGGTTCTGCCTTATAGATAGAGGTTTTAAGATGCCCTCCTCTCATGCAAGACCACAGAAATACTGACACCCCAATGCGAAGCATCTACTTTCATTGCCTCCGAGCAATACAGTTAAGGTGATTGCATGGAGACAAACAAAATACTTTCACTGCACCAAATTCCAAAGCTAGAGTAAAAATGTAACATCATTCTTTAGATTTGAGGGTGTGGTGAGTCAGTTACGCAGGTTAGTGGATAACGAACACTCCTGATGCATGAATTGCTTCTTGGTGATGACTAAATCACACAGCCTCTGAAAGTAGAACATGACAAGTGCTAAAATAATATACTGCAGCCAACCAATGTGTGTTTACTAGCGCTCCCTCTCTGCTTCAAAAAATTAGGCAACTATGAAGCATCCAGAGCCTTATTTTCTTCATTCCTCCTGCACTCCATCCAAATATATATATATTAATACTTAACATTGTAAGTGTCCATCATGCTTCATGAAATTTTTTCCGGAATGTCGTATTGTTTTCCATTTTGGTAAGTCAGGAAAGGAAGTGTGGTTTATACCTTGACTCTTAAGGTCAATTAAACTAGAGCCACTCAAATCAGTCCCGGAGAGGAAGTGAATTTCAATGTCAGTTCCAGGGTTAATGTCTTTCTAATGAGATCTACATAAGCCAGAGCCTGTATGCAAGACTAAAAGGTAACAAGCCAATGTTAGAAATCATTTCCATTCTTTTAAAGGACCTGAAGGTTGTCTAGTTCTCACCCACACACTCTCCACAAAGAGTCTAGAATTAGGTTCTTCAGAGGAAGGATTTCATTGATCTGGTCATCCATCAGTTCAGAGTTCACAGGCTCCTAAATAATGCATAAAACAGAGTTGGAAAACTAAGTCACCAATCTAGCAAGATATCATTTGCATTGGAGTTTGTGTATCAAACAAGCAGAGATGGCCATGATCACTACAAAGCCACTTGAGAAGTGAAGTGGCAGCACAAGGGTCCATGGTGCTCCCAGGAATCCACAATTACACCCTTAGGATTATTTACATGCCTTTGGGGTTTTTTTCAATAACATGCACTGCTCCAGGTTCTGCCTTATAGATAGAGGTTTTAAGATGCCCTCCTCTCATGCAAGACCACAGAAATACTGACACCCCAATGCGAAGCATCTACTTTCATTGCCTCCGAGCAATACAGTTAAGGTGATTGCATGGAGACAAACAAAATACTTTCACTGCACCAAATTCCAAAGCTAGAGTAAAAATGTAACATCATTCTTTAGATTTGATGCTGGTAAGAAGAACTTCTAAGGCTTATCAATGAAGTGCCCTCATGGATCTCTTGGCTTTCATTTTCTCTGACCATTTTTAAGGAATTGCTAATATCAAAATGTGAAGCTAAAGAGACACATGTACCCCAATGTTCATTGCACCACTTTTTACAATAGCTAGAATATGGAAACAATCTAGATGTCTATCAACAGATGAATGGATAAAGAAGCTGTGACACATATATACATGGAATATTTCTCAGCCGTAAAAATAAATGCATTTGAGTCATTCCTAATAAAGCAGATGAACTTAGAATCTGTTATACAAAGTGAAGTAAGTCAGAAAGAGAAGGATAAATATGGTGTACTAACATATATATATATATAATATAGAAAGAAGATACTGATAAATGTATATGCAGAGCAGCAATGGAGAATCACACATAGAGAACAGACGTGTGGACATTTCGAGGAGGGAGGAGTGGGTGAGAGATATGGAAAGAGCAACATGGAAACTTACATTACCATATGTAAAAGAGACAACCATTGTGAATGTGTTGTAAGACTAAGGGACCTTACACAGGGGCTATGGAGGGGTGGGATGGGGAGGGAGATGGGAGAGAGGTTCAAGTGGGAGGGGTCAAGTGTATACCTGTGACTGAATTGGGTTTATGTATAGCAGTAAACAACAAAACTCTGTAAAAGTAAAGTAAAAATAAATTTAAAAATATATATAGAATGGAGAAAATGTGAAGGTAGAGATAATTTAGATGTGGATTTGATTAGAACATAAACATTTGAATATCACGCCAACCAGCTGTCATTTAGATCCAGATATAAGCTGTGCATTATTAAATGATGGTGATAATGTTATTTGGCAATTACAAGAGAGTGAAGATGCCCTCATTCACTCTCAGTATTTAGACTTTTGGGCTTACTTGAAAGACCCAAAAAGGGGACCCAAGGCCCATAGCATCATTTTTGTTTCCTCTAAAAGATTCTTTTCTCAGGGAAATAAATTTAAAGCAAATTTGAATGCATTTTACATTTTATTTTGAGCATTTTTGTCTTCTACTTATTCACAAAAGCCATTACATAATCTGGTTGAAATGTTTAGAAATTCAGAAGGCCTAGGCACTCCCCTTCTCTGGTGGGTTCAGGTGCGTACCTGTCCATATCTAGAATGCTTTATTCATGAACTATGCAGTCTCTTCTAAACCAATGATTTGGTGAAGCTGTATGTGGTTTTAACAAGACAGTAACTGATTTTCCTCTCACCTACAAAGAAGTCTGGAAGTAGGCAGACCAAGATTGGTACTGATAAAAATCAGACTTAAAATCTGATTTTTATTTCTTAAAAAATGAAAGGTAGAGCTTCCCTGGTGTTCCAGTGGGTAAGGACACCACCTTGCAATGAAAGGGGCACCAGTTCGATCCCTGGCCTGGGAAGATCCTGTGTGCTGCGGAGCAGCTGGACCGATGTGTCCAAATACCGAGCCGGAGCTCTGGAGCACAGGTGCCCAGAGCCGGTACTCTGTGACAAGAAAAGCCACTGCAATGGGAGGCCCACACAGGCCAAAAGAACAAAGATGGATGAAAATAGATAAATGAAAAACCAATAGAAGTGGCCAAAAAAAAAAAAAAAATTTAATAAAAAGAAATAAAAAAAGAAAAATACAAAAATTAAAGGTATATTTATTTCAAAGATAGTATCAAGGGGAGTAGAAGTCTGTAAGAATACAGTGATTAATAATGTAACATATATAAATAATAGACACATAGAAATAAATTGTACTATGGTATCACTGTATAGTTTAGATGTGGATTTGATTAGAACATAAACATTTGAATATCACGCCAACCAGCTGTCATTTAGATCCAGATATAAGCTGTGCATTATTAAATGATGGTGATAATGTTATTTGGCAATTACAAGAGAGTGAAGATGCCCTCATTCACTCTCAGTATTTAGACTTTTGGGCTTACTTGAAAGACCCAAAAAGGGGACCCAAGGCCCATAGCATCATTTTTGTTTCCTCTAAAAGATTCTTTTCTCAGGGAAATAAATTTAAAGCAAATTTGAATGCATTTTACATTTTATTTTGAGCATTTTTGTCTTCTACTTATTCACAAAAGCCATTACATAATCTGGTTGAAATGTTTAGAAATTCAGAAGGCCTAGGCACTCCCCTTCTCTGGTGGGTTCAGGTGCGTACCTGTCCATATCTAGAATGCTTTATTCATGAACTATGCAGTCTCTTCTAAACCAATGATTTGGTGAAGCTGTATGTGGTTTTAACAAGACAGTAACTGATTTTCCTCTCACCTACAAAGAAGTCTGGAAGTAGGCAGACCAAGATTGGTACTGATAAAAATCAGACTTAAAATCTGATTTTTATTTCTTAAAAATGAAAGGTAGAGTTTCCCCTGGTGTTCCAGTGGGTAAGGACACCACCTTGCAATGAAAGGGGCACCAGTTCGATCCCTGGCCTGGGAAGATCCTGTGTGCTGCGGAGCAGCTGGACCGATGTGTCCAAATACCGAGCCGGAGCTCTGGAGCACAGGTGCCCAGAGCCGGTACTCTGTGACAAGAAAAGCCACTGCAATGGGAGGCCCACACAGGCCAAAAGAACAAAGATGGATGAAAATAGATAAATGAAAAACCAATAGAAGTGGCCAAAAAAAAAAAAAAAATTTAATAAAAAGAAATAAAAAAAGAAAAATACAAAAAATTAAAGGTATATTTATTTCAAAGATAGTATCAAGGGGAGTAGAAGTCTGTAAGAATACAGTGATTAATAATGTAACATATATAAATAATAGACACATAGAAATAAATTGTACTATGGTATCACTGTACCATAGTCTTACTTATCCAGTTATTCCAGGTAAAAGTTTAAATTCAAATTAAATCTTCCCTCTATATTGTTTAATATTGAGTCAGACTAATCAGAAGTGAATATAAATGCAAAATAAAGTGAGAGGCAAGACAAAAATTTTTAAATGATTTAAAAAGTAATAAAGTGAGAGGCAGATTTAGTAATTGGAGAAGTAGATTGTAGACTTGAGTCCAGTCTGAGTATGACCTTGGCATGGCTCTGTGACTTTGGGCAAGTCACCCAACCTCTCTGATTCAATTTCACTGTCTAAAGAACCGAAATATGTGCTGAGTCTGCGGGCTGCCCATAAACTATCTGTGATTAAATGGATACAGCAGTGTATGTATGTCAATCCCAATCACCACTGTATTAAAAATGGATAACCAGCAAGGACTTACTGTATAGCACAGGGAACTCTGCTCAATACTATGTGGCAGCCTGGATGGGAGTGAAATTTGGGGGAGAATAGGTACATGTATGTTATGGCTGAGTCCCTTTGCTGTTCACCTGAATCTGTCACATTGTTAATCTGTTATACTTCAGTATAAGATAAAAAGCTAAAATAAAAGGTTGGATAAAGTGTGCTCAAGAGAGGAGTGAACCCAGGCTATAGGACTTCTTTTGAGGGTGGTGTGCAGGTAGGGGAGGAAGAAGGACCGCCATGTCAACGCGAGAGGTAACAACAGGAGGCAGAATAGAAAACATGAGTAAAGGTGGGAAAAGAGGTATGTCAAATTGCCTCATAGGCTCCTTCACATGACCTTAATGAAATTATCTTTCGACTGTGTTAAAGTTTCTCTTAAAACAGGAAAAATTCAAATCAGCCCATTTTTCTTTATACGGAGAGTCACAAATTTTAATATGTATGCTCCAACCAGATAATGTTCTATGTAGCCATATGGACCATAATTTCAACTCAAATTGAAAATAATTACCTGATCAGAGACTTGCTCTGTCCTGAATTAGAGGTGGACACATGGTTTTGTGGTTCTTTCTAAATGTTAATAGTTCTTTGAAGTCCCTAAGTCAAGGCTTCATGGGCAGATCAATGTCCAAGAACTGCAGAATGAGTTATGGCAAGATCTGATCATCAAACACTAGGGAATTATGGCTGATTTGCATTGCAGTACGGCGAAAGCTATACAACATTGTAGAGCAATCTTCCTCCAATTAAAATAATGAATTTTTCAAAAGACACAAGTGAGGCTTCCCTGGTGGTCCAGTGGGTAAAGAATCCACCTTGCAGTACAAGGGGCACTGACTCAACCCCTGGCCTGGGAAGATTCCACGTGCCATGGAGCGACTGGATCCATGTGTCCAATTATATGAACCAGCGCACTGAAGCACATGCACCCAGAGCCAGTGCTTTGCAACAAGAGAGGCCCCAGCAATGGGAGGCCCACACAGGCCAAAGAATAAAGATGGATGGAAATAAATAAATTAAAAACCAATAAAAGAGATCAAAATTTTAAAAAAGAAAAAGGCACAAGTGGATGTGGAGCCCATCAAGCAATCGCCCCAGTTGTGCTCACAGAATGTCCATACCCACAGAGGAAAGTTAGCCTACAAAGTCCCAAAGAGGAAACAGGGTGGATTTGTTTGCTTTCTTTTAATATTTTCAAGATTCTCTCTGCTGTCACTGTTCCTTGAGTCACAGGCCAGTCTCTACAGTTTAATCATGATCTTGTCATTTTCCATATACCTAGGACCACCAAATAGAGCAGAAGGAACCCTTCAAAGACAGAAGAGAGTAAGATCCACTTTAAAGGGAATCAATGATTCATCAACCTCATCTTTTCTTTCGACTGTGTTAAAGTTTCTCTTAAAACAGGAAAAATTCAAATCAGCCCATTTTTCTTTATACGGAGAGTCACAAATTTTAATATGTATGCTCCAACCAGATAATGTTCTATGTAGCCATATGGACCATAATTTCAACTCAAATTGAAAATAATTACCTGATCAGAGACTTGCTCTGTCCTGAATTAGAGGTGGACACATGGTTTTGTGGTTCTTTCTAAATGTTAATAGTTCTTTGAAGTCCCTAAGTCAAGGCTTCATGGGCAGATCAATGTCCAAGAACTGCAGAATGAGTTATGGCAAGATCTGATCATCAAACACTAGGGAATTATGGCTGATTTGCATTGCAGTACGGCGAAAGCTATACAACATTGTAGAGCAATCTTCCTCCAATTAAAATAATGAATTTTTCAAAAGACACAAGTGAGGCTTCCCTGGTGGTCCAGTGGGTAAAGAATCCACCTTGCAGTACAAGGGGCACTGACTCAACCCCTGGCCTGGGAAGATTCCACGTGCCATGGAGCGACTGGATCCATGTGTCCAATTATATGAACCAGCGCACTGAAGCACATGCACCCAGAGCCAGTGCTTTGCAACAAGAGAGGCCCCAGCAATGGGAGGCCCACACAGGCCAAAGAATAAAGATGGATGGAAATAAATAAATTAAAAACCAATAAAAGAGATCAAAATTTTAAAAAAGAAAAAGGCACAAGTGGATGTGGAGCCCATCAAGCAATCGCCCCAGTTGTGCTCACAGAATGTCCATACCCACAGAGGAAAGTTAGCCTACAAAGTCCCAAAGAGGAAACAGGGTGGATTTGTTTGCTTTCTTTTAATATTTTCAAGATTCTCTCTGCTGTCACTGTTCCTTGAGTCACAGGCCAGTCTCTACAGTTTAATCATGATCTTGTCATTTTCCATATACCTAGGACCACCAAATAGAGCAGAAGGAACCCTTCAAAGACAGAAGAGAGTAAGATCCACTTTAAAGGGAATCAATGATTCATCAACCTCATCTTTTCTTTCTAAGACTTTTGTTTATTCATCAAACATTTATTAGGCAGCTATTCCATGCTGGACATTGAGTTAAGATCAAAGATAGAAAGATGGATTAGACACACTTCCTCCTTGCAGGAGCTCATCTCTGGACCAGGAAAACCAACAGTAAGACAAGCATGAAATTCAGTCTAATTGTCCAGAGTAGAATGGCTGGTAAGGTCAAGGCCAGTACCACGATGATTGGGAGGGCTCGAAATGGTATCCTCAAGTTTGAAGAATTTGAGTCCCACTGTCTCTACTTCATTCCAAGTTGCATAACCTTGCTAAACCCTGCTTCCCTCATCAGTATAAAAGGGTAATAAGAACATCTAGTATACTACTCTTGTCTGTAGTAGGGCAAGAATTCACTTGTCCTGTTTATCATTATCATTATCTTTGATGAAGTATTAATGTTATTAACCAAGAACGAGCCCAAAGGAAAGACGAAATTACCCAAAGGAAAGGCACGCTACAGACAAAGAGAGGGAACATCTCTTCCACTTTGGACACATAGGATGGATCCCCCAAAAGCTTGAAGGTCCTGAGGCTGCAAAGGTGGAGCCTCCTATACTAGCAGTGGTGTGATCTTAGGGGAAAAAATAATAAATGCTTTGAAAGTCCTTCTTAGACAAAGCTGTCGTAATTTATCTTGTATTGAGTGAAAGAGGAGGTTGCTGTGATATGCTTCGTTCCACATCCAAACCTCTAAACCACTTGAATCTCTGGATTTCTAAATATAACTCCAAGAAAACTAATCACACATTTTCGACACAGATGAATTACTTAGTTTCCGGATTAATCACATTGAACTAGTTAACATCGAATCCTAAGTCTTAACCACAAACAGACCTAAAAGTGATACCATAGAAAATAGTTTTACTCTGAAATTTGTGGGGGAGAATTTCTGCCCAATGGTAAGGAATAGCAAAGCTCTATGTTTACAGACAAGCCAATTCAGTAACTTGATTTTTCACAGACTGGTATTCCTTTCTTACAAGGAAGTCAGAGGCTGCCCTCACAGCTGCTCAGATGGAATGGCTCTTTGTAATGTTAAAGGCATGAGTCAGGATTTTACCCACAAGAGCCACACTTCAAAACTAACACGCAGCTTGTAAGGAATAGCTAGGAATTCAATAGTCTAGCACCCAAACTTTCAAAACAGAACACTTTGTAAGTCAAAGGTTAATTATTTCAAGAACTTGAAATAGGCATTTAACTATTTGAACATCTAAGAGACTTTGGAAACGTTCGCTTCTTGGTCTCCCAGCCATGTCTTCTCTTCCTCCCTCCCCACTCTCACACCCTCACCAACCTCCTACTCTGGCAAGTTTCTACTCATCAATATTCACAGAAAACTGATGTTGGCAGGAATGCCTGCCATGGCAGATTGCTGAATCATCACTAATGTCACAGGTGGCCAAAGCTTCAGCATGTGGGTGTTTGAGTATGTGTGTGTGTGAGCACACAACTCAAGATGCTTGTAGTAGAAGATGACTCAGAAAGGCAGAGAGAAAACAGCTTGTTGTAAAAAACATCTAAGTATTCTGTACACACAAATAACCCACAAACCACCATCACCACCATTATCAGCAATTGAAGACACCCTCCACCCTTGATCCCATCTCTAAGAGTGCACACAGTACTTTCCCTCACTCATCTATTGATCATCAAGCAACTACCTGAGGTCAGACACTGGGTTGGAGGATGGAGATACTTGTTCAGACATGGTTCCTGCCCAACGGAGGGCTATACCCCACTGGGGGAGACAGGTAAAAACCAAATGATCACACATGTAAGGAGTGTATTGCAGCTGTAAGAGAACAAAGCAAATGAAGATGTTGCTATGGAAACTGATAAAGAAGATATTGACTGGGAACCGTCAATGATGGTTCCCCTGAGCGTTTTGATGTTCACCTGAAGGATGACTTGGAGTTAAATTAGGCAGAAGAGAAGTGGATTTCAAACAGAGAGAACACCACCGCAAGTCTCCATGGCTGGAACAACAAAAGTGATATGAGATGAAATGGAAGAGCTGGGTGCAGACCACACAGGGCCTAGAGGATCCTGTCACCTCTCTCCGGGGTCCCTCTTTCCTGTTCCCAGGCCTTTTTTTCTCTTGAGATTCTCACTTAGGTTGAAGAACACATCTTCCAGTAGCTCCATGGGAAGTAAGGTTTTTGAGAACTCATCTGAAAACTGTCTCACATTTTTACATTACAATTTAGGATTTAGGCAGTCCCTTCCCACTCGTTGGACTTCTCCGGTGGCATTAGTGGTAAAGAACTTGAAATAGGCATTTAACTATTTGAACATCTAAGAGACTTTGGAAACGTTCGCTTCTTGGTCTCCCAGCCATGTCTTCTCTTCCTCCCTCCCCACTCTCACACCCTCACCAACCTCCTACTCTGGCAAGTTTCTACTCATCAATATTCACAGAAAACTGATGTTGGCAGGAATGCCTGCCATGGCAGATTGCTGAATCATCACTAATGTCACAGGTGGCCAAAGCTTCAGCATGTGGGTGTTTGAGTATGTGTGTGTGTGAGCACACAACTCAAGATGCTTGTAGTAGAAGATGACTCAGAAAGGCAGAGAGAAAACAGCTTGTTGTAAAAAACATCTAAGTATTCTGTACACACAAATAACCCACAAACCACCATCACCACCATTATCAGCAATTGAAGACACCCTCCACCCTTGATCCCATCTCTAAGAGTGCACACAGTACTTTCCCTCACTCATCTATTGATCATCAAGCAACTACCTGAGGTCAGACACTGGGTTGGAGGATGGAGATACTTGTTCAGACATGGTTCCTGCCCAACGGAGGGCTATACCCCACTGGGGGAGACAGGTAAAAACCAAATGATCACACATGTAAGGAGTGTATTGCAGCTGTAAGAGAACAAAGCAAATGAAGATGTTGCTATGGAAACTGATAAAGAAGATATTGACTGGGAACCGTCAATGATGGTTCCCCTGAGCGTTTTGATGTTCACCTGAAGGATGACTTGGAGTTAAATTAGGCAGAAGAGAAGTGGATTTCAAACAGAGAGAACACCACCGCAAGTCTCCATGGCTGGAACAACAAAAGTGATATGAGATGAAATGGAAGAGCTGGGTGCAGACCACACAGGGCCTAGAGGATCCTGTCACCTCTCTCCGGGGTCCCTCTTTCCTGTTCCCAGGCCTTTTTTTCTCTTGAGATTCTCACTTAGGTTGAAGAACACATCTTCCAGTAGCTCCATGGGAAGTAAGGTTTTTGAGAACTCATCTGAAAACTGTCTCACATTTTTACATTACAATTTAGGATTTAGGCAGTCCCTTCCCACTCGTTGGACTTCTCCGGTGGCTTAGCAGTAAAGAATCTGTCTGCAAAGCAGGAACCAGAGGATACGTGGGTTCCATCCCTGGATTGGGAGATTGCTTGGACAAGGGCAGGGAACCCCACTCCAGGGTTCTTGACAAGAGAATCTTGTGAACAGAGGAGCCTGGCGGGCTACCATCTATAGGGTCAGAAAGAGTTGGACATGACTGAAGCCACTTAGCACCCAGCACTGCCACTCATCATCCTATTTCATCCTCAGTGTAGCTTCATAAACCACCACCACCCCACCTCCCTGTTGAGAGAGATGAAGTTCCCATCCCCAAGGTCCCTGGCTCCTCAAGAGATATATTGGTTAAATTGTGTCAGCTGCCAGCTCTCTGAACTACACAGGTCAACTCAC
Organism: Tragulus kanchil; assembly: GCA_022376925.1. Taxonomy (NCBI): domain Eukaryota; kingdom Metazoa; phylum Chordata; class Mammalia; order Artiodactyla; family Tragulidae; genus Tragulus; species Tragulus kanchil. The sequence continues at coordinate 72,281,575 of JAIOJX010000031.1, forward strand.
ATAGTAGGAATACAACACACATGTATTAATGGCTAAGATGTGTTTAATAGATTAACTGAGCAGGGACCCAATAACAGGTATATTGTGTGTGTATATATATATATATATATATTTAGGACTGAATGCAATGGGAAGGTATATGATTAAAGACTGAATCTCCTAAGCTTAAAAATATTCACCAACCAACAGTACTGAAGCAAAACTGTCTCAGAAAAGGAGGTTTTGTGAGCAAATTATGAAATTATCAGTGACATGGGTACAGCCTTTGCCAGCCTTCTTTCTACTGCCTCCTACCCCATCAGGACAGCCTCATCTGGCCCACTTACTTGGTATCTCATCTCTTAATGATGGTTCCTGAGCGTTTGATGTTCACCTGAAGGATGACTTGGAGTTAAATTAGGCAGAAGAGAAGTGGATTTCAAACAGAGAACACCACCGCAAGTCTCCATGGCTGGAACAACAAAAGTGATATGAGATGAAATGGAAGAGCTGGGTGCAGACCACACAGGGCCTAGAGGATCCTGTCACCTCTCTCCGGGGTCCCTCTTTCCTGTTCCCAGGCCTTTTTTTCTCTTGAGATTCTCACTTAGGTTGAAGAACACATCTTCCAGTAGCTCCATGGGAAGTAAGGTTTTTGAGAACTCATCTGAAAACTGTCTCACATTTTTACATTACAATTTAGGATTTAGGCAGTCCCTTCCCACTCGTTGGACTTCTCCGGTGGCTTAGCAGTAAAGAATCTGTCTGCAAAGCAGGAACCAGAGGATACGTGGGTTCCATCCCTGGATTGGGAGATTGCTTGGACAAGGGCAGGGAACCCCACTCCAGGGTTCTTGACAAGAGAATCTTGTGAACAGAGGAGCCTGGCGGGCTACCATCTATAGGGTCAGAAAGAGTTGGACATGACTGAAGCCACTTAGCACCCAGCACTGCCACTCATCATCCTATTTCATCCTCAGTGTAGCTTCATAAACCACCACCACCCCACCTCCCTGTTGAGAGAGATGAAGTTCCCATCCCCAAGGTCCCTGGCTCCTCAAGAGATATATTGGTTAAATTGTGTCAGCTGCCAGCTCTCTGAACTACACAGGTCAACTCACATAGTAGGAATACAACACACATGTATTAATGGCTAAGATGTGTTTAATAGATTAACTGAGCAGGGACCCAATAACAGGTATATTGTGTGTGTGTATATATATATATATATATATATTTAGGACTGAATGCAATGGGAAGGTATATGATTAAAGACTGAATCTCCTAAGCTTAAAAATATTCACCAACCAACAGTACTGAAGCAAAACTGTCTCAGAAAAGGAGGTTTTGTGAGCAAATTATGAAATTATCAGTGACATGGGTACAGCCTTTGCCAGCCTTCTTTCTACTGCCTCCTACCCCATCAGGACAGCCTCATCTGGCCCACTTACTTGGTATCTCATCTCTTAAGCAACGCTTTGGTTTAGAATATCTTGAAAGCAGATGTCCTCAGCATAGGTACCAGGGGGAAGAAATGTCAAGTGCGCCCCTATAAAAGCATGTCTCTGAAAGGAGTAACAGATGGCGCTGGGGGTCCTTTAACCCCGTGGTGAGAATGCTTGGCAACAACAAGGACACGGACAAAATTGGAATTGGTTTCTTTGCTCCCTCCTTTGGCAACAACAACAAAACCCGGATCGCCACTGTGTATCTGTTTGTGCCCTGGTTATAGAAATGTCAACAACTGTTTCCTTGGAAAGTGGGAACTTTCTTAGCTAACTTACACTGGTCCCCATTTACCTTTCTTGGGAAACACGTAAATGTAAACCCTTGTGGCAGCTGTCGGTAGGAACGCTCTTTCCTCCACTTTAAGCAAGAATCACAGTCATAATCTGTCAGAACCTCGCAGAAACTTCAATGCCATGTGCATCCCAAACTTTTATACATGAGGAAAGCAGGGAAGAGGGATGTAAGTCCTGCCTAGGACCACACATGTGGAGAAGGGCATTGTCACCAAAACTTAGTGTCTGATTATTTGAATGGCCTTTTCCTATACAATTTTCAAACAGCAACATGACAACATTTTGGTAAAACTGAATGAATGTGATTCTGACGTACCATTAAAAGAATCAGGACTGTCACTGAACAATACCATTTGATGTGCTACATAGTATGTTTTCTTTTAAGATTTTGTTTTGATACAAAGCATTTTAAAAGTCTTTATTAAATTAGTTACAATATTGCTTCTATTTTGTCTGGGGTTTTTTTGGCTAGGAGGCATGAAGAGTCTTAGTCCCTTGACCAGCAATTGAACTCACATCTCACACATTGGAAGGTGAAGTCTTAACCACTGGACCATCAAGGAAGCCCCTGCATGTTCTTTTGATGAGATCAGTCCTTTCTCTTCTGATTTCTGCCGTCCTGTTGAGTTCTGCATAAGAGCATCAGCTTGAAAAGTGGATTGTGGGATAGAGAGAGAGATAGACAGATAGACAGATAGATACTTCACATGGTCCATCTATACATCGGAGAACCAGCCTCTCCTAGACCAGTGGCTTCCCAGTCCACCCTCTGCATACCCACAGGAAAACAAAATGAACTCTAGGCTTGGTTTTTCCCCTCCTGACAAAGCTCTCTGAATTTCTCTAGTCACCCTGTTGTGCTCCTTCTTCACCCTCACCAATCCCTATTCATTCTCTGGAAGACCACAATGCTCACTTCTCTGACAACATCAACACCATCTCTGCAAAAACAATGCAGGTTTGCAACATGGGTGGACCTAGAGACTGTCATATTGAATGAAGTAAGTCAGAGAAAGAGCAATAACATACAACATCCCTTATATGCGGAAACTAAAAAGAAATGATGCATATGAACTTACAAAACAGAGACTCACAGACTTACAGAATGAACTCATGGTTGTCTTGGGGAAGGAAGTGGGAAGGGGCAGTTAGGAACTTTGCGATGAACACGTCCACACTCCTGTATTTACAACAAATAACCAATTGTGTAGCGCAGGGAATTCTGCTCAAGGTTATGTGGCAGCCTCGTTGGAAGAAGGGGTTTGGGTGTGAATGGAGAAGGGCATTGTCACCAAAACTTAGTGTCTGATTATTTGAATGGCCTTTTCCTATACAATTTTCAAACAGCAACATGACAACATTTTGGTAAAACTGAATGAATGTGATTCTGACGTACCATTAAAAGAATCAGGACTGTCACTGAACAATACCATTTGATGTGCTACATAGTATGTTTTCTTTTAAGATTTTGTTTTGATACAAAGCATTTTAAAAGTCTTTATTAAATTAGTTACAATATTGCTTCTATTTTGTCTGGGGTTTTTTTGGCTAGGAGGCATGAAGAGTCTTAGTCCCTTGACCAGCAATTGAACTCACATCTCACACATTGGAAGGTGAAGTCTTAACCACTGGACCATCAAGGAAGCCCCTGCATGTTCTTTTGATGAGATCAGTCCTTTCTCTTCTGATTTCTGCCGTCCTGTTGAGTTCTGCATAAGAGCATCAGCTTGAAAAGTGGATTGTGGGATAGAGAGAGAGATAGACAGATAGACAGATAGATACTTCACATGGTCCATCTATACATCGGAGAACCAGCCTCTCCTAGACCAGTGGCTTCCCAGTCCACCCTCTGCATACCCACAGGAAAACAAAATGAACTCTAGGCTTGGTTTTTCCCCTCCTGACAAAGCTCTCTGAATTTCTCTAGTCACCCTGTTGTGCTCCTTCTTCACCCTCACCAATCCCTATTCATTCTCTGGAAGACCACAATGCTCACTTCTCTGACAACATCAACACCATCTCTGCAAAAACAATGCAGGTTTGCAACATGGGTGGACCTAGAGACTGTCATATTGAATGAAGTAAGTCAGAGAAAGAGCAATAACATACAACATCCCTTATATGCGGAAACTAAAAAGAAATGATGCATATGAACTTACAAAACAGAGACTCACAGACTTACAGAATGAACTCATGGTTGTCTTGGGGAAGGAAGTGGGAAGGGGCAGTTAGGAACTTTGCGATGAACACGTCCACACTCCTGTATTTACAACAAATAACCAATTGTGTAGCGCAGGGAATTCTGCTCAAGGTTATGTGGCAGCCTCGTTGGAAGAAGGGGTTTGGGTGTGAATGGATACATACATATGTATGACTGGGTCCCTTTGCTGTTCACCCAAAGCTATCACATTTTTTGTTAATCAGCTATATCCCAATGCAAAAGAGGTTTTCTAAAAATAACATGCTGGTTTACATAAAGAATAGAAATTCTGTGGATGGGGTGTTGGGAGCACCTGCTAAAGCAGGTTCAGAAACAATTTCATTCCAAGTAAAGGAGAGTCTTGCAACAGAGCCAGTCATGGAACAAGAAGAGGCATGTGCAACAGAGCTGTTTCACAATTTCCCCAGGTCTGATAGCAAATCTTGTGGTGCTCTGCTTCTCTAGACACCAGCCCCACGACCCCTAAAGGGATGTTGCCATGGCTACGATTTTTGCAAATACTAAATACATGATGATTGAAGTCTCTGTCAAGTTCTGTCACCAAAGCAAAAGTGTTTGTGTGTGTTTTTCCATGTGCAGCCTTGTTACTACACTTTTTTTTTCTTTTGCTCTATTTAAATGTGGATGGATTGCATGTTTTGCAATGAGTTTACTTGAATATGATTTATTTAACTTTTGCAATGAAAAGAAACCATAACTTAAGAGAGGACAAAAATGATGCCAGTCAGGATGACTCTCCTTCAACTGGTTTATTTCTTTTTAAATCACAAAAGCACAAAGAACCCAGAGTCTCTGATAATGAACGTAATATATGATTGCCATAAAAAGTTCACTCTCCCTTCAATTTCAATTTACCCCGCTATAAATCAGCGATCCACTTAATCAAATATTCTTCCACTTTAATTGTTTTATCTGGCTTTTATGTTAAATCTCACTGAGTTACTGCTGGCACCAGTCTTCACATTATAGAAAAAATGTCAGTGGTTGGCCCATAATTAGTCTAAACCTCAAACATCGGTTCTGAACATTAACCAGATTGGAGGAAGCCCTCACAGCCTCACTGGACCAGTGAGACAAATCCAAGTCAGAAAGTAAACCGGGATTAGTTGAGCTAGCCATCCATCTGCTGTCAAACTACGGAGTGTGGGCCCTGGCTTTCAAACTAACTGGAATCTTTTTTTCATAAATGGCTTTCATTATTATCTTACAGGGCATTAAAACTCTATTTGGTTGTCTCTTAAATTCTTCAACCTGAAACTGTCCGGTTAAGAATTGCAGGTGCTTGCCCAAACTAGCCCGGCAGTTCCCATGAGAAAATAGATCAGCCCAGTGTCATGTACGGCCACAGCCAAACTTCAGGGTCTGTGATGAAGGGCCTTTCCTTTGGGTATATCCCAATGCAAAAGAGGTTTTCTAAAAATAACATGCTGGTTTACATAAAGAATAGAAATTCTGTGGATGGGGTGTTGGGAGCACCTGCTAAAGCAGGTTCAGAAACAATTTCATTCCAAGTAAAGGAGAGTCTTGCAACAGAGCCAGTCATGGAACAAGAAGAGGCATGTGCAACAGAGCTGTTTCACAATTTCCCCAGGTCTGATAGCAAATCTTGTGGTGCTCTGCTTCTCTAGACACCAGCCCCACGACCCCTAAAGGGATGTTGCCATGGCTACGATTTTTGCAAATACTAAATACATGATGATTGAAGTCTCTGTCAAGTTCTGTCACCAAAGCAAAAGTGTTTGTGTGTGTTTTTCCATGTGCAGCCTTGTTACTACACTTTTTTTTTCTTTTGCTCTATTTAAATGTGGATGGATTGCATGTTTTGCAATGAGTTTACTTGAATATGATTTATTTAACTTTTGCAATGAAAAGAAACCATAACTTAAGAGAGGACAAAAATGATGCCAGTCAGGATGACTCTCCTTCAACTGGTTTATTTCTTTTTAAATCACAAAAGCACAAAGAACCCAGAGTCTCTGATAATGAACGTAATATATGATTGCCATAAAAAGTTCACTCTCCCTTCAATTTCAATTTACCCCGCTATAAATCAGCGATCCACTTAATCAAATATTCTTCCACTTTAATTGTTTTATCTGGCTTTTATGTTAAATCTCACTGAGTTACTGCTGGCACCAGTCTTCACATTATAGAAAAAATGTCAGTGGTTGGCCCATAATTAGTCTAAACCTCAAACATCGGTTCTGAACATTAACCAGATTGGAGGAAGCCCTCACAGCCTCACTGGACCAGTGAGACAAATCCAAGTCAGAAAGTAAACCGGGATTAGTTGAGCTAGCCATCCATCTGCTGTCAAACTACGGAGTGTGGGCCCTGGCTTTCAAACTAACTGGAATCTTTTTTTCATAAATGGCTTTCATTATTATCTTACAGGGCATTAAAACTCTATTTGGTTGTCTCTTAAATTCTTCAACCTGAAACTGTCCGGTTAAGAATTGCAGGTGCTTGCCCAAACTAGCCCGGCAGTTCCCATGAGAAAATAGATCAGCCCAGTGTGTACAATGTACGGCCACAGCCAAACTTCAGGGTCTGTGATGAAGGGCCTTTCCTGGTTATTGCACCAGACAAGCATGGTCCCTCATGGGTAATCCAGTTCTGTAAACAAGAAAGAAAAAAAAAAGAATTCTGTGTTATTGATTGATGAACTCTTTTCTGACAAGATGTATAGGGACAGTCTGATTAGAATTCAACCCTGAGAACAAGGTTTCCCGTCAAAATCTAGCTAGACATATGTCATTTGAACATAATCTTTGACCTTCGAACAGATACCCAGCATAGGGGTGTTTTAAGTTAAAATTTTGAAAATCTTTTTCAAACAAGCTGAGAATAAGGATCTATTGAAAACAGCCAATCTGCTTTACCCAGGAAAATATATTTTCAAAGCAAAGAAACTTCCTCTAAGGTGAGAGGTCCTTGTTAATTGCATAGGTAGCAGTAGAAAGTAGAAGTTATTCAGAGGTGAATGAAACCATGAACTATTTACAAAGCTTTCTTGAAAATATTTATATTTTATGGGGTGGAAGGTGGGAGGGAGATACAAGAGGGAGAGGATATATGCATACCTATGGCTGATTCATGTTGATGTGTGGCAGAAACCAACACAATGTTGTAAAGAAATTATCCTCCAATTAAAAATAAGTAAATCTTTAAAATGATTTCAAAGTGTATATTTTAATATTTATTTATATCTCTTGATTATTTTTTACAAAGGACTTAAGTAAATTAATATATTAACTGTTTTCACTTTAATGATCTAGCTTAAAGCAAAACATTTTTCAATTTAAAAAAAAAAACCTAAATAATTTTTCTTAAAATGCAAGAATGAAAATAGCTTAAGCTACCCAGGAGATATTAACTTCATTTTAGGCATAACTAAAAGCATTAATTAATGTCAAAAGGTATTTCTCTGTAAAGGTTTTTTTACAAAGGTTAATAAAAGTCTATTGTTTGAATGATACCAGAGTTCTAACATGTCAAACATGTTCAGAAAAAATTTGAAGCATCACGAAAAACTTCTTCACCAATAAACCTCATTTATACAACTGTTTTTAAAGTACTGTGATATATTATTACTGTATTTTTATTTTCAGTTATCACATCAAACAGGTGTAGCCAAATAGTGTATATTAAAAATATAGATATAATTATCACAACAGAATGAATCTAGAAAAAAAAAAGACATGAAAAACATCCCATTAAAAGAAAAAGCCTTTATATGGGACATTATTCACATTTCTGCAAATGGAATTTTCTGATTAACTACCATATATTATATTATTTGAATAACTTTAGGAAAGATTAATTCCCAAGCTCTGTCCTCAGCAATATTTTTTCCTGGCTGAAATTGGGCTTTAAAACAAAACGTCAGCAATGCCAACAGCCTATTCAAGTTTCAGGTTCAAAAACTTCGAGGTCAGGCAGTTAAAAGTGATTTAAGAAATGTAAAATCATTCTTTCACAAATGTGTATGTTAAACTAGTAAATTGATATATCAAAACCACAACCAGAATATAGCAATTTGTCTCTCTTTGCCTGCTGTGGTGTATTCCACAGCTGCCTGCCAGATAATATACTGATTGTAACTTTCCTAATTTACAGAGCCTTTAAATCTAATCTCCTGGGCCAGCCTAAAGGGCTTCTTCATCCATTGAAATGCCAGAATAATTGAAATTGTCTTCCGCAGACAGTCAGGCAATAATGAGTATTTTCTCTGCTGATTGCACGCCAAGGTTACCCATAGTACTGCAAACAGCAGTGATCCCAAGCCAAGCCTCCCAGGGGAGGGGCAGCCACCAACCTGGAGCGAGAGACACAATACCCAGTGCTTCCCCTTTCCACCGACTCCCACAGCCAGCGACGCCCAACCACGCTTGGGCACACTGAAGGATAAGCACAGTTGTCCAGCAAACAAAGGTCCTAGTGGCTTCTCTGAATCTCCAGAGGCTGCTGAAAGGCTGGGAAAGGTTGTGGGTATGGATTTCCTGATGGGGACCACAGGAGAGATGAGCAAAGGGAGCCGCTGTTGGGATTGAGAGGAAATATACAAGTAGTTAATCAGAAGAAACCCGGCATTGATGATGCCTGAGAAAATGCCTGCTTGTCAGCCCAGGGCAGCCTTTCCCACACCTCTGAATGGTTTTTGTGAATGTGGGAGTGTCTCCTAATGTAGGGTCAGTCCTGCCTCCATGGAATCTTAACGATGCTCAGGCTGAAATGAAAAAGCAGTCAGTCACCAATCGGAATCACTAAGATCTCTGAAAAATCTAAAGACTAGTTTAACCTTCCAAAAAATGTGTGAAATAGAACTTTTTTATTGGGGTATAGTTGCTTCAGAATGTTGTGTTAGTTTCTGTTGTACAACAAAGTGAATCAGCTATGTTGTTGTTGTTGAGTCATCCAGCCATACCCAACTCTTTGCAACCCCAAGGACTGCAGCATGCCAGGCCTCCCTCTCCCTCACCATCTGCCAGAGTCTGCCCAAGTTCATGTCCATTGTGTCAGTGATGCTGTCCAGCCATCTTATCGCCAGATGCCCTCTTCTCCTTCTGCCCTCAATTTTTCCCAGCATCAGCTATATGTATACATATATCCCCTCCCTCTTGGACCTCCTTCCTTCCCACCCCAGTCCTACCCCTGTAGCTCATCACAGAGCATGGATGTGACCTCCCTACACTGCAACAGGGAAGTATTTCTTTTAAAGCTATCACAAGTTACCTGGCAGAAAAAGGTATAACATCTACTGGTTATGTAATATTTGAGTCTGAATATCTGAATTGCTAAGTAGTTGTGTGTCAAATACACAGAACACATAGTAGCTGTCTATTGATGCTTACCAAGTTACCCCCAAACTTGGCAGTTTAAAACACTAGGAATATTTTTTTATCTCCCACTGTGCTTATGGGTCAGAATTCAGGAGCGACTTCCCTGGATGGTTCTGGCTCACGATCCCACAAGGCATCAACCAAGCTGTTGGTGGAGGTAGCACCACCTGAAGGCTGGAACAGGGCAAGAAAAACCACACCGAGGGGCTACCTCACCTCACTGACCCATTAGTGCTGGTTATTAGTGGGAAGTCTCTGCTTCTCGCCAAAAAAGAATTTCTTTTTAGATCTTTTTATAGGACTGCTTAAATGACAATGACATGATTTCATGATCACTGGCTTTCCCTCAGAACAAGGAACTTGAGAGAGAACAAGCCAGAAGCCACAATAGACCTGGCTTCAGAAGTCACACTGACATTTCCTTACCATCTTCCAAGCTACCCATTCAGCCCTCTTTAATACAGGAGGGGACTCCGTGAGGATGTGAATACCAGGAGTCTCCATCTTGGAAGCCATCCACCACTCATCCATATGGTACCACTACGTGGACTTGTCAGCCTCTTGGGTCTTCAGATCCCAACAAATCCTCTTGTTTCCATCATATTCTGCACACACGCCTTGATGACAATACAGGGGATATGGGTCACTAAATACGTTTCAGTTCCAAAGTTCACAGAGGTCTCACTCCACCCCTATCACTAAACCCTAAGCCACTTGCTTGTTCTCTCCCCCCAAACCATGGTCCTCTACTGCATGGCTGTGCCATCCAGGAAGTCCTTCCCCAATGGCCCTACCAGACTCTAAGCTTCATGTATATTTTTTTCAGCTACAAGTAGAAAAGAAAGAAAAGAAAAAAGGAAGAAAGGCAGAAAGGAAGGAGGGAAGGAAACCACTCGCATATATTTAAAGTACAGGGAAAATTAATACAGAGAACTGGCAACATAAATGCTATCAGAGATGAAAAGGCAGATGCAAGAGCTTGATCTTGATAGCAGAGCTTGAAAAACCACACCCAATGGTTCCCTCACCTCCCTGGTTGATTAGTGCTGCATCCTTAGGCTGGAAAAATAAGGCAGGAAGCAATGTGATTAGAGGGCATGACCATGGTCACCCAGCAGAAGCTGAACCATAGTGGGTAGGTCTGTGAGAGAAGGAACCCTGGAGGTGCTGCTGCGTCCAGAGCTAAAGGCTGCTCCCTGCCTTGTACTGGCCCAACTCTTGCCACACCTGCCCTGATGGAATCTAGCTGGAAACTAGCTAAGAGGGGAAATTATGGGGGTCCACACCCCATTCCACTTGTAGCAGAGCAGGGGAAAGGCCAGAACAAAAAGACCAAGGACCAAACCGTATATCCTGCTCAAGGCTGAGCATCATGCTGAATTGTACTTTTTCACCTAACAGTTATATAAACATTTGCATGTTCTACATAGAATCTATAATCATGATTTGAAATGGCTATGCCTTGTCCTCTTTGTACATGAACTCCATTTGACTTATCATTTCCCTTAGAGCTATGTCTTCAGGTTGCTTCCATTTCTTTCTCATTATTATTTTCAAGTGACAATCCAATAAATGTCTTCATTTTTTAGATCTTTATTTTCAGGTCTGTTCTTCTGGTAAATTCCCAGAAATCATAATTATTGAGTTAAAGAACACTGACATTTTTTTGTCAACTGATACATATTTTGGGGTACCTGCTTTTGACCTTGTGCTTTTCTGTACTCTTTCCTACTAACAAATCCAAATGAAGGCAAATCCATATTTCTAAAAATGAAGAAAAGTCCCAACATTTTTATAAAATTTATCTTTGATATTGCAGCCATAGCAATAGTAAAATCTTCCTGAGAGCAATGAGATGCTGGAGGAAGGCAGTGATTAACTTTGCAAAGGATGACTGACTTCTCTTATATTTTTTTCAGCTACAAGTAGAAAAGAAAGAAAAGAAAAAGGAAGAAAGGCAGAAAGGAAGGACAGAAGGAAACCACTCGCATATATTTAAAGTACAGGGAAAATTAATACAGAGAACTGGCAACATAAATGCTATCAGAGATGAAAAGGCAGATGCAAGAGCTTGATCTTGATAGCAGAGCTTGAAAAACCACACCCAATGGTTCCCTCACCTCCCTGGTTGATTAGTGCTGCATCCTTAGGCTGGAAAAATAAGGCAGGAAGCAATGTGATTAGAGGGCATGACCATGGTCACCCAGCAGAAGCTGAACCATAGTGGGTAGGTCTGTGAGAGAAGGAACCCTGGAGGTGCTGCTGCGTCCAGAGCTAAAGGCTGCTCCCTGCCTTGTACTGGCCCAACTCTTGCCACACCTGCCCTGATGGAATCTAGCTGGAAACTAGCTAAGAGGGGAAATTATGGGGGTCCACACCCCATTCCACTTGTAGCAGAGCAGGGGAAAGGCCAGAACAAAAAGACCAAGGACCAAACCGTATATCCTGCTCAAGGCTGAGCATCATGCTGAATTGTACTTTTTCACCTAACAGTTATATAAACATTTGCATGTTCTACATAGAATCTATAATCATGATTTGAAATGGCTATGCCTTGTCCTCTTTGTACATGAACTCCATTTGACTTATCATTTCCCTTAGAGCTATGTCTTCAGGTTGCTTCCATTTCTTTCTCATTATTATTTTCAAGTGACAATCCAATAAATGTCTTCATTTTTTAGATCTTTATTTTCAGGTCTGTTCTTCTGGTAAATTCCCAGAAATCATAATTATTGAGTTAAAGAACACTGACATTTTTATGTCAACTGATACATATTTTGGGGTACCTGCTTTTGACCTTGTGCTTTTCTGTACTCTTTCCTACTAACAAATCCAAATGAAGGCAAATCCATATTTCTAAAAATGAAGAAAAGTCCCAACATTTTTATAAAATTTATCTTTGATATTGCAGCCATAGCAATAGTAAAATCTTCCTGAGAGCAATGAGATGCTGGAGGAAGGCAGTGATTAACTTTGCAAAGGATGACTGACTTCTCTTGGATATGACTAGAATAATATTTAGTGTTTACTTAAAGGAAAATAAAGCCTCGATCTTGTTTCTTGGAAACAATTGAGAGCCTGAAGCAAATTCTATATGAGGAGCAATCTTTCCAGCAGTGAATGTGTTATTCTTGACTATCATGTAACCCAGATGTCTGGCGGTGGTTTAGTCGCTAAGTCATGTCTGACTCTTGTGACCCCATTTACTGTAGCCTGCCAGGCTCTCTGTCCATGGGATTCTCTAGATAATAATACTGGAGTGGGTGGCCATTTTCTTCTCCAGAAGTTGAACCTGGGTTTCCTGCACTGCAGGCAGATTCTTTACTAACTGAGCTATGAGGGAAGCCAGATGTCTGGGAATACCCAAATCTGAAAAAAGAAGAAAGTGTATAATAAGAAGACCTTTGTCATTTTTTCTAAGACAATTGCAGAACAACATCCAAGGGCCTGCATTCATAACTAAAGAGAGTGTGGGGGATCCTATGGTTAGGCTTCTCAAGTGTGGCTCATCCATGAGTTATTTATAGTCAGTCAACAGCAAGGTAAGTACAGAAACTGAGAGCAAGCATTTAGAAACTTTATGGCAATCTGACATTGCAGCAATTCTTCTGTTATATTTATAAAAGGCCTCTCTACAATGGATTGAGGAGAAAAATCAAATAAGCTCTCACCAGGAATAGTTGAGGAGAGAGTATTGTTAGTCATTCAAAGCCTGGATTGGGCAAGGATCTCAAATTTGCTATGGCATTGACGGAAGCTATTTTACATATGTCAAGAATTCAAAAAAGTAGACATAACAATAACTACTGTACCCTCGAGGAAGTGTTTACAGTAATCAATATTTTACAGACATTGAAGTTTTTTCTCTTTTTCCTGAAAAATATTTTGGGGTACCTGCTTTTGACCTTGTGCTTTTCTGTACTCTTTCCTACTAACAAATCCAAATGAAGGCAAATCCATATTTCTAAAAATGAAGAAAAGTCCCAACATTTTTATAAAATTTATCTTTGATATTGCAGCCATAGCAATAGTAAAATCTTCCTGAGAGCAATGAGATGCTGGAGGAAGGCAGTGATTAACTTTGCAAAGGATGACTGACTTCTCTTGGATATGACTAGAATAATATTTAGTGTTTACTTAAAGGAAAATAAAGCCTCGATCTTGTTTCTTGGAAACAATTGAGAGCCTGAAGCAAATTCTATATGAGGAGCAATCTTTCCAGCAGTGAATGTGTTATTCTTGACTATCATGTAACCCAGATGTCTGGCGGTGGTTTAGTCGCTAAGTCATGTCTGACTCTTGTGACCCCATTTACTGTAGCCTGCCAGGCTCTCTGTCCATGGGATTCTCTAGATAATAATACTGGAGTGGGTGGCCATTTTCTTCTCCAGAAGTTGAACCTGGGTTTCCTGCACTGCAGGCAGATTCTTTACTAACTGAGCTATGAGGGAAGCCAGATGTCTGGGAATACCCAAATCTGAAAAAAGAAGAAAGTGTATAATAAGAAGACCTTTGTCATTTTTTCTAAGACAATTGCAGAACAACATCCAAGGGCCTGCATTCATAACTAAAGAGAGTGTGGGGGATCCTATGGTTAGGCTTCTCAAGTGTGGCTCATCCATGAGTTATTTATAGTCAGTCAACAGCAAGGTAAGTACAGAAACTGAGAGCAAGCATTTAGAAACTTTATGGCAATCTGACATTGCAGCAATTCTTCTGTTATATTTATAAAAGGCCTCTCTACAATGGATTGAGGAGAAAAATCAAATAAGCTCTCACCAGGAATAGTTGAGGAGAGAGTATTGTTAGTCATTCAAAGCCTGGATTGGGCAAGGATCTCAAATTTGCTATGGCATTGACGGAAGCTATTTTACATATGTCAAGAATTCAAAAAAGTAGACATAACAATAACTACTGTACCCTCGAGGAAGTGTTTACAGTAATCAATATTTTACAGACATTGAAGTCTCTCTTTCTGAGACTATTTTATACTCCATAACTACCATAAATGGAAATATTGATTCTCACCTTAATTAATTAGGAAAAAGTTAGGCTTTTAGCTAACATATGTAAGGATAGGAATTGTTGCATAGTTATAAGAGGGACTAAAATCTTCTTACTTCATTGGTTGCTCAGTTACATCATCTAAGGATTGAAGGAGTCTCCCAATTCAGTGACTGGGTACCCAAAACTGGTCAACAGGGCAAGTTGTTAGAGATGAGAAATGTGAAGTCTAGTGCAGGGTGACCAGTTTTCTACGGAGCCCGTGGTCAGAGCCTGGAATTTGCAAAGGTTTATTTGTATCATGGAAAAACAGACAGAACATATACATAGGGACATTGTGGGGAAGAAATAGGGAGGGGGAGGCATGGAGGGAGTAACATGGAAACCTAGACTGTCATGTGTGGAAAAGATAGCTATTGTCATTGTGCTAAGGGAATCGGAGTGCTTACAATGGCATGGGGCGATGGTCTGGAGGGATGGGATGGGGGGCAGTGGGGGGTGGGTACCAGGGATATGTATATGACTGATCTGGGAATATACATGTCTGTGAACAACAAAAGTCTGTAAAACCTTTAAAATAAAGGATAAAAAAAAAAAAAAGATGATACTACACAAGTTAATAGCAAGCAGGAGATAAATACAAATTACACAGGTTAACAGTGAACAGCAGATAAATACAAATCATTCCAAAGAGCACCCTAATCTCTGTGTTAGATGTCCTTTGTTTTGTGTCCACACTACACAGAGAAGTGATGAGTCAGGCACAGCTGTGGGAGAGGAAGATCGTTTTCAGATCTCAGGTAAAAATCAGTCCTCACAAGCTCTTGTAAACCAATAGGCATCTCATATTTGCAAAATATAGACATATAGGAAAGTATACCCAGGGTTTTCAGTCCTAGTGATCTGTATTTAAATTTCAGTTGTGTCCTTTACTTGCTGGGTGACCTTGGAAAAACTGCTTAACTTCTATAACTGAAGAGGATTGAGAGGTACAAATTTTCAGCTCTAAGATAAATAAATCACAAGGGTGAATGTAATGTACCTCATGGGAAATGAAGTCAACAACATTGTAACAACTCTGCTCGGTAACAGATGGTAACTGGTGTTATTGTGGTGACAATGTCATATATAATATATAAAAATATCAAATCACTATGTTGTACCTTGAAACTAATATCATATTGTATGTCAATTATAACTCAAAAAATAATAATGGGCTTCCCAAGTAGCATTAGTGGCAAAGAACCCACCTGCCAATGCAGGAGACAGAAGAGATACCGGTTTGATCCCTGGGTCAGGAAGATCCCCTGGAGGAGAGGAGGCTACCAGCTCCAGTATTCTTGCCTGAAGAATCCCACGGACAGAGGAGCCTGGCGGGCTACAATCCATACGATCAAAAAGAGTCAGACACAACTGAAGTGACAGCACAAAAATAATATTAGTAACAATCCCTATGGTCCCAGTTGTAGGTCTGATAGGAGGATTAGATAAAATTGCCCAACTAACTAAGGTGCAATTGTTTTAATATTTACTCCTCTCCTTAGATTCAACCTTGCTATTCTTCTCATAAATCAAGGGTTGACTGTTTGCCACCACTACGTTGCCTATTCTCTAAGAATAGCAGTACTAGTAGTAGGAAATTAGGAGACCTACTTCATGCTTTGGAGGTATTATAATGCAATAGAGAAAGAAATAGTAAATGAAACATATTAACTCATAACAGAGTCGAAACTATTGATTATACAGTTAAAAGCATAAGAAACATTTGAAAATCTACTCCTGAAGAATTTCAGCCTAATGCTGTACATGTGTGGATGTTGGAGGTAAAAACAGTGAGCTCAGGACTTCCCTGGCATCCAATGGTAAAGACTTCACCTTCCAACACAGGGAGTGCGGTTTCAATCCCTGGTCAGAGAGCCAAGATCCCACATGCCTGGCCAGCAAAAACACCAAAGCATAAAACAGAAGAAATACTTTAACAAATTCAACAAAGACTTGAAAAATGGTCCACAACAACAACAAAAACACCTTTAAAAAGGTCAGATGAACATACATATCTGTAAACAACAAAACTCTGTAAAAGTTAGAAGTAAAATAAAAGCTTGGGGAAAAAAAAAGGAAGAAAGAACTAAAAGAAGGGGAAAAAAAGATCAAATGGTGTTACACATACAAAATCTCAAACACTCATAAATAAGGACTTCCATAATGTTGTAAAAACATTAAGATAATAATTCAGTTTCTTTTACGCCTCTGCACTCACTACTTCCAGGGCACTAAAAACTGCATCTCTGTAGGTACCTAACCCCAACCAATCATATCTGCCCCTCTTCCAGAATGTTAGGTCTAAGGGAATGTGAGGTATTCCTATCAGGTGGTTGCCCCAGTCAGAAATCCCCCTTGTCTCTCCAAATTTGACATCACCATGATTCTGATTAATAACAAAATAGTATTGATTCCTCCTTCTTGTGACCAGTCCTTTTTCCTTTGTCCCCAGTGTCAACAGCCTCATCCAGGTCATCAACATGTCTCCCATGAATTATCAGAAACAGCCCTGAAATTTCTCTATCTCCATTCTCGTCCTTTCCAAACCAGTTGCTTCCTTGTTATCAGAATGATCTTCCTAAAATAGGTATATTTATCTCATCGCATTCACTTGCTTCAGAGATTTCCCGTACCCCGAGGAGTTAGCCTGTCAGAGAAAACCCTCCAGGAGACGGCTCCTTGCTTACCTCTCCTGTCTTCTGACTTACCCTTCTTCCACATGCCTCACACTTCTTGCACCCACCTCTCCAGGATCAGCTCCCGAGGATTTAAAACGCCTCTCCCTTTTGGACTTAGCATATGTTTTCTTCTTCTGGGTTGGCCATTTCTGCCTCTCCTCCAGGTTTCCTTCCTGATTCCCAAGGACAAGGCACTTCTTCTTTATGCTCATACCAACTAATAATTAATTTTTCTCTCTCCCCAAAGAAATATGACATCTGTTCCTAGGCATCTACCAGAACCCAGGACTATGACACATAGCTTACCTTTAATGTCTATTTATTGGACAAATGGACGAGTTAATGGGTGGGGATATGAAAGAGTAGATGCATGAATGGATGGATGGAAAAAAATGAAGGCAAAAAGTAATTTCAACTCTTTTCCATGGCTTGGTTTGACACAAAGTCCTAGTGAGTGAGAAGACTGGACACTCAAGCAGATAACACTGGAGATAACTAGCTACCAAACTTTTGCTTTTTCAGCCAATCAAGGACTATATTACATTTTTCCTTCAGGTTTCAGTACAGTGGTTTCACATTGATGCTACTAATATTTTAGCACTGAAAATCTACCTTTAAATTATATTTTTACAATAAATTCTACATCTTTGGCAACTAAAGGGGAAAAGAAAATACTTATCACACAGAGCTTCCTGATGGGGTAACAGGGCATGTTCTCAAGGGGAGCCTAGTGTTTTAGACTGGTTTCTGCTGGGCTTTTTTTCCCAATTGTTTGGTACAGTCATCCTGACTCAAAAAGTTTGCAGATTAAAAGCTAATTTGCTTTAGACCCTCCTGATGCAGAGCCTAAGCTTTGTTGTTCACCAGGGTAAAGTGTAATTTTCTTACTTCCCGACTCTTTAGTTTGAGACAATAATCCACTCTGTCTCCTCTTAATTAAAGCAAATAGCCCCAGCTCACAATGGTAGTTCAGAAGGGGCTGGTCTTCTGGTTCCCTCCTTGCAAGGAGCTAATTGATTTCCAAATGATAATGGTGTTTACATTAGAAAAGCCAACCCCCTTGTATTTAGTCCTCAGCGGCACCCAAAACCTTTCTGGTCTCATGAATATCAAATGGCCAAAATACCTCCATTGTGGTCAGTGCCTCTTAAGGGGGTCAAGCCTCAGTCCCACGGCATTTAATGAGCTAGTTGGTTAATTTCTGTTTTACATGCCAGCCTTCTACATTCCAGTTTCATCCCAAGGAGGAGTCTTCTTGGAATTTTCAAGGATTTGCTTTTTGTAATTTACAACCTCATTTACAATAACGGGCCCCAAGGCAATGCTAGAGCAGTGGGTAGGTCTGAATTTTCAGGATAATTTTGGAAACTCATCCATATGAGAGCTGATGGTGCGGAAGCTTGGGAGAAAGAAAAAGCATAGGAGCCACAAGGCATTTGAGTAGCATTTCACGATATGGGAGTGAAGACAGTATATATTACCATGTGCTTGGAAGTGTGTGTTTCCAAGATCCATGCACTTACACGAATATCTAAAGGGCTGATTGTTTCATCTTTGTTTTGAAGTCATGGGAATGATGCTTCAAAATACATATGTACCTATGGCTGATTTATATTGCTGTATGACAGAAACCATCACAGTACTGAAAAGTAATTTTATTCCCACTAAAATAAGTAAGTAATTTTTAAAAAACAAAAACGAAATACACATTCTGATTTCCATGATCTCTACCAAGTTTTGCTAGCATCTTGAGCTTCAGTTAAGTTAGTAAATATCTCAAATACCCCTGCTTAGAAATTCAAACAATAGTTAAAACAAGTATGGCAATAAACAACAAAATTCTGTAAAATTTTTTTAAAAAATAATGAAAATAACAAGTTGTAGTTATTAGAGATCATACGCCTGGCCTTCTACAGGGCTTTACACAAATATGAAACCTAATTTTCACCGTGACATGGAACATGAGGTTCAGGCAGGACTCTCACTGGTGGTAGAGTATTTGTCATGCAAGAGAGGAGCAGGAATTTTCCAGAAACTGAGTTCTGTTTGTAAAGAAACTATTCTCCATGAATATGTTCTTGATCGCAGCCAATTGTTGAAGCAACACCCTAAGACAAGAGGAGGGTCCGGCAACGTTTCAATATAATCACTTTCTAAGTAATTAAAACAGTAACTAATTTCTCTCGTAATTAAAAAAGTTTGTTCATTGGCACACACATCCATCCTAATGCCACATTTAGCAAATGGTTTCATTTTTTAAAAATATCACCTCTAATGCACCAGCCTCTCTCCTATCGAGAAAGGCATGGCTGTAATTTACAAACTTTCTTCCTTGGATGCTTAGTACAACCTTCTTTCTTTTCTTTAAGTTACTGCCTTTCAGTAGATCTTGAGACATTTCCCTTTCATTTCTCTTTTGTAACTACAGTGTTATTGCATAAATCTCAAACTGGTCACCTTATATATTGTATACACAAATTTTATGTATGCCACCTTGAAAATTTTATATAGGCATTGTTCACAAGGCATTTGAGTAGCATTTCACGATATGGGAGTGAAGACAGTATATATTACCATGTGCTTGGAAGTGTGTGTTTCCAAGATCCATGCACTTACACGAATATCTAAAGGGCTGATTGTTTCATCTTTGTTTTGAAGTCATGGGAATGATGCTTCAAAATACATATGTACCTATGGCTGATTTATATTGCTGTATGACAGAAACCATCACAGTACTGAAAAGTAATTTTATTCCCACTAAAATAAGTAAGTAATTTTTAAAAAACAAAAACGAAATACACATTCTGATTTCCATGATCTCTACCAAGTTTTGCTAGCATCTTGAGCTTCAGTTAAGTTAGTAAATATCTCAAATACCCCTGCTTAGAAATTCAAACAATAGTTAAAACAAGTATGGCAATAAACAACAAAATTCTGTAAAATTTTTTTAAAAAATAATGAAAATAACAAGTTGTAGTTATTAGAGATCATACGCCTGGCCTTCTACAGGGCTTTACACAAATATGAAACCTAATTTTCACCGTGACATGGAACATGAGGTTCAGGCAGGACTCTCACTGGTGGTAGAGTATTTGTCATGCAAGAGAGGAGCAGGAATTTTCCAGAAACTGAGTTCTGTTTGTAAAGAAACTATTCTCCATGAATATGTTCTTGATCGCAGCCAATTGTTGAAGCAACACCCTAAGACAAGAGGAGGGTCCGGCAACGTTTCAATATAATCACTTTCTAAGTAATTAAAACAGTAACTAATTTCTCTCGTAATTAAAAAAGTTTGTTCATTGGCACACACATCCATCCTAATGCCACATTTAGCAAATGGTTTCATTTTTTAAAAATATCACCTCTAATGCACCAGCCTCTCTCCTATCGAGAAAGGCATGGCTGTAATTTACAAACTTTCTTCCTTGGATGCTTAGTACAACCTTCTTTCTTTTCTTTAAGTTACTGCCTTTCAGTAGATCTTGAGACATTTCCCTTTCATTTCTCTTTTTGTAACTACAGTGTTATTGCATAAATCTCAAACTGGTCACCTTATATATTGTATACACAAATTTTATGTATGCCACCTTGAAAATTTTTATATAGTCTCCCAAACTATATCTGTCTTATATCTGTAACTATGCATCTGTGTACACAGAGTACTGTGTAGTAGCCATAGGAGAGGCAGGTGCAGTCTCTGGGTTGGAAAGATTCCCTGGAGGAGAACATGGCAACCCACTCCAGCATATTTGCCCAAAGAATCCCATGGACAGAGAAGTCTGGGGGGCTACAGTCCATAGGGTCACAAAGAGTCTGACACAACTGAAGTGACTTAGCATGCATATTGCTCTTCAGGGATGATATTTTACAGATTAGGAAGAATTGAATCCCTTCAAGGTTAAATGTTTTACCCAAGGTCTCCCAATTTGTTAACAATGGTGAAATAACTCTTTTAATCCTGTTTTCTACTTCATACCCCATTCAGTTAAAGATTTCAGTAAAAATCAACTCTTGTCCATTGTTTTGAAAGGTAGAGCAGGCTGGTAAGCCTGAAAGCCAAACAAATGTTTCAAAATGTAAAATTCCTACTCCCTAACTTTTGGGACATGAACACATAGTATACAATTCTACAGTTAAAATCCTACCCTAGAAACTTTGCAGATTTCTAAATATTTGGTGAAGGAACTCTGCATTGTCAAATATTGTTTTAATAAATGAGTCATTGCCGAGGCAGGAGACTGTTCTGTTTTTGTTTTTGTTTTTTTAATTAGAAAGATTGTTCACCTTAATTATATTCTTTAACAGGACTTGTCATGCGGGTTTTAAAACGATAGCCCATGTATCCATGTAAAAGAGGGAGAGAGCTGAAGGTCTGGACCATGTCCTGGAAATTAAAATGACATAGAATCATCTGCCTTTACAGGAGAAATTGACAGTTACCTTACAGAATCAAATTGTGTCCCTGACCATCAGGGACCCAAAGAGGGGACATCGGTAGAAGCCCAGAGTGACATACCATATAATCCTCAAAAGTAGCAAGACTGAGGGGAAAACAAGACCAGAAGTGAAGGTGAGGAAGGAGAATGTAGAGCTTAGAAGCAGAGCAAGCCACATCCGCAAGGAGGTAATTCACAAGAAGCAAACATCAGTATCGATGCCTTAAGAGTCTGGGGAACTAAAAGGCAATTTTCAGAAACTCTTCAAATATAGCTTTAAATAATAAAAAGCAGAAATCGTCTCTTACAAAGCAACATCTCCTTTGAAAGGATTCCAGAAAACCGTGAAATGCTGTTGATAAGACTGCCAATTTGTAAAGCTTGCCACAATCTCCAGCTCACGTTTTCCCTCTTTTTTTCCTCCTCCTTTCTCTCAAAAAAAATTTTTTTCCCTGAGCTTTGTTAGTCTGAGAGAAAGCTCTGATGACAACAACAAAAACATAAAGTGTTTTCTAAAGCAGAAACATCTTTTCCCCTATAACAAGGCGGGGTGGGGGCAGTAAAGAGGGGGGGGTGGGGGGACGCATTGGATTTATTTCCACGGAAATGATGCTAAAACAGCATTTGCAAAGCCAGAGAAAAGGTTTTTGATGGAAAGCTCTGAGAAGGATGTGTAAGCTAGGTCCTGAAGTTTCTCATCCTTATCAACCATTGTATTCAGGATTAATTGTGAGTTCCCTTCAGTCTCTAACTTCACTCGCTCAGTGTTTACCTACCCAGACAGAGGGGGCTGATTGGCTTTTTTTTTCAAGTCAACTTTTAACTCGTGGCGTCTTAAAGTGTGGCTTCCCAGTTGTTTTCAGGTATTTTCCCTTTCCCATGCTGACCAATTATTTTCAATTAGACTTATAATTGCATTGTATAGTTAAGAGGCCCAATTAATATCGTTAAAGCAGCAATGTGAAGGAACATTTAGTGGAAATTTTATAGTTAACTGTCAAGAAATAATCACGGCTTACATTTATGGAGCATCCTTTACCCTGAAGGATACTAAAGTGCTCTTACAGATTCCACATGCACCGTCACTAATTAAAGGTCAGAATCGTGGCCTCAGCAGTACAATAGCCTGCTACAGTTGAAGAAGGAAAGCCTATCACAGTAGCATTTAAGAAAAAATATGGAATCAAACAAATAAACACTCTTATTGCCTCATATTCAAACTGATGAAATCCAAAATTATTTGGCACACGGAGAATGTAGAGTTGAAGGTGAGGAAGGAGAATGTAGAGCTTAGAAGCAGAGCAAGCCACATCCGCAAGGAGGTAATTCACAAGAAGCAAACATCAGTATCGATGCCTTAAGAGTCTGGGGAACTAAAAGGCAATTTTCAGAAACTCTTCAAATATAGCTTTAAATAATAAAAAGCAGAAATCGTCTCTTACAAAGCAACATCTCCTTTGAAAGGATTCCAGAAAACCGTGAAATGCTGTTGATAAGACTGCCAATTTGTAAAGCTTGCCACAATCTCCAGCTCACGTTTTCCCTCTTTTTTTCCTCCTCCTTTCTCTCAAAAAAAATTTTTTTCCCTGAGCTTTGTTAGTCTGAGAGAAAGCTCTGATGACAACAACAAAAACATAAAGTGTTTTCTAAAGCAGAAACATCTTTTCCCCTATAACAAGGCGGGGTGGGGGCAGTAAAGAGGGGGTGGGGGGACGCATTGGATTTATTTCCACGGAAATGATGCTAAAACAGCATTTGCAAAGCCAGAGAAAAGGTTTTTGATGGAAAGCTCTGAGAAGGATGTGTAAGCTAGGTCCTGAAGTTTCTCATCCTTATCAACCATTGTATTCAGGATTAATTGTGAGTTCCCTTCAGTCTCTAACTTCACTCGCTCAGTGTTTACCTACCCAGACAGAGGGGGCTGATTGGCTTTTTTTTTCAAGTCAACTTTTAACTCGTGGCGTCTTAAAGTGTGGCTTCCCAGTTGTTTTCAGGTATTTTCCCTTTCCCATGCTGACCAATTATTTTCAATTAGACTTATAATTGCATTGTATAGTTAAGAGGCCCAATTAATATCGTTAAAGCAGCAATGTGAAGGAACATTTAGTGGAAATTTTATAGTTAACTGTCAAGAAATAATCACGGCTTACATTTATGGAGCATCCTTTACCCTGAAGGATACTAAAGTGCTCTTACAGATTCCACATGCACCGTCACTAATTAAAGGTCAGAATCGTGGCCTCAGCAGTACAATAGCCTGCTACAGTTGAAGAAGGAAAGCCTATCACAGTAGCATTTAAGAAAAAATATGGAATCAAACAAATAAACACTCTTATTGCCTCATATTCAAACTGATGAAATCCAAAATATTTGGGACTTGGTGGCACACCAAGGTGTCACACCTGGTGGCACAGTGGATACCCGCCAATGCAGGGAACATGGGTTCAATCCCTTGTCCGGGAAGATCCCACGCACCTCGGAACAACGAAGCCCAGGAGCCACACTACTGAAGCCTAGGCACCCTAGAGACTGTGCTTCCCAACAAGAGAAGCCACCCCAGTGAGAAGTCTGCACACCACTAGAGAAAGCCCAAGCAAAACAAAGAAGACCCACTGCAGTCAAAAAGAACTAAATAAATTTAAGAAATCACTGACCATAAATGTAAAGATGCGTTTCTTTGGTGGCTCAGATGGTAAAGAAGCTGCCTGCAATGCAGGAGACATGAGTTCCATCCGTGGGTCAGGAAGATGCCCTGGAGAAAGGAATGACATCCCATGCCAGTATTCTTGCCTGGGAAGTCCCATGGACAGAGGATCCTGGTCACTTACAGTTCATGGAGTTGCAAAGACATGACATATAGGGGAAAGAAAAATTAATTAAAGTAACCTTCTCATCAGAAACTGTACAGACAGAAAGACAATATGATAAAAGAAATGCTTCAAATTCTCAAAGAGAAAAAGTGTCAGCCCAAAATTCTACACACAAACTATCAAAAGTGAAAGAGACATAATTTCAATAAGTGTATCAGATTTTGAAATATGTGATTTAAAACAAGAAAGGAAAATGTGAAAGCCTCTTCATTGGAACATGGAAGGCAATTGAGCCAACCCAAGGCAGTCATCCTTGGGAATGACTGGAAGATGGTTCTGCCATCCCCACTCCCCAGAAACAACGGTACTGCAAGCTTCACAAAGAATTTACATGGGGACACTGAACTCCCTTTTCAGGGATGGAACAGGGCAATCCCTTGATACCATGACAAGTCTGCGATTACTTGCTTTCCAACAACCAAGACACATTTATCACAGCAAATCAGAGTCTGCCAGCCCCTGACAGGCTATCCGTCATCCACGGGTACTCGTTCCATCCTCACTCAGGAATCTGTGGCCACTTGGCTTCAGCATTGCCTGGAACACCAACAACATACGCTAGAAGGTTACGTCATGACTGTTCCTTTAACAGACCTTAGAAAGTGCTTGTAGAGGGGAAGACAGAGTAGAAATGCTGGAAGACTCCCACTTTCCCACACTCACCTATCCAAGAGTGGATCAAAATGCTGAAATATAAATATGAGTCTTACATATGCTCATATTCCTACTAAGCAAAGTAAATCTGAAACCAGGGCCAGTCCCTGAAGTCTAAAGGCCTGGTTGCAGAGTTGAGTTAGTTATTCATGTACTCATTCAACAAACACTGGAGAGCTTAGTATAAGCCAAGAACTGCTTCAGGCTCTGGGAATAGAGCAGGAAACAAAACAAACAAACAGAACCTAAAAGGATGAGCATAGTTGAGGCAGAATCGTATAATAATAATTTTTAAAAAAATCTTACACTCAGAAATTATACATTGAGCCCTTACTTTGGGCTGGCCCCATGTCAGACAGAAAAACAACAGAGACCCCAAGGAAAGTGGATCCCTTCCTTGTCGGAGGTTTCATCTCAGTTTGAGTACTAGGTGGTCGCAGGTTCCCGCCAAGGCATGTTTCTTTCAAACTGATGAAACGCAAAGGAAGAAATGTGGCTAGGATGAGGAGCTCCTGAAGCAGATCACAGATGGTTAGACAGAAATTGTGAAATGGCCAGAGCAGTCCAAAGGAATGTAAAGTGACCAAGAGCAAGTCACTGAGAAAAGAGCAAACAGCACCTTAGGGAAAACTTTTTTTTTTTTTTTTTGCAATAAAAAGAGCCGGCAGAGGAGAGATGTGATCGAGAGTTGTTAGGCAAGACCCCTGAGGAAGATGCAACCACTAATTCTGGAGTCATATGATGGCTTCCCTCTGGCACCTGGGAGTGGGGATGAGGGGACAGGGTAGGAAGGGAGCTGATAAGCAAGAGATGATGAGAATGCCAAGACCAGGTCAAAGGGAGCAGGCGAAATCCCCGTGTCTGTGTGCATGCTCAGCTTCGACACTTTTCAAAATCCTCACCTCAGGCTATCCGTCATCCACGGGTACTCGTTCCATCCTCACTCAGGAATCTGTGGCCACTTGGCTTCAGCATTGCCTGGAACACCAACAACATACGCTAGAAGGTTACGTCATGACTGTTCCTTTAACAGACCTTAGAAAGTGCTTGTAGAGGGGAAGACAGAGTAGAAATGCTGGAAGACTCCCACTTTCCCACACTCACCTATCCAAGAGTGGATCAAAATGCTGAAATATAAATATGAGTCTTACATATGCTCATATTCCTACTAAGCAAAGTAAATCTGAAACCAGGGCCAGTCCCTGAAGTCTAAAGGCCTGGTTGCAGAGTTGAGTTAGTTATTCATGTACTCATTCAACAAACACTGGAGAGCTTAGTATAAGCCAAGAACTGCTTCAGGCTCTGGGAATAGAGCAGGAAACAAAACAAACAAACAGAACCTAAAAGGATGAGCATAGTTGAGGCAGAATCGTATAATAATAATTTTTAAAAAGATCTTACACTCAGAAATTATACATTGAGCCCTTACTTTGGGCTGGCCCCATGTCAGACAGAAAAACAACAGAGACCCCAAGGAAAGTGGATCCCTTCCTTGTCGGAGGTTTCATCTCAGTTTGAGTACTAGGTGGTCACAGGTTCCCGCTAACCCATGTTTCTTTCAAACTGATGAAACGCAAAGGAAGAAATGTGGCTAGGATGAGGAGCTCCTGAAGCAGATCACAGATGGTTAGACAGAAATTGTGAAATGGCCAGAGCAGTCCAAAGGAATGTAAAGTGACCAAGAGCAAGTCACTGAGAAAAGAGCAAACAGCACCTTAGGGAAAACTTTTTTTTTTTTTTTTTGCAATAAAAAGAGCCGGCAGAGGAGAGATGTGATCGAGAGTTGTTAGGCAAGACCCCTGAGGAAGATGCAACCACTAATTCTGGAGTCATATGATGGCTTCCCTCTGGCACCTGGGAGTGGGGATGAGGGGACAGGGTAGGAAGGGAGCTGATAAGCAAGAGATGATGAGAATGCCAAGACCAGGTCAAAGGGAGCAGGCGAAATCACCTGGGAACCCGCAGTGTCTGTGTGCATGCTCAGCTTCAGACTGCTTTGGGGGGTTGGCTGTCGTTCAGTTCCTCGGTCACGTCTGACTTTTTGTGACCCCATGGACTGCAACCCACCAGGCTCCTTGATTCATGGAATTTTTCAGGCAAAAATACTGCAGTGGGTTGCCATTTCCTCCCCTAAAGAATCTTCCTGACCCAGGAATCAAACCCACATCTCCTGAGTCTCCTGAATTGCGGGTGATTTACTATCGGCAGGCAGACATTTCTCTCACCAAACTCACATACCTTAAACAGCTGGTTGAATCTGTTGTGTCGAAATGACACTAAAGGGAAGCAAGAAAGGAAGATTTTTTTTTAAATCTTTCAGGTTTATAGGGAGAAGGGAAAAGAAAATGGTATTCCTTCCTTCCTATAATAGGCAAGCATTTATTATAAAATATAATGTTATAAAATATTAACAAAAAATAATGATCAGGACCTCCTTGGTGGTCTGGTGGCTGGAGCTCTGTGCTCCCAAAGTAAGGGAGTCCAGGTTTGATCTCTAATCAGGAAGCTGGATCCCACATGCAGCAACAAAGATCAAGGCTGCAACTAAGACCTGGTGCAGCCAAATAAATAAAATATGTTAAAATTTTAATATATACATATATTATAAATTGACATAATTAATTGGAGTGATAAGTTAAAAAAAAAAAAAAACTCGTTCTCTAGAGAAAAAGAAACCCATCAAATATGGCAACTTCTAAAGGAATGATAAACAAGATAGCTGTGTTGTTGGTGTTGTTCAGTTGCTAAGTTGTGTCTGACTCATTGCGACACCATGAACTGTAGCTTGCCAGGTTTCTCTGTTCGTGGAATTCTCCAGGCAAGAATATTGGAGTGGGTTGCCATTTCCTTCTCCAGATGATCCTCCCAAACAGGGGACTGAACTCGTATCTCCTGTATTGTAGGCAGATTCTTTATCACTGAGCCACCTGGGAAGCCCAGATAGCTATGTTAGGAAAGGAGAAAACTTGAATTTGATTTTGATCCAGGGACAGAAGAGAAAGAGGTGAAATAAAAAGGAAGTGGAAGAGGCAGATAGCAGCTGTGAAGCCTTCTCCAAAGCAGAGGTTCAGACAGGAATTGCGAGACCTCAGATGAGGGCAGAGGTGGTGCCAGAGTCGGCTGAGATCTCCAGATCTCAAGTGCATCAAGAGATGAGGACCCGAGGATGTTGCCACCGTGGCTGGAAGACAGCAGCATCCTTCCCCATCTTGAGACTTCCTTTCAGTTGGCTCACTTTCATCTTCTCAATGCTTCTGTCAATTAAATCCTCCATCTGAGCCAATCAACCCTCTGGGCAACACATACCAGGTCAGATGGTACCATATCTGCCAAAATTTCACATGCCACGAATTCAGGCTCTGCCTCTGAATTTATAGTTAACTTATTATCAGTGTAGAGAACCTATAAGTGTTAGTTGTTCAGTCATGTCCAACTCTTTACTACCCCCTGGACTGTCACCGGCCAGACTTCTCTGTCCAGGGAATTCTACAGGCAAGAATTCTGGAGTGGGTAGCCCTGTCCTTCTTCAGTGGATCTTCCCAACCCAGGGATGGAACCTGGGTTGCATTGCAGGCAGATTCTTACTGTCTGAGTCACCAGGGAAGCTCCTATACATCCCTCTTTTAAAATTTTTAATGAACCTCTGACAGTATTTCCCACATTCTTCCAATCATTTGCTGTGACTACACCCGGCCCACCCACTTCTTCTCTTCTTATTCTTTTTTCCTCCTTGATACATCTCTCCTCGTCTCAAAATTCATATTTTCTTGGTAAGTTACAACTGAAAATACTCTTATATTTCCTGCTTCTAATCAGATCAGATGCCCAACAAATGCCTGTTATGGAATCCTGAGCATTGTACTCTGGGGAATGTAAGAGGTAAAGAGTGATAAGGTGCCCTGGGAGAATTTCAGTGGAGATGAAACATAAAAAGTAACTTTGGAATTCTAGGAGGAAAAAAATACCTCTGCTCCTCCAACAATCACATTCATGTCCTAACTGCTTATTCCTTCTAATTTAACCCTATGAAACATACATCACATTAAACATCCAAGGAATATTCTCACAACCCCCACTTGACCTAAGAATAGATCCCAGCCCTACCCACCTTTTTCCCATCCATCATCAAAGATTCTGCCTGATTCTCTCTGATCTTTTCTTTCTGCACTGACATACCGACCCTTTCGTACACATGGCCAACTTGAAACCCTCCTCCACCTCAGATGAGGGCAGAGGTGGTGCCAGAGTCGGCTGAGATCTCCAGATCTCAAGTGCATCAAGAGATGAGGACCCGAGGATGTTGCCACCGTGGCTGGAAGACAGCAGCATCCTTCCCCATCTTGAGACTTCCTTTCAGTTGGCTCACTTTCATCTTCTCAATGCTTCTGTCAATTAAATCCTCCATCTGAGCCAATCAACCCTCTGGGCAACACATACCAGGTCAGATGGTACCATATCTGCCAAAATTTCACATGCCACGAATTCAGGCTCTGCCTCTGAATTTATAGTTAACTTATTATCAGTGTAGAGAACCTATAAGTGTTAGTTGTTCAGTCATGTCCAACTCTTTACTACCCCCTGGACTGTCACCGGCCAGACTTCTCTGTCCAGGGAATTCTACAGGCAAGAATTCTGGAGTGGGTAGCCCTGTCCTTCTTCAGTGGATCTTCCCAACCCAGGGATGGAACCTGGGTTGCATTGCAGGCAGATTCTTACTGTCTGAGTCACCAGGGAAGCTCCTATACATCCCTCTTTTAAAATTTTTAATGAACCTCTGACAGTATTTCCCACATTCTTCCAATCATTTGCTGTGACTACACCCGGCCCACCCACTTCTTCTCTTCTTATTCTTTTTTCCTCCTTGATACATCTCTCCTCGTCTCAAAATTCATATTTTCTTGGTAAGTTACAACTGAAAATACTCTTATATTTCCTGCTTCTAATCAGATCAGATGCCCAACAAATGCCTGTTATGGAATCCTGAGCATTGTACTCTGGGGAATGTAAGAGGTAAAGAGTGATAAGGTGCCCTGGGAGAATTTCAGTGGAGATGAAACATAAAAAGTAACTTTGGAATTCTAGGAGGAAAAAAATACCTCTGCTCCTCCAACAATCACATTCATGTCCTAACTGCTTATTCCTTCTAATTTAACCCTATGAAACATACATCACATTAAACATCCAAGGAATATTCTCACAACCCCCACTTGACCTAAGAATAGATCCCAGCCCTACCCACCTTTTTCCCATCCATCATCAAAGATTCTGCCTGATTCTCTCTGATCTTTTCTTTCTGCACTGACATACCCGAAATCTCAAGTAATCCTCCTTTTCGTACACATGGCCAACTTGAAACCCTCCTCCCTCACAGAAACATTTGCAGACTAATAAGCTAATGTTATTAAAACAATTCAAAACCCTTCAATTGTATAATCCCTGGTTACTTTTTTAAATCTCCTTAAGCTACTCTAATTTTCTGTTTCTTCTTAGTGCATTAAATTACCTAGAACTTAACAATGGTTTAGTCTCCTAAGTCATCTCAACAGCGATGGTGTTTTCCATTTAAAACTCACAGTAGCCCCTCCTATAAGTGAGTGTCAGGGGACTGTTTTACTTTCTCTCTAGAAAAAAAGTTCCCAGAAAATGTTCCTTCCTCCCCTCATGGGATCTCAGAGACAGACAACGCTAGTCATGGTCACCCACATCTCTCCAAAAAGTGTGTCTTGTTGTGTTCCAGTAGTGAACAGAAGGCTGCACAGTTATCAGCAAACCTCCGTGCACAGATTGTAGAAAACATTATTTCATCCTAGAGATTAGAGATTATATGAAGAAGCCACTGGTCCCCCCCCCCTTTTTTTTTCCCATCTGCAACTTATCACAGCTCCGGTGGGTGAAAGGGATGGAGCTGAAGGGAATGTCAACTACTTGACAAGTTCACCAACCAGAAGATTTCCAGGTAAGCTTCACCTGAGACTCATAGGAACAGGTATTAGGAAACTTTAAGGGTGGGCCTGTCAGTTCCAAGGTTGTTTCAAGAAGCCCCTCAAAGCCTGGACTAGGGCTTGGGAGCTGGTTTGGTTTATCACTCAAAGCTGAGCAATGGTGGGTGATTTTCTCCATTTCCTTGGACTTTTCTTTTGTTACTGATAACATGAGTGTGGAAGTAGAAGGTCTCTGAGGTCTCTTCTGGATTTAAAAGAAATAATTTAGGGAATTCCCTGTGGGCCAGTGATTAAGATTCCATGCATTCCAATGCAAATAAGTTCCCTTTGAAACATACATCACATTAAACATCCAAGGAATATTCTCACAACCCCCACTTGACCTAAGAATAGATCCCAGCCCTACCCACCTTTTTCCCATCCATCATCAAAGATTCTGCCTGATTCTCTCTGATCTTTTCTTTCTGCACTGACATACCCGAAATCTCAAGTAATCCTCCTTTTCGTACACATGGCCAACTTGAAACCCTCCTCCCTCACAGAAACATTTGCAGACTAATAAGCTAATGTTATTAAAACAATTCAAAACCCTTCAATTGTATAATCCCTGGTTACTTTTTTAAATCTCCTTAAGCTACTCTAATTTTCTGTTTCTTCTTAGTGCATTAAATTACCTAGAACTTAACAATGGTTTAGTCTCCTAAGTCATCTCAACAGCGATGGTGTTTTCCATTTAAAACTCACAGTAGCCCCTCCTATAAGTGAGTGTCAGGGGACTGTTTTACTTTCTCTCTAGAAAAAGTTCCCAGAAAATGTTCCTTCCTCCCCTCATGGGATCTCAGAGACAGACAACGCTAGTCATGGTCACCCACATCTCTCCAAAAAGTGTGTCTTGTTGTGTTCCAGTAGTGAACAGAAGGCTGCACAGTTATCAGCAAACCTCCGTGCACAGATTGTAGAAAACATTATTTCATCCTAGAGATTAGAGATTATATGAAGAAGCCACTGGTCCCCTTTTTTTTTCCCATCTGCAACTTATCACAGCTCCGGTGGGTGAAAGGGATGGAGCTGAAGGGAATGTCAACTACTTGACAAGTTCACCAACCAGAAGATTTCCAGGTAAGCTTCACCTGAGACTCATAGGAACAGGTATTAGGAAACTTTAAGGGTGGGCCTGTCAGTTCCAAGGTTGTTTCAAGAAGCCCCTCAAAGCCTGGACTAGGGCTTGGGAGCTGGTTTGGTTTATCACTCAAAGCTGAGCAATGGTGGGTGATTTTCTCCATTTCCTTGGACTTTTCTTTTGTTACTGATAACATGAGTGTGGAAGTAGAAGGTCTCTGAGGTCTCTTCTGGATTTAAAAGAAATAATTTAGGGAATTCCCTGTGGGCCAGTGATTAAGATTCCATGCATTCCAATGCAAGAGGTACAGGTTCCATCCTTAGTCAGGGAACTACAGCCCACACACCATGCAGCATGGCCAAAGCATTTTTTAAATGCAAACTGGGAATTCCCTTTGACTATATGGATCACAACAAACTGGAAAATTTCAAAAGAGATGGGAATACCAGACCACCTTACCTGCTTCCTTCGAAACCTGTGTGGAGGACAGGAAACAACAGTTAGAACTAAACAGGGAACAATGGACTGGTTCCAAACTGGAAAAGGAGTATATCAAAGCTGTATATTGTCACCCTGCTTATTTAATTTATATCCAGAGTATATCATGAGAATTGCCAGGCTGGATGAAGCACAACTGGAATCCAGATTGCCGGGAGAAATATCAATAACCTCAGGTATGTGGATGATACTACTCTTATGCCAGAAAGTGAAGAGGAACTAGAAAGTCTCTTGATGAAGGTGAAAGAGGAGAGAAAAAGCTGACCAAAAACTCAACCTTCAAAAAACTAAGACCATGTCATCCGGTCCATCACTTCATGGCAAATAGATGGGCAAACAGTGAAACAGTGACAGACTTTATTTTCTTGGGCTCCAAAAGCACTGTGGATGGTGACTGCAGATATGAAATTAAAAGATGCTTGTTCCTTGGAAGAAAAGTTATGACAGCATATTCAACAGCAGAGATATCATTTTGCTGACAAAAGTCCATATAGTCAAACCTATGGTTTGCCCAGATATCAATTTTGCTGACAAATGCATGAAGAAGCCACTTTTCCCATCTGCAACTTATCACAGCTCCGGTGGGTGAAAGGGATGGAGCTGAAGGGAATGTCAACTACTTGACAAGTTCACCAACCAGAAGATTTCCAGGTAAGCTTCACCTGAGACTCATAGGAACAGGTATTAGGAAACTTTAAGGGTGGGCCTGTCAGTTCCAAGGTTGTTTCAAGAAGCCCCTCAAAGCCTGGACTAGGGCTTGGGAGCTGGTTTGGTTTATCACTCAAAGCTGAGCAATGGTGGGTGATTTTCTCCATTTCCTTGGACTTTTCTTTTGTTACTGATAACATGAGTGTGGAAGTAGAAGGTCTCTGAGGTCTCTTCTGGATTTAAAAGAAATAATTTAGGGAATTCCCTGTGGGCCAGTGATTAAGATTCCATGCATTCCAATGCAAGAGGTACAGGTTCCATCCTTAGTCAGGGAACTACAGCCCACACACCATGCAGCATGGCCAAAGCA
Source organism: Tragulus kanchil (assembly GCA_022376925.1). Lineage (NCBI taxonomy): Eukaryota > Metazoa > Chordata > Mammalia > Artiodactyla > Tragulidae > Tragulus > Tragulus kanchil. The sequence continues at coordinate 72,315,181 of JAIOJX010000031.1, forward strand.
TTTTTTAAATGCAAACTGGGAATTCCCTTTGACTATATGGATCACAACAAACTGGAAAATTTCAAAAGAGATGGGAATACCAGACCACCTTACCTGCTTCCTTCGAAACCTGTGTGGAGGACAGGAAACAACAGTTAGAACTAAACAGGGAACAATGGACTGGTTCCAAACTGGAAAAGGAGTATATCAAAGCTGTATATTGTCACCCTGCTTATTTAATTTATATCCAGAGTATATCATGAGAATTGCCAGGCTGGATGAAGCACAACTGGAATCCAGATTGCCGGGAGAAATATCAATAACCTCAGGTATGTGGATGATACTACTCTTATGCCAGAAAGTGAAGAGGAACTAGAAAGTCTCTTGATGAAGGTGAAAGAGGAGAGAGAAAAAGCTGACCAAAAACTCAACCTTCAAAAAACTAAGACCATGTCATCCGGTCCATCACTTCATGGCAAATAGATGGGCAAACAGTGAAACAGTGACAGACTTTATTTTCTTGGGCTCCAAAAGCACTGTGGATGGTGACTGCAGATATGAAATTAAAAGATGCTTGTTCCTTGGAAGAAAAGTTATGACAGCATATTCAACAGCAGAGATATCATTTTGCTGACAAAAGTCCATATAGTCAAACCTATGGTTTGCCCAGTAGTCATGCATGGATGTGAGTTGTATCTTAAAGAAGGCTGAGCATTGAAGAATTGATGCCTTTGAACTGTGGCGATGGAGAAGGCTCTTCAGAGTCCCTTGCACTCCAAGGAAATCAAACCAGTCCATCCTAAAAGAAATCAACCCTGAATATTCATTGGAAGGAATCATGCTGAAGCTGAAGCTCCAATAATTTGGCTACCTGATGAGAAGAGACTGCTAATTGGAAAAAAGCCTGATGTTGAGAAAAGCAGAAGGCAAAAGGAGAAGGGGACAACTGAGGACGAGATGATTGGATGGCATCACTGAGTCAATGGACATGAGTTTGAGAAAGCCCTGGGTGATGGTGAAGGACACGAAAACCTCGCAATCTGCAGTCCACGGGATAGCAAAGAGTCGGACACTACTGAGCAACTGAACTGAACTGAACTGGGATTCCCTGGCAATCCAGTTGTTAGGACTCGACACTGTCACTTCTGTGGGCCTGGGTTCAATCTCTGGTTGGGGACCTGCATGGCATACCAAAAAATAAAAACTAAAAAATGGGGTAAGTTAATAAAGTTTATATAGAACAAGAAATTCATAAATGAAACATGAGTCATTCATTTGGGAGAGATTTCAGTTCCTTCCAGGCAATTTTTTAAAGTTTGCACTATAATATCAGATAATTTTGAAATGAATTTTTCAAGTCCAAGTTGCCAGTTTGTACTCTAGGACAAGGTTCTTTTTAACAAAATTCAAACTAACTTGTGGAGTTGGGTTTGGGGGGTTCTATATGGACCACAATATTTATACTATCATGTTAATCAATACAATCTTGAAGTGAAAATTTTAAGAGCTCCAAACACACAGTGCAATTAGGTCTTCAGATCAGCAACCCCGACAAACCAAAGCTCTGATGTTCAAAGTTACCTTCCCAGCTTCCTTCCTCCCTTCTTTCTTTACCTTATATTTTCTTGGGCTCCAAAAGCACTGTGGATGGTGACTAGATATGAAATTAAAAGATGCTTGTTCCTTGGAAGAAAAGTTATGACAGCATATTCAACAGCAGAGATATCATTTTGCTGACAAAAGTCCATATAGTCAAACCTATGGTTTGCCCAGTAGTCATGCATGGATGTGAGTTGTATCTTAAAGAAGGCTGAGCATTGAAGAATTGATGCCTTTGAACTGTGGCGATGGAGAAGGCTCTTCAGAGTCCCTTGCACTCCAAGGAAATCAAACCAGTCCATCCTAAAAGAAATCAACCCTGAATATTCATTGGAAGGAATCATGCTGAAGCTGAAGCTCCAATAATTTGGCTACCTGATGAGAAGAGACTGCTAATTGGAAAAAAGCCTGATGTTGAGAAAAGCAGAAGGCAAAAGGAGAAGGGGACAACTGAGGACGAGATGATTGGATGGCATCACTGAGTCAATGGACATGAGTTTGAGAAAGCCCTGGGTGATGGTGAAGGACACGAAAACCTCGCAATCTGCAGTCCACGGGATAGCAAAGAGTCGGACACTACTGAGCAACTGAACTGAACTGAACTGGGATTCCCTGGCAATCCAGTTGTTAGGACTCGACACTGTCACTTCTGTGGGCCTGGGTTCAATCTCTGGTTGGGGACCTGCATGGCATACCAAAAAATAAAAACTAAAAAATGGGGTAAGTTAATAAAGTTTATATAGAACAAGAAATTCATAAATGAAACATGAGTCATTCATTTGGGAGAGATTTCAGTTCCTTCCAGGCAATTTTTTAAAGTTTGCACTATAATATCAGATAATTTTGAAATGAATTTTTCAAGTCCAAGTTGCCAGTTTGTACTCTAGGACAAGGTTCTTTTTAACAAAATTCAAACTAACTTGTGGAGTTGGGTTTGGGGGGTTCTATATGGACCACAATATTTATACTATCATGTTAATCAATACAATCTTGAAGTGAAAATTTTAAGAGCTCCAAACACACAGTGCAATTAGGTCTTCAGATCAGCAACCCCGACAAACCAAAGCTCTGATGTTCAAAGTTACCTTCCCAGCTTCCTTCCTCCCTTCTTTCTTTCCCTTATATCACATGGCCCAACAATTCCACTCCTGGGTATATACCCCCAAAACTCTAAAAAGCACTAATTCAAAAAGATCCATGCATTCCAGAGTTCATAGTAGCATTATTTACAAGAGCAAGTTTATAGAAGCAACCCAAGGGTCCATCAACAGATGAATGGTTAAGGAAGATGTGGTACATATACTGAATGGAATACTACTCAGCTATAAAAAAAGAATGAAATTTTGCCTTTTGTAGCAACATGGATGGACTTGGAGGGTATTCTGCTCAGTGAAATAAGTCAGCCAGAGGAAGACAAATACTATATGATATCACTTGTGTATATCAGTATGGAATCTAAAAATATAAAACAACAAATGTGTATAATAAAGAAATGCACTCACAGGTATAGAAAACAGACTAGCAGTCAGCAGTGTGCAAGAGGGAAGTGAGGGGGCAGCTTAGAGGTATGGCAGTAGGAAGTACAAATTATTAGGTATAAAATAAGCTGTAATGATATATTGTACAGCATAGGAAGTATAGCCAATATTTTATAAAACTATTAACGAAGCATAATCTTTAAAAATTATGAATCACTTTGTGTTCATCTGTAACTTTCATAGTGTACATCAACTATACTTCATTTTTTAAAAAATTATACATAGCTTATACTGTCCAAGAGGATTAAATGAGATAATACCACATGTAACACTCAGTGCCTAGGACGGAGTACCCAATAAATATCAGATATTCTTTCTGATATTGATCCTTAAGAGGAAAAATTGAGAGTAAATACAAACAGTCCTTGGTCCTTTCAGTCATAATGCAAAGGCCTGATTTCTGTCAAAATGTGCTGGGTTTGAACAGAGACTATCAAAATTCAAAGTGGAGTTGGGTTTGGGGGGTTCTATATGGACCACAATATTTATACTATCATGTTAATCAATACAATCTTGAAGTGAAAATTTTAAGAGCTCCAAACACACAGTGCAATTAGGTCTTCAGATCAGCAACCCCGACAAACCAAAGCTCTGATGTTCAAAGTTACCTTCCCAGCTTCCTTCCTCCCTTCTTTCTTTCCCTTATATCACATGGCCCAACAATTCCACTCCTGGGTATATACCCCCAAAACTCTAAAAAGCACTAATTCAAAAAGATCCATGCATTCCAGAGTTCATAGTAGCATTATTTACAAGAGCAAGTTTATAGAAGCAACCCAAGGGTCCATCAACAGATGAATGGTTAAGGAAGATGTGGTACATATACTGAATGGAATACTACTCAGCTATAAAAAAAGAATGAAATTTTGCCTTTTGTAGCAACATGGATGGACTTGGAGGGTATTCTGCTCAGTGAAATAAGTCAGCCAGAGGAAGACAAATACTATATGATATCACTTGTGTATATCAGTATGGAATCTAAAAATATAAAACAACAAATGTGTATAATAAAGAAATGCACTCACAGGTATAGAAAACAGACTAGCAGTCAGCAGTGTGCAAGAGGGAAGTGAGGGGGCAGCTTAGAGGTATGGCAGTAGGAAGTACAAATTATTAGGTATAAAATAAGCTGTAATGATATATTGTACAGCATAGGAAGTATAGCCAATATTTTATAAAACTATTAACGAAGCATAATCTTTAAAAATTATGAATCACTTTGTGTTCATCTGTAACTTTCATAGTGTACATCAACTATACTTCATTTTTTAAAAAATTATACATAGCTTATACTGTCCAAGAGGATTAAATGAGATAATACCACATGTAACACTCAGTGCCTAGGACGGAGTACCCAATAAATATCAGATATTCTTTCTGATATTGATCCTTAAGAGGAAAAATTGAGAGTAAATACAAACAGTCCTTGGTCCTTTCAGTCATAATGCAAAGGCCTGATTTCTGTCAAAATGTGCTGGGTTTGAACAGAGACTATCTGAAAATATTTTTCCCATGAATAAAATTCTACTTTATTCCTCATCTGGCACCAAACCCTCCCACTCACAATTTGACTCCTTGTGTAAGAGACTTAAAATTCATGGCATTAATTTTATAGTTATTTAAGGTAGGGGCTTCCCTGGTACCAAACGGTAAAGAATCCCCCTGCCAAGACAAGAGACATGGGTTCAATCCCCAATCCAGGAAGGTTCCACATACTCCAGAGCAACTAAACTATGACTATTGAGCCTGTGCTCTAGAACCCAGGAGCAGCTACTGAAGCCTGAGCATCCTAGAGACTGTGCCCCACAAGAGAAGCCACTATAATGAGAATTCCACACACCACAACTAGAGTAGCCCCAACTCACTGCAAATGGAGAAAACTCCAAGCAACAGTGAAGACCCAGCACAGTCAAATATAAATATGTAAATAAAATTCTTTAAAAAATTAAAAATTTCAATGTAAAGAAATAGGACAAGGGCAGAGCCTACCCCTAATAATACCGTAAGAATCTACTCATGGGTTGAAAGTGTTTGGTTAGCCTTTTTCACTCAGGCAAATCTCAGAGCTTGCTGGAAAAGTATTACATGATACATGACAAATACCAATCCTAAAAGAAACCAACCCTGAATATTCAATGGAAGGACTGATGCTAAAGCTCCAGCACTTGGGCCACCTGATACAAAGAGCTGACTCACTGGAAAAACCCTGATGCTGGGAAAGATTGAGGGCGGGAGGAGAAGGGGGTGGCAGAGGATGAGATGGTTAGATAGCATCATCAACTCAACTGACATGAATCTGAGCAAACTCTGGTAAAGGGTGAAGAACAGATGACCCTGGCGGGCTACAGTCCATCGTGTCTGAGTTAGACATGACTTAGCGACTCAAGAACAGACATCAACTTGTTAATTGAGGGACAATCCATTTTCAGAATTTTTTTTTCAGAAATACCCCTCAATCGGAACAAATTTAAGTTGATGTTAAGTATTTCCATATGGTTTCCTTAAGACTTTCTTTTATTAAATGAGATAATACCACATGTAACACTCAGTGCCTAGGACGGAGTACCCAATAAATATCAGATATTCTTTCTGATATTGATCCTTAAGAGGAAAAATTGAGAGTAAATACAAACAGTCCTTGGTCCTTTCAGTCATAATGCAAAGGCCTGATTTCTGTCAAAATGTGCTGGGTTTGAACAGAGACTATCTGAAAATATTTTTCCCATGAATAAAATTCTACTTTATTCCTCATCTGGCACCAAACCCTCCCACTCACAATTTGACTCCTTGTGTAAGAGACTTAAAATTCATGGCATTAATTTTATAGTTATTTAAGGTAGGGGCTTCCCTGGTACCAAACGGTAAAGAATCCCCCTGCCAAGACAAGAGACATGGGTTCAATCCCCAATCCAGGAAGGTTCCACATACTCCAGAGCAACTAAACTATGACTATTGAGCCTGTGCTCTAGAACCCAGGAGCAGCTACTGAAGCCTGAGCATCCTAGAGACTGTGCCCCACAAGAGAAGCCACTATAATGAGAATTCCACACACCACAACTAGAGTAGCCCCAACTCACTGCAAATGGAGAAAACTCCAAGCAACAGTGAAGACCCAGCACAGTCAAATATAAATATGTAAATAAAATTCTTTAAAAAATTAAAAATTTCAATGTAAAGAAATAGGACAAGGGCAGAGCCTACCCCTAATAATACCGTAAGAATCTACTCATGGGTTGAAAGTGTTTGGTTAGCCTTTTTCACTCAGGCAAATCTCAGAGCTTGCTGGAAAAGTATTACATGATACATGACAAATACCAATCCTAAAAGAAACCAACCCTGAATATTCAATGGAAGGACTGATGCTAAAGCTCCAGCACTTGGGCCACCTGATACAAAGAGCTGACTCACTGGAAAAACCCTGATGCTGGGAAAGATTGAGGGCGGGAGGAGAAGGGGGTGGCAGAGGATGAGATGGTTAGATAGCATCATCAACTCAACTGACATGAATCTGAGCAAACTCTGGTAAAGGGTGAAGAACAGATGACCCTGGCGGGCTACAGTCCATCGTGTCTGAGTTAGACATGACTTAGCGACTCAAGAACAGACATCAACTTGTTAATTGAGGGACAATCCATTTTCAGAATTTTTTTTTCAGAAATACCCCCTCAATCGGAACAAATTTAAGTTGATGTTAAGTATTTCCATATGGTTTCCTTAAGACTTTCTTTTTATGGGACCATGTTTAAGGTCTTTATTGAATTTATTACAATACTGCTTCTATTTTATGATTTGGTTTTTCAGTTGCAAGTCATGTGGAATCTTAGTTCCCTGACCAGGAGTTGAAAAACCACTGGACTACCAGGAAAATGAAGTGTGCCTTTTCATGCTATGCACCTCTACATTGAGACTCCTGGCAAACCAGGAGCCCTGCTCCCAGATCTCCATGTTTCCTGGAAGACCCTACACCTTAAGTCACTCACAGGGGCATTGGGAAAGCCTACAGCCACCCAGGTGGGGTACAAGCGCAGGCAGAAGGCAGCCTAAGAGGCAGGAAGCCTGTGCTGCTAATTGAGCCTCAGCCACAAACATTCTGATCTTGAGCACATTGCTTGCATACCTGTAAAATGAAGGAGTTAGACTAGATGCCTTCTCAGGTCCCTTAGAGCATCTATTATTTCCATGACAAGGCTCACGTCAAATGGGCTCTCACACAGGTACATTTTATTAATGGAAAATTTTTGGTGAACAGAGAGGCAAATCAAATGAAGCACAGCATGTCAACAGCAAATGACATTAGATCATAGGAAGGATGTTCCTGCTCTCTGCTGTGTGGTCCATGCCCTTTCATGCCTTCATCGCTGGAAGGACACCCCCCTTCCCTTTATGGGCAGCAGCTCCCATAGAATCATCTCAGAATCTTCCAATAGATTCTTTAGTGTCAAATAGGCCCTTCAGTGGGCATAAAGTGGTAAAATATTAAGAAATAAAGGGAGGGACTTCCCTGGTGGTCCAGTGGTTAAGACTCTGTGTTTCCAATGCAGGGGGCTCGGGTTCAATTCAATCCCTGGTCAGGGAACTAGATCCCACATGCCACAACTAAGACCCAGAGCAGCCAAATAAATAAATAATTTTTTAAAAAAAGAAAGAAAGAAAGAAAGAAATGGATTTACTTTTACATTTAAAAAGAACCAAATGAAAGCCTTTTTCTTTACTTTGTTTTTCTTTTGTTAATTATTTTTTTTATTGTGGCAAGTCACAGAATATAAAACATACTGTTTTAGCCATATTTCACTGTACAGTTCAGAGGCACTAAACACATTCACATTGTTATGCAATTATCACCATCATCATCTTCTCAAGTTTTCACCTTCCTAAACTGAAACTCTGCCTCTATTAAACACTAATTCCCCATCCCTCCACCTCAGGATCCCTGGCATCTACCAATGTACTTTCTGACTTTGTGAATTTAATTTGACTGTTCTAGGTACTACGTATAAGTGGAATCAAACTGTTTGCACCTAATGTATATTGGGATGCATTTTTAAGGTTAACTTAATACATATCCTACCACTGTACATTCTTTTTTTCCCCCTTTTCTATTCAGTAGGTGCTCACCAGCCATCTACTTGAGAACAAAATCAAATTCTTAAGTCAAAGAAATTGTAAATATCGCCCTAAGTAATTAGTAGAGGACTCAAGTAGTTAAGCACCTTTTCCCAAAAACTCTTATCTACTAAATAGAAATTCTACTTAATCCAATCTGGCTTTCCCTTTACTGTACTTTCATAGGTAAATCACAAACAGATCATTATTTTGTTTTCATTTCAATTTTTTCATTAAAATATTCTTCTTTTCCTTGTTCTACCTTTTAAGAGGCAGCTTCTTTATACATTGCATTCCATGGAGGATCTAAGAGGATCATTGTTTCTGAGAAGGCACTTGTGGGCAGAGGGGTAGGACAGAAGAGGCTCCTGGACTAATTGTCACCCTTGCCAGTGTAAATAATTTCTTTGACAACAGACTTAATTTTCAGGTTCCTTTTCCATCCACTCAGTCAACATAATATGAAAACAAGCTAAGTAATAATGAAAATAAAATTTTTAGAAACCTGTCAAATGGTTTGCTAGCTGACCATTATATACTGGAACCCATTGTCATTTGCCTCAGTATTTCCCAGAAGCTAGAGGATTCCTATTGGCTTAGGAAGGCAAAAGAAACAGCTGCCATAAACTACAAGTCCCAGGATGCAATGGTCCCCGGAGATCAAAGAGACATAATTTGAGATGATGATATCTTCATTTTAATTAAGGGAATTTGCTTATCTTCAAAGAGCTTTCGAATACTCCCAGCACTTCATAAGACCCATACCATTATAAATCCAATTTAAAGTTGGATAAGAAGAGAAGAGATGCATGCAATTGGACTTGAAAGTTGCCCATCACAGGAAACCTCTGGACCCTACAATTGTTCACCATGTTCATGTTATAAGATTTTAGTTGCCAAACAAAATCCAAGAGCTCTTTCTGCATGGCTTTACCATGCAATCAATTACTTTTTAAGGAAAACAGTCTACATGACATGAAACCCAGCCATTAAAACCTGATTATTCAGAGTCCAAGGTCTCTCAGTGTTTCCCCATAAGGGTGACAGCTTTGCTGCCAGAAACAAAACTAAAAAGAGAGAGCTGAATTTCAAGGTAAAACTGTGATGGTGCTTCCTGGTGGCTCAGTAGTAAAGAGTCTGCCTACAATGTAAGAAGCCCAAGTTCAATCCCTGGTCTGGGAAGATCCCCTGGAGAAGGAAATAGCAACCCACTCCAGTATTCTTGCCTGGGAACTCTCATGGACAGGGGAGCCTGGCAGGCTACAGTCCATGAGGTCAGAAAGAGCTGGACACAACTGAGTGACTAAACAACAAGGCAAAACTGTATTGAAGGAGCCCAACACTAGGAAAGCTGGAAAAATCAAGAAAGCTACAAGACCAGCAAGATGAACTGATAATCCCTAGAAAGAAACCCAGCAAAGACTGTGAACATACGGGTTATTGTTTCTGAGAAGGCACTTGTGGGCAGAGGGGTAGGACAGAAGAGGCTCCTGGACTAATTGTCACCCTTGCCAGTGTAAATAATTTCTTTGACAACAGACTTAATTTTCAGGTTCCTTTTCCATCCACTCAGTCAACATAATATGAAAACAAGCTAAGTAATAATGAAAATAAAATTTTTAGAAACCTGTCAAATGGTTTGCTAGCTGACCATTATATACTGGAACCCATTGTCATTTGCCTCAGTATTTCCCAGAAGCTAGAGGATTCCTATTGGCTTAGGAAGGCAAAAGAAACAGCTGCCATAAACTACAAGTCCCAGGATGCAATGGTCCCCGGAGATCAAAGAGACATAATTTGAGATGATGATATCTTCATTTTAATTAAGGGAATTTGCTTATCTTCAAAGAGCTTTCGAATACTCCCAGCACTTCATAAGACCCATACCATTATAAATCCAATTTAAAGTTGGATAAGAAGAGAAGAGATGCATGCAATTGGACTTGAAAGTTGCCCATCACAGGAAACCTCTGGACCCTACAATTGTTCACCATGTTCATGTTATAAGATTTTAGTTGCCAAACAAAATCCAAGAGCTCTTTCTGCATGGCTTTACCATGCAATCAATTACTTTTTAAGGAAAACAGTCTACATGACATGAAACCCAGCCATTAAAACCTGATTATTCAGAGTCCAAGGTCTCTCAGTGTTTCCCCATAAGGGTGACAGCTTTGCTGCCAGAAACAAAATTAAAAAGAGAGAGAGCTGAATTTCAAGGTAAAACTGTGATGGTGCTTCCTGGTGGCTCAGTAGTAAAGAGTCTGCCTACAATGTAAGAAGCCCAAGTTCAATCCCTGGTCTGGGAAGATCCCCTGGAGAAGGAAATAGCAACCCACTCCAGTATTCTTGCCTGGGAACTCTCATGGACAGGGGAGCCTGGCAGGCTACAGTCCATGAGGTCAGAAAGAGCTGGACACAACTGAGTGACTAAACAACAAGGCAAAACTGTATTGAAGGAGCCCAACACTAGGAAAGCTGGAAAAATCAAGAAAGCTACAAGACCAGCAAGATGAACTGATAATCCCCAGAAAGCACAAAACTGTGCTGCCTAGAGTCAGTCATCAAAAGTCATTCCTTGTGAACATACGGGGTTAATGACAGACAGCCTCTCAGAAAGACCCACCAGAAACTGGGTATCAACACCCACACCCTACTCATTTCCTAACAAATCCATCCACAGTGGGCTTGCCACCATAATTCCCCCACACCCTTTCTCCTATTTCCTTTGTATTTTTTTCTGCTCTAGTTATCACTAAAATACACATTTTAATTGAATTATGTGAGATTCAAACTTCTTTGGCTTTGAACATTTCCATAAACACACTCCACACTTACCTACAGCAATGCCACAGATACTTGCAGGAAATTGAGGGCAGTACTGACAGCTTTTAAGGAAGTTTTTTTTTTTTTTTTTTTTTAGCTTCCAAATGAATCTTCCCTACAAGTTACTCAGATGAAGCTCAGGATTTCTCTTATGTTGCCTCTTCTTCTGTGTCAGCTTCCTAAAATGTTTGCTGTACCGTTATCCTTTCCTTTGTACTCTTAGACTACACAGGCTATACGACTGACCTTTGCATGGGTCCCTTCTTTTAAAAAGACAAACTTCAAGATTAACTCTAGGGACTTCCTGGATGTCCAGTAACTCCACTCTTTCACTGCAGGGAGTAATGGGCTGGATCCATGGCTGTTGATATCCTACCTGCCACAGCCAAACTAAGATTCCACAGGCATGTGGAAAAAAAGAAAGATTAAAAATAGACAATTTCTTGAAATGAATAAAAATGAAAATAAAACATATCAACTTTTTAAAAAATTGTGTTTAGAAAAGATTAACTCTGTCTTCTTGTTTCCTTCTGTGAAATATATCAACCTCTGCCTATTTGATTTTCTCTCCAGTTCCCTATAAGTTGTTCACACAGATCCTTTCTTGACCACCATGCCTTGAACTCTCATGGACAGGAGCCTGGCAGGCCACAGTCCATGAGGTCAGAAAGAGCTGGACACAACTGAGTGACTAAACAACAAGGCAAAACTGTATTGAAGGAGCCCAACACTAGGAAAGCTGGAAAAATCAAGAAAGCTACAAGACCAGCAAGATGAACTGATAATCCCCAGAAAGCACAAAACTGTGCTGCCTAGAGTCAGTCATCAAAAGTCATTCCTTGTGAACATACGGGGTTAATGACAGACAGCCTCTCAGAAAGACCCACCAGAAACTGGGTATCAACACCCACACCCTACTCATTTCCTAACAAATCCATCCACAGTGGGCTTGCCACCATAATTCCCCCACACCCTTTCTCCTATTTCCTTTGTATTTTTTTTTCTGCTCTAGTTATCACTAAAATACACATTTTAATTGAATTATGTGAGATTCAAACTTCTTTGGCTTTGAACATTTCCATAAACACACTCCACACTTACCTACAGCAATGCCACAGATACTTGCAGGAAATTGAGGGCAGTACTGACAGCTTTTAAGGAAGTTTTTTTTTTTTTTTTTTTTTTAGCTTCCAAATGAATCTTCCCTACAAGTTACTCAGATGAAGCTCAGGATTTCTCTTATGTTGCCTCTTCTTCTGTGTCAGCTTCCTAAAATGTTTGCTGTACCGTTATCCTTTCCTTTGTACTCTTAGACTACACAGGCTATACGACTGACCTTTGCATGGGTCCCTTCTTTTAAAAAGACAAACTTCAAGATTAACTCTAGGGACTTCCTGGATGTCCAGTAACTCCACTCTTTCACTGCAGGGAGTAATGGGCTGGATCCATGGCTGTTGATATCCTACCTGCCACAGCCAAACTAAGATTCCACAGGCATGTGGAAAAAAAGAAAGATTAAAAATAGACAATTTCTTGAAATGAATAAAAATGAAAATAAAACATATCAACTTTTTAAAAAATTGTGTTTAGAAAAGATTAACTCTGTCTTCTTGTTTCCTTCTGTGAAATATATCAACCTCTGCCTATTTGATTTTCTCTCCAGTTCCCTATAAGTTGTTCACACAGATCCTTTCTTGACCACCATGCCTTGACCTCCACTTCCATTTCAGACTAGGCTTTCCCATTTCTGTTTTAGGAGAGCTGGTTCCCCTTTCCTGGAGGCTTCCTTGCACTGACACCTTCTTGTGATTTCCTTTTATTCCATTACTAACAATCTCATGTGGTTATCACCCCCAATGCATCGACTTTTATCTGAGGCTCCTTTTCCAACTCAGTCCCCACCTAGGATCTTCTTACAGTAGTTGTGAGATAAGAACCTCTTAGAATATTTTTAAGTTAAATCATACTTAAATTCCTATGAAACAAAAGATAATTCATGTCCAAAGTTTTCAGACTAAGGCCGTTGCCTCCATTGGAGACAGCACAGAGCCAAGAAGGCCAAAACCAGAGTGGTTACCTTTTTACAGAGAAATGTTTTTCTTATTCTTCACCAACAAACTGAATCAATAATTCCAGCAAACACTGCATAGCTGTGAATCCTTTGATTACTGATCAAAGATGAAAGATAAGATCCTTAAAGGTTTATGCCCATCAGCACCATGAGGGAAACGCCATTTCAGAACACGTGGCCTTCTGAATCTGTATGTTTCATACATGAAAGTACACATGAAGTTATTTCAGAGAATTTGCTACATCCAAGCAGAGTATCTCTGATTACCATGGGTCCATCCAAAGCTCCATTTATTCAAAAACTGGAGAGACATCTCCAAGAGAGGTTCCTGCAAGTCTTCACCAACTTAAAAAATGATGTCTGCCCTCAGCTCTTATGGAATCTGGTCCAGTCATGATGAACATTCATGGACCACACACTGTGTTCTGCACATACCATTAGTTCATTTAATCCTTTAAATGAGCATTCTAGGAGGACAATGAATGAATAGGACCAAAGTCATTCCCTTCCACCCAGCAATACAGCAAATGCCCATCTCCCCCATCTTAAAATTGTTCTGGGGTCATAGACTAGCATGCTTAGAGTTAGTGAAAGGTGAAGAGGCTTTAAACGCAAACAAAGTATGTTTAAAAGGAAATGTGGATGTATGGCTTGACTCCAGGGAGCTCTAACAGTGTCTTAAGATGTCTTTCCAATAGTCATGTGCAGATGGGATTTTATTTGCCTTGCAGGGCCCCAAGCAGAGGGGAGATTTCAGCTCAGCATAAGAAATGGTTTTCTGGCCATGAGAGGAAGAGCATCTTTGAGAAGAAGAGAGCTCAGGTCACTAGAGGTATTCTCACCAATATTGAATTCCTTTAAGTATCAATTACTCCATGAAGGTAAATTAAGTGCTAAATACTCTTTTAAGCGCTGGTAATAAGATGAACTGATACACGTGAGCATAAAGGAAGAATTCGAGAATTGCACAGCAAGTTGAGGTCACAGAGACCTAGACCAAACATTAGGGGAACACAAACAAGGTTCCTGCTCCCAGCTTGAAGTTAAAAGATGAGGGTAGGAGTGGGAAATGATGAAGGGCTTCCTGGAAGATATGGTGCTAATGCTGAATCCCAGTGGGACAGGGCGGTGAGGATGAGTGAGTCAGCTGGAGAAAGCAAGCTGGGTCTTCTGAGCTGACAAGATACTCAAACCCTTAGAGACAGAGATATGACAAAAGTGACTCAGGTATAAGATGAGTAGTTGAACTTGCTGACATTTGACATCCAATTTTGATTCCACTTCTCCAACTTATGAAGAAAACTAGACCTGGTGGCAGAACTGATTCGCACAGTCGGCTCAGTCTTATCTCTGAATGAGGAAGAGAACAGCTTAAGGAAGCTGGGACATGATCCAGGACGAATGTCAAACTCCCTGTCCTTCCAGGAAGCAGAACAGAGACTAAGTGAAGAGGCATAATAGGAAGAGTCAGAAGAAAATGCAGAGCAAAATTGTTATAGACCCACACTCCCAAACTGGCCAGGCAGAGGAGTTGGGTGAGGACCATTCAGACAAAAAAAAAAACAGAGAGAAACGGGTACCAAAAAAAATCCTACAGATGCAGGGGAATACATCAACTGGCTGATCTAACCCTAAGGGACAGACAAGGAAGGTTCCTGGCCCAACAGCTCATGGCTATTTTGAAAGAAGGTACCTGATCCTAAACCTATGGGGATTTCCACCATGCTATGTGGTTTGCTTTAAACGCAAACAAAGTATGTTTAAAAGGAAATGTGGATGTATGGCTTGACTCCAGGGAGCTCTAACAGTGTCTTAAGATGTCTTTCCAATAGTCATGTGCAGATGGGATTTTATTTGCCTTGCAGGGCCCCAAGCAGAGGGGAGATTTCAGCTCAGCATAAGAAATGGTTTTCTGGCCATGAGAGGAAGAGCATCTTTGAGAAGAAGAGAGCTCAGGTCACTAGAGGTATTCTCACCAATATTGAATTCCTTTAAGTATCAATTACTCCATGAAGGTAAATTAAGTGCTAAATACTCTTTTAAGCGCTGGTAATAAGATGAACTGATACACGTGAGCATAAAGGAAGAATTCGAGAATTCGGTACAGCAAGTTGAGGTCACAGAGACCTAGACCAAACATTAGGGGAACACAAACAAGGTTCCTGCTCCCAGCTTGAAGTTAAAAGATGAGGGTAGGAGTGGGAAATGATGAAGGGCTTCCTGGAAGATATGGTGCTAATGCTGAATCCCAGTGGGACAGGGCGGTGAGGATGAGTGAGTCAGCTGGAGAAAGCAAGCTGGGTCTTCTGAGCTGACAAGATACTCAAACCCTTAGAGACAGAGATATGACAAAAGTGACTCAGGTATAAGATGAGTAGTTGAACTTGCTGACATTTGACATCCAATTTTGATTCCACTTCTCCAACTTATGAAGAAAACTAGACCTGGTGGCAGAACTGATTCGCACAGTCGGCTCAGTCTTATCTCTGAATGAGGAAGAGAACAGCTTAAGGAAGCTGGGACATGATCCAGGACGAATGTCAAACTCCCTGTCCTTCCAGGAAGCAGAACAGAGACTAAGTGAAGAGGCATAATAGGAAGAGTCAGAAGAAAATGCAGAGCAAAATTGTTATAGACCCACACTCCCAAACTGGCCAGGCAGAGGAGTTGGGTGAGGACCATTCAGACAAAAAAAAAAACAGAGAGAAACGGGTACCAAAAAAAATCCTACAGATGCAGGGGAATACATCAACTGGCTGATCTAACCCTAAGGGACAGACAAGGAAGGTTCCTGGCCCAACAGCTCATGGCTATTTTGAAAGAAGGTACCTGATCCTAAACCTATGGGGATTTCCACCATGCTATGTGGTTTGCTTCAGTTTTTCACCCTAAATACAAAAATTGCTACTTACGCTCTTTTGGATTTTCTTCCCTAGGGACCAAACTGGTGGTGACTTGTTCTGATTTCAAATACTTTCCCTTTACAGTTCCTGCTGGCATGGAAGGCTCCATACAGGGGGAAGAATAAATGCAGATGGTGGCAAATAAGTGATAACATCAACCAGGCTTTTAAAACAGACTTTCACATGACAAATTTTTGATGAAAACAACCCCAAATTGACCACATTACCACAATTAGTTGAGCCCTGTGACCTGGGGGAGTGAGCGGGGAGGGGAGCTAGACCATAAAGGATATAATCAGCTGTATGGTTTTCTCAAGGCTCAACTTGATTTAAAAGTAATAAATATTTTGTGTGTGTAGTCAAAGCTATGGTATTTATAGAAGTCATGTACGGGTGTGAGAGCTGAACCATAAAGAAGACTGAGTACTTAAGGATTGATACTTTCGAACTATGGTGCTAGAGATGACTCTTGAGTGTCCCTTGTAGTGCAGTGAGATCAAACCAGTCAATCTTAAAGGAAATCAACCCTCTATATTCACTGGAAGGACTGATGCTGAAGCTGAAGCTCCAACACTTTGGCCATCTGATGAGCAGAGCCAACTCATTGGAAAAAACCCTAATACAGGGAACGATGGAAAGCAAAAGGAGAAATGGGCAGCAGAGGATGAGATGGTTAGGTAGCATCATCGACTCAAAGGGCATGAGTCTGGGCAAACTCTGGGAGATACTGAAGGACAGGGAAGCCTGGTGTGCTACAGTTCATGGGTTCACAGAGAATCAGTCATGACTTAGCAACTGAACAACAACGTTTTTCTTTTGAAAGCCACTCAGCAAAAAGATGATGAATACCTATCATAACCATTTTTTCCTAGATATTAGTTTCTATTCATACTTGGTCCAAAAAATAATTTGATCTGCATAGGCTTACAGCAAGTAGAAACTGGTAGAATGTTGAAGAGTAATAGTAATGTTGAAGAGTAATAGTCAATAAAATTTTGAAGGTTTGAAATGGGTCCAGTGGGTCTGTCTTCCTAAATAGGGAATCAGTTGTTTCCTGACACAAAATCACCTTGGGAAATTCAACAGCTAAATAGCCTGCTTGATACACAGATAAAATAAGTGACATATAACCTTCCAAATCTGCAACCTCCCAGGAACAACTGTCAGTAAAGAAGTAGAGTGAGGGTGACTCGTGGTATCCTAAGCCATGATGAGAATTACTATACAGAGACTTCCCTGGAAGTCCAGTTGTTAGGACTTGGCCTTCCAAGGCAAGGTGTACAAGTTCAAACTCTAGCTGGGGAGCTAAGAACAAAAAGCAAAAACATAAAACAGAAGCAGTATTATAACAAATTCAAAAATGACTCTTAAAATGGCCCATACTGGGCTTCCCTGGTGGTCCAGTGGATAAAGACACTGCCTTGCAGTGTAAGGGATGCTGGTTAGATCGCTGCCCTGGGAAAATCCCACGTGCTGAGGAATGGCTGGACCGATGTGTCCAACTACCAAGCCAGAGCTCTAGAATGCATGCACCCAGAGCTGGTGCTCTGCAGTGAGAGAGGCCACTGCAATGGGAGGCCCACACAGGCCAAAGAACAAAAAAGATAAGTGAATGAAGGATCAGTAGAAGTCGCCAAGAAAAAAAAAAAATGACCCATATATCTTAAATTCTTAAAAAAAAGAATGACTATACAAACTCATCAGTCTCACTCATTGAAAATACTATGCATCCAAATGCCCTAAAAGTAAAGATTCCTTAGGAATGTGTGCCTAAAATCATTTTTTGGACAAAATCATGATACAGACACATAATATAAATGTTGTACCAAATTAGTAAAATGTACCAAATGACACTATTATACTAACCATTAAATGTACACAATATTTGGCAAATCTACATCAGAAGTTTTCTTTTTTGGTGAATGGATGCATTTTCCATTTTCAAATTGTCTGTCTCCATTAAAAACAACTTTAAAACTATTTCTTAAAGGCTGATCATTTTTGCCAAGCATTAAAAATCAAAACACAGACTCTCATATTTTTTTCAAATGCATTCTTCTCCCTTTTTCCAGCTTCAATGAAAACAACTGGCATATAATATTGTGTGAGTATTGGGTGTACAAAGTGATGGTTTGATGCGCATACATGCTGTGAAATGATGACCGCAATAGGGTTAATTAATACCTCTGTCACTTCACATAATTACTGTTTCTGTGTTTGGTATATTTACGATCTACTCTCTTAACAACTTTCATGTATATAATGCAGTACGGCATCTGTAACTACAGTCACCACAGTATACATTAGGTCCCCAGGGCTTATTTGTCTTAGAACCAGAATTTTTACTCTTTGACAAACATCTTCTCCTATTCCTTCTGCCCTAGACCCTGGAAACCACCATCCTACTCTGTGAATTCAGTTTTTTTAGATGAAAGACAGTATTCTGAAAATAGTTTGAAGACAGGCAGTAAAACAAATATTGGAACATAATGAAGAAAGATATGTGAATTCCTAATTCAGCTCTGATTCCATTTTGGTGGCATTTGGAGAAATTCTTAGAAGTTTCATTCAGGATGTGTTGTATGTGATGTGCTGTAGGTCTGTGTCTCTACTCACATTCAAGGGGAGAAGTCAGGTTGGCAGTTGACCACTGAGTCTGAAATTTAGACGACAGGTCTGTGTTGACAATGCCAGTGTATGAGCCATCAGCATATTTACGTTTAAAACCACAACTGCATGAGATTTCTATTAAGGTAGTGTTGACAGAGAAGAAAAAGAAACTAAGGAATGATCCATTTTAACAGCAATGATATAATTTCAGCATGAAGAGGGGAAACTACCCAAGGAGAGTGGAAAGCAGTGAGAAGAGAGGCAGGAGCAAAGCCAGGAAGAGTGGCCCAAGTATGGAGTAGGGATCAATATCGTGAGTCATCCTGAAAAGATCAGTTTTTGCAGAATGATGGAGCCATAAAATGGAATCCATGGGGGACTCTGGTTGGACAAAAACAAAAGTCATTCATCTACGGCAGCAATGTTCAAAACTTCTGGTCTCAATCCCTTTACACTCTTAAATGTATTGAAGACCCAGTGCACCTTGGATTATATTTATCAACATTACTGTTACATTTATCAACATTACTGTATTAGAGATTTTTTAACTGGAGAATTTTTAAAACCCATGAATACATGTTGCCTTAGCCACCAGGGAGAACGCCACTTTATCTAAGTCACAGATAGTAAGATTTTATGGTTCAGTCTTTAAGTTTAATGCTTATAATAATATACCAAAGCCTTCCAAAGAGAAATTCATTTTAAAATTGTTACTAATTTTATAAAATGACTTAAAGGTGAATTTCAATGCACTTTTCATCTTTTTTCAATCTTCAAAGGTGTCTCTGCTTGGGCATTTCATTTGTGCAATAAATTTAAAAATCTTACCCTTATAAAAGGGAAAAGTGTTTCTTCCTGGCCTTGGGCATTCATTTGACCCTGGAAACCACCATCCTACTCTGTGAATTCAGTTTTTTTAGATGAAAGACAGTATTCTGAAAATAGTTTGAAGACAGGCAGTAAAACAAATATTGGAACATAATGAAGAAAGATATGTGAATTCCTAATTCAGCTCTGATTCCATTTTGGTGGCATTTGGAGAAATTCTTAGAAGTTTCATTCAGGATGTGTTGTATGTGATGTGCTGTAGGTCTGTGTCTCTACTCACATTCAAGGGGAGAAGTCAGGTTGGCAGTTGACCACTGAGTCTGAAATTTAGACGACAGGTCTGTGTTGACAATGCCAGTGTATGAGCCATCAGCATATTTACGTTTAAAACCACAACTGCATGAGATTTCTATTAAGGTAGTGTTGACAGAGAAGAAAAAGAAACTAAGGAATGATCCATTTTAACAGCAATGATATAATTTCAGCATGAAGAGGGGAAACTACCCAAGGAGAGTGGAAAGCAGTGAGAAGAGAGGCAGGAGCAAAGCCAGGAAGAGTGGCCCAAGTATGGAGTAGGGATCAATATCGTGAGTCATCCTGAAAAGATCAGTTTTTGCAGAATGATGGAGCCATAAAATGGAATCCATGGGGGACTCTGGTTGGACAAAAGCAAATGTCATTCATCTACGGCAGCAATGTTCAAAACTTCTGGTCTCAATCCCTTTACACTCTTAAATGTATTGAAGACCCAGTGCACCTTGGATTATATTTATCAACATTACTGTTACATTTATCAACATTACTGTATTAGAGATTTTTTAACTGGAGAATTTTTAAAACCCATGAATACATGTTGCCTTAGCCACCAGGGAGAACGCCACTTTATCTAAGTCACAGATAGTAAGATTTTATGGTTCAGTCTTTAAGTTTAATGCTTATAATAATATACCAAAGCCTTCCAAAGAGAAATTCATTTTAAAATTGTTACTAATTTTATAAAATGACTTAAAGGTGAATTTCAATGCACTTTTCATCTTTTTTCAATCTTCAAAGGTGTCTCTGCTTGGGCATTTCATTTGTGCAATAAATTTAAAAACATCTTGACCCATTATAAAAGGGAAAAGATATGCATATCTAAAAAATAAATACCATAATTGGCAACACAGAATAGGGGTTTAAACCTACATGTGAAAGTGTTAGTCATTCAACTGTGTCCAACTCTTTTAGATGCTGTGGACTGTAACCCACCAGCTTCTCTGTCCCTGGGATTCTCCAGACAAGACTACTGGAGTATGCTGCCATTCCCTTCTCCAAGAGATCTTCCCACTCCAGGGACTGAATTTTGGTCTCCTGCACTGCAGGCAGATTCTTTACTGTCTGAGCCAGGGAAGCCCAGACCAACATGAATTGACACCTAAATACACTTTTGAGTTTGCAGGTGCTTGGGTCAAAAACCAGGGAAGAGAACCATTTTGATATTTGAGGAGTCCACTGCAAGTCCCTAAAAACAACCAGGAACCAAGAAAATGGTCCCTTTAAAAAAAAAAAAAATTTTGGCCAAACCATATGTCATGTGGGATCTTAGTTCCCAGACCAGGGATTGAACCAGTGTTCCCTGCATTTGAAGCATGCGGTCTTAATCACTAGACCACCAAGGAAGTTGCTCTTTTACCTTTAAGATGAACATTTTTTTATCTCCTTAATAAACTATGATCCAGTATTCTGGGTTTTAGAAACAATACTGGGTTACTAAAACAAATCACATTTTATAATTCCTAAAGTAGTCAAAGTTAGAGGGAAAAAAGTCCCCTAAGATAGACATTTGGGAGAGTAGAAAGAGAAAAACTTGGAATAATAACTGAAAGAAAAAAATCTTGATTTTAACTAGTTGTAAACTACTCTTTATTTACTGTGATTTGACGTGGATTTTACAATTAATTGCATTGAAAGAGAACTTCAATCTGGACATCCCGAACCCTGCACTATACCTCATGAGCTATATGCATCCATTTTATTAGCAGAATGGTAAACCCAAACAAATGGATTTATAATGGTTTGCAGACAATTCCCATGCAATAACTATATTATTAAATCTAAGGCACTATTAAAGGTTAATTATATTTTAAATCATTGAGGTTTAACAATGATGTAATACATGGAGAAGATATTTATCTTCTCTGTTTGTACTATAATTACTAAACCTCAATGAACTTCTCTCTTTAATTCTACCATTCTCCTTGCTAAATAGCCCCTGTGATGGAACCCTACGCCTACCACCCAATATGACTCTCTCTGCAGTGGACTTTTCATGTCTCCCTTATCCATTTCTGTTCTTCCCCGTCTTTACCCAAGATATTGTCTATATCTTCAAAAGAAAGATGGTCGCTTTGTGACAAGAGTTCCCACCCTCCCTTGTTTTTCTCCCAGCCAATATCCTTCTCTTCCTCACCCCATGTCTCCCTCAAAGTGCTAAACAACTAAAGCACTAACTGTACCATTTTGTTTCCTTCAAGGTTGCCCAGTAATGACCTCTGTTATTTTTCCTTTACTCATCTGTATTTTGCTGCTCTCATTACACCTCCATTCTCAGCTTTTAGAAGTGTTATTTTATTAATCCAATCCCAAATGAAACTCTTATTTCTCCAATTTGTGCTTTCAACATATCATCTCTTCCTTTTAGCCTCACAGACAAGCACCTACAAGTATATTGTGCCTTTGCTATTTTTATTTCCCTTCAAATGTGATCTAGTCCCCACACCCTGAAGCTGATATTATTGTTCAGTGGCTAAGTCGTGTCTGACTCTTTGCAACCCTTTCAACTGCAGCATGCTGGGCTTCCCTGTCCTTCACTATCTCCTGGAATTTGCTCAAACTCATGTCCATTGAGTCAGTGATGCCATTTAACCAGAGGCTGATGTTAGGATCTCATAATTAGGTCCCTTATTTACACATATTCTTATTTTCCTGTCATTTGCATCCTAGATGCTAAAATGTTCATGGATACTTTTGAGAGATCTCTTTTGACCTCTCTCCTAGTTCTTCATCTTCATGTGCCTTCTCTTCCTTCAAATACAAGTTTTTATTGAGCACAGGCTACATGACAGACACTCTTCTAGACTCAGGCTATAGAAAACAAGAGTACAGTTAAGATTCCTATCTTCAAGCGGGGTTGAGAGGGGAGAAGGGATAAATGTATATGTATGGCCCCTTCAGTGTTCACCTGAAACTATTACAAAATTAGCCATACTCCAACAAAAATGTTTTCATCTTAGAAAAAAAGAAAGACTCCCCATCTTCATGGAGCCTGCAAGTGAGAAGAGACAGACATCAAAGCGTATGTAAGCTAAGTCAGCACAGGAAACTGTTCTCAATATTCTGTTAAAGACATATCAAAAAGGAATCTAGAAAAATAGATACATACATGGATAACTGATTCACTTTACTGTACACCTGAAACTAACACCACATTGCAAATCAACTATATTCCAATTAAAGAAAAAATATGCAAGTAAAATCAGATTAATAATAGCTAAAGAATGTTACACATTCCAAGAAGAAAGTCAAACTGGGCAATGTCATGGAAAGGGACCAGAGAAGAGGACAGCCTCTTCAGACAATGTGACAGTGTGCACAGGGGTGACCTATCTGAAAGAGTGACAATAACATTGAGATGTGAACAGGTCAGCCAAGAACAGAAAGAGTCTGCCATGAGGACAGAAAGCCAGGACAGGACTTGGAGGAAGAATATTCTAGAAAGTAGGAATGGCAGATTCCAAGTCCCCATGTCAGACACAGGCTTAGTCCTTATCCAAAGGACAAAAAGATGACCAGAACTTCTAGAGCATAGTAGTCCTGGGGAGAGTAAGAGGGACAGCCAGGAAGTAGGCAGTTAGACTGCAGACCACATGCAGGCTTGGGTGGGATTTCAGCCCCATGGCCACATGTTTTTTGAGGGCAAGCCTTCTTGATTCTAAACCTGATATATTTCAGATTTCAAAATTGAGTATCTCAGATTCCATGAATACATGTCATGTTATATCCATTTCCAGAAACCAAAGAACAAGGCATGCCATCACCAACCACTGCCACAAAACATCTGTGCCCTCCTGCCATTGTCTGCTTTAACACGAGGACCAAAAGAATTTTTAAAACTACACCAAATGGTATATAGTACTGAACTCTCACTACTGAGCTCATAGGTGACTATCTTTTCTTCTGTAACTTGTCAAATTTTTCAGAATTTTCCATCATCCACACCACTTAGGCAATAAGAGGACCAGTGCAAAATTTTAAAACATATAGAAGCTACAAGACTATGTTGGGCATTTTTCATCGACTGATCTAGCTGTTTTTCACTATTGAAATAAATGAGTGCCCTTGCTCTGAAGCCTTCTATGTTCTGGAGCTCCAAGGTAAGTTGTTTCCCTAGGAACAAAGCCCAGGTAGGATCACATCTGTGGACAGCAGTAGGGCTTGTACTCACATGTCGAGGAGGCTGCCAATTGTACTGAGGCCTTCTCTGCTCGGAGTTCAGGACATTGCTCTAATTTAAATGGTATCATGGTAAACAGGATGCTACATGTAGAATGAAACTCCTCAAGTTCTTACCCTGAAAGATTAGGCTGAAATCATAAACACCACACAGAGTTTAAAAATGAAATATGTAAGAACTCCTGGGGCCTAGAGTGGGACCCAATACAGCCATCTGACTTTTCCAACAGCGGCAGGGCTGAAATGAAAGGCATCATTGTGGACTATAAATGATTTCCCACCCTTCTCTTTCACGGACCCCACAAATTTTAAAATTCCATATTTATTTAGTAAGTCGGAGGGAGTAAGAAAAGAAAGGAGAGAGAGAGAGATGTGAACTCCTGCCAAAAGTCTAGGGTCTCTATCAAAAAAAAAAAAAAAAATCCCCAGAGTATGCCAGTTCAGCCACAGCACATCTGGGAATTGTTTGAAGGATAATGACAGTAATAATTATGATTATATACACTTAATTCTCCCTCACAGGGGCGCTGTGAAGATTAATGAGTTAATGCTCATAATATGTTTTTGGTTCCTGGATGAAAGCTCCCATAAAAGCCCAGATTATGATTATGGTTATTGTTGTTTATATTAGACCATTCCTGTGGAAGGCTCCCCTCTCTGCCAATCCACCATGTTCATAAAGCACAACTACTTCCCTAATGAGCAGCCCTCAGCTCCAGGAGCAGCCACATTGGGTAGGAATCCCCACTTTCAGAAAATGCAGACAGACACAGGGTCAGCTGCTGGCCCCCCACACAGATCTTTCTGTAAAACTTGTCAAATTTTTCAGAATTTTCCATCATCCACACCACTTAGGCAATAAGAGGACCAGTGCAAAATTTTAAAACATATAGAAGCTACAAGACTATGTTGGGCATTTTTCATCGACTGATCTAGCTGTTTTTCACTATTGAAATAAATGAGTGCCCTTGCTCTGAAGCCTTCTATGTTCTGGAGCTCCAAGGTAAGTTGTTTCCCTAGGAACAAAGCCCAGGTAGGATCACATCTGTGGACAGCAGTAGGGCTTGTACTCACATGTCGAGGAGGCTGCCAATTGTACTGAGGCCTTCTCTGCTCGGAGTTCAGGACATTGCTCTAATTTAAATGGTATCATGGTAAACAGGATGCTACATGTAGAATGAAACTCCTCAAGTTCTTACCCTGAAAGATTAGGCTGAAATCATAAACACCACACAGAGTTTAAAATGAAATATGTAAGAACTCCTGGGGCCTAGAGTGGGACCCAATACAGCCATCTGACTTTTCCAACAGCGGCAGGGCTGAAATGAAAGGCATCATTGTGGACTATAAATGATTTCCCACCCTTCTCTTTCACGGACCCCACAAATTTTAAAATTCCATATTTATTTAGTAAGTCGGGGGGGGTAAGAAAAGAAAGGAGAGAGAGAGAGATGTGAACTCCTGCCAAAAGTCTAGGGTCTCTATCAAAAAAAAAAAAAAAAAATCCCCAGAGTATGCCAGTTCAGCCACAGCACATCTGGGAATTGTTTGAAGGATAATGACAGTAATAATTATGATTATATACACTTAATTCTCCCTCACAGGGGCGCTGTGAAGATTAATGAGTTAATGCTCATAATATGTTTTTGGTTCCTGGATGAAAGCTCCCATAAAAGCCCAGATTATGATTATGGTTATTGTTGTTTATATTAGACCATTCCTGTGGAAGGCTCCCCTCTCTGCCAATCCACCATGTTCATAAAGCACAACTACTTCCCTAATGAGCAGCCCCTCAGCTCCAGGAGCAGCCACATTGGGTAGGAATCCCCCACTTTCAGAAAATGCAGACAGACACAGGGTCAGCTGCTGCCCAAAGTCACCATGCCTATCCCAGACTTTTAGCTAAACCGTCAAGACCCAGGAAAAAGGTAAGACATATTCTGCCCCAAATGGATAATATATTGACAAGGTCAATATATTCCAAAATAGAGATCCTGCAGACAAACCCATAGGTATAATGGCAAAATAAATAGGGAAAACTTTAAGTTAATGTTTAAATAAGACTCATAAAGTAAAGAAGGCTGAGTGCTGAATAATTATGATGCTGGAGAAAATTCTCGAGGGTCCCTTGAACTGTAAAGAGATCAAACCAGTCAATCTTAAAGGAAATCAACCCTGAATATTCATTGGAAGGGCTGATGCTAAAGCATACTTTGGCCACCTGATGTGAAGAGCTGACTCACTGGAAAAGACCTTGATGCTAGGAAAGACTGAGTGCAGGAGGAGAAGTGGGAGACAGAGGATGAGCTGGTTGAATGGCATCACTGAGTCAATAAACATGAGTTTGAGCAAACTCTGGGAAATAGTGAAGGAGAGGGAGTCCATGGAGTCCATGCTGCAGTCCATGGAGTCATGTAGACTTGGACATGACTTAGCAGCTGAACATAGCATAGCTTGTTCAAAATCAAGGTCACATAAAGATAACACATCAATGGATTGCAGTTAAACATTCATTAATTCTTTTTTTTTATTAAAAGCTTGAAAACCACTTTATCTCCAATTCATATGCCTATATCTAACAATGCTGAGCAAGACAAGGTTCTCATCCTTGAGAAGACAATCATTGGAAGGTAGCATGTCAGTTCCTACATGTGGTCTTGTCCCGATGGTAGGACACAGTCACAAATGGAAGAGCAAGGATAACACAGTCCTTGTGATACTCTCTGGTCCCCACCTTTAGCTGCAATGAGAAATGGCAATTTATTTGTTCAAAAATAAAAACAATTTTCATAGGCCTAACAGAGAAATGAGCCACCAAAGTCCTTTTATGCATTGTGTTCAGGTAAAGACAAATGCATGTACTATGTCTAACTCTTTTAAAGTGCTCAATCATGTATAAATGATGGAGATTGACCCAGAAGAAGAGGAGAAAATGGAAAACAAAAAACTCACTTCTTCCTTCTGCTCTGGTATCTCATTTCTCAGCTTAATATCATAATTCCTTCATTCCAGAGGGTCTTGGAATCATTAAATGAAGGAACTTATGAAAAACCCAAGACCCCTTCCCTCTGTCTGTATATGGCAGAAGCTGCTGGCTGCCCACCCAATAGTCACCCTTTCTTTGTCCATAGAAAGGGAATCTTCATTCTAGATGAACACTTTCCCACTCGGGAGAAAAGACCACATTTCCCAGTCTCTCTCCAAGGTAGGTATGGCCACACAAGTAAGTTCCAGCTAAGGAGAGGTTGGCAGAGATGTTCTGTGGGAGTTAGCTTTGCTGGCAATTGTGTTTTTTCATGCTTCCCCATTTCCTCTTTCCTACTGCCTGGAAACCTGACATGACAATATAAGTTGTAGTAGGCGTGAAGGACCATGAGGTGGCCTTGAGAATGAAAGGTGGAACAGTGCCACCATCACCACCCCACCAAAGATATCCATGTCCAAATCCATGGATTCCAAATAATAAAATGTCATTACAAATGGCAAAGGCAAAAAAAAAGTAGACTTGGACATGACTTAGCAGCAGAACATAGCATAGCTTGTTCAAAATCAAGGTCACATAAAGATAACACATCAATGGATTGCAGTTAAACATTCATTAATTCTTTTTTTTTATTAAAAGCTTGAAAACCACTTTATCTCCAATTCATATGCCTATATCTAACAATGCTGAGCAAGACAAGGTTCTCATCCTTGAGAAGACAATCATTGGAAGGTAGCATGTCAGTTCCTACATGTGGTCTTGTCCCGATGGTAGGACACAGTCACAAATGGAAGAGCAAGGATAACACAGTCCTTGTGATACTCTCTGGTCCCCACCTTTAGCTGCAATGAGAAATGGCAATTTATTTGTTCAAAAATAAAAACAATTTTCATAGGCCTAACAGAGAAATGAGCCACCAAAGTCCTTTTATGCATTGTGTTCAGGTAAAGACAAATGCATGTACTATGTCTAACTCTTTTAAAGTGCTCAATCATGTATAAATGATGGAGATTGACCCAGAAGAAGAGGAGAAAATGGAAAACAAAAAACTCACTTCTTCCTTCTGCTCTGGTATCTCATTTCTCAGCTTAATATCATAATTCCTTCATTCCAGAGGGTCTTGGAATCATTAAATGAAGGAACTTATGAAAAACCCAAGACCCCTTCCCTCTGTCTGTATATGGCAGAAGCTGCTGGCTGCCCACCCAATAGTCACCCTTTCTTTGTCCATAGAAAGGGAATCTTCATTCTAGATGAACACTTTCCCACTCGGGAGAAAAGACCACATTTCCCAGTCTCTCTCCAAGGTAGGTATGGCCACACAAGTAAGTTCCAGCTAAGGAGAGGTTGGCAGAGATGTTCTGTGGGAGTTAGCTTTGCTGGCAATTGTGTTTTTTCATGCTTCCCCATTTCCTCTTTCCTACTGCCTGGAAACCTGACATGACAATATAAGTTGTAGTAGGCGTGAAGGACCATGAGGTGGCCTTGAGAATGAAAGGTGGAACAGTGCCACCATCACCACCCCACCAAAGATATCCATGTCCAAATCCATGGATTCCATAATAAATGTCATTACATGGCAAAGGCAAATTAAATTTACAGGTAGAGTAAGCTAATCAGGGAAATTATCCTGGATCATCCAGTAGGTCCAAAAACTTCACAAGGGTTCTTAAAAGAGGAAGAAGGAGACAGAAAAAAAAAAACAGAGAGCTGGCCAAGTGAGAAGGTTTCAGTCTGACATCCTTGGCTCTGAGAATGGAGGAAGGGGCCTTGAGTCAAGGAATGCAGGCAACCCCTAAGTAGCTACAAACGGTGAGGGCACAGAATCTCCCTTAGAGCTTCTACAAGAAACATAGGCTTTGCCAACAGCTTCATTGAGCCCAGTGAGACACATTTCAGAATCCTGACCTCCAGAACTGTAAAATGAAGACATTTGTGCTGCTTTGACTACAAAGCTTGTGGCCATCTGGTCCAGGAACAGTAGAATGCTAGCACACTAGCATGGAGGATGACAGGGAACAGGGAAATGTGTCCCTGATGACTTGGGGGAGCCTGGGGGACCTAGCTCCAGACTCCTTTTATGGGAAAGAGCAATGCCTTTGGTGTTTCCCTCTGGTTAATTTGGGGTTTTCTTTTGCACACAGCAAAGCACAATTCATAACTGATACACTACACTTTAGAGAGGGATTTCCAGGTGGCTCAGTGGTAAAAAAAAAATTCACCTGCCAATGCAGAAGATGATGGTTTGATCCCTGGGTAGGGAAGCTCCCCTGAAGGAGGGCTTGGCAACCCACTCCAGTATCCTTGCCTAGAGAATCCCATGGACAGAGGAGCCTGGCCGACTTTGCAGTCTACGGGGTCATAGAGATTCAGACACAACTGAGAAACTGAGCATGTGTGCACAGCATGCTTCTCTCTTCTTAAGAGAGAAGCGATGAAGATTCTTGAAGGTTTAGTGACATATAATTTAATGCCATTCAACTATTTCTTCAGAGTCAGAAGAGAACTGATCGTCTGCCCAGTCCCATGTTTATGACCTGTCTGCCTGGAGGTAATGCACAGTGGTTCTCAAACTTTCGTTTGCATTGGAATCATCTGGAGAGCTTGTTAAAACAGATGGCTGGGCATCAACTAAAGTTTCTGAGTCAGCAGGTCTGGAGTGGGGCCAAAGTACCCCACCTTGAGAGCACCAGTCTATGCTATTGGCTGGACCAGTCTCTGATAACCATTCCCTCTTTTCCATCGCCAGACTTATAACCAAAGTCCAAAGCTCATGACCACATACCTGGCCTTTCTCAGTGCCTTCCTGACTGGCCACCTGTCTCTAATCCTGACTCACTGATCCCCTCTACCCACCTCCAACCTAGTTAACTTTGCTTCCACCATGTTCTATGTCTCTACCTATTGATGTTGATTAGAGTAACCCCAAACCCATTTGTGGGGCTCTCCAGGCTCTCCATATTTGCCTGTCCCGTTTCCTATCCATCTCCAGCTATCACTCACCCAGCCATGCCTAAGAAGAGTGGCTGAGGAACCAACAGTTGTCTTATATTACAGCCAGAAGGACTAAGAGCTTCCAGAGAGATTCGACCAGATCAAAGCCCTTTGCAGGACCCAAACAAAAAACAAAAGGCCATTCCCATCCTCCACCAGCTCTCCAGGACAGCCAAGCACTGCTCTCAGGGAACAAGGAACCACCAGAGCCCTTGCACACAGCCCACAGCAGGTTCTGCTTACGGGAACCAACTGCAGCTCCATGGAAACTCAGAACAAGGTGAGAAAGAACATAATGTGCATTTCAACTAATTACTCCAGAAAGGGAACGCAGCCAGGGGGACCTGAGATTGCCTGTGTGCTGTTATTCTGAATTTGGAAAGGGAGGGTAAACTTAGAGGAAATTGGCAGCCACTTCATCCAGTCCCAGCCAAAATGGCATTGTGTCCCTCCCCAGAGCAGCTGTGCGACTGTATGACTGCAGGCTGAGCCCTTGCCTCCCTTTGTGTGCAGAGAAGGTCTGGCATCTGGAGTCAGAGAGAGACTGCCCCACCCTGGCAAAAAAGACCATTTGTCCTGGTGCAAGAGGACCCCGGAGATCCACCAGCTCTCAGCCTGACCTCTCGTAGGGTCTTGCTCAGTTCCTCTCATCAAAATCAGTCTTCTAATGTATCAGTGTTGTACTCTTGCCAGGAAGCCTGGTACCCATATCACAGAGGGCTTTTCTTTAAGAAAGAAAGCTTTTCATCTGCTTATGGTACAGTTTTCTCCTGCTCCATTAGAAAAGAATTAATTCTTTTGTGTCTTTGTTCTCAGTCTAGTCTGCTTTCTTACATTTTTCTTGCTTGTTATGGATTCATATAAACCTTTCCTCACTCTCAAAATGATTTGTTACTGCCTGATTTTAACTGTCCACCCTCCCTCTCCTGCCAGGCTCCAAACTTGATCTCCATTAGAATCCCAGTGCTACATATCTGAGCCTATCTGAGCTCCCATATGTACCAAGCCAGATTGCTTCCTTTTCAGTATTCATAAACCCATAACTTTGAATAGTGACTATTCCAACAAGCACTTATTTGAGTTTCTTATCTTTTTCAGGTGTTCCTGTTCTCCACTCTTAGAGATCAGGGTTCAGGTTTTGAAACAAGCAGCCATCAATACCTTCGCTTGCAAAGCTTCTGGTTAAGAGTCCAAAAAACACTCCCTTCCAGAGGGAGCCCATATACGGTTCCCATGCTGATGCAAGAAGATTTTCTTCCCAAATTCCTCCTTCAATGACCCTATCAGAGCATTTTGGAGAAAAGAGACACTACTCAAAAGTCAAATAGAAATTCAAAAATATAAAAGATATTGTTTTTATTGAGTTTCTGTCCTTGTGTTCATTGAAGTTTCTTACTTTTAAACCCTCCATTTCTTGTTCTCTTCGCCTACTATTTTCAGCCTCTCAGAGTGACTAATCTCTATGCAATTTAAGTGGGAGGAAGGTGAAACCCTTACCCTGAGTAATTTTAGTGAACTTTCTACTTTCCTACCTGGATTTAATCGTGGGAAGATGACTGGAAAAGAGCAGGAAATGGCAGTTCTACACAGACTTGGGCTGAGAACTAGACGTCAGGCATCCCCATTACAGTCATTCCGAGGGAACATCTCAGCTCTATAGACTAGGGGTTAACACATCCTGAAGGTGAAGCTAATGAGTCTATAGTTCTCTAGGTTTCCTTTATGATGGGTGCTGAAGGAAAGGAGGAAAAAGGGAGATGACTTTTAAATGAATGGGGATGAAAATTCCAGGTGAAATTAAAGCATTCAGCAAGCAGGCATATCCTCTCCCTGTTTCCTTGGTTTTGCCCCAGACTGGAAAGTCATCCCCTTCCGAGCTCTTTCATGGAATTTCTGTGTGGTCTTGGTCTTACTCAATTAACCTCTCCCCTTCTGCATTTCATCATGTGTATATGAGGAGAGGATCAACTTCAAAGAGGTCCAGAGCTTAATTAATGTCTCTAGAATGCCTGAAGATCCTCAGATGGAAAAAATAAAACTACCACCTGTATGCAGATTCGGAGATGACAGGACAGCATGTGGAAATTATTGCTATTAAATGTGACTCCATCTCAGAATATTTGGCAAACGCCTCCTCCCAGGCATTAGAAATGTCAAATTGTTGAGAGTCAACTTCCTCTATGACCAAAATTTCCTCTACTTCTGTCTCCCTGTGTTTCTGTCTCTCTTTCTCTGCCTCTCTCTGCCTCTCTATGTCTCTCCTATCTCTAAATATAAAGGAATATATATGTATATGGGTTTCCCAGATGGAGCTAGTAGTAAAGAATATGCCAGCCAATGCAGAAGACATAATAGATGAGGGTTGTATCCCTGGGTCAGAAAAATCCCCTGGAGAAGGAAATAGTAACCCACTTCACTGTTCTTGCCTGGAGAATCCCATGAACAGAAGAGCTTGACAGGCTATAGTACATGGCATCTCAGAGTCAGACATGACTGAACAACTGAGCACACACACCATGTATGTATATATACAAATATTCTTGGCACTACATTAAGAAGGCAACACAACCAAAAAGAAATGAAAACATAATAAAATAATGAAAAGCATAATGTGATGACAAAGCAGACAGGTCATTTCTGTATTATTGGAAGTGCTGAATATGAACACCTAAATGACTTGCAAAGTAGGAGAAATAGAAATGTCTGTACTTCTCATAGGAGAAGACAAACCAGCTCTGCAACCATCTGGCTATTCTTCCCAGTCAACTTCTTCCTTCATTTCTCTCTTCTATCTGCTCTTTGTGGGTTTACCCAAGACCAAAATGATCCTGAAACTCAACAGGAACATTGATGTAATGATGCTGCTGAGGTCAGGAAAATAGTCCTTTATCATAAGTTCCTAAACACAATCATCTAAAACCTTTACTGACCCCATCAATCACCCCTCGTTTAATTCATACAGAGTCAACTAACATAATTTAATTTAAGCTCTCCATTTTTCATTTGTCTTGGGTGAATAGACAACACTACCATATCTACAATGGGGCTTCCTCAGTGGTGCTAGTGGTCCAGAGCTTAATTAATGTCTCTAGAATGCCTGAAGATCCTCAGATGGAAAAAATAAAACTACCACCTGTATGCAGATTCGGAGATGACAGGACAGCATGTGGAAATTATTGCTATTAAATGTGACTCCATCTCAGAATATTTGGCAAACGCCTCCTCCCAGGCATTAGAAATGTCAAATTGTTGAGAGTCAACTTCCTCTATGACCAAAATTTCCTCTACTTCTGTCTCCCTGTGTTTCTGTCTCTCTTTCTCTGCCTCTCTCTGCCTCTCTATGTCTCTCCTATCTCTAAATATAAAGGAATATATATGTATATGGGTTTCCCAGATGGAGCTAGTAGTAAAGAATATGCCAGCCAATGCAGAAGACATAATAGATGAGGGTTGTATCCCTGGGTCAGAAAAATCCCCTGGAGAAGGAAATAGTAACCCACTTCACTGTTCTTGCCTGGAGAATCCCATGAACAGAAGAGCTTGACAGGCTATAGTACATGGCATCTCAGAGTCAGACATGACTGAACAACTGAGCACACACACCATGTATGTATATATACAAATATTCTTGGCACTACATTAAGAAGGCAACACAACCAAAAAGAAATGAAAACATAATAAAATAATGAAAAGCATAATGTGATGACAAAGCAGACAGGTCATTTCTGTATTATTGGAAGTGCTGAATATGAACACCTAAATGACTTGCAAAGTAGGAGAAATAGAAATGTCTGTACTTCTCATAGGAGAAGACAAACCAGCTCTGCAACCATCTGGCTATTCTTCCCAGTCAACTTCTTCCTTCATTTCTCTCTTCTATCTGCTCTTTGTGGGTTTACCCAAGACCAAAATGATCCTGAAACTCAACAGGAACATTGATGTAATGATGCTGCTGAGGTCAGGAAAATAGTCCTTTATCATAAGTTCCTAAACACAATCATCTAAAACCTTTACTGACCCCATCAATCACCCCTCGTTTAATTCATACAGAGTCAACTAACATAATTTAATTTAAGCTCTCCATTTTTCATTTGTCTTGGGTGAATAGACAACACTACCATATCTACAATGGGGCTTCCTCAGTGGTGCTAGTGGTCACCCTACTTATTTAACTTATATCCAGAGTGCATCATGTGAAATACCTCTTTGAATGAATCACAAGTTGGAATCAATGTTGCAAGGAGAAACACTAACAACCTCAGATATGCAGATGATAACACTCTAGTGCCAGAAAGTGAAGGGAAACTTAAGAGCCTCTTGATGAAGGTGAAAGAGGAGAGTGAAAAAGCTGGCTTAAAATTCAACATGTAAAAAGCTAAGATTATGCCATTTGGTCCCATCACTTCATGGCAAATAGATTGGGGGGAAGTGGAAACAGGGGCAGATTTTATTTTCTCGGGCTCCAAAATCACTGCAGACAGTGACTGTAGCCTCAAAATTAAAAGACCTTTGCTCCTCGGAAGAAAAGCTTTCACAAAACTAGACCACTATTAAAAAGAAGAACCATCACTTTGTCAACAAAGGTCTGTATAGTCAAAGCTATTGATTTTCATGTATGGATATGAGAGCTGGACCATAAAGAAGGCTGAGCACTGAAGATTTGATGCTTTCGAACTGTAGTGCTGGAGAGAAGACTCTTGAGAGTCCCTTGGACTGCAAGGAGATGAACCAGTCATTCCTAGAGGAAATCAACCCTGAACATTCATTGGAAGGACTAATGCTAAAGCTGAAGCTCTTGTACTCTGGCTACCTGATGTGAAGAGTTGACTCATTGGAAAAGATCCTGATGGTGGGAAACGCTGAGGGCAAGCACCTAAATGACTTGCAAAGTAGGAGAAATAGAAATGTCTGTACTTCTCATAGGAGAAGACAAACCAGCTCTGCAACCATCTGGCTATTCTTCCCAGTCAACTTCTTCCTTCATTTCTCTCTTCTATCTGCTCTTTGTGGGTTTACCCAAGACCAAAATGATCCTGAAACTCAACAGGAACATTGATGTAATGATGCTGCTGAGGTCAGGAAAATAGTCCTTTATCATAAGTTCCTAAACACAATCATCTAAAACCTTTACTGACCCCATCAATCACCCCTCGTTTAATTCATACAGAGTCAACTAACATAATTTAATTTAAGCTCTCCATTTTTCATTTGTCTTGGGTGAATAGACAACACTACCATATCTACAATGGGGCTTCCTCAGTGGTGCTAGTGGTCACCCTACTTATTTAACTTATATCCAGAGTGCATCATGTGAAATACCTCTTTGAATGAATCACAAGTTGGAATCAATGTTGCAAGGAGAAACACTAACAACCTCAGATATGCAGATGATAACACTCTAGTGCCAGAAAGTGAAGGGAAACTTAAGAGCCTCTTGATGAAGGTGAAAGAGGAGAGTGAAAAAGCTGGCTTAAAATTCAACATGTAAAAAGCTAAGATTATGCCATTTGGTCCCATCACTTCATGGCAAATAGATTGGGGGGAAGTGGAAACAGGGGCAGATTTTATTTTCTCGGGCTCCAAAATCACTGCAGACAGTGACTGTAGCCTCAAAATTAAAAGACCTTTGCTCCTCGGAAGAAAAGCTTTCACAAAACTAGACCACTATTAAAAAGAAGAACCATCACTTTGTCAACAAAGGTCTGTATAGTCAAAGCTATTGATTTTCATGTATGGATATGAGAGCTGGACCATAAAGAAGGCTGAGCACTGAAGATTTGATGCTTTCGAACTGTAGTGCTGGAGAGAAGACTCTTGAGAGTCCCTTGGACTGCAAGGAGATGAACCAGTCATTCCTAGAGGAAATCAACCCTGAACATTCATTGGAAGGACTAATGCTAAAGCTGAAGCTCTTGTACTCTGGCTACCTGATGTGAAGAGTTGACTCATTGGAAAAGATCCTGATGGTGGGAAAGGCTGAGGGCAAGAGGAGAAAGGGGAGACAGAGGATGAGATGGTATCACTGACTCAATGGCCATGAGTTTGAGCAAACTCAAAGAGATAGTGAAGGGCAGGGAAGCCTGGCAGCATAGTCCACAGTGTCACAAAGAATTGGACATGACTTAGCAACTGAATAACAATAACCAGACAGAGCAGAGAAGGGAGCAGAATATAAATAATAGACAGTCCTTGCTTTCAAAAAAGTGAGATGGCTCTGGGGAAAGCAGCACTCCACTCCAAGAAAGTTGCGTCACATGCATTAAACCTGCAACTGCATTTGACCTTGTCTTAAATGAGGGAGCGAATGATCATGATTTTTATTTACTTTAGAGCTACTAGTGATACTGTTGCACTAACTTCTTATGAAATGGCATAACCATGATTGTTAACTGCAGCTTACATAGATTCTTTGCAATGTCCTAAATATAGTTGATATTCAATATTTGCTCAAGTTACACTTTGTTTTTTAACAGATAGTCAAAAGTGAATAATTATAATAAAGATGTTTGTTCATTCTTTCAACCAATGTATATGGCTGAGTACTTATTATGTACCAGGAGTCACTGAGAAAACAAAAATGAGGAAGTAATCATTTCTAGCCAAAGAAGTCTAGAGCTCAGTACACAAGAGACGCAAGCCACCAGTGAATTAAAATAATAATGTGCACAATGCCTTCTTACCTACTAAGCGCTATCAAAACAAAGAGAAATCACTTTGTCTAAACGGCCTTATTTGAACCATCATCATGCAGATCATACCTAAAATATTTCCACAAAGGATTTTGAGTGGTTGTGTTCCAAAGTCAACCATGATAGACAAGAAATATGAGAGAGTTGGAAAAAATACCGAGTTCTGACACTGAAGCCATCACTGATGACTCCTATGGGTGGCATTTGAAGCTGAACACCAATAAGTTAATTTTTTATCTCCATCACTTTGAACTAAGAATAATTTAATATCAGAGTTGGCAATCACACAAGTCTTCACTAGTACACTGCAACCTACTTAAATGCTACATTATATCTCTCCCTTATGAATAACTTTATATTCTTTGGTCAACAATGAATCCCCTCCTTGCCAAGCATGTGTCAACTTTCACACAATTCAGATTTCCAATGGTGACTGTGTAAACCCAGCAGAAAGCTATTGTCATGTGGAAT
Source organism: Tragulus kanchil (assembly GCA_022376925.1). Lineage (NCBI taxonomy): Eukaryota > Metazoa > Chordata > Mammalia > Artiodactyla > Tragulidae > Tragulus > Tragulus kanchil. The sequence continues at coordinate 72,352,263 of JAIOJX010000031.1, forward strand.
AAAAAGATGACATACCAAATAACTGGAGACCATTCTCCATAGCAGGCTAATGTTTGTCAGAGGAAGTATTACATTGACTCAATTCATATAATATTCATATAAAATTCTAATATCATTTTATTCCCAGAACCATGGATTTTTTTTTAGATAGCAGACCTAGAAATATGAAATCTCCAGCTAGAAATGCGTCTTTAAACAGCCTCATTTTACAGATGAGGAGAGCCAAAGGAACTTGCCCAAGATGACACAGTTAAGAAATAATGAAGTCAGAACCATATTCTACATTTCCTTTATTTTTCAACTCCATCATCCTCTTAAGTGGGCCATTAGAAAGGAATACCACCATCCTGAAGGCAAGCATTAATAACTACACTTGAATTGTCTAAAATTCTAAATCAATTTATCACTAGATTGCTTTTCTATCAACAGAGGCAGGACACAAGAAAAACCATAGTCTCCTGAAAGAAATCAGATATACTGGAATTGACCTGTGGAATCAGGTAATAGACAGATTGTGGGAAATATGCAAAAACTCTGAGAGAAATGTGATCCCCTGAAAAGATTGAACTCCCTAAGGACAGTAAATATATGACTCATTTTCATCCACAGTGTGTAGCAATGCTTGGGAATACATTTTTGATTAAACCATGTGTGCCTCTTGAGTGGCTCTGTGTAGATTTTCAAAGCGACCTTGAATAAGAGTAATAATCATTTGAGAGAGTCATAGACACAGAACACAGCACCACCCTGAAGGCTGCAGTATTTACAAAAACAAGGGAGTTTCTGGCATTGCCTCTGTGAAGTGATAACAGCAGACCACACCTCATTGATTTGAAAGTCAATGGCCTTATTAAGAAAGAAATAGAAGTTCTCCAAGCAGGTGAAGTAATTTCTCTCTTTCAGATCTGCTTTAAAATTCACTTTGCCTACTACTGACAGCCACTATCTCTTGTCATGAGTTTCATGAATCCATGGGACTTTTCGCCTTCTAGCTTAATATGCATTTTGCCTTAAATGACCATGATGGGAATAGGGAGAGAGAAGGAGAGAGACAGGGGAATCAAATTAACCCACTTCAAATGAAATATTGGGACTGATTGGCACTTCCAGGAATAAAGTATTACTGCTCAAAAAACCATGCAAGTTTCCCAGATTTAAAATGAAACAAGTAGAAGCCAACCAGGTACTGGAGTAGGACTGCTGGTCCTACAGTGCACACAACTGTCCAATTTTCAGAGAAAAAGGTTTATTAAAAAATTTTGACTCAATTCATATAATATTCATATAAAATTCTAATATCATTTTATTCCCAGAACCATGGATTTTTTGGATAGCAGACCTAGAAATATGAAATCTCCAGCTAGAAATGCGTCTTTAAACAGCCTCATTTTACAGATGAGGAGAGCCAAAGGAACTTGCCCAAGATGACACAGTTAAGAAATAATGAAGTCAGAACCATATTCTACATTTCCTTTATTTTTCAACTCCATCATCCTCTTAAGTGGGCCATTAGAAAGGAATACCACCATCCTGAAGGCAAGCATTAATAACTACACTTGAATTGTCTAAAATTCTAAATCAATTTATCACTAGATTGCTTTTCTATCAACAGAGGCAGGACACAAGAAAAACCATAGTCTCCTGAAAGAAATCAGATATACTGGAATTGACCTGTGGAATCAGGTAATAGACAGATTGTGGGAAATATGCAAAAACTCTGAGAGAAATGTGATCCCCTGAAAAGATTGAACTCCCTAAGGACAGTAAATATATGACTCATTTTCATCCACAGTGTGTAGCAATGCTTGGGAATACATTTTTGATTAAACCATGTGTGCCTCTTGAGTGGCTCTGTGTAGATTTTCAAAGCGACCTTGAATAAGAGTAATAATCATTTGAGAGAGTCATAGACACAGAACACAGCACCACCCTGAAGGCTGCAGTATTTACAAAAACAAGGGAGTTTCTGGCATTGCCTCTGTGAAGTGATAACAGCAGACCACACCTCATTGATTTGAAAGTCAATGGCCTTATTAAGAAAGAAATAGAAGTTCTCCAAGCAGGTGAAGTAATTTCTCTCTTTCAGATCTGCTTTAAAATTCACTTTGCCTACTACTGACAGCCACTATCTCTTGTCATGAGTTTCATGAATCCATGGGACTTTTCGCCTTCTAGCTTAATATGCATTTTGCCTTAAATGACCATGATGGGAATAGGGAGAGAGAAGGAGAGAGACAGGGGAATCAAATTAACCCACTTCAAATGAAATATTGGGACTGATTGGCACTTCCAGGAATAAAGTATTACTGCTCAAAAAACCATGCAAGTTTCCCAGATTTAAAATGAAACAAGTAGAAGCCAACCAGGTACTGGAGTAGGACTGCTGGTCCTACAGTGCACACAACTGTCCAATTTTCAAGGGAGTCCTTGGAGCAAATAAAAAGAAAAATGCTGCCATTATTACCAATTGCACTAAGATTTTGGATTATGCTTAACATAACTTCATACACACTTATAGATGCTTGGCAACATGAGTTGATATAAGTGGGGGGGAATGTGACATTATGATTTTAAAAATTGATTTAGAAGACATTGAACATCATGGGAAAACTTTTACAGGGTATCATAACATGAAGAAAAGCCACGTGATTCCAGTAACTCTCCTAACCTTGAAGATCACACAGCATCACTCCCATCCAGGTCGGCCCAGATTCAGGAGGAAGAAGCAAAGGTTTCTCACTGGAAGAACATCAAGTCAACCTTGCAAAAGGGCCTATAGGATGAAATAAATATTGATATGGGCCCACAGGAGGAAATAAATATTGATATTTATATGATATGAAATAAATACTGATATTGTATTCATTGGAATACACTCTGCCACACATGGAAGAAATACTGACAGTAAACATGCCACATGTTAAGAGCAACTATCCTTGAGTGATCTGAGAATGATGTACACATTTTTTCCATTAGTTTTCCAAAATTTCAAGAATTAGCATGCTTTACTCTCATAATCACTTCTCTATTATATACTTGGAGGGAGATGGGATGGGAATCCAATGTTTTCCAATAGAACTGGAAATTTTGGGTTACCAGTATCCCCTTCCACAGGAGTAAATTTCATTCATTATATTTGCTCAAAGCTAGCATTCTCAAAGAGTTCTGATTGAGGGAAGACTTGGAATTCAAAAATTCCAGAAAAAAAAGGCTCCATAATCCACATTAAGAAAGTTTTGCCTTAACAGATCTTTTCCCTGAGGGTAACAGTACTCAAGGGAACATTTTTAAGGTTCTGAAGCATTGCCGTAAAGAGATTGTCAGCCAAACCTGTTTACCAGTGGAGACCCATTCTTGTAGCGTCTATCAACTGAAAACACTTTAGAGATACACTTCTGTAACCAGGATTTCTCAACCTCAGCACCACTGACATTTTCAGCTGAATAATCTGTTGTTGTTGAGAACTGTTCTGTGCAACTCCGGCCTCCAGCCACTGGACACCAGCCACAATATCCCTTCCCACCCCAGCTGTGACAATGCCTCCAGATATTGCCAAGTACCCGGTGGAGACACAAAACCACCTCTACTTGAAAACTATTCCTGGCTACCCAGTGGCTCAGCTGGTAAGGCACACACCTGCCAATGCAGGAGATGTAAGAGGTGAGCATTTCATCCCTGGGTCTCAAAGATTCCCTGGAGAAGGAAATGGCAACTCACTCCAGTATTTTTGCTTGGAAAATTCCAAGGACAGAGGAACCTGACAGGCTACAGTCCATGCGGCTGCAAAGAACCAGATTTATCTGAGGGCACGTGAACATATACTTTAAATGAATAAACAGAAATAGCTTCTCAATTAAGTGAAAAAGAATTAAAAAGCCTTTCTCAGATAATTTAAGACATTGATGGTAAATTATTGCACATATGGACATAACTGAAGCAACTTAGCACACGTGCACATACAGGATGACTACAAATAGTGCTTCAGGGTTATCACCCAGACCAAGCACATTCATTCACTACAGATCTCTTCTACCAAGGATAAAGCAGAGCAAAGCCAGGAAAATTTGCTCTTTCAGTTCTCTTTGTTTTTTTAATTACAGTCAAATCATGTAAATCTAGCTTGATCAAAAGTTCATTCTAAATTAGCAGAAAGACTGAATGATAGAATTTTTAAAGAAATGAAAATTTTAAGGGTCAATACCAGTATCCCCTTCCACAGGAGTAAATTTCATTCATTATATTTGCTCAAAGCTAGCATTCTCAAAGAGTTCTGATTGAGGGAAGACTTGGAATTCAAAAATTCCAGAAAAAAAAGGCTCCATAATCCACATTAAGAAAGTTTTGCCTTAACAGATCTTTTCCCTGAGGGTAACAGTACTCAAGGGAACATTTTTAAGGTTCTGAAGCATTGCCGTAAAGAGATTGTCAGCCAAACCTGTTTACCAGTGGAGACCCATTCTTGTAGCGTCTATCAACTGAAAACACTTTAGAGATACACTTCTGTAACCAGGATTTCTCAACCTCAGCACCACTGACATTTTCAGCTGAATAATCTGTTGTTGTTGAGAACTGTTCTGTGCAACTCCGGCCTCCAGCCACTGGACACCAGCCACAATATCCCTTCCCACCCCAGCTGTGACAATGCCTCCAGATATTGCCAAGTACCCGGTGGAGACACAAAACCACCTCTACTTGAAAACTATTCCTGGCTACCCAGTGGCTCAGCTGGTAAGGCACACCTGCCAATGCAGGAGATGTAAGAGGTGAGCATTTCATCCCTGGGTCTCAAAGATTCCCTGGAGAAGGAAATGGCAACTCACTCCAGTATTTTGCTTGGAAAATTCCAAGGACAGAGGAACCTGACAGGCTACAGTCCATGCGGCTGCAAAGAACCAGATTTATCTGAGGGCACGTGAACATATACTTTAAATGAATAAACAGAAATAGCTTCTCAATTAAGTGAAAAAGAATTAAAAAGCCTTTCTCAGATAATTTAAGACATTGATGGTAAATTATTGCACATATGGACATAACTGAAGCAACTTAGCACACGTGCACATACAGGATGACTACAAATAGTGCTTCAGGGTTATCACCCAGACCAAGCACATTCATTCACTACAGATCTCTTCTACCAAGGATAAAGCAGAGCAAAGCCAGGAAAATTTGCTCTTTCAGTTCTCTTTGTTTTTTTAATTACAGTCAAATCATGTAAATCTAGCTTGATCAAAAGTTCATTCTAAATTAGCAGAAAGACTGAATGATAGAATTTTTAAAGAAATGAAAATTTTTAACTTTAAAAACCATACTGGGGTCATTGCAAGATAAGTAGCTGTGACCGACTAGAGTTAAAAGAGATTTGCTTTCAGAAGTACCTCTGTCGTTAACAAATACATCCCTGTACATGTCAGTAAGACCTTCTGTTTAAAAAGTTGATCCAGCTATTAATCCTACTTACAGAGAGATTTCAATGTTAAAGTGCACTCAAATTTATAGCCAAAAATCCATAATTACTAAATTTTCAGAACTACCCCAAATATTCTCTGTTTTCCTTGGGCTCTTTAGATATTGTAAATAATGGATGTTCACTAAACTTAAGCAAAATGGCCCCCAAAATACCAATAAGTAAACTAAGGGTTGGAAAGAATCTGAAAAAAAAAGAATAACATCTGAGAATTTTAAGACCAGGACAGCATTAGAGATCACATGTCTGGATTTCTCCAGAAGGAGCCAGTAGGTTGGCCCCAGTGACCCCAATGGTTATCATATCCTTGTGCAATTCCAGACCCTGTTTGATCAAAGGCTGGGCTTGTATTGCCTTCCAACAAATAGAAAATGGCAAAAATAATGAAATGTCACTCCTTGGACTTGCAAACTAATGTAAATAATTAACACACCTTCCTTTTCTATAGGTGGTATGGTAAAGCATCTTATCTCAAGTCAACTAGTTGAGCATTGGACCGCATGTGTGGTTGTCATTGTCAGCCAGCCTCTCTGGTCTTCAGACTCCTCATAGGAAAAGTGAAAACTCATACCAGACCGGGAAGAGCCAAATCTGGTTCACCACTTTTCTGTATAAAGTTTTATTGAAACACCACCATGCTTATCTGTTCATAGCAGCACTATTGATAATAAGCAAGTCATGGGAGCAACCGAAGTGTCCATCAAAGATAAATGGACTCACAGACATAGAAAACAAACTCATGGTTATCAAAAAGGAAAGAGGAGAAGGGTTAAATTATAATTGGGAGATTTAATATGTCCCCACTATTATATATAAAATACATAAAAATGACAAGGTCCTACTGTATAGCACAAGAAACTGTATTTAATATTTTGTATTAACCTATAATGAAAAAAAATACAAAAAAATAATGTATAGTTGATTGACTTTACTATAAATCAGAAACTAACACAGCATTATAAATCAACCACACATCAATAAAAAAGCGGGGATTTTTAAAGGACATGACTCAGTGTCCCTTGTTTCCAATGAAAATGGAGGTGATTAATAATAATAATAATAATAATATAATAATAGTATGGTTTGATCTCTATCATTTATATCTTTGTGGAATTAGTAGAAGATGACAGCTGTCAACACATATTTATTTAATTTAGCAGCCAGTTAAAACTGCTGGGGGCTTCCCTGGTGGTCCAGTGGGTAAAGACACACCCTTGCAGTGCAAGGGCTGCCAGTTTGATCCCTGGCCTGGGAGGATCCCACATGCTGTGGAGCAGCCGGGTCAATGTGTCCAACTACAGAGCTGGAGCTCTGGAGCACATGTGCCCAGAGCTGGTGCTCTGCAGCGACAGAGGCCACTGCGATGGGAGGCCCATACAGGCCAAAGAACAAAGATGGATAAAAATAGATAAATGAAACACCAATAGAAGCGGCCCGCCTGCCCCCTCCCTCCCCAACCCGCCCCACCCCACCAAAAAGAAAACCGCCCTCTCAGCTGGACAGCCTGACAGTTTAATCTCTTTCAAGGAAAAAACCTTTCTCATTATATACTCTGGAGGCTAAACAAAGAGCAGATTCAAAATGATCTTTCCAAGATCCAATAAAAAAATCTAATTTCGATTTATCTTCAGAATTTACCAAAACAAACAAACAAAAATTTCAGGGTGTTAAACATATTTTCTAAATGCAAAAGCTTAAAGAAAAAAAAAGAAAGAAAAAGAAACAGGAAATGGTGACGCCACACACTCAGAAAAGGAATCCCAGGACTAAAACCCCATTTCCTGCCCAGCAAGGTAACAGAAACGTCTCTTCTTTAAAAAGGGAAAGAGGAGAAGGGTTAAATTATAATTGGGAGATTTAATATGTCCCCACTATTATATATAAAATACATAAAAATGACAAGGTCCTACTGTATAGCACAAGAAACTGTATTTAATATTTTGTATTAACCTATAATGAAAAAAAATACAAAAAAATAATGTATAGTTGATTGACTTTACTATAAATCAGAAACTAACACAGCATTATAAATCAACCACACATCAATAAAAAAGCGGGGATTTTTAAAGGACATGACTCAGTGTCCCTTGTTTCCAATGAAAATGGAGGTGATTAATAATAATAATAATAATAATATAATAATAGTATGGTTTGATCTCTATCATTTATATCTTTGTGGAATTAGTAGAAGATGACAGCTGTCAACACATATTTATTTAATTTAGCAGCCAGTTAAAACTGCTGGGGGCTTCCCTGGTGGTCCAGTGGGTAAGGACACCACCTTGCAGTGCAAGGGGCACCAGTTTGATCCCTGGCCTGGGAAGATCCCACATGCGGCGGAGCAGCTGGACCGATGTGTCCAATTACCAAGCCAGAGCTCTGGAGCGCATGCGCCCAGAGCCAGTGCTCTGCGATGACAGAGGCCACTGTGATGGGAGGCCCACATGGGCCAAAGAACAAAGATGGATGAAAATAGATAAATGAAAGACCAATAGAAGCGGCCCGCCTGCCCCCCTCCCTCCCCAACCCGCCCCCACCCCCCACCAAAAAGAAAACCGCCCTCTCAGCTGGACAGCCTGACAGTTTAATCTCTTTCAAGGAAAAAACCTTTCTCATTATATACTCTGGAGGCTAAACAAAGAGCAGATTCAAAATGATCTTTCCAAGATCCAATAAAAAAATCTAATTTCGATTTATCTTCAGAATTTACCAAAACAAACAAACAAAAATTTCAGGGTGTTAAACATATTTTCTAAATGCAAAAGCTTAAAGAAAAAAAAAGAGAGAAAGAAAAAAGAAACAGGAAATGGTGACGCCCACACACTCAGAAAAGGAATCCCAGGACTAAAACCCCATTTCCTGCCCAGCAAGGTAACAGAAACGTCTCTTCTTTATCTAAAATCTGGTTCCTGTGCCACTCAGGACCAAGAGTTAAGCCAAAGTGTTGGTTCGGGTTTGGCAGAAGAATTCTGTTTCTTCTTTCCCTGAAAAACACAAACAGATCTGAACCCCCCACCTTCTCTTTGTTCATAAAAAAGAAAGAGGAAGACCCATCATCCATTACCGCCTGTGGAGCCCTGGGTCCACTCCAGCCTCGCCCACCCATCTAAGCTGACCTTGCTTGGTCCATGTGTCTCCAGGAATCTCTCCTACAGATGCTGACTAGACAGCAGTGAGTCTGTGTTTTGAGTCCAGACCCAATCCTGGTGCCTTTTCTGCACCTTCTAAGACACAGTGTATTAGAGCCATACACAACTAGAAACCAAGTAGAGACCCAGCATCACATCATTTTACATTTAAACCTGAGGTACCCCAAACAAAGACAAATCAAGATTTTGCAATTTTCTGCTCACTTGGTAACGTAAAAAAAACCATACTTGCGACATTTGAGAAATTTCACTGCTATTTTTGTTACAACTTGGCTATTTTCTTTCCCCTAGAGTTCTAATATTCTACATGAAGTCAGGGGATTTAAACACTGTAGGAACCAGGGCCTGAATAATCCAGTTAAATCACCTTCCAAGTCTAAATGAGGAAACGATCGTTAAAGCAGGGATGTTTCATTCTAAAGTTTTGGAGGTATTTGCAAGTTATCATGACCATTTCTTCTGGCAGAAATAAGTAACAAGAAATTCATTCCCTTCTACAAGAGAGAGCTTCCCAGATGGCACAGTGGTAAAGAACACACTTGCCAATGTGAGAGACGCAGTTTTAATCCCTGGGTTAGGAAGATCCCCTGAAAAGGAAATGGCAGCCCACTCCAGTATTCTTGCCTGGAGAATCCCATGGACAGAGGGCCCTAGAAGGCTATAGTCCATGGGATTGCAAAGAGGCAGACACAAAAGATCAATTTAGCATGAATGCCCACACACATACACATACATACGTATGCCAAAGAAGATTAAGATGCAGTCTCTGAAAGTAAAATGGTGCAGTCATTATGGAAAACGGTTTGACAGTGTCTTAGTAAGTTAAACCTACACCTATATTTTGCTGTATCTATTCCACTTCTATCCCTTTAAGTGGTAGTTCAGTTCAGTCATTCAGTTGTGTCCGACTCTTTGCGATCTCATGGCTGGGGCCACACCAGATTACCCCAATAAAAAATATTGGCCCAGATGAAAGCATATAGATCCACACAAAGACCTGTACATTCCTAGCAACTTTATTTATAATAGCCAAAAGCTATAAACAACTCAAGTAGCCATCAACAGTGAAAGGTTAAACATATCCTGGTATATCCATACAATGAAACACCATTTAGCCATAAAAAGTGGATGGTTGATATGCGCACACAGAGCAAATCTGAAAATCATTATGCTGTGAAAAGAGCCAGACAAAAGCATACAATACTGCATGATCCCATTTACATTAATCTCTGAAAATTGCGAACTAGTTTATGATGACAGAAAGCAGACCATTGGTTGCCTAGGGAGGCAGTGGCCAGAAGGAAGGAGAATTACAAAGGGACATGAGAAAATTTGGGAAAGGCAAAAGGTTCACTGTATTTATTGACAGTTTCATGGTATACACATGTGGCAAAGCATATCAAGCTGTATACTTTAAAGATAAACTGTTTATTGCATGTCACCTACATCTTCATGATGCTGTTTATTCCACTGTGTGATAACCAAACATTTTCACTGGCAAAATTAAATAGGCCGTAGATTACAAACCTGTTCACTCGGCATTTCAGAAGTCCGTACTCGTAGGAATCCTTTTATGGTGAGAAATCTGGTCCCTCTCAGTCCACACCCCATCTCCACTCTAAGCCCAGCTATCCACCAGGACAACAGAGCATTTGCATTTCTGGTTTCTCAGAGTCCTCTGACATTTTCTCTCCAACAGAGGACAAGAGATGACAAGGGCAAACTGCCTTTCCTTTCTGTGAGGAATACAACCCCAAGGTTAAGATACAGAAACACCTAACCCCGGAGCACACCACGCAAACCAGTTCTTCACAGGAATTCACCTTGGACTGGGTAATGGGGCCTTCTGAGCAGGTTTAGTCTAGACCTGACAGTAAAGGAAGAGGAGGGAAAAACACCTGGGTAGAAACAGTTCCCCGCCATTCCCCTCCTCCCCTCCTGCCTTCTGGGGAAGGCTCTCATCCTTCTTGACCTCACGGGAAAGCCCCCTTGCTTCTCAAAGCTGCCCTGAGCCCGTAAACAGATGTTCATCGTGAAAATGTCTCTTTATTCTAAGTACACAATTGCTCAGTTGATCTATCCAGCTATGGGGCTCACCAGCAACAACAAGCACTGTGTGTTCTAACAGCCTCTCTGTTAACGCTCCCATCTGAAAGCTAAATAGTTCTCCCCACCCAGGTATGATTACAACCATACGCTCCTGTCTTTCACCTGTGCTGTTCCTGGGCCTCCTGTCCCTGATGAGCCTCAGACACACCCAGGTAGCTTATTTCTGGACCAGGATATCAGAAGATGGGGTTTTGATACAGGTCTTATCCAAGATGATAGGAGTAAAGATGCTCCTGGCCCTTCAGAAGGCTCAGCCTTCTTGGAATACCATGGTGCCAAACCAGCACCTGTATTGCTGGACTAGAGAGATGCCCAAGGTCTCTCATCTCTGTACAGGGGTTTTCAGCCTCACGGCACTGCTTTCCAACAGGGAATAGAAGGGTGTGTGACGCTGATCTAGAGATTATTGTACTAAGGAAAGTAAGCATGACAGTCCAAAATCTAAGCACAACATTGGAGACTCTGGAGACTGTTTAGTTTAAAAAGCACTCCCATCCATCTCATGTGTGATGGAACATCACTGAGGAAGTAAACTCCCCAGAAAAGTGATAAAGTTATATGTATAGCATGAACCTATGCTCAGAATATCATAATAACCATAAGCAGTCTTGTCACACAGAATACTAATTTCACATATTTGGTATAAAGATATAATTCACAACTAGAGCGATTTTGCCCCACCTCTCCCAGGGGGATATTTGCCCAGGTCTGGGAGTGGGAGATGCTGCTGGCCTCCAGTGGGTAGAGATCAAGTTGCTGCTCATGTGTGCATGTGTGTGCTCAGTCGGGTCTGACTCCTTGTGACCCCATGGACTGTAGCCCACCAGGTTCCTGTGTCCATGGGATTTCCCAGGCAAGAATCCTGGAGTGGGTTGCCATTTCCTCCTCCAGGGGATCTTCCTGACCCAGGTATAGAATCTGAGTCTCTTGCACCTCCTGCGCTGGCAGGCAGATTCTTTACCGCTGTTAAGAAGGCCCAGGTGGCTGCTAAACATCCTATAACTAACTATAGGATATCCCCACCAACTCCACCACAAACACACTAAAAACTGTCTGGCCCTAAATGTTAGGCGTACAGGGGTTGAGAAACCCTGATAGACAATGAAAACTTGTATCTTTCTGGGGACTTGTCAAATGTATGAGAAAGTAGCCACCTCTATTTTATTTTTTTTCTTTTTGACTATTTAAATTGATTATTTTCTCCTCTTCAAATATTAGTTAGCTAAAACAAAGATAACAAATAATGCTGATTGCAGGTATTCCTATTTCAGTCACGTTGTTTTTAAAAAATAACATTAGCATTTAAATATTAGGCATGCTGAAAATGTTGCTTATAAAATTGATTCAGTTTAAACTGGTAACCTCTGTGATAGCTGGAATTATTTTTTTTAAATTTTAAATTTTTGTTTTATATTGAAGTATAGTTGATTTATAATGTGTTAGTCTCAGGTATACAGCAAAATGATTCAGATATAAATATATCCACTCTTTTTCAAATTCTTTTCCCATTTAGGTTATTACAGAATATTGAGTAGAGTTCTCTGTGCTGTACAGTAGGACCTAGTTAATTATTTATTTTATATATATGTAGTAGTATATATATATATACATTAATCCCAAACTCCTAATTTATCCCTCCCCCAACCACATTTCCCCTTTGGCAAGCATAAATTTGTTTTCTATGTCTATGCAACTGTTTCTGTTTTGTAAATAAGTTCATTTGTGTCAAATTTAGGTCCCACATATAAGTGATATTATATGACCCCGTGTTCATGATTTTGTAGCCAATTTAAGTTCATTTGTGCTTTTGCCCCACCTCCCCTTTGCCCAGGTCTGGGAGTGGGAGATGCTGCTGGCCTCCAGTGGGTAGAGATCAAGTTGCTGCTCATGTGTGCATGTGTGTGCTCAGTCGGGTCTGACTCCTTGTGACCCCATGGACTGTAGCCCACCAGGTTCCTGTGTCCATGGGATTTCCCAGGCAAGAATCCTGGAGTGGGTTGCCATTTCCTCCTCCAGGGGATCTTCCTGACCCAGGTATAGAATCTGAGTCTCTTGCACCTCCTGCGCTGGCAGGCAGATTCTTTACCGCTGTTAAGAAGGCCCAGGTGGCTGCTAAACATCCTATAACTAACTATAGGATATCCCCACCAACTCCACCACAAACACACTAAAAACTGTCTGGCCCTAAATGTTAGGCGTACAGGGGTTGAGAAACCCTGATAGACAATGAAAACTTGTATCTTTCTGGGGACTTGTCAAATGTATGAGAAAGTAGCCACCTCTATTTTATTTTTTTTCTTTTTGACTATTTAAATTGATTATTTTCTCCTCTTCAAATATTAGTTAGCTAAAACAAAGATAACAAATAATGCTGATTGCAGGTATTCCTATTTCAGTCACGTTGTTTTTAAAAAATAACATTAGCATTTAAATATTAGGCATGCTGAAAATGTTGCTTATAAAATTGATTCAGTTTAAACTGGTAACCTCTGTGATAGCTGGAATTATTTTTTTAATTTAATTTTTATTTTATATTGAAGTATAGTTGATTTATAATGTGTTAGTCTCAGGTATACAGCAAAATGATTCAGATATAAATATATCCACTCTTTTTCAAATTCTTTTCCCATTTAGGTTATTACAGAATATTGAGTAGAGTTCTCTGTGCTGTACAGTAGGACCTAGTTAATTATTTATTTTATATATATGTAGTAGTATATATATATATACATTAATCCCAAACTCCTAATTTATCCCTCCCCCAACCACATTTCCCCTTTGGCAAGCATAAATTTGTTTTCTATGTCTATGCAACTGTTTCTGTTTTGTAAATAAGTTCATTTGTGTCAAATTTAGGTCCCACATATAAGTGATATTATATGATGTTTGTCTTTCCCTGCCTGGCTTCACTTAGTATGATCATTTCTAGGTGAAGCCATATTGCTGCAAATGGCATTATTTCATTCTTTTCAATCAGCTACCTCTATTTCAAAGAGTCTTTAGACTATGGCATTAGGCAAAGCATCTTTCTTCCTTGATTTCTCATGTCTGCAAAATGGGATAATCCCGTCACTTATTTCTCTTCTCCCAGCTTTCTCCCTGAGAGCTGCTAATGAATGTTTGCCAAGTACTTTGAAGATTCTAATTACTGTTATCCCCCATCTATCAGCTCAAGATTGCACAGTACCTGGGAGCCCTGCCGATGGGAGATACCGAACAAATGAAGCCAGTCCCGTCACTTTGGTTACTCTCGATCCTTCTCAGAGGGCAGTATCAGGCCCTTAGGCCTGAATTACTCAAATTAACTTTAGAATCTACTGAAGGAAACTGAGGGTTCTCACAATTAAACCACAGTCTTTCCCAAAGTCAAGGATTTGGGGAGAGGGTTTTCCAAGTGCCAGGAACCTGGATTCAGAAGACCTTAGCATGTGGTGAGAATCTGAAAAAATTTTGTTGCCAAACACCACAAGAAAAGATGCTCAAGATCACTAATTATGACAGAAATACAAATCAAGGCTAAAATAAGGTGTCACCTCACACCAATCAGAATAGCTATCATTAAAAAGTCTAGGAATGGGCTTCCCTGGTGGTCCAGTGGGTAAGGACACCGCCTTGCAGTTCAAGGGGCGCTGCTTCGATCCCACGTACCACGGAGCGGCTGGACCCATGTGTCCAATTACCGAGCCGGAGCTCTGGAGCGCATGCGCCCAGAGCCGGTGCTCTGCAACAACAGAGGCCACTGCGATGGGAGGCCCACACAGGCCAAAGAACAAAGATGGATGAAACTAGACAAACGAAAGACCAGTGGAATTGGCCCGCCCACCCCCCTCCTTCCCCACCCCGGCCAAAATAAATATTAAAAAAAAAAGTCTAGGAATAATAAATGCTGGAGAGAATGTTGAGAAAAGGGAACCAACCCATCTACACTGTTGGTGGGATATAAATTGGTGCAGTCACTATGCAAAACAGTAGGGTGGAACCTTATAAAACTAAAAATACAATTACATATAATCCAGCAATCCCACTCCTGGGCATGTACCCCAAAGAGACGAAAACTGTAATTTAAAAAGATACACTCACCCTAACATTTACTACAGCACTATTCACAATTGCCAAGACACGGAAGCAACCTAAGTATGCATCAATATATTAACAGATACAGATATGGTACCTATATACAATGGAATGCTACGCAGTTATAAAAAATAATAATAAGATAATGTCGTTTGCAGCAATATAGATGGATCTAGAGATGATCAACAGGTGAAGTAAGTCAGACGAAGACAAACATATGATATCACGTATATGTAGAATCTTTAAAAAACGTACAAATGAACTTATTTACATAACAGAAACAGATCTACAGAAAACAAACTTATGGTTACCAAAAGGGAAGAGGATGAGGAATGAGTTAGAAGTTGGGATTGGGCTTCCCTGGTGGTCCAGTGGATAAGGACACCGCCTTGCAGCGCAAGGGGCGCCACTTCGATCCCTGGCCTGGGAAGATTCCGCGTGCCGTGGAGTGGCTGGACCGATGTGTCCAATTACCGAGCCAGAGCTCTGGAGCGCATGCGCCCAGAGCCGGTGCTCTGCGACAACAGACGCCACCGCGATGGGAGGCCCACAGGAGCCAGAGAACAAAGATGAATGAAAATGGACAAATGAAAGACCAATAGAAGTGACCCGCCTGCTCCCCTCCCTCCCCATCCCCACCAAAATAAATAGATAAATAAGTTGGGATTGACATCTACACACTACTCTATATAAAATAGATAATCAACAAGGACCTACTGTCTAGCACAGGGAGCTCTACTCAACATCTTGTAATAATAACCTATATTGGAAAAGAATCTCAAAAAGAATACATGTATAACTGATTCACTTTGGTGTGCACCTGAAACTAACACAACATTTTAAATCAACTGTACTTCAATTGAAAAAATCTCTGTTGATTTCTGCTTGAGGCATAATTCAAATAAAATGTGTCACCAAATTAGGAATATTAAGACCTACATTTCACAGTTACCATAAAGATTCTATATATTTTCAAAATCATCTCAGTGCCTCACGTAGATCCAGCACTGACCTTTAAGGAAAAAATGAATTTATACTCCAAAATCTGCCAATGACTATAGCGTTGGGTCCGTTTCTCACAAAGTTCTTGCCAGACAGCTGAAAACTTGATGTTCAATGCCCAAATATATTTGCCTAAAGCGAGGACAATCTTCTCTTCACCTCTCATCACAGTTTCCTGACCCTGAGTGTCTCTCTGTCTAGAAATGACAACAGCCTCAGGTTCATAGATTTGGAGGAAGCCACCGACAAAACCCCAAAGAGCGGAGGCTACATGCATAAGCACTGCAGGACATTGGACATCACAGCCTGTGCTGTTATGACATCATTTTTTCAGATATTCAACATCAGAGTCCCAGAAAGACTCCAAGACCTGGCTTCATGACACAATTTGTTGACCCCCTGTCGTGAACCAAGGGACTTGTGGTGACCTCAACTCCCCGACATCTTCATCTCAATGTGCAAGGTCAGCGTTAAATGGTGGGATTGGGCTTCCCTGGTGGTCCAGTGGATAAGGACACCGCCTTGCAGCGCAAGGGGCGCCACTTCGATCCCTGGCCTGGGAAGATTCCGCGTGCCGTGGAGTGGCTGGACCGATGTGTCCAATTACCGAGCCAGAGCTCTGGAGCGCATGCGCCCAGAGCCGGTGCTCTGCGACAACAGACGCCACCGCGATGGGAGGCCCACAGGAGCCAGAGAACAAAGATGAATGAAAATGGACAAATGAAAGACCAATAGAAGTGACCCGCCTGCTCCCCTCCCTCCCCATCCCCACCAAAATAAATAGATAAATAAGTTGGGATTGACATCTACACACTACTCTATATAAAATAGATAATCAACAAGGACCTACTGTCTAGCACAGGGAGCTCTACTCAACATCTTGTAATAATAACCTATATTGGAAAAGAATCTCAAAAAGAATACATGTATAACTGATTCACTTTGGTGTGCACCTGAAACTAACACAACATTTTAAATCAACTGTACTTCAATTGAAAAAATCTCTGTTGATTTCTGCTTGAGGCATAATTCAAATAAAATGTGTCACCAAATTAGGAATATTAAGACCTACATTTCACAGTTACCATAAAGATTCTATATATTTTCAAAATCATCTCAGTGCCTCACGTAGATCCAGCACTGACCTTTAAGGAAAAAATGAATTTATACTCCAAAATCTGCCAATGACTATAGCGTTGGGTCCGTTTCTCACAAAGTTCTTGCCAGACAGCTGAAAACTTGATGTTCAATGCCCAAATATATTTGCCTAAAGCGAGGACAATCTTCTCTTCACCTCTCATCACAGTTTCCTGACCCTGAGTGTCTCTCTGTCTAGAAATGACAACAGCCTCAGGTTCATAGATTTGGAGGAAGCCACCGACAAAACCCCAAAGAGCGGAGGCTACATGCATAAGCACTGCAGGACATTGGACATCACAGCCTGTGCTGTTATGACATCATTTTTTCAGATATTCAACATCAGAGTCCCAGAAAGACTCCAAGACCTGGCTTCATGACACAATTTGTTGACCCCCTGTCGTGAACCAAGGGACTTGTGGTGACCTCAACTCCCCGACATCTTCATCTCAATGTGCAAGGTCAGCGTTAAATGGTGCAAAATGCTTCTTTCAGTTGATATAAAGGAAAACAGCAGGTAGACAGGGATCAGAAAAAGAAATTTTAAACACACACACACACACCACACACACGCCAACACACCCCTAAGTGACCCAGCACAGGAAGAGGGCGGAGGCCAGAAAAAGGGACCAAAGAGAAAAAACAACCCCAGGCAGATGACAGATCAGCTATTCTGTGGTTAGGTCCAAACTATAGGGATTGAATCGGTTCTGGAAAGTACAGCCCTCCCTGATCTTCCTCTCATCTTGCACTTTTTAAACTAGCATTTTTTTCATTTTTAAAACTACCAAGGACCTATTGCATAGCACAGGGAAAATTGCTCAGTATTCTGTAATGACCTAAACAGGAAAAGAATTTCAAAAAGGAGAGATAAATGTATAGGTATAACGGAATCACTTTGCTGTACATCTGAAACTAATGCAACATTTTTAATCAACCATACTTCAATATAACATGGAAGAGGGGGAGTTGGTGAGAAGGAGGTTCAAGAGGGAGGAAATATGCGTGTACTTAGAGCTGAGTCATGCTGTTGTATAGCAGAACACAAATTCTAAAGAAATTATCCTCCAACTTAAAAAATATATCCAGGACTTTCCTAGTAGCTCAGTGGTGAAGAGCTCACCTGCCAATGCAGGAGACACGGGTTTGGTCCCTGAGCCAGGAGGATCTCACATGCTGCGGAGCAACTAAGCCCATGAGTCACAACCATTGAGCCTGTGCTCTAGAGCCTCAGAGTCCCAATTACTGAGCCCATGTGCTGCAGCTACTGAAGCCTGTGTGCCCTAGAGCCAGAGAAGTCACCGCAACAAGAAGCCTGTTCACCTCAACTAGAGAGTAGCCCCCACTCCCTGCAGCAGCAGTGAAAACTCAGAATAGCCAAAAATAAATAAATAAATAAAATGGAAATATATATATATATATTCAATTATGAACCATAATGGAAAAGAATATTAAAAAAGAATGTATATATATGTATATATATATATATATATATATACATATATATACACACACACACATACATATAATACAGAGTCACTTTGCTGTACAAGACGTATTAGCAACATTGCAAATCAATGGCATTTCAATTTTTAAAAAGATCAATAAATGATAAATTGTTTTCAAAATGATAACCAAGTAAAGAAGTCCAAAAAAATCTAAAAATAAAACTGTCTGGCCATGTAGCCCTTTCCACAACATTATTTGGTGTTTTTTCAAAATCTCTTATTAAATGTTTATGGAAGAGATAGTCTTTCAGCCAAGGCAGGTAAGTGTCCATCTTTTCAGTGAAGACTAGAGCTATTTCTGCCAGCAGCATTGCTTTTGGTTTCCTTCTAATGAGTGAAGCTGAAGAATAAAATCACTAGCTGAAAAACTGCCAGGGAAATTTGAGATGGCAACAGCAATTATGAACTTGGTTGAGATGTATTAATAATCATGTTTAGCTCTGTTGTAGCGTTTGCTGGCTTCAAAGCCTTTTACAAACATCAACTAATGAATCCTTACCTCAGCATGGTGAAGTAATTAAGTATTATTATCCCATTTTAAGGAAGGGGGAAACTGAGGCACCTGGAGGTGAAGCACCTTGCCCGAAGCCACAGAAAGGCCCTCAGATTCATGAGCACTCTCTGACTTCTGCCTATGTGCTGAAAACATCTAGTCCTGCCGAAAATCGAGTTTCTAGAAGGAACCACACCTCAAATTAGAGAACTGATGGAGAAAGCCAGGTGCCTCTGTTCCATAGCACCTTGCTGCTAAGAAGCAGAATTATATTTTTCTTTAGCGTTTCCCTTCCTCATTATTTTTAAAAAGCATGCTGACTTGGGGGAAATACTGAAGCATTTTAATGACGTGCAAAATTTAAAAAGAATCATAAAACCTTCTGCCCACACAGAGAGAATACGTGCCTGGAATGGGACCAGTGCTTTTCTTTTTCCTCTTTTATTTCTACCTACTCCACTTCTGGGCCATGGAGCTCATCTACCGCCAGAAACTTTTGTGTAAAAAGGGAAAAAAATGAACATCCAAGCGCAGCAGGTTCAACCAAGAGAGCAGACCATGGTCTCAATTGCCCTTTGACAAATCTGATTCTCACCTCCATTTCCTGAACTTTTCGCAGAGCTGCCAGCCCCACCACAAAGGCTTCTCTAGTTTTGTTTGTTTTCTTGTATTTTGCCTAATTTTCTTTCAGTCTCCCTTCTGGTTTTAGATCTTTGCATTGACAGGAAAGGTAGCGGGCTGTGTCTGAGGGCTGGCACCTCTAAACCGCCCTCTCCCCTATGGAAGGACCTGCGGTTGTGAGCTAAAGGTCTGAGACAGACCGAAACCGGTACCGTGGGACAGGCATCCACAGGTGCCTTTAGAGCCCAGGGCAAAGGTCCCCAGAGGCAGAAACTTCCACATCTTCCCGTGCCTGCCCTTGCAGTGGTGAGCAGGGAGATTCCCAGGGCCTTTTCTCTTGGTTCTGTGGTTGATGGAAGAGAGGGGATGGTGGTCGGGCAGCAACTCCTGCCTAGGGTTGGGGGAGATATCTGCCCCCACCAAGATCCTCTTTTTTTAATTTTCATTTTTATTCATTTATATGTGTATGTGTAAAATCTCCTGGGGTTTATTTTTTACTTACCTTTTTAATCAGAGTAAAATTGCTTTGGGGACTTCTCAGGTGCCTCCATGGTAAAGATCCACCAGCCAATGGAGGAAACATGGGTCTGATCCCTGGGACAGGAAGATTCCCTCGAGGAGGAAATAGCTGCTCAGTCCAGTATTCTTGCCTGAAGAAACCCATGGACAGAACAGCCGGGCAGATGACAGCCCATGGGGTTGCAAAGAGTTGGACATGACTTGCCAACTAGGCAACAACATAATCACTCTACAATGTTGTGTTAGAAGCAGAATTATATTTTCTTTAGCGTTTCCCTTCCTCATTATTTTTAAAAAGCATGCTGACTTGGGGGAAATACTGAAGCATTTTAATGACGTGCAAAATTTAAAAAGAATCATAAAACCTTCTGCCCACACAGAGAGAATACGTGCCTGGAATGGGACCAGTGCTTTTCTTTTTCCTCTTTTATTTCTACCTACTCCACTTCTGGGCCATGGAGCTCATCTACCGCCAGAAACTTTTGTGTAAAAAGGGAAAAAAATGAACATCCAAGCGCAGCAGGTTCAACCAAGAGAGCAGACCATGGTCTCAATTGCCCTTTGACAAATCTGATTCTCACCTCCATTTCCTGAACTTTTCGCAGAGCTGCCAGCCCCACCACAAAGGCTTCTCTAGTTTTGTTTGTTTTCTTGTATTTTGCCTAATTTTCTTTCAGTCTCCCTTCTGGTTTTAGATCTTTGCATTGACAGGAAAGGTAGCGGGCTGTGTCTGAGGGCTGGCACCTCTAAACCGCCCTCTCCCCTATGGAAGGACCTGCGGTTGTGAGCTAAAGGTCTGAGACAGACCGAAACCGGTACCGTGGGACAGGCATCCACAGGTGCCTTTAGAGCCCAGGGCAAAGGTCCCCAGAGGCAGAAACTTCCACATCTTCCCGTGCCTGCCCTTGCAGTGGTGAGCAGGGAGATTCCCAGGGCCTTTTCTCTTGGTTCTGTGGTTGATGGAAGAGAGGGGATGGTGGTCGGGCAGCAACTCCTGCCTAGGGTTGGGGGAGATATCTGCCCCCACCAAGATCCTCTTTTTTTAATTTTCATTTTTATTCATTTATATGTGTATGTGTAAAATCTCCTGGGGTTTATTTTTTACTTACCTTTTTAATCAGAGTAAAATTGCTTTGGGGACTTCTCAGGTGCCTCCATGGTAAAGATCCACCAGCCAATGGAGGAAACATGGGTCTGATCCCTGGGACAGGAAGATTCCCTCGAGGAGGAAATAGCTGCTCAGTCCAGTATTCTTGCCTGAAGAAACCCATGGACAGAACAGCCGGGCAGATGACAGCCCATGGGGTTGCAAAGAGTTGGACATGACTTGCCAACTAGGCAACAACATAATCACTCTACAATGTTGTGTTAGGGCTCATTGTAATGCATGAACCACTGGAGCACTGCCACTTACTCGTTAGTGTTTACTGTCCTCTGTGGGCTTGAGTGAAATTTGACTCCATGAGCTTTTAACCCCACGTGGCTTAAGACATGTTTTTTTTATTCATTTTATTTATGCATTTATTTATTTATTTATTTATTTATTTATTTATTTATTTTGGGCTATTCTGGGTTTGCACTGCTGCCACAGGCTCTTCCCTAACTGCAGGGAGGCTAGTCTCTAGTTGAGGCAAGCAGGCTTCTTCTCTTGCTGTGGAACTTGGGCTCTAGGGCTCACAGGCTTCAGTAGTTGCAGCACATGGGCTCAATAGTTGCGGCTCCAAGGCTCTAGAGTGCAGGCTCAATAGTTGCAGCTCACGGGCCTAGTTGTTTCGCAGCATGTGGGATCCTCCTGGATCAGGGATAGAGTCTCCCAAGGAGACTTGGGAGTCTCCTGCATTGGCAGGCGAACTTTTCACCACTGAACTACCAGGGAAGCCCCAAGACATATTTTTTAAGATATATTTTTAAATATGTTTTTATTTTCTTTTTATTGAAATGTGGTCGATTTACTATATTGTGTTAGTTTTAGGTGCACAATGAAGTGATTCAATCATACATATGTATGAGCATATTCATATTCTTTCTAAAAATTATTTTCCATTATAATTTATTATAATGTATTGAATATAGCTCCCTGGGCTCTACAGTAGGACCTTGTTATTTATTTGTTTTATATATAACAATGTGCATCTGTTAATCTCAAACTCCTAACTTATCCCCCCTCTTTCCCTCTTTGTAACCGTAAGCTGGTTTTCCATGTTTGTAAGTCTGTTTCTGTTTTGTAAATAAGTGCATTTGTACCATTTTTTAGATTCCACATATAAGTGACATCATATGATATCTGTGTTTCCCTTTCTAACTTAACTTCACTTGGTATGACAATCTCTAGGTCTATCCATGTTGCTGCAAATGGCATTTTTTAATTCTTTTCAATGGTTGAGTAATATTCTGTTGTGTATAAGTACCACATCATAACTCTGCCTTAACACAATTACATTAAAGGGAAAACAGTCGTTTGTGTGTCTGTCTCATTCACTGGACTATGAGACTGTCTTGGATAAAACCATATTGTATTCATTCTGACATCCTAATTCGTGGAATTGTACTTGCCCATAGCAGGTACTTAGTAAGTGCTCCTTAAACAACTGATTAGACCCTACCTTGTACTGAAAAGGATAGACATTACCAGTACCCACCGCCCCATCCCCACCTACTTTCTGCATCAGATGCTCCCAAACCAACTGATCACCAAGATTATCTGATGAGATTTTTAAATTCCAATTCTTAGGTCCTCGCACAGAGAGTTTGAAAACCTTGTCCCTCATAAGTGGGATCTGTCAGCCAGGTTGTGAAATCATTGCTTAAGTCTGTTCAGAGAAACCTGACATGACATTAAAAATGGTGCTTCAGGAGAAATAGGATCAAAATCGTTGCATTCACCTAAAACACTAGACAAGCCATGGCCAGGAAAGGAGTTGTTTTCAGTCATTCACCTCTTTGCAGCCCCATGGACTGCAGCACGCCAGGCTTCCCTGTCCTTCACCATCTCCCGGAGTCAGCTCATATTCATGTCCACTGAGTCGACGATGCCATCCCACTATCTCATCCTCTATCACTCCCTTCTGCCCTCAATCCTTCCAAGCATTGGAATCTTTTCCAGGGAGGGAAGAGACAGGGAAAAATCTTGTCCCAGTTGCTGAATTTTAGCTCCTGGGCTCTACAGTAGGACCTTGTTATTTATTTGTTTTATATATAACAATGTGCACCTGTTACTCTCAAACTCTAACTTATCCCCTCTTTCCTCTTTGTAACCGTAAGCTGGTTTTCCATGTTTGTAAGTCTGTTTCTGTTTTGTAAATAAGTGCATTTGTACCATTTTTTAGATTCCACATATAAGTGACATCATATGATATCTGTGTTTCCCTTTCTAACTTAACTTCACTTGGTATGACAATCTCTAGGTCTATCCATGTTGCTGCAAATGGCATTTTTTAATTCTTTTCAATGGTTGAGTAATATTCTGTTGTGTATAAGTACCACATCATAACTCTGCCTTAACACAATTACATTAAAGGGAAAACAGTCGTTTGTGTGTCTGTCTCATTCACTGGACTATGAGACTGTCTTGGATAAAACCATATTGTATTCATTCTGACATCCTAATTCGTGGAATTGTACTTGCCCATAGCAGGTACTTAGTAAGTGCTCCTTAAACAACTGATTAGACCCTACCTTGTACTGAAAAGGATAGACATTACCAGTACCCACCGCCCCATCCCCACCTACTTTCTGCATCAGATGCTCCCAAACCAACTGATCACCAAGATTATCTGATGAGATTTTTAAATTCCAATTCTTAGGTCCTCGCACAGAGAGTTTGAAAACCTTGTCCCTCATAAGTGGGATCTGTCAGCCAGGTTGTGAAATCATTGCTTAAGTCTGTTCAGAGAAACCTGACATGACATTAAAAATGGTGCTTCAGGAGAAATAGGATCAAAATCGTTGCATTCACCTAAAACACTAGACAAGCCATGGCCAGGAAAGGAGTTGTTTTCAGTCATTCACCTCTTTGCAGCCCCATGGACTGCAGCACGCCAGGCTTCCCTGTCCTTCACCATCTCCCGGAGTCAGCTCATATTCATGTCCACTGAGTCGACGATGCCATCCCACTATCTCATCCTCTATCACTCCCTTCTGCCCTCAATCCTTCCAAGCATTGGAATCTTTTCCAGTGAGGGAAGAGAAAGGGGAAAAAAATCTTGTCCCAGTTGCTGAATTTTAGCTTTTAGCACAAACCTCAAAGAAAATAAATGTAGTCAAAGACTTGGTACGAAAATCCAGAGCACCTGTCAAGTAAACCATTTCTTTCAAGAAAGCAGAAGAGGTGGGCGGAAACCAGCAGGTCTCTTTAAAAGAAGTTACAAACTTGAGTCTTCGGTCAATGCCAAAATATCTTTGATAACACATTTACACACCTATAAAAACAGAAGTCCCGTCAGAAATGTTAATAAAAGATTTGGAGCCTGTATTAAAGCCATACAGCTGCAAAAACATAAAATATAAATCTCAGATTTTTAGAGAAACTGCTCCAGAAAGGGGTCAGAGTCTAAATAAGATGACTTTTTTAAATGTTGAAAGTAAGATTGTCTTCAAGTTTTTATTTCATGTATCCTATGTATGTGTGCACAATTGACTCAAGACACAGATGAATACGATAAATTGCCCATAGGAGGGGAAAAGCAGGGTTTGTGATCAGGAGAGAGAATGGCAAAGAATGTGTGTTAAAAGTATGTTTAACTTTTTGATGACTTAGTCTTCAGCATAACAGTGGGCAGAACTTTCACCATTCACCCAGATGTGTATAAAGGAGAAAATTAAAAAGAAGAAACTAATTAGTCCGAAACTATTGGTAAGAAGAATGCCCCAAGCCAACGATGAGCAGAGAGAAGGGATTTGCAAGGAGGTGAAAAAGAAGGCATTATCCTTTTCCATCCAATCCACTGGCCATGTCAGGTCTAGGTGTCTGTGAAGCTGTTCTCAGCTGTCACACACCTCTTCCCACCCATTCCTGATCCAGCTGCAAGTGCTTGTTTGTTCAGCTCCCCCCACCTGCTTCGCCTGTCCGCCCGGGGGCACAGCAAGAAGTTACTCTGTTGTAATTCCAGTTCCAACGAGCTTGGTTCATTTTAACAGTTCTTGTGTTGTTATTAACTTTGTGACTAACTCAGAGATGCTTGACTTTTGAAAGGGTGCCACAAAAGCTTCTCTCATCTCTGGTGACGTACACTCCCGGTTTTCGGAGTCAGCTCATATTCATGTCCACTGAGTCGACGATGCCATCCCACTATCTCATCCTCTATCACTCCCTTCTGCCCTCAATCCTTCCAAGCATTGGAATCTTTTCCAGTGAGGGAAGAGAAAGGGGAAAAAAATCTTGTCCCAGTTGCTGAATTTTAGCTTTTAGCACAAACCTCAAAGAAAATAAATGTAGTCAAAGACTTGGTACGAAAATCCAGAGCACCTGTCAAGTAAACCATTTCTTTCAAGAAAGCAGAAGAGGTGGGCGGAAACCAGCAGGTCTCTTTAAAAGAAGTTACAAACTTGAGTCTTCGGTCAATGCCAAAATATCTTTGATAACACATTTACACACCTATAAAAACAGAAGTCCCGTCAGAAATGTTAATAAAAGATTTGGAGCCTGTATTAAAGCCATACAGCTGCAAAAACATAAAATATAAATCTCAGATTTTTAGAGAAACTGCTCCAGAAAGGGGTCAGAGTCTAAATAAGATGACTTTTTTAAATGTTGAAAGTAAGATTGTCTTCAAGTTTTTATTTCATGTATCCTATGTATGTGTGCACAATTGACTCAAGACACAGATGAATACGATAAATTGCCCATAGGAGGGGAAAAGCAGGGTTTGTGATCAGGAGAGAGAATGGCAAAGAATGTGTGTTAAAAGTATGTTTAACTTTTTGATGACTTAGTCTTCAGCATAACAGTGGGCAGAACTTTCACCATTCACCCAGATGTGTATAAAGGAGAAAATTAAAAAGAAGAAACTAATTAGTCCGAAACTATTGGTAAGAAGAATGCCCCAAGCCAACGATGAGCAGAGAGAAGGGATTTGCAAGGAGGTGAAAAAGAAGGCATTATCCTTTTCCATCCAATCCACTGGCCATGTCAGGTCTAGGTGTCTGTGAAGCTGTTCTCAGCTGTCACACACCTCTTCCCACCCATTCCTGATCCAGCTGCAAGTGCTTGTTTGTTCAGCTCCCCCCACCTGCTTCGCCTGTCCGCCCGGGGGCACAGCAAGAAGTTACTCTGTTGTAATTCCAGTTCCAACGAGCTTGGTTCATTTTTAACAGTTCTTGTGTTGTTATTAACTTTGTGACTAACTCAGAGATGCTTGACTTTTGAAAGGGTGCCACAAAAGCTTCTCTCTCATCTCTGGGTGACGTCAGCCCCATAAACGGGGAAAGCTGGAGGAAACAATAGAGATTTCAATGGTATATTTAATGAGGAAGGCCCTTAAAATCTAAAATTACCTCTATTTTCTGCATTGGGCAGTTAAAAGTGATTTGTGTGCTTCGACTTCAAAATTACCTAGAAAAAAAATTCTAACTCTGTGTTACATTCTCCATCAGAGGATGATTTCAAACAATTTCATATGGGCTTTATGAAAAGAAATTACTCATTTCCCAACACATTTGGCACAGATGATTCAAAAAAGCTTTAAAACAGCCTTCAAAGGTAGAAATGATTTTGGCACCAGAAACTAAAAGACATGAACCTAGAAGAAACTCAATAAAGTCCCAGCAAGCTAATAGCTTAAGAAGAAAGACAGGACTCACTCTTCACAGTGGAGACTGAGAGGTCTTCAAAGTTAGAGAAATAGCCTACATACACATCAATATAGCCTAGAGAGCCATGTGTCCACAATGGAAAGACAGAAACTAATAACCTTCATTACAGACATGATTTGAATCCATAGTTTAACTTTACACAGCTACCAAGATACAGAGCACTCATGTTGACCTGCTGACAGCCAATGCATGATATTAATTAGTGACTCATGATATTAATTAACTCTTCAACCAGTATAATTAACTTTTCACATTTTTTATGGTATCCTCCAACCAATGCAGTGATGAGGAGTTTGCATCCTTAACTGTTCTTATGCCTATATGAAAGTGTTCTACCTCGGATTGAGATTTAAACCCAGGGCCCAGACCTGATCAAACCCCGTTTGGGACTCAAACCCACGTGGCTGGGACTTGAACCCCAGACAAAGCCCTGTTTGGGACTTGAACCCCAGACAAAGCCCTGTTTGAGACTTGAACCCTCGTAGCTTGGACTTGAACTCAGCCAAAACCCTGTTTGGGACTTAAGCCCATGTGGCTGAGGCTTAACCCCAGCCAAAATCCTGCTTGGAACTTGAACCCATGTGGCTGAGGCTTAACCCCAGCCAAAACCCTGCCTGGGACTTGAACCCATGTAGTCAGGATTTGATCACAGCCAAAAACCCTGTCTGGGACTTGAACCCACCTGGCCAGGACTTAATCCAGCACTGACCCAACATCTGGACCCACTGAGGCTCCAGTTCTTTGTGCCTCAATGCAGAAGGAATTCAGGAAGAGGCAGAGTGATAGGCAAGAAGAGGATTTATTAGGATAGGATGCTTGTAAGAAGTGGACAGGCAGGAAAGCTTCGTTCGTCTGCTCCATTTGGCAGAAGTAGAAGACCGCCTTCTTCAAGTAGATGTAGATGCAGACGTAAGGCATACATCATTAGCCCCTCCTTCCCCAACTCTTCCTGCTTTATTGAATGGGGAGCAGCTTTCTTGAGTTATCCTTAACTTACTGGCCTCCCAACTTTTCCCAGGTTTTTACCCTTCTACCTACAGTCCCCTACTAGGACTTTATAACTACCTATTTCATTCTGTCCCTATTGTATCGATGCAGAAAAAAAAGGAAGTTAGACCATGTCAGTGATGCAATGTTTGGCTCAAAACGGAGTCCAGAAGCTCAGCCAAAAGCAGAGTCTGCATTTCTAAATTCTGAGTCTGCGTTTATGATGTTGAATTCTTCCTTCAATGTTGCAGTCACATTCTCCAACAATAAGGCTCCTAACAGAAACTGTTTTACCTGAAGCCTGTTCCTAATAATTATGGTAAATGGTAGCAGTCTTAAGAAAGTTGTCTTCATTTATTAGGTCTGTGAGGCATCTTTTGCCACTGTTGATTAACTAACTCCCATGACAGAGTCATGGACCTCCAGGAACTGATCCTCCATGGGCTGAATGACATAAACTCAAAATCACACTGCAAATTGACACTATATCAAAGAAACCAATCACCTATACTATGTCTGAGAAAGCGTGTCTTATCGTCTCTGTTTTCTTAGCATCCTTTCTTCTTTTCATCAACAGTTTCTCAGTTTGTGTTCTAGGAGCTTGGACTCCATGTAATCATCAGCCAGTTTCCATATAGCAATTTGGGATGTGAATTTTGGAGCCAGACAAAACCTACATCATTATATATCTGCACACCAAATAGTAGAGCCCACATTACAGTAGAAGGAGCATAGCCTTGTATTTATACCACTGATTAATGCGTATCAGTTGTTGAAAAACAGCCCCTTCTGAGACATAAATCATGCCTCCACTTTCATGCAGAGATGACCTTTTAGGATGAAAACTCCTTGCAGCCACATCTGAAACAAATTTCCAGAGATAACTCACGGTCCATAAAGATTATCTTCAGAAGCAGAATTGGAGCAAGTGAACTGGCTGGAATAGGAGTCAGTTGAAATACTAGGCATCTAAACGACCCACAGACACAATTTTTTCATCGTGCTTCTTATTAGGATAGGATGCTTGTAAGAAGTGGACAGGCAGGAAAGCTTCGTTCGTCTGCTCCATTTGGCAGAAGTAGAAGACCGCCTTCTTCAAGTAGATGTAGATGCAGACGTAAGGCATACATCATTAGCCCCTCCTTCCCCAACTCTTCCTGCTTTATTGAATGGGGAGCAGCTTTCTTGAGTTATCCTTAACTTACTGGCCTCCCAACTTTTCCCAGGTTTTTACCCTTCTACCTACAGTCCCCTACTAGGACTTTATAACTACCTATTTCATTCTGTCCCTATTGTATCGATGCAGAAAAAAAAGGAAGTTAGACCATGTCAGTGATGCAATGTTTGGCTCAAAACGGAGTCCAGAAGCTCAGCCAAAAGCAGAGTCTGCATTTCTAAATTCTGAGTCTGCGTTTATGATGTTGAATTCTTCCTTCAATGTTGCAGTCACATTCTCCAACAATAAGGCTCCTAACAGAAACTGTTTTACCTGAAGCCTGTTCCTAATAATTATGGTAAATGGTAGCAGTCTTAAGAAAGTTGTCTTCATTTATTAGGTCTGTGAGGCATCTTTTGCCACTGTTGATTAACTAACTCCCATGACAGAGTCATGGACCTCCAGGAACTGATCCTCCATGGGCTGAATGACATAAACTCAAAATCACACTGCAAATTGACACTATATCAAAGAAACCAATCACCTATACTATGTCTGAGAAAGCGTGTCTTATCGTCTCTGTTTTCTTAGCATCCTTTCTTCTTTTCATCAACAGTTTCTCAGTTTGTGTTCTAGGAGCTTGGACTCCATGTAATCATCAGCCAGTTTCCATATAGCAATTTGGGATGTGAATTTTGGAGCCAGACAAAACCTACATCATTATATATCTGCACACCAAATAGTAGAGCCCACATTACAGTAGAAGGAGCATAGCCTTGTATTTATACCACTGATTAATGCGTATCAGTTGTTGAAAAACAGCCCCTTCTGAGACATAAATCATGCCTCCACTTTCATGCAGAGATGACCTTTTAGGATGAAAACTCCTTGCAGCCACATCTGAAACAAATTTCCAGAGATAACTCACGGTCCATAAAGATTATCTTCAGAAGCAGAATTGGAGCAAGTGAACTGGCTGGAATAGGAGTCAGTTGAAATACTAGGCATCTAAACGACCCACAGACCATTCAATTATTTTTTCCTCTCCTATCGTGCT
This sequence comes from Tragulus kanchil, assembly GCA_022376925.1. Classification (NCBI taxonomy): domain Eukaryota; kingdom Metazoa; phylum Chordata; class Mammalia; order Artiodactyla; family Tragulidae; genus Tragulus; species Tragulus kanchil. The sequence continues at coordinate 72,382,349 of JAIOJX010000031.1, forward strand.
TCCTCTAAGGTGAGTTTTGAGGAATGGCTTTTGACAGACACACTGCAGCAGCAAAAATGGTGTTCACTGGATATACTTGGGTGGTTTTTTTCTCCCTAGAGTTTGCCACTTATTGGTTTAAGATCCTAAAAGGTAGGAAGCAACAGAAGCTATCTCAGCCCGATTACTAAAGACTCAAACAAAACAGATGCAGAGAAGTCTGGGCACCACAACGAATACCCAGCACAGCCAGTAAGTAAATGAACATTAACACAGAGTTTAACTGTCCATCTTTCACTTAGTCCTAAACCATGATTCTCTTAATCCCCCTCAATTACAACTGCAACGGGTTCAAAAGAAGTACCATGAGTTATGACCTAAGGCAAGCTAGCTCTACAGATAGGAAAAGGTAGGCAGGAAGATATGGAATGACTTACTCAGCACAGGCAAAAACAAAGAACACAGCTCCATCTTTCTTCATCTGTTGTCCAAGAAGTTCCAGTAATTTTCTCAACCTGATAAATGACTGATAAAATCAAAGGTAATGCGAATCTTCATGTTCTTGTCTCGCAAATGAGGCCAAAAATCTGCCTTTGTTTGCATTTCGAAATGAGTGATTTAGAATTACATTTTTGCATTTCTGAAATGAGTTCCAGTTTGTGTTCTAGGAGCTTGGACTCCATGTAATCATCAGCCAGTTTCCATATAGCAATTTGGGATGTGAATTTTGGAGCCAGACAAAACCTACATCATTATATATCTGCACACCAAATAGTAGAGCCCACATTACAGTAGAAGGAGCATAGCCTTGTATTTATACCACTGATTAATGCGTATCAGTTGTTGAAAAACAGCCCCTTCTGAGACATAAATCATGCCTCCACTTTCATGCAGAGATGACCTTTTAGGATGAAAACTCCTTGCAGCCACATCTGAAACAAATTTCCAGAGATAACTCACGGTCCATAAAGATTATCTTCAGAAGCAGAATTGGAGCAAGTGAACTGGCTGGAATAGGAGTCAGTTGAAATACTAGGCATCTAAACGACCCACAGACCATTCAATTATTTTTTCCTCTCCTATCGTGCTTCCTCTAAGGTGAGTTTTGAGGAATGGCTTTTGACAGACACACTGCAGCAGCAAAAATGGTGTTCACTGGATATACTTGGGTGGTTTTTTTCTCCCTAGAGTTTGCCACTTATTGGTTTAAGATCCTAAAAGGTAGGAAGCAACAGAAGCTATCTCAGCCCGATTACTAAAGACTCAAACAAAACAGATGCAGAGAAGTCTGGGCACCACAACGAATACCCAGCACAGCCAGTAAGTAAATGAACATTAACACAGAGTTTAACTGTCCATCTTTCACTTAGTCCTAAACCATGATTCTCTTAATCCCCCTCAATTACAACTGCAACGGGTTCAAAAGAAGTACCATGAGTTATGACCTAAGGCAAGCTAGCTCTACAGATAGGAAAAGGTAGGCAGGAAGATATGGAATGACTTACTCAGCACAGGCAAAAACAAAGAACACAGCTCCATCTTTCTTCATCTGTTGTCCAAGAAGTTCCAGTAATTTTCTCAACCTGATAAATGACTGATAAAATCAAAGGTAATGCGAATCTTCATGTTCTTGTCTCGCAAATGAGGCCAAAAATCTGCCTTTGTTTGCACATGCATTTCCGAAATGAGTGATTTAGAATTACATTGCTTCTGTCCTTTGGTCTAGTATACCTCTGGGAAAAAAAAAATTAGATGTGTTAATGACAAAGATTTCCTGTGTCCCCTGCCCCAATCAAACCCTCCCCAAAAAGCTTAAAGAAGTCTTAATGGAGAAGCTGGAAATGTTGGCATGAAACAGAACCTCCCAATCCCTCCTTGTGTTGCTGATTCAAGGTAGTTGGTGGACGCAGGAATGGTTCAACAGGACTGTGGGTGTATGGAAACCACAACCTCTGTTTATAGCGCAAATCATTACAGAGTCCATCGGCATGCATGGATGATGGCTCATGCTCCGGGTGGTACATTCTAAGAGTAGAAAGAGTTGGGATCATGTGTGTGTATGGTATTGTAGACTTAAATCAGTATACAACAGAAATTAGTTACTATACAGTAGCAGTCAACAATTGCTACACATAATAAGTAGTAGTGACTTGAGCACGTACAAAGTACCAAACACTACAGTAAGTGTTGTGTGGGTTGACTGGTCCCATCCACTCCCTCAAAACTTCATAAGGTAAGTAACAAAAGCATTAGGATCAAAGAAACTGGAAATCCATGCCACATGCTACACAGCATGGTGGTGCTCTGTAAACTGCTGAAATTGAGAGGTACATGTTCTCCAAAAATGTTGGCTGGGTTCCTCTCAGTGTTGTCAGACACAATTTTAAGCCTTCCTGTGGCCCACAGAGATTTAATAATGGGAGGATGGGAGTACAAAGCCCAGGGTTTTAGTTTGTGGTTCTTTGGTATCCATCTATTTAGGGTGCCAATGATGCATGAACACCTTTGGTTTCCTCTCTATGTGTCAACTTACCCACCTATGGAAGATAAGAAGTAACATAATATATCTTATCCCAGGGGTGTGGCTGCCCAATTTAATTAAGCCTCTTGAGATCCTTGTATTAAAACAACCCTTGAGATCCTTGTATTAAAACAAAATATTGGACTTCCTTCATGGCTCAGTGGTTAAGAATCCACTTATCAATGTGGAGGACGCGGGTTTGATCCCTAGTCAGGGAAAATCCCACATGCCATAGAGCAATTAGATCTGTGTGGCACAATTACTGATCCTGTGCTCTAGAACCCAGGAGCCACAACTACTGAACCTACAATTACTGCAGTACTGAAGCCCAAGTGCCTAGAACTTATGTTCCACAACAAGAGAAGACATGCCAATGAGAAACCTATACATCACAACTAGAGAGTAACCCCTGCTCATTGCAACTAGAGAGAGTCCACACACAGCAATGAAGACCCAGCATAGCCAAAAATAAATAAATGTATTTATTTAAGAAAAAAAGCAAAGTATTACTAAAAATCTCAAAGATGAAAAGAAAATAAAAAGGATTTCATTGGTCTACTACTTCTGAGGAAAGATGGGCATGTGTGTGTGTGTGTCAAGTTGCTTCCGTTGTTTACTATGAACTGTAGCTTATAATAGATCTATTAATGGTTATGGGAGAGACAAGGCCACAGGCTGCACAGTTCAACCCATCTTCTGTCCCAGTTTACTAGCAGCCCTTAGGCAATTTATTTAAGCACCCCATAGCTCAGCTTGTTCATCTGTAAAATGGGTATAATCATACTACTACCTTACTCCACGTAGCATGAGTGGATAATTAAAGACATGTAACACTTTTGAAAACATAAAGTGCAATGTATGTGCTAATTAATATAAATCCAAAAAAGCACCATCACTCAATTTTTAATGACCTATATATTTTATTAAAAATACATAAAGCACATAATAAAAGTAACCCCTATGTCAAAAATTACTGCCAGCCTGTGTTGTCTTGTTCATCCCTCTGCCAGAACAATCATAGCAATTTCCTGAACTCAAGTAATAATTTTATTCAGTGGTAGACATTCAACCAATATGACCAGACCTAACTGGTGATTTACTAGGTCATAAAAGAGCATCTCCTATTCTTGCCTCAATTTCCCCTGGTTATTATAAGCCCATTAATACAACACTAGGCTCTATTGCCAAAACATTATAACAAGATAGCAGAGTTTTATTCCAACTTCACGTTAAAGGATTTAAACCGAAATTTTTTTATTTAAAAATTTTTATTTAATTAATTTTTAAATTTTAAAAAAGTTTAAATAAACATTTTTTTTATTTAAAGGTGAAGACTTTGTATTTATATCTTTGAAGAATCATCTAAAATAGTTCATCAAAAGGGAAAGATATTTTAAAAGTGGTTGCTTTTGTGTCTGGTTAAGAATGAGAAAATCTAAAATGGAAGGAGGAAGAAATCTACAGGAACTAATTTCAGACTTCTAATCCTCAAAACCAGAGACAGTATGAAAAGGAAATATCCTCTAGATCCTTTGCTTTCCCTCAATAGAATAGATCACTGGATCATTGCAGTAAACATCTCTTCTCTTAAATCAACTCCAGGCTCATCCTTATTTAATAATTCATGGTCTGTGATTAGCTGATGCAAAGTATTATATATAGGATGGATAAGCAATGGGGTCCTACTATAGATCACAGGAAGCTATATTTATTATCCTTTGAAAAACCTATATATATATATATATATATATATGAATGGTGGTGTTTGAGAAGACTCTTATGAGTCCCTTGGACAGCAAGGAGATCAAACCAGTCAATCCTAAAGAAAACCAACTCTGAATATTCATTGGAAGGACTGATGCTGAAGCTCCAATACTTTGGCCACCTGATGCAAAGAGCTGACTTATTAGAAAAGATCCTGATGCTTGATGCTTGGAAGGACTAAAGGCAAAGGGAGAAGAGGATGACAGAGGATGAGATGACAGAGGATAGATAGCATGACCAACTCTATGGACATGAATCTGAACAAACGCCAGGAGATGGCAAAGGACAGGAAGCCTGGCGTCCTGCCATCCATGGGGTTGCACATAATAAAAGTAACCCCTATGTCAAAAATTACTGCCAGCCTGTGTTGTCTTGTTCATCCCTCTGCCAGAACAATCATAGCAATTTCCTGAACTCAAGTAATAATTTTATTCAGTGGTAGACATTCAACCAATATGACCAGACCTAACTGGTGATTTACTAGGTCATAAAAGAGCATCTCCTATTCTTGCCTCAATTTCCCCTGGTTATTATAAGCCCATTAATACAACACTAGGCTCTATTGCCAAAACATTATAACAAGATAGCAGAGTTTTATTCCAACTTCACGTTAAAGGATTTAAACCGAAATTTTTTTATTTAAAAATTTTTATTTAATTAATTTTTAAATTTTAAAAAAGTTTAAATAAACATTTTTTATTTAAAGGTGAAGACTTTGTATTTATATCTTTGAAGAATCATCTAAAATAGTTCATCAAAAGGGAAAGATATTTTAAAAGTGGTTGCTTTTGTGTCTGGTTAAGAATGAGAAAATCTAAAATGGAAGGAGGAAGAAATCTACAGGAACTAATTTCAGACTTCTAATCCTCAAAACCAGAGACAGTATGAAAAGGAAATATCCTCTAGATCCTTTGCTTTCCCTCAATAGAATAGATCACTGGATCATTGCAGTAAACATCTCTTCTCTTAAATCAACTCCAGGCTCATCCTTATTTAATAATTCATGGTCTGTGATTAGCTGATGCAAAGTATTATATATAGGATGGATAAGCAATGGGGTCCTACTATAGATCACAGGAAGCTATATTTATTATCCTTTGAAAAACCTATATATATATATATATATATATATGAATGGTGGTGTTTGAGAAGACTCTTATGAGTCCCTTGGACAGCAAGGAGATCAAACCAGTCAATCCTAAAGAAAACCAACTCTGAATATTCATTGGAAGGACTGATGCTGAAGCTCCAATACTTTGGCCACCTGATGCAAAGAGCTGACTTATTAGAAAAGATCCTGATGCTTGATGCTTGGAAGGACTAAAGGCAAAGGGAGAAGAGGATGACAGAGGATGAGATGACAGAGGATAGATAGCATGACCAACTCTATGGACATGAATCTGAACAAACGCCAGGAGATGGCAAAGGACAGGGAAGCCTGGCGTCCTGCCATCCATGGGGTTGCAAAGAGTCAGAACCAACTTAGCGACTGAACAACAAAGCATTGCTATACAGCAGAAATTAACACAACATTGTAAACTAATGATACATCAATAAAATTAAAATAATAATAAGTCATGGTCCATGGACATTCAGAATTTCAAGAGAAGGACAAGAGACACAAAATGAAATTTCGGTTGTCATCAACCTTTAGAGAATGATAGTAAAATTTAAATCAACCCCATTCGTTTTTCCCTTCTTGAACAAAATCATATGATCAGCCTATGAAAACCAAGAATATAGGGTTCCTGCCTCAAATTAAGCACAAGGTCACATAAAGACAAGATCAAAGATTTTGTGAAACAACTTGAAAAAGCCATGTGTAAGATAGCTTTGTGAAACTGAATGAATGAAAGAAAAGAAAAATGATTGAATGTGGAGTGTCCCTGCTAAGGGAATTTGTAGCAAAGGAAAGGTTTCTCTGAAGAATTCTTGGAGAATGGGTGACCTCAGGGGAGCCATAAAGAAAGGCTGGGGTTGAGAGAAGCAATGAGGCGGTGAGGACTAAGCCATATGAGCATCCAAAATGGTGACTAAGGAGCGAGGCAGTATGGGGAATGTAGGATGCTGCCCTTTAGTAGGGCTTTCAAGTGGAGTTAGTGGTGAAGAACCCACCTGCCAAGGCAGGAGACATTAGAGATGCAGGTTCAATCACTGGGTCTGGAAGATCCCCTGAAGGAGAATGTGGCAACCCACTCTAGTATTACTGCCTAGAGAACTCCATGGACAGAGGAGCCTGGTGGGCTACAGCCCATGAGATTGCAAAGAATCGAATAGGATGAAGTGACTTAGCATACATGCACACCTTTTTCTAGAAACTAAGCAGTGCAAACCAGGACTGATGCTGAAGCTCCAATACTTTGGCCACCTGATGCAAAGAGCTGACTTATTAGAAAAGATCCTGATGCTTGATGCTTGGAAGGACTAAAGGCAAAGGGAGAAGAGGATGACAGAGGATGAGATGACAGAGGATAGATAGCATGACCAACTCTATGGACATGAATCTGAACAAACGCCAGGAGATGGCAAAGGACAGGGAAGCCTGGCGTCCTGCCATCCATGGGGTTGCAAAGAGTCAGAACCAACTTAGCGACTGAACAACAAAGCATTGCTATACAGCAGAAATTAACACAACATTGTAAACTAATGATACATCAATAAAATTAAAATAATAATAAGTCATGGTCCATGGACATTCAGAATTTCAAGAGAAGGACAAGAGACACAAAATGAAATTTCGGTTGTCATCAACCTTTAGAGAATGATAGTAAAATTTAAATCAACCCCATTCGTTTTTCCCTTCTTGAACAAAATCATATGATCAGCCTATGAAAACCAAGAATATAGGGTTCCTGCCTCAAATTAAGCACAAGGTCACATAAAGACAAGATCAAAGATTTTGTGAAACAACTTGAAAAAGCCATGTGTAAGATAGCTTTGTGAAACTGAATGAATGAAAGAAAAGAAAAATGATTGAATGTGGAGTGTCCCTGCTAAGGGAATTTGTAGCAAAGGAAAGGTTTCTCTGAAGAATTCTTGGAGAATGGGTGACCTCAGGGGAGCCATAAAGAAAGGCTGGGGTTGAGAGAAGCAATGAGGCGGTGAGGACTAAGCCATATGAGCATCCAAAATGGTGACTAAGGAGCGAGGCAGTATGGGGAATGTAGGATGCTGCCCTTTAGTAGGGCTTTCAAGTGGAGTTAGTGGTGAAGAACCCACCTGCCAAGGCAGGAGACATTAGAGATGCAGGTTCAATCACTGGGTCTGGAAGATCCCCTGAAGGAGAATGTGGCAACCCACTCTAGTATTACTGCCTAGAGAACTCCATGGACAGAGGAGCCTGGTGGGCTACAGCCCATGAGATTGCAAAGAATCGAATAGGATGAAGTGACTTAGCATACATGCACACCTTTTTCTAGAAACTAAGCAGTGCAAACCAGGAACACTGTTCTGTGCTCCGCTGGATTGTACTTTAAGCTGCAGAAAAGCCTCCAAACATTTACTATACAGCCACGTCATTTGACGACACGTATTCTCCTGGAGAATGTAGCAAGGGTGACAATGAGTTAAATTCACTTGTTTGCTTTTGGCTTTATGCTGCTGGGAAAGTTGGCCCCCATCTTCCTGTTTTCTCCATCCAAGACTCCTTTTCACATCCATTCCCTTTTCTGCTGCTCACTGACTTCAGCAGGTACCAGAAAAGCAATGCGTGGAATTGGACCAGGGCCAGGAAAACACCTGTTGCCACTGCATTACTGTCATGGCTTAGAAAAATCACACCTGACACACAGCAACGGTTTTTGCCAAAAAGACAAAAAGGAACAAACGGTTGAGTGGGGCCGTGGTCCACATACCATTAATTAAAGGACCTAATCTTATCAGAGAGAGTGCCTTTCCCTACTTCAAATATGAGGCGGGCAGAGAAAAGGAGAGATTGAATCCAGTTCCTCCAGAGTTGTTTTGTTTAAGAGTTTGATCGTAATGCGTTAGGAAACAGTTTAAAGTTTGAGTGCTACCTATAAACCTGTTCCCTTTATACTAATTGTTCTCAATAAAACTAGATCAAGAACTAAGTCTCTCAGGCCAGAACAAGTTCTAACGTGCCTGCTGGGTACAGGTTCAGAGCTCTGGGTCTTATCTGATAGGCCCTGTGGAAACAGATAGATAGGCTGATGGGTAAATGATAAATTGACAGATGCAACATACTAATAGGTAAATGATCTTGTATGGAAAATGGGATGCAATAAAGTCTATCATTACAGAGGTTTCGTCAGAGAAAACCTTTTGAAGGGAGTAGACACATTGTTTCAACCTACGCAATTCATCAGCGCACAAATCTTCTGACACCTTTTTAACTGGAATCAGAATGGCCAAGTGAACAGAAAAATAGGAACCTGAGTAACCCAGCTCTGAGTGAATCCCCAGCGGTCCTCTACCTCCTGTGAATTTCTTCGGCTTTCGCCGCAGTCTTCAAACAAGACAAAGGTCAGGCCCCACTTGCCCTGAACACTGGAGGATTTCACGAGAACATGCGGTGGTGACCAGCTTTGACCACTACCTGGCTTAGGGGATCTTCCCTCCATCTGCCGTGGCTTCCTGTTCACCCTCAGTCAGCAGGTGCTCCTACACGCAAGCTAAGGGGTGTGAGCAACCAAATGCAAAGGCTAGAGAGGGCTCAGCATCCACTCACAGCTGCCCACCTGGGTCTAAAATTGCAGATGCATTGACCTCAGACATGGGTGCTTAGCAGAGCATCTGTAACACACAGCAAGGGGCTACAGCATCTTCTCTTATCAGGCGAGTCTAAGGACGTTGTGTCCCTGGTCGAAATTCTGCCTGTTCCATCTTTAGCCTGTGCCCTCTTGTTGTATCTTAATTCGAATCCTTACCATGCAAGGGGCTACAGCAATCATTCTCAAACGGTTGAGTGGGGCCGTGGTCCACATACCATTAATTAAAGGACCTAATCTTATCAGAGAGAGTGCCTTTCCCTACTTCAAATATGAGGCGGGCAGAGAAAAGGAGAGATTGAATCCAGTTCCTCCAGAGTTGTTTTGTTTAAGAGTTTGATCGTAATGCGTTAGGAAACAGTTTAAAGTTTGAGTGCTACCTATAAACCTGTTCCCTTTATACTAATTGTTCTCAATAAAACTAGATCAAGAACTAAGTCTCTCAGGCCAGAACAAGTTCTAACGTGCCTGCTGGGTACAGGTTCAGAGCTCTGGGTCTTATCTGATAGGCCCTGTGGAAACAGATAGATAGGCTGATGGGTAAATGATAAATTGACAGATGCAACATACTAATAGGTAAATGATCTTGTATGGAAAATGGGATGCAATAAAGTCTATCATTACAGAGGTTTCGTCAGAGAAAACCTTTTGAAGGGAGTAGACACATTGTTTCAACCTACGCAATTCATCAGCGCACAAATCTTCTGACACCTTTTTAACTGGAATCAGAATGGCCAAGTGAACAGAAAAATAGGAACCTGAGTAACCCAGCTCTGAGTGAATCCCCAGCGGTCCTCTACCTCCTGTGAATTTCTTCGGCTTTCGCCGCAGTCTTCAAACAAGACAAAGGTCAGGCCCCACTTGCCCTGAACACTGGAGGATTTCACGAGAACATGCGGTGGTGACCAGCTTTGACCACTACCTGGCTTAGGGGATCTTCCCTCCATCTGCCGTGGCTTCCTGTTCACCCTCAGTCAGCAGGTGCTCCTACACGCAAGCTAAGGGGTGTGAGCAACCAAATGCAAAGGCTAGAGAGGGCTCAGCATCCACTCACAGCTGCCCACCTGGGTCTAAAATTGCAGATGCATTGACCTCAGACATGGGTGCTTAGCAGAGCATCTGTAACACACAGCAAGGGGCTACAGCATCTTCTCTTATCAGGCGAGTCTAAGGACGCGTTGTGTCCCTGGTCGAAATTCTGCCTGTTCCATCTTTAGCCTGTGCCCTCTTGTTGTATCTTAACAATCCTTACAGAAATCCCTTTATGGATCCACGGTCAGAATATCTGCTAACCCGTTGACAATGCTGCATGCTTTTCTCTGCAAATGGCAATTAGTGCAGATGATAGAAAACCAATTCCTTTGGCTTAAGCCACCACGCACTTGTGAGATGGCATGATTTGTGGACCCGATACCATCGATTCTATCCAGACCATTCACACACTGTCACAACAAGCAGGGTCAAAGCTCTTACAAAGGCCTTTGAGGAATGTGGCCCTAAAACATTGATTTATTAAAGGTTCTCTCTGTGTGGTGTTTGGAAAACTAGAAGAAAGGAGAGAGGGGTGTGTGTGTGTGTATGTCTTTAGTGAAAGTTTCAGCACCAGCCACTTTCCTGCAGGTAAATTCTCCACTAACAGCCCATTGGTTCTTAGGCCAGGACACTGATTTCACACCCAGAAAGAATGGGGCAATGGACCTATAAAAATTAGAGATACCAACCACGTGTGATGTTAGCATCATAAGAGAAAGGCAACTGATAGTATCTTTCAGCAATTCTATTAGACTTTTGCAAACATTCAGAACACGGCCTTTGCATATCCTTAGGGATAAACTCCATAAGAACTGTAGTCTCCATAAAAAGAGTTCTCCAGGCTTAGCTCCCAAACTTCTGGAACACAGCCTAACACAAAAAGGTTGAGGATATCTTAGAAATCTCTTACAGCTAAAGATTTAAAAACCATCGGAAATCATTCCTCTCCTCCTCATTTGGAGGAGCAAGATGTACACCAGCTTTTGAAAATAATGATGATTTTTTGTAGCATTAACTGGGTCATATTTCTAGGCAGTCCCCAGCAAAAGTATTTGGGACTAGATTTATTGTTTATTTGTAAAGCAACTTTCTGACTTGTAGGATTTCCTCCTCTGACTTAAATACTACTCCATGTACTGAGAAAAGATTTCAATTTCTCAGTTTTACAAGCTTAATAGGTGAAAACATTATTTTAAATTGAGGTGATCCAGCTCAGAGGCAACATCTGAAAATGCCAGGATTTCACTGGGGATGACGAAAAGAAGAAAATATTAGTTCTTCTTGAGAAAGAAGGAGCTAAATTCCAGACCACAGCATGTCCATTTCATGGTCCTGCTCTCTTAACCCTTCACTTGACCCTCCTCTGAAAGCAAATCATGGATTTGATTCCTAAAAAGAGCCCTAACCTGGGTGATAATTTCATGCCAGTACATTGGTTGTATTTTTATTTTAAACTAATTAGCTTTCTTTGAAGGAGGAAAAAGGCTACTTAGATTATCAAACAGAAGCAAATAAAATGTGATAGCACCCTGGGAGTATGAATACCCTCAAGCTAGTTCTAAGACAGATAGTGATTCTCATCAGGTATAGTGTGAAAAGCAAGTATATCAACAGTACTAATCAGACGAATGTGGAAGGGATACCCTCAGCAATGACCTTCAACATAAAAATCTTATATGGGAAAACAATCTGAAAAAGAATGGATATATATGCATGTATAACTGAATCACTTTGCTATACAGCTGAAAAGAACACAACACTGTAAGTCAACTATACTCAAATATAAAATAAAACTTTTCTAACACAACTAAGTTTTATTGAATATAAGAACCTGATTCTTTCCTTCCAGGGTTTCATAAAGTATATGTCTACTTGTTCCTGTCTATGGCAACCAATGCTTTTTCTATCGCAATAGGACCGTTTAAAACACCAGTTTGGGGTTTCCCTGGTAAGGACACCACCTTGAAATGCAAGGGGCTCCAGTTCGATCTCTGGCCTAGGAAGATCCCGCGTGCCACGGAGCAGCTGGACCGATGTGTTCAACTACTGAGCAGGAGCTCTGGAGTGCATGTGCCCAGAGCCAGTGCTCTGCAGCAAGAGAGGCCACTGAGATGGGAGGTCCACACAGGCCAAAGAACAAAGATAAATAAATGAAAGATCAATAGAAGTAGCCAAAAAAAAATTACTAAAAAAAATTTAAGTTAAAAATAAGAAAATAAAAACAGTGGAACTGAGAAAAGATTTCAATTTCTCAGTTTTACAAGCTTAATAGGTGAAAACATTATTTTAAATTGAGGTGATCCAGCTCAGAGGCAACATCTGAAAATGCCAGGATTTCACTGGGGATGACGAAAAGAAGAAAATATTAGTTCTTCTTGAGAAAGAAGGAGCTAAATTCCAGACCACAGCATGTCCATTTCATGGTCCTGCTCTCTTAACCCTTCACTTGACCCTCCTCTGAAAGCAAATCATGGATTTGATTCCTAAAAAGAGCCCTAACCTGGGTGATAATTTCATGCCAGTACATTGGTTGTATTTTTATTTTAAACTAATTAGCTTTCTTTGAAGGAGGAAAAAGGCTACTTAGATTATCAAACAGAAGCAAATAAAATGTGATAGCACCCTGGGAGTATGAATACCCTCAAGCTAGTTCTAAGACAGATAGTGATTCTCATCAGGTATAGTGTGAAAAGCAAGTATATCAACAGTACTAATCAGACGAATGTGGAAGGGATACCCTCAGCAATGACCTTCAACATAAAAATCTTATATGGGAAAACAATCTGAAAAAGAATGGATATATATGCATGTATAACTGAATCACTTTGCTATACAGCTGAAAAGAACACAACACTGTAAGTCAACTATACTCAAATATAAAATAAAACTTTTCTAACACAACTAAGTTTTATTGAATATAAGAACCTGATTCTTTCCTTCCAGGGTTTCATAAAGTATATGTCTACTTGTTCCTGTCTATGGCAACCAATGCTTTTTCTATCGCAATAGGACCGTTTAAAACACCAGTTTGGGGTTTCCCTGGTAAGGACACCACCTTGAAATGCAAGGGGCTCCAGTTCGATCTCTGGCCTAGGAAGATCCCGCGTGCCACGGAGCAGCTGGACCGATGTGTTCAACTACTGAGCAGGAGCTCTGGAGTGCATGTGCCCAGAGCCAGTGCTCTGCAGCAAGAGAGGCCACTGAGATGGGAGGTCCACACAGGCCAAAGAACAAAGATAAATAAATGAAAGATCAATAGAAGTAGCCAAAAAAAAATTACTAAAAAAAATTTAAGTTAAAAATAAGAAAATAAAAACAGTGGAACAAAACATACCCAAAAAGTTATATTCAGAAAATAATAGTAATAAATCAATCAAATCTTGCTACTCTTCTGATTGGATTTAATGCAATTTTCACCCCTAAAATGAATGATCTCACTTTTGTTTATCTGAGAACATTCATCTAAAGAATCAGAGCCATAAAGGAAAACATCTGCCTATTTTCATCAGGGTATTTTCAGATTTGTGTGTTCCTTTTTTGGCTCCTATACACCAAAAACCAAAGGAGTACTGTAGGAAAATAAATGTGTCTTCAGAGTAACAATTTAAGACCAATTGAACCTAAACTAATAGGACTAGGAATAATATTTTCATAGCTATTCAAACTCATTCTGAATCCCACGGGAAGTTGTAGATAATTCCTATCACATATCACAGCCATCTCAGCTTCTCAATGGTGGGAGGAAACTAACATTTATCCACAATCTCCTACGTGCTAACACCCTACAGACATTTTTACTTGGATTTAATCCCTACAACCAGAGTTGACATTCATCTGGTCTGCTCCAACATAACACACTGGCTAGCATCCGGTTCAATTGGCCAGACCTCATTTCTGATTGACCTGAGGCCTGAATGACCTTTCCAGAGTACTGTTATTATTATCTTAGTATTTACAAGTGAAGAAACTGGAGGTTGGTGCAGATAAGTAACTTCCTGAGGGTCACATGGATTTTAAGTGGAAGTAAGGATTCAAACACAACGAATCTCGTCTTGCTATGCCTCACTGATTTCTATTTCATCTAGTTGGTGTTTTTACTTTGCTGAGAAAGTTGAAGTTGGATTTTGATATGATTTTTTCCCAATATATGCTCAGGAATGCAAATAGTCTCACTTGAGTATATCCATATGTATTCATGGCAAGTCCTGTTCACAAAACAATTGAGTATGGTTTACTACACATATATGAAAGGGATTTTTCAAGTGGCTTTTTTTGTTTTAAAACAGTAATGCACATTTATTGAAAGCTCCTACAACAGTCATTTGGAGAATATCTGACAAGTGATATTGGCACCTACTGTGTGAGGACTATTCATTTATCCAAATATGACACAAATTTTTTAAAATAAAAACAGTGGAACAAAACATACCCAAAAAGTTATATTCAGAAAATAATAGTAATAAATCAATCAAATCTTGCTACTCTTCTGATTGGATTTAATGCAATTTTCACCCCTAAAATGAATGATCTCACTTTTGTTTATCTGAGAACATTCATCTAAAGAATCAGAGCCATAAAGGAAAACATCTGCCTATTTTCATCAGGGTATTTTCAGATTTGTGTGTTCCTTTTTTGGCTCCTATACACCAAAAACCAAAGGAGTACTGTAGGAAAATAAATGTGTCTTCAGAGTAACAATTTAAGACCAATTGAACCTAAACTAATAGGACTAGGAATAATATTTTCATAGCTATTCAAACTCATTCTGAATCCCACGGGAAGTTGTAGATAATTCCTATCACATATCACAGCCATCTCAGCTTCTCAATGGTGGGAGGAAACTAACATTTATCCACAATCTCCTACGTGCTAACACCCTACAGACATTTTTACTTGGATTTAATCCCTACAACCAGAGTTGACATTCATCTGGTCTGCTCCAACATAACACACTGGCTAGCATCCGGTTCAATTGGCCAGACCTCATTTCTGATTGACCTGAGGCCTGAATGACCTTTCCAGAGTACTGTTATTATTATCTTAGTATTTACAAGTGAAGAAACTGGAGGTTGGTGCAGATAAGTAACTTCCTGAGGGTCACATGGATTTTAAGTGGAAGTAAGGATTCAAACACAACGAATCTCGTCTTGCTATGCCTCACTGATTTCTATTTCATCTAGTTGGTGTTTTTACTTTGCTGAGAAAGTTGAAGTTGGATTTTGATATGATTTTTTCCCAATATATGCTCAGGAATGCAAATAGTCTCACTTGAGTATATCCATATGTATTCATGGCAAGTCCTGTTCACAAAACAATTGAGTATGGTTTACTACACATATATGAAAGGGATTTTTCAAGTGGCTTTTTTTGTTTTAAAACAGTAATGCACATTTATTGAAAGCTCCTACAACAGTCATTTGGAGAATATCTGACAAGTGATATTGGCACCTACTGTGTGAGGACTATTCATTTATCCATTGAACAAATATGACACGGTCAAGCATTTTCTGTCTGTAATGAAAACCAAAACCAGAGTCAGGAGAAATTTTCAGGTTCTTTCTGTTCCATTATCCATCTGGTGCTTCAAAGTTTTATATGATATCCAAACAAGACTTTTCAACCCACGTATGAATACTTGCAAGGCCAGAGAACTCATCCTTGGACAGCTGGGTCTGTCAGAAAGTTCTTGCTGGTATCATTGGTCTTAATTTGAAAAAAAATTTAGAATGTTAATACTACTGCCATGTGCTAACTCTTAACGGCAGAAAAGACAATTTGTCTTAAATTTCCATCAACCTTGGTCTTCTCCAGAATGCATGGCCCACATTCTTCAACCCATTTCTTACATAAAAATCACTTCAAGTTCCTTCATGATCCTAGCTGGTCTCCTTTTCATGCACTCAGATGTGAATATTTCTATTAATATGTCTATTAAAATGTTCTGAACTAATTCAGCATTTTCTATTCAGCCTGGCTATAACAAAGGAGAGCCTTTTCTTGCAAACTTGTCTGGAATACAGAATACACATAGGTAAAAAAAAATCTAGAGCCTTCCTATGTGAAAGTAGGAGGTGGGAAGTGGATCTGGAGCTCTTCTAATCCCATGGGCTCTGCCAGTGAGGAAATTGGCACTTAGAGGAGTGACTTATTCAAGGCCATAAAGTCAGTCAGTGATGTACAATAGAAGAATAAATCTAGACCTTGAGACTCAACCACTGTGCTAGCTCTTAGGACCAACATCCGCTGGACCAAACCGAACGTGGTACTTGCAGGATGCCAGCATGTTTCACTGAGATGTGAGAAAAAACCCTTCCAGTCTGTTGATGTTTCTTCCACTGAATTGAGCTGCTGCTTGACTAAATGAATCAAATCAGACATAGATCAGGTATCCCATCCCAGATCTTTGTTCATTTCTCCAAGTGCCTCTTGACATGGACTGAACGAAATAAGAGAGCCTGCCATGGGGACGTGCGTGTTGTCCAGCAAAAGCTGGACTCTATGTCACTCCAGTTGGAATGGTTAACCCAGTTCTTACTGATGAATCCAAAACTCATGTTTTTATTCCTCAGAGAAGTAACCATGAAATCAGAAATCAGAGAAACTTCGGTCTGCTCAGATTGAAATGACAGCAGTGCCTCTGTGGGGTGTCTCTTCCTAATTTTAAAATCATCCTGAAGATGAAGAAAATAAAGTTAAAATGATGAGTTCACTGTCAGAACATTGACTCTCTGCGTATTTCTGTACAATTTTGTCCTAAGAAATTTTTTAACAGCCCCAAATCTAGTACCCCAGATTTTTCAGGCACACATGATAAGAACTGAAGGTGCTAACTTTTTTCCTCTTCATTTTCTTTTCATTTAAAAAAAAAAATGTTTTGCATCTAAGTTAAGTTCTTTTTTCTTTCCTGGGCAATTAATAGGTTTTAATTTTATGATACTTTGTGCAACCAGATTACCATAGGGAACAGTAATTAACTAGGATTATGTTTTCATTTCAGTGAATTCTAAATGAGAAGCCTAAATGCTGATTTTGTCTGTCACCAAATGAGAAAACACATAGCCCTGCTCATTTCTAAAGTATATTCCTTTGCTTACTATGAACAATTTTCTAATGATTTTTGCAATTTGTTTAAGCAGGCCTTCCCTAGGAAATCCAATGGATTATTTAAAATAATGAAAAGTGTCTACTTTTAATTTTGATCCTTGTTTCTTGCATCTCCAGTCCACAATCGCCCCAACAAGGGCAGCCACTATCCCCAGAGAGGACAGAATATTCCTTTAACAAATATTTCCTGTGTGTTCACTATGTGTTAAGCATTATCGAGGTCACTGAGTATTATAGTGAATGCAGGATCATTTTCACATTAAATTCAAAGTCATTTCAAAATGAGATTGAGATGAAGAACTGTGGTTACATCTAAATTATATACTAAATATAGATTCAGAGAAAGAATGAAACTCACCTTGTGCATTCTGGTATGACATCAATGCAATGTAGTAGCTAGCCATGGAGTTTACTCCATTCAAATTCTAGTTCTATGGTTAGATCTTAGTCCTGGGTGGCAAAGCTTACCTCTTTCCTCATCTGTAAAATAGAAACAACAGTGTTGACCTTAAATGGCTTGTGCAGCACTCAGTGAGATGCTGATTCTTGAAATAACACTCAATAAATGACAGCTATCACCTTCATCCTCATTACACAAAGTTCTAAGACAACTGTCCAGCAGGACAAAAATGGCCACTGACCAGCAACTCTGCCTACACAGGGAGAAACCTCTGTTGCCAAATTTGTAGAATAGATTTCTACATACAGTGTTATATTATGATCCTCTCTTTTTTTCTGGTCTATACCTCTGGCTCCTTACAACTAAAAGATCATAATAATTTGGGTAAATTCTGCAGAATGTCAAGAAATATTATGGATGTCTCCTATGGAGGATTTTTTTGAAGTGCAGTTTAAGTGCAACTGGGCTTCCCTGGTGACTCAGATGGTAAAGAATCTTCCTGCAATATGGGAGACCTGGGTCCAATCCCTGGGTCAGGAAGACTCCCTGGAGAAGAGAATGACTACCCACTTCTCTACTCTTGCCTGAAGAGCTCCATGGACAGAGGAACCTGGAGGACTACAGTCCATGGGGTCACAAAGAGTCAGACACGACTGAGCTACTAACACTTTATTAATCTCAAGTACACAAGGCAATAAGCTTGACTGGAATGATCTCTGCTATAAGTCCTTGTGAGTCTGTTTTAATAAGTAAATAGGAAAGATTTGTAGTTAACCTTTTCATTGCATCTCTCTATATAGGTCTACTTTCACAATGCTCTAGGTACTTGAAGCAAGCTTGTATTCTCATTGACACTGTTGATTTGCATTTCTATCCAGAGTCTTCTACACAAAGACACAGTTAATACTGACACCTGTCTGAATTTTAAAACAGTTTTCTTAATGAAGGTCCAAGTCTTGCCTCTGTACTAATAAGACAAGGAAATTCAAAATGGATTTTTAACAAACGAGAATAATCTCTTGATGGAATGAAACTTCCTTTATTTGTGGCCTCTTAAAAGCACATATATCTGTTAACCTTGGTATGGGGAGACTTGCAAGGAGGAAAGGAATAAAATAAATACCCTTTAACTGAACCATTCTTGACTCTCCTAATGGACTTCGGTGGCTAGACTTTCAGGAAGTTCACAGGTTCAGACAATTCAAGTGGGTCTTTGAAAAATGGACCGAATGACTGATGTTCAGTGTAGAATGGAAACAATAATGTGCTAACATATCACTCTTATCTGCTCATTAATATGGATTCCCCAAGGATTTCTAACAGTCCATATTGCCAGCTTAAGTTCGGTTACTAATTTGATTGTTACGTGAATGTTATAAAAAGGCATTTATTCCAGTAAGTTTCTTTTTCATGTAGTTTTGCATAAAAGCACATATACACCCAAAAAGCAAACCACTCTTCCTCACTCTGTGAAGTATGACCATTTCTTACCCAGATTTCTCTCACTACTGCTTTCAAAAGCTTTGGTCATCAAATCACTTCAAGTTCAAAACCATTTTTCTTTGTTCTACTTTTCTCCCTTAAAATTTTGTTCTTTCTTGTGAGAAGAAGAACTCTTTTTAGTTTTCAACTTGCAGCATAGGGATAAATTTTGCAAGAAAGAAAGTAAGAAAAATATTTTGCAATGTTATAGCATTATGGCATTATGAAGTTTACAAGAAATTGCACAGAAATCATTTCACTTGATAGGTTCATTCAGAAAGGACCTGCTTAACTACCGCAGTTCAAGATCTAGTGTGAGACTTTGGAGATGGTGGAAAGAAGGCAGTATCTGTCCTCAGAGGGTTCACAATTTGCCTCTGTGGCAGACAGAGTATTATCAACCTTTCCACTGTAGAAGGGGAGGTCAAAGAACTTGCCTCAAAGTCACAAAGCTAGAAAGTGCCACCTAAGTTGCTTCAGTCATGTCTTTGCAATACTATGGACTGTAGCCTACCAGACTCCTCTCTCCACAGGATTCTCCAGGCAAGAATAATGAAGTGGATCCCCACTTTTTCCTCCAGGGATCTTCTCGACCCAGGAATCAAATCTGAGACTCCTGCCTTGCAGGTGGATTCTTCACCACTGAGCCACCTGGGCCTTTCTTCACTAAGGATTCTATTCATTCTATTCCATGACACTACACCTCCCTAAAGTGGAGGGATTTTCTCTGCCTTCTACTGATGGAAAACTTTCACATCAAGTCAGCACAAGAATTTAAAGAGAACTTAATAATAATTCAACACAATGAAACTTTCTTCTGGACAAAAAGTGGGTGATGTTTATGCTCTGAATTTATTTCAGACCCATTTCGGTATCAGTTGTATGTGACATATAAAGAGTTTTGAGTTTCTTTGTTTTGAGAGATGCGAAATATAGTATGGCATTATTTTAATTTTTCTTTCTTAAGCCCAAAGATGAACTACTCAGGGTCCCTCCAATTACAGTTCGGTTATTTTTTCTATTAAAACTTTCCAGTAAGTTTCTTTTTCATGTAGTTTTGCATAAAAGCACATATACACCCAAAAGCAAACCACTCTTCCTCACTCTGTGAAGTATGACCATTTCTTACCCAGATTTCTCTCACTACTGCTTTCAAAAGCTTTGGTCATCAAATCACTTCAAGTTCAAAACCATTTTTCTTTGTTCTACTTTTCTCCCTTAAAATTTTGTTCTTTCTTGTGAGAAGAAGAACTCTTTTTAGTTTTCAACTTGCAGCATAGGGATAAATTTTGCAAGAAAGAAAGTAAGAAAAATATTTTGCAATGTTATAGCATTATGGCATTATGAAGTTTACAAGAAATTGCACAGAAATCATTTCACTTGATAGGTTCATTCAGAAAGGACCTGCTTAACTACCGCAGTTCAAGATCTAGTGTGAGACTTTGGAGATGGTGGAAAGAAGGCAGTATCTGTCCTCAGAGGGTTCACAATTTGCCTCTGTGGCAGACAGAGTATTATCAACCTTTCCACTGTAGAAGGGGAGGTCAAAGAACTTGCCTCAAAGTCACAAAGCTAGAAAGTGCCACCTAAGTTGCTTCAGTCATGTCTTTGCAATACTATGGACTGTAGCCTACCAGACTCCTCTCTCCACAGGATTCTCCAGGCAAGAATAATGAAGTGGATCCCCACTTTTTCCTCCAGGGATCTTCTCGACCCAGGAATCAAATCTGAGACTCCTGCCTTGCAGGTGGATTCTTCACCACTGAGCCACCTGGGCCTTTCTTCACTAAGGATTCTATTCATTCTATTCCATGACACTACACCTCCCTAAAGTGGAGGGATTTTCTCTGCCTTCTACTGATGGAAAACTTTCACATCAAGTCAGCACAAGAATTTAAAGAGAACTTAATAATAATTCAACACAATGAAACTTTCTTCTGGACAAAAAGTGGGTGATGTTTATGCTCTGAATTTATTTCAGACCCATTTCGGTATCAGTTGTATGTGACATATAAAGAGTTTTGAGTTTCTTTGTTTTGAGAGATGCGAAATATAGTATGGCATTATTTTAATTTTTCTTTCTTAAGCCCAAAGATGAACTACTCAGGGGTCCCTCCAACCTTGAAGATTCATTTTAGCTTTCAACAATTTGTGTAACCTGTGAGTATGGTGTATATGCCAGTGTTCTTCTCTTTTTTTTCATTGTTTCTTTTTATATTTTATTTATTCTTTGTCATCGATGCAACCCAGGGGAGCACTTATTGAAAAAGATGTAATTCTTGCATATCTCAATAACTTGTTTTGCCTTCCTTAAGGATAAGTTTAAGCTGCTATTTGTAACAGCTAACCTAATAGTAAATTAAAAGTGTTGGGAGAGAAAAAAAGTGTTGGGAGAGCTATTTAAAATTCATTTGTAGGGCCTCCCTGGTGGCCCAGTGAGTAAAGACACCGCCTTGCAGTGCAAGGGGCGCCAGTAAGATCCCACGTGCTGCAGAGCGACTGGACTGATGTGTCCAATTACTGAGCCAGTGCTCTGGAGCACATATGCCCGAGCCAGTGCTCTGCAACGAGAGAGGCCACTGTGATGGGAGGCCCACACAGGCCAAAAGAACAAAGATGGATGAAAGACCAATAAAGAAAAAAAAAAACAATCAAATCAAAAATTCATTTGTAGATGCCCTATTTTCTAATTTGGCAGGATTTTTTTTATATTTTTAAGCAGAATGTCCAAGTTGCACTTCTCCATATAAATTGAGGTGAGGTCATATTGCCCAAGTCAAATGATGATATCCTAGAGATAAGTTTACTTAGTACTTAGTGTACATACATGAATTTGAAACATAGAATTAAAAAATAAAATAGCTTTTTCCACTTCCATCAAAAAAGAGTTTTATGTTTCTTTCAAGTTTTTGTATGGTGAAAACAGGAGGAAAATATTTATATCACATTTCTCAACAAGGTCTTACTATATGGCACAGGGAACTATACTCAGTATCCTGTGATAAACCATAACGGAAAACAATATGAAAAAAAGATATGTGTGTGTGTGTGTGCATGCAACCGAATCACTTTGCTGTATAGCAAAAATTAATACAACATTGTTAACCACTTACACTTCATTAAAATTAAAAGATAAAAATTTAGAACATAAAATCATGTTTCTGTCTTAACTATGTGGATTTTAACAAGAGTGGGTATTACTTGACTTCCAAACATCTACTCTTTCATCTTGTGAGAGTAAATATGATGGCCATTGTCATGTGCTCAAAACTTATTTCATTTGTTTTTAAATGGGGGAAGCAATTTGCTCTTTCATCTGCCCACAAAATGATTGTCCAGGGAATGATTCATATCTAATAAAGGGGGAAAAAAGGGCATCTCACTAATTTGAGAGAAGCCCAATAGACACAATCTTAATTGTACTGCAAGGAAAATAAAGATAACATTTCAGGAACAGGAAAGAAATTGCCATGTTCCGTAAGTCACTCTGTCACACATGAACACATTAAGCAACAGGAATTCTTAAGGCACAATCATTATCTTCACAAATCAGGAATCCCCAGTCTACTCAGTCACTCCTATGGTTTTAGTTGGATTTTTTTCCTTTTTGAAAAAAATTTTCAGTTGTCACTTTTAAGATACCTCATTGCCTTTGTTTTCTCTTACATTTGTACTTATGGCAGGATATACTCTCTATGCTTCATGTCTCTGTGCCCTTCCTGATTCTTTCTGCCAGGACTTTTTCAGCATCTGGTTCACAGCATCTCCCATGGTTATTGTAATCTCTCGGATACAGATAAAAACAAAAGACCGGAATCAGTACAGGAAAATGGCTATCTAAATAGACCTTCAGAACATCTTGATAGCGTGTTGAAATAACTCCTGCTGCTGGACCAACTCTAGATGCAAGCAGAGGTCAGTTCCTAAGAGCATGACTTCTTCTGAGGGCGGATACAAAGTTGGAATGGACAAGGCAGAAATAGCAAATGATTGTTGAAACATAGTTTACTTAGTACTTAGTGTACATACATGAATTTGAAACATAGAATTAAAAAATAAAATAGCTTTTTCCACTTCCATCAAAAAAGAGTTTTATGTTTCTTTCAAGTTTTTGTATGGTGAAAACAGGAGGAAAATATTTATATCACATTTCTCAACAAGGTCTTACTATATGGCACAGGGAACTATACTCAGTATCCTGTGATAAACCATAACGGAAAACAATATGAAAAAAAGATATGTGTGTGTGTGTGTGCATGCAACCGAATCACTTTGCTGTATAGCAAAAATTAATACAACATTGTTAACCACTTACACTTCATTAAAATTAAAAGATAAAAATTTAGAACATAAAATCATGTTTCTGTCTTAACTATGTGGATTTTAACAAGAGTGGGTATTACTTGACTTCCAAACATCTACTCTTTCATCTTGTGAGAGTAAATATGATGGCCATTGTCATGTGCTCAAAACTTATTTCATTTGTTTTTAAATGGGGGAAGCAATTTGCTCTTTCATCTGCCCACAAAATGATTGTCCAGGGAATGATTCATATCTAATCAAGGGAGTAAAAGAGGCATCTCACTAATTTGAGAGAAGCCCAATAGACACAATCTTAATTGTACTGCAAGGAAAATAAAGATAACATTTCAGGAACAGGAAAGAAATTGCCATGTTCCGTAAGTCACTCTGTCACACATGAACACATTAAGCAACAGGAATTCTTAAGGCACAATCATTATCTTCACAAATCAGGAATCCCCAGTCTACTCAGTCACTCCTATGGTTTTAGTTGGATTTTTTTCCTTTTTGGAAAAAATTTGCAGTTGTCACTTTTAAGATACCTCATTGCCTTTGTTTTCTCTTACATTTGTACTTATGGCAGGATATACTCTCTATGCTTCATGTCTCTGTGCCCTTCCTGATTCTTTCTGCCAGGACTTTTTCAGCATCTGGTTCACAGCATCTCCCATGGTTATTGTAATCTCTCGGATACAGATAAAAACAAAAGACCGGAATCAGTACAGGAAAATGGCTATCTAAATAGACCTTCAGAACATCTTGATAGCGTGTTGAAATAACTCCTGCTGCTGGACCAACTCTAGATGCAAGCAGAGGGGTCAGTTCCTAAGAGCATGACTTCTTCTGAGGGCGGATACAAAGTTGGAATGGACAAGGAGTACAGAAATAGCCAAACTGATTGTTGAATGCTGACAGTCCTTGTGGAGAACAGATAGACAAGGAGTTCCATACTGTCCAATATGGCAGCCACTGGCCACGTATGTTGGAGTGTTTGCTCTATGGTTAGTCCAAAGTGATACAGACTCTAAGTATCAACCGTGTATGTGTCTGTGCTCAGTAATGTCAGACTCTCTGACTGGTCCGCCAGTCTCCTCTGTCCATGGGATTTCCCAAGTATGAATACTGGAGTGGGTTGCTATTTCCTACTTCAGGGGATATTCCTGACCCAGAGATCAAACCCAAGTCTCTTGCATCTCCTGCATTAACAGGTGGATTCTTTACCACTATGCCACCTGGGCTGTCCCTAACTGTAAACCTCATGCAGGATTTAGTATCAGAAAAAAAAAATGAATGCAAATATCTATTAATAAATGTATATTGATTACATTACAGATGGAAATACCAGGCCGAAATATCTATTAATAAATGTATATTGATTACATTACAGATGGAAATACCAGGCCACTTTATCTGCCTCCTGTGAAACCTGTATGCAGGACAAGAAGCAACAGTTAGAAACGAACATGGAAAAACAGACGGGTTCCAAATTGAGAAAGGAGTATGTCAAGGTTGTATATCATCACCCTGCTTATTTAATTTATACACAGATTACATCATGCAAAATGCTGGTCTGGATGCAGCACAAGCTGGAATCAAGATTGCTGGGAGAAGTATAACCTCAGGTACGCAGATGACAGCATCCTTATGGCAGAAAGCAAAGAGAAACTAAAGAGCCTCTTGATGAAGGTGAAAGAGGAGAGGAAAAATTTGGCCTACAACTTTCTTCCATCAAAAATTTTTTTTTTCTTTCATGCCAGGACTTTTCAGCATTTTTGGTTTTTCCCCCACCCGGGGCAATTTTCCCTTTGGTTATTGTAATCTCTCGGATACAGATAAAAACAAAAGACCGGAATCAGTACAGGAAAATGGCTATCTAAATAGACCTTCAGAACATCTTGATAGCGTGTTGAAATAACTCCTGCTGCTGGACCAACTCTAGATGCAAGCAGAGGGGTCAGTTCCTAAGAGCATGACTTCTTCTGAGGGCGGATACAAAGTTGGAATGGACAAGGAGTACAGAAATAGCCAAACTGATTGTTGAATGCTGACAGTCCTTGTGGAGAACAGATAGACAAGGAGTTCCATACTGTCCAATATGGCAGCCACTGGCCACGTATGTTGGAGTGTTTGCTCTATGGTTAGTCCAAAGTGATACAGACTCTAAGTATCAACCGTGTATGTGTCTGTGCTCAGTAATGTCAGACTCTCTGACTGGTCCGCCAGTCTCCTCTGTCCATGGGATTTCCCAAGTATGAATACTGGAGTGGGTTGCTATTTCCTACTTCAGGGGATATTCCTGACCCAGAGATCAAACCCAAGTCTCTTGCATCTCCTGCATTAACAGGTGGATTCTTTACCACTATGCCACCTGGGCTGTCCCTAACTGTAAACCTCATGCAGGATTTAGTATCAGAAAAAAAATGAATGCAAATATCTATTAATAAATGTATATTGATTACATTACAGATGGAAATACCAGGCCGAAATATCTATTAATAAATGTATATTGATTACATTACAGATGGAAATACCAGGCCACTTTATCTGCCTCCTGTGAAACCTGTATGCAGGACAAGAAGCAACAGTTAGAAACGAACATGGAAAAACAGACGGGTTCCAAATTGAGAAAGGAGTATGTCAAGGTTGTATATCATCACCCTGCTTATTTAATTTATACACAGATTACATCATGCAAAATGCTGGTCTGGATGCAGCACAAGCTGGAATCAAGATTGCTGGGAGAAGTATAACCTCAGGTACGCAGATGACAGCATCCTTATGGCAGAAAGCAAAGAGAAACTAAAGAGCCTCTTGATGAAGGTGAAAGAGGAGAGTGAAAAATTTGGCCTACAACTTAACATCCAAAAAATGAAAATCATAGCATCCTGTCCCATCACTTCATAGCAAATAGATGGGCAAAAAAATGGAAGCAGTGACAGATTTTATTTTCTTGGGCTCCAAAATCATTGCAAATGATGACTGCAACCACAAATTAAAAGATTCTTGCTCCTTGGTAGAAAAGCTATGACAAACCTAAACAGGGTACTAAAAAGCAGAGATATTGCTTTGCCAACAAAAGCCTGAATAGTCAAAGCTATGGCTTTCTCAGTAGTCATGTATGGATATGAGAGTTGAACCGTAAAGAAGTCTGAGTGCCAAAGAATTGATGTCTTTGAATTGTGGTGCTGGAGAAGACTCTTGAGAGTCCCTCGGACTGCAAGGAGATCAAACCAGTCATTCCTAAAGGAAATTAACCCTGAATATTCATTGGAAGGACTGATACTGAAGCTCAAGCTCCAATACTTTGGCCATCTGATGAGAAGAGAAAACTCATTGGAAAACATCAGTTGGGAAAAATAGAAGGCAAAAGGAGAAGGGGATGACAGAGGATGAGGTGGTTGGATGGCATCACTGAATCAATGGACATGCGTTTGAGCAAGCTCTGGAAGATGGAGAAGGACAGGGAAGCCTGGCGTGCTACAGTCCATGGGGTCACAAAGAGTCAAACACAACTAAGCAACTGAACTCATTGATTGATTGATTACATGTTTAAATGATGTATTCACTACATTATGTTAAAGAAAATAGATTAGTAAGATTCACCTGTTTCATTTCACCTTTTTAATGTGACTGTTAGAAATTTAAATCACATACATGGCTCACATTATAATTATGTTGGATTTCAACTCTATAGACTAATTTGGTTTATCCTTACCCAGCTTTTAAAAAAAACGGCAAAAAACTAATGCATATGAGAAGTAAAAAAATGGACACATTTTACTGAAAAATTCAATCTTGGGAGAGATTCCAAATGATAAAAGGAAAACAAAGGTTTAATTAAGAATCTTTTCATTGACACTCATCTTTTTCTTCCTACCAAGCAACAACAGTCTTTTAAGTGCTCTAAAAGGCTATTGTTTAAATGGTTTCCCTTATTCTGAATACAATGAGAAAGACTGTCTAAATCTTGAGACAAACTCAACTCTTATAGAATTTCTAGCTGATATTTTCAGATCCAGAATATTCTGACAACTATCTGAATTTGGTAGTGAAACGACTATGTAAAAGAAACATTAAAGATGAAAAAACTATCCCTTTAGAAAAGCTATGACAAACCTAAACAGGGTACTAAAAAGCAGAGATATTGCTTTGCCAACAAAAGCCTGAATAGTCAAAGCTATGGCTTTCTCAGTAGTCATGTATGGATATGAGAGTTGAACCGTAAAGAAGTCTGAGTGCCAAAGAATTGATGTCTTTGAATTGTGGTGCTGGAGAAGACTCTTGAGAGTCCCTCGGACTGCAAGGAGATCAAACCAGTCATTCCTAAAGGAAATTAACCCTGAATATTCATTGGAAGGACTGATACTGAAGCTCAAGCTCCAATACTTTGGCCATCTGATGAGAAGAGAAAACTCATTGGAAAACATCAGTTGGGAAAAATAGAAGGCAAAAGGAGAAGGGGATGACAGAGGATGAGGTGGTTGGATGGCATCACTGAATCAATGGACATGCGTTTGAGCAAGCTCTGGAAGATGGAGAAGGACAGGGAAGCCTGGCGTGCTACAGTCCATGGGGTCACAAAGAGTCAAACACAACTAAGCAACTGAACTCATTGATTGATTGATTACATGTTTAAATGATGTATTCACTACATTATGTTAAAGAAAATAGATTAGTAAGATTCACCTGTTTCATTTCACCTTTTTAATGTGACTGTTAGAAATTTAAATCACATACATGGCTCACATTATAATTATGTTGGATTTCAACTCTATAGACTAATTTGGTTTATCCTTACCCAGCTTTTAAAAAAAACGGCAAAAAACTAATGCATATGAGAAGTAAAAAAATGGACACATTTTACTGAAAAATTCAATCTTGGGAGAGATTCCAAATGATAAAAGGAAAACAAAGGTTTAATTAAGAATCTTTTCATTGACACTCATCTTTTTCTTCCTACCAAGCAACAACAGTCTTTTAAGTGCTCTAAAAGGCTATTGTTTAAATGGTTTCCCTTATTCTGAATACAATGAGAAAGACTGTCTAAATCTTGAGACAAACTCAACTCTTATAGAATTTCTAGCTGATATTTTCAGATCCAGAATATTCTGACAACTATCTGAATTTGGTAGTGAAACGACTATGTAAAATGAAACATTAAAGATAGAAAACACCACTTCTAGATCAAGGAATTGCTTGGGATGGCCCTATTTCCTATGGGGTCATTGCTATTTAATCTTTGGACTATGTGGAAAGATGACAGAATGATCATTCTCAAAGCATTTCAACCCTTTGGCATAGTTTCAGGAGGGAACTTTTCTTACTTAGATGTCATAGACAAGGACATCAAGGTACTTTCCTTATAATTACTTCATAAAAGAGCTTTGGTTCTAGTTAATGACATTGGAAATCATCATAGTAATTTATAGCTATCAAATTTCCATCAGATACAGAACTCTAAGGGGCTTCCTGGGTGGCTCAGTGGTAAAGGATCTGTCTGCAATGC
This sequence comes from Tragulus kanchil, assembly GCA_022376925.1. Lineage (NCBI taxonomy): Eukaryota > Metazoa > Chordata > Mammalia > Artiodactyla > Tragulidae > Tragulus > Tragulus kanchil. The sequence goes on from JAIOJX010000031.1 coordinate 72,411,169, forward strand.
AGGAGATGCAGGTTTGATTCCTGGGTTGGGCAGATCCCCTGGAGGAAGGCATGGCAACCCACTCCAGTATTCTTGTCTGGAGAAGCCTGTGGACAGAGGAACCTGATGGGCTACAGTCCACAGGGTGACAAAGAGTCAGACACCACTGAAGTGACTTAGCACACACACACACACACACACACACACACACAGAAGTCTAAAAATCAGAAAGGAAATCAGTTACATATCTGCTTGAGTACAAGTCACAGAAAAAACTGATGTACAAATACAGGAGGCTTAGAGCAGTGAAACTACTGTACATAATACTCTAATGGCAGATACATGTCATTACAGATTTGTTAACATTCATAGAATGTACAACACCAAGAGTGAACTGTGATGTAACTATGGACTCTGGGTGATGATGACATGTCAATGTAGGTTTCACCATTGTATCAAATGTACCATCTGGTGGGGGATGTTGATAACAGAGGAGGCTGTGCATGTGTAGGAGGTGGGGGTATATGGGAACACTGTGAACCTAAAACTGCTGTATAAAATTATGTCTAAAATATATATACCAAAATTTTTTACTATATAAGTATATTATATGTGGTATTTTTATGTACCAAAGAAAGTTTTCTAACTAGGCTCAGATGGTAAAGAATCTGCCTGCAATGCCAGAGATCCAGGTTCAATTTTTGAGTCAGGAAGAGCCCCTAGAGAAAGAAATGGCAACCCACTCCAGTATTCTTACCTGGGAAATCTCATGAACAGAGGAGCCTGGTGGACTATAGTCCATGGGGTCGCAGAGTCAGACAGGACTGAACGACTAAGACTTTCACACTTTTCACTTTAACCAGAAATCTGCAAGTGAACTCTGTGTAGCTGGTGCCTCTGCTCTATGCTGCCATTAGGGATCCAGGCTCTTTCTGTGTAGCTGCTTAAGGATGTTTAGCTTGGGGATTTTCATCCTTATGTCCATTACCTTCCAGCTCAGAGACAGCTGTTAAACATCCAGGTATTTCCCCATTTCCAGCAGGAAGAGTAGGAAGCAGTAATTCCTGTCTCAGAAAAACAAAAGCTTTCCCAGGAAACTTCATTTGGCGTCTCATTGCCTCAAACATCACGTGATGAACCCAGATGCAAGGGAGGGTGAAGAAGTGAGTGTTTTTAGCTGGACTCATTTTGCTACTCTAAACAAAATATCCTTCACTAAGAAAAAGGAGGGTGGGCACTTTGGGTGGGTATTAGCAGTCCTGCCACAGGGGTATCTGGAGAGTTTCTCGAATCACCTTAGACATAATGAAACTCAAACAACTGATAACATTGACCTTTGGCAAGTATGAAAAAAGCTGAAGAAAAAAAGGCAGCAAACTCTCAAAAAGCCATCATATTTAGAAATCTGACTGGAGCCAAATCAGACAGAGCACTGTTGGCTGACTAATGACTAGAAGTCATTTTTTCATGATAATAATGATGCTTTTATAATAGCCATATTTGAAAAACAACGAGCTGCTCTAATAATAGTCAGAGTAATGCGACTAAATAGCATTTTATTATAAAAGGTCGTCTAGAAACTCAGTGGTAAAGAAGACAATATGGAAGAAAAAGACTAATAGGAAAGAACGAGTCCTCGTTTTCTGAAAATACTGACTTCCAGATAGTGTCTCTAATTTAATCATTCTCCCCCAAGGAATATACAAATAATCCCTTCCAGGCTGGTGATTAGAATCACAGAGAGACCACAGATCCTTGTCAGCCTACCAAGAGGAAATGACATCACCCGGTCAGTCATTCATCTTGGGGGGATTATAAGATGTGTCTTAAGAAATGAGATGGAGTCAAATGGAATATGATGGAGCAGATCTGAGTGGAATAGAATAGAATAAAACAGAATAGAAATGCACTGTTGGCAATAAGGGTAGCAATCATTCTAAGAAGCTTGTTTTGCTTATATATATATGTATGCACTGGGCACCATGCAAAACAAATTTCTTTCTGTGGCTTGTGGTCAAAAAAGTTTGAAAAGCCACTGTCTTAGCAGTTTCAAAACACCTAAGAGACGCCATGAGCATAGATCACCGAAAAGAAAGCAGAGGCTTGAAAACAGCCCAAGAACTCAAATCAAGAAACAAGCCCAAGAAAACTGAAGTCAAATGTAGAGCAGGGCAACCTCCAGACCAGTGGAGCATGCAAAAAACCACAAGAACAGCAATAATGAATGACTATTGCTAGAAAGGGTGGCTGATTTTTATCCTGTTGTAATTCTTTTTCATATGGACCATTTACAAAGTCTTTATTGAATTTGTTACAAAGTCGCTTCTGTCTTGTGTTTTGGTTTTTTGACCTCGAGGCATGTGGAATTTTAGCTTCCCTACAAGGGATCAAACCCTCAATCCCTGCATTGGAAAGCGAAGTCTTAACCACTGTTCTACCAGGGAAGTTCCCATGGTGTCATATTTATCTTAATTCATGGTCCACTGGAGAAGATGTGACACTGGAGAACAAGGAACAAGTGACCAGGGACAAATGGTAACAGGAAGGAAACAAAACAATCTGAAAAGAGACTTCAGAAAAGCACGAACACTGATCTGAACCAGCCACCTATGAGAGGTGCCATCCTAGAGGGAAAAGCATCAGTTGTTCAACAAGACAATGCTTGCAAAAATCACATGTAATTAGCTGTGTTTGTATGCCTAAATTAGTAGTTACAAACCTGTGTTGTTTCTATTATTTGTCAGTAATTACCATTGTTGTTTTCTAAAGTCACAAGCTAAAGAACATTGTCAGTAACTTTTCATGAGAATGCCTGACAATGGTAGACACGACTTGGTTTCCAGAATCTGCCATAAAAATAAATGCACAGTCAACAGAGACTCCATCATCAGCCCCAGAACTGATCATTTTGTAAACAGCACCCACACAGGAAGTGACTTTGGACCAGAACTGTACATGGTTTGCATAAGCCATGTGAGTGCTCCAGAAAGGTAAATGATCTGGCCCATCAATCTTCTAGAATAGAAACAGAATAGAAATGCATGTGCTATTCTTGTTGTTGCTTATATATATATGTATGCACAGGGCACCATGCAAAACAAATTTCTTTCTGTGGCTTGTGGTCAAAAAAGTTTGAAAAGCCACTGTCTTAGCAGTTTCAAAACACCTAAGAGACGCCATGAGCATAGATCACCGAAAAGAAAGCAGAGGCTTGAAAACAGCCCAAGAACTCAAATCAAGAAACAAGCCCAAGAAAACTGAAGTCAAATGTAGAGCAGGGCAACCTCCAGACCAGTGGAGCATGCAAAAAACCACAAGAACAGCAATAATGAATGACTATTGCTAGAAAGGGTGGCTGATTTTTATCCTGTTGTAATTCTTTTTCATATGGACCATTTACAAAGTCTTTATTGAATTTGTTACAAAGTCGCTTCTGTCTTGTGTTTTGGTTTTTTGACCTCGAGGCATGTGGAATTTTAGCTTCCCTACAAGGGATCAAACCCTCAATCCCTGCATTGGAAAGCGAAGTCTTAACCACTGTTCTACCAGGGAAGTTCCCATGGTGTCATATTTATCTTAATTCATGGTCCACTGGAGAAGATGTGACACTGGAGAACAAGGAACAAGTGACCAGGGACAAATGGTAACAGGAAGGAAACAAAACAATCTGAAAAGAGACTTCAGAAAAGCACGAACACTGATCTGAACCAGCCACCTATGAGAGGTGCCATCCTAGAGGGAAAAGCATCAGTTGTTCAACAAGACAATGCTTGCAAAAATCACATGTAATTAGCTGTGTTTGTATGCCTAAATTAGTAGTTACAAACCTGTGTTGTTTCTATTATTTGTCAGTAATTACCATTGTTGTTTTCTAAAGTCACAAGCTAAAGAACATTGTCAGTAACTTTTCATGAGAATGCCTGACAATGGTAGACACGACTTGGTTTCCAGAATCTGCCATAAAAATAAATGCACAGTCAACAGAGACTCCATCATCAGCCCCAGAACTGATCATTTTGTAAACAGCACCCACACAGGAAGTGACTTTGGACCAGAACTGTACATGGTTTGCATAAGCCATGTGAGTGCTCCAGAAAGGTAAATGATCTGGCACCCCAAATCAATCTTCTGTCAATATTTGTTCAGTATTTATTTCGGTGAGAAGTTGAGTACTATGAAATCTGCCTCCAAACTCACATAACCCTGATCAGCAAATGAGAAGCTGTACACTTAAGCAGATCCATCACTTGAAGCCAGTTTGGGTGCCTTCTAAATCTTGTGTGTTCCTTGAGTAGCTTCCTACCAGTGTTGTATTTCCCCCAGAGAAGTGTTCTTTAAAATACAACTGTCTCCAGCTCATCACATTTCTAATAACAAAACCCACCTGCTCCTTGATCTCTCTTTCTGAATATTCCCATCATCTGGGTTTTGTGTGAAACAAGACAGTTACGAGTGTTCATGGATTTATTTGTTCAGCAAATATATGCTGAGTTCTTCAGATTAAACTCCATAAACTCAAAAGGTATATTGTCACTGGACGTCAGTCATTCAAAATTGGACTCAGTTCAAAGGGAATCCTTCACTGTTGATGGGAACATAATTTAGTGCAGTCACTGTGAAAAACAATGTAGAGGTTTCCCAAAAATCTTAAAATAGAACTACCATACCACCCAGAAATTCCACTCCTGTGTACATATCTGAGAAAAAAAACAGAGGCACTCCTTTGAAAAGATACGTGTTCCTCAATGTTCATAGCAGCATTATGTGCAATTGCCAAGGTATGGAAACTATCTAAGTGTCCGTTAACAGAGGAATGGATAAAGATGTGCTATATGTACCTGTGAACCAGCCACCTATGAGAGGTGCCATCCTAGAGGAAAAGCATCAGTTGTTCAACAAGACAATGCTTGCAAAATCACATGTAATTAGCTGTGTTTGTATGCCTAAATTAGTAGTTACAAACCTGTGTTGTTTCTATTATTTGTCAGTAATTACCATTGTTGTTTTCTAAAGTCACAAGCTAAAGAACATTGTCAGTAACTTTTCATGAGAATGCCTGACAATGGTAGACACGACTTGGTTTCCAGAATCTGCCATAAAAATAAATGCACAGTCAACAGAGACTCCATCATCAGCCCCAGAACTGATCATTTTGTAAACAGCACCCACACAGGAAGTGACTTTGGACCAGAACTGTACATGGTTTGCATAAGCCATGTGAGTGCTCCAGAAAGGTAAATGATCTGGCACCCCAAATCAATCTTCTGTCAATATTTGTTCAGTATTTATTTCGGTGAGAAGTTGAGTACTATGAAATCTGCCTCCAAACTCACATAACCCTGATCAGCAAATGAGAAGCTGTACACTTAAGCAGATCCATCACTTGAAGCCAGTTTGGGTGCCTTCTAAATCTTGTGTGTTCCTTGAGTAGCTTCCTACCAGTGTTGTATTTCCCCCAGAGAAGTGTTCTTTAAAATACAACTGTCTCCAGCTCATCACATTTCTAATAACAAAACCCACCTGCTCCTTGATCTCTCTTTCTGAATATTCCCATCATCTGGGTTTTGTGTGAAACAAGACAGTTACGAGTGTTCATGGATTTATTTGTTCAGCAAATATATGCTGAGTTCTTCAGATTAAACTCCATAAACTCAAAAGGTATATTGTCACTGGACGTCAGTCATTCAAAATTGGACTCAGTTCAAAGGGAATCCTTCACTGTTGATGGGAACATAATTTAGTGCAGTCACTGTGAAAAACAATGTAGAGGTTTCCCAAAAATCTTAAAATAGAACTACCATACCACCCAGAAATTCCACTCCTGTGTACATATCTGAGAAAAAAAAAAAAAACAGAGGCACTCCTTTGAAAAGATACGTGTTCCTCAATGTTCATAGCAGCATTATGTGCAATTGCCAAGGTATGGAAACTATCTAAGTGTCCGTTAACAGAGGAATGGATAAAGATGTGCTATATGTACCTGATAGAATACTACTCAACTATAAAAATGCATCAAAATTTTGCCATTTGCGGCAACACAGATGAGTTGGAGAGCATTATATTAAGTGAATATAAGTCAAACAGAAAGATAAACCTTTTTTCTTTTTTTGGCCACTTCTATTGATCTTTCTTTTATTTATCTTTGTTCTTTGGCTGGTGTGGACTTCCCATCGCAGTGGCCTCTCTCACTGCGGAGCACCGGCTCTGGGCACCCATGCCCCAGAACTCTGGCTTGGTAGTTGGACACACAGGTCCAGCCGCTCCATGGCACATGGGATCTTCCCAGGCCAGGGATCGAACAGGCACCCCCTTGCACTGTAAGGCAGTATCCTTTCCCACTGGACCACCAGGGAAGCCCAGAAAGATAAATCTTATATCAAATAGCTTATAGGTAGAGTCTAAAAAATATAGCAAACCGGTGAATATAATGTAAAAGAAGGAGACATAGATTCAGAGAACAAACTAGTGGTTACCAGTGGGGAGGAGAGAGAGGTAATACAGAGGTGGGGCAGTGGAGGCACCAATTTTGAGGTATAAGATAGTCAGGCTCATGGATGTATTGTACAGCAGGGGGAATATAGCCAATATTTTGTAATAGCTTTAAATGGAAAGTAACCTTTGTTTAAAGATGGGGTGACCAGCTGTCTTATGTTTAAAAATAAAATAGTTTCAAAATATTTTAAAAATTGAATATAGCAGGCCAGTAGGGAAAAAAAGTAGACAGTTCCTAATGCCACTGGATAAAAGAAACTGGGGTTTAGAAAATGCGATACATGCAGATTAGCATTTTTGGTCTCTTTCTTTTATGCTTTTAGGTTTTTCAAATCCTTCTAGAATTTCCAATACTGTGAAAACTACATATGTACATTCTCTAGGGTCTTTTGCAGTATCAGAAGCTGGGGAATATGCAAATTATGGTAAATAATTCACATCAGTAAATGCTGACAAAATCCTAAGATTTGCAACTTGGGTGATCTACAGTGAGTTGTAAGATTTTTGATCCATAAGCACAACTGTTGTTTGTTTGTTTATTTGTTTGTTTTGCCTTTTTTTTTCCTTTGATGCTTCCATTTCAAGGCAATAGCAGAAGTCTGAAAACTATCTTCAAATACCTGTCTATAAACCATGTAGTTATCTCCAGGATTTCACTTTACTAATCACATGTAACCAGATTCACCTACTTATCAGCTCAGTTTTTGTCTATTACCAGGTGAGGAGTGAAACAAGTTTGCAATGTTTCACCAAGAAAGTAGTGTCAGTCTTGGTGATGAACAAAATGAGAGGGAACCAATATAATTTTGTCTTTTAAATGACAACCAAGACAAGTCATGTCATCTTAGTGATGAACTTCCTGATTAGGCAGTATCCCCCCCTTCCCAGGCCAGGGATCGAACAGGCACCCCCTTGCACTGTAAGGCAGTATCCTTTCCCACTGGACCACCAGGGAAGCCCAGAAAGATAAATCTTATATCAAATAGCTTATAGGTAGAGTCTAAAAAATATAGCAAACCGGTGAATATAATGTAAAAGAAGGAGACATAGATTCAGAGAACAAACTAGTGGTTACCAGTGGGGAGGAGAGAGAGGTAATACAGAGGTGGGGCAGTGGAGGCACCAATTTTGAGGTATAAGATAGTCAGGCTCATGGATGTATTGTACAGCAGGGGGAATATAGCCAATATTTTGTAATAGCTTTAAATGGAAAGTAACCTTTGTTTAAAGATGGGGTGACCAGCTGTCTTATGTTTAAAAATAAAATAGTTTCAAAATATTTTAAAAATTGAATATAGCAGGCCAGTGGGGAAAAAAAAGTACACAGTTCCTAACGCCACTGGATAAAAGAAACTGGGGTTTAGAAAATGCGATACATGCAGATTAGCATTTTTGGTCTCTTTCTTTTATGCTTTTAGGTTTTTCAAATCCTTCTAGAATTTCCAATACTGTGAAAACTACATATGTACATTCTCTAGGGTCTTTTGCAGTATCAGAAGCTGGGGAATATGCAAATTATGGTAAATAATTCACATCAGTAAATGCTGACAAAATCCTAAGATTTGCAACTTGGGTGATCTACAGTGAGTTGTAAGATTTTTGATCCATAAGCACAACTGTTGTTTGTTTGTTTATTTGTTTGTTTTGCCTTTTTTTTTCCTTTGATGCTTCCATTTCAAGGCAATAGCAGAAGTCTGAAAACTATCTTCAAATACCTGTCTATAAACCATGTAGTTATCTCCAGGATTTCACTTTACTAATCACATGTAACCAGATTCACCTACTTATCAGCTCAGTTTTTGTCTATTACCAGGTGAGGAGTGAAACAAGTTTGCAATGTTTCACCAAGAAAGTAGTGTCAGTCTTGGTGATGAACAAAATGAGAGGGAACCAATATAATTTTGTCTTTTTTTTAAATGACAGACCAACAAGCATTTCTAGAGATTTCAGACTGATCATGAACACCATAAGTACAGACAGTGATATCTACTAAGGATCGTCCTGTTTCTTTAGGTGGAGGACAAGTTGTTAGAGAAATTAATCTGAGTTATATGAATGCAGCTATGGGTAGAGGATAACCTTCCACAAGCTATGTAAGAGAATCATGATTATAAAACCATTTTTAATACTATTTTCCCATGAAAGCAATTAACCAGCCTGTGGACCAGCAAATCAAGTTTTGAATGATTTCTCAGTAGAGTGTTCATAATTACAACTTTTTTTTCCATATGCCAGTAGTTCTCAAAGTGTGATCTGATGAATTCTGGAGTCCCTGAGATATATTACTGGGGATCAGGGACCCTCCCTTTTCCCACCACGTATATATGTAAGGCTACATCAATGGAACTCAGAAGCAGACACCAGAATCCAGTCCTTTTCTTGATAGAAATGTATAAAATTGTAAAATAAGACCACCCTTCTCATTTTTGTTTTGGAAAATAGCTATATTTCATAAGACATATGTTTGTTAACATGTAACAGGTGCAAATGTCATTTTTACCTGAATTTTAAAGTAAACATTTTCTTCCTTAAGAATTCTTATTAAATAAAATTAATGATTTTTAAGTAAATATTTTAAATTTTTAAATATTTTAAATGTCTCATGTTTACTTTCTAATAAAGTAAATATTGCAGATAAAATACGTAAACAAAAACACCTCAGTTCCTTAGCAATTTTGTGGGGAGATCTCTAGCAATTTTTAAGAGGATCAAGGAGTCCTAACACCAAAAAGTTTGAGACCCAATGATACATTACACACACTTTTTTTTTAAGCTTTTATTTTACTTTTAACTTTTACAGAGTTTTGTTGTTTACAGATATGTAGATACATAGACTTATAATTAAGTTTTTCAGTATTGTTCCACATGCTCTGATATTTCTTAAGCCTATTTTCTTTCTTTTTGATTTTATCTCTCATCAGTTCACTAAATACTAAACCTATATACAAATCTCACTAACGAAACAGATTGTCACAACAAATGAACAATGATTAAGCACCTACTGTGTGCAAAGTAGGCAGGCTTCCCAGATGGCACTAGTGGTAAAGAATCTACCTGCCAATGCAGGAGATGTAAGAGATACAGGTTTGATCCCTAGCTCAGGAAAGATCCCCTGGAGGAGGGCATGCCCGCCCACTCCAGGGCTCTTGCCTGAAGACACCCATGGACAGAGGAGCCTAGTGGGCTACAGTCCATGGGGTGCGAAGAATTGGGCACAGCTAAAGCGACTTAGCACACACACATGTAAAGTAGGTACAAAAAGACAAGATAGATGTCCCTGGTATCAATTTCTCCCCCAAAATACTGGGCTGCAGTAAATCTACAGCATGTCACACATAAAATACATTTATGGTTTGGGCTTAGAAAGGTGGAAAGATTTGTCTCTGAATACATCCAAGAGAAATGCCCAACTTTTCTAAGACAACTAAGTTTCATTGAACTTAGGAACCTGATTCTTTCCTTCCAGGGTTTCATAAACTATATGTCTACTTGTTCCTGTCTATGACAACCAATGCTCTTTTTTGATCGCCACAGGACCGTTTAAAACACCGGGGGCCTGGGAGCGGGGAGGGGACCAGGGATATGCATATGACCAATCTGGGAACATGCATGTCTGTGAACAACAAAACTCTGTAAAAACTTTAAAATAAAGAAATAAACATTAAAAAAAAAAAAAAAACACTTCCAAGCTTCCCTGGTGGTCCAGTGGGTAAGGACACTGCCTTGCAGTGCAGGGGGCGTTGGTTCAATCCCTGGCCTGGGAAGATCCCACGTGCCACGGAGCAGCTGGACCGATGCATCCAACTACCCAGCCGGAGCTCTGGGGCGCGGGCGCCCAGAGCCGGTGCTCTTCAGCGAGAGAGGACACTGCAATGGGAGGCGCATACAGGCCACAGAACAAAAGATAAATAGATGAAAGACCAATAGAAGTGGCTAAAAAAAAAAAAGAAAGAAAAAACAGTTTCTAATTTTAAATAATATTAACACATGTAACACAGACTCGACATATTGCAAATACCTTTGACAGTATGCTTGCACATTTGCTCAAAGTTAGGAGTGACCAGTTGCCTTAGTTCAAGGGTATTAGGAAGATCAGAAAGTAACAATGTATAAAACAAACAGGAAATACAAGAAATAACACTCAAAGAAGGAAATTTCATCACTGAGTCTTTAAACCATGTTGTCAGGTGTTTATAGGATTATGTCCCACTCAGGTCTGGTTTAGGGGATTTCAAATAATCCAACTAAAACATAGTCTATATTTGCTGACTTATTAACATGACAGCAAAAATATTGCATTAAAGTGACCACTATCCAAAAAACCTTTGTACCAAGATTTTTAACAAGTCATTTAAATATACAAAGAGACAGCTGATCATTTTATAAATAAATTATGGAAAATTAGTAACTTTTAACCAGCTGGTTGCAATTGCTGTTTTATTTTACATCATTAGAGAAGTTCTGCCCATGCTTTTTATAAATTTGTTACGTATTTCATTTTACTAAAGGAACAACTTTGTCAATGTTTTCTGGAGACCACACAGTACTTTAAGATAATTATACCATTTGAAATCAATTTCAGATAGTTTTTTTTAATGGAATGAAGAAAAATACAGTAGATTTTCTCTCTTGATTTTTCACGTGCAAATGAATTGTTCATTAGGTGATAACCATTTTAACTTAACAAGTACAATGCTTGGTTTGGTGGTAAGAATTTATTAGTAACTACTTTGTTCATTATCTGATTCCAGTGCCACAGCCATTCTGCTGAAAACCCCCATTTATGTCTGGACAAGGTGATTTGTTATTTAAGGCCCTTTCGCATAAAAACGGTGTTCAGTCTTGAGAATATGGGAGAAATTTTAATCAAATTTCCTTCTTCTTCCTTTTCTTTTCCTCATCTTCCTTTTCTTCTTTGTTCTTTCTTCTCCTTCTTTATACCTTCTTTTCTCCTATGTTCACCATTAATAACACTGATGAATGCCTTTTGTCTCATCATAAAACCCACAAACTCTTCAGGGTACTTTTCTGGTCAGAAATTGTTTCCTGTGCTGAATTTACAATGGGAAGAGAAACCTGAAGAGCTTGCTTAAGACTTCCTCTTGACCAAAGATTGACACATAAACAAAAATCACTTATTATATCCAGCAAAACATTCCTTGCAACCTTTGAAAGTTAGGTTGCCATCATAAATATTTTACATCATTGATGGTTGATGCCTGAAAGGCTTATGGAAAGAGAGTGTTCAGCTCTGGGACACCAGTAGAAGATGAAATTATGTGTCTCTGAGCCAATCAAGAGAGCACAAACTTTCCATTATTCTAGAGCTTGGCCCTAAGTCTTAAAATGATGAGATTTCTCTCTCATATTTATGAAAGCTCACTAATGCACATTCATAGGCAGAAATCAGCAGAGCTGTTTAAGCTATCTGCATGGAAGCAAGTGAAACCCTACGATTAAAAAAAAAAAAAAGTCAAGTCAAAATCCAATAGGTTGACTTTTCTCTTCCATTCACTCATTGGCATAATAAACATTCGTAATAAGTGTGGAGCACCAATCACTCCCAAAGGGAAACTTAACTATAGATGACAGCTCCACCTTATTTTATCTGAAACTTTTTCAGCAAAAGGAAAATTGAAGAAATTTTATAAAGTGTTCCAAATTTTTTTTGGAACTTTATGGCTTGAACTATCTGGATATAATGTGTCAAAATAGTTTACTTTCCAAATTATTTGAATGAATTGTTCATTAGGTGATAACCATTTTAACTTAACAAGTACAATGCTTGGTTTGGTGGTAAGAATTTATTAGTAACTACTTTGTTCATTATCTGATTCCAGTGCCACAGCCATTCTGCTGAAAACCCCCATTTATGTCTGGACAAGGTGATTTGTTATTTAAGGCCCTTTCGCATAAAAACGGTGTTCAGTCTTGAGAATATGGGAGAAATTTTAATCAAATTTCCTTCTTCTTCCTTTTCTTTTCCTCATCTTCCTTTTCTTCTTTGTTCTTTCTTCTCCTTCTTTATACCTTCTTTTCTCCTATGTTCACCATTAATAACACTGATGAATGCCTTTTGTCTCATCATAAAACCCACAAACTCTTCAGGGTACTTTTCTGGTCAGAAATTGTTTCCTGTGCTGAATTTACAATGGGAAGAGAAACCTGAAGAGCTTGCTTAAGACTTCCTCTTGACCAAAGATTGACACATAAACAAAAATCACTTATTATATCCAGCAAAACATTCCTTGCAACCTTTGAAAGTTAGGTTGCCATCATAAATATTTTACATCATTGATGGTTGATGCCTGAAAGGCTTATGGAAAGAGAGTGTTCAGCTCTGGGACACCAGTAGAAGATGAAATTATGTGTCTCTGAGCCAATCAAGAGAGCACAAACTTTCCATTATTCTAGAGCTTGGCCCTAAGTCTTAAAATGATGAGATTTCTCTCTCATATTTATGAAAGCTCACTAATGCACATTCATAGGCAGAAATCAGCAGAGCTGTTTAAGCTATCTGCATGGAAGCAAGTGAAACCCTACGATTAAAAAAAAAAAAAAGTCAAGTCAAAATCCAATAGGTTGACTTTTCTCTTCCATTCACTCATTGGCATAATAAACATTCGTAATAAGTGTGGAGCACCAATCACTCCCAAAGGGAAACTTAACTATAGATGACAGCTCCACCTTATTTTATCTGAAACTTTTTCAGCAAAAGGAAAATTGAAGACATTTTATAAAGTGTTCCAATTTTTTTTTGGAACTTTATGGCTTGAACTATCTGGATATAATGTGTCAAAATAGTTTACTTTCCAAATTATTTGAATGAGGGATTCAATTTTTTGTTTGCTCACATAGAAACTTCTTTGAAATATTTAAAGTCATCAGAAACATTAACATCATAAAGAAGCTATAAAGAAAAATTAGCTCCTCTATCAATCAACCAGGAAGAAGTCTATACTTAAGCACCTACTATATGTCCTGCATGGTATTAAATAAATACAATATGACACACTCAGTTTTTGCCCACAGTTCATTGCTTCTTTGCTAAAAATCATTATTGAGGATTTTTTAAAATAAACCTTTAAACTTGAAATGATTTATTAGTCATAATATGATAAAAAATCTTAGAGTGGAAATGAACTTCAAATAGCATGTAATCTGCATTTTTCAACAAGGGAAAGTTACCTAATTATTTTCACAGATGACTCTGCCATGCTTTTATAAATGCCATTTTATAATTATAAAATCTATTATGGAAATAGCTCACACGTGTGCTTCTATTCAGAATAAGATAGCTAGTCCTTAAATTCCAGATTTTAAAATTCATGCATAAACTCATTGGCCAGGAAGCACAGATTGAATTACTCAGATTCGACTTCCTTGGCAGCAATGCTCTCCCTTTCCAAGCAGCTTCTGCCAAAAGCTCCAACACCCATCCCTCCCGGTGCCATTGCTCAGAAAGCCCCTTATCTCTCTATCAGTTGACTAAACAAGAGCCAACTAAAATCAGTTTTTAAAATCAGGTAATGAACTTGGAACATGGAAGAGAGATGTGGCTGCATGCTTAATTATTATAAATTAAGCTAAAGTATAAGTGTGATATGGCCATCTCTGGTGGCTCAGCAGTAAAGAATCCACCTGCCATGAAGAAGACACAGGTTTGATCCCTGGGCCGGGAAGATACCCTGGAGAAGGAAGTGGCAACCCACTCCAGTATTCTTGCCTGGGAAATCCCATAGACAGAGGAGCCTGGTGGACTACAGTCCATGGGGTTACCAAAGAGTCAGACATGACTTAATGACTAAACAACAACAGTGTGATATTTATAGAAACCAATAGAAATAGATGACATAAAGGATATATACTTCTGGGTATCACTTCAGCATTCACATGATAATAATTTCTTTTACCTATAGGCAGTATTTATTCTAAACACCTCAGTGCTTGGGAAGTTGTTAACAAAAAAAAAAAACATCTAATGGCACTAGGCCCGTATATTCTAAACACCTAGAAAAATTAGCTCCTCTATCAATCAACCAGGAAGAAGTCTATACTTAAGCACCTACTATATGTCCTGCATGGTATTAAATAAATACAATATGACACACTCAGTTTTTGCCCACAGTTCATTGCTTCTTTGCTAAAAATCATTATTGAGGATTTTTTAAAATAAACCTTTAAACTTGAAATGATTTATTAGTCATAATATGATAAAAAATCTTAGAGTGGAAATGAACTTCAAATAGCATGTAATCTGCATTTTTCAACAAGGGAAAGTTACCTAATTATTTTCACAGATGACTCTGCCATGCTTTTATAAATGCCATTTTATAATTATAAAATCTATTATGGAAATAGCTCACACGTGTGCTTCTATTCAGAATAAGATAGCTAGTCCTTAAATTCCAGATTTTAAAATTCATGCATAAACTCATTGGCCAGGAAGCACAGATTGAATTACTCAGATTCGACTTCCTTGGCAGCAATGCTCTCCCTTTCCAAGCAGCTTCTGCCAAAAGCTCCAACACCCATCCCTCCCGGTGCCATTGCTCAGAAAGCCCCTTATCTCTCTATCAGTTGACTAAACAAGAGCCAACTAAAATCAGTTTTTAAAATCAGGTAATGAACTTGGAACATGGAAGAGAGATGTGGCTGCATGCTTAATTATTATAAATTAAGCTAAAGTATAAGTGTGATATGGCCATCTCTGGTGGCTCAGCAGTAAAGAATCCACCTGCCATGAAGAAGACACAGGTTTGATCCCTGGGCCGGGAAGATACCCTGGAGAAGGAAGTGGCAACCCACTCCAGTATTCTTGCCTGGGAAATCCCATAGACAGAGGAGCCTGGTGGACTACAGTCCATGGGGTTACCAAAGAGTCAGACATGACTTAATGACTAAACAACAACAGTGTGATATTTATAGAAACCAATAGAAATAGATGACATAAAGGATATATACTTCTGGGTATCACTTCAGCATTCACATGATAATAATTTCTTTTACCTATAGGCAGTATTTATTCTAAACACCTCAGTGCTTGGGAAGTTGTTAACAAAAAAAAAAAAAAAAACATCTAATGGCACTGTTTTGTCTCAGTTTGACTACATTCAGCATAAAAAAGGAGAGAATTTTGAAAATGATAGACGTTTTTTTTCAAATGGTGCAAAATGACTGAATTCATTGAACTTTTCAATTAGTTATTTGGGTAGTGTTTAGGCACTTGCTAGTTTCCCATGGAATGAGCAATGCATATTAAAGATTTTAATTAATCATTGCAGGCTTGAGATCTAGGCATTTTTTTGTTCATAACTTTGCTCCTGCCTTCCACAAAAAAAAAAAAAAAGTGGAGATTAAAACAGAGTGAAAAAAGATGATAACATTGTGTGAAGAGAAGCAGATCAACAGTCTTGGGTGAATTTGATTGCTCAAAATATTCAGTCAACATGAAGGTCATACTAAATAATCCTTTCAAAATCATATCCCTAATTTTGTAGGGATACAATAATATCATATTTTTATTTTGATTTATATTCATGTGATGACTACATGTGTTGAGACAATGACTGAAGGTATTTTTGAGTTAACACACCTCCAGAGAAGATGATCAAAAGCTTAAAATGGGAAAATCGTGTGGCAGAATTTTAACTTCACTTACCAGGAAGGTGCATAGATAAAATATATATTACCATTAAGACCAGAAAATTCAGGAACTTCTCTGATAGTCCAGTGGCGAAGACTCTGTGCTCCCAATGCAAGGATCTGGGTTCTATTTCTGATCAGGAAACTTTACCCAACATGCTGCAACTAAAATTCCTACATGCCACCACTAAGACCTAGTGCAGCCAAATAAAATACTTTTTTAAAAAAGAAGAATTTTTAAAAAGGCCAGGTCAGAAAATTACAACTACAGATTGTAAATAATTCAGTGTATATTGCAGATACATATATGCAAACAAGAATATATATTATAAAGGTGCAGACAGACATCTGTATCAATTAAATGCAAATTGTTGTAAAAGAAATTTGGTAAAAAGTTGCCTCTTAATACCTTCATGCAAGTCCAAAGTCATCCCTAAAATTGTTTGCTTTTGTAAAATTTTACTAGAGGTCATCTTAGGAGGGTTATGCTCACCCTTTGAGAAGTATCTTTTATTTTCATTTCATATATACCTTATATACTGACCTAAGAATTTACTAGTGATCAGTAGTGGTAATATTATTGCTTTCAAACTATCATCATTACAGTGATATCCTTTGCATTATTACAATTTGTTCACTCATTTCCAGGTGGAGCACATTTTATATACAGAAAAGGATAAATACATAACATAAAATTGGGTTAAATATGCAGTCTAAGTTGGCTTCTATGCTTTGGAAGGAAGTTACATCTTAGGAACAAGTAAAGTTGTCACATCACATGTTAGATTTAGAAGTCTAAAATAGTGTAATACTGTATTTTTCTTTTTAACTACATCTTAAAAAGTTAGGACATCTCTGTTTGGTCCATGGCCCCAGGACAATTAGCGTCACCAGAGCTGCAGAGAGAGGGACCATTCTCCGGATAGGCAAGATATCTAATCCACGCATAGAAACGAGGATTTCCTAGCTTTTTTGCATTTCTAATCCTGAACTTCATGGCTTGACATCATAGGGACGACTCTTCTCTTTCCTCACATAACTGCCCTCCCCTTGGGTCTTTTACACGTGGTGAATCACAGCCAATGGACAGCCCAGAGTGCCCATTCTTCTCCAGAGCTGCCAGCTCTATCCATGCTCTAATAGGAGAGTCCTTCCTCCTGACTCAGTTTGCTGTTCCTTCTCTCCACCCAACTACAAGCCTCTCTCTTCTCCTTGCCGTCAGTCACTTCTATGTTCTCCTCTTCTTCCTTTCTTCATCTCTTTCCTTCCTGGTATAGTTTGAAAGTCAGGAGGACCTGTAAACTGTCCTTGCTACGAAACACTTTTCTTGTGACTAGACTTTAGGAATGAGATGAGCAAAATGACTCTTCAAGAGTCTGCTCCCTTACCTGACCTCTCTCTTTAATCAAGGGATATCCCCCTCTTACCTCAGGCCCCACTCTTCTGACCCAGAAGGCAGGGGACTTGACAAAATTCACATTTGAGCATTAATTAAAGTCATTCCTTAGAGCCAAGAACCTTCAACTCTGAAGAGTACCAACTGAATTAAAATAATTCACTCAGTAATAAGTCAGAGAAGGAGAAATAGCCTATGATTTTCTTTATATGCAGGATCTAAAAAGAAATGATACAAACAAACATATTTACAAAACAGAAACAGAGTCACAGATTTAGAGAACAAACTTGAGGTTGCCAGTTGGGAAGAACGAGGGGAAAAGATAGTTTGAAATTGAGATGTATACACGGCTGTATTTAAAATGGTTAACCAACAAGGACATACTGTACAGCACAGGGAACTCTGCTCAATGGTATGTGGCAGCCTGGATAGGAGGAAAGTTTTGGAGAGAATGGATGTATGTACCTGTATGGCTGAGTCCCTCATTGTTCACCTGAAACTATCACAACATTGTTAATCAGCTATAATCCAATATAAAATTAAAAGTTTAAAAAAAAAGAAATAGCTGAAATCATGATTCTACTAATGCAAGTTCAGGATACAAGTTTCTGTAATGGTACATGAGAGTATTTTAAGCATTTTTAAAATTTATTAAAATGTTCTTAGGTAAGTCTTTTCTGGCCCTTGGCTTTCACAAAAGGGTGGATACATATGCTGATCCAGGCAGAGATGAAATACATTTAAGGACATGGCTTGTCAAATCACATCAACTGATAGGTGGGTCTGTTAGTTGGTGAGTTTGCATGAGAACACTATTACTCAACACCCATGCTTAAATCTTCCTTCACTCAGGTTTGGTTTTCATTGGATTGTATCTTACAACTCTCAACACTTGTTGCTGCTGAAAGTCTGTTAGGATTAAGTCATTCTGACTGAGGTTTAACTACCAGAAGGAGTCTTCCGAGGCTCATCCACAGTATCCGTTGGCTGTCTGCTATGCTGTAGGAAGAGCTTCATCTCTGTTGTGCTCTGGTTTCATTATGTTCTCAGGAAGTAGGAGCCTTCTGCAAGATAACCAGTTCTTTGTGTACCATCTAGTGCCCTAGGTAGAAAGCCCTTGGCTACACTAGAGAACCACCTAGGGGTGCACCCAGCCCCAAAGGTAGGGTTCCATTTAAGAGTCTTAGTTTTTCTTAGAAAAGCTATGACAAACCTAGACAGTCTATTAAAAAGCAGAGACATCACTTTGCTGACAAACATCTGTAGAGTCAAAGCTATGGTTTTTCCAGTAGTCATGTATGGACGTGAGAGTTGGACCATAAAGAAGGCTGAGCGTCAAAGAATTGATCCTTTCAAACTGTGGTGCTTGAGAAGACTCTTGAGAGTCCCTTGGACAACAAGAAGATCAAAACCGTCAATCCCAAAGGAAATCAACCTTGAATATTCATTGGAAAGATTGATGCTAAAGCTGGTGGAACAATACTCTGGTTACCCAATGAGAAAAGTTGACTTATTGGGAAAGGCCCTGATGCTGGGAAAGACTGAAGGCAGGAGGAGAAGGGAGCACCAGAGGATGAGATGATTAGAAAGCATCACTGACTCAATGGACATGAGTTTGAGCAAACTCCAGGAGATAGTGGAGGACAGAGAAGCCTGGTGTGCTGCAGTGCATGGGATCACAAAGATTTGGGCATGACTGACTGAGCAACTGAATAACACTTAAGAGTTTCAATACCTGGGTTAAGGGTGTGCCAGGACTCTTTGTACTGTTTTGGTCCATATACACGGGTGCTGGCAGTTACATAGCAAAGTGTGACACCTACAATCTTCTGTTAGTTGGTCAGAATTCTAGAGGGCTTTCCAGATGGCATTAACAGTGAAGAATTCTCCATCCAATCCAGGAGATTATAAGGGATGAGGGTTCGATCTCTGGGTCAAGAAGACCTCACAGAAGAGGAAATGGCAACCCACTTCAGTATTCTTGCCTGGAGAATCTCATGGACAGAAGAGGACGGCAGGCTTCAAAGAGCCAGACATGGCTGAAGTGACTTAGCACACATACAGACTTCTAGAAGCTTAGAAATGGGAAGAATTCCAGATATTGTCTAGACTGATGCTCTCGTGTCCAGGTGAGAAACCTATGTACAAGGACTCAGGCTAACTCTGGTTCACACAGTAAGTTAGGGAAACCTCTGAAATCTATATTAAGAGAGTGATAAATAAAATGAGGGCTTCCCTGGTGGTCCAGTGGGTAAGGACACCACCTTGCAGTGAGAGGGGTGCCAGTTCGATCCCTGGCCTGGGAAGATCCCATGTGCTGCAGAGCGGCTGGACCAATGTGTCCAATTATGGAGCCGGAGCTCTGGAGTACATGCGCTCAGAGCCGGCGCTCTGGGACAACAGAGGCCACTGCGATGGGAGGCCCACACGGGCCAAAGAACAAAGAGATAAATGAAAGACCAATAGAAGTGGCCCACCCACGCGCCTCCGTCCCCAACCCACCTCCCCACCGAAAAAAATGCCTTACCCCATTGTAGTGTTATTAGAGAAGTGTATTTTGTAATTATGGTCAAAATCAGAAAATGACTGAAAAAAAAGCCCCACTAGAGTAAACGACCCTGCAATGAACTTTACTCCTCTAAAGGCAGGAGGAGAAGGGAGCACCAGAGGATGAGATGATTAGAAAGCATCACTGACTCAATGAACATGAGTTTGAGCAAACTCCAGAAGATAGTGGAGGACAGAGAAGCCTGGTGTTGTGCAGCTCATGGGGTCACAAAGATTTGGGCATGACTGACTGAGCAACTGAATAACACTTAAGAGTTTCAATACCTGGGTTAAGGGTGTGCCAGGACTCTTTGTACTGTTTTGGTCCATATACACGGGTGCTGGCAGTTACATAGCAAAGTGTGACACCTACAATCTTCTGTTAGTTGGTCAGAATTCTAGAGGGCTTTCCAGATGGCATTAACAGTGAAGAATTCTCCATCCAATCCAGGAGATTATAAGGGATGAGGGTTCGATCTCTGGGTCAAGAAGACCTCACAGAAGAGGAAATGGCAACCCACTTCAGTATTCTTGCCTGGAGAATCTCATGGACAGAAGAGGACGGCAGGCTTCAAAGAGCCAGACATGGCTGAAGTGACTTAGCACACATACAGACTTCTAGAAGCTTAGAAATGGGAAGAATTCCAGATATTGTCTAGACTGATGCTCTCGTGTCCAGGTGAGAAACCTATGTACAAGGACTCAGGCTAACTCTGGTTCACACAGTAAGTTAGGGAAACCTCTGAAATCTATATTAAGAGAGTGATAAATAAAATGAGGGCTTCCCTGGTGGTCCAGTGGGTAAGGACACCACCTTGCAGTGAGAGGGGTGCCAGTTCGATCCCTGGCCTGGGAAGATCCCATGTGCTGCAGAGCGGCTGGACCAATGTGTCCAATTATGGAGCCGGAGCTCTGGAGTACATGCGCTCAGAGCCGGCGCTCTGGGACAACAGAGGCCACTGCGATGGGAGGCCCACACGGGCCAAAGAACAAAGAGATAAATGAAAGACCAATAGAAGTGGCCCACCCACGCGCCTCCGTCCCCAACCCACCTCCCCACCGAAAAAAAAATGCCTTACCCCATTGTAGTGTTATTAGAGAAGTGTATTTTGTAATTATGGTCAAAATCAGAAAATGACTGAAAAAAAAGCCCCACTAGAGTAAACGACCCTGCAATGAACTTTTACTCCTCTCCTTACTTTTTTCCTACTGCGAACTAATTATTAAAAATTTTATTATGAACAATGTTCAATATGTACCAAAATGAGAGAAATTAATGAAATAACTCAGGATACACATCCAGTGTCATCACTTGTCAATCCATGATTCAGTCTTGTTGAATCTAAGTACCTCTTTCACCTCATTCTTTTGAAGTAGATATCAGACATTATGTTATTTCATCTGTAAACATTTCCGAGTGTCTCTCCAAAAGATAACAACAATACCATTATTACTCATAAAAATTTAACAACAGTTCCTTAATATAGATTCATAAACATTACATAAATTATCCTCTGCTTTAGAACTATTCCATGCTACTACAATTTAATAAATATAGTTACATTGATTTATTCATTAAACAAATACTTGCTGAACATTTATATAAACATCCACCAATATTTTGTTTGTAGTAGGAGTTAGGGGGGAGGATCAGATTCTTACTTTTTCAGAGGCAGGAAAGAAGGAGAAAGATTTCTGGAACCAGATTTGGGTCCTTTTCCTTATTGAAAGTGCTCATTTCTTTCTCTCTCAAAGACTCAGTTCTGCTATCTGTAAAATAGGGATAATGTTAACTATTTAAAAGAGTTACTGGGAGAGCTAAACAAGATTAGATGCATAAAGTCACAGATTCTGTGGCAAGTCAGCACTCAAAAATAGCTATTCATCATAAACTACAAGGATATATTGTCCAACAAAGGATGTATAACCAATATTTTATAATAACTATAAATGGAGTATAACATTTAATAACTGTATTTTATACTTATAACTTATGTACTGTTATATATCAATTACAATTTTAAATAGATATTTATAGCTCATATTTGTATAGTTATGTGTATTACTAAGTTTTAAACAAATAGTACTACTATTCGTTTGATGAAACAAAGGTATCAGCTTTAATTCACTAGTGGGATATATAAACAGCATAAGATTCATTTTTCTCTTTCTAAGATGTACAGTGTTTTAAAAAAAAACATTCACAGACATAGAAAACAAACTTGTGGTTATCAAAATGGAAATGGGGGATTGAACAGGAATTTGGAATTAACAGATACACACTAATATATATATAATAGATAAACAACAAAGACTTCTTGTATAGCACAGAGAACAATATTCAGTATCTTGCAATAACTGATAATGAAAAAGAATATGAAAATATACATGTATATATATATATATATATGAATCACTTTTCTGTACACCTGAAACTAACACAGCATTGTTGACCAACTATACAACAATTTTTTAAGAGTTCTATTTCTCACTTATAAAAACTGAACGCTAAAGTATTTGTTGATAGCTGCTAATTCCTAAGAACTATCAGAGATTTGTGAATCCTTGTCAGTTTAACAAATAATACTTACTGAATTAGTGAGTGAATAAATAAATGAGGAAAGCTGGACATTCTTGCTTTCTGCAATATCTTTAAGAAACAGAAAGATGCTTACCCGCCTGGAACACCTAACTATAAGAATACCAAAAGAATTAGATAACTCTTCTTTCTCAGTGTTTGACTAAGCACCATTCCCATATAGTCTCCTGTTATTAAGGGGGAAGTTTCCGCCTGAGAGAAGTCTAGAGGGTAAGCAGTTAAACACTTGAACATTGCCCAACTGGCTTCTGCTTTTGACACAGAAGAAATTCTGGTTCATAATTCAGCATTCAGGTAGCACTAATTGTTAATAAACCCTCTGACATTTACTGTTCAGTCTTTTTATTAGACTTCTCTCACTACACCCCTCTGAGGTAAGCCACTATGATTATCCTCACTTTATAGGCAAAGCAACTGAGGCACAGAAAGTTGGCACAGTTTAGGGTTAGGAGGTGAGTCATGGTGAAGAAGGGCCTGGAACTCAGGAATCTCAGCAGAGCCCACTAAGTTAAGCACCAAGACACATAGCCCTTGGCCTGACCAGCCATGACCATCTCTGGGTAGACCTCTCCCACCAGGTTTGAGGTCTTGAATCACATTCATCTTTGCAATACCATTGCTGACATTACTAGACGTATAGTAAGTGCTTAATCAATGTGAGTGTAGTGTTGGTTAAACAACTGAGATTTGCTGCCAATTGACTTGGGCTTCCCCGATGGTTCTCTGTGCTGCCAGTTCCATCCCTGGGTTGGGAAGATGCCCTGGAGAAGAAAATGGCAACCCACTCCAGTATTCTTACCTGAAAAATCCCATGGACAGAGGAGCCTGACAGGCTGCAGTCCATGCAGTTGCCAAATGTCAGAGCCCATTTACTTGCAGAGCACTGATTCTGCCCCAGAGTCAAGCAAGGCAAGATGATCCACTGGTTATCCTAACAAGAGTGCAGACACATGCCCCTCAGCCTATCCTCTCCAGCCCTCGAGCACTGAAGCTGAGTACCTGAAGTACAAGGAATGAGGCACTAGATAGAAAAGACAATGGTGGTGGAGATGGAGCTACAAGGAGGTCTAGATGGGCTTCTGTTGTGATTCAGATGGTAAAGAATCTCCCTGCAACGTAGGATACCTGGGTTTAATCCCTGGGTTGGGAAGGTCTCCTGGGAAAGGAACTGGCAACCCACTCCAGTATTCTTGCCTGGAGAATTCCAGGGACAGAGGAACCTGGTGGATGACAGTCCATGGGTTGCAAAAACTCAGACACAACTGAGCAAATGATGCACACATGCAGACACACACACACACAGCAGGAGGTATAGAAGTGTCCTGGTCCAAGATCCTAACCTTTTCTGTAGGGAGATAGTGAAGGCTTTGAAGACAAAAAGGCTTGGGCTCCAATCTCAGTTCTGGCACTTGCTAATTGTATCACTTTGCATAAATGATAACCCCCGATAGCCTCATTATTTTCTTTTCTAGAACTAGAATGTGATGATTCCAACACAATTTTTGTACAGATTCAATAAAATAGGGCATGAAAATGACTTAGAATGTAGTACACTTTTAACAAATGACTATGACCTTTCCTGGATTGCTTATTACCTTTATCAGTCTATAAACTGAAATATTTCTTCCAGTTTTATTGAGATGGATTTGTCATATAATATTATATTGGTTTAAGGTTTGCAACATAACAATTTCATACAGGTGTATATTATGAAATAATCACCACAGTAAGTCTAGTTCACATCCATCACATGCAGAGTTGTAATTTTTCTTTTTGTGATGACAACTTGTAAGATCTACTCTTTTAGCAACTTTTGAATATACAATATGATGTTATTCACTATCATCATTTCATGGTACGTTTCATCTCCAGGGCTTGTTTATCTTAAAACTGAAAGTTGAGATCTTTTCATAGCTGGGGTGAGGTCCATGGCCATCAAAAAAAGAAAAGGTTTGGGGCTTCCCTGGTGGTCCAATGGGTAAAGAGTCCACCTTACACCACAAGGAGTGCGGGTTCAATCCCTGGCATGGGAAGATCCCGCCTGCCGTGGAGAGGCTTGACAAGTGTGTCCAATTAGGAACCAGCGCTCTGGAGCGCACATGCCCAGAGCTGGTGCTCTGCAATAGGAGAGGCCACTGCAATGGGAAGCCCACACAGGCCAAAGAATAAAGATGAATGGAAATAGATAAATAAAAAACCAATTAAAGAGGCTAAATTTTTTAATGGTCCACATCAAAAAATAAATCTTTTCTAAAAAGAAAGAAACAGATGATGGCAAACGATGGTCTTAATGAAAATGATCGTGATCAAGAAACCCTGCAAGAACATCAGCAGGACCACCTGTCTTGGCTTGCTACTCACTTTGTTTTTCACATCAGTCAGGGGAGACGCAGACACTGGGCCACTGATGAGAAATTGATGGCAGCAATCTCAGCGGGCCACCTATGACTTCCTGCTCTGCTGTCTACAGAGCTTCAGAGAGGGACTTTCCTAGGTGGCTTGTAACCTACATTTTTCAAACAATTAGGTTCTTTTCAAATTGAAACCTGCGAACACAGAAAAAAAATTGAACATCATTCACTTAAAGCAGCACCTACTTTATTAAAAAGTGTACAAACATGAAAATTTTGGCGTAAGTTTGAACGCCATCCTACTCAACCTCGTGTATAATTATGCTGTCTGAGACATGTTGGAGGCTACAGAAGCAAAACACCACATCCTAATGAGTAATAAGGATTACATAACAGTGGAGATAAGCAACACCACCCACAGATTTCATGTAAATGCTAATATCGAGCTCTTGGCCACGATGTGAAGGAAAAGGGAAGGAATCCCACACAAAATATGACTCCCAATTCTTACATAAAACTGTGATCTGTCTTATATGAGCATTTATTTCTTTCTTTTCTCACCGTTGGCTCTTCATTTTAAAGGCCAAGTTGTTTCTGTCATTCCCAAAGCAGAGTGTTTGACAAGAGCCCTTGTGAAAGCCTTGACTGAGTGGAGACGCAAGCAATGGTCCATGAATTGATGGGGCAAAGTCTGGATGGGGAAATCCCATAATCTTCAGGTCCTATTGCATTGTTTCACATGGAAAGTTTCTTCTAAACCTCTGACTTGAATACCCTTTGCTTACATTTAAATGGAATATCTCGTCTGGAGAATAAGTGGGCATTGGAAGCATTTACTTCTTTTTTTTTCTAATAGGTTCAAAGACATTTGATTGATCTCAAATACTTGCCTGTCTGTTTGTTTTGGCTGCACTGTGCTGCAGGCAGGATCACAGTTCTGAATCTGGGCCGCCTGCAGTGGAAGTGCTAAGTCTTAACCACTAGACCATCAGGGAAGTCACATAGAAGAATTTACTTCTTATACCAATGTTCCCAAAACTGTCCTCCACAGAACACTAGTTGCTAAGGAGAATAAAAACAGCAATAACAAGTAATTACTATTATTATTGGAGGAGAGATGAATTCTGTAATTAAACCAGTTTAATAAAAGCTATATTGTATATTCCCACCTTAGAAGCTCAGAATGTTCTATTAACATATTTAAAAATTAGAGAGCCATAATGATGCCTGTTTCATTTTCAAGTACTCTCTTACCCCCTTATTGCCCAAATGTTTGTTATTAGCTCTGGAAGTTTATCAGGAAAAGATACAATGGGAGATTCTGCTTGACATCATGAGGTCAATGTATCTAATACCTGAAGAATCCAAAAGGACAAGAACTGGCAAAAGGTTTGAATGGGGAGGAGAAGATTTGAATTAAGGTGGTCAAAAGACACAGATTTCCAGTTGTAAGATAAATAAATACTAGGGACGTAGAGTACAGCATGATAAATGTAATTAACACTGAATCTTCATTACAAAAAGAGTTTTTTTGTTGTTTTACTTAATTCCGTATCTACATGAGACAATCGATGTTCACTAAACTTGTGATCATTTCATGATGTGTGTAGGTTAAGTCATTGTGCTGTATGCCTTAAATTTATACAGTGCTATGTGTCAATTAGATCTCAATAACACTGGAAGAAAAGAAGCTTCAAATTAGAGTGTTTATAAACCCCAAAAATACGGGCATTGTCTTACTCTTCATAAACAGCAGATCAATTCCCTTTGGCAAAGAAGAATCCTCCCATTCCATGGACCCATTCCTAAAATACAGGTGTTGCTTAAAAATAACTCACCTATGTTGGATGCACATCTTTCCAGACTCTTTGATGCCTGGTTGATTAAACTGTGCAATTCCACCATTTAAATATCCTAGGGAGAAGAGGGAGGAGTTGGCATATAGTCATGTCAAAGCTAAAAGAACTTTAGAGAGCTGGTCTTTTCTTTTTGCAGCCATAAGGGAACTGTGGCCTAAAGAAGGAAGCTGGTAACATCTCTAATGGACAGTCAATAGTAGCAAAGCCAGCGTGTGTGTTCAGTTGCTTCATTCGTGTTTGACTCTTTGCAACCCCATGGACTGTAACTGACCAGGCTCCTCTGTCCACAGGATTTTCCAGGCAAGAATGCTGGAGTGGGTTGCCATTTCCTTCTCCAGGGGATCTCCCCAATCCAGGAATCTAACCCACATCATCTGCAGTGCAGGCAGGTTGTTTACCACTGTGCCACCAGGGAAGCCCTAGCAAAGCCAGAAATCCACCTGTTTCTCTGGGCTACCTCTTGTCCCTCTGTCACTGCATTTACCTTCCTGGGGTTGTGCAAGCCTTCTCCCTGACCTTCAGACTAGAAAATTGGGTTGAGAGAAGGCTTTGTTACCAAAGAGTACGCAGAAGCCAACTTATTGTGAATGCCGGGTTGCTTTATTCTAAGTGCAAAGGTGAAAAGATTTCCACTAACAGTCCCATAAGAATCCCTGGGAATGTGGAGGTACATAGGTTTACTCACCTGTGTCCCAGGACTAACTTCTCTTCTTCCTGCACCCAACAGTCTCCAGGAAGTCCCTCCTGGGATGTGCGGAGGATTAAGAATGTAACTGGAGAAGGAAAGGAAGTCATGAAAAAGAAAATATGGCTGAGCAGGTTAAGCTATAAAGGCACTCAATATAAATGTCTTAAGAGCTCCAACTCTCACCGTGGCAGCAAAATTTCAAGTTGAAACTTAAAGGGGTTTTTTCACTTTGAAGTTTTATTTTATATCTATTACCTGATAAGGAAGTTCCTTCTCTTCATTTACTCATGGGGACATTTTAATTATACTTTGTTCTTGAAAATGAGCATTTTTCACAAATTGATACAGCCAGTATGGAGAACTCCGGCAAGGAGAATCCTCAGAAAACTAGGAATACGCTTACCATGTGGCCCAGCAATCCTACTACTGGGCATATACCTTAAGGAAACCACAACTCAAAAAGACACTTGTACCCCAATGTTCACTGCCGCACTATTTACAATAATCAGGAAGCAACCTAGATGTCCATCAACAGATGAATGGGTAAAGAAGTTGTGGTACATATATACAATGGAATATTACTCAGCCATAAAAAGGAAGGCATTCGAGTCAGTTCTAGTGAGGTGAATGAACCTAGAGCCTGTTATATAGAGTGAAATAAGTCAGAAAGAGAAAAACAAATACTATATTAGAGTATATATATGGAATCTAGAAAAATGGTACTGGTGAACCTATTTGCAGGGAAAGAATGGAGTCACTGATGTTGAGAATGGACTTGTGAACATATCGGGGGAAGGAGAGGATGGGACAAATTGAGAGAGCAACATTGGCATAGGTACATTACCAACTGCGTAAAATAGATAGCTAGTGGGAAGCAGCTGTATCACACAAGGAGTCCAGCCCATTGCTCTGTGACAACCTAAAGAGGCAGGCTGGTGGCGGCGGAGGGGGCGGGGGAGGGGCGAGGGGTGTTGAGGGAGGCTCAAGAGGGAGGGAATATGTATAAATATATATGTATATATAATTATGACTAATTCATATTTCTGTATGGCAGAAACCATACATATATATATACACATAGTTGTGACTGCTTCGTGGTGTTGTAAGGCAAAACCCCACACAGCATTGTATGGCAGTTATCCTCCAATTAAAAAAAAAAAAGGCGGGCTTCCCTGGTGGTCCAGTGGGTAAGGACACCGCCTTGCAGTGAGAGGGGCACCAGTTTGATCCCTGGTCTGGGAAGATCCCATGTGCCACAGAGCAGCTGGACCAATGTGTCCAATTATCGAGCTGAAACTCTGGAGCACATGTGCCCAGAGCTGGTGCTCTGTGACAACAGAGCCCACTGCAATGGGAGGCCCACACGGGCCAAAGAACAAAGATGGATGAAAGTAGATAAATGAAAGACCAATAGAAGTGGCCTGCCTGCCCTCTCCCTCCCCAACCCACCACCCCCACCAAAAATAAAAATAAATTTTAAAAATTTAAAAGTTTTTAAAAAAAGAAAATGAGCATTTTTCACTTTTGGCTATTGATTTCAAAAACTCTATGAACTTTCTCTTGACGTTATTTCCTTCAACCTTCTCCATGCTGAGGACTCTTAGCCCTGCTCCAAGGAGGGTCACATTTCAACAGATCTTATGCCCTTGTGGTCCTCCTAGTGCCTGACCTACAGGAAATAAAGGAGCATGTTGCCTTGAGATGGCCATTATATATCTCCACTCATCAGAATCACGGTCGCCAGGTGGCAAGGGTGGAGGATGACAAGGAAACAATCCCGTCTTTTATTTCCTGGCTTCTGTCACCCACGCCCCTTTAACCTGAAAACAGACTAGAAAAACCCAGTGAGAAAAGATTTGAAAGCCTCTGCACCAAGGTGACAAAGAATCACAAAGTCCAACTGTTATTTGGAGAGAAAGGATGCCCAGAGAAACACAAAGGACTCCAATGTTGCCTTTGCTGATCAAGTGAAATAAAATAAATTGTCCTCACCAAGCCAATGATTCATCTTGATTGTTTAGGGCAGTTTCCCTTTAATATTTACGTTGTCTCTAAGCTTGGCTTTGCCTTTAAAAAGAGACGAAGAACTGTCATTTCTATTCAATTAACTGCTTCCCCCTCTGACTTTAAATCAAGGGCAGTGTCTGTTCAATATAATTACTTTCCAAGTAGCCTGCTTGGTAAAGCAGCAGCCACGAAAGCAAAAGAGCCATGTGGTGTTTTATAAGGACAGGATTCAATGTAATTTAAGGATGTTCTCCTAACAGAAAAAGATTCTGAGCGGACACCGCCTTGCAGTGAGAGGGGCACCAGTTTGATCCCTGGTCTGGGAAGATCCCATGTGCCACAGAGCAGCTGGACCAATGTGTCCAATTATCGAGCTGAAACTCTGGAGCACATGTGCCCAGAGCTGGTGCTCTGTGACAACAGAGCCCACTGCAATGGGAGGCCCACACGGGCCAAAGAACAAAGATGGATGAAAGTAGATAAATGAAAGACCAATAGAAGTGGCCTGCCTGCCCTCTCCCTCCCCAACCCACCACCCCCACCAAAAATAAAAATAAATTTTAAAAATTTAAAAGTTTTTAAAAAAAGAAAATGAGCATTTTTCACTTTTGGCTATTGATTTCAAAAACTCTATGAACTTTCTCTTGACGTTATTTCCTTCAACCTTCTCCATGCTGAGGACTCTTAGCCCTGCTCCAAGGAGGGTCACATTTCAACAGATCTTATGCCCTTGTGGTCCTCCTAGTGCCTGACCTACAGGAAATAAAGGAGCATGTTGCCTTGAGATGGCCATTATATATCTCCACTCATCAGAATCACGGTCGCCAGGTGGCAAGGGTGGAGGATGACAAGGAAACAATCCCGTCTTTTATTTCCTGGCTTCTGTCACCCACGCCCCTTTAACCTGAAAACAGACTAGAAAAACCCAGTGAGAAAAGATTTGAAAGCCTCTGCACCAAGGTGACAAAGAATCACAAAGTCCAACTGTTATTTGGAGAGAAAGGATGCCCAGAGAAACACAAAGGACTCCAATGTTGCCTTTGCTGATCAAGTGAAATAAAATAAATTGTCCTCACCAAGCCAATGATTCATCTTGATTGTTTAGGGCAGTTTCCCTTTAATATTTACGTTGTCTCTAAGCTTGGCTTTGCCTTTAAAAAGAGACGAAGAACTGTCATTTCTATTCAATTAACTGCTTCCCCCTCTGACTTTAAATCAAGGGCAGTGTCTGTTCAATATAATTACTTTCCAAGTAGCCTGCTTGGTAAAGCAGCAGCCACGAAAGCAAAAGAGCCATGTGGTGTTTTATAAGGACAGGATTCAATGTAATTTAAGGATGTTCTCCTAACAGAAAATGCAATAAGACTGATTTCCCCCCTGCTGTGTTTCTAGCCCCTTGATATATAATATGTTCACAGGTCAAGATCTTAGCTAAACAGTTGAAAGCAAGCAAAATGGGAAAGTGTCACTCACCCTCTAGAAAGTCTATGGGAGAGAATTTTTCAAGGACTTGTCCCCACTGTTCTGATTCCATGTGAAGCAACTTCTTCCAAAAAAGGTGCTCATTGGACTTCCCTGGTGACTCAGTGAATAAAAATCCACAATGCAAGGACCACTGGTTCAATCCCTGGTCTGGAAAGGTTCCACATACCTTGGACCAACTAAAATGCATGAGTTACAACTACTGAGCCCGCGTGCTGCAAGTACTGAAGCCCCTGAGCCTAGAGCCTGTGCTCTCCAACAAGACAAGCCACTGCAGTGAGAAGCCTATGCACCACAACTAGAGAGTCCCCACTTCCCACAACTAGAGAAAGTCCAACCGCAGCAATGAAGACCCAGTGCAAACAAAAACAAATAAATAAATTATGCTTTAAAAAGTGCTTGTTTTCATGAACCATGTGTCCAAGGCTTCCCAGAATTCACTGCTTAAATAATAGCATCAACATCAGTAATATTTAACACCAGAAAGCAGCACTAAGTCAAAATCATGAATCTGTAAAGCAAAATGGAAGAAATACATCCCAGCCAGAACACTGAGACCTTGACTGGAAGCTTGACTTAGCCGCCAATGACCAGCGGACACTGAGAGATTTGCTTGACTTCCCAGAGTCTGTTTCAACATCCATCAATGAGAAAGTTCCATTAACTTGACACTAGGATCTTTGTAACATTCACTGAGACCATGCAGGGCCAGCAAGGTACCTACCAACTGCCAGTTACTACCCGAAGTAAAACAACCACATTCCCCTCAGCGAGCAAAAGAGCCAACATCAGGATAACTCTAGGAAATGATGCAAGCCTAAGTGACCCACAAAGAAATGACTTT
Source organism: Tragulus kanchil (assembly GCA_022376925.1). NCBI lineage: Eukaryota > Metazoa > Chordata > Mammalia > Artiodactyla > Tragulidae > Tragulus > Tragulus kanchil. The sequence goes on from JAIOJX010000031.1 coordinate 72,443,058, forward strand.
GGGTGTGGCAATCTGAGAGGGAGTAGCTGTTTTTAATTAATGACTTCAGAAGGTCCAAAAATTTTTTGGTCAAGAGAAGAAACGATTTGCTGAAGCAAGAAGAAATGTGCATTTGACATGTTTATCTACAGAGTGAAATCAGATGTCCTAGGGGTCAATATATTTTCTGGTTTGATAATCTTTCTAATTCATGTATAATGTACACTCTGTCCTGATGGTCGACAATCACATGCAGAGTCTTCAGTTTGTTGTTTACACTAGGTAACTGCTTAATATGATAGAGAACAAGTGAGAAAAGAAATCCACACATTAGCATAGTAGAAAGCCCCTATTTATATTCTGATAGCCAAAGAGGATGGATTCTCCAGCCAACCACAAATTAATAGTCTTCAAATCCTGCATTAGGTCTTCTTGTATCTTTTTATACCCATTCACTCAAAAACAAATAAATGTGGTTTTGCTCAAAAGAGAAGGACTTATCTTGTGGTTCAGCAAAAAAAATTATCCATCTTGCCCAGTGTAAGATCCTCTGAGAGATTATGCTGAGGTGGGAGTGGGAAGGAGGCCCAAGAGGGAGGGGGATAAATGCATACATATGGCTGATTCACTTCATTGTACAGCAGAGACTAACACACTATAAAGCAGTTCTACTTGAATTAAAAAAAAAAAAAAAAGGATGGGGCTTCCCTGGTGGTCCAGTGAGTCGAGAGTCTGCCTTGCAGTGCAAGGGGCTCTGGTTCAATCCCTGGCCTGGGAGATCTCACATGCTGCTGAGCAGCTGGATCAGTGTGTCCAATTATGAGCCAGAGCTCTGGAGCACAGGCTCCAAGAACCAGTGCTCTGCAACGAGGGAGGCCACTGCAATGGGAGGCACACACAGGCTAAAAAATAAAGATGGATGAAAAATAAATAAATAAAAGAGGTCAAAATTTAATTTGATTCAATGGCCAAATAAATCATGACAAAGCCTGTTCTTTATGTGACTCTAGTCTTAGCTCTCCTCAGTCTTTGCATAACTTGATTAAATGAAAAATAAGGATGCTCAATAGAAAAAAATCTTTGTGGAAGGGATCAATATATACCACTGTCTTCCAATAGAACCTATAACTAATTCAAAACACACAAACATTTATCTTATATCCAAACACCTTCTCAGAAGGATTTTCAACTCATCCATTTTTTTTTCTTTATTTTAAAGGTTTTACAGAGTTTTGTTGTTCACAGACATGTATGTTCCCAGATCAGTCATATGCATATACCTGGTCCCCACCCCGCCAGCTCCCCTCCATCCCACCCCTCCAGACCATCACCCCATGCCATTGTGAGCACTCCTATTCCCTTAGCACAATGACAATAGCTATCTTTTCCACATATGACAGTATAGGTTTCCATCTTACTCCCTCCATGCCTCCCCTCCCACTTCCGTGGAAGAAAAGAAAAATCCACACATTAGCATAGTAGAAAGCCCCTATTTATATTCTGATAGCCAAAGAGGATGGATTCTCCAGCCAACCACAAATTAATAGTCTTCAAATCCTGCATTAGGTCTTCTTGTATCTTTTTATACCCATTCACTCAAAAACAAATAAATGTGGTTTTGCTCAAAAGAGAAGGACTTATCTTGTGGTTCAGCAAAAAAAATTATCCATCTTGCCCAGTGTAAGATCCTCTGAGAGATTATGCTGAGGTGGGAGTGGGAAGGAGGCCCAAGAGGGAGGGGGATAAATGCATACATATGGCTGATTCACTTCATTGTACAGCAGAGACTAACACACTATAAAGCAGTTCTACTTGAATTTAAAAAAAATAAAGGATGGGGCTTCCCTGGTGGTCCAGTGAGTCGAGAGTCTGCCTTGCAGTGCAAGGGGCTCTGGTTCAATCCCTGGCCTGGGAGATCTCACATGCTGCTGAGCAGCTGGATCAGTGTGTCCAATTATGAGCCAGAGCTCTGGAGCACAGGCTCCAAGAACCAGTGCTCTGCAACGAGGGAGGCCACTGCAATGGGAGGCACACACAGGCTAAAAAATAAAGATGGATGAAAAATAAATAAATAAAAGAGGTCAAAATTTAATTTGATTCAATGGCCAAATAAATCATGACAAAGCCTGTTCTTTATGTGACTCTAGTCTTAGCTCTCCTCAGTCTTTGCATAACTTGATTAAATGAAAAATAAGGATGCTCAATAGAAAAAAATCTTTGTGGAAGGGATCAATATATACCACTGTCTTCCAATAGAACCTATAACTAATTCAAAACACACAAACATTTATCTTATATCCAAACACCTTCTCAGAAGGATTTTCAACTCATCCATTTTTTTTTCTTTATTTTAAAGGTTTTACAGAGTTTTGTTGTTCACAGACATGTATGTTCCCAGATCAGTCATATGCATATACCTGGTCCCCACCCCGCCAGCTCCCCTCCATCCCACCCCTCCAGACCATCACCCCATGCCATTGTGAGCACTCCTATTCCCTTAGCACAATGACAATAGCTATCTTTTCCACATATGACAGTATAGGTTTCCATCTTACTCCCTCCATGCCTCCCCCTCCCTATTTCTTCCCCACAATGTCCCTATGTCTATGCTCTCTCTGTTTTTCCATGAGTTCACTGAGTGTGTTATCAAGACCAACCTCCTAGAATCCATATATGTGTGTTAGTATACTGTATTTGTCTTTCTCTTTTTGACTGACTTCACTTTTTATGACAGGTTCTAGAGCCAGCCACTTCATTAGGACTGAGTCTTCTGCATTTGTTTTAACAGCTGTAACTCATCCATTTTTAAACAATTTTTATAGTAGAAAACGAATTAACAAACTTCCTGCATCTTTTATACTATTTCCAATGAACAGACAATTGAAAATTTTATGTATGTCTTTGCTCTAAATCACTACATGTGTTCTAGGCTGTATAAATCCCATGATTTTTCTCTCTTTCCAAATACATTAGTCAAATGTCAATGGAAAATATTAAATAATCAATTAATCAAAAAGTACCTGCTCAGCACTGTTCTTGGTACTATAGATTTTTAATGTCCATAGGAAGTTTATTGTCTATTTCGGGATACAGGACTCAAATTTTTAAAAATTTATACACATTCTACTCATAACTGTGTGTATCTGTGACATGGATTGTAGGAGTTCAGAAGGGAAGAAGAGTAAAACTGTGTGAAAATAAAAATAGCTATTGCCATTGTGCTATGAGAAAAGCGGATCCTGCAGGGGCGCTGTGGGATGGCCTGGAGGGGTGGGACGGGGGGAGGGGGGGATATACATATGACTAATCTGGGATCATACATATCTGTAAACAACAAAACTCTGTAAAAGTAAAAAATAAAATAATTTTTTTTAAGTAGGAAAATAAAATAACTTCAAGCACACAAAAAAAAAAGTGTGTGAAAATAATCTTGTAATGTGTATCCTCATCACGAAAACTTCTTATGGTATATTTAATAGGCTTATACATTTTTGGAGAGCTCACTTGTGAACTTTTCAGTAAGGTGTTTCCTGCTATGTGTCTGGATTCTTTAAACTGGATCATTAGTTTCTTTGGAAGGAAGGAGTCTCTCTCACTGGGTTCATGAATAGAAACAATGAATAAGGAAGCATCATAGTAAGACTTTTCTTTAGAGTTTTCAATAGAAAAACTTATTCTTTCAGTTATCATACTTCCTAAATCATGGTACTTTTGATTTATTTCTTGTTCTTTCTCCTCCAAGTTTGTAAGATCCTTGTATCAGAGAGAATGCTTACCATGGTTTTAAACTGCAGTTCTGAGTAAAATGGAGTAAGAAGCAACCGAAACCTGCTACAGCTGCAACAATTTTTAAAAACCAACTAAGTTGCTAAAATTATGACAGCCATGACATCATAAAACTATGGAAACAAACAGGACTAAATGAACTCAACCAAAGACAGGAGAGCCCTTCCGAGTTGAGTAGGCGGCCACTGGCTGCCTTCTACCTTGGGAATGTTTGCCAATTCCAAGTACAAGATGAGGCTCGAGTTTGGCCCCAATACAAGGATGTTACTGTGAGAAAGAAACACTACCAAAGCTTTTGGAGGTTGTATGGAGCTAGACTGACAATTTGAAAGCTTCCAGAGCCGTAAATACACAGAAGCCATTTTCCTTTATGGTTCACTTACTAAGTCAAGGGGCACTTGGAAGATTAAGGAATTTCTCTAAAATGAAGACCGAAATATACTGTAATCTTGTAGTGAGGGAAAGATAAAATCTATCTCCTAGAGGAGTGTCTGCTGCAAACACACAGCCAGTCTACTTATTAAGATATTTGCCCAGGGTAGGGTCTGGAGGCTAGAGAGCAAAGTCCAAAACTGCCAAAAGGCGTATCAACTGACTTGTGGTCTCTGTTGATAGAAATAGAAGAGGTATAGATCTAAAGGCTAGCAGTCAAAATTCATAGGAGGTTCTTCTCAACTCTGACCCATTTGAAATCAGTGATAGACTATATTTGACTAAGTCACCACCCCCTGATTAAGTCATCAAAGAGCAAATCCTTTCTGAGTCAAAGCAATATAAACTTAATCTCTATACAGTCTCATTGTGTTCTTTTATATAACATGTTAAGCATGAAATAAAAATTTATAAGAGATTAGAAGAGGTAGAAAAGCCATCTATTTATTCCTTTAAATAGCTTAGCTGTTGTTAATATGTTAAAGAAAATAAAGGGAAAGGTGGACCAAAATATGGAGCATTTCAATAGAGAATTGAAATCTATGAAAAAGAATTACCCTAGAACTGAAAAAGTAAAACATCTAAAAGCAAGAATTCATCAGATGGATTTCATATCAGACTGGCAAATCAGAAACGAGGATTAGCAAACTCAAAAACAAGAAAATTTTAAGATATCTTAAACAAAATACACAGAGTTAAAAAGAACAGAACAGAAACAACACATAATACATAGTCAAATGATGTAACAAATGTATAATTGCAATCCGAGAAGGAGAGGAGGGGATGAGAAAGAAGCAATATTTGAAAAATTCATGGTTGAGATTTTTTTTAACTGATGAAAGATATAAAACCATAGATTCACAAAGCTCAACAGATTCCAAGAAGGATAAATATTTTAAAAGACACATCTGACCTAATTGATCTAGAGTATAACTTAACCATCAATATTTTTTAAATTTGCCAGGTAAATGCTAATGTCTGCTCAGTGTTAAGGACCACTGTTCTAAAAAATGCCACATTAAAAGTATACTGTTCCATTTGCTTGATTTTCTTATATGTTCAAGGAATAAAAAGAAGCACTCTAGTCTCTTTTTCCTCAAAATATCACTTAATACGGTGTCAGAGGTCACATTTATATTTCAATGGTTATCTCCATAGTTCAGTTCTATAGCTTTTAGATGATGGCATCAGTACCTGCTCTCTTCATAATTCACTGAGTATCATGGAAGAAAAAATGAAATGGTGTAGTTTCAACCTGGCCAAGAAACTTTCTGACTGGAGAAACCTTAGTCAAGAAGAGGCTTCAGGAAGTAGTCCAAAACTGGCTTTATACAGAATCTGAATCTTGCTACTCTGGATGCATCAAGAGAGAAGACACTGAAAGGTCAAAAAAAGGTCCATTTTTATCCTTGATGAATGTACCACAAAGTTCCCTGATGAATGTACCACAAAGTCAAGCTAACAAAGTTTCATCACTTAATTAGATGGAACAGGCAAAACTAAGGAGAGTCTAAGACTGAAGTAGATGATGCCAGAAAGCAGAAGATGCATTCTGGTGGGGCTTTGGACACCAGGTTTGCCTGCTGATGTCCGCTGACAGAAAAATAATTCAGAGCTGAGCTGGAAAGAATTGTTCTTGTCCAGTCTGAAGATGAGATTCAACCAAGATTGACAACACTTTGTGATTGATGAGAAAACCTACACATAATATTTTCTTCAAAAATTTATTTTACACAATTGTTATACATTCTGTGTGCATGCATTTTTAAAAATAGGAACAGAAATTGTAGCATGAAATGTCAAACATCCGAGACCTTAGAACCACCAGGAGAATCTCCACAAAACAGGGCCAAAATAAATGTCAGAGTTGATGCCCTTAGGATTATCAAATTTTTCAGTGAAATAATGAATCAGCACCAGAGAGAAGAATATTTTCTCAGTATAATGAGATATAAACTATTTGCCTGGTAGATCGAAAGAGCACCTTGCTACCAGCTTCTCCCCACCCAACCTACTAGCTGCAGCAGAGAACACAGGCCCCAAATCATCCACAACCCAATGCCCCTAATTCTCATAGGAAGCTGCTCTGCTTTCCAGCTGCCCTTTCCAGCTGGTATTATGTTCTGTATAATATCAACAGGAGCTGCCCTCATTGTCATCCAGTTTTCCTTATGCATCAAATATGTTGTTGTTGCTCAGTTGCTAAGTTGTGTCCAGCTCTTTTCAACCTCATGGATGTCACAGAGTCCACCAGGTTCCTCCATCCTCCACTATCTCCTGAAGTTTGCTCAAATTCACGTCCATTGGATTGATGATGTTGTCCAACCATATCTTTCTCTGTTGTTCCCTTCTCCTCCTGTCTTCTGTCCTTCCCAGCATCAAGGTCTTTTCCAGTCAGTCAGCTCTTCACATCAGGTGGCCAAAGTTCACTTCCAGCTTCAGTTCCAGCATCAGTCCTTCCAATGAATATTCAGGGTTGATTTCCTCTAGGGTTGACTGGCTTGATCTCCTTGCAGTCCAAGAGACTCTTGAGCGTCTTCTCCAGCACCACAATTTGAAATCACCAAATCTATAGTAAAAATAGTTTGTTGTTGATTTGAGGGAGTTGTTACCCATATCCCCCCAACCAAGACTTGTGAAGATGCCAGAAAGCAGAAGATGCATTCTGGTGGGGCTTTGGACACCAGGTTTGCCTGCTGATGTCCGCTGACAGAAAAATAATTCAGAGCTGAGCTGGAAAGAATTGTTCTTGTCCAGTCTGAAGATGAGATTCAACCAAGATTGACAACACTTTGTGATTGATGAGAAAACCTACACATAATATTTTCTTCAAAAATTTATTTTACACAATTGTTATACATTCTGTGTGCATGCATTTTTAAAAATAGGAACAGAAATTGTAGCATGAAATGTCAAACATCCGAGACCTTAGAACCACCAGGAGAATCTCCACAAAACAGGGCCAAAATAAATGTCAGAGTTGATGCCCTTAGGATTATCAAATTTTTCAGTGAAATAATGAATCAGCACCAGAGAGAAGAATATTTTCTCAGTATAATGAGATATAAACTATTTGCCTGGTAGATCGAAAGAGCACCTTGCTACCAGCTTCTCCCCACCCAACCTACTAGCTGCAGCAGAGAACACAGGCCCCAAATCATCCACAACCCAATGCCCCTAATTCTCATAGGAAGCTGCTCTGCTTTCCAGCTGCCCTTTCCAGCTGGTATTATGTTCTGTATAATATCAACAGGAGCTGCCCTCATTGTCATCCAGTTTTCCTTATGCATCAAATATGTTGTTGTTGCTCAGTTGCTAAGTTGTGTCCAGCTCTTTTCAACCTCATGGATGTCACAGAGTCCACCAGGTTCCTCCATCCTCCACTATCTCCTGAAGTTTGCTCAAATTCACGTCCATTGGATTGATGATGTTGTCCAACCATATCTTTCTCTGTTGTTCCCTTCTCCTCCTGTCTTCTGTCCTTCCCAGCATCAAGGTCTTTTCCAGTCAGTCAGCTCTTCACATCAGGTGGCCAAAGTTCACTTCCAGCTTCAGTTCCAGCATCAGTCCTTCCAATGAATATTCAGGGTTGATTTCCTCTAGGGTTGACTGGCTTGATCTCCTTGCAGTCCAAGAGACTCTTGAGCGTCTTCTCCAGCACCACAATTTGAAATCACCAAATCTATAGTAAAAATAGTTTGTTGTTGATTTGAGGGAGTTGTTACCCATATCCCCCCAACCAAGACTTGTCGTCCATTTTTCCTGGCTTCCAAATATCACTTTGTCTGACATGCATATGACATGAAATCTGTCTACCCTGCCAAGGTTATGTTTTTGCTGTGAACTCATCCATAAATTTTAGGATTATTACCTTTAATCATATTCTTGGAGCCACAGTTTTACATCTCCTTGCAAAATCTTCAAAGTGACTCAAAGTTTGCTGGAGCTTCTTTATTGCATAAGGCCTTGAGTTTTCATTGTCCTCAGTGCCATATTTGTATTCCACTGCCACTCAGTCCTTTATTATACACTGGTTCAAATCATTTATCTATAGATTAATTCAAAACACTCTAAAAATAGGCTATGAATCCCAAGCTTTTTACTACTATTTATCATTTTTTCTGTTACCATCACGACCAAGTGAAAATCAGCCTGAACTTCTTTTAATACATGTCCCTTATTGTTCATCTTACATACAGCAGCAGGCCTTGACCCAGATTATGAGCTGCCAAATGATTCCAAGTACATCACAAGTTTATTCTTCAAAAAAAGAATTGTTTTTGACTTGTGTTTTCCTAGTGGCCACGACACAGTAGCCACTTCTCTATAACAGGACTTGACATGAGAAGGACCTATTTTATTCACCTTATCTTCTCCACTAGGCAATTTATGACTGACTGTGGTCCTTGCCAGGTGGGTGATGGCAGGGGTCTTAGATTGCAGTCCCACAGAAGCCACTGGTTAATGTTATAGGACCACAAACCAGACCCTTGACCTTTGCGGAACACATCAGGGTCGTCTTATGATAATCTTTAGGCCCCACAACTATGAGATGGTTGGTTTGATTTTAAACCATAGAAGTAGGGCATTCCGGGTGGTCCAATGATTAAGATCCCGCTTCCAGTGCATGAGGCATAGGTTCAATCCCTGTTTGGGGAACCGAGATTCCATATACCCCAGGATACAAAGGAAAAAACTAAATCATAGAGGCTAATCTATAAGCATCAAAAAAAACGTTGACTGGCTTGATCTCCTTGCAGTCCAAGAGACTCTTGAGCGTCTTCTCCAGCACCACAATTTGAAATCACCAAATCTATAGTAAAAATAGTTTGTTGTTGATTTGAGGGAGTTGTTACCCATATCCCCCCAACCAAGACTTGTCGTCCATTTTTCCTGGCTTCCAAATATCACTTTGTCTGACATGCATATGACATGAAATCTGTCTACCCTGCCAAGGTTATGTTTTTGCTGTGAACTCATCCATAAATTTTAGGATTATTACCTTTAATCATATTCTTGGAGCCACAGTTTTACATCTCCTTGCAAAATCTTCAAAGTGACTCAAAGTTTGCTGGAGCTTCTTTATTGCATAAGGCCTTGAGTTTTCATTGTCCTCAGTGCCATATTTGTATTCCACTGCCACTCAGTCCTTTATTATACACTGGTTCAAATCATTTATCTATAGATTAATTCAAAACACTCTAAAAATAGGCTATGAATCCCAAGCTTTTTACTACTATTTATCATTTTTTCTGTTACCATCACGACCAAGTGAAAATCAGCCTGAACTTCTTTTAATACATGTCCCTTATTGTTCATCTTACATACAGCAGCAGGCCTTGACCCAGATTATGAGCTGCCAAATGATTCCAAGTACATCACAAGTTTATTCTTCAAAAAAAGAATTGTTTTTGACTTGTGTTTTCCTAGTGGCCACGACACAGTAGCCACTTCTCTATAACAGGACTTGACATGAGAAGGACCTATTTTATTCACCTTATCTTCTCCACTAGGCAATTTATGACTGACTGTGGTCCTTGCCAGGTGGGTGATGGCAGGGGTCTTAGATTGCAGTCCCACAGAAGCCACTGGTTAATGTTATAGGACCACAAACCAGACCCTTGACCTTTGCGGAACACATCAGGGTCGTCTTATGATAATCTTTAGGCCCCACAACTATGAGATGGTTGGTTTGATTTTAAACCATAGAAGTAGGGCATTCCGGGTGGTCCAATGATTAAGATCCCGCTTCCAGTGCATGAGGCATAGGTTCAATCCCTGTTTGGGGAACCGAGATTCCATATACCCCAGGATACAAAGGAAAAAACTAAATCATAGAGGCATTAAGAGCTCCTTAGTCTAAGCATCACGAAAAACAGAAACTTGTAGAAGTAAAACCAGAAAGTTGCCTTTTTGATTAAAAAAAAATGAAAGCAATTCATGGATTTTTCAAGGAGAAGAGCAGCATTAGAGTGAATATTTTGCTACTATACACATATTTCCAGCTTTGGAGGCCTGGCTTTCCATCCTTAGGGGAGGGAAAACTAAGGGGAGGAGGTGTTACTGCTCAAAACAGGCAGTTATCCCCCAGGTGAAGACGGTCCTCACTGCCCAGCCGCTACCACAAGCCACAGATCTGAGACCTGGAATGGCCCCCTCCTGATTGATTACAGCTCTCCTGGAAGGTCCAGTACAGTCTATCAGAAACCGCTTTTGTCCAAAGGCATATATATATGTGTGCATGTGTGTGTGTGCACATTTCTGTGTCTGTGTTATGATGGGAGAGGTGGTGGCTTCCAGAGGACAACACAACCCAATCAGGATCCTCCGCATGACAGGAAAAACAGCTTCCCTTCCTTAGCCATTGAGAACTTGTTTCGAAGTTCTAGCAAGGGAGTGCAGCTACTCATTCACCCTTGACTGAAGACCGGTCCTCCTCTATCAGGGATGGTTGATTGGGTGCACAGCTTCAGGAGGGATGCGCACGGAGGGGTGAGGGAGGAAGCCAGCCAAATCAGCTGAATCAACCCTGGCGATGAATAGATGTGACAGATGTTGCAATCAGATCGCCCTCACATCCCCTTCCTTATCTTTTGATCAGGCATCTCAGCTGAATGTTCTCTTGGAGGATACTCAATCCCAAGCCTCTCTTCTTCCTCTTCTTATATGCCCCTCCCCATCTGATGATGCCCTCTTTTCCCCTAAGAGGTACCAGTCTTCCCAGTAGAGTAACAGATGTTCATCCCTTGCTCCCTCCTAGCATTTGGCATATTCCAACATCCCAGGTATTTGCTGGATGTCAATGCTTTTGTTAGTTATCGATGAATACACCAAGCAACTGAACCAAACCGAACAGATACATATTGAATTACTCAAAATCTATCTATTTAAAACAATAAACATGCTTTTTCTCTGTGAGTCCATAATCCAGGAATGACTTAGCAGAGCCCCTCACAAAGCTATGATCAAGCTGTCAGCCTATATTGCTGTCATTTTGGGGTTAAGGATTAAAAAAAATGAAAGCAATTCATGGATTTTTCAAGGAGAAGAGCAGCATTAGAGTGAATATTTTGCTACTATACACATATTTCCAGCTTTGGAGGCCTGGCTTTCCATCCTTAGGGGAGGGAAAACTAAGGGGAGGAGGTGTTACTGCTCAAAACAGGCAGTTATCCCCCAGGTGAAGACGGTCCTCACTGCCCAGCCGCTACCACAAGCCACAGATCTGAGACCTGGAATGGCCCCCTCCTGATTGATTACAGCTCTCCTGGAAGGTCCAGTACAGTCTATCAGAAACCGCTTTTGTCCAAAGGCATATATATATGTGTGCATGTGTGTGTGTGCACATTTCTGTGTCTGTGTTATGATGGGAGAGGTGGTGGCTTCCAGAGGACAACACAACCCAATCAGGATCCTCCGCATGACAGGAAAAACAGCTTCCCTTCCTTAGCCATTGAGAACTTGTTTCGAAGTTCTAGCAAGGGAGTGCAGCTACTCATTCACCCTTGACTGAAGACCGGTCCTCCTCTATCAGGGATGGTTGATTGGGTGCACAGCTTCAGGAGGGATGCGCACGGAGGGGTGAGGGAGGAAGCCAGCCAAATCAGCTGAATCAACCCTGGCGATGAATAGATGTGACAGATGTTGCAATCAGATCGCCCTCACATCCCCTTCCTTATCTTTTGATCAGGCATCTCAGCTGAATGTTCTCTTGGAGGATACTCAATCCCAAGCCTCTCTTCTTCCTCTTCTTATATGCCCCTCCCCATCTGATGATGCCCTCTTTTCCCCTAAGAGGTACCAGTCTTCCCAGTAGAGTAACAGATGTTCATCCCTTGCTCCCTCCTAGCATTTGGCATATTCCAACATCCCAGGTATTTGCTGGATGTCAATGCTTTTGTTAGTTATCGATGAATACACCAAGCAACTGAACCAAACCGAACAGATACATATTGAATTACTCAAAATCTATCTATTTAAAACAATAAACATGCTTTTTCTCTGTGAGTCCATAATCCAGGAATGACTTAGCAGAGCCCCTCACAAAGCTATGATCAAGCTGTCAGCCTATATTGCTGTCATTTGTTAAGAGACCACCAAGCCCACCCACACAACTGCCAGCAGGTCTAAGGTCCTCTCTGGCTGTTGGTTGGAGGCCTTAGTTTCTCACAAGAGAGATCTTTCCATATGGCTGCTGAGAACATAGCAGTAGGCTTCCCCCTGTCCCCCAAGCCAGTGATCCAGGAGAGACAAAACCAGTAAAGGCAACGAGGTCATACTGTATAGCACAGGAAACTAAGTATCCTATGATAAACCATAATGTAAAAGAATATTTTTGAAAAGAATGTATATATGTATAACTGAATCACCTTGCTATACAGCAAATATTAATCCAACATTGCAAATCAACTCTACAGCTCTACAAATTAAAAACAAAATATATTGAGTGCAAGAGTGCCTGGGACAGAAGTTGTAATCTTTTATAACCTGATTTCAGAAGGGACCCATCACTTAAACACTGCTAGTCACACAGACCAACCTGGAGACAATGGCATGGGGTGAGTTCCACAAGGGTGTGACTGACAGGTGTCAGGGACCATCATGAAGGCTGGCTCCTGCATAGGCAATCCCCCGGTCAATATCTACTAGCTGTCCAGAGAAGACAGGGTGTACGTCTTACCAGTGAGATGTTCACAACACTAAAAACAGCTCCTGCGTTTGTTCTTATCTAATGAAGCATTTTTCACAGTTTTATTTGCATAACCCCCAAAAAAACAACACACTCCTTCATACATTTTAACATAGATATTAGAAATTTCATGTAGGTAATATTCCAAGGCTGCAAAGAATACAATTTCTAACATGTTGTGAATTTTGATATTTAAATAGAACTATTACATTGCTTTTAAAATACAAAACTGAAGTTCAAGTTCACTCAGTTTGGCAGATATCCCTGGGGCAAAAGCCAGACCCATTGTTCTGCCTGCCTCTCTGTGGGTCCGTACTTCATTCAATCCCTGGCCTGGTTATTGTTGAAATTTTTGCCAGTTCATTGATGCTTTTAAGGAGATTACATTTCTTTTACCTGGAATTTTAGTTGTTTTTCAATGGAAGTCAGAGCCCCTCACAAAGCTATGATCAAGCTGTCAGCCTATATTGCTGTCATTTGTTAAGAGACCACCAAGCCCACCCACACAACTGCCAGCAGGTCTAAGGTCCTCTCTGGCTGTTGGTTGGAGGCCTTAGTTTCTCACAAGAGAGATCTTTCCATATGGCTGCTGAGAACATAGCAGTAGGCTTCCCCCTGTCCCCCAAGCCAGTGATCCAGGAGAGACAAAACCAGTAAAGGCAACGAGGTCATACTGTATAGCACAGGAAACTAAGTATCCTATGATAAACCATAATGTAAAAGAATATTTTTGAAAAGAATGTATATATGTATAACTGAATCACCTTGCTATACAGCAAATATTAATCCAACATTGCAAATCAACTCTACAGCTCTACAAATTAAAAACAAAATATATTGAGTGCAAGAGTGCCTGGGACAGAAGTTGTAATCTTTTATAACCTGATTTCAGAAGGGACCCATCACTTAAACACTGCTAGTCACACAGACCAACCTGGAGACAATGGCATGGGGTGAGTTCCACAAGGGTGTGACTGACAGGTGTCAGGGACCATCATGAAGGCTGGCTCCTGCATAGGCAATCCCCCGGTCAATATCTACTAGCTGTCCAGAGAAGACAGGGTGTACGTCTTACCAGTGAGATGTTCACAACACTAAAAACAGCTCCTGCGTTTGTTCTTATCTAATGAAGCATTTTTCACAGTTTTATTTGCATAACCCCCAAAAAAACAACACACTCCTTCATACATTTTAACATAGATATTAGAAATTTCATGTAGGTAATATTCCAAGGCTGCAAAGAATACAATTTCTAACATGTTGTGAATTTTGATATTTAAATAGAACTATTACATTGCTTTTAAAATACAAAACTGAAGTTCAAGTTCACTCAGTTTGGCAGATATCCCTGGGGCAAAAGCCAGACCCATTGTTCTGCCTGCCTCTCTGTGGGTCCGTACTTCATTCAATCCCTGGCCTGGTTATTGTTGAAATTTTTGCCAGTTCATTGATGCTTTTAAGGAGATTACATTTCTTTTTACCTGGAATTTTAGTTGTTTTTCAATGGAAGTGTCATTTGTATGAGACCAGCACACCAGGTCTCAGGAGTATGGACCATTTTGTTTTTGAATAGTGGCAATTATAGGAAGACTTTATTCTGAAAGGACACCTGAAGCCTTTATTATGTTATTTTTTAAATATTTATTTGTAAAATTTTAAAAAGATATATTTATTTGTATATCTATCTCAGTTTATACATACATGTACAGTTTTATCTTTACCTTGAGATTTTAAAAGAAAGTAGGAAATGTCACTTATATGTGGGATCTAAAGAACAAAAAATAAAAGCAAACGAAAGAAGGGAGGAAAATATCTTAAAGTTTTCAAACTAGAAAATATTTTTTAAAACAAGACACATAAAGATGAGCCATAAAGGAGACAATTGTTAAATTTAAACAATGAAAAATCAAGACCTCCAACTCATTGGAAGACATCATAAAGAGTGAGAAGACCAGGGAAGAGATCTTTGAAATATCAATAATAAACTAATATCCAGAGTATATAAAGAACTCTGTGAATCAATAAACAAAAGATAAATAATTCATTTGAAAAGTGAGCAAAAGACACTTGAAATAAACATTAAAAAGGTTATTATGAAAATGCATATTAAAATCAGATCAGGTGCTCACTTTGACAGCATATGTACTAAAATTGGAATGAAACAGAGAAGATTAGTATGGTCCCTGTGCAAGGATGACATGCAAATTTGTGAAGCATTCCATTAAAAAAAAAAAAAAACAGACTAGCCAAAAGGCTTACTGTTTGAAGATATCAAATGTTGGCCATGACCATAACAACAGAAAGTCTATTTACATTAGTGGAGGAAGTGTCAATAGGTATAACCATTTTAGAAAGAATACAATTTCTAACATGTTGTGAATTTTGATATTTAAATAGAACTATTACATTGCTTTTAAAATACAAAACTGAAGTTCAAGTTCACTCAGTTTGGCAGATATCCCTGGGGCAAAAGCCAGACCCATTGTTCTGCCTGCCTCTCTGTGGGTCCGTACTTCATTCAATCCCTGGCCTGGTTATTGTTGAAATTTTTGCCAGTTCATTGATGCTTTTAAGGAGATTACATTTCTTTTTACCTGGAATTTTAGTTGTTTTTCAATGGAAGTGTCATTTGTATGAGACCAGCACACCAGGTCTCAGGAGTATGGACCATTTTGTTTTGAATAGTGGCAATTATAGGAAGACTTTATTCTGAAAGGACACCTGAAGCCTTTATTATGTTATTTTTTAAATATTTATTTGTAAAATTTTAAAAAGATATATTTATTTGTATATCTATCTCAGTTTATACATACATGTACAGTTTTATCTTTACCTTGAGATTTTAAAAGAAAGTAGGAAATGTCACTTATATGTGGGATCTAAAGAACAAAAAATAAAAGCAAACGAAAGAAGGGAGGAAAATATCTTAAAGTTTTCAAACTAGAAAATTTTTTTTAAAAAAAGACACATAAAGATGAGCCATAAAGGAGACAATTGTTAAATTTAAACAATGAAAAATCAAGACCTCCAACTCATTGGAAGACATCATAAAGAGTGAGAAGACCAGGGAAGAGATCTTTGAAATATCAATAATAAACTAATATCCAGAGTATATAAAGAACTCTGTGAATCAATAAACAAAAGATAAATAATTCATTTGAAAAGTGAGCAAAAGACACTTGAAATAAACATTAAAAAGGTTATTATGAAAATGCATATTAAAATCAGATCAGGTGCTCACTTTGACAGCATATGTACTAAAATTGGAATGAAACAGAGAAGATTAGTATGGTCCCTGTGCAAGGATGACATGCAAATTTGTGAAGCATTCCATTAAAAAAAAAAAAAAACAGACTAGCCAAAAGGCTTACTGTTTGAAGATATCAAATGTTGGCCATGACCATAACAACAGAAAGTCTATTTACATTAGTGGAGGAAGTGTCAATAGGTATAACCATTTTAGAAAGAAATTTGGCAGAACTTAGCAAAGGTATTCATGTACCATACAATCCAGAAATCCTACTCCAGAGTATATACTCTAGAGAAATGTGTGTATGTGCTCTAGAAGCATGTATAAGAATGTTCATAGCTGCACTGTTTATATAGAAAAAAAAAAAAAAGAAGTAATCCAAATGTTAAATTCAATATAAAAGATAAATAGAAGAGATAAATAAATCATGGAATATGGAATTCTCCAGACAAGAATACTGCAGTGGATAAATTTTCCCTTCTCCAGAGAATCTTCCCAACACAGGAACTGAACCCAGGTCTCCCACACTATAGGCAGGTTCTTTACCAGCTAAGCCACCAGGGAAGCCTAAGAATATTGGAACGGGTAGCCTATCCCTTCCCCAGGGGATCTTCCTTATCTAGAAATCAAACTGAGGTCTCATGCATTGCAGACGGATTCTTAACCAGCTGAGCTATGAGGGAACCCTCCTCACACAGTGGAACACACTAAATCACATACTTCATTTGGCCAAAGATTTAACATGGGTATTTCTGTCCACTCATCAGTCTCTTGACTGACAAGTATACTCAAATGCCAAAAAAATGCATAGTGATATCTGGTTCTCGGGTGTGATTGGACACTGATTCTGAAACCAATGGTTGAAAGTGTTCATGGTTAGTACATCAAAGCAACATGACTCGAGAATGGAACAAACCCTGAAAACTGAAGTGGCAAAATCTCCCATTTTTTTTCTTGTGTCAATAACCAGACACAATCAAAGAATGTTTCAAGGAAATACTGATAGGTAATCGAACAGACAGAGCTAAACATTAAAAAGGTTATTATGAAAATGCATATTAAAATCAGATCAGGTGCTCACTTTGACAGCATATGTACTAAAATTGGAATGAAACAGAGAAGATTAGTATGGTCCCTGTGCAAGGATGACATGCAAATTTGTGAAGCATTCCATTAAAAAAAAAAAAAAACAGACTAGCCAAAAGGCTTACTGTTTGAAGATATCAAATGTTGGCCATGACCATAACAACAGAAAGTCTATTTACATTAGTGGAGGAAGTGTCAATAGGTATAACCATTTTAGAAAGAAATTTGGCAGAACTTAGCAAAGGTATTCATGTACCATACAATCCAGAAATCCTACTCCAGAGTATATACTCTAGAGAAATGTGTGTATGTGCTCTAGAAGCATGTATAAGAATGTTCATAGCTGCACTGTTTATATAGAAAAAAAAAAAAAGTAATCCAAATGTTAAATTCAATATAAAAGATAAATAGAAGAGATAAATAAATCATGGAATATGGAATTCTCCAGACAAGAATACTGCAGTGGATAAATTTTCCCTTCTCCAGAGAATCTTCCCAACACAGGAACTGAACCCAGGTCTCCCACACTATAGGCAGGTTCTTTACCAGCTAAGCCACCAGGGAAGCCTAAGAATATTGGAACGGGTAGCCTATCCCTTCCCCAGGGGATCTTCCTTATCTAGAAATCAAACTGAGGTCTCATGCATTGCAGACGGATTCTTAACCAGCTGAGCTATGAGGGAACCCTCCTCACACAGTGGAACACACTAAATCACATACTTCATTTGGCCAAAGATTTAACATGGGTATTTCTGTCCACTCATCAGTCTCTTGACTGACAAGTATACTCAAATGCCAAAAAAATGCATAGTGATATCTGGTTCTCGGGTGTGATTGGACACTGATTCTGAAACCAATGGTTGAAAGTGTTCATGGTTAGTACATCAAAGCAACATGACTCGAGAATGGAACAAACCCTGAAAACTGAAGTGGCAAAATCTCCCATTTTTTTTTTTTCTTGTGTCAATAACCAGACACAATCAAAGAATGTTTCAAGGAAATACTGATAGGTATAAATCAGGACTGTCATTGTTGGTGTCATTTTACAGACAGAGGACTTCTAGACATTCTTAAAATCTGAATCATTAAGTCATCATGTCTATGAACTAAACCAGAGGTCAACAAACTTTGTCTGTGTGAGGGTCAAAGAGTAAAAGCTCTAGACTTGCCATAATGTCTCTGTGGTAACT
Organism: Tragulus kanchil; assembly: GCA_022376925.1. Lineage (NCBI taxonomy): Eukaryota > Metazoa > Chordata > Mammalia > Artiodactyla > Tragulidae > Tragulus > Tragulus kanchil. The sequence continues at coordinate 72,461,470 of JAIOJX010000031.1, forward strand.
ACTCACTCAAGTACATGTATGATCATGGCAGAGTTCCAGTAAAACCATATTTGGATGTAAAAAATCTAATTTTATATAATTGTATTATGTGTTATGAAATAGTATTTTTCTTCTTTTTTTTCTGATCCCTTCCAATTGAAATAGCATTTTTCTTTTAATTTTTTCAACCATTCAACCATTTAAAAATATAAAAATCTAATCATCTATACTTCAGTAAAGCTATTAATAAACATTTTAGACAAACAAAAACAAAAATAATGTATATATATTACAGAAATAAATTATAGAAACAAATGAATTATATATATATATAAATTATATATAAATAAATGAATTATATATATTGTTGTTGTTGTTTGTTTGTTGTTGTTGTTGTTGTTCAGTCACTATGTCAGGTTCAACTCTTTCCATCCCAGGGACTGAAGCATGCCAGGCTCCTCTGTTCTCCAGTGTCCTCTGGAGATTGCTCAAATTCATCTCCACTGAACTTCTGTGTATGTGTATATATGCATATATATATATATATATATGAATCCATCTTAACCCACAGGGTGTGCAAAAACAAGTGATGGCATGGAATTGCCCACAGGTCTTAGTATGCTGACCAAGCAGGTAAGTGATCTTTCCAGCTGCCTTCATTATAAAAGCAAGGTAGGTCTTGACCAGTTGTTCCATAGCCAAATACACTAGAAAAGAATCCATTCCACCCCACCCCAGACCATCTTGCTCAGCTAACATGAGATGCCTTCAACTCTTTAAGTAGTGGAAACACGATGTGTAAACACTGAGAGATAGTATAAAACAGAAACAAAGAACAACGATTGGAATCCAGGCCCTCCTTGGCCATAATCATGTAAACTCCTTTCCTCATCTACAAAAATGGAAATAATAATACATGCACAATCATCCATTACGTGCTATTATGGATTCTTCTAACCTTGAACTCCAAAACCCATTCTTTTCAACATTAACTACATCCTGCTTCATTTTCTGTCCCCAATTTAAGTTTGTTCTATTCATGCAAACACTTGTGAGAATTCACCAGGTTCACATTCTTCAATGTTCTTGGCACTTTAGTTGTGGGTCTTGAAAGGTTATTTCTCATTTTTGGTATAACTACGTAGCTGTTTGCTCTAAATTATAGCGATGGAGAGAATGCAAATTGGAACACAGTTTGGCAATATGTATCAAGTACCTTCAAACCCTCTCAAAAGTGTTTTCATCCAGTATTTTTGCTTCAGGGATTCTATCCTAAAGTAACAATCTGAAACACAAACCAAGACTTATGCACAAAGAGGACCAACACGGCATAAGTCATAAAGACAACAACAAAAAGATTTTGAAAAATTTCTCCATGTCGGGCAAAAAGAAATATATTTTAATTCTTTATATGTTTCCCATGGGATTATGTATGTTATGTTATTTATATTACATGATGTATATAATCCCATGCATGAGACCATCTAAAGCATCAATTGTATCTTGCTGTTAATTTGCAGCTGTCTAGAATATACTTATCAGAGATTTCCAGTATAACAGTGAGATCCATGGACCCTATCTCATTCTACATATTAGAAAGCCAGTCTGACCCATGGGAAATCAATCTGTGACACAAGAATTTGCTTTGTATCAAGGGTACCTTGTTGTAAATTATATTTCTCTCTCAAAAATGATTTGATCACCTCACCCATAAGGTATAGAGCTTCAGATTTTGTCCCACTGTTTTCAAGCCATTAGGACATGATGCTATGCCAACCCCTGGGCTTCTCTGAGAAGCTTGCTATCTCTCCACATACCCCTGGGGATGAGAGACACTAGCCAGGATTTAATTGAATAAGCTCAAACCACATTTGGAAGTTCACTCCACACAACCCAGATTTGTGTTGGAGTATAAACAATTTTTGGACAGAGAAACCAAAATGATAGAGTTAGCCTGAACTAAGATGGGGAAAGCCGCAGTGGTGTAGGTTTGGAGAGGTGACAATTTGGAATTCAGTGTCAGCCATGCTAAATTTGAGAAACCAAGTGGAAATCTTGAGTAGGCAGGCAGAAATGTGAGTTTGGAACTCAGAAGAGAGAGGTCCAGGCTGGAGCACTCATTAGTGTGGGAACCATCAACACACAAATGATGTTTGTCCATGAGACAAAATGGCATCACAAAAAATGCAGATAGACAGGGCATAAGAAGTCCATGGAAGGAGACTTGGGGTACTCGACATCAGTAAGTCGGGTAGATGAGGGAGAAGCAGCCAAAGACACTGGGAATGAGCAGCTCATTATAGGACAAAAACCAGAGGTGCACACCATGCTGCTGCTGCCTAGTCACTTAAATCATGTCCAACTCTATGTGACCCCATGAACTGCAGCCCGCCAGGCTCCTCTGTCCATGGAATTTTTCAGGCAAGAATACTGCAGTGGGTTGCCATGCCCTGCTCCAGGGAGATCTTTCCAAGCCAGGGAGGGGACCCAGGTGTCCTGTATGGCAGACAGATTCCTCACTACTGAGCCATCAGGGAAGCCTATACGTATATGTCTCAAATATATATATATGTATTTGAGACTCCATGGACTGTAGCTGTCCAGGTTTCTCCAATCATAGAATTTTCTAGGCAAGAATACTGGAGTGGGTTGCCATTTTCTTCTCCTTGCATGCACCATGTACACCATGCAAGACATGAAAAAAGAAGGGCTTCCCTGGCAGTTCAGGGGTTAAGAGTCTGCACTTCCAAGGCACGAGGCACAAGTTTGATCCCTGGTCAAGGAACTAAAATCTCACATATCACACAGCCAAAAAGAAGAAAAAAGCATAGAAAAAGCATTTTAAAGGAACCATCCGCTGTGTCAGAATCTGTTGATAGCTCAGTAGTGACAAAAAATCTCTCACAGTAGCTGCAAACTGTTTGGCACAGCAATTGAAGTTAACCACCACATCTAAAATCCCAAGTCTAGGCAATTAGGCTCGATGTTGAACTTCACTATTCCCATTCTCACTCCTGGCAGTTCAAAGAATTCCTCTCCTTGTAAAAGTTTGTTTCAACATTCAACTATATTACTATCAATCCAAACACCTAGAGTAATGAAAAGAGAATAAAGATAAGGTTGCCAGCCACTGAAAAGATCCAGATATTATTCAGACTCTGACATGAGAAGGCGGAAAAGGAAGGGAGTTTCAAGCTCCTTGTAGAAAGATTTCCTCCTTGCATACATGGTTAGCAACCCCTTGATGGTGAACTGACTCTCCTTAGGGAAGATGTTGCCACACATTTCAGTTAGGTTATTCTTCAAACTGACATTAAGATCTATCATCCAGGAAGACATTTCTGAGAAATGCCCAGGCCATTGAACCATCTTGCTCTTTTCATGCTCCAAGGGTTTCTCCTTCTTCTTTCTCTCCTATCCCCAGAAAGTCTTTACCCAAACCAGCTCAGGGAGCCTGGTTCTGCCAACATGACAAAAATATTCCATTACCTTTAGGTGACCTTTCTCTGAGACTTGGAAATGGAGTGTTTCAGCGATAGGTCAGGCACTGGATGACTTCACTGGTGCTCCCTGAAAGACAGGACTGATGAATAGCATTTGAACCCTGTTTCCCTAATCCTTCAGGCAGAATTAGAGGCTCTCCGTGAGGGTAATCCCAAATGATTCATGATGCCTGCTTCAGCACGGTCACACATCATATAAATACAAATTGACAGTTTGTGCACACTGGCCCCATGATGGTATTTACTTAAAATCCTCTCAAGTACGCTCCCAATGGCTGAACTGAGGACAGCTCTGTATTTAGGACTGCTAAACAGAGGCTCCCACTCGTCCTGTGCCAATCTCACCACTGGATTGACAGAGACCTTTTGAATATTCAGCTCCCTTTCTGCGCCACCTGGCACCTATCTCCCCTTCGATCAGGCAATGGGTTTGTTAATTGATTGCAAGGATACTCCTTTAAAATAAGTTTAAAACAAACAAACAAAAAAAGACAAAAAGATAGCAAGTTGACACCTTGGAATAACTCCCCTTGGCCATCCTGAAGTTTAGAGACTGAAACAAAAAATCAAGGCTATGGAAGAAAAATAGAGCTAGGAAAGATCTGGGTTACAAACAAGATGCTAAGAGACAGCTAGAGACACTGAAGAGTGCCAGTAATCCACCAAGTACTGAAAATGTAAGCAGAAAAACTCACATGGAGTCCCCTCCAAGAAAATATTTAATTCCTTTATTTTCCAAAAGAACTCTTGATGGACAGTAATGAGAAACCAATGGGCAGATACCAACTGTTATTGTTCAGAATTTGTGTTTTCCAGCACTAGCAATCCCACTGCTTCAAAGATAATGTCAAAAACAGCAATGCTTTTTGCTGAGAGCCATGTGAAGGTCATGTCCGCTGCAGCATCCTGACTGCTGACTCTGGACTCGGAAGGAAAGGGTTGAAAGCAGGATTTGGGAAAAGGTAAAATTCATGTAAATAAAAGCAGAACGAACTCAGAACTGCCTCAATACCAGCTTTTACACAGGCTCCTTTGGTGGCTAAACGCGGTGTGAAATAATCTTTTTAATGGTCCTGGGGAGCCCTGATTTCCTTTGTGTGTAAGCCCATTATGTGTTGACTTGAAAGGGCTCCTCCTTTCTGCCTTTCTCTGACATTCACTCTAATGCCTCCCCTTTCTTGTCCAGAGCATGAAGCAGCACCCTTTGGAGATTAGGAAGAAAAGAAAACACCACTGGAGCTGATGAAGAGCTGGCAAGGTTCCAGGCAAAAGACCTGCAAAAAGGAAGTGACTTTCTTCAAGTCACCTGTCTTCCCCCATTGTGCATGGCCTTGTAGGTTTTTACGGTGGGCACTGTGTTGTTCTATTACTATGACTTACTGGCAGTCAGTTCCCTTTTATCATTTGGGTAACCCCTTTGGCTTATACATCCTACCCTGAAGTTTAGAAAGTGGAACAACAACAACAAAAAAGCTACGCAATGGGAACATGGGTGGGGAAGGATGAGCAGACAGTGGCATGATGGGAGGGTCACTGAGGGAGCTCCCTGGCGGTCCAGTGGTTAGAACTTGGTAATTTCATTGCTGTCGCCCTGGGTGCAATCCCTGGTTGGGGAACTAAGATCCTAAAAGCCATGCAGTGTGGCCAAAAAAGAAAGAGGGTCATTGAAAGTCAACAGCAAGAGCACTAAGAAAGCATTAAGATATGTTTTGATATCAAGCCTCATCACGGCTCTACAGTGTACTGTCCTTGTCTCAACAGAGACACAGACAATGTAAGCAGAAAAACTCACATGGAGTCCCCTCCAAGAAAATATTTAATTCCTTTATTTTCCAAAAGAACTCTTGATGGACAGTAATGAGAAACCAATGGGCAGATACCAACTGTTATTGTTCAGAATTTGTGTTTTCCAGCACTAGCAATCCCACTGCTTCAAAGATAATGTCAAAAACAGCAATGCTTTTTGCGGAGAGCCATGTGAAGGTCATGTCCGCTGCAGCATCCTGACTGCTGACTCTGGACTCGGAAGGAAAGGGTTGAAAGCAGGATTTGGGAAAAGGTAAAATTCATGTAAATAAAAGCAGAACGAACTCAGAACTGCCTCAATACCAGCTTTTACACAGGCTCCTTTGGTGGCTAAACGCGGTGTGAAATAATCTTTTTAATGGTCCTGGGGAGCCCTGATTTCCTTGTGTGTAAGCCCATTATGTGTTGACTTGAAAGGGCTCCTCCTTTCTGCCTTTCTCTGACATTCACTCTAATGCCTCCCCTTTCTTGTCCAGAGCATGAAGCAGCACCCTTTGGAGATTAGGAAGAAAAGAAAACACCACTGGAGCTGATGAAGAGCTGGCAAGGTTCCAGGCAAAAGACCTGCAAAAAGGAAGTGACTTTCTTCAAGTCACCTGTCTTCCCCCATTGTGCATGGCCTTGTAGGTTTTTACGGTGGGCACTGTGTTGTTCTATTACTATGACTTACTGGCAGTCAGTTCCCTTTTATCATTTGGGTAACCCCTTTGGCTTATACATCCTACCCTGAAGTTTAGAAAGTGGAACAACAACAACAAAAAAGCTACGCAATGGGAACATGGGTGGGGAAGGATGAGCAGACAGTGGCATGATGGGAGGGTCACTGAGGGAGCTCCCTGGCGGTCCAGTGGTTAGAACTTGGTAATTTCATTGCTGTCGCCCTGGGTGCAATCCCTGGTTGGGGAACTAAGATCCTAAAAGCCATGCAGTGTGGCCAAAAAAGAAAGAGGGTCATTGAAAGTCAACAGCAAGAGCACTAAGAAAGCATTAAGATATGTTTTGATATCAAGCCTCATCACGGCTCTACAGTGTACTGTCCTTGTCTCAACAGAGACACAGACAATCTTCTGAGTGATGCTGATGATCAAGGTGTGTTCCCTTCTCCTCTTAGTAGGATTTGCTTATGGTTTGATAGGTCTGAGGCTACAAGTGCCCAACATAAGATTACAGATTGTAGCAACCCTACTCATAGGAAGAATGACCAAAGTCTTAATATTTTATATCAAGTATAATAACTTTACCTTTTCTAATTGAATCTCTTACAATATCTAGTCCGACAGAACCTACAGATAAGATACACCAAAAACACAATGTCGTTCTCTTTTATAGAAAAAACAAACAAACAAAAAAAAAACCTTTAGGCAAGTGAGAAGACAAGTCACAGACTAGAAGAATACATTTGTTGAAAACTCCTAAAATTAACAATAATACAGCAACCTGATTTTTAAAATGAAGCAAAACCTCTTACTGAACAGACACCTCACCAAAGAAGATACAAATAAATATGTAAAAATGTTCCATGCTGTATGCTATAGGCAAATACAAATTAAAGCAAGATACTATGACATATCTTTAGAAAAGCCAAACCTAGAACACAGAAAATACCAAATGCTGGCAAGGATGTAAAATAACAAGAATTTCATTCACTGCTAGTGGGAATGCAAAATGGTTCAGTCACTTTGGAAGATAGTTTGGCAGTTTCTTACAAAACTAAATATACTCTTACCACACGATCCAGCAATCATGTTCCTTGGTGTTTACCCAAGGGAGTTGAAAACTTGCATCCACATAAAACCTGCACATGAGTTACCACCTTTATTCATAATTGCCAAAAGTTGGAAGCAACGAAGATATCCTTGTAGGTGAATAGATAAATAAATTGTGATGCATCCAGACAAAAGAATATTATTCACTGAATACTTACATGTGATTGACTGGGAAGGACTCTGGGGGACCACAGACAGGTGAGCTAAAAGTGGTATCACAAAAAAATTTAGCTCTGAGGCTCCCGTTCTTTCCTCTTTATGTTATAAAGTATGAGTCCAATGTTTCAAAGTTCCTAAGGATGAGCCAGAGACAGACAAAGGACTGTAAGATTTGGAAGGACTAAAAGTGAGAACAACTGAGGACAATGATACCCAGAAATTTAATTGCCTACCACAGAGATTAGTGAGTAGAAAAGTTAAACCAACAAGATTCCTGCATCTTCATCCATCATGATTGAGATAAACAATGCAAAAGGGGAATTGGATTGGCAGAGGGAATTGGGCTTTTGAATGACGTTTCCTGACTTTATATTAATTTTGCATTCTTTTTAAATATTTTTTTATTTTATTTAATTTTGGCTGTGCTGTGTCTTTGTTGCTGCATGTGGGCTTTTGCTAGTTGCATTGAGTTGGGGCTACTCTCTAGTTTCGGGGCACAGGCTTCTCATTGCAGTGGCTTCTCTTGTCATGGAGCACAGGCTCTAGGTGTGTCGGCTTCAGTAGTTACAGTGCATGGGCTCAGTAGTTACAATTCCTAGGCTCTAGAGCACAGGCTCAACAGTTGTGGCACACAGGCTTAATTGCTCTGCGACATGTGGGATCTTCCCTGATGAGGGATTGAACCTATGTCTCCTGCACAGGCACTGAGCTACCAGGGAAGCCCTAATTTTGCATTCTTTTCTTTTCCCTAGTAAGTGTTTCTAACTAGGTGACTAACAAGAGAACTGAGGTAAGCCACGCCATCCATCCCTCAGATAGACCTAAAGTCACTAGGAAAAGAGAGGAAACAGAGTAGAGACATTTTCAACACTAAAAACATAGACACAACAAGAATTCTTAAGTCAGTGTTTCTCTGGCTAGTATGTAGCCATGATCTTGTTTGATGATTTTGAGGCAGAGTAGACAAACTTGGCCACCTCAAAACTTTTTAATAGCATGGAACTTTGAGTATGTTTTGGAAGAACACCAAAGTCTGGCCATTCTTAAAGGGTGCATCATGGCATAGTGGAATTTAATTATAGTCCTTCACTCTTAGTCATTTGGGGTATTTATTTTTCAAGCAGGTAAAGCATGATACTTGGAAAAACAGAATAATTTGCAGTTAAATAGAAGAGGACAAATAATTAAACAACATTTCAAAGTACAAGGGGAAAAAAGCCACCAAAGCAGCTCAGATGCTGTTTTCCTTCCTATATATCATGGACTATGAGTCAACACAGCCTAGAGGTTGACCTGAATTCTGGCATAATTACATACATAAAAACTTGGATTTCAGCCCAATGTATAAGTTTACCCTTCTTCTTGCAGCTGTTGCCCTTCAGGGCTGGGAGATCTCTCCTTCCCAATCGAGAGACAGTTCTGGCAGGACCTGAGGCTCGTTGAAGTCATCTTTGTAGTCAGACCTGATTAAATACAGCCTGGGTGGGAAGGACTAGGCTACACAGGAGAGAGGTCTGTGCCTGCCAGCACCCTTTGTGTCAAGCCACAGACCCACTCGAACTGGTCTGAGCAGAAAATGTATTAAAAGCTGTTAAGTAATTCACGGAAGCTCCCAGAAAGCCAGAGAACCAGGCTTGAGAGATATCCAGCCAAAATCAGTCCCCAAAGGCAGCAGGCACAGTCCCAGGACAGTGGGACCTCCACGGAGGCCAGGTCCCCATCTGCAGCTCCACCCGCCACCGGTGTCTCCACCACCCACCAATCCCCAGAGCATGTTCTGTGCTGCATCTCCAGACCCTAGCTGTTCTCTTCTAAATATTACATTCCTGCAGGATTGTGTCTGACTGATGAAACTCAAGCTGAAATGGGAGCTGAGAAGAAAACTATCTTGGAGAGGCAGAATGGAACCCATAACATGGGAAGTAGTCTCTGGGCTAAAAAAGAAATCAACTATCCAACCACAGAAAGCCATGGCGAGGTGGGTGGGTTTTCAGTCTTGCAAATTCCTAGTGACCATGTGAACAAGGGTACACCAGGATCATTCTGAGCCCTTTGGAGCTTTGATGGGCACTCATCTGCTCAAATAGTCAGTTTTTCCCAAGAGAATGTAAGTGGCTAGTGGGAAAGGATCTCTTTCTATTTTGTTTGTGGATGTAACCAAAGCAAACAAATCCTTGTGCATAGTAGGTGATCAATAGTCTCTGTTGAATGATTGAATTCATTTAACTCAGATTTATTTCATGTCTATTAGACATAGTATATACAAAAGTAAACAAGACAGAGCTACAACTCAGCCTGCTCCTAGCAACTACTGACCCAGGTCTGCCAAGTAGGACAGCAACGATGGGTTCTGTGACCCAGGCATTGAGAGAGGAAGCAATGGAGAGTTCAGAAGTCCTGATTCTGGCTTTGAGAAGAGACTGTCTGGAAGGATACTCCAGAAGATGAGTCTGAGTTAGCCAGAAAAGCGGAGAATGGGTGGGCTCACAGCTGAGATGGACAAAAGGAAGGGGGGTTTCCAGTTCAAAGGATGGCATGTACAAAAGCAGGGTGATAAGAGAATGCAGGATTTCAAGTAGTTCAGCACAGATGTATTTGGGTCATAATCAGTCTTTGGGTTTCCACTCACTTTTAGTGGACAGTATCTTCTGTACCTAGAACAGCAATGGGCAGTAGCATCTTTAGGACACCAGAATCTGGAAACATTGGCACTCATTGCCAATCACACACAAGGGTACTTTGGAACCAAAAGTAGTTCTTAAATAAGAAAACAAATAACCCAGATTTTTAAAGGGCAAAATATCTGAATAGAGAGACATCTCAACAAAGAAGACTTACAGGTGGAAAATGAGCCTATGTGAAGATGTTCAACATATGTCATCAAAGAAATGCAAATTAAAACAACAATGCAATCTCACTACACATGTATCAGAATGGTCAAAATCTGGAACACTGACAAGACGGATGGTTGACAAGGATGTGGAGCAACAGGAACTCTCATTCTTTGTTAGTAGGAATGCAGAAGGATACAGACAAATTGACAGTGTCTAATAAAGCTAAAAATACACTTAGCGATACAATCCAGGATTCAGACTCGACTGGTTAAAATTTTATAAACCATGAAAGCCATGGCGAGGTGGGTGGGTTTTCAGTCTTGCAAATTCCTAGTGACCATGTGAACAAGGGTACACCAGGATCATTCTGAGCCCTTTGGAGCTTTGATGGGCACTCATCTGCTCAAATAGTCAGTTTTTCCCAAGAGAATGTAAGTGGCTAGTGGGAAAGGATCTCTTTCTATTTTGTTTGTGGATGTAACCAAAGCAAACAAATCCTTGTGCATAGTAGGTGATCAATAGTCTCTGTTGAATGATTGAATTCATTTAACTCAGATTTATTTCATGTCTATTAGACATAGTATATACAAAAGTAAACAAGACAGAGCTACAACTCAGCCTGCTCCTAGCAACTACTGACCCAGGTCTGCCAAGTAGGACAGCAACGATGGGTTCTGTGACCCAGGCATTGAGAGAGGAAGCAATGGAGAGTTCAGAAGTCCTGATTCTGGCTTTGAGAAGAGACTGTCTGGAAGGATACTCCAGAAGATGAGTCTGAGTTAGCCAGAAAAGCGGAGAATGGGTGGGCTCACAGCTGAGATGGACAAAAGGAAGGGGGGTTTCCAGTTCAAAGGATGGCATGTACAAAAGCAGGGTGATAAGAGAATGCAGGATTTCAAGTAGTTCAGCACAGATGTATTTGGGTCATAATCAGTCTTTGGGTTTCCACTCACTTTTAGTGGACAGTATCTTCTGTACCTAGAACAGCAATGGGCAGTAGCATCTTTAGGACACCAGAATCTGGAAACATTGGCACTCATTGCCAATCACACACAAGGGTACTTTGGAACCAAAAGTAGTTCTTAAATAAGAAAACAAATAACCCAGATTTTTAAAGGGCAAAATATCTGAATAGAGAGACATCTCAACAAAGAAGACTTACAGGTGGAAAATGAGCCTATGTGAAGATGTTCAACATATGTCATCAAAGAAATGCAAATTAAAACAACAATGCAATCTCACTACACATGTATCAGAATGGTCAAAATCTGGAACACTGACAAGACGGATGGTTGACAAGGATGTGGAGCAACAGGAACTCTCATTCTTTGTTAGTAGGAATGCAGAAGGATACAGACAAATTGACAGTGTCTAATAAAGCTAAAAATACACTTAGCGATACAATCCAGGATTCAGACTCGCTGGTATTTACCTAAAGGAGTTAAAATTTTATGTCTACATAAAAGCCTACACATGGATGTTTATGTTTATATTTATTCATAATTCCCAAAATTTGGAAGCAACCAAAATGTTCTTCAGTTCAGTTCAGTTCAGTCACTGAGTTGTGCCCAACTATTTGTGTCCCCGTGGACTGCCATATGCCAGGCTTTCTTGTCCTTCACCATCTCCCAGAGCTTGCTCAAACTCATATCTATTGACTTAGTGATGCCATCCAACCATCTCATCCTCTGTCTCCCCCTTCTCCTCCTGCCCTCAGTCTTTCCCACCATCAGGATCTTTTCCAATGAAACAACTCTTCACATCAGGTAGCCAGAGTACTGGAGCTTCAGCTTTAGAATCAGTCCTTCCAATGAATATTCAGGGTTGATTTCCTTTAGGAATGACTGGTTTGATATCCTTTCAGTCTAAGGGACCCTCAAGAGTTCTCCAACACCACAATTCAAAGGCATCAATTCTTCAACATTCCACCTTCTTTGTAGTCCAACACTCAAATCTATACATGACTACTGAGAAAGCCATAGCTTTGACTATACAGACTTTTGTTGGCAAAGTGCTGTCTCTGCTTTTGAATACACTGTCTAGGCTTGTCATAGCTTTTCTTTCAAGGAGCAAGCATCTTTTAATTCCATGGCTGCAGTCACCATCTGCAGTGATTTTGGAACCCAAGAAAATAAATTCTGTCATTGTTTCCATTGTTTCTCCATATATTTGCCATGAAGTGATGGGACTGGATACCATGATCTTTGTTTTTTTGAATATTGAGCTTTAGGTCAGCTTTTTCACTCTCCTATTTCAGTAGGAGAATAAGCAAGTAAACAGTGATACACTCAGACAATGGAATATTATTCAGCACTAAAAGGAAATAAGCTATTAAGTCATGAAAATACACGGAGGAAACTTAAGTGTGTATTACTAGGAGGAAAAAGTCAATCTGGAAAGGCTACATACCATGTGATTCTAATCCTATGACATTGTAGAAACAGCAAAGCTATGGAGACAGTAAAAAGGTCAATAGTTGGCATGGCTTGAGGAGAGAAAGTCTGATGAACAGGTGGTACAGATAGGATTTTTAGGACAGTGAAACACTAGCAAGATATTATAATGGTGGATACATGTCATTTACAGTTTTCAAAACCCATAGGATGGAAACTAAGAGTGAACTTAGGGACATCCCTGGAGGCCCAGTGGTTAAGACTCTGCACTTTCACTGCAGGGGGCACAGGTTCGATCCCTGGTCAGGGAACTAAGGTTCTGTATGTCATTGGCCAAAAGTAAACAAACAGATTTTAAAATAAATAAATGAATTTTTAAAAAAAAGACCAAACTTTAAATTATGTGGGGAAAATAGTTCTTAATTCAGTATTTCACTTTCATTCATCCAACAGCTATAAAGACAATTTTACAACCTCATAAAGCTTTGTTGCTCATCACATGTTATTCACGCCCCCATTCAATTCTCTGATTTTAAATGTCCAAATGATTTCATACCAAGAGTAAAAATAAGGTGAAGCAATGGCTATTTTTTAATATGATATTTTAAAAAACCATGGTTCAGTAGAGATTCTAATAAACCCAATCTTCTTGGCAATGTCCCACCACCTGTATGCTGTCAAGTCCCATCCCCAGCTCTGCCCAGCATGATAATCACTGAGCCACAGAAAGTCTATACCTGCTTTTAGGAAAGGTGGTGTGTGAGGAAAGCTGTAAGTGTTTAAATGGACATGTGGACACAACAAGGGAAGAGGAAAGTGGAAACAGCTGAGAGAGTAGTATTGACATATACACACTACCATGTGTAAAACAGAGCTATAAGCTGTGACAAGTGCTTGTTTCTCCATATTTTGCCATGAAGTGATGGGACTGGATACCATGATCTTTGTTTTTGAATATTGAGCTTTAGGTCAGCTTTTCACTCTCCTATTTCAGTAGGAGAATAAGCAAGTAAACAGTGATACACTCAGACAATGGAATATTATTCAGCACTAAAAGGAAATAAGCTATTAAGTCATGAAAATACACGGAGGAAACTTAAGTGTGTATTACTAGGAGGAAAAAGTCAATCTGGAAAGGCTACATACCATGTGATTCTAATCCTATGACATTGTAGAAACAGCAAAGCTATGGAGACAGTAAAAAGGTCAATAGTTGGCATGGCTTGAGGAGAGAAAGTCTGATGAACAGGTGGTACAGATAGGATTTTTAGGACAGTGAAACACTAGCAAGATATTATAATGGTGGATACATGTCATTTACAGTTTTCAAAACCCATAGGATGGAAACTAAGAGTGAACTTAGGGACATCCCTGGAGGCCCAGTGGTTAAGACTCTGCACTTTCACTGCAGGGGGCACAGGTTCGATCCCTGGTCAGGGAACTAAGGTTCTGTATGTCATTGGCCAAAAGTAAACAAACAGATTTTAAAATAAATAAATGAATTTTTAAAAAAAAGACCAAACTTTAAATTATGTGGGGAAAATAGTTCTTAATTCAGTATTTCACTTTCATTCATCCAACAGCTATAAAGACAATTTTACAACCTCATAAAGCTTTGTTGCTCATCACATGTTATTCACGCCCCCATTCAATTCTCTGATTTTAAATGTCCAAATGATTTCATACCAAGAGTAAAAATAAGGTGAAGCAATGGCTATTTTTTAATATGATATTTTAAAAAACCATGGTTCAGTAGAGATTCTAATAAACCCAATCTTCTTGGCAATGTCCCACCACCTGTATGCTGTCAAGTCCCATCCCCAGCTCTGCCCAGCATGATAATCACTGAGCCACAGAAAGTCTATACCTGCTTTTAGGAAAGGTGGTGTGTGAGGAAAGCTGTAAGTGTTTAAATGGACATGTGGACACAACAAGGGAAGAGGAAAGTGGAAACAGCTGAGAGAGTAGTATTGACATATACACACTACCATGTGTAAAACAGACAGCTAGTGGGAAGCTGCTGTAGAGCACAGGGAGCTCGGCTGGGTGCTCTGCTCTGTGATGACCTAGAGGGGTCGGATGGGGTGGTGGAAGAGAGGTCCTACAGGGACGGAATACCTGTATACATATAGCTGACTCACATTGTTGTACAACAGAAACTAACCTAACATTGTAAAGCAATTATAGTTCAATAGTAAAATACACTTAAAAAAAAAAAAAAAGAAATGTACAAACAGGGAATTATTCAGAAAAAAGAACCATCCCCCACTGGAACGAGTAGGTGGTGTCTAGGGTCGGAACTGAAGCACGGGTGGGGTTTCAAGAGCAGACATGGAAGAGAGAATATTTGTAAGATAAAAGCAGCCTCAGAGAAACACACAAGGATGAGTAATCACAGGTCACAGATGAGACAGTTGTCTTTTCTCGTCTGACTAGAAGAGACTATGTGTGTCAGCACCCAGCATGTTGTCCAACACGAAGTGAGAACTCCCTAAGTATGTGTTGATAAATAAATGAATTTTGTTTGGTTTTCCTGGAGGAAAGGAGAAAACTAGATTTTTACAAGACAGTAAAGAGTTTCAAGGAAGGGTAAAAGCTAGTGAATTTTATTTTAATTATAATAGGAATTTATAGATCTTTTAACAATTTTTAGGAATTTATAGGTTTTTGAACAGGGATTTAGCATGATCATATCTGTGCACTTTAGACATGTTTTCTAGCCAGTATCTACGGGATGGAGAAACCTTCACAAAAAGACAGTAGACAGAAATCTGTGCAGTGATCCAGGTATAAGCATAACTGAAAGTCTACACTGTCATTTATATGTAACTCCCTTAGAAAACTGCTGTCTCAAAAGTTTTTCATGAGAAGATATGGACAGTATGTTCTTACATATAATTTAAATACAGTTATTTTTTCAGTGTTATGCATGGATTCATTTTTATTGTACCTTGATTCCCAATTTCAAACATAATACATATTCATTGTGGAAAATGTACAAGATAGCAAAAACAAACTTTACACTTCTGAAGTTTCATTATATACAGAAAATACATACCTTTTGGTTATATTTTTACAGCTTATGTTCTGTGTATGATGTGCACACATACATATTCATGTAAAACAGACAGCTAGTGGGAAGCTGCTGTAGAGCACAGGGAGCTCGGCTGGGTGCTCTGCTCTGTGATGACCTAGAGGGGTCGGATGGGGTGGTGGAAGAGAGGTCCTACAGGGACGGAATACCTGTATACATATAGCTGACTCACATTGTTGTACAAGTAAAATTAAGTTTCAATAGTAAAATACACTTAAAAAAAAAAAGAAATGTACAAACAGGGAATTATTCAGAAAAAAGAACCATCCCCCACTGGAACGAGTAGGTGGTGTCTAGGGTCGGAACTGAAGCACGGGTGGGGTTTCAAGAGCAGACATGGAAGAGAGAATATTTGTAAGATAAAAGCAGCCTCAGAGAAACACACAAGGATGAGTAATCACAGGTCACAGATGAGACAGTTGTCTTTTCTCGTCTGACTAGAAGAGACTATGTGTGTCAGCACCCAGCATGTTGTCCAACACGAAGTGAGAACTCCCTAAGTATGTGTTGATAAATAAATGAATTTTGTTTGGTTTTCCTGGAGGAAAGGAGAAAACTAGATTTTTACAAGACAGTAAAGAGTTTCAAGGAAGGGTAAAAGCTAGTGAATTTTATTTTAATTATAATAGGAATTTATAGAACTTTTAACAGTTTTTTTAGGAATTTATAGGTTTTTGAACAGGGATTTAGCATGATCATATCTGTGCACTTTAGACATGTTTTCTAGCCAGTATCTACGGGATGGAGAAACCTTCACAAAAAGACAGTAGACAGAAATCTGTGCAGTGATCCAGGTATAAGCATAACTGAAAGTCTACACTGTCATTTATATGTAACTCCCTTAGAAAACTGCTGTCTCAAAAGTTTTTCATGAGAAGATATGGACAGTATGTTCTTACATATAATTTAAATACAGTTATTTTTTCAGTGTTATGCATGGATTCATTTTTATTGTACCTTGATTCCCAATTTCAAACATAATACATATTCATTGTGGAAAATGTACAAGATAGCAAAAACAAACTTTACACTTCTGAAGTTTCATTATATACAGAAAATACATACCTTTTGGTTATATTTTTACAGCTTATGTTCTGTGTATGATGTGCACACATACATATTCAAATCAGTTTCCTCATATATTTTATAATCAATATTTTTAGCTTTATATTAACTTTTATAATGCTATAATATTAGCTTTATTATAGATTTTATAATCAATATTTTTCTCCTCCCTGACTCCTCTGGTGGTCCAGCAGGTAAGACTATACATAGTTCCAGGGGAGGCAGTACGTGTTTGATCCCTGGTCAGGGAACAAAGGTCCTACATGCTTCTGGGCACGGCCAATAATAAATAAATAAATAATAAACATGTAAATATTTTTGAATGTTTTAATTATAATTTTAAATTTCAAAACTTTAATATTTAGAACCATTAAAAGAATAGGTGCTTATTAAAACAAAATCGTGAAAACTGTAAAGAAGACAAAGCTATCTATAATCCCACCACCAAATAAAACTGCTTCTGTCAACATTTTGTTGTAGCACCCAGGTTTTTCTCCCTCTTTTGAGATAAATAGACTAGATTTCATAAATAGATAATAGATATATCAATATGTAGGTAATTGATAGATAAATAGATGAGATAGATTCTTAATGTAATAATACCATTTATTCTGTGATATTTTTAATATGACAAGATCATAAAATGGACATTCCTCATGTGGTTAAATATTCTCTTATATGATATGCAATGACTGCACACAATTTCATTGTACAATTGTCCCAATATTTACTTAACAATTCCTCTATTGTTGTATGTAGGTAGTTTGCAATTTTTTACTGTTATAAACAACTCTGTAGTAAACATTATTGTCAACTGTTCTTTGCTTAAATTCAAGATTCTTAGGATAAGCACATAAAGTTAAAAGACCAGTCAAAGAGTTTTGCTCTACCCTTGTGGCTCATTTAAAAACTCTTAAGTTCAATAATACATCCCATTTGTTCAAAAGCCATGCATCAGATTTATTTTTGAGATCATTTCTAGTTTCTTAACAGGTCAACCAATTGATTGACTCTTCTTCAGAATAGTGAAAGGAGAATACAATAGAATACTGCTCAGTCATTAAAAAAAGAATGAAATTTTGCATTTGCAACAACATGGATGGACCTGGAGGGCATTATGATAAGCGAAATCAGTTAGACAGAGAAAAACAAACACTGTATGATAACACTTATATATGGAAATGAAAGAATACAACAAACTAGCGAAGATAACAACAAAAATAAATAGACTTATAGAGAAACAAACCAGTAGGGAGAGGGAAGAGGACAGGAGAAAGGTAGAGGTGAGGGAGTAAGAAGCACAAACTATGACTTACAAAATAAGCTACAAGGATATATTTCACAACATGTGAAATATAATAAATACTTTATAATAATTATAAATGGAGTATAACATTTAAAACATGTGAATAACTATATTGTGCACCTATAACTTATACTGTATAGCAATTATACTTCAATATAAAAAAACAAATTTTTAAAGAATGTGCTGTGCTGTGCTTAGTCACTTGGTCATGTCTGACTCTTTGTGACCCCATAGACTGCACCCTGTCAGGCTTTTCTGTTCATGGAATTCTCCAGGCAAAAATACTGAAGTGGGTTGCCATTCCCTTCTCCAGGGGATCTTCCCAATGCAAGGATCAAACCCAGGTCACCTGCAGGCAGATTCTTCACCGTTGAGCCACCAGGGAAGCTCTTTTAAAGAATACTGAGAAGATATTAAATAATGCAAAACAAAAACCTATATCTTTCTTTATTCATTCATTTCATTCTTTTTTCTCCTCGTTCACACCTGAACTTATGTCAGTGATGCCCAAGCCTTTTTCTCTTCTGTATTTTTTAATCTTCTAATAATCTCTGCTTTTAGATGTTCATGCGTAGAAGAGAAAAAGAGTGTGTGTGAGTCTGTGTGAGTGTGTGTGTGTGTGTGTGCATGCACACACAAGCACACATGTCTTTTCTATAAGCATCATATACTTTCCTTAGTCTAATGGATAATATAATATACTAGCATTAACTCCATTTATCACATTTGGTGAGTCTGAAATACAGAGTTTATATACACCCAGGGTCCCCCATCATGGAATTCCTAGATACCACAGAGTACAAATACTAACAAGACAATCACCCTATTTGTTCAAAAGCCATGCATCAGATTTATTTTTGAGATCATTTCTAGTTTCTTAACAGGTCAACCAATTGATTGACTCTTCTTCAGAATAGTGAAAGGAGAATACAATAGAATACTGCTCAGTCATTAAAAAAAGAATGAAATTTTGCATTTGCAACAACATGGATGGACCTGGAGGGCATTATGATAAGCGAAATCAGTTAGACAGAGAAAAACAAACACTGTATGATAACACTTATATATGGAAATGAAAGAATACAACAAACTAGCGAAGATAACAACAAAAATAAATAGACTTATAGAGAAACAAACCAGTAGGGAGAGGGAAGAGGACAGGAGAAAGGTAGAGGTGAGGGAGTAAGAAGCACAAACTATGACTTACAAAATAAGCTACAAGGATATATTTCACAACATGTGAAATATAATAAATACTTTATAATAATTATAAATGGAGTATAACATTTAAAACATGTGAATAACTATATTGTGCACCTATAACTTATACTGTATAGCAATTATACTTCAATATAAAAAAACAAATTTTTAAAGAATGTGCTGTGCTGTGCTTAGTCACTTGGTCATGTCTGACTCTTTGTGACCCCATAGACTGCACCCTGTCAGGCTTTTCTGTTCATGGAATTCTCCAGGCAAAAATACTGAAGTGGGTTGCCATTCCCTTCTCCAGGGGATCTTCCCAATGCAAGGATCAAACCCAGGTCACCTGCAGGCAGATTCTTCACCGTTGAGCCACCAGGGAAGCTCTTTTAAAGAATACTGAGAAGATATTAAATAATGCAAAACAAAAACCTATATCTTTCTTTATTCATTCATTTCATTCTTTTTTCTCCTCGTTCACACCTGAACTTATGTCAGTGATGCCCAACCCTTTTTTCTCTTCTGTATTTTTTAATCTTCTAATAATCTCTGCTTTTAGATGTTCATGCGTAGAAGAGAAAAAGAGTGTGTGTGAGTCTGTGTGAGTGTGTGTGTGTGTGTGTGCATGCACACACAAGCACACATGTCTTTTCTATAAGCATCATATACTTTCCTTAGTCTAATGGATAATATAATATACTAGCATTAACTCCATTTATCACATTTGGTGAGTCTGAAATACAGAGTTTATATACACCCATCATGGGTTGTATACCCCATGGCTATCATGGAATTCCTAGATACCACAGAGTACAAATACTAACAAGACAATCACCCTAAGGAAGCCAATTACTTGTATTGCTAAATAGCATTTATTTCATACCTATACAATGATCAACTAAATATAATGTTGGGACATTTTTTAAATACTAACCCACAAATGTCATCTTAAATACTCAACAAGATGATACTAAATCATCGTTCAGTCCGTATGTATCTGTACCAGTGTTGCCACCATGTATCAAGCCCAGAAAGCTCTCCAAACTTCTTCAGGAAAATTCTACCACTGGGCATAGCCAGGGTCTTATCCTCAGATGTTATCATCACATCTAAAACAGTAGAAGAGACCAGAGTCTCTATTACTTTGAATGAAGAAAACTGGTAGCAAAAACCTTCCTAGGGAAAAGCCAGGGCAGTAGAAGTAAGAAATTTCACTCAAGTTCTTAGTCACCACCATGTTCCAACTTCAAGGGAAGAGCACAGGCGTCTCCAAATCTATACATTAATCAAGGTCAAATAAAGTAGAAAAACTCATATTTCAATTTTTTTTTAATTTTACTTATTTTTTAGTTGAAGGATAATTGCTTTACAGAATTCAGTTGTTTTCTGCCAAACATCAACATCATTTCAATTCTAAATAAAGAATTCTGGCATCTCTCTTTGTAAGACCCCTGCATTTAACACTTGCTGCCTCAGAAGCAAAAACTTAAAAGGGCACAAAAAAAAAAAAAAAAAAAAAAAAAAACCCCCAGTAATTAAGATAAGAAACACTTTAAAATATTATTAACCAAAATATTTCATCGTAAGAATCATAATGTTTATGATTTTAAATTATGAAACTTTGGGGACTTCTCTGGCAATCCAGTAATTAAGACTCAGCGCTTCCACTTCAGGGGCACAGGTTCAATCCCTGGCTGGGGAACTAAGATCCTGCATGCTGCTAGGTGTGACCAAAAAAAAATAAAATAGAATAGGACAGGATAAAATGGAAGTAAAATAAAATACATTTTTGGGCTTCCCCTGGTGGTCCAGTGGGTAACGACACTGCCTTGCAGTGCAAGGGGCGCCAGTTCGATCCCTGGCCTGGGAAGATCCCACGTGCCGCGGAGCGGCTGGACCGATGTGTCCAATTACCGAGCCGGAGCTCTGGGGCGCATGCGCCCAGAGCCGGCGCTCTGCAACAACAGAGGCCACCGTGATGGGAGGCCCACAGGAGCCAAAGAACAAAGACGGATGAAAATAGAGAAATGAAAGACCAATAGAAGTGGCCCGCCTGCTTCCCTCCCTCCCCAACCCAACCCCCACCCAAAAAAATAAATAAATAAATAAATCTTTTAAAAAATAAAATACATTTTAATACAGGGTCATTTATTTTTAAAAATGTTTAATACTGCATTTATTCTTGATCTCAATTCCTGGGCTTATACCAGAAGCAAACACTTCATCCTCCTCAGTCTGGTACCAACCTGAAGGGAAACCAAGTCTCAGGCCCAGTCAAAGAGGAAGGTGGAGAAAGTTCCTAAGTGGGCTGCAAAATTTGGATTCTTAGTCACCACCATGTTCCAACTTCAAGGGAAGAGCACAGGCGTCTCCAAATCTATACATTAATCAAGGTCAAATAAAGTAGAAAAACTCATATTTCAATTTTTTTTTAATTTTACTTATTTTTTAGTTGAAGGATAATTGCTTTACAGAATTCAGTTGTTTTCTGCCAAACATCAACATCATTTCAATTCTAAATAAAGAATTCTGGCATCTCTCTTTGTAAGACCCCTGCATTTAACACTTGCTGCCTCAGAAGCAAAAACTTAAAAGGGCACAAAAAAAAAAAAAAAAAAAAAAAAAAACCCTCAGTAATTAAGATAAGAAACACTTTAAAATATTATTAACCAAAATATTTCATCGTAAGAATCATAATGTTTATGATTTTAAATTATGAAACTTTGGGGACTTCTCTGGCAATCCAGTAATTAAGACTCAGCGCTTCCACTTCAGGGGCACAGGTTCAATCCCTGGCTGGGGAACTAAGATCCTGCATGCTGCTAGGTGTGACCAAAAAAAAATAAAATAGAATAGGACAGGATAAAATGGAAGTAAAATAAAATACATTTTTGGGCTTCCCCTGGTGGTCCAGTGGGTAACGACACTGCCTTGCAGTGCAAGGGGCGCCAGTTCGATCCCTGGCCTGGGAAGATCCCACGTGCCGCGGAGCGGCTGGACCGATGTGTCCAATTACCGAGCCGGAGCTCTGGGGCGCATGCGCCCAGAGCCGGCGCTCTGCAACAACAGAGGCCACCGTGATGGGAGGCCCACAGGAGCCAAAGAACAAAGACGGATGAAAATAGAGAAATGAAAGACCAATAGAAGTGGCCCGCCTGCTTCCCTCCCTCCCCAACCCAACCCCCACCCAAAAAAATAAATAAATAAATAAATCTTTTAAAAAATAAAATACATTTTAATACAGGGTCATTTATTTTTAAAAATGTTTAATACTGCATTTATTCTTGATCTCAATTCCTGGGCTTATACCAGAAGCAAACACTTCATCCTCCTCAGTCTGGTACCAACCTGAAGGGAAACCAAGTCTCAGGCCCAGTCAAAGAGGAAGGTGGAGAAAGCCGCCTTTTCCTACAGCCCTGGGATGTCTCAGGCATAGAAACTTCCTCCCCAGACCAGAGGACACTTGTGGCTGCCCAGATGGGGCAAGTGAAAATACAGGATGGCCTATTTAATGTGAATTTAAGACACACAAGGAATCTTTCTTGTATAAGTATGTCCCATGTGATATTTGGGGAAATATTGCAAATATTGCATGGGACATACTTACACTCTTTAAAAAAAAAAAAAAAACCTCACTGTTTATCTGCAATTTGAACTAAACAGGGTATCCTGTATTTAGTCTGGCAAGTCTCCCTCCCTCCACGCCACTCTCACCCCTGCCCCAGGAAGTCTCCATTAACCCCAGGCAAGAGCGTCTATCTTCCCTGAGAGAGACGGTCACTCTGAAGGCTCATAGCAAGAACAAAAGAAACAAAAATAACAAACCAACTGAAAGCCAGCCCAACACGGAAAGAATGTTATTGCATATTTGCTGACAGAGACCAATGGAGATTTCCAACATAAACAAGGAAATTTAATCTCTCATTTGCAAAAGCTTCCCTTCTGCTAATTCGTTAACTGCTCATGTAGAGACGTTGAACCCAAGTGCATTTCATGGAGCATCTCTTTCCTTAGATGATGCACAGCAAAGTGATTCCCACTGGTCAGTGCAACTATAGACACCAAAAAAAGGCGCATTTTCCAAACCACTCAAGTCACTCAAGTTCAGCACTTTTCTCCAACCAAAAGAATCCATTGGGTAACCAATTTCAAGAGCCGTTTCCACCCCCAAGTTGTGCCTTTGTCACAGTCATAAGGCTGTGGATGGCTTCAGACCCAGTGCAGGCTTGCCTGTTCGTGTTCCTTCAACCTGTTCTCTGCCTCCCAGGCAGAAGCGAGAGGACCCGAAGCCCCCAAATGAAAGATGCTCACACACGGTTTCTTCTGCTGTTGGAGAAGGAGGTGGTGCAGGTTTTTCTCCCTCCTCAACATCAGAGACCAAGCTACACCATCCAGCTGAGTCTGAAAGATGCCAGGAATGGTATTCATTCAAAAAATAATAGTTTTTCAGGACTTCCCTAGTCGTTCTAGTGGTTAAGATTCTGAACTTCCAATGCAGGGAGTGCAGGTTCAATTCCTGTTCAGGGAACCAAGATCTCACATGCTACATGGTATAGCCAAAATATATTTTTTAATTAAAAATGATAATTTAATTAATTGAATTGAATTAAAAATCATAATTTTTCAATCAAGGCTCTTCTTTTTGCCCCCCAGAGGTGGTCCTGAGCACAGCTGTAGCCCCAAGAACTTCTGCTTCTGTTTCCCAGTGACCAGCTAGAAAAGCACGCTCTCTCTCTCTCTCTGCCCCTTCTCCCTCCATTCTCAAAGTGTGTGGGCTTAGCAGCTACCAGGGAGCTGACGCATAGGCAGTACCATTGCACTGCAAGAGGCAGTAGCCTCAATCCTAAGCCACAGAGAGGGGAGCCAAGAAACAGTGTATGTGGGATCTAGAAAAATGGTACAGATGATCATATTTGCAAAGCAGAAATAGAGACACAGACATAGAGAACAAACATATAGACACAAAGCAGGGAAAGGGGGTGGTGGGAGGAATTGGGAGATTGGGATTGACATATATACACTACTGATATCATGCCTAAAATAGATAACCAATCAGAACCTACCCTGGGAACACAGGGAATGCTACTCAATACTCTGTGGTGACCTGAATGGGAAGGAAGTCCAAAAGGGAAGGGATGATAGATAGATAGATAGATAGATATGATTCATTTTGCCATACAGTAGACACTAACACAACATTGTAAAGCAACTATACCCAAATAAAAAAATATGAAAAAAAGTCCAGTTTTTACCACTCAAATTCCCAAAGGTTCAGAGGCTACTCTTGAGCATCCTTGGGAGAAGGAGTGAAGATGGCACTCTACACAGGAAGGCATGTTGACAATCATGAGGCACAGCTGAAAGTGACGGGTGCCCCCAAGAAAACAGACAGGTTAACATTAAAGTTTGCCTTCTGCAAACGGAGATCTCGTGCTCTCTTCTGTCAGTACACTGGGCACCTAGGGTTCTTTAGCTAACTGGAGACTAGAATGTTCTCTGGATAAACTGACAAGCCTTGAGGGGGAACATAAAAATTGATGTGAGATTTCCTCAAATCGGGTCCAACCAGAGATACCTAGAGTCAACACCTCTTCCTCATGAACACAGGGATCCAATTAACCTTTTTTAGCTTCTTACTCTTACCAGCAGACACTCAAGGTTGTAACAGAAAAAGCAGAGGCTGCACAGACTTTGAGAACGAAGTTACGTTTGTTGGCGGAAGAATGGGGAAAAGGACAGTCAGGGAGTTGGGGATGGACATGTACTCACTGCTGTATGTAGAATGGATAACCAACAAGGACATACTGTATGTCACAGGGAACTTTGTTCAGTGTTACGTGGCTGCCTGGACAGGACAGGAGTTTGGAGGAGAAGGGTACATGAATGTGTATGGCTGAAACTCTTTGTTGTTGACCTGAAACTATCACAATATTGTTAATTGTCTATACTCCAATACAAAATAAAAAGTTTTTTAATAAAAGTCAGAGGCTAAAACAGGGAGATGCAGCAATATTCAGAAAGACTCCACCTTCATGACCAAATCACCTGCCAAAGGCCCAGCTCCTAATACCATCACACTGGACCTTGGGATATAAACACACAGATTAAGGTTCATCAGCATTCACAGAGTATTGGGCAAGGGACTGCTATTTGTCATAAGAAATTTTGTCGTCTGACTACGTTCATGTGTAAGCTTAATACAAATAGAATATCTAAACTATGAAAATTCAGATATATTATTTTATTTCCACATCAGAGACCCAGGGCAGGATGAGGGTGGGCAGGAGTAAAAAGAACCCTGGGAGGCATGGGGAAAACACCACCAAATATTTGGTGGGGCTCTTTGAAACGTAAGCTGGAATTCCTCTAATCCACAGTAGACTGAAAGCGAGTTTTAGATCATCTGCCTTTTCAACCAACACAGCCACTTTTCAAACATGTTGGACTGTCCATGTGTAGTGCATTAAATGCAATAATAAAACTAATCAAAGGGCCTCCCACAAATATTTTTGCTACACAGACCAGACCACAACATTTTTCCTACACCTACCAATGTCAGCAATGATGGGCACGGGTTCTTTAGCTAAGAATGTTCTCTGGATAAACTGACAAGCCTTGAGGGGAACATAAAAATTGATGTGAGATTTCCTCAAATCGGGTCCAACCAGAGATACCTAGAGTCAACACCTCTTCCTCATGAACACAGGGATCCAATTAACCTTTTTTAGCTTCTTACTCTTACCAGCAGACACTCAAGGTTGTAACAGAAAAAGCAGAGGCTGCACAGACTTTGAGAACGAAGTTACGTTTGTTGGCGGAAGAATGGGGAAAAGGACAGTCAGGGAGTTGGGGATGGACATGTACTCACTGCTGTATGTAGAATGGATAACCAACAAGGACATACTGTATGTCACAGGGAACTTTGTTCAGTGTTACGTGGCTGCCTGGACAGGACAGGAGTTTGGAGGAGAAGGGTACATGAATGTGTATGGCTGAAACTCTTTGTTGTTGACCTGAAACTATCACAATATTGTTAATTGTCTATACTCCAATACAAAATAAAAAGTTTTTTAATAAAAGTCAGAGGCTAAAACAGGGAGATGCAGCAATATTCAGAAAGACTCCACCTTCATGACCAAATCACCTGCCAAAGGCCCAGCTCCTAATACCATCACACTGGACCTTGGGATATAAACACACAGATTAAGGTTCATCAGCATTCACAGAGTATTGGGCAAGGGACTGCTATTTGTCATAAGAAATTTTGTCGTCTGACTACGTTCATGTGTAAGCTTAATACAAATAGAATATCTAAACTATGAAAATTCAGATATATTATTTTATTTCCACATCAGAGACCCAGGGCAGGATGAGGGTGGGCAGGAGTAAAAAGAACCCTGGGAGGCATGGGGAAAACACCACCAAATATTTGGTGGGGGCTCTTTGAAACGTAAGCTGGAATTCCTCTAATCCACAGTAGACTGAAAGCGAGTTTTAGATCATCTGCCTTTTCAACCAACACAGCCACTTTTCAAACATGTTGGACTGTCCATGTGTAGTGCATTAAATGCAATAATAAAACTAATCAAAGGGCCTCCCACAAATATTTTTGCTACACAGACCAGACCACAACATTTTTCCTACACCTACCAATGTCAGCAATGATGTGTCAGTGGCAGGAAGCTGTAATGACATTTAAAAAAAAAGTCTGCAATAGCAGGGGTTGTATCTTACTAAAATTTGTTAAAACCAAAGGCCAACCGGGCAGGAAAGGAGACTGCCTTCCCCTGGGAACTGAGACTGTAATTGCAGGCAAATGTGCTAAGTAAATGGTATAATAAAATAGCATGTATTGAGTGCTTTCTATGTGCCAGGAACTGTTTACTGCTCTGTGTGTATCAAGCCTTGTTATCTTCACAGTGACCTTATGAAGTAGACACAGTATGTCTCATTTTAGAGATGAGAAGACTGAGGCTCAGAGCAGTGAGATAACTAACTGGTGATCACATACAGCGAAGGATCCAAAGCGCAAGGAAACTAACACTGCCCCACCGACCCCCCCAGAAGCCTACCTGGCCCGCACCTTGCAGAGAGGGAGAAAGATGTTGTCTCCCCACTCCTTGTAACAGCAGACCTCCTCCTGTGTGAATCTCACAAACAAGAACCAGATCCTTAACCTTATCAATGGAGTCCTCAACACCTGCCAGGGCTCTGCTGTGCATCTCACAAGCAATATCACCTTTCATCTTCCATCCATCCCAAGAAGTAGGTACTATCACTGCCAGGTCCAGACAGGAAAAGAGAGAATCCCAGAGGATATGACAAACTTCCTGTGTCCCTGAGGTTAGTACTTTGCAGAGCCCGGATACAAGCCTAAGCGCTCTCATTCCATAAGAAATTTTGTCGCTGACTACGTTCATGTGTAAGCTTAATACAAATAGAATATCTAAACTATGAAAATTCAGATATATTATTTTATTTCCACATCAGAGACCCAGGGCAGGATGAGGGTGGGCAGGAGTAAAAAGAACCCTGGGAGGCATGGGGAAAACACCACCAAATATTTGGTGGGGCTCTTTGAAACGTAAGCTGGAATTCCTCTAATCCACAGTAGACTGAAAGCGAGTTTTAGATCATCTGCCTTTTCAACCAACACAGCCACTTTTCAAACATGTTGGACTGTCCATGTGTAGTGCATTAAATGCAATAATAAAACTAATCAAAGGGCCTCCCACAAATATTTTTGCTACACAGACCAGACCACAACATTTTTCCTACACCTACCAATGTCAGCAATGATGTGTCAGTGGCAGGAAGCTGTAATGACATTTAAAAAAAAAGTCTGCAATAGCAGGGGTTGTATCTTACTAAAATTTGTTAAAACCAAAGGCCAACCGGGCAGGAAAGGAGACTGCCTTCCCCTGGGAACTGAGACTGTAATTGCAGGCAAATGTGCTAAGTAAATGGTATAATAAAATAGCATGTATTGAGTGCTTTCTATGTGCCAGGAACTGTTTACTGCTCTGTGTGTATCAAGCCTTGTTATCTTCACAGTGACCTTATGAAGTAGACACAGTATGTCTCATTTTAGAGATGAGAAGACTGAGGCTCAGAGCAGTGAGATAACTAACTGGTGATCACATACAGCGAAGGATCCAAAGCGCAAGGAAACTAACACTGCCCCACCGACCCCCTCAGAAGCCTACCTGGCCCGCACCTTGCAGAGAGGGAGAAAGATGTTGTCTCCCCACTCCTTGTAACAGCAGACCTCCTCCTGTGTGAATCTCACAAACAAGAACCAGATCCTTAACCTTATCAATGGAGTCCTCAACACCTGCCAGGGCTCTGCTGTGCATCTCACAAGCAATATCACCTTTCATCTTCCATCCATCCCAAGAAGTAGGTACTATCACTGCCAGGTCCAGACAGGAAAAGAGAGAATCCCAGAGGATATGACAAACTTCCTGTGTCCCTGAGGTTAGTACTTTGCAGAGCCCGGATACAAGCCTAAGCGCTCTCATTCCAAAGCCCTCTCTGCCTTTTACAAACGGAAATGATTGATTTAAAAAATGATAGTTCGCGGTTGAGCATCCTACAGGAAATAATCCAGGAGTTGTTCTTTGAGAGTAAGAACAGCCATGCCTCCAAAGTTTTACCATAGTCGACAAGGTATTATTTTATTTAGTCTTTTGATAATGTTGCTATTGTTAAGAAATGATGGTTTAGTTTTAATTTAAATGATTGAATTAATCATTACAGATGTAATTCTTTGAGTCACAGATACTAAAAAAACAAGCCTGTGGTTACCAAACAGGAGAGGGACTCAGAGAAAGACAAAGTGAGATACAGAATTAACAGATACACACCACTGTATATGAAATAGAAGAGCAAAAAGGATCTAGTGTATAGCACAGCGAACTCTACCCATTATCTGGTAATACATGGAAACTATGTCGTACACCTGAGAGTAACACAATAGTGTAAATCAACTATACTTTACAATTTTTAACTGTTTATTTATTTATTGGCCATGCCCTGAGGCTTGTGGATCTTAGTTTCCCAACCAGGGATCAAACCCAGGTCCGTGATAGTGAAAGTCTTGAGTCTTAGTCCCTGGACCAGCAGGAAATTCCCTACAATTTTTTTTTTAAAGTAAAGTCAGGGAAAAGTTAAATTGTTTCTATTTAGGTGATTCAATTTTTTTTTTTTTTTTTGGCCTCTGTTTTTTTTTTTTTAATTTTGGCCTCTTTTATTGGCCTTTCATTTATTTATTTTATTTTCTTTTTTTTTTTTTAAAGATTTATTTATTTATTTATTTTGGGCGGGGGTCGGGTTGGGGAGGGAGGGGAGCGGGCGGGCCACTTCTATTGGTCTTTCATTTCTCTATTTTCATCCATCTTTGTTCTTTGGCCCGTGTGGGCCTCCCATTGAGGTGGCCTCTGTTGTAGCAGAGCGCTGACTCTGGGCGCACGCGCGCCAGAGCTCTGGCTCGGTGATTGGACACATCCATCCAGCCGCTCCACACGTGGGATCTTCCCAGGCCAGGGATCGAACCGGCGCCCCTTGCACTGCAAGGCAGTGTCCTTATCCACTGGACCACCAGGGGAAGCCCTTATTTATTTGTTTTTATCCACCTTTGTTCTTTGGCCTGTGTGGGCCTTCCATTGCAGTGACCTCTCTTGTAGCTGAGCACCAGCTCCGGATGCATGTGCTCCAGAGCACTGGCTCATAATTGGACACACCAGTCCAGCTGCTCCGCAACATATGGGATCTTCCCAGGCCAGGGATTGAACCTGCACCCCTTGCACTGCAAGGCAGACTCTTTACCCACTGGACCACCGGGAAAGCCCTAGGTGATTCAATTTGCTTAAAATAAACCTGCCGGAAAGTGACAGATAGCAGTCAAAAGTTGTGGGTTCGATGCTCTAACCTCATGACCCTCTCAAACAGACCTCTCCACCTGAGGATATTGATTCCCAAGTGCAATGGCACACACCCTCTTTTTAGCAGTCCTCAGTGGGGAAATGCCTGTTTTGTCACTAAGACTACATTCACTCGAGAGAAATCAGGGGAAATCTTTCTCTTTTTCAACAGGCACTGCTAGTAAATCAAAGGGACAGACTACATCCCCATCTAAGCTCAGGAATGCAAAGAGGGGAACGGGGAGGGATGGAGAGAAGATGGCCCCTCCAGCCCTAACAAGCTAAAGGGTGAGCTTCTGTCCTGCTCAGCAAGGCTTCTGGGACAGTCAGTCGGGGAAGACTGCAATTCTTGTGCTCACTGAACCTGGACACTCCTGTCTGTCTGCTCCATCCACTCAGTGCTCAGCACCACCCTCTGTCCATTTAATTCTCCCCTCAGAAGGTGTCTGGGGGCTCAGACTGTTCTTCCTTCTTTTTGCCACCAACTCTGCCTTTCCACAGGAGGAGGAAATGGCAACCCATTCCAGTATTCTTGCCTGGAAAATTCCCTGGATGGAGAAGTCTCGTGAGCTACACAGTCCATGCGGTCTCAAATATTACATATATTTAGGGCTTCCTTGATGGCTCTGTGATGAGGAGTCTGCCTGCAGTGCAGATCTGGGTTCCATCCCTGGGTTGGGAAGATTATCCCCAGAGGAGGCCATGGCAGCCCACTCCAGTATTCTTGCCTGGAGTTGTCCATGGACAGAGGAGCCTGATGGGCTGCAATCCATGGGGTCACACAGAGTCGGACATGACTGAAGTGACTAAGCAGCAGCAGCACCTTTACACAGTGTCTGTGTACAGTATGGAGCCTAAAAAATATTTATCAGACTTCCTTGTTCTTAGGGGAGGAAAGAGGAGGATTGGGTGACAGAAAACAGAAGACAGGGCCCCTTGAGAGCAAATCCAGTTTCGATCCTGAGAAATCAGCCCCTCAGAATCGACTCTATTCCCTTTTCCAACTCCACTGAAGATGCTGTCTTTTGTAATGAGGGCACCCAGGAAAAGGAAAAGTGCCTCTATAATCTTGTCTCGGAGAATCAAGTTTCACAGATATTCCCAATTCCGTCAATGAATTAAAAAAAACTTGTTTCTGATGTGTTCGCCCCATCTCTCTGGCTGGCCAGGGTGTTGGTGGGGATCCCATGTGGAAATGTTTGCAAGCACCTAGAGTTGTGGATGAAGTCACACCCTGTGGTCATGTACCTGATCCAGGATGGGCAGAAACCCCACCCCAGGTTTTAAGTAGCCCACCAAGCTCCTCTGCCTATGGAAATTTCTAGGCAAAAATACTGGAGTGGGTTGCCCTTTCCTCCTCCAAGGGATCTTCCCCACCCTGGAATCGAACCCATGTCTCTTAAGTCTCCTGAAGTAGCTGGCAGATTCTTGACCACCAGCACCACCTGGGAAACCCACTGAAGCATCTGCCAACCAATGGAAAAACTTTCAGAAACAATCCAGGATCTCAGCGGGATGTCCCTAGTAGAAAACGCTTGTAGAGACTGTGATTTGCTCCATTCATAACTCTGTGCAACCTCGAGTAACTCCTATATATGGCTCAGCCTTACAAAAAGACACAAAAAGCCATTTCTTCATTATCTCTTTCTTTGCATCACAATAAATGTGGATGAGACGACCCTTCAATAATCCCTATTGTTTTAGGATTTTAGAATATTTGGTACTTCTCCACATCACTTTGCCTCCAAATAATTCATTGCTACATTAGAAATAGGAGAATGGTCTTTACTCTTTCTTTTCCTCCAACCACCTCCTGGACCAACCTCACCTTCCTAAAACAAAAAAGCTAACAGGTAGCATTCTGTGAAGCCTATGACGTGAAAGACTAGGTGGTGGGCCATGAAGAACCAAGTCCAAACCCCATTAGCACCAGCTCAGATCCCAGAAACCAAAATCACTTACGGGCTTGGAACAAATCTGAGTTTTTTGTCCCCAGTCGATAGCAATGTTCATGCAGGACCTGTTTGCTGGGATCTTGGCACTTTGATTCCAGACCCCCAAGCTGTTGGGCATCATTGTGAAAGGTCACACCAGGCCCATGTATTCATTAAAAAATGAAGACCTAGACCTGGAGTGTCTGTTTGAATTTGGACTATGGTGAGAAGCTGCTTCCAAACTGAAAAAGGATTCACTTCCACTGATCAAATTCTAAGTCCTCTCCCCGAAAGAAAAGATGAAGAGATTCTGTGCTGATTTCATGGCTTGTATTCAGGTGTTAGACGCCTAGAGGTGGCGAGGAGGTGGTGACAGGTAGATTTCAAATTTATCCTGCTGATTCCCTGGATCAAGGCTTGAGCAAATCCCATGGGAGCACCAAATTCATCAGCCACCTGAAACCCCATACCAATTTCCTATCATTTCATTCCTCCACACCACATGTTTAGGGCAGCCTTGAAGGAATAGGGGCAAGTTTTCTGAAAGTCTGTACCTGACTTGGACTAGAATTATGGTACTCTTCTTGATACATAGTGTGGAGGATCACCTATGAACATCATTTTTTGCAACATTCCCTCTGATAACAAAGTTCCAGGAAAAGATGTTACCATTCATTTATATATTTTTCATTATTGTATTTTCTATCCAGTATAAAAGATCTGAAAGAAGTTAAACAGCAGTGCTAGAGAATCCCAAGCTTTCACAATGAAGTTCGTCCATTGCTGATAAACATCACGTGAATAGGGAAGAGGGCAGGGTCATAGCTCAAAAAGGATGGCCTTTGGGGATTTCCCTGATGATGCCATGGTTAAGAATCTGTCTTCCAATGCAGGGGACAAGGGTTCAATCCTTGGTTGGAAAACTAAGATCTCACATGCCATGGGACAACTAAGCCTGCACGCCTCAACTAAGACTCTACACAGCCAAAAAATAAATAAATGAATATTAAAAAAAAAAAAAAAAGAGCTTCCCTGGTCGTCCAGTAGGTAAAGAGTCCACCTTTCAGTGCAAGGGACACTGGTTCAATCCCTGGCCCTGGAAGATCCCACATGCAGAGGAACAGTTGGGCCCATGTGTCCAACTATGAGCCAGCACTCTGGAGTGCATATGCCCAGAGCTGGTGCTCTGTGATGAGACGTCACTGTAATGAGAGGTCCATACATGCCAAAGAATAAAGATGGATGAAAAATAAATGATGACTTGGAGACAAAAAAAAAATGAAATGAAAAAAAATAAAGATAAACTTTGCCAGTGGAAAAAGTGTCTGTAATCCATCAGTTGTGTCTGGAGTGCCTACTAAGTCCAAGGCATAGATAAATCAGACCACAGTTGAGACCTTCAAAGCCCTTAGAGTCCACAGAGTCCACAACATCACATTAATGACTAGCATGCAAAAGAGAATATTGGGAGGCCCCAAGAGAAGCACAGGTAAAATGAAATGGGTATTCATATCAGGAAAAGAGATTGTGTTGCCTGGTGAACAGGTCCACAAACTCAGAGGATTTTTAAAGCTCATTTACAAGTTTGGTTTACAACCAGCTCAGACTCTTTCTAGATTCAGGCTCAGATGGAATAGGATGCTTCTGGCAAATCAGAGAATTTCCTTTAAATGAACATCTCAGGCCCCACCTGCCTAGCTAAAAAAACGGTAATATCACATCTCCCCAAATTATACTGGAACAACATACCCCTGATCCAGATCTCTACTCTGCAAAACAATAAGTAAAATACAAATATGATTGTTGTGATTTAGTCACTAAGCCGTGTCTGATTCTTGGTGACCCCATGAACTGTAGCCCACCAGGTTCCTCTGTCCATGGATTTCCCAGGCAAGAATACTGGAGAAGGTTGTTATTTCCTTCCCAGGGGATTGTCCTGACCCAAGGGTTGAACCTGTATCTCCTGCTTTGGTGGGTGAATTCTTTAACCAAATAAAACAAAATTGCTGAGCCTCAGAAATGGTGACACCAGATGATGTCAAATAAAATGATGGAATCCGCTCTCCTGGAGGTTTTTCAAAAAAATGTCTGTAATAATCTTTCTGTCGTGGTTTCTTAGATGAAGATTTTGCTTGCAGACAGTGGATATACCCCAATTTCAGCTTCGCCATCAGTTAAGAGTGATCTCAGAGCTCCTTCCACCTATGAGAAGATCCCACATGCAGAGGAACAGTGGGCCCATGTGTCCAACTATGAGCCAGCACTCTGGAGTGCATATGCCCAGAGCTGGTGCTCTGTGATGAGACGTCACTGTAATGAGAGGTCCATACATGCCAAAGAATAAAGATGGATGAAAAATAAATGATGACTTGGAGACAAAAAAAAAATGAAATGAAAAAAAATAAAGATAAACTTTGCCAGTGGAAAAAGTGTCTGTAATCCATCAGTTGTGTCTGGAGTGCCTACTAAGTCCAAGGCATAGATAAATCAGACCACAGTTGAGACCTTCAAAGCCCTTAGAGTCCACAGAGTCCACAACATCACATTAATGACTAGCATGCAAAAGAGAATATTGGGAGGCCCCAAGAGAAGCACAGGTAAAATGAAATGGGTATTCATATCAGGAAAAGAGATTGTGTTGCCTGGTGAACAGGTCCACAAACTCAGAGGATTTTTAAAGCTCATTTACAAGTTTGGTTTACAACCAGCTCAGACTCTTTCTAGATTCAGGCTCAGATGGAATAGGATGCTTCTGGCAAATCAGAGAATTTCCTTTAAATGAACATCTCAGGCCCCACCTGCCTAGCTAAAAAAACGGTAATATCACATCTCCCCAAATTATACTGGAACAACATACCCCTGATCCAGATCTCTACTCTGCAAAACAATAAGTAAAATACAAATATGATTGTTGTGATTTAGTCACTAAGCCGTGTCTGATTCTTGGTGACCCCATGAACTGTAGCCCACCAGGTTCCTCTGTCCATGGATTTCCCAGGCAAGAATACTGGAGAAGGTTGTTATTTCCTTCCCAGGGGATTGTCCTGACCCAAGGGTTGAACCTGTATCTCCTGCTTTGGTGGGTGAATTCTTTAACCAAATAAAACAAAATTGCTGAGCCTCAGAAATGGTGACACCAGATGATGTCAAATAAAATGATGGAATCCGCTCTCCTGGAGGTTTTTCAAAAAAATGTCTGTAATAATCTTTCTGTCGTGGCTTCTTAGATGAAGATTTTGCTTGCAGACAGTGGATATACCCCAATTTCAGCTTCGCCATCAGTTAAGAGTGATCTCAGAGCTCCCTTCCAGCACCAACTTTCCAAAGTAAAGGAATGCTTATGCCTTCTTGACTCTAAGTCACCATCTGAAGGGCCCTGCAGGCCAGGATTCCACAAAGCTTGGTGACCATCGTTGGTCAATCCAAACTCCTCCTGAGAACCAAATGGAAAGAAGTACAAGGGGAAAAGTAGTTCTCACTGATTAAAAAAGTAATAATAATGATAACCAAAAAGAATTTTTTTTGAACCATCTCTTTTAGCTCTGATGTTGAATAAGAGAAAGTTAAGCAGAGGGGGGTGGGCCGGGGGGCATTTCCTCAGAGCTTATCTGCCCATCCCTAATTGCAACATCCATTGGCTTCTCTCTGAAAGCCTGGCAACACCCCATCCCTGAAACTGACCTAGTTTGTGTCTATTTCTTAAAGAAGATGGCGCTCACTTAGTCCAGCTAAAAGGAGAAGCCGTCTATATCTAGAAACTTGGATGGCCATTCTCTATCCTTCAGTAATAAGCTCTCAGTGAGATTAAGCCAATGCCGGTGTTGCTTACAAAGACGTCAGAAGCCGTCTGACGGAGAAGAGGAGAAGAGGTTGGGCTCCTTAGGCCGCTGGTTCATGAGTTCAAAGCATCTCACTTTCCTTTCAGTCCTTCTGATGGCCTCTCCTCTTGGTCCTGGAACCACTCATACCTCAAAGCTGCTGTCAGATCGGCCCAACTGTGAGGTCTCATTCCATGGAGCCTGCCCACCTCCACTCCCGAGGCCTGCAACTAGGGCACAGACCTGGATGGAGACAGTCCACATGGCTAGAAACACTGCTTGGTTTTAAGTCTTCAAAAGCAGAAATGAACTCAAGTTTTTGCCTCTCAGCCTCTCCTCTCCCAGAGCCCTCATTACCCAATGAACTGCCCACCCCTCACTCTCCTGGACCCCTTTCTTCCACAGCAGGTTTCCTCCACCACCCTCTGCCTTCGGATGTGCTCTCCTGTCACCCCATCCTCAGGACACACCCAGGCCTCACACACCTCCTCACCAGTGGTGACCTGCTTCCCTACCCGCCCCCGACTCTGAGGTGGGAACTCAGCCTTGGTTCCCCTCCAGCAGCTCCTCCCACACACCGATACCCCTTCCCCACCCGGGCCTCTCTCTCATTTCTCAGGCTGGCCCAGCACTCCCATCCATCACTCACCTCTTTACCCAAGATCTCAGTGTCAACGTGGGGACAGCACCTGGCAAAACCCCAGGATGTACCAGTTTCCACACGGGGAGGGTTTTGCCTGCACAATTTCCCACATCAGTGCCAAGAAGAACGTGTCTGATGTCTTGTCCTAGTTTCCCCGTGGGCTTCCTGCAGCTAGATGCCAGCTCAGAAAACCCCCTCTCTTGCTAAGGAGTTCCTGCTCTTTTCACTTGAGGATGAGATAAGGCCCTCCAGACAGTTGATGAGTCACCAGAGAATTATTTCATTATTCACCATATGAATGGTATCAAGCAAGTCGGAGATTAGTAGGCATCTAACTTCAGATTTCCATGAGTTGGGATCCACAGACCATGCTCACTGCCTTTAACTCTTCCCTTCCTCAACTTGAAAACCGTCTACCTGCTCCTTTCACCTTCTGCCTCCCTGGGACAGTTGCCCAGACCCTTTAAAGTGGCCGGATCTTAGAGAGCAAAGAGTAGGTTTCAGAGTTCTTGGTTTTCTTCTCCCTGGGACCCAACACAAAATGTAGCACACGGCTAGAGTTCCTTACTGGGTGGATCTGTTGATCTTCTAAGGCAGCGTTTCTGCAAACTTTTTGGCACCTGAGACTGGTTTCATGGAAGATAATTTTTCCACAGACTGGGGCCCAGGAGGAAGGGTGATGGTTTCAGGATGATTCAAGCATGTTACATTTATTATGCATTTTATTTCTGTTATTATTACTTAGGTTCTACCTCAGATCATCAGGCCTTAGACCCCACAAGTTGGGGACCCTGGTCTAAGGAATTCATTAGAGAGATGTGAACTCTGAGAGTAAATCTTCTTCCCAGTGCTTATCAGAATGATTTCTTGCATTGGCCTGCATCAGAATCTCCTACAGTCCTTGCTGAAAATGCAGATTCCCTGGTCCTTTCCATATGTGCTGACTCAGGATGTCAAGGATGGATCCTGGGACACTGCATCTTTTAGTAAGTTTCCCAGGTGAATCTCTTGCACATTGGAATTACTGGGCCATCAGTTCCACTCCATTTTAACTTTTTTAAGACCTTTGTAGTTGGAAGGGAAAGTTGACTCTTTATTAAAGGAGGAATATGAATGGAAGAAGTTATAAGTGCCTTCGCAACCGTAGAATCTGTGTAGATCCATAGGCCCCCTACCAATAAATGATGTGAGATCACCTTGCCTGATCCTACTTGGACCACAGAGCCTCTTTGATGGTGACTCCAGCCTTCATAAGTTGGCCACACGTTGACAAGTGGCAAACCATCTATCACATTCCCATTTATGGTTGACCTGAGGTCTCAACAAAAAAAGTGTGGAGTCCCCAACCCCTCGCTTAGGTGAGACAAGCCCCCAGGTATGTGAGGAGCACTGTATGCTAGGCCCAGTGGCTTCCATCTTCTCTGTCAGGACAAGCGCAGTTGGACATGAGCCAGTTCATTCAGGGTTAGCCATTTGTTTGATTGTCATGTTTTTGTGGGACAGTTCATTTGGTTCATTTTGATTAAACCAAAAAGCAGTCAACATGTTGATTCAATGAAATCAAAGAGGTCATGCTTGCAGACTCAGCCAATGAGAAACTGCTTTGCAACAAGGCATCAGGATAAAAGAAAGTGATGAGTATAGAGTGTAGTGATCTTTGCTACTCAGAACTCCAAGTTGGAATCATCTATGCTCCTGGAAAGGAGCAGAACTTGCCTGAAGATACTATGTGATGAAAATGGAAGGAATGGCAGAGATACAAACATACCCAGAAGGGAAAACAGGTTTACAGTGAAGCTCTACCCAGTGGACAAATATTTGAAAATATGTGAAAAGAGACCTAATTCTCTCACGTCACCCTGGTGGTAGAGTACATATAGTTTTAAAAACAGGTCTGCAGCACAAAGTTCTGAGCCTTTGTCACTGACGTAGAAGGCTACCAGCTCGAGTTCCCTAGGTCCTCATATGTGAACTGACTCCAGTGATGTCTTGCAAGGTCCTTGCTGAAAATGCAGATTCCTGGTCCTTTCCATATGTGCTGACTCAGGATGTCAAGGATGGATCCTGGGACACTGCATCTTTAGTAAGTTTCCCAGGTGAATCTCTTGCACATTGGAATTACTGGGCCATCAGTTCCACTCCATTTTAACTTTTTTAAGACCTTTGTAGTTGGAAGGGAAAGTTGACTCTTTATTAAAGGAGGAATATGAATGGAAGAAGTTATAAGTGCCTTCGCAACCGTAGAATCTGTGTAGATCCATAGGCCCCCTACCAATAAATGATGTGAGATCACCTTGCCTGATCCTACTTGGACCACAGAGCCTCTTTGATGGTGACTCCAGCCTTCATAAGTTGGCCACACGTTGACAAGTGGCAAACCATCTATCACATTCCCATTTATGGTTGACCTGAGGTCTCAACAAAAAAAGTGTGGAGTCCCCAACCCCTCGCTTAGGTGAGACAAGCCCCCAGGTATGTGAGGAGCACTGTATGCTAGGCCCAGTGGCTTCCATCTTCTCTGTCAGGACAAGCGCAGTTGGACATGAGCCAGTTCATTCAGGGTTAGCCATTTGTTTGATTGTCATGTTTTTGTGGGACAGTTCATTTGGTTCATTTTGATTAAACCAAAAAGCAGTCAACATGTTGATTCAATGAAATCAAAGAGGTCATGCTTGCAGACTCAGCCAATGAGAAACTGCTTTGCAACAAGGCATCAGGATAAAAGAAAGTGATGAGTATAGAGTGTAGTGATCTTTGCTACTCAGAACTCCAAGTTGGAATCATCTATGCTCCTGGAAAGGAGCAGAACTTGCCTGAAGATACTATGTGATGAAAATGGAAGGAATGGCAGAGATACAAACATACCCAGAAGGGAAAACAGGTTTACAGTGAAGCTCTACCCAGTGGACAAATATTTGAAAATATGTGAAAAGAGACCTAATTCTCTCACGTCACCCTGGTGGTAGAGTACATATAGTTTTAAAAACAGGTCTGCAGCACAAAGTTCTGAGCCTTTGTCACTGACGTAGAAGGCTACCAGCTCGAGTTCCCACAGTGAGAAATATAGTCAGCCCTCAACTTCCACAACTTCTGTATTTGAGAATTGAACCAAAATGTCAAAAATACTTGGGGCAAAAAAATTTCAGAAATTTCCAAAAATCAAACCATGAATTTGCCATGGCAACAATAATTTGCACAGTATTGACACAGTGTTAGGTATTATAGGTCATCTGGAGAGGATTCAAATACAGGAGGACATGCATAGGTTCTGTGTAAACACAAGGGCCTGTTAGAAGGGGATTTGAGCATCCAAAGATGTTGGTCTCCTCGAAGGTCCTGGAACCAGGTTCCTGTGGATACCAAGGAACAACTGTGTTTAATTACTCCTGAAATCAGTTAAAAAGCTGAATTGTGAGAAGACTCAGTTTAAGAGAGGCAGGAGAAGTGCTTGATGAAAGATGGTGTGTGCGTGTGTGTGTCTGTGAGTGTGTGTGTATTTAAAAGGTGCTATTTCAGACTCTCTCACATAGAAATGTAACAAAAGCGCACGAAGCTCAGAGCCACAGCATGCCCATCTGTTGACAGACTGTTCAATTAACTTATTGTTACCAGTGAAACACCAGCTCTGTGTATCTGCAGAAAGAGGAAGTCCCAGGTGCTAGACTGACAGCCATTAAGCTGTTGGCAGAGCTGAGTAAGCAAGCTGTTCCTTCGGAGGCAGGCTGCGCTCTCTTCCTCCCCTGGCTCCTTCCTTCCTTCTCTTTCTCACTTCCTCATCTTGCCTCCTAAAGGCTCACATCTCTTTCCTTTTCCTCTCAGTATTCTTTTAAATGTGAGTGATACTTTGCTACTCAGAACTCCAAGTTGGAATCATCTATGCTCCTGGAAAGGAGCAGAACTTGCCTGAAGATACTATGTGATGAAAATGGAAGGAATGGCAGAGATACAAACATACCCAGAAGGGAAAACAGGTTTACAGTGAAGCTCTACCCAGTGGACAAATATTTGAAAATATGTGAAAAGAGACCTAATTCTCTCACGTCACCCTGGTGGTAGAGTACATATAGTTTTAAAAACAGGTCTGCAGCACAAAGTTCTGAGCCTTTGTCACTGACGTAGAAGGCTACCAGCTCGAGTTCCCACAGTGAGAAATATAGTCAGCCCTCAACTTCCACAACTTCTGTATTTGAGAATTGAACCAAAATGTCAAAAATACTTGGGGCAAAAAAATTTCAGAAATTTCCAAAAATCAAACCATGAATTTGCCATGGCAACAATAATTTGCACAGTATTGACACAGTGTTAGGTATTATAGGTCATCTGGAGAGGATTCAAATACAGGAGGACATGCATAGGTTCTGTGTAAACACAAGGGCCTGTTAGAAGGGGATTTGAGCATCCAAAGATGTTGGTCTCCTCGAAGGTCCTGGAACCAGGTTCCTGTGGATACCAAGGAACAACTGTGTTTAATTACTCCTGAAATCAGTTAAAAAGCTGAATTGTGAGAAGACTCAGTTTAAGAGAGGCAGGAGAAGTGCTTGATGAAAGATGGTGTGTGCGTGTGTGTGTCTGTGAGTGTGTGTGTATTTAAAAGGTGCTATTTCAGACTCTCTCACATAGAAATGTAACAAAAGCGCACGAAGCTCAGAGCCACAGCATGCCCATCTGTTGACAGACTGTTCAATTAACTTATTGTTACCAGTGAAACACCAGCTCTGTGTATCTGCAGAAAGAGGAAGTCCCAGGTGCTAGACTGACAGCCATTAAGCTGTTGGCAGAGCTGAGTAAGCAAGCTGTTCCTTCGGAGGCAGGCTGCGCTCTCTTCCTCCCCTGGCTCCTTCCTTCCTTCTCTTTCTCACTTCCTCATCTTGCCTCCTAAAGGCTCACATCTCTTTCCTTTTCCTCTCAGTATTCCTTTTCTCATCTGGGGAAGAGAAAAGGCCATTCCTCCATTTCAATCAAGCCCTTCTTCTTGAGCAAAAAGCCCTGATGGGAGAGAAATGGGCTGGATTCTGAGAATTAGTTGAAGCTTCTATATATTTAAATTACAGAGTCAAGGAAGGTGGGGTGGGGAGACTATGTTTGCCACCTCAAATGAACATCAAACGCTTCCCCACCCTTCTCTCCCATTGTGAGGTCTGATTTTCCACCCTCCACCCGCTGCTGACTCTGCCATTCTCTAAGTCATTTCTTGGTTTCACTCTCAAAAGGCCAAGAAGCCTGCAAGATGGGGCCACTTAGCTCTGGTTCAAACCCTGGAGTGCATGTACCCCAGGGCCCCCTCACCTGATCCAATCTTGAGAGGCCATCCATTTTCTGCAAGGATGCCTTGACTCATGGCCATGGTGGCTGCAAATTTAGGGTTGTCTTTATCACCATATTTTCATGATTGGAGTCCATTGGCAACTTCTCAGAGGAGAAAATAACAGCCCTAAAAGGAAAAATGTGAGTGCAACAGTTGTGGATGTATTCTAAGTATTAGATCTAATTAAAGAAAATGAATCACGAGTTTAAACATATAGGCAAAAAATAATAATAATTAACCCTCAAACAGGAAGCTGCTGAACTGTCAAATCGCATCGTTTAAGAACCAAGAAAAGCAAGTCAGCACCCTGTAAGCATGAAAAAAAAGCTGGGGCTGAATGTGAGAAGACTCATTTATTTAAAAGTGCTATTTTTCAGACTCTCTCACATAGAAATGTAACAAAAGCGCACGAAGCTCAGAGCCACAGCATGCCCATCTGTTGACAGACTGTTCAATTAACTTATTGTTACCAGTGAAACACCAGCTCTGTGTATCTGCAGAAAGAGGAAGTCCCAGGTGCTAGACTGACAGCCATTAAGCTGTTGGCAGAGCTGAGTAAGCAAGCTGTTCCTTCGGAGGCAGGCTGCGCTCTCTTCCTCCCCTGGCTCCTTCCTTCCTTCTCTTTCTCACTTCCTCATCTTGCCTCCTAAAGGCTCACATCTCTTTCCTTTTCCTCTCAGTATTCCTTTTCTCATCTGGGGAAGAGAAAAGGCCATTCCTCCATTTCAATCAAGCCCTTCTTCTTGAGCAAAAAGCCCTGATGGGAGAGAAATGGGCTGGATTCTGAGAATTAGTTGAAGCTTCTATATATTTAAATTACAGAGTCAAGGAAGGTGGGG
The DNA here is from genome assembly GCA_022376925.1 of Tragulus kanchil. Classification (NCBI taxonomy): domain Eukaryota; kingdom Metazoa; phylum Chordata; class Mammalia; order Artiodactyla; family Tragulidae; genus Tragulus; species Tragulus kanchil. Next base: position 72,504,036 of record JAIOJX010000031.1, read on the forward strand.
TGGGGAGACTATGTTTGCCACCTCAAATGAACATCAAACGCTTCCCCACCCTTCTCTCCCATTGTGAGGTCTGATTTTCCACCCTCCACCCGCTGCTGACTCTGCCATTCTCTAAGTCATTTCTTGGTTTCACTCTCAAAAGGCCAAGAAGCCTGCAAGATGGGGCCACTTAGCTCTGGTTCAAACCCTGGAGTGCATGTACCCCAGGGCCCCCTCACCTGATCCAATCTTGAGAGGCCATCCATTTTCTGCAAGGATGCCTTGACTCATGGCCATGGTGGCTGCAAATTTAGGGTTGTCTTTATCACCATATTTTCATGATTGGAGTCCATTGGCAACTTCTCAGAGGAGAAAATAACAGCCCTAAAAGGAAAAATGTGAGTGCAACAGTTGTGGATGTATTCTAAGTATTAGATCTAATTAAAGAAAATGAATCACGAGTTTAAACATATAGGCAAAAAATAATAATAATTAACCCTCAAACAGGAAGCTGCTGAACTGTCAAATCGCATCGTTTAAGAACCAAGAAAAGCAAGTCAGCACCCTGTAAGCATGAGAAAAGCAGAGGCTAATCCTCTGCTGGGGTTTCAATATTCTGTTCATTTCAATAGATGTGCTAAGAAGGTCCTTATAGGGGCGTGAGTGTCTATTCATAAGACTGAAAATGTCACAGTGGAAACATCCTCTCCTCTTTAGAAAGTGACACTCTTCAGAAGATACATGCAGGCTGAAGCTCCCAAAGGGAGTGATTCAGCACTCATCATCATAAGGATGTTTCCACCAAAAGCAGACAAATTCCATGGCTTTATCAGACAATTTCATTCATGTCGTAGTTGCCCTAAGCTCAGTTTTAAAAGCTAAGAATTCCTCACAGGTCCTCCTCTACATAATCACAACATCTGTGTGTCTTTGGATTAGAAGCTTCTAGAAATAAGAACTTGTCATCACAGGCAACCATGCCCTGTTGTTCCGCCAGTTCAGTTCAGTTCAGTCACTCGGTTGTGTCCAACACTCTGTGACCCCATGGACGGTGGCATGCCAGACTTCCCTGTCCTTCACCACCTCCCAGAGCTTACTCAAATTCATTTCCATTGAGTCAGTGATGCCATCCAACCATCTCATCCTCTGTCGTTCCCTTTTCCTTTTGCCTTCTATTTTTCCCAACATCATCTCTCAGTAAGGAATGTTCAGACCCAAGACCCCTTCTCATGTGACCTACTTGGGGGCAGTGGGTAGGAGACTCCATGCTCCAGATCACGTTCCCAACAACTAGGACCTTAGTCTTAGAACCACTTACTCTACATAGTACAGAGGACAATGACAAACCTGCTTCTCCTTACAGGGTTCTTACAAGAAGAGACAATTTATGGAAAGGAGTTCTGGAAAATCACAACCCCTCATGAGGCATCGATTGTAGTAAATAACCTAATAAAGTTCTTAAAAAACCTGTACAACTTGATCCCAAATCTGTGGTTCCATGATGACTGGTGCTTTCACAGTCAAAGCTTCATTTCTCCACTTATCAAGTTGCTTTCCAAAGTACTTAATTAAAATCAGACTTTCCTGGTATAAATAAATAAATAAATAACCCTCAAACAGGAAGCTGCTGAACTGTCAAATCGCATCGTTTAAGAACCAAGAAAAGCAAGTCAGCACCCTGTAAGCATGAGAAAAGCAGAGGCTAATCCTCTGCTGGGGTTTCAATATTCTGTTCATTTCAATAGATGTGCTAAGAAGGTCCTTATAGGGGCGTGAGTGTCTATTCATAAGACTGAAAATGTCACAGTGGAAACATCCTCTCCTCTTTAGAAAGTGACACTCTTCAGAAGATACATGCAGGCTGAAGCTCCCAAAGGGAGTGATTCAGCACTCATCATCATAAGGATGTTTCCACCAAAAGCAGACAAATTCCATGGCTTTATCAGACAATTTCATTCATGTCGTAGTTGCCCTAAGCTCAGTTTTAAAAGCTAAGAATTCCTCACAGGTCCTCCTCTACATAATCACAACATCTGTGTGTCTTTGGATTAGAAGCTTCTAGAAATAAGAACTTGTCATCACAGGCAACCATGCCCTGTTGTTCCGCCAGTTCAGTTCAGTTCAGTCACTCGGTTGTGTCCAACACTCTGTGACCCCATGGACGGTGGCATGCCAGACTTCCCTGTCCTTCACCACCTCCCAGAGCTTACTCAAATTCATTTCCATTGAGTCAGTGATGCCATCCAACCATCTCATCCTCTGTCGTTCCCTTTTCCTTTTGCCTTCTATTTTTCCCAACATCATCTCTCAGTAAGGAATGTTCAGACCCAAGACCCCTTCTCATGTGACCTACTTGGGGGCAGTGGGTGGAGACTCCATGCTCCAGATCACGTTCCCAACAACTAGGACCTTAGTCTTAGAACCACTTACTCTACATAGTACAGAGGACAATGACAAACCTGCTTCTCCTTACAGGGTTCTTACAAGAAGAGACAATTTATGGAAAGGAGTTCTGGAAAATCACAACCCCTCATGAGGCATCGATTGTAGTAAATAACCTAATAAAGTTCTTAAAAAACCTGTACAACTTGATCCCAAATCTGTGGTTCCATGATGACTGGTGCTTTCACAGTCAAAGCTTCATTTCTCCACTTATCAAGTTGCTTTCCAAAGTACTTAATTAAAATCAGACTTTCCTGGTATAAATAAATAAATAAACAAAGTAGTTTGCCAGTTTAATGGTATTTTATAAGAATAGCTAATATATCCATAATAGCTCACTATTATTATTTGAAAAGACCCAGTTACAAAGTTATATGTAATAGCAATCACATTTAACACATGCACGCACATCCTATACACTTTACATACTTACTCTAAAAATTTTAAATATACATACATCAAAATATTGAGCAGTTGTCTCTAGGGGATGAGAACAAATTTCAATTGATTTTTCTTTGTGCTTATCTATATTCTCTGTGATTTATAAAATAAGCATGCTTTTTTTGGAAAAAAAGAAGGAAATTTATTTTGAAATGATTTTTCTTTCCTATTGTAGAAGACCACATGTTGTACTAAATAAGTCAGGGACAAAGTATCATCCTCTAACTAAAACTATCTTCATCATGGTCCTGATGATTTGGGTAAGAATAAATCTGTCCTCTGTTGCAATGCCACAATCCTTTTCATAGTAGAAGCTTATGTCAGCCCCAAACACACATATAGGTATACACGTGTCAGAGAAAAGCTTCAAGGAAGACTATGTACATGGGACAAACTCTGACACTTTATATTCTATGCAATCACAGCACTGGCTGTTGTCTTACACTGAATTCACCAAAGCATCTGATCTCTTGCAAACTCCTCATCTTACGAAATTAGGAGCCTTACCATCAAACTCAAGATTGCCTTCCAGGACAAAAGGCAAGTCATTCTAAAGATATCCGTGGGAGAGACTAATTCCACATTATCTGAGGCATCTCCAGAAGTAAATGACACTTCCATTTTCTGAGTCAAGTCACACATTCCCGATGCCCCTATTGGCTGTTACCAAAATGATTATTCCAACAGCTGAGTTCCCTGTGGAAAGTTTATGATTCCGATGTCTTGACTTTTAAAATGATGACATAGGAAGCATCTCTTCTACTTGGAAGTGAATGTGAAAGTTGCTAAGTTTGGCAGACACAGATACAGAGAATAAACAATTGGTTCTGGAATATGAAAATGGAGTTGGGGCCAGTGCGGGGGAAGGGGAGGGAGAAAGGGAGGGAGAAAAGGGTGGTGGAAAAGGGGCAATATAGTAGTAGGGGACTTTTTTTTTAAGTGTTATTATAGGATTATTTGAAATCATGTATGTGAAACTTTTGAAAATTGTAAAAACACTATAGAATTTAAAGAATTTTTCATTCAATAAAAACAATTTTAAACTCCTTTTGGGATCAAAATATACACACAACTATGTATAACCAACAAGGACCTACTGTACAGCACAGGGAACTATACCAAAATTTTGTAATAACCTATAATAGAAAATAATCTAAAAAATAATATATATACACATATGTATATATATATATATATATATATATATGAATCACTTTGCTATACACCTGAAACTAACATTATAAATCAATTATATTTCAATTAAAAATTAACTTTTTAAGCTCCTCTAGAAGAACAAAAGCAAAACTCCTGCATTCGGAAACCTGTACTTAGAAAACAGTATAAATTTCCACGGAGCTATATATGAATATAGAAATATGGGGGCTTCCCCTGGTGGTCCGGTGGGTAAGGACACAGCCTTGCAGTGCAAGGGGCACCGGTTCGATCCCTGACTTGGGAAGATCCCACGTGCCGCAGAGCGGCTGGACTGATGTGTCCAATTACCGAGCCGGAGCCCTGGGGCACATGCGCCCAGAGCCGGTGCTCTGCGACAACAGAGGCCACCGCGATGGGAGGCCCACAGGAGCCAAAGAACGAAGACAAATGAAAATAGAGAAATGAAAGACCAATAGAAGTGGCCAGCCCATCCCCCTCCCCCGCCACCCCCCAAAAAAAGATAAATAAATAAAAAATAAATGTTTAAAAAGGTGGTATACGTATATCCCCTCTCTTTTGGATTTCCTTCCCAGTTAGGTCACCACAGAGCTTTGAAGAAAGTTCCTTGCACTATACAATAGGTTCTCCTTAGGTACCTATTTTATACGTGTGTGTGTGCTTAGTTCTCAATCCTATCTGACTCTGTGATTCCCATGGGCTGTAGCCTGCCAGGCTCCTCTGTCCATGGGATTTTCCAGGCAGGAGCACTGGAGTAGGTTGCCATTTCCTCCTCCAAGAGGTCTTCCCAACCCAGGAATTGAATCTGCATCTCCCATGTTTTCTTGCAGGTAGATTCTTTACTTGCTGAGTCACCTGGGAGGCTATGTATTTTATACGGAAAATACAGTTACAGACGGGCTTTCCTGATGGTTCAGTGGGTAGAGTTGGCCTGCAGCAATGATTGGAACATGAAGACAGCCTGGATGTCCATCAACAGATGAATGGATGGAGAGGCTGTGGTGCACATATGCAGTGCAATATTGCTCAGCCATGAGGGAGAGGGAATGCATTTGGGTCGGTCCTGATGAGGTGGATGAACCTTCAGCCTACTGTGTAGAGAAAAGTGCATCAGAGGGAGAGGGGTAAATGTTGTATACTGATGCATGTGTGTGGAGTCTGGAAAGATGGTGCCAATGAATGTATGTGCAGAGCAGCAATGGGGAGGTGAACATGAAGAACAGATTTATAAATGTTGGTGGGGAGGGAGGAATGGATGAGATGTATGGAAAGAGTAACATGGAAACTTACATGACCACATGCAAAATAGACAACCAATGTGAATCTACTGTAAGACTAAAGGAACTTACACAGGGGCTCTGTTAACAACCTAGAGGAGTGGAATGGGTAAGGAGATGGGAAGGAAGTTCAAGTGGGAGGGGGCATATGTATACCTATGGCCAATTCAGGTTAATGTATGGTAGTAAACAACAAAACTCTGTAAAAGTAAAATTAAAAAAAAAAATTTTAAGAGTCTGTCTTCAGTGCAGGAGCTGCAAGAGGTATGGGTTTGATCCCTGGGTGGGGAAGATTCCCTGAGGGAGGAAATGGCAACCCACTCCAGCATTCTTGCCTAGAGAATTTCATGGACAGAAATGTCTAGTGGGCTGCAGTCCATGAGGTCACAACTGAGCATGCAAGCATGCAGTGTATATACGTCAGTCCCAGTAGAGACTCACAGATGTAGAGAACAACCAATAGATACCATTGGAGAAGGAGAAGTGGGGTGGATTTGCAGTGACTTCTCTATCACCATGTAGACGAATTTCTAACCAGTGTGACTGGCATGCAGGGTCAGAACACTTTCTAGAATGATTCTGCCACTAAGAGTGTGGTTGTGGCCTCATGTTCCCTAGGCTGAGGTTTCTGGAGTTTCCATTAGTGGTCTGGGCCACGACGATCTGATGAAGCTGAACATCTGCGAAGGGTTTGAGGTGGAGGAAAAAAGGGGAAATGGAATGGTTCTCAGCTCATCAACGCTGACCACATCCTCCCTCTCCAATTACCCCAAGACAAGGGAGGAGAAAAGAAAGCAGGAGTGGAATAAATGAAGGGAAGAAACAGAATGGAAGGAAAAAAGGAAGAGAAGGGGGGGAAAGAAGGCTGGGGGGAACCCATAAGCAACTTATTCTCAGAAACAGAAGCTCAGAGGCTTAAGTCTCCAAAACCTAGAGTTTTGCTTTATCTTAATTTCTGCTTCTCTTCCCAATCCACCTCCTAAGGATGAATTTCTAAATGACAGTCATCTGCGAACATTGATTCATCAAGTAAATATCAGAATATTCAAAATGAACTCTTTGTCAGCAGTAAGATTCTGTGAAACTCTGTTTTATGCTCATGGTGTCCTGACAATGTGGTGGGAGAGACATGGAAACTTACATGACCACATGCAAAATAGACAACCAATGTGAATCTACTGTAAGACTAAAGGAACTTACACAGGGGCTCTGTTAACAACCTAGAGGAGTGGAATGGGTAAGGAGATGGGAAGGAAGTTCAAGTGGGAGGGGGCATATGTATACCTATGGCCAATTCAGGTTAATGTATGGTAGTAAACAACAAAACTCTGTAAAAGTAAAATTAAAAAAAAAAATTTTAAGAGTCTGTCTTCAGTGCAGGAGCTGCAAGAGGTATGGGTTTGATCCTGGGTGGGGAAGATTCCCTGAGGGAGGAAATGGCAACCCACTCCAGCATTCTTGCCTAGAGAATTTCATGGACAGAAATGTCTAGTGGGCTGCAGTCCATGAGGTCACAACTGAGCATGCAAGCATGCAGTGTATATACGTCAGTCCCAGTAGAGACTCACAGATGTAGAGAACAACCAATAGATACCATTGGAGAAGGAGAAGTGGGGTGGATTTGCAGTGACTTCTCTATCACCATGTAGACGAATTTCTAACCAGTGTGACTGGCATGCAGGGTCAGAACACTTTCTAGAATGATTCTGCCACTAAGAGTGTGGTTGTGGCCTCATGTTCCCTAGGCTGAGGTTTCTGGAGTTTCCATTAGTGGTCTGGGCCACGACGATCTGATGAAGCTGAACATCTGCGAAGGGTTTGAGGTGGAGGAAAAAGGGAACTGGAATGGTTCTCAGCTCATCAACGCTGACCACATCCTCCCTCTCCAATTACCCCAAGACAAGGGAGGAGAAAAGAAAGCAGGAGTGGAATAAATGAAGGGAAGAAACAGAATGGAAGGAAAAAAGGAAGAGAAGGGGGGGAAAGAAGGCTGGGGGGAACCCATAAGCAACTTATTCTCAGAAACAGAAGCTCAGAGGCTTAAGTCTCCAAAACCTAGAGTTTTGCTTTATCTTAATTTCTGCTTCTCTTCCCCAATCCACCTCCTAAGGATGAATTTCTAAATGACAGTCATCTGCGAACATTGATTCATCAAGTAAATATCAGAATATTCAAAATGAACTCTTTGTCAGCAGTAAGATTCTGTGAAACTCTGTTTTATGCTCATGGTGTCCTGACATCCTTGTATAATAGTGGCATATTTGAAGTTAAAAGCTTTCAAATACAGTATGGAAGATGCTCAGAAAATTGAAAATAAGGCCTCCCTGGTGGTCCAGTGAGTAAGGACACGCAGTGCAAGGGGCGCCAGTTTGATCCCTGGCCTGGGAAGATCCCATGTGCCATGGAGTGGCTGGACCTGTATGTCCAACTACCGAGTTGGAGCTCTGGAGGGCATGCGCTGAGAGCCAGTGCTCTGTGACGAGTGAGGCCACTGTGATGGGAGGCTCACACAGGCTGAAGAACAAAGACAGATGAAAATAGATAAATGAAAGACCAATAGAAGTGGCCAAAAGAAAAAAAAGTTGAAAATAGGACTACCATATGATCCAGTAATTCCACTTCTGGAAATACAGCCAAAGGAAATTAAACACTAACTCGAAAAGGTATTTGCACTCCTATACTCCTAGCTATTTATAGCAGTCAAGTCACGGAAACAACCTAAGTGTCTTTTGGCAGATTAATGGATAAAACAGTTGTAAGATAGATAGATAGATAGATAGATAGGGCTTTTCAGGTAGCCCAGTGGTAAAGAATTCACCTGCAATGCAGGAGACACAGAGATAAGGACTCAAGCCCTGGTTCAGGAAGATCCCCTGGAGGAGGAAATGGCAACCAACTCCACTATTCTTGCCTGGGAAATACCATGGATAGAGCAGCCTGGCAGACTATAGTCCATGGGGTCACAAAGAGTTGGACTCTACTGAGCACACACATACAAAAAGATAGATAGTTGAAGGATAGGTGATGGATTATTATTCAGCCATTAAAAAAAAATTAAAACATGAAACTCCTATTTGGACCATGAAGGCACTATGCTAAATGAACTAAGTCAAATATCATATGATCTCACATACATAGATCTCTTATACATAGAGCCTAAACAAAAAGAAAAGAAAAACTTATAGAAAAAGAAATAAGACTTATGTTTACCAGAGGTGATGGTGGAGGAGGAGGGAATTGGTCCAAAGGTACAAACTTCCAGTTACATGACAAATAAGTACTAGGGCTGTTACGTACAGGATGACCTCCTATACTGAGATACACCAAAGTTGATTATAGAGTAAATCCTGAGAGTTCTCATGGCATGAAGAAAGCTTTTTTCCTTTTCTTCTTTCTTTAGTTTTTCTTATATTTTTACAAGCAGATGGTTGTTAGCTGAACCAATCGAGGTCATTGTTTCACAACACGTGGAAATCAAACCATCATGCTATTGTGTCTTGAAACTGATGTGTATCATGGGGAGCTTTCAAATAATGATTTTCTTCTTTTATTCAATAAAGGCACTCTGTTGCATCTATTATGTTTCACATACAGGATATAGCTAAGTGCATGACCGTCTCAGGAATCCAGTGGAAATGACAAGTGAGAAGAACAAGGCAAATGCATGTCCAGAAGAAAAGATGTCATAAAGAGAAGATTCTTTACTCCCACGGCACTCAAGCATTTCAAAGTATTTTACCATCTCCCTGAGCGACAGGTACACTTTATACCCACAATGGGGCACAGATTCTCAGAAATACCACTGCCATCTCATCCACTATTTCCCTTTTTCATTTCAGGAAATAGCTGACAGGGAAATGTGTGTAGCTTGCCCAAGGCCACACGGGGACTGAGCTGGATATAAAATTCACTTGTCCTCACAGCTTCTTGTTAATCCTGCCTCTTGACCACCAGCCAAGGTTAGGCTTTCCAATGCCACTTAAAGTCACATGCTGACTTCCCAGAAACTCTGCAGAGATAGAAAACAAACCAGCGCCCTTGTGGAAAATGCCATGCGCATCCTTATAAAATTTCAGCACCAGACTATAGTCCATGGGGTCACAAAGAGTTGGACTCTACTGAGCACACACATACAAAAAGATAGATAGTTGAAGGATAGGTGATGGATTATTATTCAGCCATTAAAAAAAAATTAAAACATGAAACTCCTATTTGGACCATGAAGGCACTATGCTAAATGAACTAAGTCAAATATCATATGATCTCACATACATAGATCTCTTATACATAGAGCCTAAACAAAAAGAAAAGAAAAACTTATAGAAAAAGAAATAAGACTTATGTTTACCAGAGGTGATGGTGGAGGAGGAGGGAATTGGTCCAAAGGTACAAACTTCCAGTTACATGACAAATAAGTACTAGGGCTGTTACGTACAGGATGACCTCCTATACTGAGATACACCAAAGTTGATTATAGAGTAAATCCTGAGAGTTCTCATGGCATGAAGAAAGCTTTTTTCCTTTTCTTCTTTCTTTAGTTTTTCTTATATTTTTACAAGCAGATGGTTGTTAGCTGAACCAATCGAGGTCATTGTTTCACAACACGTGGAAATCAAACCATCATGCTATTGTGTCTTGAAACTGATGTGTATCATGGGGAGCTTTCAAATAATGATTTTCTTCTTTTATTCAATAAAGGCACTCTGTTGCATCTATTATGTTTCACATACAGGATATAGCTAAGTGCATGACCGTCTCAGGAATCCAGTGGAAATGACAAGTGAGAAGAACAAGGCAAATGCATGTCCAGAAGAAAAGATGTCATAAAGAGAAGATTCTTTACTCCCACGGCACTCAAGCATTTCAAAGTATTTTACCATCTCCCTGAGCGACAGGTACACTTTATACCCACAATGGGGCACAGATTCTCAGAAATACCACTGCCATCTCATCCACTATTTCCCTTTTTCATTTCAGGAAATAGCTGACAGGGAAATGTGTGTAGCTTGCCCAAGGCCACACGGGGACTGAGCTGGATATAAAATTCACTTGTCCTCACAGCTTCTTGTTAATCCTGCCTCTTGACCACCAGCCAAGGTTAGGCTTTCCAATGCCACTTAAAGTCACATGCTGACTTCCCAGAAACTCTGCAGAGATAGAAAACAAACCAGCGCCCTTGTGGAAAATGCCATCCATCAGCTTGTTTCATCTTCCTGCATCCAAAGGACTAGTTTGACTCACCTGAATCAGCTGAATGAACTAGATTTTTTTCAATTCATGAAACAACATAGACTCACTTTTTTGGCATCACATAGACAATCAGAATGAGTCATGGGAACAGAAGTTATAGGACATGTGTTCAAAATGGCCGGTGATCAGAATATTACTGTTCTAAGAGCTCTGTGTCATTGGACCCCTGCTTTAGCTGTTGATACATTTCCTGAAAACCATAAACTGCATCCATAGCTGGTTTTAGCAGAACATCCTAGAAAGTGGCATCTATTAGCTGAAAAGCAGTAGATGCGTGCTAGTTTCACTCACTCATGTGTTTACCCTTTGCTTTTACTGCATGCCTACCACGTGCCAGAGACTGATGCAGTATGGTGCTCAAAAATAAACAAATATGGGGCTTCCCTGGTGGTCCAGTGGGTAAAGAGTCTGTCTTGCAGTGCAAGGGGCACCAGTTCCATTCCTGACCTGGGAAAGATCCCACGTGCCACAGAGCGGCTGGACCCGTATGTCCAATGATGAGCCAGCACTCTGGAGCACATGTGGCCAGAACTGGTGCTCTGCAACAAGAGAGGCCACTGCAGTTGGAGGCCCACACAGGCGGATGAAAATAAACAAATAAATATACAATAAAAGAGGCCAAAGTTTTAAAAAAAAAAGAAAGAAGAAAGAAAACAAGGGGCAAAAAGACAAATATTACCTTTGCCACCTTGAATTTTGCAATATAAGAGGAGACTTAAATCTCAGTTGGAGGACTTCCCTGGCAATTCAGTGGTTAAGACTAGGCCTTCTATTGCAGTGTTTGTGGGTTCAGTCACTGGTCTGGTTGGGAAGCTAAGGTCCCACGTGCCTCAAGGCTGAAAACCAGAATGTAAAAAACCCTGACTATTCATTGAAAGGACTGATACTAAAGCTGAAGCCCCAATTCTTTGGCCATCTGATGTGAAGAGACAACTCATTGGAAAACAAACCAGCGCCCTTGTGGAAAATGCCATCCATCAGCTTGTTTCATCTTCCTGCATCCAAAGGACTAGTTTGACTCACCTGAATCAGCTGAATGAACTAGATTTTTTTCAATTCATGAAACAACATAGACTCACTTTTTTGGCATCACATAGACAATCAGAATGAGTCATGGGAACAGAAGTTATAGGACATGTGTTCAAAATGGCCGGTGATCAGAATATTACTGTTCTAAGAGCTCTGTGTCATTGGACCCCTGCTTTAGCTGTTGATACATTTCCTGAAAACCATAAACTGCATCCATAGCTGGTTTTAGCAGAACATCCTAGAAAGTGGCATCTATTAGCTGAAAAGCAGTAGATGCGTGCTAGTTTCACTCACTCATGTGTTTACCCTTTGCTTTTACTGCATGCCTACCACGTGCCAGAGACTGATGCAGTATGGTGCTCAAAAATAAACAAATATGGGGCTTCCCTGGTGGTCCAGTGGGTAAAGAGTCTGTCTTGCAGTGCAAGGGGCACCAGTTCCATTCCTGACCTGGGAAAGATCCCACGTGCCACAGAGCGGCTGGACCCGTATGTCCAATGATGAGCCAGCACTCTGGAGCACATGTGGCCAGAACTGGTGCTCTGCAACAAGAGAGGCCACTGCAGTTGGAGGCCCACACAGGCGGATGAAAATAAACAAATAAATATACAATAAAAGAGGCCAAAGTTTTAAAAAAAAAAGAAAGAAGAAAGAAAACAAGGGGCAAAAAGACAAATATTACCTTTGCCACCTTGAATTTTGCAATATAAGAGGAGACTTAAATCTCAGTTGGAGGACTTCCCTGGCAATTCAGTGGTTAAGACTAGGCCTTCTATTGCAGTGTTTGTGGGTTCAGTCACTGGTCTGGTTGGGAAGCTAAGGTCCCACGTGCCTCAAGGCTGAAAACCAGAATGTAAAAAACCCTGACTATTCATTGAAAGGACTGATACTAAAGCTGAAGCCCCAATTCTTTGGCCATCTGATGTGAAGAGACAACTCATTGGAAAACACCTTGATGCTGGGAAAGAAGTAGGAGGAGAAGGGGGCCACAGAGGATGAGATGGTTGGATGGCATCACTGACTCAATGGACATGAATTTGAGCAAGCTCCAGGAGATAATGAAGGACAGGGAAGCCTGGTGTGCTGCAGTTCATGGGGTCACAAAGAGTAGGCCATGACTGAGTGACTGAACAACAACAAAACAACAGAAGCAATGTGATAACAAATTCAATATAGACTTTTTAAAAACTGGTCCACAGCAGAAAAGTCCTAAATACACATACACACACACGCATATTGGGCAGGGATTATAAAAGGGCTAAATAGAGTTTTAAAACCTCTATGTGCAATTGTGGGCTTACAGGGAAGAGGCTGATCCCAATAGTGAGTTCAGAGGAAGGACCACAAGGAGAGTCGGCATCTGATCAGGGAACTCCAAATGAGAAGAGTTGGGAGCAGTGGACTGATGACATGAAGATCTGTATAAGAGAGTCAAGGCCTAATCTACCATGGGCAACCAAAGAAATAAATCCATGTAAGGAACAACCCAAGACACGGTTCTACAAATTCTAACTGCTCTCATGGGCCATATGGTTGGCGGGCGGGGGGGGAGGGGGGGATTGAGAATGAGAAGAGTGACAGCAAAGTCTTGGGTAGAAAAAAGTGGAGGAATGGGCTGGAGAACTACATTTTGTTTATTTCCACGTGTAAAGTACTATGCTGGGGTCTTAGGAAAGTCATGTCTCTTAGTCTTTGCAACAACTCTACAAGTTGGGTATCGTCACCCCTATCTTAGGGGCTTCTCTGGTGGCTCAGATAGTAAAGAATCCACCTGCATTGAAGGAGACTCAGGTTCAATCCACTGGTCAGGAAGATCCCCTGGAGAATAAAATGGCTACCAACTCCAACATTCTTGCCTAGAGAATTTCATGGACAGAAAAGTCTAGTGGGCTGCAGTCCATGAAGTTGCAAAGAGTCAGACACAACTGAGCTAGTAACACGTGACACAACAACATCCCTATCTTATGGATACCTTCCAGGATTTCCAGGGAGCTTTACCAGCTTACAAAGAACTTTCAAATACACTCTAACTTCTTCATCCTCATACATCTGCTCAATAAATAGGACAGGGTTCCTCATGGTATGAAAGAAGAAATTCTGGCCTAGAACCCAAGTGGCTTGTCAAGGGCAGGGCCCAAGGCACTGTGCTTTTTCCATTTTTTAGCTTTATTTTCTTAGCTTAGTTTATTGAAGTGTAGTTGAATGACAGTGTTGTATTAGATTCTGGTGTACAGTAAAGTGATTCAGTTATACATATTTATACATTCTTTTTCATATGCTTTTCCATGACGGTTCATCACAGGATATTTAATACAGTTCCCTGTGTGGTATAGCTGGACCTTGTTTTTTATCCATCCTATATCTTTTTTCATTTTTGGATATCCTTACACATAGTGCCAACTTAATACTCTCACTCTCTTCCCCAGCTTGAGTTTATTTGCTCTCTATGTTCCTTGACCATCAATCCAGTTATCAGAAATCCACTTGCTAAAAATTTGTAACAGCCTCTGCATAGCTCATGGAAAGTTTGGAAAGTTCGACTTAATAGTAGGAATGGCAACTGCTGAGTACCATCGCCACAGACATCTGGTGGACACACCCTCATGCTCTGTTAATATGAGAAGATTCCGTCTGAAGATTTTGTGGGATCCACACAACCCAAGAGAAGCCATGCAGCCTGAAGAGCCTATGAAATTATTGAGGGAGTACATCGCAGATCAGCCTGGAAAAAAACCCAAAACCTGATTGCCCAAGTTTCAACAAAACTTAAAAAAAGGAAAAAAGCCAGTCTTGCTTGGCAACTGTACAGAAGCCACACCTTGTGCTGCACACACACCTGGGCTTCATCATTCTTACACCAGGAGTTTCAGATCGGCCAATAAAATACTTCAAGATAAAGCTTCTTCAACTTTGAGCACTGTTTGAAAAGTCCCCAGGCAAAGTAGACTCTGAATCTCTCCAAAACTATAATTTAGCAGCCGTAGCAAACAAGCTAGTGGTTTGATAAGCTGCAGCCTACTGCCAACCAAGATCCCAGAAACACAGTTTCCCATTAACTATCTCAGTCATGTGGGTATTTACCCAGTAAAATACACCCCCAATCCAAATGCCACTATCAATTCAAGAGGCATGAAGTTTCAAGAAATCATAGGACAATATCCCATTCATCTCTGCCTCTGGACTGAATCACTTTCTAGTTAAAGGTTACTCTGAGAAAACTCAGAGATCATCCAAATCTAGAAGAAGCCTGCTCTACTGGGTCTCTTCTGACATGTGACTTGCTCAAGTCTCAACAGCAGTCAAACCCAGGCTCAGACTATAAACAACTCTGCTGAAAAATAAACACCACCTAAGGCAATAGGCCAAATACTACAAAAAAAAAAAAAAAAAAGGAAAGAAAAAAATACTCTAAATCTAATGGAAAGGAAAGAGGCAAAACAAACTCAGTTCCTTTCTCTCTCCGTAGCTTTCCCCAAAAATAGATTATCTAGAAAAAGCCTAGCGACTGAACCAAGAACCACGATGGCTCCACGGCTGGCTGGCTGCCAGCTAGTGAAAAGAAGCTGACCATTTCCTTTCATTAAGCTTCCCTTGTGTAAAACAGGGATCATGAGAGCTGTGTCCTATTTACCTTCCAAAGATGCATGGAAGAGTAACAAGATGCTCTCTTGATCTCCTCTGAAATGAGGTACTATGTAAATTTCAAATGGCACTATTACTACATTTTAGAATGTATGAAATCTGACCAATAAAGGACTGGACATGAGAGTGAAAACAGAACAGGATACAGGATGGGGAAGACAGAAATCCAAGCTCCATGATTTGAGTGAAAAAGAACTTACATCTGATGGACAGAAGAGCCCAGAGAGAGACTCACGTGTATCCAAGGAGAAAAGTCAGGACATCCTGACCAGTTCCAGGAAATCAGTCACTAGATCAGAAGTGAAAATAAGGTAAACTGGATGTTTATTCAAGAAGCTCCTGGGACTTCCCTGGCAGTCCAGTGATTAAGACTTCACCTTCAATGCAAGGGGGTGCAGTTTCAATCCATGGTCGTGGAGCTAAGATCCCACATGCCTCATGGCCAAAAAGAAAAAAAAAAAAAAAAACAGAAACACAAAAACAGAAACAGTATTGTAACAAATTCAATAACAACTTTTAAAATGGCCCATTTCAAAGAAAAAGAAGAAAAAGTATCTTCAGGAAAAACTTAGAGAAAGTCTATCAAATTGGCCCCACATCTATCCTGTCTGTTTTGGAGGATCTTCCAGAACTTGTCATTATAGAATTTATAAATTTTTCTGTACTTAGACTTTAATGGGAATGCCTTTACTTTTTAAACTTCAGTTTCTTTATTTGATATATATCTTACATATATTTCTGCCATTTTCTGCCTTTCCTTTATATAGCTTCATTCCAGTATTTTTATTTTCTAATATTTTCAGGCAAATGCAATGTTCAAGGATGAGATGTTTGGAGGTATCATCAACTCAATCGACATGAGTTTGAGCAAACTCCAGGAGATAGTGAAAGACAGGGAGGCCTGGTATGTTGCAGTCCATGGGGTCACAAAGAGTTAGATATGACTGAGCAACTAAATAACAACAATCATGTCCAAGCAAAATCATTTTTACCAACACAGCCTATTCGTTCACTTACTTGACCAGCAAGTATTAAGCACCTAACATATACCTGAAAGAAGTTACTTAAGAAATTGAGACAATTAGCTGAAACTTTAAAGATAAAATTTTTATCTGAGATAGTAAAATATGCAGAAAACTGAGAGACTAGATTTCTTGGACTTTCAGGTAGTTAATTTATTTCCTTGTAATGTCAGTCTGACTATAAGAAAGTATAATAAATAGGAAGGTTTAGCCAGACTATTAGACCAAAATTCCAAGTCATATAGAATAAATGTTAATGTTTTCAATGGCATAAAAAATTCGCACTCTTCTACTACATGTGTCTTCTTTGGTTCCTTGGAAAGCATAATAGCCCCACTCTTGTTTAATACAGACAAAAGCTTGCATTTTAGGCAAATAGATATTTACGTTTGGTTCTGTGTCCACTTTAAAGCAGTTTTTCTTTAATTAGTATATAACATTCCTCAACAGGTCTTGTGAAAAATCCTGTTGCAATACCCTAATTCCTTATTTGAAATACCATATTGATTTGGTTTGTCTCAAAGCACAGCTCCTGTAAATATCTGTATGTCTCCTTAATGCATTGCAAAATTGACATTTTCCAGGCTGACCAGCAATCAAACAATCCTATCACATGGGCTCGATTTGATTCAATCACTAAAACAGCTTAAATAATCAAGACACAGACTGAAAGACAATAGAACCACCTCTTGGTAATTAATCTGAATTAACTTCCAACATTCCCTGTGTTGGTCTGTGTAAGTGGAGCAGAAACATCTGCTTTTAAAAAAAAGCAAATGTTAGGTGTGTTGCCTACTGAATTTATAAACTTCAATTTGGCCTTTACTTTTTAAACTTCAGTTTCTTTATTTGATATATATCTTACATATATTTCTGCCATTTTCTGCCTTTCCTTTATATAGCTTCATTCCAGTATTTTTATTTTCTAATATTTTCAGGCAAATGCAATGTTCAAGGATGAGATGTTTGGAGGTATCATCAACTCAATCGACATGAGTTTGAGCAAACTCCAGGAGATAGTGAAAGACAGGGAGGCCTGGTATGTTGCAGTCCATGGGGTCACAAAGAGTTAGATATGACTGAGCAACTAAATAACAACAATCATGTCCAAGCAAAATCATTTTTACCAACACAGCCTATTCGTTCACTTACTTGACCAGCAAGTATTAAGCACCTAACATATACCTGAAAGAAGTTACTTAAGAAATTGAGACAATTAGCTGAAACTTTAAAGATAAAATTTTTATCTGAGATAGTAAAATATGCAGAAAACTGAGAGACTAGATTTCTTGGACTTTCAGGTAGTTAATTTATTTCCTTGTAATGTCAGTCTGACTATAAGAAAGTATAATAAATAGGAAGGTTTAGCCAGACTATTAGACCAAAATTCCAAGTCATATAGAATAAATGTTAATGTTTTCAATGGCATAAAAATTGCACTCTTCTACTACATGTGTCTTCTTTGGTTCCTTGGAAAGCATAATAGCCCCACTCTTGTTTAATACAGACAAAAGCTTGCATTTTAGGCAAATAGATATTTACGTTTGGTTCTGTGTCCACTTTAAAGCAGTTTTTCTTTAATTAGTATATAACATTCCTCAACAGGTCTTGTGAAAAATCCTGTTGCAATACCCTAATTCCTTATTTGAAATACCATATTGATTTGGTTTGTCTCAAAGCACAGCTCCTGTAAATATCTGTATGTCTCCTTAATGCATTGCAAAATTGACATTTTCCAGGCTGACCAGCAATCAAACAATCCTATCACATGGGCTCGATTTGATTCAATCACTAAAACAGCTTAAATAATCAAGACACAGACTGAAAGACAATAGAACCACCTCTTGGTAATTAATCTGAATTAACTTCCAACATTCCCTGTGTTGGTCTGTGTAAGTGGAGCAGAGTAAACCTCACTTTCATCTGCTTACGCATGTTAGGTGGTGCCTACAGAAAAACAAAAATGAGACAAAATGTTGTCTTCCTTTCTGGAAGCACAGCACTTTTTTGTGTATTTGGATTTCACGGTAGGAAAGAACCTAGGAGCAAAATGGAATTTTCCTGAAGATCTTTCTTGAGAATCTCAGCTCTACTTTCATCTGAGTAGTCTCGCGCTGGCAGGAATTTTGAACGCAAACCCGTTAGCCTCCTCACAGCTTTGTTTTAAAGCCTTGGGTGGAAAGATATGCCATAGAAAATGCATATTTTCTGTACATGTGACCCAGCTGGTCTCATGCCTATGGAAACACGAGCAAGTGATCGTTGAACTACTCTCTTAGTAAATGTTCTTACTGCAAAGGTTTGCAGGGAAAAGCAGTCTATTTGCAAACCGTGGAAACCCAGAAGCTGGGGCCGGTTGAATGGTAGGGAGGGGTAGAGCGATCTGGATGAAGAAGCCGTCCATTACACCCTGAAACAACCCCAGACAGCATGCAAATACCATCAAAACATGTTTCCATTTTAAAAACATACATCCATATACAATGGATTCCATGTGAGGATTTAATAATTTTCACTGGCTCCCTAATAGCATTTGCCTCTGGAGACCTTTTCACCATTTCAAAATCTCGGTAAGTAACCCCAAAAATACTACCAAAAGCAGGGACTCATGGTGGGACACAAGCTAAGGGGAGTGTTTTCCTCTGTGGTTCAGTCCCCAACAGGCAGAATCCACATCTCTGCTGATGAACCCAAGCAGGAAGAGCCCAGGGAAGGTGCATTCAGATGAGTTCTCTCTGGTGCTTTAAAACAGGCACACTGAGAAGCATGCAGAATCATTTCAACCAAGGTGGAGGAGTCTGTTCAAACCATGCTGATCCCAAATGCAATGCAGGACTTTCATTTTTCCTTTTCAGAGTTTCCCAGGAAATTCTAATGGATCCTTTTTAAATCATTGGTGCCTTTAACAACAGTGCCAAAAACTGAGAAGCATGCAGAATCATTTCAACCAAGGTGGACGCTGATTTGGCTTAATTAATCTGAATTAACTTCCAACATTCCCTGTGTTGGTCTGTGTAAGTGGAGCAGAGTAAACCTCACTTTCATCTGCTTACGCATGTTAGGTGGTGCCTACAGAAAAACAAAATGAGACAAAATGTTGTCTTCCTTTCTGGAAGCACAGCACTTTTTTGTGTATTTGGATTTCACGGTAGGAAAGAACCTAGGAGCAAAATGGAATTTTCCTGAAGATCTTTCTTGAGAATCTCAGCTCTACTTTCATCTGAGTAGTCTCGCGCTGGCAGGAATTTTGAACGCAAACCCGTTAGCCTCCTCACAGCTTTGTTTTAAAGCCTTGGGTGGAAAGATATGCCATAGAAAATGCATATTTTCTGTACATGTGACCCAGCTGGTCTCATGCCTATGGAAACACGAGCAAGTGATCGTTGAACTACTCTCTTAGTAAATGTTCTTACTGCAAAGGTTTGCAGGGAAAAGCAGTCTATTTGCAAACCGTGGAAACCCAGAAGCTGGGGCCGGTTGAATGGTAGGGAGGGTAGAGCGATCTGGATGAAGAAGCCGTCCATTACACCCTGAAACAACCCCAGACAGCATGCAAATACCATCAAAACATGTTTCCATTTTAAAAACATACATCCATATACAATGGATTCCATGTGAGGATTTAATAATTTTCACTGGCTCCCTAATAGCATTTGCCTCTGGAGACCTTTTCACCATTTCAAAATCTCGGTAAGTAACCCCAAAAATACTACCAAAAGCAGGGACTCATGGTGGGACACAAGCTAAGGGGAGTGTTTTCCTCTGTGGTTCAGTCCCCAACAGGCAGAATCCACATCTCTGCTGATGAACCCAAGCAGGAAGAGCCCAGGGAAGGTGCATTCAGATGAGTTCTCTCTGGTGCTTTAAAACAGGCACACTGAGAAGCATGCAGAATCATTTCAACCAAGGTGGAGGAGTCTGTTCAAACCATGCTGATCCCAAATGCAATGCAGGACTTTCATTTTTCCTTTTCAGAGTTTCCCAGGAAATTCTAATGGATCCTTTTTAAATCATTGTCCTCTTCTACAAATTCTGTGCATACTGACTCAAGGCAGACATAAACTTTTGCCCTTTGGGAGTCCAGAGTCAAAAGTTGTGCAACCCAATAAAACAACAGATAGAAATGTGTTTAGGAATGCCATGTTTTACACCAATATATGTGTTCATATTTCACTCAACAAAATATGACATTAGAATAGTTTCTGGAATAGACTCAAAGACTTACAGAATGAACTTAATGGTTTTACCAGTTAGAGGGGCGCAAAGGAGGGGTAGATTGGGAGCTTGGGATTCACATGTATACACTGTTATATTTAACATAGATAACCAACAGAGACCCACTGTGTAGCACAGGGAATTCTGCTCAGTACTCTGTAATAATCTAAATGGCAAGAGAATTTGAAAAATTCTTATATATGTATCATTGAATTACTTGGCTGTCCACCTAAAACTAACACATCATTGTTTATCAGCTTACTGTAATATAAAACTTAAATTTTCTCATTTAAAAAAAATTTAAAGAACTCAAAAATGTAAATTCAGAAAAATGCAAAAAGGAATAATTTCAGCAAGTTCTTTCTGCAAGCTCTGAAACAGAATTGGAAACTCTTCATTCACTCATTTGGTAAGCTTTTATTCTATATTCTTCTATCCCTTGCCCTTCGTGGGGCTTTAAGGATAAAAGGCATTCTTTGCCCTCAAAGAGCCCACAGTCTAATGGAGAAAACAAAGAAGAAATCACCGTGTCTGATAAATGCTTTGACACAGGTAAATATGGATGCCTCTGGAGCAGGTAAAAGGGGTCTCCATCCAGATCAGAGTGCAGGGGGGATTTGTAGGGAAGGTTTTCTGGACAAGAGGACACCTAGGTCAAGCAAAGGGGTCAGCAAAACCATCAAAGATGATGATGATCGGCTTCAAGAGCTGAAACATGGCCCATAGGCTGTATGGAGAGAACAGGGGCTGAGGACATTAGCCCAAACCAGATAACATCCTTTACTCTGGCATCCTGTTAAGTCGGGATGCTATCCGAAAGACAATGGGGAACTGGTGAAAGTTTAACAGGGGGGAACTGGAGTCCTATTTACTCTGTGGAGAGCTCGCTCTGGCAGCAGCAATTTGGAGATAATGGAAGTGGACAGAGATGAGAGACAGGGAGACTTGTCAGGATGTTGTTGGAAAAATCCAGGTTAAAAAACAAAGAGGAGGATTTGAACAAATGCCACAAGGATCATTCTTCAGGTAAGAGCAGCAGGATTTTATGGCCAATTAGAGGTGAATGAGGAGGAATCGTGGACAGCTGCCAGGCTGCTGCTTTGGGTGGCAGGATGGCTCATGGTACCATTAGCCAAAATAAGGAAATCCAGTTCCTTCCTTCTGCCTGTGGCTCTTTCTGACCTTGAGATGATCCCGTTTCTCAACACTTCAGCCAGTCACAGGGAAATTCTGCCCTCCATGGCTGCTGCCAGTCCCCTCTGCTCAGACAGTTTGAATTGACACCTTCTTTTCTTCCCAAAGGTGAAAACCAGGAAGAAGTTCTAATTGGGAGAGGCACAAGCCTGAGGTGTAAATCAACCAACCCACCAAACTGTCATCAAGATACATTAGCAGAAGCCAAACACTTTGACTCAAGAAAGACTTCACTTACAGAAACATTTGCCCTCATTGTGAAGATGCAAATGTTTCCAGAGCTTGGACTCCAAGCACTATAATGTCTTGGCTGAAATAAAGCCAGATGTGTCTTTTTCCAGTGGGCATCCAAGTAGGGTGTGTATAATGAGGAGAAAGCAGACCGTGAAATGAATTCACTCAATGGAAAACGATACATGCCTTAGAAAATACAGAATATCTCACTGAGAAAGTTTGGTGCTATTTGAGAGTACAAAGTCTTCAACGGTTCCCACTTGTGAGTTGTTTTTGTTTGTTTATTTTTAAATAAGTCTTCTCTGTATATCGGCTTCCCTGGTGGCTCAGATGGCAAAGAATTCACCTGCAATACAGGAGACCTGGGTTGCATCCCTGGGTTGAGAAAATTCCCTGGAGAAGGAAATGGCAACCCACTCCAGGATTCTTGCCTGGAGAATTCCATGAATAGAGGAGACTGGAGGGCTATAGTCCACATAGTCCACTATGTATAGCATTTTATTTTTTGGACCCCACCACATGGCATGCAGAATCTTAGTTCCCCGACTAGGAATCAAACATATATGCCCCCACACACAGTGACAGAGCGGAGTCTCAACTATTGGACCACCAGGGAAATCCCTCCTCAGTTTTGTTTTGTTTTTTTTCCTCCATCTTTGTTCTTTTGGCCTGTGTGGGCTCCCACTGCAGTGGACTCTCGATGCAGAGCACCGACTCCGAGTGCATGTGCTCCAGAGCACTGGCTCAGTAGTTGGACACATTGATCCAGTCCCTCCACGGCACATGGGATCTTCCCAGTCCATGCATTGAACCTGCACCCCTTGCACTGCAAGGCAGTGTCTTCACCCACTGGACCACCAGGGAAGCCCTCTCAGATTCTATTATACTAAGGAACTCTGGCTCAATCTGAATTCATTCTGTGAAAATGTCTAGATCCACCTCAGATATTCTGGTATGGGAATTTTATGTTTGAAATGATTACCGTACCACATCCAAAGGTGAAAGATTTGGGGAAAAAAATATTTCCCCTGAAACCTGCCTATTCTTCTCACTGAGAAGGAAGATACTTGGGCTGGCTGGCAGCAGCAATTGGAAGGATTAATGAGTGTTTGTAGAGTGCTTCCAGGTCTGAAGATGAAAGACATACTGGGAGCACAGCCTCTAATTGATGTTTGTTATTTTGAATGTTTCTCTAGAGAAACATTCTCCATATAAATGAACTCTCATCCCAAAGCTTTTGAGAAGGACATAGGATTGAAGAGTCTCAAGTGTGGTCTTCTACCAACATTTTTTTTCATCAGTAATTTCAAACATGACAGTTTCAAACTCAGTAGCAGTAAGCTCTGCCAAGGAAGAATACTGACTTCAGGTGCTGTGACTTTTTTCCCCTTAGACTGTGTCTATTTACAGCCAAAACAATCATTTAATTCCATTTCTTTGGAAGAAAATCAAATACATAGATAAACAAATAAATAAACCCAAGCCTTCAAAGGGCTAAATGATTTACTTTTCAGTCTGTTTTTAAGCAGTTCTGAAATCATTTTGCTTTTCTTGTATGTTGGAAATAAACAGGTGATCAAACATCTGGATGTCAAAGTGTGTACTTGGTATGGCTTCCTTCTCTAATAAGTTGTTTTCATAATCCAAAGGTCCAAGAAGAATCAGGTCAGTTCATTCAAGTCTCAAGACATGCGTTATTTCACTTTTAACTTAACAATACATTATCCACCAGCAATAACCCTTTCAAATGTCTATGCATCCATAAAAAAGTTATCGCTTGCAGTGGACTCTCGATGCAGAGCACCGACTCAGTGCATGTGCTCCAGAGCACTGGCTCAGTAGTTGGACACATTGATCCAGTCCCTCCACGGCACATGGGATCTTCCCAGTCCATGCATTGAACCTGCACCCCTTGCACTGCAAGGCAGTGTCTTCACCCACTGGACCACCAGGGAAGCCCTCTCAGATTCTATTATACTAAGGAACTCTGGCTCAATCTGAATTCATTCTGTGAAAATGTCTAGATCCACCTCAGATATTCTGGTATGGGAATTTTATGTTTGAAATGATTACCGTACCACATCCAAAGGTGAAAGATTTGGGGAAAAAAATATTTCCCCTGAAACCTGCCTATTCTTCTCACTGAGAAGGAAGATACTTGGGCTGGCTGGCAGCAGCAATTGGAAGGATTAATGAGTGTTTGTAGAGTGCTTCCAGGTCTGAAGATGAAAGACATACTGGGAGCACAGCCTCTAATTGATGTTTGTTATTTTGAATGTTTCTCTAGAGAAACATTCTCCATATAAATGAACTCTCATCCCAAAGCTTTTGAGAAGGACATAGGATTGAAGAGTCTCAAGTGTGGTCTTCTACCAACATTTTTTTTCATCAGTAATTTCAAACATGACAGTTTCAAACTCAGTAGCAGTAAGCTCTGCCAAGGAAGAATACTGACTTCAGGTGCTGTGACTTTTTTCCCCTTAGACTGTGTCTATTTACAGCCAAAACAATCATTTAATTCCATTTCTTTGGAAGAAAATCAAATACATAGATAAACAAATAAATAAACCCAAGCCTTCAAAGGGCTAAATGATTTACTTTTCAGTCTGTTTTTAAGCAGTTCTGAAATCATTTTGCTTTTCTTGTATGTTGGAAATAAACAGGTGATCAAACATCTGGATGTCAAAGTGTGTACTTGGTATGGCTTCCTTCTCTAATAAGTTGTTTTCATAATCCAAAGGTCCAAGAAGAATCAGGTCAGTTCATTCAAGTCTCAAGACATGCGTTATTTCACTTTTAACTTAACAATACATTATCCACCAGCAACTAACTCAATGCCCCATTTGATCAAATGTCTATGCATCCAGGTTAGAAAGAGAATTCAGTGTTATGGCAGACTTGACCACTAAGGTACCCTGCCCCAAATCTAAATGGAGAACTGACTCTTTCTCTGATATTTAGCTTTTCTCAGTCCCGAGAAACCTACCAATCTTCCTTCTCCATTCATCCTTTTCTCTGTAACTGTTCATATTAGTATTTAAGACCAAAGAGGATGACAAACTCAAGCCTACCACATCCTCAATAGAATCAGAGGGTTAAGTTCCTATATCAGCATATAAAAATTAAAGTCCAGTAGTAATTATATATTAAACATAATTGTTTAGAGTGTCAATGACTAAGGAAGCAGAGACACTCAGCAAAGCATGGAATTCAGCCACCACTGCAGAGATCTTTCCAAATCTAATTTCACCAGCCAAGCCTTTGGCCACCTCTTCTAGAGGTGATTATTTCAGAAGAGAGAACTTCAAGAAATGTCTCTGGGAAATTTATCAATTTATCTGTCATGTTTCTATCTGTCTCAAAAGAAAAAAAGGCTAAACTCCCCTAGTGATCCAGTGGTTAAGAATACACTTGCCAATGCAGGGGACGCAGGTTCAGTCCCTGGTTGGGAAAGATCCCACATGCTGAGGGCAGCTAAACCTGTATGCCTCAGCTACTGACATCTACATGCCCTAAAGCCTATGCTTTACAACAAGAGAATCCACCTCAATGAGAAGCCCAAGCACCAGAACTGGAGAGTATTCACTGCTGCCTGCAACCAGAGAAAGCCCAAGTACAGAAACAAAGATCCAGTTCAGCCAATAAGCTGATTTTGCATTGTATATATATATATAATAGCTCAGGTTTAGTTTGGGCTCATGGCAGATACATCTCTAAGTTAAAGCAAGAGGTGCAGGGGCTTCCCTGGTAGCTCAGTGGTAAAGAGTTCGCCTGCTAATGCAGGAGACACGGCTTCGATCCCTAAGCCAGGAGGATCCCACATGCTGCAGAGCAGCTAAGCCCATGAGCCACAACTACTGAGCCTGTGCTCTAGAGCCTTGGAACCACAACGGTTGAGCCCATGTGCCGCAACTACTGAAGCCAATGTGCCCTACAGCCTGAGTTCCACAAGAGAAGTCACCACAACAAGAAACCTACTCACCTCAACGAGAGAGTAGCCCCCACTCCCTGCAACTAGAGAAGAGCCTGTGGTAGCAATGAAAACCCAGTATAGCCAAAAATTAAAAATTAAAGGAAAAAAGCAAGAGGTCCAGTCACCTTATTTCCAGTATGGGTTTTTATGAAGCCCATGTGTTTTCTTGCTAATGAAGATGGAAGAATATGGGATCTAGAGGCAAAGATTCACCTGATGTGCTAAAAACAATCTGAGGTCCTTTCACACACATGGCATCCATCTCCATACCCTTGTCTCCAACGACCCAGAAAGCACAATATCCTTTGGGCCTTGCCTCCATTAAGCTAATCTCCTCCAAAGCTTCCTTCAGGGTTCTTTTAACATCACTTGGTCTTTAAAAAAGATTTGTAGATTAATTCTTTGTCTGTCGTTTCATTTGCTATGATTTTCTCCCACTCTGTGGGCTGTCTGTTCAGCTTTTTTGTAATTTCTTTAGCTGTACAAAAGCTTTTAAGTTTCATTAGGTCCCACATGTTCATTTGTCTTTTTAGTTCCACTATTCTAGTAGGTGGATAAGAGAAGATCTTGCTTTGATTGATGTCCTTGAGGGTTTTGCCTATATTCTCCTCTAAGAGTTTGATGGTTTCTGGCCTTACATTTAAGTCTTTAATCCATTTTGAGTTGATCTCTGTGTATGGTGTCAGGGTATGTTCCAACTTCATTTTCTTGCATGTAGCTGTCCAATGTTCCCAGCACCATTTGTTGAAGAGGCTGTCTTTGTCCCATTTTATATGTTCGCCTCCTTTGTCAAAAATAAGGTACCCATAGGTGCGTGGCTTTATCTCTGGGTTCTCGATCTTGTTCCATTGGTCGATATTTCTGTTTTTGTGCCAGTAACATACTGTCTTGATGACTGTTGCTTTGTAGTAGAGTCTGAAGTTGGGGAGGCTGATCCCCCCAGCTCCATTCTTCTTCCTGAGGATTGCTTTGGCTATTCGAGGTCTTTTGTGTTTCCATATGAACTGTGTTATTCTTTGGTCTAGTTCTGTGAAGAATGTTATTGGAAGTTTGATAGGGATCACATTGAATCTATAGATGACATTTGGTAGTATGCTCATTTTCACAATATTGATTCTTCCGACCCAGGAACATGGAAATTTTTTTTTCTCCATCTGTTTTTAACTTTTTTTTTCTTTAATGCTCTGGAGAAGAGGAGCAATGAAAACCCAGTATAGCCAAAAATTAAAAATTAAAGGAAAAAAGCAAGAGGTCCAGTCACCTTATTTCCAGTATGGGTTTTTATGAAGCCCATGTGTTTTCTTGCTAATGAAGATGGAAGAATATGGGATCTAGAGGCAAAGATTCACCTGATGTGCTAAAAACAATCTGAGGTCCTTTCACACACATGGCATCCATCTCCATACCCTTGTCTCCAACGACCCAGAAAGCACAATATCCTTTGGGCCTTGCCTCCATTAAGCTAATCTCCTCCAAAGCTTCCTTCAGGGTTCTTTTAACATCACTTGGTCTTTAAAAAAGATTTGTAGATTAATTCTTTGTCTGTCGTTTCATTTGCTATGATTTTCTCCCACTCTGTGGGCTGTCTGTTCAGCTTTTTTGTAATTTCTTTAGCTGTACAAAAGCTTTTAAGTTTCATTAGGTCCCACATGTTCATTTGTCTTTTTAGTTCCACTATTCTAGTAGGTGGATAAGAGAAGATCTTGCTTTGATTGATGTCCTTGAGGGTTTTGCCTATATTCTCCTCTAAGAGTTTGATGGTTTCTGGCCTTACATTTAAGTCTTTAATCCATTTTGAGTTGATCTCTGTGTATGGTGTCAGGGTATGTTCCAACTTCATTTTCTTGCATGTAGCTGTCCAATGTTCCCAGCACCATTTGTTGAAGAGGCTGTCTTTGTCCCATTTTATATGTTCGCCTCCTTTGTCAAAAATAAGGTACCCATAGGTGCGTGGCTTTATCTCTGGGTTCTCGATCTTGTTCCATTGGTCGATATTTCTGTTTTTGTGCCAGTAACATACTGTCTTGATGACTGTTGCTTTGTAGTAGAGTCTGAAGTTGGGGAGGCTGATCCCCCCAGCTCCATTCTTCTTCCTGAGGATTGCTTTGGCTATTCGAGGTCTTTTGTGTTTCCATATGAACTGTGTTATTCTTTGGTCTAGTTCTGTGAAGAATGTTATTGGAAGTTTGATAGGGATCACATTGAATCTATAGATGACATTTGGTAGTATGCTCATTTTCACAATATTGATTCTTCCGACCCAGGAACATGGAATATTTCTCCATCTGTTTAACTCTTCTTTAATGTCTCTCATGAGTGTCTTGTAATTTTCTGTGTACAGTTCTTTTGTTTCTTTGGGTAGGTTTATTCCTAGATATTTGATTCTTTTGGTTGCAATGGTGAAGGGGATTGCCTCTTTGATTTCATTTTCTGATTTTTCATTGTTTGTGTATAGGAATGCCAGTGATTTCTGTATATTGATTTTGTATCCTGCAACTTTGCTGAATTCGCTGATTAACTCTAGTAGTTTTGTAATAGTGTCTTTGGGATTTTCTATGTATAATATCATGTCATCTGCAAAGAGAGAGAGTTTGACTTCTTCTTTTCCAATCTGGATTCCTTTGATTTCTTTCTCTTCTCTTATTGCTGTTGCTAGAACTTCCAGGACTCAGACAACTCAGCACTGGAAAAACGAACAACCCAATCAAAAAATGGGAAAAGGACCTGAACCGACACGTCTCCAACGATGACATACAGATGGCCCAAAAACACATGAAACGATGCTCAACTTCACTAATAATTAGAGAAATGCAAATCAAAACTACAATGAAAAAAAAAAAAAAAACTACAATGAGATATCACCTCACACCCGTCAGAATGGCCATCATCCACAAATCGACAGACAATAAATGCTGGAGAGGCTGCGGAGAAAAGGGAACACTGCTGCATTGCTGGTGGGAGTGTAAATTGATACAGCCTCTATGGAAGACAGTCTGGAGATTTCTTAAAAAACTAAAAATAGAAGCACCCTATGACCCAGCAATCCCACTCTTAGGCTTATACCCTGACGAAATCAAATCTGAAAGAAGCACCTGTACTCCAGTGTTCATTGCAGCTCTCTATACAATAGCTAGAACATGGAAGGAACCTAGATGCCCATCGACGAACGAATGGATCCAAAAGCTCTGGTACATATATACAATGGAATACTACACAGCTGTAAAGAGAAATGCAGAAGAATCAGCCCTAATGAGGTGGCTGGATCTAGAACGTATCATCAAAAGTGAAGTCAGTCAGAAAGAGAAGGACAAATACAGTATATTAACACATATATATGGAATCTAGTAGGATGGTGATGATGGCACACGCAGTGAAGCAACAGAAAGACAGACATGGACAGTGGACATATGGACATTGTGGGGAAGGAACAGTGGGTGAGAGGCGTAAAGGAAGTAGCATGAAGGCCTGTACTATCATAAGTGAAGAAAATAGCTCTAGTCATTGCTCTGTGAGAAAAGAGGATCCTTCAGGGGTGCTGTGTGATGGTCGGGAGGGGAAGGAAGAGGGGGATATACATATGACTAATCTGAGAACATACATATCTGTAAACAACAAAACTCTGTAAAAGTTAAAAGCAAAATAAAGGTTTAAAAAAATAAATAAATAAATAAAAAAGATTTGTTTCCTAGATATGTTGATTTGCATTGTATTTTAGATTTCACAAGTGATAGTATATGATATTGATCTTTCTGACTTACTTCATTTAGTGTGATTATCTCTAGGTCCATGTTACTACCAATGGCATTATTCATTCTTTGGAAGTGCTGTACAGCAGAAGTTAACACAACATTGTAAATCCAATACACTTCAATAATTTACTTTTTTAAATGCAGGGATCTGGACAAGCAAAGCCCACCTTGTGGGTCAGTTCGACCCATGGCTTTTCCTGGGCACTTCACTCCCTCTAAAGATGACCTGAATCTTGAGCCAGAATTTGGCTTAAGATAGTTTTATCTCAAATTGGAGATGAGTTGGGAGGCTATCAGAACCATCACTGGGGCTTCCCTGGTGCCTCAGATAGTAAAGAATCTGCCTATAATTCAGGAGACCCGGGTTCACTTCCTGGTTAGGAAGATCCCCTGGAGAAGAGAATGACAACCCATTCCAGTATTCTTGCCTGGAGAATTCTATGGACAGAGGTACAGTCCAGGAGGTTACAAACAGTCAAACATGACTGAGTGACTAACACTTTCTTTCAGAACCAGCACAGAGCACTGTTTGTCCAGGCTGAGCGTGTACACATGACACCACAGAGACAGCGTGAGGCTGTTTGGGGCATCTAAGCAAATAAAGTTCCGTTGTGAAATCAGATTTTTTAAAATAAAATCAAGTGAAGGCAGAGCAATGACCATCTGTTATAAAGGCTGCCAATGACAGTAAAAGCTTCGTTATCGGACCAGTGTGAGGAGTGGCTACAAGTAGCCAGAACTTCTGGTTAGCGAAGGCTGGATCTGCATTGCCCCAGGAGTTTTGCCTCTTATCTCTTCTACCACTCTCCTTTTCAGAAATGAAAGAAAGTGTATCTGGTTTGTGTGTAAGTAACCATTTACAGTCCAACGAGATGGAGAATTCATTTTGTTTTTCTAAATGAAGCTGAAGTCGTGGGGG
The DNA here is from genome assembly GCA_022376925.1 of Tragulus kanchil. NCBI lineage: Eukaryota > Metazoa > Chordata > Mammalia > Artiodactyla > Tragulidae > Tragulus > Tragulus kanchil. Next base: position 72,534,575 of record JAIOJX010000031.1, read on the forward strand.
CCACCTCCTAGCTAACCTGCGTTCTGGGTTCTCACTGTTCTAGCCAGTTTTAGTTGGTCACCAAGATGAAGATGTTCCTGGGTTGTTGGTTTTTTTTTTAACTTTAATATTTTGGAGTTGATTTTATTACCAAAAACAGGGTTGGCCTTTTATTTAATATTAAATAATTTTCAAGTGGTAGACTGTCAAAGGCACAGCAATGGAAAAAGCAGAGGCTGATAGAAAGCTCAGCCTCCTGGGTGCCCACGTGGCTCTCCCATCTTCACCAATTATGACCCTTATGGACTTGAGTAAGCCATGTCGCTTCCTTGGCTCTTAATTTTCTCATCTGTGAAATGAACATATTCAAGTCAGGGATCCCCAAAGCCCTTTCTGAGCTAGGATTCTCCGTACTCCTTCAAGAGAAAAGGTGTTTTACTCAAGTTCATCCACCACATGGATGCAGCCCTGACCATCCAGATCATCTGAAGATCTTAAGTAAATCACCATGGCTAAACCCCTGGGGAGAAAAACAAAAAAGTTGCTTTTAGGTCAATCCAGTGTGAATGCTTTGGAAAACTCCTGACATTCGAACTGGGACACCCAAGTTCAGTTGCATCTGAATTCTCTCTATTTCGAGCAGAGTCCAAACTTGGCTCTTAGTTTGAAACCAAGACTTGAGTCAGAACAAATGGAACAGCTTAGAGCTTGAGCCCACCCTTAAAGAGCTTCAGAAGTGAATCCCCCTGCTCACCAAAATAATGGCCTCCCCACAAACCCAGATCAGGCAAGGGTATCCATCAGCCTGGTCGCACGTTGTCACAGTGACACAGTATGATGGGAGACGGCTTGGTTCTGAAGCCAGCAGTCTTGGTTTTAAAGTCTCATGTTTCACTTATGGTGTCACTTTGGGTAAATGTCTTAATCTCTCTGCTTCTGAGCTTCCTTTTGTGGTTCCTGATGACTACCTTTCAGGATGCCGATGACAACTGAATGAAATAATAAAGTGCCACACACCGTGTCTTGTACGTACTCAACAAATCGTGACTGTTAATATTTCAGAGAGTGGCCTGGGGATCTCGGGAATGGTTTCTGCAAATCTTTAGAAAAGTTGAAAAGGACCCAGTTTGTGTTGGTTGGGAAGATAGATCCTGCTTATCTTACGCTCCTCCATTTTATGAGGGTAGGAAGGAATTTCTACTCCTCGAGGGAGATTAAGAAATAGAAAGGAGCAAGGTTCTCTTTGTCAAGGGTCGAAACTGACTTGTTCCTTCTGGCTGGAGGGTAGGGATGGCCCCAGAAGAACTTTGGGAATGAAGGGAATCAACTCGTGGAGTGACAATGCAGTTTCCATGTGGTAATCAACTTCGATAAGGAAAGAAATATCTATACAAGATGGGGCAGATCAGCCTCCTGGGTGCCCACGTGGCTCTCCCATCTTCACCAATTATGACCCTTATGGACTTGAGTAAGCCATGTCGCTTCCTTGGCTCTTAATTTTCTCATCTGTGAAATGAACATATTCAAGTCAGGGATCCCCAAAGCCCTTTCTGAGCTAGGATTCTCCGTACTCCTTCAAGAGAAAAGGTGTTTTACTCAAGTTCATCCACCACATGGATGCAGCCCTGACCATCCAGATCATCTGAAGATCTTAAGTAAATCACCATGGCTAAACCCCTGGGGAGAAAAACAAAAAAGTTGCTTTTAGGTCAATCCAGTGTGAATGCTTTGGAAAACTCCTGACATTCGAACTGGGACACCCAAGTTCAGTTGCATCTGAATTCTCTCTATTTCGAGCAGAGTCCAAACTTGGCTCTTAGTTTGAAACCAAGACTTGAGTCAGAACAAATGGAACAGCTTAGAGCTTGAGCCCACCCTTAAAGAGCTTCAGAAGTGAATCCCCCTGCTCACCAAAATAATGGCCTCCCCACAAACCCAGATCAGGCAAGGGTATCCATCAGCCTGGTCGCACGTTGTCACAGTGACACAGTATGATGGGAGACGGCTTGGTTCTGAAGCCAGCAGTCTTGGTTTTAAAGTCTCATGTTTCACTTATGGTGTCACTTTGGGTAAATGTCTTAATCTCTCTGCTTCTGAGCTTCCTTTTGTGGTTCCTGATGACTACCTTTCAGGATGCCGATGACAACTGAATGAAATAATAAAGTGCCACACACCGTGTCTTGTACGTACTCAACAAATCGTGACTGTTAATATTTCAGAGAGTGGCCTGGGGATCTCGGGAATGGTTTCTGCAAATCTTTAGAAAAGTTGAAAAGGACCCAGTTTGTGTTGGTTGGGAAGATAGATCCTGCTTATCTTACGCTCCTCCATTTTATGAGGGTAGGAAGGAATTTCTACTCCTCGAGGGAGATTAAGAAATAGAAAGGAGCAAGGTTCTCTTTGTCAAGGGTCGAAACTGACTTGTTCCTTCTGGCTGGAGGGTAGGGATGGCCCCAGAAGAACTTTGGGAATGAAGGGAATCAACTCGTGGAGTGACAATGCAGTTTCCATGTGGTAATAATGAAAGGGAGCTGGGAAGAAGCATTTGCTGATAAGGTTCAAAAAATCCCAGGGGCAAATATCTATACAAGATGGGGCAGATCAGCTGGAGCAGATATCCTCAACCTCCAGGATCTAATGCCTGATGATCTGAGCTGGAGCTGATGTGATACTAATAGAAATAAAGTGCACAATAAATGTAATGCCCTTGAATCTTCCTGAAGCCATCCCCCTCTCCCCAGTCCATGGAGAACTTGTCTTCCACGAAACCGGTCCTGATGCCAAAAAGGCTGAGAGAACACAAGGGCCCCTACTTCCCTTCATAGGCGTTCATTCACCTTCCTACTTAAAAAGAAGCAAAATAAGGGGGGAAAGCCACACTGAAAACTGATTCTGGGACTGTCAGCACATACAGGCTAATGCTTAAACTGTCACCTTCCAACATGAAACCAGACAGATGATGCCTGGAAGGGTTCTCACATTAATAGCATCAACTTCCCTAAACATAAACAACAGATTCCATCTCTGGTCAAGCAGCACCCAAAGGAGAGAAGAAAAATCCAGACAGGAAGGTCCATGCCCACTGTCCTCCAGCTGAGTCTCCAGGACGTCAAGATAGGGTCCTGCTGAAGACTCATCCCTCTGGGTTTCCAGGGGCTTCACCTTTTGTTGGGGAACCAAAAGGAGAGAAAATCCAGAAGAGCAGACGTTCCCTATATTTTGCGCTGCTCTCTGTGTGACGGTCTATCATTAAAGATAATGGATTAAAGGATCATATCATTAAGTTGAAAAGATGGGTCATTATTTGTTACACCATCTCACTTTAAAGAGAATCCTTGGAACAAAGGGCAATGACTAAAGTAATTAAGCCGGGGACTCAGCTGTAGCAGATGTAGAATTAGGTGGCCCCATGCTATGCTGTGGGCTTCCCAGGTGGTATGCGTGGTAAAGAACCCACTTGCCAATGCAAGAGACAGAAGAGAAGCGGGTTCAATCCCTAGGTTGGGAAGATCCCCTGGAGGAGGGCATAGCAACCTGCTCTAGTATTCTTGCCTGGAGAATCCCAGGGAAAGAGAAGCATGGTGGGCTACAGTCTAGAGGGTTGCAAAGAGTCAGACACAACTAAAGCGACTTAGCACGCACACCCAGGCTATGCTGTAGGGTGTCAGACAGACCCAAGGCTGGCAAACAAAATGGATCATTTTGTCATCAAATGCACCAGAGTAAGAGTCAAGAGGCTTCGGTTCAAACTAGCTTGAACATTTGTCATAAAGAAACTACTCATTCTTTGGGGCTCTGTTTGACTCATCTGACACTGTCAAGGCTAGACTAAAAGAGATTCTTAGATCTCAAAGTTAGTGGCGGCCAAGGTCATGGGCTATAGTGTCCTAGGCCTGAATCTGGTCCAGTCCTGGCTCTATTCCTTAATAACTGTATGACCTTGGCAATTGTCTATAAAATAAGGTAACAAAAATGTCTGCCCCATAGGATTTGTGGGAAATTATGTCAGTTAATGCACTAAGCACTGTGTGTGGACATGAAGGGGGAAGAAAAAAGAAAGTCCCTGTCTTCAGTGTGTTTTCAGTCAGTAAGTGGAACTAACACGAGTCCATTGGGTAGAAACAAATCTGTATTTGTTTCAAAGGAATAAGATATGCTTGTGCCTCCATTTCTTTATATGAATCATTCCTAACTAATAATAGCTACAATGCCCTAAAAAAAAAATCACCATTAACAATTATACAAAAGCTCATCCCTCAGCATCTGACACATGATGCGGCCTCCAATAAGTAGGTAAGAATTTGTACAGAGATCAGAGCTAGGTGTTTTAAAAAGGCAAAGATTATAGGGCCTGGGGCCAGTTTGAAGGGACAAGATGGAAAATAAATAGAAAAGAGAAGAAAGAATGCTGAGCTGGGAGAGGGAGCTGAAGCAGTTGCCAGCAGGAGATGGGAAAAGACAAGTATGTCTGCCTGGCTGGGTGGAAAACACACGCCAGTCAACAGGAGGGTGGATAGACTTCATTTCCAGGACCAGCTCCACAGGACAGGCAGTGGCTCCCTGGAGTCCCAGCCTAAGAGCATCCTGAATCCTTCTCTGGGCTTCAAGAAGGGAGCCAGTATTGCCAGTCATGAGCAGTGCAGGCTGGCATGGGCCTCTCCTGGACTAGGGTACAGCTGTCAGTGGAGGGTCTCATAGTCATGGAGGAAGAGAGGAGGGCGCCCAGAGACTGAGCCATCCAGGGGCAAAGGGGTGTGGAGTAAGAGGGGGAGGCAGAGGAGAGTGATTGTTTCATGGAGTTTCACTTGTACAAGAGGAAAAGAGTTCTGGAGATGGGTGATGGCAATCATTGTACATTCGGAATGCATTCAATACCGCTTAAATTGTTACAATGGTTATGCTAGGGGTGTTTCGGCACCAAAGCACAGTCTCTCCTTAGGACTGGAGGAAAAAGCAGCCCCAGCGGGGCAGAGAGTCGGTTGTGAGGACTCTCTTCCCTCTCCAGGGCTCCAACAGTCTCCATGGCCCAAACTCTTCTGCTGCAAAAAGACATCTACTGCAGCTGGGGAAGTTGGGACAATAGGTCCCCATGGCTGTGGAAGGGAGAAGAAGTCTATCTACACTCAATACTTAGGATCTAATGAATAAGCAAACTGAAAGGCAATAAATCTTAACATTCATGGGTCCAGGGTAACAGAATTATGAATGATTTTCAAATACTGTCCATATTTTCAAATGGGTAAAAAGAAATGTATATTACTCTTATAATAGGGCTTCTCAGGTGGCTCAGCAGTAAACAATCCATCTGCCAATACAGAGACGCAGGAGAGGAGGGTTCAGTCCTTGATTTGGGAAGATCCCCTGAAGGAGGAAAGGGTAACTCATTCCTATATTCTTGCCTGGAAAATTCCATGGACAGAAGAGCCTGGCAGGCTCCTCTGAGTCCTACAGTTCATGAGTTCTACAGTCCCTGAGTCACAAAGAATCGGATATGACTTAACAATAACTCATCATAAGAAATCTATTTTTTGAGAAAAGGTAAACCTCTGGCTACCGAACTAAATTTGATTCTCTTCAAATTCAAAATCAACCACTGTATCCATAGCAAGGACGAAACCATAACCAACCATAACCAGGTCTGCACATCAGATGAGGGACATTTATGGATAAAGGAAAACTTCATTTCCAGGACCAGCTCCACAGGACAGGCAGTGGCTCCCTGGAGTCCCAGCCTAAGAGCATCCTGAATCCTTCTCTGGGCTTCAAGAAGGGAGCCAGTATTGCCAGTCATGAGCAGTGCAGGCTGGCATGGGCCTCTCCTGGACTAGGGTACAGCTGTCAGTGGAGGGTCTCATAGTCATGGAGGAAGAGAGGAGGGCGCCCAGAGACTGAGCCATCCAGGGGCAAAGGGGTGTGGAGTAAGAGGGGGAGGCAGAGGAGAGTGATTGTTTCATGGAGTTTCACTTGTACAAGAGGAAAAGAGTTCTGGAGATGGGTGATGGCAATCATTGTACATTCGGAATGCATTCAATACCGCTTAAATTGTTACAATGGTTATGCTAGGGGTGTTTCGGCACCAAAGCACAGTCTCTCCTTAGGACTGGGGGAAAAAAGCAGCCCCAGCGGGGCAGAGAGTCGGTTGTGAGGACTCTCTTCCCTCTCCAGGGCTCCAACAGTCTCCATGGCCCAAACTCTTCTGCTGCAAAAAGACATCTACTGCAGCTGGGGAAGTTGGGACAATAGGTCCCCATGGCTGTGGAAGGGAGAAGAAGTCTATCTACACTCAATACTTAGGATCTAATGAATAAGCAAACTGAAAGGCAATAAATCTTAACATTCATGGGTCCAGGGTAACAGAATTATGAATGATTTTCAAATACTGTCCATATTTTCAAATGGGTAAAAAGAAATGTATATTACTCTTATAATAGGGCTTCTCAGGTGGCTCAGCAGTAAACAATCCATCTGCCAATACAGAGACGCAGGAGAGGAGGGTTCAGTCCTTGATTTGGGAAGATCCCCTGAAGGAGGAAAGGGTAACTCATTCCTATATTCTTGCCTGGAAAATTCCATGGACAGAAGAGCCTGGCAGGCTCCTCTGAGTCCTACAGTTCATGAGTTCTACAGTCCCTGAGTCACAAAGAATCGGATATGACTTAACAATAACTCATCATAAGAAATCTATTTTTTGAGAAAAGGTAAACCTCTGGCTACCGAACTAAATTTGATTCTCTTCAAATTCAAAATCAACCACTGTATCCATAGCAAGGACGAAACCATAACCAACCATAACCAGGTCTGCACATCAGATGAGGGACATATGGCTTTCTTACAGTCAGCTTGCCCCCCTACCTCTGACTGCTTGGAAGCCCTCCAGAGCTTCGGGCATTTGCAGAACAGTCCCAGGGCATCTTTTGTTTTGTGTGTTTGTTTTTGTCATGTTTTCAAAACACTCTCGGGAATCCCCTGCCTCTAACACATACCTTCTTTTTTTGGATGGATATTTGTGATTGTGACATCAAACCAGATTGTAAATTCCTTGAGAACAGAAACTGTCTTCGTTGTCTTTTAAGCACCCATGGTATTTAGCACTAGAAAGGGATTTCATCTGTTAAATGAGGAATGTCCCCCGCCTGTCTCCTGCCACTCCGCCAGTTCCCTTCTCACCGGCTGTCCTTTGCACCTGCCAGGAGGCAGTACTACTTGTTGTTTTAGAGAGAGAAGCCTGTTGTCGGTCTCTGTCTAAGCAGGGACCATCCCCTGTCACTCCCCCAGGGCTCTGGTGTTCAGGAGCACCACCTCTGTGGATGCCAAGAAGTGACTCCAAACCCATGGTTAGTCACCCCAGGGCTGGCTACCAGATGGTGTACTCCACTTAATAATAATACTTGATGCTTAAACTGCTGCTTCTACGAGCCTCTTCAAAGTCTTCTACCATCATTAGCTAATTGAAGCACAACCCTGCCCTAGTGACTACAGTTATAATTCCCACTTTACAGATAGGGAAACTGAGGCAGATTTTAGGTGAGCTGTCACAGGCCAGAGTCAGCTTGCAGAAACCAACTTCTGGGTTGAAGCTGCTGTATCCTACACCTCCGTTATTCTAAATAAATGGTTCCTGATTAAGTCAATAGACAGAAACCATATCTACAACTTCTCAGGGATACAGAGACGCAGGAGAGGAGGGTTCAGTCCTTGATTTGGGAAGATCCCTGAAGGAGGAAAGGGTAACTCATTCCTATATTCTTGCCTGGAAAATTCCATGGACAGAAGAGCCTTTCTTACAGTTCATGAGTTCTACAGTCCCTGAGTCACAAAGAATCGGATATGACTTAACAATAACTCATCATAAGAAATCTATTTTTTGAGAAAAGGTAAACCTCTGGCTACCGAACTAAATTTGATTCTCTTCAAATTCAAAATCAACCACTGTATCCATAGCAAGGACGAAACCATAACCAACCATAACCAGGTCTGCACATCAGATGAGGGACATATGGCTTTCTTACAGTCAGCTTGCCCCCCTACCTCTGACTGCTTGGAAGCCCTCCAGAGCTTCGGGCATTTGCAGAACAGTCCCAGGGCATCTTTTGTTTTGTGTGTTTGTTTTTGTCATGTTTTCAAAACACTCTCGGGAATCCCCTGCCTCTAACACATACCTTCTTTTTTTGGATGGATATTTGTGATTGTGACATCAAACCAGATTGTAAATTCCTTGAGAACAGAAACTGTCTTCGTTGTCTTTTAAGCACCCATGGTATTTAGCACTAGAAAGGGATTTCATCTGTTAAATGAGGAATGTCCCCTGCCTGTCTCCTGCCATTCCGCCAGTTCCCTTCTCACCGGCTGTCCTTTGCACCTGCCAGGAGGCAGTACTACTTGTTGTTTTAGAGAGAGAAGCCTGTTGTCGGTCTCTGTCTAAGCAGGGACCATCCCCTGTCACTCCCCCAGGGCTCTGGTGTTCAGGAGCACCACCTCTGTGGATGCCAAGAAGTGACTCCAAACCCATGGTTAGTCACCCCAGGGCTGGCTACCAGATGGTGTACTCCACTTAATAATAATACTTGATGCTTAAACTGCTGCTTCTACGAGCCTCTTCAAAGTCTTCTACCATCATTAGCTAATTGAAGCACAACCCTGCCCTAGTGACTACAGTTATAATTCCCACTTTACAGATAGGGAAACTGAGGCAGATTTTAGGTGAGCTGTCACAGGCCAGAGTCAGCTTGCAGAAACCAACTTCTGGGTTGAAGCTGCTGTATCCTACACCTCCGTTATTCTAAATAAATGGTTCCTGATTAAGTCAGTAGACAGAAACCATATCTACAACTTCTCAGGGATGAGTGTAATTCTTCATTCAGTATTTCTCTCATTCTCCAGGCTAAAGTTGAGTTCAGCTTCCAAAGGGAATGACAAACAAACAAAAAAGAAACCAGTGGGTTTGGCACGGCTTTTTTATTTTGTATTGTACATGCTCTCTGAACGAACGTAAAATGTCTGTGGCAGTTTAGAGCAAATTAAATATTGTTCCTCACTTCTGGCCACTCACCAGCTTCCTCCAAAAGACAAAGATGTAAGAGAGAGAAAGAGAAAGGAAATGCAACAAAACTGGAAGCTCTGGGAATCCTTGGTTGGTGACAGAAACAGTGATAGCCAGCCTTGGATGAGTGTCATAGCACAGCAAATGGTCAGCCTCATGCTTGTGGTCTCAGATGTTGAGATGCTAAGTGTGAAAATTCTGATTGATATGTCTGGCAGAAAACTAAATGACTCAAACTATCCAAAGGAAAACCCAAGACTCCATGTCTGAGTGCGGACTCCAACCATTAGGACAAAATAAAGCCATGCACTTTATCCAATTTAGCATGTTTGAGGTTTTTTATTATTAATACCAGAACTAGAAACAAATATTTGAGATTCTTATAAAAGGGAAGGATCTGTCTTTGAGCCCTCTGCTCTATGACAAGAGACGAAATACAAGCGAAGGGCATCCAAGGCAGAGTAATGATTTGGTGAATCCTGGGGAACCCAGTACCCTCAGAATCTGCAGGAACCAGAGGGTTGGGGGTTGTTGGCAGGTGTTCAGAGGACGCACCACACTTCACACACAAAGTGAAGTCACAGAGATAAAGAGGAACCAGTCAGGGGACCTGACCCAAAGAAAGGACTGTTTGCTTCTACGAGCCTCTTCAAAGTCTTCTACCATCATTAGCTAATTGAAGCACAACCCTGCCCTAGTGACTACAGTTATAATTCCCACTTTACAGATAGGGAAACTGAGGCAGATTTTAGGTGAGCTGTCACAGGCCAGAGTCAGCTTGCAGAAACCAACTTCTGGGTTGAAGCTGCTGTATCCTACACCTCCGTTATTCTAAATAAATGGTTCCTGATTAAGTCAGTAGACAGAAACCATATCTACAACTTCTCAGGGATGAGTGTAATTCTTCATTCAGTATTTCTCTCATTCTCCAGGCTAAAGTTGAGTTCAGCTTCCAAAGGGAATGACAAACAAACAAAAAAGAAACCAGTGGGTTTGGCACGGCTTTTTTATTTTGTATTGTACATGCTCTCTGAACGAACGTAAAATGTCTGTGGCAGTTTAGAGCAAATTAAATATTGTTCCTCACTTCTGGCCACTCACCAGCTTCCTCCAAAAGACAAAGATGTAAGAGAGAGAAAGAGAAAGGAAATGCAACAAAACTGGAAGCTCTGGGAATCCTTGGTTGGTGACAGAAACAGTGATAGCCAGCCTTGGATGAGTGTCATAGCACAGCAAATGGTCAGCCTCATGCTTGTGGTCTCAGATGTTGAGATGCTAAGTGTGAAAATTCTGATTGATATGTCTGGCAGAAAACTAAATGACTCAAACTATCCAAAGGAAAACCCAAGACTCCATGTCTGAGTGCGGACTCCAACCATTAGGACAAAATAAAGCCATGCACTTTATCCAATTTAGCATGTTTGAGGTTTTTTATTATTAATACCAGAACTAGAAACAAATATTTGAGATTCTTATAAAAGGGAAGGATCTGTCTTTGAGCCCTCTGCTCTATGACAAGAGACGAAATACAAGCGAAGGGCATCCAAGGCAGAGTAATGATTTGGTGAATCCTGGGGAACCCAGTACCCTCAGAATCTGCAGGAACCAGAGGGTTGGGGGTTGTTGGCAGGTGTTCAGAGGACGCACCACACTTCACACACAAAGTGAAGTCACAGAGATAAAGAGGAACCAGTCAGGGGACCTGACCCAAAGAAAGGACTGAGTTGGGGACTTCCTGGTGGTCCAGTGGCTAAGACTCTGCACACCCAATGCAGAGGGCCAGGGTTCAATCCCTGGTCAGGGAGCTAGATCCCACAAGCCAAAGCGGAGAGTCCACAGACCACGACTGAAGATCCTGCCTGTCACAATGAAGATCTAAGATCCCACGTGCTGCAGCTAAAACCCAATGCAGCCAAATAGATAAGCAAGTATTTTTAAAAAAAGAAAGGACAGAGCTGAAGAAAAGGATGTGTATTGACTTTTTAGTAAGACAATTTTCTGTTGTTCTAAATCACGACAACCTACATATGCAATTCCTTAGAGAAAGGGATAGGCCACCCCCACCTAAAGCCTGTGAAGTACATATTTCTTGTGTTCCAAAGCAGAGAAAATTCTTTCTGTGCTGCAAGAAACTCTTGAAAGTGGCACAGTCCTTAACGTTTGCAGCTAAAAAACACGTCCGCTTCTAACTCCCTGAGATGAGCAGCCAAATTCATCCCAGGCTCACTAGCAACATGACTGAAAACTTGAAACAGAGACCATATTTTAGGACAAAATAAGGATCTTCCTATTTGGGGTCTGTTCAATTTGGTTTCCAAAGCAAATGCCAGGGAGAAAAATGAAATCCTTCATATTTAAGTCACAACTTCTCTTATTTGGTATAAATGAGAGGTGAGTTTACACTGAATAAAGAATTGAAGGGAGTTTTTTTGTTCCGTTTTGCTGTTATGGAATTAACTATTGGAATTAAAGTAATTAAATGCTATTAGTGTAACAGTTCTTGATTATTATAATGGTCCAGGCTTGAACTGGGTAGACTCAAGGTGAATTTTAGATCCCATAGATATTTGGCCTTAAACTCTTGTTTCTTGCAGAAGTGAAACAAGCTAAGAAATAAAGTCTGGGGGATTTGATAAGTCACATAGAGGAGGAGAAATGTATGCCATTCCTCATATGTGGAATCTAAAAAGAAATGATAGAAATGAACTTATTTACTAAACAGAAACAGACTTGCAGACTTAGAGAACAAACTTATGGTTGCCAGGGGGAAAAGATGGCAGGAAGAAACAGGAAGTTCGGGATCCACACATATACACTGCTATATTTAAAATGGATAATCAACAAGGATCTACCGTATAGCCCAAGGAGCTCTGCTTAATGTTACGTTGCAGCTTGGATGGGAGGGGCATTTGGAGAATGGACACCTGTGTGTGTGTGCCTGAGTTCCTGTGCTGTCCACCTGAAACTACCACAACATTGTTACTCAGCCCTGTGTTGTGCTTAGTTGCTCAGTCATGTCTGACTCTTTGCAATCCCATGAACTGTAGCCCATCAGGCTCCTCTGTCCATGGGTTCTCCAGGCAAGAATGTTGGAGTGGGTTGCCATGCCCTTTTCCAAGAGATCTTCCCAAGCCAGGGATTGAACCCAGGTCTCCCCCATTACAGGCCAATTCTTTACCATCTGAGTCACCAGGGAAGCCCAAGAATACTTGAGTAGGTCACCTTTCCCTTCTCCAGGGGATCTTCCCAGCCCAGGAACTGAGCCAGGGTCTCTTACATTGCAGGCAGATTCTTTACCAGCCTAACTACCAGAGAACTCCCATCAATCAGCTATTCTCCAATATAAAATAAGAAGTTTAAAAAATGCTGAATGACTTGTGAAACAGACAAAGATCCAGCCTTTTCCAAGCCCAGAGAGTCCCAGACACAATGCTAATCCTTTCTCAGCCCAAAGGCCCTGAATGGAGATAACAGAGACTGAGCTCAGAAGGTCGAGAGGAAGTTACAGAAGAGAAATATACCAGAAGTACCAGTTCCTGGAATCCTCTGCTACAGAAAGTCACCGTGAAGCATAGCAGGAGAGGTCTACTGGCTGTGTAAGAGCTAAAAGTCTATCCCTCACACCTAGAGTTGCCAGATAAAACACAGTGCACCTAGCTAAACTTGAATTTCAAATAAACAACTGACAATCATTTAGGATAAGTATATCCCAACTATTCGATATGTAGTACTCTTTTGTCTCGCAGTCGTTCTATGTCCCTGGGGCTTCCCAGGCGTGTGATTCGATAAAAAAGGAGTAATCGCTTGCATGAATTGGTTTGAAGAAAAACTAAAAAAAAAACTAAAAACAGAAACAGACTTGCAGACTTAGAGAACAAACTTATGGTTGCCAGGGGGAAAAGATGGCAGGAAGAAACAGGAAGTTCGGGATCCACACATATACACTGCTATATTTAAAATGGATAATCAACAAGGATCTACCGTATAGCCCAAGGAGCTCTGCTTAATGTTACGTTGCAGCTTGGATGGGAGGGGCATTTGGAGAATGGACACCTGTGTGTGTGTGCCTGAGTTCCTGTGCTGTCCACCTGAAACTACCACAACATTGTTACTCAGCCCTGTGTTGTGCTTAGTTGCTCAGTCATGTCTGACTCTTTGCAATCCCATGAACTGTAGCCCATCAGGCTCCTCTGTCCATGGGTTCTCCAGGCAAGAATGTTGGAGTGGGTTGCCATGCCCTTTTCCAAGAGATCTTCCCAAGCCAGGGATTGAACCCAGGTCTCCCGCATTACAGGCCAATTCTTTACCATCTGAGTCACCAGGGAAGCCCAAGAATACTTGAGTAGGTCACCTTTCCCTTCTCCAGGGGATCTTCCCAGCCCAGGAACTGAGCCAGGGTCTCTTACATTGCAGGCAGATTCTTTACCAGCCTAACTACCAGAGAACTCCCATCAATCAGCTATTCTCCAATATAAAATAAGAAGTTTAAAAAATGCTGAATGACTTGTGAAACAGACAAAGATCCAGCCTTTTCCAAGCCCAGAGAGTCCCAGACACAATGCTAATCCTTTCTCAGCCCAAAGGCCCTGAATGGAGATAACAGAGACTGAGCTCAGAAGGTCGAGAGGAAGTTACAGAAGAGAAATATACCAGAAGTACCAGTTCCTGGAATCCTCTGCTACAGAAAGTCACCGTGAAGCATAGCAGGAGAGGTCTACTGGCTGTGTAAGAGCTAAAAGTCTATCCCTCACACCTAGAGTTGCCAGATAAAACACAGTGCACCTAGCTAAACTTGAATTTCAAATAAACAACTGACAATCATTTAGGATAAGTATATCCCAACTATTCGATATGTAGTACTCTTTTGTCTCGCAGTCGTTCTATGTCCCTGGGGCTTCCCAGGTGGCTCAGTGGTAAAGAATCTACCTGCCAATGCAAAAGACACAGGAGACTTGGGTCCAATCCCGAGGTTGGGAAGATCCTCTGGAGGAGGAAATAGCAACCCCCTCCAGTATTCTTGCCTGCAAAATCCCAAGGCCAGAGGGACCAGAGGAGCCTGATGGGCTACAGTTCATGGGGACGCAAGGAGTTGAACATGACTGAGCACCTAAGCATTTCAATGACTCCACTCAGGAATAGAGCAAATGGGTGTAGCTTTTCCACAAATCTCTGCCCAGCGAGGGCTTGCATGATGAGTACCTCCAAGAACAGATAAAGTAGAAATCTAAGTGTCCCCACAGAGGGATTCTTAATTGCAGGTCTCTAGAAAGCCTGGAATTGGGGAAAAACATCCCCCAGAAGATACAACATCCCGCCTGCATGCTTGTTTCCCACTGGAAAATGGCGAGGACTGGGAGAGAAGTTATGACCATCATCAAGGAGTGAGGATCTGCCCTTTCAAACCACTCCATCGCCTCCGAGGCCATGGTGCAGTTCAGAGCCAGAGAGAAGGTTGGGGGTTGTGTTCTGTGCCTGGGTGTTTTCAAGCTTAAGCATCTACAGGAAACAAGCCTATGGCCGCCCAAGACAAGGTGGCCATCTAAAAGCTGCCACTCAAATTAACACTTTTTTTCTCAGCTTTGATTCCCTTCAAGTCCCACCTGAACACAATGAACAGATGTGGTTATTTCACCAGATCTGAGTGATGGGGGAATCGTCAAAGTTCTTCCTCCTCGTTGGTCCAGATTCAGCGTCGGTAAGAGAAAGAAGTGCTATGAAGGAGGATGGTGGTTGAGTGGTTCATGGTTATGATTACTGTGTGAAGAGAAATATACCAGAAGTACCAGTTCCTGGAATCCTCTGCTACAGAAAGTCACCGTGAAGCATAGCAGGAGAGGTCTACTGGCTGTGTAAGAGCTAAAAGTCTATCCTCACACCTAGAGTTGCCAGATAAAACACAGTGCACCTAGCTAAACTTGAATTTCAAATAAACAACTGACAATCATTTAGGATAAGTATATCCCAACTATTCGATATGTAGTACTCTTTTGTCTCGCAGTCGTTCTATGTCCCTGGGGCTTCCCAGGTGGCTCAGTGGTAAAGAATCTACCTGCCAATGCAAAAGACACAGGAGACTTGGGTCCAATCCCGAGGTTGGGAAGATCCTCTGGAGGAGGAAATAGCAACCCCCTCCAGTATTCTTGCCTGCAAAATCCCAAGGCCAGAGGGACCAGAGGAGCCTGATGGGCTACAGTTCATGGGGACGCAAGGAGTTGAACATGACTGAGCACCTAAGCATTTCAATGACTCCACTCAGGAATAGAGCAAATGGGTGTAGCTTTTCCACAAATCTCTGCCCAGCGAGGGCTTGCATGATGAGTACCTCCAAGAACAGATAAAGTAGAAATCTAAGTGTCCCCACAGAGGGATTCTTAATTGCAGGTCTCTAGAAAGCCTGGAATTGGGGAAAAACATCCCCCAGAAGATACAACATCCCGCCTGCATGCTTGTTTCCCACTGGAAAATGGCGAGGACTGGGAGAGAAGTTATGACCATCATCAAGGAGTGAGGATCTGCCCTTTCAAACCACTCCATCGCCTCCGAGGCCATGGTGCAGTTCAGAGCCAGAGAGAAGGTTGGGGGTTGTGTTCTGTGCCTGGGTGTTTTCAAGCTTAAGCATCTACAGGAAACAAGCCTATGGCCGCCCAAGACAAGGTGGCCATCTAAAAGCTGCCACTCAAATTAACACTTTTTTTCTCAGCTTTGATTCCCTTCAAGTCCCACCTGAACACAATGAACAGATGTGGTTATTTCACCAGATCTGAGTGATGGGGGAATCGTCAAAGTTCTTCCTCCTCGTTGGTCCAGATTCAGCGTCGGTAAGAGAAAGAAGTGCTATGAAGGAGGATGGTGGTTGAGTGGTTCATGGTTATGATTACTGTGTAGAAAGCCCAACTGCGCATTCAGCAGGATTGTAGCTGCCCAGAACAGGTGGAAAATGCCCCCTGGTCATTCTCAGGGGAGCCAGCGAGGGCTCCCCTCTGCCAGCATCAGATAATGACGAAGATGATAAGTTTGAGCTCTCTGGGCTGGAGTCTCCTCCAGGATTTGATCCCAGTAGGGATCTGATCCCTTGTAATGGCAGGTCTCTTTGATGTCTGAGATTATCTTGAGGATAAGGGACGTAACTGCGGGCTCCTGACATGACTCAGTTCTGACTTTCTTGCAGCTCTTGAGAATGACTCCCATCCTAGAGGCTTCCCCCTCTGGGTCTATTTCCCAGGGTCTGCGTGGCAGTTATAAGTGCCATTTTTAAAAACACAAACATCAGGGACTTGCCTGGTAGTGTAGTGGTTAAGACTCTCTGTTTCCATTGTAGGGGGCATGGGTTCAATCCCAGGGCGGGGAACTAGGATCCCACATGCCACACAGTGTATCCATAGTATGTCCATAAATAAACACACAAAATACAAAACAAATATCAAACAAACCTTTCTTTTTTTACACTAAGGATGAAAGTCTTTAGCTACCCAATAGAAGCCCATTGCTTCAAGGAACCAAAAGTGTAGACTATCTGCAGTCCCTCACTGAAAAGAATTTCCATGTGGGTCTCGCTAACTAGTTGGGTAATGTAACTTAGCAGGTAAACTCAGAACCTATCCCATTATGTGCCTGTTCAGTCTCCAAATCATGTCTGACTCTTTTGCAACCCAAGGACTACAGCCCACCTGGCTTCTCTGTCCATGGGATTCCTCATTCCAGCCATTTCCTTCTGCAGGGATCTTCCCGACTCAGGATGGGACCAGCATCTCCTGTATTGGTAGGCAGATTCATTAGCAAGGCACCACCAGGCCACTCCCACCCTATTTCATATTCAACCACAGATAGTTTGGAGCCACCCTCCCACCCTATTTCATATTCAACTGGTGGGGCTGACCATGATTCAGCCGGTAAGAGAAAGAAGGGGGCTATTTGGAAGGAGGAAAATGGGGTGGTTGAGTGGTTCATGGTTATGATTACTGTGTAGAAAGCCCAACTGCGCATTCAGCAGGATTGTAGCTGCCCAGAACAGGTGGAAAATGCCCCCTGGTCATTCTCAGGGGAGCCAGCGAGGGCTCCCCTCTGCCAGCATCAGATAATGACGAAGATGATAAGTTTGAGCTCTCTGGGCTGGAGTCTCCTCCAGGATTTGATCCCAGTAGGGATCTGATCCCTTGTAATGGCAGGTCTCTTTGATGTCTGAGATTATCTTGAGGATAAGGGACGTAACTGCGGGCTCCTGACATGACTCAGTTCTGACTTTCTTGCAGCTCTTGAGAATGACTCCCATCCTAGAGGCTTCCCCCTCTGGGTCTATTTCCCAGGGTCTGCGTGGCAGTTATAAGTGCCATTTTTAAAAACACAAACATCAGGGACTTGCCTGGTAGTGTAGTGGTTAAGACTCTCTGTTTCCATTGTAGGGGGCATGGGTTCAATCCCAGGGCGGGGAACTAGGATCCCACATGCCACACAGTGTATCCATAGTATGTCCATAAATAAACACACAAAATACAAAACAAATATCAAACAAACCTTTCTCTTTTTTTACACTAAGGATGAAAGTCTTTAGCTACCCAATAGAAGCCCATTGCTTCAAGGAACCAAAAGTGTAGACTATCTGCAGTCCCTCACTGAAAAGAATTTCCATGTGGGTCTCGCTAACTAGTTGGGTAATGTAACTTAGCAGGTAAACTCAGAACCTATCCCATTATGTGCCTGTTCAGTCTCCAAATCATGTCTGACTCTTTTGCAACCCAAGGACTACAGCCCACCTGGCTTCTCTGTCCATGGGATTCCTCATTCCAGCCATTTCCTTCTGCAGGGGATCTTCCCGACTCAGGATGGGACCAGCATCTCCTGTATTGGTAGGCAGATTCATTAGCAAGGCACCACCAGGCCACTCCCACCCTATTTCATATTCAACCACAGATAGTTTGGAGCCACCGGCCTGGAGGTCTCCATCTCCCTCTCCACAGGTAAGTGAGAGTCAGCTTAATCATCCGGTGAGGGAGGCTGAAGGCTGGTGGGGCTGAACCCCAGTTCAGGGAGCTGCACCTCCTGGCCTGTCATCTTGCTCACTGAGTCACTGAAAATCCCCAGGCCATCAGGCTGAGTTGGGAACTGTAAAAAGAAAACAGACTTCCAGAAGCTCTCCTAAGTAGCATCAGAGATTGGTCAGCAGTCCCTCTGTTACTGTGCAGTGGGAAGGGGTTTATTCCAAGTGCTCAATGTCTGGACCAGAAAAACATTCTCTCATGAATCAAATTTTCTCCCACATGCACACACACACACATCAGGACAATCAAGAGCTTATATATGAAAACAAGATCAGGTCCCATGGACAGCTGAGTCCAGGAGTGTCAGTTGCAGGGTAAATTGATCACCTTGGAGGACCACCTGCATCTCAGGGCTGGGCTCCAACGGAAGCAGGGACCCTCATCTGTCGAGTGACCCAGTGTCTCCCAGAGGTAGGTGACTGCCTTGAGAAAAGTCAGGAGGGTGAGACGGGCCAAGATGGCAGTCAGTGTGTGGAGAGAGCAGTTACACCATGGGGCAGATTCCAGCAGGCCTGAATCCCACAGGACTCTTCTGTTCTGCCCCCTCCTTCCAGAAGGGCATTCTGCCAGATTCTGAACCTTCTGACTTAGGGACGATGTCATTGGCCTGCAAAATTCTGGAGGAGGGGATCCCCCGCCACCCTGAGATCTCAGGTTCCTTAGACCTTGCAAACATTAGCTGGGCACCCAGCTCCCCCTTCCCTTGGGCAGGCAAGCAGCAGCTGCACCCCTTCCTGGGCTGAGGAGGGAGGGAGGGAGGGAGGCAAGCTCTGGGGCCATGTCCCAGCAGGTGCCTGGGCCCGCCTTTCGTCCTGGGGCAAGAGGCAAGCACAGGTGCCTCCGCCACTCCTGCTTTCCTCCTAGTGGGAGTGGGTGGTGAGGGAGGTGTCCCAGCCGCACCCTCCGCACCCCCACCCCCATCCAGGGCTGGCGGCCCAGGAAGGGCCCTTTCCTACCAACTCTTTTCTCAGAGCAGAAAGCTGGGGCCCCTAAGGGTAAACAACCCACCCACCAATGCGAGGATATAAGAGATGTGTGTTTGATCCCTGGGTCAGGAAGATCCCGTGGAGGATGGTAAGACAACTCACTCCAGTATTCTCGCCTGGAAATCCAGTCCAGTATTCTCGCCTGGGAAATCATGGACAGAACAACCTTGTAGGCTATAGTCCATGGGACTGCAAAAAAGTCAGACACAACTTAAAGACTGAAACAACAAATCAATGTATAGACATGTCCATATAGTATAAATTTCCCACAGTATCCTCTTTTTATTACAATAAAATAAATATCTACACATAGAAAGCACGTCATTTTATTTTATAGAATATTTCAATAAGGTAAAAGCACGATGTCCAAAACAAGAAAGGAGTACACACTAGCAATTGACTAAACTGGCATTACCACTTATGAGGAAGACAGAAGCTTTATTGACATTAGCATTAGTATAATCAGCCAGTCCTGCTCTCCTAGCCTGCATACAGAATACTGCTGTAAGCATGTTGCTTGTGCATTTAACCTAACTGCTATAACTACAGTATGAGATACACTGTCAGCAATATCGTCTTTGGGATAAAGTATCCTCACAGAGTCTCGAAAAAAGAGAGAGATGACACTGGGGTTCTTCACAACTCAGAAAAGTGCAAGTATGTCCTACTCCCCGCAAATTCCGCACTATTGTATTTATATTGAATTCTTAGAGTGATGCCCTTTGAATAGACGGGAAAGCCAGCAGTAGTAAGTCATCTTATGGTGAATTCTTTCTATTAGCGAAACATCTCTTTGCAAAGCAAATAATGCCTCCGATGTTCCTAGATCAGTTTTAACGTAATCGGAAGTGTGTTGTCTGTTCTGAACCCTAATCCCCGCCTTATGCCAAGCACAGCTCAGATTCCATGAAGGATGTTACTTAGGAGCAGCTTGGGAAGGAAGTATCTGGGGAGGAATGGATTCAACAGATGAGTAGATGGATTCAGTTCTTTCCCAATGTCTCCCATTTTCACGAGAGCAAAGCCCTGACCACCATGTCCCCAGATAAAGATGTCTGAGGAACCCCATGAAAGAAAAGCAATTATTAACTGGATGGACAAGGAAGCCTGTCTCGTGCTTAAGAAGAAAAGGTATCGAAAGGCAAATATTCACTAAATCCTCAACAGCATTATTCCTGTGGGAAGACATAGGAGAGAGCGTCCTGGACTGATGAAGAGAGAGCAAGTCAGGAATCGATTGAGACTAAACTCATCCCAGGAGCCTAATTAATATTTTTACATCTGTTGGGAATTTTTTAAATATTTTTTTTGACGTGAACAATTTTTAAGTCTTTCTTGAATTTGCTACAATATTGCTCCTTTTTGTGTTTCTGTGTTTTGGCCCTGAGGCATGTGGTATCTTAACTCCCCAACCAGGGACCAAACTCACACTGACATTGGAAGGGCAGAATCTTAATCCATGGACCTCCAGGGAAGTCCCTTTTTGAGACTTTTTTAGATGAAGCTATAAAATTAAAGAACCATGGATTGCTTCAAGAGTAAACCCAGGCAGGGTCCCTTCAGAGGAAGGAGGAGGCCAATTTTCCCTTCTCCCCCTAAAAATGTATAGTGAGGAATAAGGAAGAGCTCAGAGGAAGGAGAACATCCTGCCAGACTTTTCCTTGTGTTCTCCAGTTATTGAAGCAAATCATGAATCATTGTGGGGAAACATGGCAAGTTAAGTATGAAGAAGTAGGAGCATTCATAACCACTGTTAATTTGGGGGCATATTTCTAGAGCTCTTTAAAGGCAGTGATCATCTTGCTTTCCAAAATGGGTGCATAGGAGGGCAATTCAAAGAACAGGACGTTGTAATTACACTTCAAGGAACCCATGGTGCTAAGCTCTGGCTCCTGCCCCCTCGGACTGCAGGGATCTGGAAGATCACAGCTTCACATTCCCAGGTTCCCTTCCCCACCCCCATCCTCACTCCAGAGCAAGTGTGCCAGAGCCCAGGGAGCTGCCAGTGGGTCCATTCTCCACCTGGCCCATCTGCAACACCAGACATCCATCCAGGTGAGGGTGGAGCGCCCGACAAAGGGGAAAGGATCACCCTGGGGCACTGACTGCTCCTAAATTGAGTTCTCAGTTCAGGGGAAAAAAAAAAAAAAGTCAAGAGAGGAATTTTCCACTGCCCCATTCATCATGAGCATTGCAGACTGGAAGCAGGAAACAGTGAGCAGCTCTTCCAAGGCCCTGGGCTCTCCTGGCCCCACTACAGTGCTCCATTCCCCCCTCTCTCCAGGCGGGTTGTCTGCCACTCTCGTGAATGTTCCTAGGGGCTGTCATTTGTAAATGTTTTTGACCTAGTACACAGCAGGCCAAGGGGCCTCATCTCTTTCCTCAGTTCTCCAGGATATGCAGTTTGAAGACTATGAGAGGGACCCTCCCAACTGGGTACCTTCCCATCTGGGGTTCAGGTGGCTGATCCTCCCTGATATCCAGCTCCTCAGTGGAATCCTTGTCCTGTCCCTGCGCTTCTCTCCTAAGACAGCTCAGAACAGGGCTAAGAGGTCACTCCACCACCAAGCAGCTGCTGGCCATTGACCTGCCCTCAGTGGCAGTGTCTGCACAATAATAGGAGTATTTCCTCTGTAAAGCTGTTGTGAAGATTCATAGGATAATGTGTGCCCTAAACCTGGTACTGTTGTGAAGGAATTTCCTTCTCCCCCTAAAAATGTATAGTGAGGAATAAGGAAGAGCTCAGAGGAAGGAGAACATCCTGCCAGACTTTTCCTTGTGTTCTCCAGTTATTGAAGCAAATCATGAATCATTGTGGGGAAACATGGCAAGTTAAGTATGAAGAAGTAGGAGCATTCATAACCACTGTTAATTTGGGGGCATATTTCTAGAGCTCTTTAAAGGCAGTGATCATCTTGCTTTCCAAAATGGGTGCATAGGAGGGCAATTCAAAGAACAGGACGTTGTAATTACACTTCAAGGAACCCATGGTGCTAAGCTCTGGCTCCTGCCCCCTCGGACTGCAGGGATCTGGAAGATCACAGCTTCACATTCCCAGGTTCCCTTCCCCACCCCCATCCTCACTCCAGAGCAAGTGTGCCAGAGCCCAGGGAGCTGCCAGTGGGTCCATTCTCCACCTGGCCCATCTGCAACACCAGACATCCATCCAGGTGAGGGTGGAGCGCTCCGACAAATGGGAAAGGATCACCCTGGGGCACTGACTGCTCCTAAATTGAGTTCTCAGTTCAGGGGAAAAAAAAAAAAAAGTCAAGAGAGGAATTTTCCACTGCCCCATTCATCATGAGCATTGCAGACTGGAAGCAGGAAACAGTGAGCAGCTCTTCCAAGGCCCTGGGCTCTCCTGGCCCCACTACAGTGCTCCATTCCCCCCTCTCTCCAGGCGGGTTGTCTGCCACTCTCGTGAATGTTCCTAGGGGCTGTCATTTGTAAATGTTTTTGACCTAGTACACAGCAGGCCAAGGGGCCTCATCTCTTTCCTCAGTTCTCCAGGATATGCAGTTTGAAGACTATGAGAGGGACCCTCCCAACTGGGTACCTTCCCATCTGGGGTTCAGGTGGCTGATCCTCCCTGATATCCAGCTCCTCAGTGGAATCCTTGTCCTGTCCCTGCGCTTCTCTCCTAAGACAGCTCAGAACAGGGCTAAGAGGTCACTCCACCACCAAGCAGCTGCTGGCCATTGACCTGCCCTCAGTGGCAGTGTCTGCACAATAATAGGAGTATTTCCTCTGTAAAGCTGTTGTGAAGATTCATAGGATAATGTGTGCCCTAAACCTGGTACGTGAGCCCTTCATGAGTGTTAGTTGTTTCTGTCCACGGACACATTCATTCAACAACTATTCATTGATAACATGTCCTCTGAGGACAGGAGGCTTCTGTCTTCAAGGAAGTCATCATCCAGCACAAGAGACAAATGTTAAAAACAAACTATGACATCAGACGATAACATCTATAAGGTGTCTGCTATAACCATCCTTTTGCAGCCTGTCTCATCTGTCTCCCCATAAAAGCTGCAAGTTAGACATGACTGTGCCATATTACACATGATGAGGCTGAGGTCCTGAAGTTGCAGGGTTGGTTAGCAGATACTCATGGATTTGAACCCAGGTCTTTGGAGTCTAACCCCCATGCTCTTGATCCATAGTCACCACTCCCTTTTTGCTTCTCTTACAGGGTCCTTCAAAACTTCAGCTGAAGTCCCTGAGATTAACTCCAAAGACCCCCATGCTGAACATGGCTTTAAATCTGAGCTTGAGTGTCTTCCTCCATCACACGGTCAACTTTGTTGGGTTGATGCAAGATTATCGGCAGATTTCCATCATCTCAGTTCATGTCATCGCCGCCCCTGCTCTGTGTCCTTCTAGAATCCGCAGCTCTGAAAGTCAGTGTGGGACACATGGCCCAGGGACTATACATGGAACCCAGGCCATTGCTGCTGAAGGCTGCCCTTCAATGCCTGACAGTGAGGATTAAACATGGCCTATCACAGGAGCATAAAGAAGCCAGGGGTCCAGCACAGATGAGTAGAGTGGAGAACAAATCCCTGTGCGGACACCCACTCCACCTCAGCCTATCTCGTCTCACCAGTTTCCAGGTTCTACTCATTTCTCCTTCAGAAGATCTCTCCAGTTCATCCCTACCTCCTCAAGTTATTGTCCTGGAATAGTTTCCACTTATCACCTTCTAGTTGGGCACCTCCCATGGCTCCCCAACTGGTGTCTCTTCTTCCATTTTTCTCCCATCAACCCATCCAACTCCTGTTATCAAACATACAGCTATGAAGAGACCACTCCTCTGCCAAAAGACCTTTCATCTCTCCATGTTGAGGAGTAAAGTCCCTGCTCTCTGACCCGTCATTCACAAGCTGACCCTGACATCTCTTTTTAGCTTCTATGTGTCCTCCACAGAATGAGAAACCTGGGTGACAGGTTTCTCAGACCCTCCTCCTTACCTGCCTCCACCAGTAGCTTTCCTCTGCACACAGTGCCTTTGCCTGTCACTCTGCTCTGCCCAGTAACATTGTAGTCTCCCTCAAACTCAAAGTCCACAAGCTTCTTTAGGGCACCCTTATAACCTTCCTTTTGCAGCCTGTCTCATCTGTCTCCCCATAAAAGCTGCAAGTTAGACATGACTGTGCCATATTACACATGATGAGGCTGAGGTCCTGAAGTTGCAGGGTTGGTTAGCAGATACTCATGGATTTGAACCCAGGTCTTTGGAGTCTAACCCCCATGCTCTTGATCCATAGTCACCACTCCCTTTTTGCTTCTCTTACAGGGTCCTTCAAAACTTCAGCTGAAGTCCCTGAGATTAACTCCAAAGACCCCCATGCTGAACATGGCTTTAAATCTGAGCTTGAGTGTCTTCCTCCATCACACGGTCAACTTTGTTGGGTTGATGCAAGATTATCGGCAGATTTCCATCATCTCAGTTCATGTCATCGCCGCCCCTGCTCTGTGTCCTTCTAGAATCCGCAGCTCTGAAAGTCAGTGTGGGACACATGGCCCAGGGACTATACATGGAACCCAGGCCATTGCTGCTGAAGGCTGCCCTTCAATGCCTGACAGTGAGGATTAAACATGGCCTATCACAGGAGCATAAAGAAGCCAGGGGTCCAGCACAGATGAGTAGAGTGGAGAACAAATCCCTGTGCGGACACCCACTCCACCTCAGCCTATCTCGTCTCACCAGTTTCCAGGTTCTACTCATTTCTCCTTCAGAAGATCTCTCCAGTTCATCCCTACCTCCTCAAGTTATTGTCCTGGAATAGTTTCCACTTATCACCTTCTAGTTGGGCACCTCCCATGGCTCCCCAACTGGTGTCTCTTCTTCCATTTTTCTCCCATCAACCCATCCAACTCCTGTTATCAAACATACAGCTATGAAGAGACCACTCCTCTGCCAAAAGACCTTTCATCTCTCCATGTTGAGGAGTAAAGTCCCTGCTCTCTGACCCGTCATTCACAAGCTGACCCTGACATCTCTTTTTAGCTTCTATGTGTCCTCCACAGAATGAGAAACCTGGGTGACAGGTTTCTCAGACCCTCCTCCTTACCTGCCTCCACCAGTAGCTTTCCTCTGCACACAGTGCCTTTGCCTGTCACTCTGCTCTGCCCAGTAACATTGTAGTCTCCCTCAAACTCAGTCCAAATGATATTTGCTCTCCACAAGCTTCTTTAGGGCACTCCTTATAACCTTCCTTGGTTCCTTTGTACCTGCCTGTACTCATGATCTGATTCATCTTCCCTCCTAGATCCTAAGCTCCTCAAGGTTCAATGCCTTGTTTCTTAGTCCTTGAGCATTGAATCTTGCCTTGTGCCATCTCTCAGGAAGCATCTGTCAGTTCTACAGCTAGAAAAATGTTCTGATCACTCATTGATTCTACACTGTTCTTGACCCAAACATCTTGATCACAAACATCTTTGTTTTGACAAAGATCTACATAGCAGCATAAATATCATTTTCTTTTTTTTGTCTTCTCTATCCTCACTGATTTTTTTTTTATCTTATGGTTGTAAAAACACTTAGCACTATCTCTACCCTCTTAACACATTTCTAAGCTTACAGTGTATGATTATGAACTCTATTATGATGTTGTACCATCTAGGTACAATATATAGAGCTTATTCATCTCAATTAACTGAAACTTTATTCCTGTTGATGAATAACTCCCCAACTCCCTGCCTGTGGCAACCATCATTCTACTATTCACTTCCATGAAATTGACTACTTTAGATTCTTTATATAGGTAGAATCATGCAGTATTTGTACTTCTGCGATGGTTTAGTTCACTTAGCATAACATCCTTCAGGATCATCTCTGTTCTCACAGATTGTGGGAGTTTCCTCTTTTTCAGGGCTGTATAGTATTCCACTGTAAGTATAGAGCACGTCTTCTTTATCCATTCATCTGTTGACAGAACTGTATGTTGTTTCCATATCTCAGCTACTGTGAATAATGCTGCACTGAACACAGGAGAGGCAATATCTCTTCATGATCTTGATTTTGTTTCTTTTGGATAAATACCTGGAAGTGGATCAGAGGGTCATTCTGTTTTTAATTTTTTGGTGTGCAAAGTTTCTGTTTTCTCCGCATCCTCACCAACACATGTTATCTTTAGCATCATTTTGAAATGTATTAAGCATATGGATGATTGAGCCTTACTAATGATACTAACAGTCACCATCTGTTGAGTAGTCATGCACTAAGTGATGTTTTCTACCTGTGTTATCTCATCTAATCTGCATAGAAATTGCCAGGGTTCAGTCTATTGGGTCGCAAAGAGTTGGACACAACTGAGTGACTAACGCTTTCACTTTCATTTTTTCAAGCTAAATGTTCTACCTGTGTTATCTTATCTCTTCATAGAAATCCCCATCTTACAAATCAGAAAATAAAGTTTCTACAATCAAAAAATGTATGAGTCATCAATTCTGCCCCTATGAGCTCTATGTTAGCTCTAGGAATGACCTGGAAAATAGGCCTCAGTGCCTATTTTTCAGAATATCTGAGTTTGTGCAGCCACTAATTCTCTTTATGAAAAGCCACTCAGATGGAACTTACCACTGATATTAATCAGTTCCAGCCACAAGTCAATCTGATACCAGAGGTAGGAGAAGCAGTCAAACCTGTCTGTCTTAATGTGTCTGAATCATTTTGTTTTTGGTTTTGAAGTTTTATGCATCTTACAAACCATCCGATCACCACTAAGGGCATAACCCAATGTCTACAACACAATAAGTACTTCATACCCTTATTGATATTTGTTTTGTCTTTAGGTTGTAATTGAATGATTATGCATGCCCAGCTGTAATATAACATCAGACAAGTTTGCCTTGCTCAAATGGAAACACATTTTCCCATCATCCAAAGGAGAAAGACTTTGACTCCTCTATTTTAAGGCTCTGAGATTCTTCCAGATTTGGGAGATTCAGAGACCTGAGTCTATTGATGGCTGACTGCAGCCTGTACCTCCTTAGATAAGTGGTCAGATCATTTTCAGGGCTGTATAGCCTATAGAGCACGTCAATTCACATTTTTTATCTCAGCTACTGTGAATAATGCTGCACTGAACACAGGAGAGGCAATATCTCTTCATGATCTTGATTTTGTTTCTTTTGGATAAATACCTGGAAGTGGATCAGAGGGTCATTCTGTTTTTAATTTTTTGGTGTGCAAAGTTTCTGTTTTCTCCGCATCCTCACCAACACATGTTATCTTTAGCATCATTTTGAAATGTATTAAGCATATGGATGATTGAGCCTTACTAATGATACTAACAGTCACCATCTGTTGAGTAGTCATGCACTAAGTGATGTTTTCTACCTGTGTTATCTCATCTAATCTGCATAGAAATTGCCAGGGTTCAGTCTATTGGGTCGCAAAGAGTTGGACACAACTGAGTGACTAACGCTTTCACTTTCATTTTTTCAAGCTAAATGTTCTACCTGTGTTATCTTATCTCTTCATAGAAATCCCCATCTTACAAATCAGAAAATAAAGTTTCTACAATCAAAAAATGTATGAGTCATCAATTCTGCCCCTATGAGCTCTATGTTAGCTCTAGGAATGACCTGGAAAATAGGCCTCAGTGCCTATTTTTCAGAATATCTGAGTTTGTGCAGCCACTAATTCTCTTTATGAAAAGCCACTCAGATGGAACTTACCACTGATATTAATCAGTTCCAGCCACAAGTCAATCTGATACCAGAGGTAGGAGAAGCAGTCAAACCTGTCTGTCTTAATGTGTCTGAATCATTTTGTTTTTGGTTTTGAAGTTTTATGCATCTTACAAACCATCCGATCACCACTAAGGGCATAACCCAATGTCTACAACACAATAAGTACTTCATACCCTTATTGATATTTGTTTTGTCTTTAGGTTGTAATTGAATGATTATGCATGCCCAGCTGTAATATAACATCAGACAAGTTTGCCTTGCTCAAATGGAAACACATTTTCCCATCATCCAAAGGAGAAAGACTTTGACTCCTCTATTTTAAGGCTCTGAGATTCTTCCAGATTTGGGAGATTCAGAGACCTGAGTCTATTGATGGCTGACTGCAGCCTGTACCTCCTTAGATAAGTGGTCAGATCATTGGTTAACCCTTAAAAGACTCCAAGAGAGGCCACAAGAAGCATCATGGGAACCTGAGGCCAGCAGCTACACCCAAAACAGAGCCTGCTTACTTGAACCTGTCTCTCCAAGAAAGAATCAGGTTTTAGAGTTCTTGCCACGTTGGCCCCCATCCAGACATCAGAGAATCAGAGTGGACATCGTCAGCCTTTTCCTACAGAAAATTTAGCCAAAAAAGGAAAGCAACCCTGAAGTACATTCTCTTTCCTACCCAAAATTGGGCTTCTGGTAGTTTCTCTGGTGGAAGAGAGAAAAGACATGGGCATTTCAAGATCATGAATAAATCTAAACTAATTTATATTCTGGGCTTCCCTGGAGAATCCACCTGTGATACAGGAGACCCAGGTTTGACCCCTGGATCCGGAAGATCCCCTGGAGAAGGGAATGGCTACCCACTCCAATATTCTGGCCTGGAGAATTCCACAAATTTATTTTTAGATTGGAACTGCCGAGATAAACACACAAACATGCAAATCCCTTCCCCTCCATGGACAAACCTATCGACACACACTCTCCTGTATGAACATCTATTTCGTGACCACCTACTTTTGTATGACTTCACTATGACCCTTTTACTGGAGGTCAAGCTCTTGTTCGTGTTGAGTTTAATTCACTTTTTATATTTCTGAGGATCCTCCTGAATACATGTGGGACTGATTTCCAGACAGATATCCACGTTGCCAATATCACACTCTGGATGTCAAGAGCATTCTATACATCAGGTTAAATATCACATAGAATCACACAGCGTTCTAATATTTTTCAATATGTTCCAGCAACTTGACCTCACCCTTGGCTAAACTAATAACCTTGGGGAAAACAAAACAGGCCACAATGGAGTTGCTGACACTTTCCCATTGATACACCCTTCACTTAAGGCCCCATAAGCTGTAATTACCACAATATTCCATGGTCTTGAAAGGAGGGAATTAGCACAGGGGAAAGTAAGTCCCTTGTTTGGGCTCACGTAACAAGTGAAAGTTATGACCAAGGCTGAAAATCTCCAAAAAAGTTCTGGACATTTTTTCTTCACTTTTGCTCATAAACTGAATGGTTCCAAGAGGTGAAAAAGAGAAGTTGAAGAATCCAAACCAATCCCTGAGTGGATATTCATTTCTCTTCATACAAATGATCTTAGTTCTTAACTTTTTCCAACACTGGCAGAGAAACATACAAATGAAAACCTGAACTGTGCTTACTATGACTACACCAATCATTAGAATTCAAGGGATTTTTTTAAAAGGATTTCAGACAAACCATACTCCAATAAAATGTTCTATTTTTAATTTTAAAAAATTAAAACTAATAAGTAAATTTTTTTAATTTAAAGAAAGTTTCACACATACATTTAGAATTCCACCTTGTTGGTCAATTCCTTGTGACGGGCAGTCTCCATATTCCTATCATTGCCTTGAGACAGCAGATTCTCTCATTGTTCAATCACTACTTCTGTAGAAGACTGGTAGCCACCTCTTGGAAGGGCAGTCATTTGAGTTATCTAGTTTGGGTCTGTCATGAATGCTTCTATTTGTTCTGCCATTCCTTGATAGGTATCACTCAAATAATTCTGTTCAAACCCTGAAGAGAGCTGGAACCATGTTAAACCCACCCTCTTCCCCTTCAGGACCCAAAAGTCATAGGAATTACGTGCCAAAAGACCTGACAGTCTCGGGGAGGTTGGAATCCCAGCCATAGAAGCTTCGATACAAGACTTTAGAAGGGGCTCAGGTCCTCAGACAAAGGCTCCTATATTGCATTTCCATCTTCATTTTGGTCAAGCCAAGGGATGCCATTTATAAAAAAAACAAACAAACAAGAAGTCCCGCTCCATCTTTTAGACCTGCTCATGGTTCTGACCAAGCAAGTCGTATTAGTTAACATTAGCCAGTCACCCTCAGATCTGGGATGAAAGGCAGGACGTCATGTATTGTGTACCACTCTTCGTATTATTATTGTAATTATATTTTATGGCAGTTTCCTTAAGCTTTACTGTTCAACATTGGTTAATTTTTCCATTATAAAAAGTGGGCTCTTTTATTGGATTGAATGTTTCGTGATTACTTGAGTAGAATTTTACTAGCCAAGCCATAATTAAGGGTGGCAGGTAGCAGGGCCTGAAACTCCGCTATCCAGTGTGTGGGCAAACTAGCAATTTGGAAGACAATGACCACACTTTGTGGGCCATTCAATGGGAAATTGCACCCTTTTTCAGTCTTGGAAGGGGATTTTTTTTTTTTTTAATTTTTGGCCTCTTTTTTTATTGGTCTTTCATTTATTTATTTTCATTCATCTTTGTTCTTTGACCTGTATGGGCTTCCCATTGCAGTGGCCTCTCTCATTGCAGAGCATCAGCTCTGGGTGCATGTGCTCCAGAGCACTGGCTTGCAATTAGACACACAGGTCCAGCCGCTCCACAGCATGTGGGATCTTCCCAGACCAGGGATCGAACTGGTGACCCTTGCACTGCAAGGCAGACTCTTCACCCACTGGACCACCAGGGAGGCCCAGAAGGAGAATTTTTAATTCAAGTATAGTTGATTGACACTATTGTGTTAGTTTCAGGTGTATAACAATGTGATTTGGATATAAATATAGGTACATTCTTTTTCAGATTCTTTTCCATTATATCTTAGTACAAGATATTGAATATAGGTCCCTATGCGCGCGTGCATGCGTGCTCAGTTGCTTAAATCATGTCTAGGTCTTTGTGACCCTATAGACTGTAGCCCACCAGGCTCCTCTCTCTATGGGATTCTCCAGGTAAGAATACTAGAATAGCCTTCCCTGCCCTCTTCCAGGGGATATTCCCAAGCCAGGGGTAGAACCCATGTCTCCTTCATTGTAGGCAGATTCTTCACCACTGAGTCACCTTGAAAGTTCCATAGTTTCCAGTGCTATACAGAAAATTCTTTTTGTTTATCTGTTTTATATATAGTAATGTGCATCTGTTAATCCCACACTCCTAATTTATACCCCACCCCTCTTATCCCCTTTGGTAACCACAAATTTGTTTTCTATGTCTATGGGTCTGTTTCTGCTTTGTAAGTAATCTCACTTGTATTATTCTTTGATACCATATATAAGTGATACCACATAATATCTGTCTTTGTCTGACTTACTTAACTTAGTACGGTCATTTCTAGCTCCATCCACATTGCTACAAATCACCTTAGTTCATTTTTTATGGCTGAGTAGTATTCTGTTTATATTTATAGATATCTTCATCTTCTTCATCCATTCATCTGTCAATCTTGGGTTGCTTCCATATCTTGGTAATTGGTAATAGTGCTGCTACAAACACTGGGGTGCACATATCTTTCCTAGTTTGAATTTTCCTCTTCGGAAAGGGATTTTAAAACCAGACCTTTCACACTGAAATTATGCTGGGCTCCCACAAAGACCACCAATGACCAGCAAGCAATTGAATTTAGACAGAACCTGCCCCTGAGCAGAATATTCCCTGAGGGACACCAGCCATGAGCTCACCTGTGAGTTTTCACCCAGCTTTTGACCTTTGCCTACTGTGAGATGTTGCACAAGTATCTTAAACTCTTGGTAGAGAAGGTAAATGGCTAAGCTGCCTTTAAGGGGAAAACTGCAAAATGACTCAGCTTAAAGAACCAATGGAAAATGCTTCCCCCAAGAAATCCAAAGCCTGAGGACATGGGAGCAGAGCATTGTTTCTTCAGCTCCTGGTTTTGGTTGAGGAGAAGAGCCCTCAGACTAAGGGGAGAAAGGCAGCAACACAGCTCTGGAGTCTGGCAAGCTGGGTGTTCATGACTGATTTAGCTTCTCTGAGCTCGGTCCCGGGTAAATCAGGGATGATAAAGAGTAAGCCTACAGTCTATGGTCATTGGGATAATTGAGGCACATAGAAAGTATTCAATATTCAGGGCATCCCCAAGTCCATAACGGGATAATTGATGTCCTCATTTTTCTACCACTGAGTCACCTTGAAAGTTCCATAGTTTCCAGTGCTATACAGAAAATTCTTTTTGTTTATCTGTTTTATATATAGTAATGTGCATCTGTTAATCCCACACTCCTAATTTATACCCCACCCCTCTTATCCCCTTTGGTAACCACAAATTTGTTTTCTATGTCTATGGGTCTGTTTCTGCTTTGTAAGTAATCTCACTTGTATTATTCTTTGATACCATATATAAGTGATACCACATAATATCTGTCTTTGTCTGACTTACTTAACTTAGTACGGTCATTTCTAGCTCCATCCACATTGCTACAAATCACCTTAGTTCATTTTTTATGGCTGAGTAGTATTCTGTTTATATTTATAGATATCTTCATCTTCTTCATCCATTCATCTGTCAATCTTGGGTTGCTTCCATATCTTGGTAATTGGTAATAGTGCTGCTACAAACACTGGGGTGCACATATCTTTCCTAGTTTGAATTTTCCTCTTCGGAAAGGGATTTTAAAACCAGACCTTTCACACTGAAATTATGCTGGGCTCCCACAAAGACCACCAATGACCAGCAAGCAATTGAATTTAGACAGAACCTGCCCCTGAGCAGAATATTCCCTGAGGGACACCAGCCATGAGCTCACCTGTGAGTTTTCACCCAGCTTTTGACCTTTGCCTACTGTGAGATGTTGCACAAGTATCTTAAACTCTTGGTAGAGAAGGTAAATGGCTAAGCTGCCTTTAAGGGGAAAACTGCAAAATGACTCAGCTTAAAGAACCAATGGAAAATGCTTCCCCCAAGAAATCCAAAGCCTGAGGACATGGGAGCAGAGCATTGTTTCTTCAGCTCCTGGTTTTGGTTGAGGAGAAGAGCCCTCAGACTAAGGGGAGAAAGGCAGCAACACAGCTCTGGAGTCTGGCAAGCTGGGTGTTCATGACTGATTTAGCTTCTCTGAGCTCGGTCCCGGGTAAATCAGGGATGATAAAGAGTAAGCCTACAGTCTATGGTCATTGGGATAATTGAGGCACATAGAAAGTATTCAATATTCAGGGCATCCCCCAAGTCCAGAAGGATAAAGGAATACATAACTGGTTTATTGATGGCAATCTCTTTACATGCTAAAATGACTGCTATGTTTCCACATGTGGTGGCCATTTTATGCATTAACTGATAGGATTATTCGATAGCACTGAGGTGGTGAGTGCATGTTAAGTCACATCCAGCTCTGTGTAACTCTATAGGCGTCCATGTCCTCCTCCAGGGGATCTTCCTGACCCAGGGATGGAACCGGAGTCTCTTACATCTCCTGCATTGGCAAGCGGGTTCTTTACCACTGGTGCCTGAAAGACATCAAAAAGCCCCTTTGCCCCCAAATAGTCTGTGGTTCCTGGGGCCTAGAATTCCCTTGGGATTCTAGTCCTTGGTTTAAGTTTTAAGACAACAAAGGCTTCTTTTACATAGAAAGCCCAAAAAAGAAAGGTAAGTTTAAGCCATTAGGGCTCATCAACACCTTTAGCTCAAAAGGGTGGAGTCAGCCTAGAACCACGACAGCTGTTACCAAGGGGGAGGGGGAAGGGATGGAGAGACGCTGGTTAGAGGGTACAAACTTCTAGTTTTAAGAAGACTAGACTTCCCTGGTGTTCCAGAAGCTAAGATTGAGTGTTTCCATTGTAAAAAGGGCACAGGTTTGAGCCCTGGTCAGGGAACTGAGACCCCTGGTGCCACATGGTGGCCAAATAATAATAATAAGATGAACAAGTTCCAGTAATCTAATGTGCAGCATAGCGACTCCAGTTAGCAATACTGTGCTGTATACTTGAAATTCGCTAAGCGAATAGATCTTATATGTCTCTTCACACACACACACACACACACACACACACACACAAAGATACCTAAATGAAGTGACGGCTTTGTTATTTAACTTGATTATGGTAATCCTCTCACAGCACCTATGCATATTAAGTCATCATGTTTTGCACCGTAACTATGTACAATTTTTATGTGTCAATTATACTGCTATAAAGCTAGAAAAAAAATACCAAAAATAAGAATCAAGAGCACAGATCAGGGCTTCCCTGGTGGTCCAGTGAGTAAAGAGTCTGCCTTACAGTGCAAAGGGCACCAGTTCAATCCCTGACCTGGGAAGAACAAATAAGTCGCAGAGCAGATGGACCAGTGTGTCCAATTACGAACCAGCACTCTGGAGCTCTGTAATGAGAGGCCACTGTAATGGGAGGCCCACACAGACCAAAGAATAAAGATGGATGAAAATAAATGGATAAAAAAAATCAATAAAAAGAGGTCAAATTTAAAAAAAGAGAGAGCACAGATCAGTTGACATGGCCCAAAGCACAAGGCTTTGACTGCATCTGGGATCCAAGGCTGAATGAGAGGCTCAGCTTCAAGATGAGAAGGAACCCCAAAAGACAGTAGATGGAGGTTAGCAAGAGGGAATGGAGACAAATCTACAGCAAAATATCCCCTCCTGGAATTGGACACCTTTTCATCATCCATTTCCCTGCATAATCCATGGATCTTAAAAACAAGATCTCTGGAAAAATGAACAACCCAATCAAAAAATGGGAAAAGGACCTAAACAGACACCTCTCCAACGATGACATACAGATGGCCCAAAAGCACATGAAACGATGCTCAACTTCAATAATAATTAGAGAAATGCAAATCAAAACTACAATGAGATATCACCTCACACCCGTCAGAGTGACCATCATCCACAAATCGACAGACAATAAATGCTGGAGAGGCTGCAGAGAAAAGGGAACACTCCTGCATTGCTGGTGGGAGTGTAAATTGATACAGCCTCTATGGAAGACAGTCTGGAGATTTCTTAAAAAACTAAAAATAGAAGCACCCTATGACCCAGCAATCCCACTCTTAGGCTTATACCCTGATGAAATCAAATCTGAAAGAAGCACCTATACCCCAATGTTCATTGCAGCTCTCTATACAATAGCTAGAACATGGAAGGAACCTAGATGCCCATCGACGAACGAATGGATCCAAAAGCTCTGGTACATATATACAATGGAATACTACACAGCTGTAAAGAGAAATGCAGAAGAATCAGCCCTAATGAGGTGGCTGGATCTAGAACGTATCATCAAAAGTGAAGTCAGTCAGAAAGAGAAGGACAAATACAGTATATTAACACATATATATGGAATCTAGTAGGATGGTGATGATGGCACACGGTGAAGCAACAAAAACAAAGACTGAGTAAAGAGTCACCAAAGTTCAATCCCTGACCTGGGAAGAACAAATAAGTCGCAGAGCAGATGGACCAGTGTGTCCAATTACGAACCAGCACTCTGGAGCTCTGTAATGAGAGGCCACTGTAATGGGAGGCCCACACAGACCAAAGAATAAAGATGGATGAAAATAAATGGATAAAAAAAATCAATAAAAAGAGGTCAAATTTAAAAAAAGAGAGAGCACAGATCAGTTGACATGGCCCAAAGCACAAGGCTTTGACTGCATCTGGGATCCAAGGCTGAATGAGAGGCTCAGCTTCAAGATGAGAAGGAACCCCAAAAGACAGTAGATGGAGGTTAGCAAGAGGGAATGGAGACAAATCTACAGCAAAATATCCCCTCCTGGAATTGGACACCTTTTCATCATCCATTTCCCTGCATAATCCATGGATCTTAAAAACAAGATCTCTGGAAAAATGAACAACCCAATCAAAAAATGGGAAAAGGACCTAAACAGACACCTCTCCAACGATGACATACAGATGGCCCAAAAGCACATGAAACGATGCTCAACTTCAATAATAATTAGAGAAATGCAAATCAAAACTACAATGAGATATCACCTCACACCCGTCAGAGTGACCATCATCCACAAATCGACAGACAATAAATGCTGGAGAGGCTGCAGAGAAAAGGGAACACTCCTGCATTGCTGGTGGGAGTGTAAATTGATACAGCCTCTATGGAAGACAGTCTGGAGATTTCTTAAAAAACTAAAAATAGAAGCACCCTATGACCCAGCAATCCCACTCTTAGGCTTATACCCTGATGAAATCAAATCTGAAAGAAGCACCTATACCCCAATGTTCATTGCAGCTCTCTATACAATAGCTAGAACATGGAAGGAACCTAGATGCCCATCGACGAACGAATGGATCCAAAAGCTCTGGTACATATATACAATGGAATACTACACAGCTGTAAAGAGAAATGCAGAAGAATCAGCCCTAATGAGGTGGCTGGATCTAGAACGTATCATCAAAAGTGAAGTCAGTCAGAAAGAGAAGGACAAATACAGTATATTAACACATATATATGGAATCTAGTAGGATGGTGATGATGGCACACGCAGTGAAGCAACAGAAAGACAGACATGGACAGTGGACATATGGACATTGTGGGGAAGGAACAGTGGGTGAGAGGCGTAAAGGAAGTAGCATGAAGGCCTGTACTATCATAAGTGAAGAAAATAGCTCTCGTCATTGCTCTGTGAGAAAAGGGGATCCTTCAGGGGTGCTGTGTGATGGTTGTGAGGGGTGGGAAGGGGGGGATATACATATGACTAATCTGGGAACATACATATCTGTAAACAACAAAACTCTGTAAAAGTTAAAAGCAAAATAAAGGTTTAAAAAAAAAACAAAAAAACAAGATCTCACACACAAATGCCTATTCTACCTTACCAACCTCCAGGAAAATAAACCTTTTTCTTCCTGTCTGTCTGTCTGTCTGTCCTTTCATTCTTAGTGAAAAATGACAATTCATCCCTCTCTTAGCATTCCATTGTCCATTTCACTGTCCATTTGACAGTGACATTCTCAGACCCTCCTTGGTGGGACTCCTCCACGGTGGCAGGGAAGTGCCTGATCCCTGGGAACTGATCTCAAACATGGAGGAAGAGCCCCTCCCCATTCTGTAGCCAAAGGAAGCTATGGACGGTGGAGTGTGCCATGCTGTTGTAGGAGCTGAGCCTTCTTTAGACCTCCTCTGGAGGCACCAGCCTGTGAGTTCAGCGCGGCCATACCTACTCAGAGCTGTAGGCAGGTTGGTACCCACCAGGAAGCTGAAACCATGTTAATTACAGGGCCAAAAGGTTGGGCTGAAGGCGTGCACAAGGCTTCTGTATTAGACATTCCATATTTCATGTGGACGAGTTTGATCCTTTAAGCTTTGAAAACACCCAGAGGGCAAACTGTCAGCACCATGCACAAGAATTTTGCCCTGAACAAAATGACCTTTGAGTTCTTAACTGGTTTCATATTCTCCAGGTCTCTGTGTACATATTCCTTAACGGTCAGTCTCAACATCTTAAATGCATTTATTTGCTGGTGGAGTTGCCCCTCACTGGCCAACAGCCGCTGATTAACATCTAGTCTGCAAACCATGTAGAAACGTAATCCTTAACAAAATGGGGAAGTTCCAAGCAAGCCAACACATTGTATTGATTTGCAAACTTGGGCCCACAGTGAGCATCTTTTCTCACTAAACCTCAGCTGTCTGTCTTCCATGAGAGTCCACGGAGACTCTAAAGATCTGGGAAGAAAAAGCAGTGGACAGTGGACATATGGACATTGTGGGGAAGGAACAGTGGGTGAGAGGCGAAAGGAAGTAGCATGAAGCCCTGAACTATCATAAGTGAAGAAAATAGCTCTAGTCATTGCTCTGTGAGAAAAGGGGATCCTTCAGGGGTGCTGTGTGATGGTTGTGAGGGGTGGGAAAGGGGGGATATACATATGACTAATCTGGGAACATACATATCTGTAAACAACAACTCTGTAAAAGTTAAAAGCAAAATAAAGGTTTAAAAAAAAAAAAACAAGATCTCACACACAAATGCCTATTCTACCTTACCAACCTCCAGGAAAATAAACCTTTTTCTTCCTGTCTGTCTGTCTGTCTGTCCTTTCATTCTTAGTGAAAAATGACAATTCATCCCTCTCTTAGCATTCCATTGTCCATTTCACTGTCCATTTGACAGTGACATTCTCAGACCCTCCTTGGTGGGACTCCTCCACGGTGGCAGGGAAGTGCCTGATCCCTGGGAACTGATCTCAAACATGGAGGAAGAGCCCCTCCCCATTCTGTAGCCAAAGGAAGCTATGGACGGTGGAGTGTGCCATGCTGTTGTAGGAGCTGAGCCTTCTTTAGACCTCCTCTGGAGGCACCAGCCTGTGAGTTCAGCGCGGCCATACCTACTCAGAGCTGTAGGCAGGTTGGTACCCACCAGGAAGCTGAAACCATGTTAATTACAGGGCCAAAAGGTTGGGCTGAAGGCGTGCACAAGGCTTCTGTATTAGACATTCCATATTTCATGTGGACGAGTTTGATCCTTTAAGCTTTGAAAACACCCAGAGGGCAAACTGTCAGCACCATGCACAAGAATTTTGCCCTGAACAAAATGACCTTTGAGTTCTTAACTGGTTTCATATTCTCCAGGTCTCTGTGTACATATTCCTTAACGGTCAGTCTCAACATCTTAAATGCATTTATTTGCTGGTGGAGTTGCCCCTCACTGGCCAACAGCCGCTGATTAACATCTAGTCTGCAAACCATGTAGAAACGTAATCCTTAACAAAATGGGGAAGTTCCAAGCAAGCCAACACATTGTATTGATTTGCAAACTTGGGCCCACAGTGAGCATCTTTTCTCACTAAACCTCAGCTGTCTGTCTTCCATGAGAGTCCACGGAGACTCTAAAGATCAAACTGGGACTCCCTCTTGTCACATGTCACCGCCATTAAATTCAGTGGCTGATGGGAGTAAAATATGATGCTAAGATGTCCCTGAACAGGAAGGAATGGGACTTCTTATTTAAGATGCAAAAATCAAGGGGCTTCCCTGGTGGTCCGGGGCAAGGCACCACACTCCCAATGCAGGGGCTTGGGTTTGATCCCTGATCACGGAACCCATTTGCCACAACTAAGAGATCCTATACCCAACATGAAGATCCCAAATGCAGCAACTAAGACCTAGCACAGCCAAGTAAGTTAATAAATAGTTATGTTAAAAAAAAATGATGTGACATCTTCCATCAGGGGTACCTTTGTTTAGATAATAAACATTGTTTTCTCACCAATAAACAAATGAAAGCAGCATTTCCCTTCCGTGTTGAGACTTAGCAGAGAGGCTTTCCTGTCATTCACTATCAAGTCTGAGAACAGAAAAATCAGCACCCCCACAATCCAGGAATGCCCTCTGGGGACAGGCTTCTCTGTGTTCTTTGAGTAACTTAGATATGTCCCTCCATCTTCAGTTTCCCAGGTCATGACAGCGAGGAAACATGGGCCCACCGTGTACCTCTGAGAACCGCGGAGATGGAAAAAGTGGATTGATACATGCCTCTTCTTTCCTCCTCTCCTTTCACCTCGGTCCAGCCAGCTGGCTGTGAGGGTGGACATCCTGCCAGCTCTTCTATCTGTGGTAATGGAAAGCAGACACCTAATCCCCAGCCTTCACCTTAGACTCTGAAAACAGGTACATCAGAGCTGCTGGTGGCGAGTCAAGCAGGCTGCCAGGGATGTTTTGGTTTCCCTTCCCATCTTCCAATGGGAAGGTAGAAGAATAAGCTGGCTCCATGGTCACTAAAGAAATGTTGCAGAAGGGGCCTGTCTGATCCCCAAACTGGATAGTCAGCCTTGGGTGGAATCAGGGGTGCAGTGAATTAAGCTCCGAGATCCAGGCCCTCAAGCCATCACAAGTCAGGAGCCCAAGAGGCAGCTCCAGGCCCCTGACCAATTAAGACAGGAAGGTCCTCTCTTCTGGTTACAGGCAGAGGATTGAGCCTAAGAACCTGCTCCACGAGTGAACCAATGTGATTGTTCTCAGGCACATCTCAGCTTCCCAGAAAGGCTGGAAATCTCTTAAGGGGAAGGCTGGGTCCTGGGCATTGTTGGAGAGCCTGTGTGTATAATACAGCAGCCTCCAGGCCACGTTCTCACGCTCAGTCCTCTTATCCTCCAGTCTACGTCAGCCCCAAGCGCCAGACGGAACCAGTGACCTGCCCACTGTCCTTCTAGGAGGTCCTCATGGTTTCAGGCATTGTTGGGAGTCCTGGGGTCTTCAGAGAGTGAACATCGTGGGTGGGCAACTGGAAAATTAAGAATTCTCTGGAGGCTGAGCTTGATGCCAACAGGGAGCCCTGAAATGTTCCAGGTGAATGACAGGGGGCCTCATGCATTCATCTCTCAAGTTCATAGAAGACAGGTCAACTCTGGGCCCTCCAGGGAGGAGAGTTTCTGGCTCAGGATTACAGGCTGTCCGTGAGGGGAGTCCAGGAGGCTTCAGTTCAGAGTTGGCAGTGACAGTAGACAGGGTTGTAGCCAAGGAAGCCAATGTGATCAGAGACGGCTGTTCTATAAGGCATGCAGTAGCCACCTTGTCCAGCTGTGAGAGGCCGTCCTGATAAATGGAGGAACCTCCTCAATACCAAGAAGGAGAGAGTGGCTGCATTAACTAGGTGGATTTTACTTAACAACCCCTCCCAATTCATGGAATGGAGTTGCAATGACCCTCAAAAAGCATAGGTTCTACCCAAGTCCCCTCTCTCTTCATCCCTACCTCCCAGTCTGGATTCCAAAATCGGTTCCCGTCAGCTCTTCAAAAGACCAGATCAGGGGACTTCCCTGGCAGTGCAATAGTTAAGAGTCAAGCAGGCTGACAGGGATGTTTTGGTTTCCCTTCCCATCTTCCAATGGGAAGGTAGAAGAATAAGCTGGCTCCATGGTCGCTAAAGAAATGTTGCAGAAGGGCCTGTCTGATCCCCAAACTGGATAGTCAGCCTTGGGTGGAATCAGGGTGCAGTGAATTAAGCTCCGAGATCCAGGCCCTCAAGCCATCACAAGTCAGGAGCCCAAGAGGCAGCTCCAGGCCCCTGACCAATTAAGACAGGAAGGTCCTCTCTTCTGGTTACAGGCAGAGGATTGAGCCTAAGAACCTGCTCCACGAGTGAACCAATGTGATTGTTCTCAGGCACATCTCAGCTTCCCAGAAAGGCTGGAAATCTCTTAAGGGGAAGGCTGGGTCCTGGGCATTGTTGGAGAGCCTGTGTGTATAATACAGCAGCCTCCAGGCCACGTTCTCACGCTCAGTCCTCTTATCCTCCAGTCTACGTCAGCCCCAAGCGCCAGACGGAACCAGTGACCTGCCCACTGTCCTTCTAGGAGGTCCTCATGGTTTCAGGCATTGTTGGGAGTCCTGGGGTCTTCAGAGAGTGAACATCGTGGGTGGGCAACTGGAAAATTAAGAATTCTCTGGAGGCTGAGCTTGATGCCAACAGGGAGCCCTGAAATGTTCCAGGTGAATGACAGGGGGCCTCATGCATTCATCTCTCAAGTTCATAGAAGACAGGTCAACTCTGGGCCCTCCAGGGAGGAGAGTTTCTGGCTCAGGATTACAGGCTGTCCGTGAGGGGAGTCCAGGAGGCTTCAGTTCAGAGTTGGCAGTGACAGTAGACAGGGTTGTAGCCAAGGAAGCCAATGTGATCAGAGACGGCTGTTCTATAAGGCATGCAGTAGCCACCTTGTCCAGCTGTGAGAGGCCGTCCTGATAAATGGAGGAACCTCCTCAATACCAAGAAGGAGAGAGTGGCTGCATTAACTAGGTGGATTTTACTTAACAACCCCTCCCAATTCATGGAATGGAGTTGCAATGACCCTCAAAAAGCATAGGTTCTACCCAAGTCCCCTCTCTCTTCATCCCTACCTCCCAGTCTGGATTCCAAAATCGGTTCCCGTCAGCTCTTCAAAAGACCAGATCAGGGGACTTCCCTGGCAGTGCAATAGTTAAGAATTCACCTTCCAATGCAGAAGCTACAGGTTCTGTTCCTGGTCAGGGAGCTAAGATCTCGCATGACTAAAGGCCATAAAACCAGCACATAAAACACAAGCAATATTGCCACAAATTCAATAAAGACTAAAAATGGTCCACATAAAAAAAAAAAAAAAGCTTAAGAAAATAGAACAGACTACACATGGCCCATTAAACAGCACTCCCAAATCCTGTGTCCTCCATTTTTGAAAGAAAAAGGGGGAAAAAAATTTAAATTTAATTTTAAAAGTTTGAGGGGTATTTTACAAGTTTGGTCAATTCTATAGTCAGGAAAAAAGAAAAAAGAGAAAAAGAAAACTTTCATTTTTCTGGAAATATCTTATGCACACTGGCCTCTCCCCTCCAAAAAAAACCAGTCAAACCAGATTGGCTGATTTCTTGATGGGCTCTGGTGGCTCAATGGTAATACAGTACACTCCTGCCAATGCAGGAGACACATGTTGGCTCCCAGGTCAGGAAGATCCCCTGGAGAAGGGAAGGGCAACTTACTCTAGTATTCTTGCCTGGAGAATCCCATGGACAGAGGAGCCTGGTGGCCTACAGTCCATGGGGTCACAAAGAGTCCGACACAACCGAGTGACTAAATCACAACAAC
The DNA here is from genome assembly GCA_022376925.1 of Tragulus kanchil. Lineage (NCBI taxonomy): Eukaryota > Metazoa > Chordata > Mammalia > Artiodactyla > Tragulidae > Tragulus > Tragulus kanchil. The sequence continues at coordinate 72,577,113 of JAIOJX010000031.1, forward strand.
CAGGTAATTTGGCATGGAGTTGACACAGCCGAATCTTTCTCATCTTTCTTGTCCCCTTCAGGACAATGCTGAGTTAGGAGCCCGTACCAGAAGCCGACTGTCCTATGTGTCTCACACAAACAGCCCTAAATTGCACAAGGCAGGTCCCAGAGCTGCTTCTTCGGAACCAGCAACTCCCTCCAGGTGTTTGCAGGCCTTGAGGCTGTTACTGGACCTCTTGAGCAGCATAGCCACCGCCGACTGCTTTGTACTACTGCCTGTCTTTTGTTTAGTCTGAGACCGAGGGGGTGGGGTGGGGAAGGGCAGGGGAGGGGACAGGGGAGGGGGGTGGGGGCAGCTCTCCAAATCCCCGGGCCAAACTGTGCACACAGACATGACAGGGGATTGTGAAAACGCACCACAAACAATGTGGCTAATGTACCAGGATCCCCTGCAAAGAAGGTCAAGGGTGAGGGAGGAACAGCCCAGAGAAAGCAGAATCCGGACAGAGCACCCCCAAAGCTGATACTTTGGGAGAATATTGACCTATTTCCTCTGCTGATCCTCTCCTCCTGAGAGGAGAGATGGAGCACAAGGGAAAAAAGGCTGGACGCTGGCTATCTCCCTAGAATAGGCTGTGAGCAATTCAGGCAGAATTTCTTTACACAATGGATGACTGAAATCCGAACCACGCTGCCAACATCAGCCGGACAAGCAAGTCCTGTGTATTCCGCTCAAGAGGGGCCTGGACACATTTCAGAAAGAGCAGGGAATCTGCGGGCTGGGACACTGACTCCTGTGCCAGGGTGACAGTCACAAAAATACAAGTTAATTTGTGTTTCACAAGATAGTAGTCAGGACAGATGGGAGTGGAATGACCCCCAACCCAACTGGACTTTTACGAACCACCACTCCAGCAGGTCTCAGGACAGCCTGCTCAAGATTCTAACTTGGGGGTGTGAGGATGTCTTTCCTAGGAAAGAATATTCTCCAAAAAATTTAAAAATCCAATGAAATTGTGGCATGTTCCTTCACATATGGGTCTTAGCATCTCTTCTAATGATGCAGACCAAGAGCCCAGCCCCAGAGAAATAAAAAAAAAAAAAAACACCAGCCTCTCAGGTCACCCGGATGGTTAGTGGCACAGCCAGGAATGAAACCCAAGTTCCCAGACCCCTCAGACTGTGGTGGTCAGACATCTCAAATGATCGATGAATTTCTCTGAATTTGTGGGGTTTTCCCTTTACCGGGTTTTTGCAAAGAAGAGCAGAGAAGTCCCAATCTGAGGATGTGTTCACACCATTTGAGCAAGCTGGAATAAGTGAAAATGAAAATGTTTTTCAGAAGCTCGTTTCATCTGAAAGTGCAGGAAGGGGTTGGTCTATTATTACTCAGCTATTCTGGATCTGGCTAACATTTCTGCTCTCTGGATAAAACTAATACAAAATGCTCTCATTCAGACATTTTCTTTGCACCTTTCTGTGATTTTTAAATTTTTTAAAAAATGACTTTAATCTCTGCTCAGCTTGGAAATGGAAAGGGAATCAGTACTGCCCTGTTGTCTGGCAAGGATCACAAAAATGGTTGGCGATTTGAGGTGGATTTGGGGTCGAGGACAGGGGCATGGATCACAGGAGAACATGGAGTCATAATGCTTCTGCACCTTTGGAAGGTAAACAGGACAGTTCACCACTGTGAGGAAGATATCAGAGCTGGGAATGGATTGCACTGGTGTTTCTGAGTTTCAGCTTAATGAACAGGCATTTTACTGAATTTGGGTCCAATGTCCATAATTACCTGGGAAGAATTTGCTCCTTTCAAACTGTTTCTAGACATAAGAAATCCTAAAATGATGGCCCCTGATGAGGAGTCAGCTTTAAAAAGATTTCTAAACTAAAAATAATTCTAAATTTTAATTAGAAAAGTTTAGAAAACAGGCACTGCTCTCAGAAGGCAGTCTCTGGGTGTCCCCACTGAGTCACACATGCTACCTGCCTGGTGACCAACCCAGGGGCCCAATAGGGAACCTCACCACAGCCCACGTTGTTCTTTTCAAAGGGGAATAACCTGTAAATGTCACAAGATTGAGACACTGGAGCCTTGGTTTCTCTATTTCCTAGTCTGCTTTAAAAAAAAAAAAAATAGTTTTTAAATAAACGTCAACCTAGATCCTCAATAGGTATTTGCTGAATCAATGAAAGAAGCACTTTCATTCAAAAGTTTACATCATGAACATCCACTGTTTGATACGAGTTCATACATAGCAAGATTGTTCAATAACTATGCAGTTTATTTTTTTATTGTGTTGGCTCCAAAAATGTTTTCAAGAAATAATCCAAAAGTGCCCATATGTTCCCATGGATGAGCTCAATACAACTATCTCAAAAGTGAGGGAGAAACAGACGGAGAATTAATTAGGGGTACAAGTTACTGAAGAACATTGGAGCAGCATCATAGTTCTACAGTCTTGTTCTGTTTTTCTAAAGGAAACTCTTGGGAGTCACTGTTCTAGTGCGTCTTTTTTTAAGTGAATTTGTAAAAAAGAAAGAATGACTGAAAGCTATGAAAACCTATGATATCATTCTAAAGAAAAAACTGGAGAATAGTTCTATAGTTTTTTTTTTAATCTTCTGCATCATCTTCCAGAAATATCTTAGAAAGTTAAATCTAGGTACAGAATGATAAAATGACATTTGTCTGAAGAAGGAATAGGATCCAATGCACCTTTATGGCTACAGTACCTAAGACAAAATGTAGTTGGAGTGTTGAGTTTGGGAATTTTCTGTGTAAGCCCCCCATCCCCGCCCACCCTTCTCCCACCCCCAAGAATGTCAAGAATTTGAACTCCCTGTTCTTAAGGTGAAAGGGCATCAACTCAAATCTGTATGAAGGCAGAAAGTGGCACACCCTGAGACACTGGAACTCTGCGGGAACAACTGTTCCCAAGTTTAGGATGGCAACAGACGGGTCACAGCCTGGGGGGTGCTTCAGGAGTCATCAGAAACCACATCCGAATTAGGAGCCAGTCAGATCCTCATTTGCATGTCAGTAATTCTCTACTTCTTTATTTCAACATTGAGCTTTAGGTTTGAAATATTTGCTAAGAAAGCAGAGAGGCGATTAACAGAGATTTTTCAAATGTGTGCCAGAGTTACACATTCTGTCAACAGAGTCAAAGGAAACTATACAGCGTAAGTTACAAAACAGTTATTTCATGTTTCGCAAGCATTCCAATCCACCCTTCACTGTGGTGTTATTCAATTCAACAGTAGAAATGCAAAACAGACATAAACTCAAGACCCAGCCCAGCTCCTTTCCATCCATCAGAGAACCATGAGGATCTCAGCTGCAACCCACCTGCCTGAGAATCTCAACAAGGAAATCCTCCCATTTTTCCTGCGAGAAGATCTCCTCGAGGCCAGCCCAGGAAGAGGGAAGAGCAGCTCAGAGAGGACCATGCTTATTCCAGCCCCGGGATGCTTCCCTCTGGGCTGCATCGCGAGCTCCACAGATGCCCAGTTTCCCAAACACATCGATCTTCCTGTCTGGGGTTTGCATTATCTCCCAGTGAGTAACTGAACACAACTGGGCTCTGTTACCTTGTTTTCTTTAAACTTCGCTTCAGTTAACTAGAGCTACCAGATTCTAGAAGAGCTTGGCCACCACTCTTGATACGATGCCATTTGGTTGGTTTTTTTAAATAATTTTATTATCTCTTTATATTATTATTCCAACAGACTGCGTGAAAGGCAGTGATCACTAACACAGAACACAACAGGCGCTAACATTCAGCCAGGCTGCTCTCAGGACCCGGGCTGGCGGGCCTGAGCCGCTGACATGCACGCGGGTAGCTCATACACTGCTACCCTCATAGCACAGGCTGCGGGAGAAGTGACAAAGGACATATGCTCTTGTACCCTTAGAAGCTATTTAATAAATATCATCGAGAAACAAAATGGAAGAAAAAAAATCAGTTCTGTAGAGCACAACCACCTTAGGTCAACTTAACGTCATCTAGTTTATTCAACCAAAAATGGAGAAAGAAAGAAAATATTAAAATAGAAACAAAAAAACCAAAAAAAAAAAAAAGCAGTTCTTAACACTAGCAGAAATAAATTTTTACAACAATTCAGTCTGTATAATATGATGAAATAAATCTACAACTTTTCTTATTTTGGTGCTTTGAATTATACATACAAACAACAATTACAGGGACGTGTTCACAAAGCATGAAGGCCTGGGGAAGTCTAACTGAACCCTCCATGGCAACCTGAGAGTGGAAGGCGTTGCCGGGAGTAATAGAATTTCCTATGCAGAGGCCCACAGCTTTGAACAAATGATTTGCCTACAACTTTTTTCTTTTTTTTTTTTCCTTTTTTTTTTTTTTTTCTCTTTTAATGCATCAAACGACTGTGACCAGGAAAAGGAAACAAAACTGGCAGTTTGTCCATTTGGATATCAGACCTACTTTCTTCTTAATTTCCACACTTTATTCTCCCCCATCATCCTTAAAAGGCATGGTGTCCTTCGTGCCTTCCTGACAGCGACCAAGAGGCAATAAAGTCTTCTTCTTCCGATGTACAGTATTTCTTACAATATAAGTTATATGTAATGTTCAGCGATTTTTCTCTTTTCACAGCACTAGAGAGACCCTGTTCAATAGGGAATGTGAGTCTGAATGGCTTATTCACAAATGGGATCCAGATTCAGGGCGTGAGAACACAGACACCACAGTGGGCTGTGCTGTCCAAGTGGCCAACGTCAGGTTGCTTGCTGCCTGCAAAAACACACAGATCCGTCGGGTTTCGGTTTCATGATACTGCTCCTGCGAAAATGCACATAAGAAGGGGGCCGGAGGGACTCTCGCCTGGAGACCTGCGAGTGTCGATCGAGCAGGGACCCTAACCCATGGCGGTGACCATACTGGAAGGGTGGTGAGGTCCGAAGGAGAGGCTGGACGGCGGGTGCATCGGCGTGGGCGTGGTCAGCATGTGGCTGGAGTGGCTGAAGGGCGAGATGTGACTGAGGGAAGACATGTGTCTGGACAGGGCGGCGGGGTTGAACGAGCTGCTCTTGGGGAAGTCCTCCAGCGTGTCGTGCACCTTTTTGCACTTTTTGGATTTGCTAGACATTTTTCGGTTTCTGGTCTGGATCCCTTCCTTCTTCATAGTCAGGGGTCTGTTAATCTAAACAGAGATCAATTTTTTTTTTTTTTTTTACTTTTTTTCGCTGGCTCTGAGAGGGTGCAGACTTTCACACCCAGGCACGGGTTCCTCTGAGTGGCCCAGATCAGGGATCTCGTTTCAGCGGGGGCCCTTCCTCCCCACACCCTCTGCCTCCTTCCCAGGGACCCAGAGCCCTGCAGGCGAGGGTTCTGCGGTGGGGGTCTGTCAACCTCTATCAATTTCAGAAACCAAGAGGCCACAGGTAAGGGGTTCAGAGCAGAGCTTATTCATTTTGTTCATCCTCACCAGTCACTAGGGGGAGGGAGGAATCTGTCTCAGGGACCTTTCTGTCCCCAAAGACCATATTCTCAAGACCCACCCAAGATGGCTGTATTTCTCTGCCTAACCAAAATCTAATAGCTTGTTTTCTTCCATTAAAATTACCTTACACAATTTCAGGAGCAAGGGAGAAAGGAAAGAATTTTAAAGAGGAAAATATATCTTGTCTACTGGTCCAAAATCCATGTTAGGACTCTGAAAGCACCACAAGGCAACAAGGCAACCGTTCTTAAGAGTTGGTCCCTCTGCCTTGAGAACCTAGGGCTGCTGCAAAGTAATTTTTGCTCATCTCTCTTCTCACAGCTTTTTTGAAACAAAAAGTGCTGTAAAATCTCCCCTTAAATGGATACCTAGAGGGAAGTTGCTGTAAAATACCAGGAGCTCAACTCAGAGCTCCATGACCACCCAGAGGAGGGGGATGGAAGGTGGAAGGAAGGTTCTAGAGGGAGGGGACATATGTACACTTATACACTTTTGGCTGATCATAGTGTTATACGGCAGAAACCAACACAACATCATAAAGCAATTCTCCTCCAATCAAACAAATTTTTAAAAAATTAAAACACACACAAAAAAATCTTTCCCTGAAATTTGTACATTCTGGGGTCAGAATTTAATACAAAGTGTCTTTGCCAAAAGTAAAGCAACTATGATGATGGAAACTTTGCAATTTCTGCCTGGTCCTGATGATCCACTTCTAATTAGACTAACAGCGAAATAACCAATTCACAAGAAATTAATATTCACTTGAGGGTGCAAAGCCCTGTGCTAGCCGGAACGCATGCTCCTCCTGAAAGTAAAAGACAAGGCATGAGGGCTCTCCCTGGCGGTCCAGTGGCGAGGACTCCAGGATTCCAATGCAGGGCACAAGAGTCCCATCCCTAGGCAGGGAACTAATATTCCACACACCTCATGGCCAAAAAAAAAATACAATTCCAGGGTAAAAAAAAAGATTTAGAAAAAAAAGACCAGGCCTGAAGCTCAGCAAAGAGATCAGCGCCTACTCTCAGCATCACTGGTCTTCCAGCTTTGGTGCAACTGAGCATCACTCTCCCTTCCTGATAAGCCCCAAGTGTTTTCTTTTGAATACACACTTGCTTTAGGGGCCCCGGGGTGCAGAATCAAGGTGGGAGGGACTTGACAAAGTGAACTGAGATCACTCCCTCGAGGAGTCAGAATCAGATTAATCTCAACAGCAGCCCCTGCCACATACAGCAAAGTAAACACACATCCTGTCCCATTTCCAAGCAAATGGGCAAAGGGACTCAAGGGGGAAAGGTCAGGGTCTCAGACATTCCTGACTTCTTGGGGAATAAACCACTTCTTCTTCCTCCAGGGTCCTCAAGGGTGGAAAAGGAGAAGATTTCATGGCTCAAACATCTGCCTGTTTGCTCCAAAACCTAGAAAGGTATAGTGAAGGAAGAGAGAACCCAGAAGTCAAGAGGGCCACGCTGCTGATAACGCTTCTGGGAGAAGCAAACCCATGGCTTCCCGGGGTTGAGCTGGTCACCAGAGAGCAGTGCAGACCCGGGGGCTGACACCCACTCGGCTCCTCGTGCAGGAAGGCCATGTGAGTGACAGCAGAGGACCTGAAAGGTCGTTGCCCAGAGAACATCTCAGGGTTCCTTCCTCAAAGTTATAATCAAGATAGAGATGCAGCCTACAGAGGCGATAGGAATCTACTGTCACATCCAATCTCCCCTGAGATACCGCCTAGACATACAACTCTTCATGCTGATATCTAGATATACAGGACCAGGTATCTAAATATAATATCTGGTTACACAGATAGTCACACAAAGCCAGATAACTAGTCCCAACACTGATCCTGAGATAGGTAGTTATCTACACACCTAGATAAGGAGACAGGAACTAACTTAGGGCATGCCTGGTATCTAGATGGGCAGAACAAAACACAACACGAAGAGAATGTTCATAGATGAGTATCTCTTATTGTTAAGTACACAACAAATCCGCCTCCTTCTGTGAACTCTTACTAAACCAGAGAAGGCAGAAAAACCACTCTGGAGGGTGAACATGTGTCTATCTTCCAGACAATGGAGCCCAGGATAGGGTGAGGGGACCTCCCTAGTTGTCCAGTGGTTAAGAAGCCACCTTGCAATGCAGGGGACACGGGTTTGAGCCCTGGTCAGGGAACTAACTGACTAAACTCATGAGCCACAGGGAGAGATTTCACACCATGTAACTAAGACCCAACACAGCCAAATAAATAAATAAATATTATTAAAAAAAAAAAAAGGATAGAGTGGGAATGAGGAGTGAAGAAGGGTTCTTGACTTTTAAATAGATGGTTTCTAGACTGAGAATCACTGAAATCACATCTCACTGTGGCTGAGTAGTCAAAGAAATTCATAGCTATTTCATTTCTCATTAATTTCTATACTTCTGTGGAAATCAGAAAGAAGTATATACACATACACAATTCATTACTCTGAACAGAACTCTGGTATATTCTCCAATGAGAAGGTGCTTACTCCTCCCTGGTCCCCTATAGTCCTAAGGCTCCCAATCTCCCCGGGAGGTCTGTCACTATTCAGAAGTCCATCCTGGTCCTTCTAATTCATCGGCCTCATTCCTTGTTTCTCTGAGTCATCATTTCTTCAAATAAAACAGACACCAGAATAATTTCTGCCCTGTCTACATCATGGGACTCTCTGAGGCTCAAATATTATGAAATAACAAGAAAGTTTTTTTGCAAACCATACGTTACAACCCCAAAATCATTCTGTCAGCTACCACTGGATGAGCTCACAAACTCTATGGCCCCAAATCGTCCAGATGTTCATCACAAATCGGCTTCTCTCCACAGCAGTGAGCAATTTTCCCAAAGCAAAAATGGGCCTGGGGTTTCACTGCTGATAAATGTACCCAGACCATAGTATGGGGACGTAAGAGAGAAAACGATGGATTGTAATAAGACTCTCGTTCCAAGGAGAGAGGTCAAGCAGAGACGACCCGCAGGCGGGGGTTGGGTGGGGGGGGTGGGGGGTACTACACAGACCCCAGGCATCAACTCAATCCCAAGAGGTACCAAAGGACTAGAGCGCTCGGGTCACCCCAGGAAGTTCTTCTGTGATTCAAACACTCTAACCAGAAAATCTTCCTCCTCGAATCACAGGCATCTCTGGTAAGACGCGCTGACTGACAGCATGACTCTGAGCAAAACGCTCTGCCTGGCCCCAGGTGACTCCCAGACTCTGCCACACTCAGACTGGCCGAGAGACTCCAGGAGAACCGGACGGAGCCAGAGAGACGACGTGAGAGAGACAGACCGAGAGCGAAGCCTTGCTCTGACATTAACAAAAACTTCAGGCCTCATTAGGGTCGTGACCTGTCAGAGTCGCACCCAGGGAGGAAAAAATAGCTGCATATCTTTTAAAAGTGAAGATATTGCAAAATGGGAGGATCCCCAAATTGAAAGATTAAAAATGACACCACCAAACCCACCTGATTGACAATTATTCTGTTAAGATGGTCTAGAAGGAAAAAGTCATTCTTTTCCCTGGAAAGGATAACCTCCATCGGCTGCCTTGCAGGAGTTCCCCCAGCGAGGACGAAGTCAGTAGATGAAATCTCTCAACCATTTCATCTCGTCTCTTTTATATCGAGAATCCATTTAAAATTCACAGCACAGGTGACACCAAGCTTCTCTACCCCTCAGTAACTGGATCGCCCTGAACTCCTGCACCATGCATTACAATCCTATTTACCTTTCTCTTTCACTCTCTGGCTCACTCTCTCTCTCTCTCTCTCGCTCTCTTTTTTTTTTTTTCCCAAAAAGTTTAAATGCAAGGAAACATCAAAATATGATGACGATTTTTTCTGGTTTTCTAAGAGGAAGGTTTTTTCCCCTTAAAAACCCAGACCTGCCCCACCTCGCATACTGGCTCGGATACACACTGGCTGGGCCGTCCTGTTTTAAACCCTCAGTCTCGACAAGGCTGTGCTGTGCCAAGTCCTTTCCCACAATGTATCCTATTGCACTGATGTTTTCTGAGGTTCGTCATTGGGCAATTCAAATAATCAACAAGGACCGACTCTATAGCACAAGCAACTCTACTCAATACCTTGTAACAACTTACATGGGTAAAAAATCTAGAAAAGAACAGATACAGGTATACAAATAACTGAATCACTTTGCTGCACACTTGAAACTAACACAACATTGTACATCAACTCTAAGCCAATAAAAACTGTTTAAAAACCATTCAGAAGAAGACGGGGGAAGGGGCACGCCATGCCCTGTGTGCATCAACCGAAGAGGGCAATTCAGGGGGTGGGGTCCCCAGGACACTTACATTGTGCAGCTTATAGTAGAGCCCGCAGGCATTGCAAACGGGGTCTCCATTGGCATTTCTTCTCCAGAGAGTCGTAGTTGTGGTTTGACAGTTTGCACAGGACGTACCTGCCCTTCTTGCTGCCGACTGGGGAGGGGGGAGAGAGGAGAGGATAAAAATCAAAACAAATGTTAAATGGGTTTGCAGAACCACGGAGACCGACATTAAAAAAAACTATATCATTGAAATCAAAACTAGCAAGTGGCCCACATGAAAGTAATAAAGATCCCCAGAAGCTGCATCAAGAAGAAAAATACACCCAACCCACCGGTATAGGAGCAGATCAGACCGGGGTCCAGGGGTCAGCAGATCTCCTGCAGTCCCCTAGGGGGAAGAATTAGGGAGGATCGGAAAACTTACACCACCTCTCTAAATCATGCGCTCCCCCGGCCCCCGCCACCAAAGCCTGCCAGATGTTTCGTTTTTATGGGTAGCAATTTGGAATTAAGCAGACGAGGCTGGATACTGGGCTCTTCGTGGCTGCCTTCAGCAGGCCTTCAGGCGGTCCTTTTCAAGAGTGACCGCCCAGAATAACAGCTCTCAACAAGGATACTGGTCATCACAAGCGGCTAACAGCCAAGGAAGAGGAAACCCAAGCAAAAGAAGTGCTTTCTAGATCCCACATCAAGAAACACCGGATGATAAGGAGAGCAGGGTGCTGACAGAATGAGAAAACACCTGTGCATACGTGGCTGATACACACGGGGTGGGCCACAGAGAACGCCCCCCAGACCAGAACATTGTCAGTGAACCAGACCCTGCCAATCTGCAGCCATCCTAAATGTCATGGCCTGGGCTTTCAGATTTGGTCACTCATGGTGACAGCCATCTTCACCCTCTTTACGTGGCTTTCAGTTCATGAGACAAACTGACAGCAAGGAGTTTTGCAATCCGCTAGGAACACCAGCTCCACTTCTGCCTTCAACTCATCTGACTCACTGGAAAGTAAGCCTTTCCTACATGCTCTTCACAGAGCAGAATAGTTGCAGGCCAGATGTCCATCCCAAGCTGAATTTTAATTACGTGTCTATGTCACTGACTTCATTTCCTTTAAAAGGGAGATTTTTCTTTCACTTTTTAAGATACTTAAATGCATAAGAGGACTTAGTCCCAGCACCCATGCTTTAAAAAAAAGAACCTTAGCTCAACAACTTTTGAAAGAAAATAAAGTTGAGTTACTGGTAACCCCTCTCATCTCCTCACTACCCTCTGTAACATAAAAAGAAAATTTCAACTGCAAAAATGACTGTCCCTGGACTCAAAAATATTACTAAAGGTAAAGAAAGAGAAAGAATTCAGCTGCTCTTAATCTGTGATCAAGAAAATTCTGGCGTGGTTATGAAAGAAAGCATGAAACAAAATGACAGGGATCAGGGTGAGATTTTTCCATCAATATCTTATCCACAAGCAGTTGGGTCAAATATCCGAATCAGCCAGATATAGAAAACCCGGTGGCAATCCTGAATGAACCAGGCTGATTCCTTTCCTTTCAAAGCTACTAAATTGTTCCATAGAGATGTTCCCCCTTCCTAAGGTATAAATACAAGAGCTATGGTACTTTTTGTTTCCTTTTGGTTTTTTAGTAATTCTTAGTTTCTGTATGCTAAGGAACGAGAGAGGAAACACAACCCTTCTCGCTCACAACTGAGAAGGTTCTGCTTTCGAGTTGTCCATTTGGAAAACAATTCACCGCAGTCCAAGACTGCTGTCTGTCTCTCGTGCCCAGACCTCTGTCCACCTGCCCTTTCGAGAGGTGATCATTTCAGACTTAACCGGTGCTCTTGTGTACTTTGGGGAAGAAAATGATGCATGAAACCGATGCTTAAGGGTTTTCACAATTACATTATCATGCAATGATTAGTGTCATCCTGGACTGGTTTTCCCCACTTTAAAAGAAATACCTGGATATAAAAGACTAATGTCTACTCCAACATTGGATTCCCTAGCCCGACAACTGGGAAGAGATGGTTCAAGCACAAAATACCAGCTGATTACATAAGAGTTCCAAGTCTCAAGGCTCGTGGTACATACAGCCCTTCGCAGTGTATTGATGACATTATGAATCTAAGCAAGCTCAGACTATGGTGAATTTATACAGAAGCTCTGAAAGTCACACTGTTTGGTTCACTAGCAGAAGACAAAAGATATTAATAAAGCAAGCTAAAGATTTATGAAAATCCTGCACCACTAGGAAAAAAATTCTATGGGTCTTCCCTTCTATTTCCTGCATGAGTTTATTCAGTGCTAGATATGCCTCTACAGAGGGGTGGGCTGGTCTTTAGCAACTCTGCAAATGCACAAAGCAGAACCAGCAAACTGAGAGAGACAGAGCTGGAAGGAGAGACAGGAAACACAGGAAAGAAAAAAAGAAAGTTCTAGGTTTTCGGAAGTCAGATACATCTCAAGGCTAAACATCTGTCTACATTTATCCTGACTGGGTCCCAAGTATTTCTCTGGAGCCTATGAATTCTATGGAACTAAAAATATAAAGTCACCCAGAAGAGATGAGTAAGAAAGAAAAGACAGCTTCACATGTGACAGTGAAGGAACTCTACAATTAAAAGCAATTATTACTCAGAGTTCTAGAGGTTTCCTACGAAAGGTGAATGAAGACAAAATTACACAAAATGCAAGTCTACCCCTCCTAGGCCATCCACCCAGACAGAAGAAACCCTGAGAAAATGTCAAAGACACTCTGGCTCGGCAACCAGACAACCAACCATGGGGCCTGAGACATGACTGCTCTCTTATTTCTTCTTTACTTTTACCATTTTTTTTTTTTAAGCCAGATTATCATGATACCATGACTTATTTTAACAAGAAGGTTTTTGTTGTTAGTTTTCTTTCTTTTTTTTTCTTGCCTTGTTTTCCCTCTCTCTCTTTTTTTTTTCCTAAGGCCAGGTTTTGAGTGATTCAGAACATTCTTTTGTGGTGTGATCATATTCATTCTGCACTAACACCTCCAGTCATTTTTTTTTTTGAACATGTCTTGTTCTGATATGTTCAAACATCTTGATGTTTAGGTTGGGGAAGCTGAGTTGTTGTTTATGAGTTATCTCCAGAGCTCAGATATCCGGCAGCTTTTTCCTAGGAAGTTAGCTTTGCACATGAGAGAAAGGAAAAAAAAAAAAATAACCAAAGAGCTTGGGGACAAGTAGGGGGAAGGTTGACAAAGCTGGAGAAGGGGACAAAGATCAGAAAGAATAAAGCCTGGAGACCTAGGAGGGCCAAAACTTGAAATCACGTGGGTACAGCGATCCCTAGAAAGATTTTGCCTCTTCTGAAGCAAACGTGAAAGGTGTTGATTTGCAGTAAAATCTGAGGAGTAAGACAAATTGTTCTGTAAAAAGAAGGCAGGGGACTTGGAGGGATCCTGAGAATCTGACGGTGCTCCTTCATCCCTTCATCTACAGAGGGAAATTCCCCTTCTCCCCTCTCCACTTGGTGAATGTCATCACCACAAAAAGCATTTTGATCTCTCGACTGTGGTTAAGAGTTATCATTTGCCAAGCCTGCTTTTATTTGTCTGTTACATACACTTGCTATTCAATCTGGCCTGAGGTTCCAAAGACAAGTTTGCAAAGGAATCTCTCTCGGCTCGTTTTCCTTATACGTGCTTGCTTGTGCCAGGTTTTCTCAAGTATTCCTAGGGGTCAAGAGGTTTAAGAAGGGGAAAAAGAAGGGGAGAGAGGAAACATGTGACAGTGAAGGAACTCTACAATTAAAAGCAATTATTACTCAGAGTTCTAGAGGTTTCCTACGAAAGGTGAATGAAGACAAAATTACACAAAATGCAAGTCTACCCCTCCTAGGCCATCCACCCAGACAGAAGAAACCCTGAGAAAATGTCAAAGACACTCTGGCTCGGCAACCAGACAACCAACCATGGGGCCTGAGACATGACTGCTCTCTTATTTCTTCTTTACTTTTACCATTTTTTTTTTTTAAGCCAGATTATCATGATACCATGACTTATTTTAACAAGAAGGTTTTTGTTGTTAGTTTTCTTTCTTTTTTTTTCTTGCCTTGTTTTCCCTCTCTCTCTTTTTTTTTTCCTAAGGCCAGGTTTTGAGTGATTCAGAACATTCTTTTGTGGTGTGATCATATTCATTCTGCACTAACACCTCCAGTCATTTTTTTTTTTGAACATGTCTTGTTCTGATATGTTCAAACATCTTGATGTTTAGGTTGGGGAAGCTGAGTTGTTGTTTATGAGTTATCTCCAGAGCTCAGATATCCGGCAGCTTTTTCCTAGGAAGTTAGCTTTGCACATGAGAGAAAGGAAAAAAAAAAAAATAACCAAAGAGCTTGGGGACAAGTAGGGGGAAGGTTGACAAAGCTGGAGAAGGGGACAAAGATCAGAAAGAATAAAGCCTGGAGACCTAGGAGGGCCAAAACTTGAAATCACGTGGGTACAGCGATCCCTAGAAAGATTTTGCCTCTTCTGAAGCAAACGTGAAAGGTGTTGATTTGCAGTAAAATCTGAGGAGTAAGACAAATTGTTCTGTAAAAAGAAGGCAGGGGACTTGGAGGGATCCTGAGAATCTGACGGTGCTCCTTCATCCCTTCATCTACAGAGGGAAATTCCCCTTCTCCCCTCTCCACTTGGTGAATGTCATCACCACAAAAAGCATTTTGATCTCTCGACTGTGGTTAAGAGTTATCATTTGCCAAGCCTGCTTTTATTTGTCTGTTACATACACTTGCTATTCAATCTGGCCTGAGGTTCCAAAGACAAGTTTGCAAAGGAATCTCTCTCGGGCTCGTTTTCCTTATAGGTGGCTTGCCTGTGCCAGGTTTTCTCAAGTATTCCTAGGGGTCAAGAGGTTTAAGAAGGGGAAAAAGAAGGGGGAGAGAGGAAACAGTCACCCGGCCGGGCAGTTCAAAGGGAAAATCAGACCAGACGCTAGGGGAGACCAAGGAGCAAGACAGAAATCACACAGCTCTCCCGTGTTTACCGTGGCAATGCCTCAATCCTGCAGACCACGGAAGAAGAAAAACGCCACAGAATCCAGTGACTGCTGCTTGTGAAGGGCAGTTAATGAGCCCCATTCATCTTACAGCCCTGGCACACAAGATCTCACCCGAGGCACGGAGACAGCCCTGAGACTGTCATTACTTCCTGGGAGCCCACTTCTACAACTTCAGAAATGAATTCTGGGGGCTCCTGGGAGCCTCCACCCCTGTACTACTCTGTGAAACCGTGGTTATCAATGCATTTCCAGTCAATCACCCTGGTCCCATTTAAGCAATCATTCCATCAGCGAAGGTTGTTTAAGATTTGATGACCCAGAAGTCAACATCCTTAAAAATGGTATAAATGACATAAGAATCATAGAGGGGATGAAAGAGAGTGTGTGTGCACTTTCCTGTATATCTCATATGAAAAAAAAAAGAAAACAAAGAAAGGGGGAAAGCTATCCCAAGCCAGCTGACACGATTTTGAGCGGACCTGCCAATTTCCTGCAGAAAGCTCTCCTTCCTAAAGAGAGGAAATTAAAGACACCAAATGGAGATACGGGGTCAGGGTTGCCTGGGGACAACTCACCAGCCTTCGCTTGGGCTTGATGAGAGGTCGGTTCTGTCCGTTCATCTTGTGGTAGAGCCCACAGGCGTTACACAGGTAATGCCCAGTTCCGTCTCGTCGCCAGAGAGGGGTGGACGTCGCCCCGCAGTTCACACACTCCCGGCCTTCTGAAAGCAACATCACACATAAGTCACATATGGAAGAGGAGCACACAGAAAAGCTGTCAGCAGAATCAGAACATGAAAGGTAAACAGACAACTTTTTTTCTTCTTCTTCTTCCTCTTTTGGGAAACTTTCTCACCTCCAGCTCCCTGGAAGGAGGCTCCTGTGTTGAAAAAGAATGACTATGTGGCCCTTTCATGGTCTCACCATTCCCCATGTACACAACACACACACACACACACACATACACACACACACACACAGAGTTCCCAACCCAAGAAGTGATCCAGGAATCAGAAGGAGCAGCACCTTGTTGGGGCCAGCCCGACTTGTTGGGGAAGATGAAGCAGAGCCCAGGAGGAAGGTGGATTTCAACTTGAAATAGTTCTCTGAGAAAAGCCTGAGCCCCAGAAAATGGCAAAAGCTGAACATTCCTTTTGTTTCCCTTGGAGGAAAACAAACATGATCCATTCTCATCACCAGATCCGTCTATACAGATTGATTAAATAATGAAAATCAGGATGAGGTCAAACGAAAGATTCATCAATGGCTAGATCGAGAAACAGATAATAAACAGATGAACAGGTGGATCAATCACCTGACCGATTTTAGCAGCGAGGACTTTAGGTTTTACTTCCAATAACACTGTAAACGTTCCTGGCTGGCAAGGAAGAGATGAAGACCCAGCAGGGTCCACTCCTTCCCCATCATTCCTCTTACTCTCTAGAAAAGGCAGAGGTTTTCTGTGGATTTCCAGCCCCTGAGACCCCCACTGAAGGATTGCAGGGACATACAGAGGAGTCTGGAAGCCTGGGGAGCTGGAGATGGTGGGGGGGCGGGGGGCGGGGTGGGGAGACAGACCCAAGGGAAGTGTTGGGAGGGGTAGGGTGAGGAGCAGATCAGGAGGAGAGGTCAATTTGGGGAGAGGGAAGGGAGGCCCTCGGGTCGGCTCATTAACCAAGGTCTGCCTGCAGTTGCTCTTTTTCCAAAAAAACAAACAAACAAAACCAACCAAAAAACCGGCCAGGCCAGGTTGGAACAGGGCTCACTCCAAAGGCTGGAGAGTGACCGAGGCCCATCTCAGGAGGAGAAGCCCCCAGAGAGAAGCCCTCCGCATGCCATTTTAGGAACACAGGGAGTCTGCATGCTGAGCTCTTCTTAACTTCTGCAGGAGGAGGAAAAGGGGGGAGGCTTCTGGGGGACTCATTCTCCTGAGAAAGACACACCAGCTTCACAGACAGCCGAGAAGGACCAACCAGAGTTGGGCCCCCCGCAAGAACAGGAGTTGGGAAAGGATCTCTGGAGTACTGTGGGGGGTGGGGGCACTTGGGCGTGGCAGGGGAGAGAGATAACCCCCTAACAGTTGTTTTCAGAAATTAATCAGCTGACCCCCAAACTACCAGGAAGACAGGCTGGGGGAAGGGAACCGACTGCCCCTGGAAGGCAAGGCCAGCCCAGGGCCCAGGACCTGCTCAGGTTTAGGAAACCCCCAGACCCAATATGAAGGGTGGCAGGGAATGTTCACCCCCAGAGCCTGGGCTCTGCTCCAGGTATGGGCTCTGGGGAAGGAAATGGACCTTTGGAAATGAACGCGGGTGGTACCTCCTTTAATACTGGAGGCCCCCTGAGTAGTTCTGTCCACTTGCCCTCCTCCAAAAAAGACATTAAGGAGTTATAAGATTTCCTTTTCCTTGCTCCCTATTCCAAAAAGTTTCTTAACCCAGGGTCTACAGAGAGCCCCCTGAGAAGCCCCGTGATGATCCACACAAGCACGGCCCTGGTGAGTCAGGAACCCTTGCTCGGCACCCAGCAGGCTCTGGGCTGAGTCACATCCAGAGGCCTCTGCTGTGGGGTCAGAAGCCTGTGGGACGCGGCTGCTGGAGGTGGGGAGGCATGAGAAAGGAGGAAAGGGAGAGTGGGCGAGGAGACAGGCCACAGGCTCTGCCAGGGCCCCTGCGGCTCTTCTGCCCCAGTGGGTGCTGGCTGAGCCTCGCCTGGGGCAGCGATGCTGGCCTGGCCCACGCCCACTTCCCACCCTGCAGAGACAGGGGCTTCGGGCTCCCTGCTGCTTCCCCCCAGACCTTTGGGGGTGTTTCTCGGGCTCCAAGCCTCCTCCATCTCCAGCAGCTCAGACTGCCCTTGCTCCTGGGGGCACCTGGCCCACCTGGGCCGAAGGATGTCCCCGCCTGACACAATGAGTCTGACTTCCTTTCCTTTGTCAGGCAGGGGGGACGACTGACAGCGTCCTTTGCGGAGAGACCTTGAAAGCTAGCAACGGCTGCCTCTCCAGCAAGGCTCTGCACACTAGAGCAATTTTCTGTCTTGATGCACTCGGCAAGTTTGCGATTGCTTCGTGTGGCTTTTCCTACCAGTCCCCCCAAAAATTGGGCCCCCAAGAACAGGAGTTGGGAAAGGATCTCTGGAGTACTGTGGGGGTGGGGCACTTGGGCGTGGCAGGGAGAGAGATAACCCCCTAACAGTTGTTTTCAGAAATTAATCAGCTGACCCCCAAACTACCAGGAAGACAGGCTGGGGGAAGGGAACCGACTGCCCCTGGAAGGCAAGGCCAGCCCAGGGCCCAGGACCTGCTCAGGTTTAGGAAACCCCCAGACCCAATATGAAGGGTGGCAGGGAATGTTCACCCCCAGAGCCTGGGCTCTGCTCCAGGTATGGGCTCTGGGGAAGGAAATGGACCTTTGGAAATGAACGCGGGTGGTACCTCCTTTAATACTGGAGGCCCCCTGAGTAGTTCTGTCCACTTGCCCTCCTCCAAAAAAAAGACATTAAGGAGTTATAAGATTTCCTTTTCCTTGCTCCCTATTCCAAAAAGTTTCTTAACCCAGGGTCTACAGAGAGCCCCCTGAGAAGCCCCGTGATGATCCACACAAGCACGGCCCTGGTGAGTCAGGAACCCTTGCTCGGCACCCAGCAGGCTCTGGGCTGAGTCACATCCAGAGGCCTCTGCTGTGGGGTCAGAAGCCTGTGGGACGCGGCTGCTGGAGGTGGGGAGGCATGAGAAAGGAGGAAAGGGAGAGTGGGCGAGGAGACAGGCCACAGGCTCTGCCAGGGCCCCTGCGGCTCTTCTGCCCCAGTGGGTGCTGGCTGAGCCTCGCCTGGGGCAGCGATGCTGGCCTGGCCCACGCCCACTTCCCACCCTGCAGAGACAGGGGCTTCGGGCTCCCTGCTGCTTCCCCCCAGACCTTTGGGGGTGTTTCTCGGGCTCCAAGCCTCCTCCATCTCCAGCAGCTCAGACTGCCCTTGCTCCTGGGGGCACCTGGCCCACCTGGGCCGAAGGATGTCCCCGCCTGACACAATGAGTCTGACTTCCTTTCCTTTGTCAGGCAGGGGGGACGACTGACAGCGTCCTTTGCGGAGAGACCTTGAAAGCTAGCAACGGCTGCCTCTCCAGCAAGGCTCTGCACACTAGAGCAATTTTCTGTCTTGATGCACTCGGCAAGTTTGCGATTGCTTCGTGTGGCTTTTTCTTTCTTTTTCTTCCCCTCTTCTCTCCTTGTTGACTCTAATCTGTGACTTCAGCAAACAACCGATTTTCCTAAGGGAGGCCCTGACTGTCTCCTGCTCTCTTTCTCCTCACTCACTGCCTGGTATGAGCTGCTCAAACAGACACCTCACTCTAAGGTGACAACCGCAGGCCTCTTAACATTCAACAGCCATTTTCAGACACCCCTCTGCCTCCGACTGAAAGCCTGGACCTGGAGTTGGACAGAGGGATAGGGAGACTAGAGAGAAAATGGGAGTCAAATACCCCACAGTGGAGGGGAGATGGGGAGCTAAAATAGGTCCCCCACTCCCTTGAAAAAAAAAAAAAAAGCTTAGCCTCTTGTTTGCAAAGACACATCCCGGCCCCACAGCTCAGGCGTTAAAAAAGCAATAGGTGCTCTAAACCACAGCTCAACCGTTTCTCCAAAAATGCGACAGCCCTCTCTTCTCTGGGCTCCTCCTTCTGGAGATTGCAAAGAAGAGGTTAAACAAAAAGCAACCACTAAAACCAAGAGAATCCCCTTCTCAGGAATTCCCACCCCTATCACCCTCCTTAGGAGTCTGGAAACTTCTCCTGCATGCTCCACACTTCCAAAAGTCCCAGCTCCCTCACCACCCAGGTGTGCTGCCCTGGTTTTTTTTGTTTTTTTTTTTTTTAACTGTGAGAAAGGAATAAGGAGGAGGAAGTCAAAAGCCAAATTTAAATCGGCTCCTCTTCTCTCTCCCCAACCAAAAAAAGAAAATAGGTATGTAGGTGCCTCTGGTTCTGGGTTAGGGAAACCGCAGCCTCGCCCCCAACCCTCCCCAATGTCCTGAGGCTCCTGGGAAGTGACAGAAAAGAAAGGCAAACCTGAAGAGGCAGAAGGTGTGCAGGATGGAGGGGGAAGAATCAAACTCGGAAATGAGGGCAGAGGACCAAAGGTATTTGGAAAAGTCACCCTGTCCCCTCCCCCACACAAACCACCACGCCGGCCTCAGAGACCACGATCTTCCCCCCAACTTTTCAGCCCTACCAGAAAAGAGAACTTAAAAAAAAATCCCACCTCGACCTCAAGCATGCACGGGTTTGGCTCTTATTGTCGTCAGCCCTCCAGCCTTGCTCAACATCCCCGTCCCGGCTTTTGGGAGCAGAGCTGAACCCTTGCTTTGGGGGGACCTTCCACTCCCCGCCAAGGCAGCCTGGCCACTTTCCTGCCTGTCCTCCCTTCCTCTCACTGCCTCCCTCTCCCTCGGCCGACTTTCATGTACTGAACATACAGGTCTGAGTTTTTCTGTCAGCCTAACCGCATCCGGGCTCTAGTGAAGTTCCTGGCTCGGGATAAACAATGCAACTGTCGCGTGCAGCAGTCTGAAAATAATTGGATTAGCTAAAACATATCAACTAAATAGAGACAGTCCTGCCCAGGCAGTCGGAGTGAATGTCACCCTGGAAAAAACCCTGGAAACTGATCTCATGGTCACTGGGCGCCCAGAGCCCTCTCTCGGAAGTTTTTCTAAACCCGGGTTTTGCAAGCTCTGTTTCAAGACGGGTTGTCTCATCCAGAAAAAGACAAGTGATTTCCACCACTTCTGAATCTACAGAGCCTCTGCAGAGACCAGCAGAGGGAGAGCCTAACGACAGACCAGGACAGAGACACCCACCACTGAAACGTTCACCCCCAAGGAGACATGCCATTCTTTCCAAAACTACCTCTGAAAAAATACAGTGAAAAAGCATCTCAGAGAATCCCCAAGTCTGATTCAGCTGCTTCGACATGGGTAGTGGATTGTTTTATTTTTAAAGCAAAAATACTTTGTGTGGGCTTTGCATTTCCTTTCATGCCAGCCTCTAAAGAGAATACACATGCAGCTCGCTTTTGGATAGGGGTGCTTTTCTGTGAGCGGATGAGCAAAGGAAGCAGAGACACGCACCTGGGGAATCTTTGTAGGTCCTTCCTAACCCCTCTGGCTTCAGATCAATCAGGGAGAAGGTTGTAAGACGCCTTCCTGCCCCTGCCTGGGACGGGGCTCCCACTACTAGAAGACACGCAGGTAACAAGCCCTTCCAATTTTCACTGCACTGCTTTTCTAGGGCAGAACTCCCCTCTCGACCCAGTAGTCAGGACAAGAGCCCCCTTTTCTGCGCAGAGAATGGTCCTGCTTTGGCCAGGATCCCGCTCCCGACGAAAAATATACACAAGCTTTATTTACAACTGTCTGAGTAAAGGGCTGTCCTCCGGTGACTGCATGACCCCCTCTGAGCTGAGTGGAGGGGAAGAGGCTGGACACAGAGGCGAGGGAGGTCAGAGAAGGGACCTGTTTTTTTTGGGTTTCAGGAAGTTTCGTTTTAGCATGAAACACTAAAGATTTATTCCCTCGCCTTCCATTTGAGCTTGCAAACTGACTAAAGGTTGCTGCCAACCCTCAGAAGTCCCCCCGCAGCACAGGCTGGAGATGGGGCCTGTTTTTGTCTTTTTCCTTCCCCAGATTTTAAGAGGGCTTTTCAATCAGATCCCACTTGCCCTCTGCTCTGAAGACAGGACTGAGATAAGACACACTTCAGCCTCTCCCCCAGGGAGGAATTGGGAAGAAGGCGCTCTAGTCTCCGCTGGGGTTTTCAGATTGCGGAGCGGGTGGGGGCTTAGGGGGAAGGGCTCTGAGTGAGAGAAGGCTCCTACCTGTGCTGGATCTCGCCTTAGGCCTCGACTTGCATCCGAAGCCGGTGGGGGAGCCTCCAAGGAGGCTGCTGGGCGGGAAGAGTCCGGAGCTGTACTCAGGGACGTAGGGCGGGTAGGTGGTGATGGGGTGGTGGGCCGAGGCCGCCGCCCCTCCCAGGGTGGTCATGCTGCTGCGAGGGTGCGCCGACTCGAGCTTCATGCTGTCCGGCAGCGGCACCTGATACTTGATGCACTCCTTCTCGTCCTGGCGGCCCGAGCCGGCTGAGCCCGGGGTGGACAGGGACGGATCTGGGGAGACGTCCTTCGGCGGGGTGGGCGGGAAGGTGAAGAGGTGAGGGCTGGAGTGGCCAGCTGACAGGGAAGAGGACGAGGCCGGGGGGTAGACCGACAGGGGCCCCGGAGAGCCGTGATGGATGGAGGTCTTGGAGAAGGGGCTGAGGTTCCAGGGCGAAGCGGTGTGATGGCTGCCCAGGGCCTTGCTGCCGTCCAGCCAGGGAAGGGATCCATGCAACAGAGGAGGCCGGCACACCTGGCTCCCTGCGCAGGAAGGAGGGGGCAGGAGAGGGATACAGGCGATGAGAGCAGCCCCCAGGGTCACTGGGCGTTCTCCCCCTCGACCCCTGCCTCCCGGCAGGACGACATAAACACAGACCAGCCCAGCAACTCTGGGCACCAGCACCCGCTTCACCTCTGTCTCCCACACCAACGTCCCACCAAATCCAGGGACTCAAAGGCCTGGGCCTGACCCTCAAGATGAGTGAAGGAGCAAGCGGGGCCGGGGCTTCCTTGGCCTGTCCAGATACACTTTCTAAATTACAGCCCCGAGGTCCCTCCCTGGAACCTGACTTGATTTATGGGTTTCCTTCAATAGCCCAGCGGCCCCCAGCCCCGAGCTAATCCCAGGCAGTCTGAGAAGGGGGTGGGCTGGGAAGGATGAGGCCTAAAGAGGTAAGCCCGGCTGCCCAGCCACTCAAGACCAGGAGAACACACGGACCCAGTTGCCCAGGCCCAGGGCAGGAAGGAGAGGGCTTGGAAGAGAGGAGAACGGCCACTTTAGGGTGACTTCCACGTATCCCTACCTCACTGCTGGCTCATAATTGACCAGGCCTGAAATGCGATTTGCAGGAAATTAATTGCTCGGGCTTTTTGGAGAAAGTTTCCAGGGCTGGACCCTGCGATGGCAGTTTTGTCTGCCTTTGCCCCCCTCCCAAAGCCTACTGAAAATACAAATAAAACTTAAAAAGGGCCCCTATCACCCCCAGAGTTGTGATTCCACCAATGTAATATGTGAATTTTCATCTGCGCCCCTGAGGCACAAAATTCCAGGTTCTATGTCTTGTTCTCTCACGCACAGTAAACTGAGCACTTCCCTGAAATCCAGAGTCGTAAGGCAGCCCTCACTCAGACCAGAAGACCTCTGAGAGGGGTATGTTTAAACGGCAAGGGCAAATCCATACACTTATTGATCTTCTAATCCAGTACCTGTCTCCGCTTTTAGTTCCAGCTGACAGGGAAGAGGACGAGGCCGGGGGGTAGACCGACAGGGGCCCCGGAGAGCCGTGATGGATGGAGGTCTTGGAGAAGGGGCTGAGGTTCCAGGGCGAAGCGGTGTGATGGCTGCCCAGGGCCTTGCTGCCGTCCAGCCAGGGAAGGGATCCATGCAACAGAGGAGGCCGGCACACCTGGCTCCCTGCGCAGGAAGGAGGGGGCAGGAGAGGGATACAGGCGATGAGAGCAGCCCCCAGGGTCACTGGGCGTTCTCCCCCTCGACCCCTGCCTCCCGGCAGGACGACATAAACACAGACCAGCCCAGCAACTCTGGGCACCAGCACCCGCTTCACCTCTGTCTCCCACACCAACGTCCCACCAAATCCAGGGACTCAAAGGCCTGGGCCTGACCCTCAAGATGAGTGAAGGAGCAAGCGGGGCCGGGGCTTCCTTGGCCTGTCCAGATACACTTTCTAAATTACAGCCCCGAGGTCCCTCCCTGGAACCTGACTTGATTTATGGGTTTCCTTCAATAGCCCAGCGGCCCCCAGCCCCGAGCTAATCCCAGGCAGTCTGAGAAGGGGGTGGGCTGGGAAGGATGAGGCCTAAAGAGGTAAGCCCGGCTGCCCAGCCACTCAAGACCAGGAGAACACACGGACCCAGTTGCCCAGGCCCAGGGCAGGAAGGAGAGGGCTTGGAAGAGAGGAGAACGGCCACTTTAGGGTGACTTCCACGTATCCCTACCTCACTGCTGGCTCATAATTGACCAGGCCTGAAATGCGATTTGCAGGGAAATTAATTGCTCGGGCTTTTTGGAGAAAGTTTCCAGGGCTGGACCCTGCGATGGCAGTTTTGTCTGCCTTTGCCCCCCTCCCAAAGCCTACTGAAAATACAAATAAAACTTAAAAAGGGCCCCTATCACCCCCAGAGTTGTGATTCCACCAATGTAATATGTGAATTTTCATCTGCGCCCCTGAGGCACAAAATTCCAGGTTCTATGTCTTGTTCTCTCACGCACAGTAAACTGAGCACTTCCCTGAAATCCAGAGTCGTAAGGCAGCCCTCACTCAGACCAGAAGACCTCTGAGAGGGGTATGTTTAAACGGCAAGGGCAAATCCATACACTTATTGATCTTCTAATCCAGTACCTGTCTCCGCTTTTGACGTTCTATTTAACCATTAAGAACAATACTGAAACTAAAATCTTCAGAGAGAGGAAGGGGAGGGGAGCCGAGGGGGAAGGAGAGTACTCTGAACACGGAGGGTCACGCTTCACATTATGCAGGAAGTCGTATAGTAAATAATATTAAGGCTGCATCTACCTCATTTCCACCGAGCTGCTGATCCACACAGAAGGAGGGCAATGAGCACTCCACACACACACAGACACAACTGTTTAAAACCTGGCGACGGCAGGGTGAGAACGCCAGCCGCCGCAGGGGCTCTGTCACCCGCCCCAACCCCCGGGATGCAAGCAGGGGCACCAAGGCAGACCACCACCAGAGCGCCTCCACCTAAAATGCTGCTCCTGTGTCTTCTTTGGGAACCCACTTACAGATGGAAGGCTCTAGGCTTTCCCCTCACCAGCTACATAGGGCTGGGTTTCTCTCTACCATTTCAGAACTCTCCCAAACTTCTCAAGGTGAAAGAGAAAGAAAAAAGAAAAAGAAAAGGTACTGGAATTGCATTCCTAGAAGAAAGCTCTGATGAATCCTGAATCTTCTTTGGAGAGCCTATGTCTCTGCTACAGGCGGGAGGAGAAAGACAAGAGTTGCCAGGAGCAGGCAAGGAGGCAACCAAAAAAGTTTTGATGCAGGAAAATTCTGTGCAGGCGGGAATCTAGGAAACCCCAAAGGTCTCCAACTTAAAACGGTCGTCTTCCCACCCAAACCTGGTCAAGCACCAGACTTCCCTTCCTCGGAGCCTAGAGTTAGGAGATGTGCCTAAAATCCAAATCCACTAGTTTGGGGTAAAGACCGAAACACAGCGGTGGGAGTAAATACAATTCTTCGGCCTTTCTAGAAGGAAATGTGCTGGAGAAACACACCGAGGCACGCTGGCAGAAGCCCCCAAGAGAGAACCACAGGATAAATAAGGGGCGAAGACCCTAGAAAGAATCAAGTCCCAACCAAGTTTGGCCGGCGCCGGATGCCCGACTGGGAGAGCTGTGGTCGGTGGAGGCGGAGGTTCGGGTCCCGCGTCCCGGACCTCCGAGTCCCCCGAAGCTGTGGCCGCGCGGGAAGAGAGGGCTGCAGCGCAACGCCGCCCAGGTGAGCGCCGGGCCCGGGGGCCGCAACCGCGCACAGGCGCCTGCTGCGACTGTTTTGAAAAACAGACTCTCGCGACGACAGAGACGCCTTCCTCGCCCATTTCCGGGCCCCAGTTTTTTAAATGGAGCAGCAACAGCACTGGGGAGAGCTTTCGCCGACTCACCCTACTCCCTGGTCCCTCCCTGCCTCCCCAACCCGGGGAGCCAGGACAGCGGGGCGGGGGTCCTCGCACCCCGGGCGCACTCACCGTGGTGGGTCGGAGGGTACCTCTGCACAGTGGCCCTCACCGAGTTTCCGTAGTAGGACGGGACGTGGTTGCCTTGACCGTCGATGTTAAAAAGCACATCCACCTCCTCCGGCAGGGGGTACTGCGACGGGTCCATGTAGGAGTGGCCGAGACCCGGGTGGTGCGTGTCTGGGTGCTGCCCGTTGAGCACCGCGGGGTGGTGGTGGCTCACCCAGCGCGGCTGGTCCGCCGTCACCTCCATGGCCCCGGCTGCGCTCGCACCCTCTCGCCGGGCCCGGAACCCGCGCGCGGAGAGAGAGGGCGGTCGGGGGCTCCGAGGCTCCGCAGGTGCTCCTGCCGTCGGAGGGGCGGGGGTCGTTTAAGGATTTGTTCTCAGTAGGGAAATGGGAAAGCTGGGAAGGAAAGGTGAGCAAGTGAGATTAAAAAAAAAAAAAAAAAAAATTCTTTGCGGGGTAGTTTAGCAAAGAGAAGAAGAGAAAGAAAAAAGAAATTCCAAAAATTAGGTACGGGAGAATAAAAGGGGTCCAAATTGTAAAAGGAGAGCGAGGACTGGCTGGAATTCTGCAAGTGAGGCTCCTCTGCACCGGGGGGCTCCAAGACTGACTCTCTCTTGGGCCACCTGCAAAGGAGAGAAGGGGAAACCTGAATGAGGTCCTAGGTACTTAGTACCTGAGTTTATGAAGGGGCATCTCCTCCCCCCGAGTCGCCCAGCCCCGCGCCCGCGCCCGCGCCCCCGGACACGCTCACACGCGCGCACTCGCGCACGCCCTCTCTGAGGCTCGGAAAACCGGGAGACGGCGGAGGATCCGACGACTCCCAAGTTTGTCCCCAACACCCTGGCTCTCCCGGGATCCCAGGACTGACTGAGCGGTTCCAACTTGGACGATAGCTCCCTCCCTCCCGGGAACCAGGTCCCAGGACCGACTTTCCAGCCTCCAGAGACTCTCCGAAAGAGGAGGGTTGAGTTTTCAATGTTTTAAAGTCCTCCCAAATAGAGAGAGAAGACAAATCAAAGTTTTAAAAAAAAAAAAAAAAGTCGCCAGTACCAACCTGGGTAGCGAGGAGCAGAGAGGAGGAGGAGGAGGCGTGCGACCCGGAGAGCAGAAACTGCCCGGTCAGATTGCGTGGCTCGCTCTGTCTCGCGCGCTCTCCGTCTCTCTCTCTCTTTTCCTCTCTCTCTCTCCCTCTCTCAGTATTTTTTTTTTTTTACAGGGAATGCATTCTTTCTGAAAGTATCAAGACGGCGCCAGGCAGCTCAGTGTTCGCAGACAGCTGTGGCGCGACGGAACTTAAGGAGGTTCTAGTGTCATCCGCGCCGCCGGGGGAGGAGCTTGGCGCTGGCGAGGAGGGGACAGGATCCCAGCACAAGGAAACTGCAACCCAAACCTGCTCAGGACGGCACCCCCCAACCCCCACCTCCCTTCCCTCCCCTCCACTGACCGGAAAGGGGCGCCGCGGAGGGCTGCCCTTGCGGAGGGGCCGCGGGGCGGGTGGGCGAGGCGCGCCGGAGGGTAAGGGGCGGAGGGGGCCGGCAGAAGGGAATGCGCGCTCTGGCCCTTTAAATGTGGCTCCCGCTCCAGCCAATTCATTCCGACTCAGTGGATTATTCCGTACCGGAGACCACGGCCTGCCCCATTCATAAAGTTTATTTCTACATGCGGCCCTTGTTCTTCAGACTTTTAAAATGAGCAAACGCTTTTATGCATTCATTCCAAAGTATTGGGTCGTTTATTGATGTGGGGTGTCTGTGCAATTAAAAGTGTTCAGGAACAAAAAAGTAATGTCAGAGTACATGGAGATGCGTCTCTGGAAAACTGCCCAAGAAATTGAGTATTGAGGTCGGAAAAGAATCTGCCTTTGATTGAAATGTCGGTGATAACTTTTTGGTGGTCGCGGTCAACATTCTCCCAGGGAGTCTCTGGCCTTAACAAACCTCTTGCATGAATGCCTCAGCTGTTGCAGCTGTCCCGTCCAGACCTAATATCTGTAATCAATGCGTGCTTCTGACTTGAGTGACAGTAGTGATGGATGAAAGGGGAGGGAGCGAGAATCCCTGGCTCCCCAAGCACTCGGGTCTTCACTCCGGTTACCCAACTTTG
The DNA here is from genome assembly GCA_022376925.1 of Tragulus kanchil. Taxonomy (NCBI): domain Eukaryota; kingdom Metazoa; phylum Chordata; class Mammalia; order Artiodactyla; family Tragulidae; genus Tragulus; species Tragulus kanchil. The sequence goes on from JAIOJX010000031.1 coordinate 72,604,905, forward strand.
CCCCTTTTCTCCGCCCAGAGTCCTATCTACACCCGCTCCTGGCGTTTTTCCCCAGCCCCCTCCTCCGGCCCTGGCCCCGGCCGCCGGGCAGGACTGCGGCGACCTCTCGGGGCCCCGCAGCTCGCTGGACTCGCTGGGTCCGGTCTCGCAGCCCGGGGCGGAGGGAGCAGGGATCCGAGACAACCCGGCGAGGGGGCGGGGCGCTCGGGGCGGGGCCGGGAAGGGGCCAATCAACGCACGAGGCTACGGCCGGGCCGCGATTGGCCGGCCCCGCGGGCTCCAACCTCCCCGGCGGGCCTCGGTGCTTTGAGCCACTGCATCCCCTAGCGGCGCTCAGGCTCTTGCAGCCGCCTGGCCCCGAAACGCGGCCCCAGTGTGCCCGAGTAGGGCGGGAAGCGACAACTCAGGTTCCACCCGCGGCTCACCCCAGGGCAGTGTGTACAAGAAGAGCGTGGGTTCTCCCGCAGGCTTTCCAACGGACGGTACTGACAGCTTGATTTGGGGTTCAATGTGAAGGCGTTATTCCCTCTTCGCTGCTCTACCCCGTAACAATTTCCTACAAATACACCCAAAAAAATCAACATAGAAGAGACCATCCCTTAAAGTAAGTTATGGACGATTCCTTCCGTACGGTGAAAGGAAAACATCAATATTCAGCTTTAACTTGGGGGGTGTGGGGGGGGGCGTGGCGTCCTGCTATTCAGTCCTAATAGAAAGACTAGTAAATTTAATTTGGAAAAAAGTGGAAACGTAGGTCCTCCCGACTTGGAAGTTTCTTTGAGTCTCCGTCTTCTTAAATCTGATGTTTGTTAGAAACATCAGGTTGAGTTTCTAGATATGCAACGGTAAGAACATCCCTAAATTAACGCCCCTCCCCATGTTTCTCCTGAGCCCACTTAGTCCCTGCTTATTAGGGCGGCCCAGTATAGGTGCATCGATTTTCCACCCGGACTCTTTTGGCCAGCTGTTGCAGCTGTCCCGCAGCCTAATATCTGTAATCAATGCGTGCTTCTGACTTGAGTGACAGTAGTGATGGATGAAAGGGAGGAGCGAGAATCCCTGGCTCCCCAAGCACTCGGGTCTTCACTCCGGTTACCCAACTTTGCCCCTTTTCTCCGCCCAGAGTCCTATCTACACCCGCTCCTGGCGTTTTTCCCCAGCCCCCTCCTCCGGCCCTGGCCCCGGCCGCCGGGCAGGACTGCGGCGACCTCTCGGGGCCCCGCAGCTCGCTGGACTCGCTGGGTCCGGTCTCGCAGCCCGGGGCGGAGGGAGCAGGGATCCGAGACAACCCGGCGAGGGGGCGGGGCGCTCGGGGCGGGGCCGGGAAGGGGCCAATCAACGCACGAGGCTACGGCCGGGCCGCGATTGGCCGGCCCCGCGGGCTCCAACCTCCCCGGCGGGCCTCGGTGCTTTGAGCCACTGCATCCCCTAGCGGCGCTCAGGCTCTTGCAGCCGCCTGGCCCCGAAACGCGGCCCCAGTGTGCCCGAGTAGGGCGGGAAGCGACAACTCAGGTTCCACCCGCGGCTCACCCCAGGGCAGTGTGTACAAGAAGAGCGTGGGTTCTCCCGCAGGCTTTCCAACGGACGGTACTGACAGCTTGATTTGGGGTTCAATGTGAAGGCGTTATTCCCTCTTCGCTGCTCTACCCCGTAACAATTTCCTACAAATACACCCAAAAAAATCAACATAGAAGAGACCATCCCTTAAAGTAAGTTATGGACGATTCCTTCCGTACGGTGAAAGGAAAACATCAATATTCAGCTTTAACTTGGGGGGTGTGGGGGGGGGCGTGGCGTCCTGCTATTCAGTCCTAATAGAAAGACTAGTAAATTTAATTTGGAAAAAAGTGGAAACGTAGGTCCTCCCGACTTGGAAGTTTCTTTGAGTCTCCGTCTTCTTAAATCTGATGTTTGTTAGAAACATCAGGTTGAGTTTCTAGATATGCAACGGTAAGAACATCCCTAAATTAACGCCCCTCCCCATGTTTCTCCTGAGCCCACTTAGTCCCTGCTTATTAGGGCGGCCCAGTATAGGTGCATCGATTTTCCTTCATTCTGACCGCGTCTCTCTAGGGCCAGTCAAGCTGCCAGCCTCTCCCTCTCACTGCGCTCTCCAGACCTTTTAATTATTTAGTTTGTCTAACATTCACCGGAAATTGCTCCATAAACACGGACAGACGGACGCATACACGTTGTTGCTAAAAGTCTCGAGATTCAGATTAAGGATGGCCGCAAAGGCCAAGAAAAAAAAAAAAAATGAAAGGCGCATCTTTGCGCGTGGGTTTAGGACCCGCCGACAGTAGTCGGACCCCAGTCCAAAAGCCACGCGAAAATACCGAACGGAGCTCTCTGATCCTCTGCGCCGAGACCTGAAAGCCCAGGAAATAAAAGGGACCCTTCATCAGAAAGAGACGTTGCTGACTCCAGGACCAGAAAATGTTAACTTCCGAGGCGCAGGTCAATTTTAAAAGACAAAGAGAAAATATCCCTGAGAAGAAGGCCTTCGGTGTAGTGGCCCCTTTGAGAACGCACAAATTTTTATTAAATCAGGAGCACCAAGTCGGGTTGCACTGGTTCGAAGAGCCACCCCCCAACCCTTGGAAAAATAAAAGATCTCGAAGGCACCTTTTGGTCTGGGTGGTTTGGAGCTGGCAGAGACGGGCGGGGGGCTGCGGCTGGGTGCCCGGTGTAATGGAGCCAGCCTGTAGGGGGTATTTAACATTTAATTCCCAGCCGGTCCGCCCCTGTTCCCGGACTGACAGTGGGTAATTGGGAAAGAGGACGTTGCTCTTTTGATGGCCGCGCCAGTCTCGCCGACGCCACACTGGGTTTGACGTCACGGGCCCAGCCCCATCAATATTCAGCTTTAACTTGGGGGTGTGGGGGGCGTGGCGTCCTGCTATTCAGTCCTAATAGAAAGACTAGTAAATTTAATTTGGAAAAAAGTGGAAACGTAGGTCCTCCCGACTTGGAAGTTTCTTTGAGTCTCCGTCTTCTTAAATCTGATGTTTGTTAGAAACATCAGGTTGAGTTTCTAGATATGCAACGGTAAGAACATCCCTAAATTAACGCCCCTCCCCATGTTTCTCCTGAGCCCACTTAGTCCCTGCTTATTAGGGCGGCCCAGTATAGGTGCATCGATTTTCCTTCATTCTGACCGCGTCTCTCTAGGGCCAGTCAAGCTGCCAGCCTCTCCCTCTCACTGCGCTCTCCAGACCTTTTAATTATTTAGTTTGTCTAACATTCACCGGAAATTGCTCCATAAACACGGACAGACGGACGCATACACGTTGTTGCTAAAAGTCTCGAGATTCAGATTAAGGATGGCCGCAAAGGCCAAGAAAAAAAAAAAAAATGAAAGGCGCATCTTTGCGCGTGGGTTTAGGACCCGCCGACAGTAGTCGGACCCCAGTCCAAAAGCCACGCGAAAATACCGAACGGAGCTCTCTGATCCTCTGCGCCGAGACCTGAAAGCCCAGGAAATAAAAGGGACCCTTCATCAGAAAGAGACGTTGCTGACTCCAGGACCAGAAAATGTTAACTTCCGAGGCGCAGGTCAATTTTAAAAGACAAAGAGAAAATATCCCTGAGAAGAAGGCCTTCGGTGTAGTGGCCCCTTTGAGAACGCACAAATTTTTATTAAATCAGGAGCACCAAGTCGGGTTGCACTGGTTCGAAGAGCCACCCCCCAACCCTTGGAAAAATAAAAGATCTCGAAGGCACCTTTTGGTCTGGGTGGTTTGGAGCTGGCAGAGACGGGCGGGGGGCTGCGGCTGGGTGCCCGGTGTAATGGAGCCAGCCTGTAGGGGGTATTTAACATTTAATTCCCAGCCGGTCCGCCCCTGTTCCCGGACTGACAGTGGGTAATTGGGAAAGAGGACGTTGCTCTTTTGATGGCCCGCGCCGGCCAGTCTCGCCGACGCCACACTGGGTTTGACGTCACGGGCCCAGCCCCAGAGCCTGGAGCACAGAGCTGGGGGGAGGGAAAAGGAGAGGAGGGGTATACCGAGGAGGGAGGGTCGAGGTCGGCCCTGGGACCCACGGGGAAGGAAGGGGGAAGGGAGACAGGTCGGAGAGAGGCTGCGGCGCTTGGCCTGAGGCGGAGAGCCGGGCTGCGGGGGTCTGGGCCAGGCCAGGCGCCTGCCTGACCCGCCTCGCCGGCAAATACAGGCCGGGTTTCCTCCTTTGTGGGCGGGCGGGCGGGTGAAGGGTGGGGGCTCGAGGCAGGGGAAGGAGGGAGAAAGGTGGTCCAGAACCCCCCTGCGCCCTGGCCCGCAAAGCTCATGCCGGCCTCCTGCGGAGACGCCTCAGCGCCCTCCTGCAGATCTGAAAGCCCACCTACCGAGGACCCAAGCCCGGGCCTGGTCTAGAGAGCCCTCCTCCTCCCCGGGAGCGGCCGCCGAGGCTGGGGTGGGGGAAGCGAGGTGGAGACCTAAGAGGATGCTGCCGCCGCCGCCGCAGCTGCAGGGCCCGGGGTTCCTGAGGGGCGCGAGGCCTCCCTCACCAGGGTAAGAGGCAGGCCGAGGTCTGGATGCCCGGAGCCCGGGGCGAGCATCCCGGAGCCGAGGCGGCGACAGCGCGGCTACTGCCCATCCCCGCCGCCCGGAGCGGGCACCCGGGCTGAGCGTGGGGCGGCGGGAGCCGGTTGGCCTATCTGACACGCCAGGCCTTGAGGCGACCCAGGAAAAAAAGTCTCGAAGGCACCTTTTGGTCTGGGTGGTTTGGGGAGAACGCACAAATTTTTATTAAATCAGGAGCACCAAGTCGGGTTGCACTGGTTCGAAGAGCCACCCCCCAACCCTTGGAAAAATAAAAGATCTCGAAGGCACCTTTTGGTCTGGGTGGTTTGGAGCTGGCAGAGACGGGCGGGGGGCTGCGGCTGGGTGCCCGGTGTAATGGAGCCAGCCTGTAGGGGGTATTTAACATTTAATTCCCAGCCGGTCCGCCCCTGTTCCCGGACTGACAGTGGGTAATTGGGAAAGAGGACGTTGCTCTTTTGATGGCCCGCGCCGGCCAGTCTCGCCGACGCCACACTGGGTTTGACGTCACGGGCCCAGCCCCAGAGCCTGGAGCACAGAGCTGGGGGGAGGGAAAAGGAGAGGAGGGGTATACCGAGGAGGGAGGGTCGAGGTCGGCCCTGGGACCCACGGGGAAGGAAGGGGGAAGGGAGACAGGTCGGAGAGAGGCTGCGGCGCTTGGCCTGAGGCGGAGAGCCGGGCTGCGGGGGTCTGGGCCAGGCCAGGCGCCTGCCTGACCCGCCTCGCCGGCAAATACAGGCCGGGTTTCCTCCTTTGTGGGCGGGCGGGCGGGTGAAGGGTGGGGGCTCGAGGCAGGGGAAGGAGGGAGAAAGGTGGTCCAGAACCCCCCTGCGCCCTGGCCCGCAAAGCTCATGCCGGCCTCCTGCGGAGACGCCTCAGCGCCCTCCTGCAGATCTGAAAGCCCACCTACCGAGGACCCAAGCCCGGGCCTGGTCTAGAGAGCCCTCCTCCTCCCCGGGAGCGGCCGCCGAGGCTGGGGTGGGGGAAGCGAGGTGGAGACCTAAGAGGATGCTGCCGCCGCCGCCGCAGCTGCAGGGCCCGGGGTTCCTGAGGGGCGCGAGGCCTCCCTCACCAGGGTAAGAGGCAGGCCGAGGTCTGGATGCCCGGGAGCCCGGGGGCGAGCATCCCGGAGCCGAGGCGGCGACAGCGCGGCTACTGCCCATCCCCCGCCGCCCGGAGCGGGCACCCGGGCTGAGCGTGGGGCGGCGGGAGCCGGTTGGCCTATCTGACACGCCAGGCCTTGAGGCGACTGCTTCAGGCGTCAAGTTGAGCGGGGTGTGTGTGCCCTCTTGGGGAAAGGGTAAGAAATGGAGCCTTGCTTTCTCCTGGGTCCGGGTAAGCTGGGACCCACACACACAAAACACATGCCCCCCTGCTCAGGTCCCTCCCACCTGCCCTCCCGGGAACTCAGACGCTCGCCTCGGACGCAAGTGGGGAATACAGTCCCGCAAAGGGAACCCGAGCCCGCGGCTCAGAGGGCAGGAGCGTGCCCCCCGGGCTCACCCCGGGGGTCGTAGGACCCAGAGAGCGGAGATCCACGCGGCCAGCGTAGCCCACCCGAGCCTGGCGACGGCCGCGGCCAGGCGAGCTCCGCGGGGCCGAGGTGCCGGGAGAGCGGCTCCGGGCGCCCGCGCGCTGCCCGCCGAGGGTAACCAGAAAAGCCGAGCCTCGGGGTCCAAGTCATAAAGTTACTAATCCCGTGTAGGGGGAGTGAGCGTGCCTCGGGCCGCCTGGGGCGGTCATTTGAGCGTGTTTACTTAAGGACTTTGCAAGTGGAGCGCGCGCGAAATAGTCGGATTTCCAGCGAGGCAGCAAATATTTGCAGGCGGGAGAAAGAAGCGGAGCCGGGCCGCGCCGCCGCGTCCCTCCCCCCGGAGCCGCGGCGCCGGCTTGGGCGGACCCGACCGCGCGGTTAAAGACAGAAATGAACCCGAGAACCTGCGGGGCTGGGGGCAGGGAAGGCGCAGAGCCACAGCAAAGGCCAGAAACTGGAGCGCGGCCCCTAGGCCCTGGCGAGCTGGGTCTGGGGGAGGAGAAGTCCCTTCCAGCTCGATCAATCTTCCTCGGCTGCGATCGGTCAATAAAAATGGTGTGAACCGACCGCGATCGCTGTGCGTCTGGGGAGGAAGTGGAGGCCAGAGGTGCCGAGGCCGGCGCCAGCGCCCCGCACCAGCCCGGTTCGCGCCCCAGCGGTCTGCAAGCTCCAGGCCGGCGGCCAGTTCGTCCCTGGGAGCCGAGCGCGGCCCGGCGGGGCCTTTAATTGGGTGTCTCCATTTTTATAGTGGCCATTGTTGGAGCAATTAGCGAGAGACAATAAGCGCCAAGAGGCGTTTAATTCGATTCCGTGTGGCGGCGGCGGCGCTCTGGAAGAAGTGGCTGGCCCAGGAGGAAAGATCTGTTTTAAGAGTCCGCTCCGTGCCGGCTCTATGCCGGTTTTGTCCTAGATGTGAGAGTTCTCGAGGGACAACCTGAAAGCCGGGTGAGAGCTTTCACCCCGGGTCCTGGACTGGGGGGGAAACACTTTCCAGGCCTCGCTAGCCCGGCGGAGCGCCCCGGGAACCACCGCGCCCGCAGGCAACACACGTCCGGCTCGAGTCCCCGATGCCTTTTAGAGGGAGACACGCAAAGAAGACAGGGACAAGGAAAAAGGCCTCCTTCCTTCTTAGCCCTCGGTCTCCCACTTCGATCACCCGAACCGTCCCCGTTTCCTTCCCCATCGTGGGAGGAGGGGAATAGGAGCTAGCCCCACTTCTAGCTCGTCTACACCTCCCTCTCCACCGAGCACGCCTCGCCACCCCCTCTTCTGCTTCGGCCCTCGGATTAGGTTACCGTGGCCGGGCGAGGATTTCTACTGGATACGAGAATAGCACAGGTAAAGCTGTATAAACAGCTCTCCGGCTGCCGGGCGAGAGGGTTACGCTGGGGACACGGCCCAAGGCGCCACCGCCAGGCCCCGCTGCGCGAGCGAAACGGCGGGGGAGCCCGCTCGGGAGCGGCGTCCCGGGACAGCACAAGCTAAACACAGACTCTACTGCATTTCTGCAGCTCCCCGACCCCTCAGGCCCCTTTCTCTTTCCCGCGTGAACTGAAATGCAGAAAGTGGAGAGCAGAATCACAGGATGATGGAGAGAAGCAGGCAGTATTGACTCTTCTGTTCCAATGAAATACAGCCAGCGAGCAGGGAACTTGGGGGGATGCAGAATAAAGGGGATCCCTAAATATACGGGCAAAGGAAAGATGCTAGCGGTAGAAGCAGCAAGGGGGACCTCAGGCGAAAAGCGCTTGCGGCATGCACACTGCTGTTTCCGTCTTCCACGCCCACCTGCCCAGGCTCAGGGTCTACCTGCCCTGGAAAATCTGCAAGCTCCAGGCCGGCGGCCAGTTCGTCCCTGGGAGCCGAGCGCGGCCGGCGGGGCCTTTAATTGGGTGTCTCCATTTTATAGTGGCCATTGTTGGAGCAATTAGCGAGAGACAATAAGCGCCAAGAGGCGTTTAATTCGATTCCGTGTGGCGGCGGCGGCGCTCTGGAAGAAGTGGCTGGCCCAGGAGGAAAGATCTGTTTTAAGAGTCCGCTCCGTGCCGGCTCTATGCCGGTTTTGTCCTAGATGTGAGAGTTCTCGAGGGACAACCTGAAAGCCGGGTGAGAGCTTTCACCCCGGGTCCTGGACTGGGGGGGAAACACTTTCCAGGCCTCGCTAGCCCGGCGGAGCGCCCCGGGAACCACCGCGCCCGCAGGCAACACACGTCCGGCTCGAGTCCCCGATGCCTTTTAGAGGGAGACACGCAAAGAAGACAGGGACAAGGAAAAAGGCCTCCTTCCTTCTTAGCCCTCGGTCTCCCACTTCGATCACCCGAACCGTCCCCGTTTCCTTCCCCATCGTGGGAGGAGGGGAATAGGAGCTAGCCCCACTTCTAGCTCGTCTACACCTCCCTCTCCACCGAGCACGCCTCGCCACCCCCTCTTCTGCTTCGGCCCTCGGATTAGGTTACCGTGGCCGGGCGAGGATTTCTACTGGATACGAGAATAGCACAGGTAAAGCTGTATAAACAGCTCTCCGGCTGCCGGGCGAGAGGGTTACGCTGGGGACACGGCCCAAGGCGCCACCGCCAGGCCCCGCTGCGCGAGCGAAACGGCGGGGGAGCCCGCTCGGGAGCGGCGTCCCGGGACAGCACAAGCTAAACACAGACTCTACTGCATTTCTGCAGCTCCCCGACCCCTCAGGCCCCTTTCTCTTTCCCGCGTGAACTGAAATGCAGAAAGTGGAGAGCAGAATCACAGGATGATGGAGAGAAGCAGGCAGTATTGACTCTTCTGTTCCAATGAAATACAGCCAGCGAGCAGGGAACTTGGGGGGATGCAGAATAAAGGGGATCCCTAAATATACGGGCAAAGGAAAGATGCTAGCGGTAGAAGCAGCAAGGGGGACCTCAGGCGAAAAGCGCTTGCGGCATGCACACTGCTGTTTCCGTCTTCCACGCCCACCTGCCCAGGCTCAGGGTCTACCTGCCCTGGAAAATGAGACAACGCTTTGGGGATGGTATGTGGTTTGATTGACTTTTTTTCTTTTTTCGCTTATTCATCTATCATCGTTTAAAACTTGGAAGAAAACCCACTTGGGCCGGGAGGAACAGCGAGAAAAGTCGGAGAGGAGATGCGTTCGGAGATTACCCTCCAACCCGCCCCCACCGCCAATCCGAGCCCTCCAGCTTCGAGGGATCCTGGCCCTCTAGCTGCAGCTACCCTTTTCTCCCCGGTTGAGAAAAACCCTGATGGAAGCGAGATAAAAATTGGGTGGGTAGGGGTGTAGCGGAAAGGGGGGGAGAGAGAGAGAGGAGAGGGGATTTCTGTTTCCGAGTTTAACAATGCACTTGTCAGAGGGGTTGGCCATTGGGGGAGCCCCGGGGCTGGGTGGGTGAGAAAGATTTCCCCTTGAGGGTGAATCGAAAGGAATACGAGTCACCCTGGAGGAAGGGGGCACCTTCAACTTCTCCCTCCTTCCTGGCTTTGGCGGCCCGCCGGAGAGGTGGAACCAGGAGAAAGGAGAAGGGATGGGGGCACTCCAGCAGGTCCTGGCAGTGTCTCGAAGACCTTAGGCCGTTTGTCCCCACCAGCAACACCAATGACTTGGGAAGCGGCTCGCAGTGCATAGACCCAGGCTCTTCTCGTGTGGGGTCCTCAGGTCAACGCTGGGGCCAGCGAGATACCCAGGGAAGGGAGCAGCCACCACCGGCAAGAAAAGAGTCCGTGGGGAGGGTTCTACCCGCGTGAATTCCAGGTCCTCGAATTTGGGGAGGGGGACACCTCTCCCCTAGCCTCCCAGCGCCTCCCCTCACCCCCGCTTTGTCGCCGTTGCCTCACAGTCCAGCATCTCTAGAGGCCCCTGGCCAGCCCTGAACCCCGCGCGAGCCTTGGCCGACACTCCTCCGGCCACTTCATTTTGTCATTTCAGGAAGAGGGGGGCTTTCTTTTGGAGCCACTGTGTTTTTACTTTCCTAGATTAGCCGGAAAACTGGGGTGTCGACTGCTGCACAATGGAGCGAACTTCGAGGGCAGGGGACTTCACGACCGGGATAGGGAAACGGATAAAGGTAACCCCGAGTCGATCAGGAGACAGCAGAGGCGAACTGCTAAACGCACGAAGTGTCCGTGACTCCCTTTGGACACGCTGGAGACTGCCGGGCATAATCTGGGGAGCTGCCCGGCTCTGAGACGCCCACCTTCCGCCCAGCTGCCGCCTCTCCCCGCCGGGCCAGCTCGCGCTCGGCTCTCTGCCGCCTGCCACCTTGCGGACCCCAAGCAATTTGTTATAGAAAACAAAACGGCAACCACACACGTGTGCCAACACACCCATAGCGACGGAAGCGAGATAAAAATTGGGTGGGTAGGGGTGTAACGGAAAGGGGAGAGAGAGAGAGGAGAGGGGATTTCTGTTTCCGAGTTTAACAATGCACTTGTCAGAGGGGTTGGCCATTGGGGGAGCCCCGGGGCTGGGTGGGTGAGAAAGATTTCCCCTTGAGGGTGAATCGAAAGGAATACGAGTCACCCTGGAGGAAGGGGGCACCTTCAACTTCTCCCTCCTTCCTGGCTTTGGCGGCCCGCCGGAGAGGTGGAACCAGGAGAAAGGAGAAGGGATGGGGGCACTCCAGCAGGTCCTGGCAGTGTCTCGAAGACCTTAGGCCGTTTGTCCCCACCAGCAACACCAATGACTTGGGAAGCGGCTCGCAGTGCATAGACCCAGGCTCTTCTCGTGTGGGGTCCTCAGGTCAACGCTGGGGCCAGCGAGATACCCAGGGAAGGGAGCAGCCACCACCGGCAAGAAAAGAGTCCGTGGGGAGGGTTCTACCCGCGTGAATTCCAGGTCCTCGAATTTGGGGAGGGGGACACCTCTCCCCTAGCCTCCCAGCGCCTCCCCTCACCCCCGCTTTGTCGCCGTTGCCTCACAGTCCAGCATCTCTAGAGGCCCCTGGCCAGCCCTGAACCCCGCGCGAGCCTTGGCCGACACTCCTCCGGCCACTTCATTTTGTCATTTCAGGAAGAGGGGGGCTTTCTTTTGGAGCCACTGTGTTTTTACTTTCCTAGATTAGCCGGAAAACTGGGGTGTCGACTGCTGCACAATGGAGCGAACTTCGAGGGCAGGGGACTTCACGACCGGGATAGGGAAACGGATAAAGGTAACCCCGAGTCGATCAGGAGACAGCAGAGGCGAACTGCTAAACGCACGAAGTGTCCGTGACTCCCTTTGGACACGCTGGAGACTGCCGGGCATAATCTGGGGAGCTGCCCGGCTCTGAGACGCCCACCTTCCGCCCAGCTGCCGCCTCTCCCCGCCGGGCCAGCTCGCGCTCGGCTCTCTGCCGCCTGCCACCTTGCGGACCCCAAGCAATTTGTTATAGAAAACAAAACGGCAACCACACACGTGTGCCAACACACCCATAGCGACGGACACCCAGGGAGAGCTCCTCTCGAGCGCCTTGGGCCACGTTTCTTTCTCGTCCTTCTAACAGCCACATCCCGGCCACCGTCTCTGGTCCCGGCTGCCAGCCGGCCAGAAGCAAAAAAAAAGAGACGGGGTCTCGAGTCCAGATCTAGGGTTCCCTTGGCCCGCTCGCTGCGGTGGGTAAAGCACTCTCTGGGGACCCCTACCATTAAGAAAAAGAGGTGACCAGAAATATCCGGTCCTCACACAAAGACGTGTCACGAAAGGAATGCACTTTTCTGTGTGAATGCACTGGGACAAGGTGGAGGCCACACCTGAGATGGTTAGAATGGCCGGCCGGAGAGCACTGAGCCTTCGGACCCCGCGACCTTATCAGGACCTCCCCCGCTTCTGGGCACTTACGGCCTTAACTTCAAGGAGAGGGATTCACAGCTACCCGGCTCCAACGTACCTGCCCCATTCCCGGCCTCTCTGGGTGGCCCTGCGCTGCTGAGCGTCCTCTCTGAGAGGCCCGGCTGATGCACTCTAGAGGTGCCTACTCGCATTTCTTCCGGACCCGCCGCAGCTCACCTCTGCCTCATATATGGTTGGCAAAAATGCAGGATGACCGTATCAATTAAAGCAAAATGCAGCTTCCCTGTCTCCGGCTTTTGGCAGGAGAAAACCAACTCCAATCCTGACTCCCCAGGACTGGCGGAGGTTCTCGGGTAGAAGGGAAGATGTGCCTGGGGCGGGGGAGGGGTGGGGTTGCAGGGGGGTGTATAGAAGCGCCATTGACCCAGATCCTCAGACCCCAGCTGGCTTCTCCATCTAGGAACCTTAGGCCTGGCAGGACCGCGCTGAGAGCTGGGCCTCCTGCCTGGCCCCAGGAAATCGGTATGGGGGCCCCTACGACTCTACCCCCAATACCAACGGGGGTCTTGATTTGTCTGCCCTGGGTCTGAATCCTACCCTAGATTCAGATGGGCAGCAAACCATTCCTTTGCTCAGAATCACACATTTTAAAGGTTTAATGGTGAGTTCCCTCCCCACTCCACCCCCAACCAGCCGTTTGGTCCTCAGACCAATTTGTTATAGAAAACAAAACGGCAACCACACACGTGTGCCAACACACCCATAGCGACGGACACCCAGGGAGAGCTCCTCTCGAGCGCCTTGGGCCACGTTTCTTTCTCGTCCTTCTAACAGCCACATCCCGGCCACCGTCTCTGGTCCCGGCTGCCAGCCGGCCAGAAGCAAAAAAAAAGAGACGGGGTCTCGAGTCCAGATCTAGGGTTCCCTTGGCCCGCTCGCTGCGGTGGGTAAAGCACTCTCTGGGGACCCCTACCATTAAGAAAAAGAGGTGACCAGAAATATCCGGTCCTCACACAAAGACGTGTCACGAAAGGAATGCACTTTTCTGTGTGAATGCACTGGGACAAGGTGGAGGCCACACCTGAGATGGTTAGAATGGCCGGCCGGAGAGCACTGAGCCTTCGGACCCCGCGACCTTATCAGGACCTCCCCCGCTTCTGGGCACTTACGGCCTTAACTTCAAGGAGAGGGATTCACAGCTACCCGGCTCCAACGTACCTGCCCCATTCCCGGCCTCTCTGGGTGGCCCTGCGCTGCTGAGCGTCCTCTCTGAGAGGCCCGGCTGATGCACTCTAGAGGTGCCTACTCGCATTTCTTCCGGACCCGCCGCAGCTCACCTCTGCCTCATATATGGTTGGCAAAAATGCAGGATGACCGTATCAATTAAAGCAAAATGCAGCTTCCCTGTCTCCGGCTTTTGGCAGGAGAAAACCAACTCCAATCCTGACTCCCCAGGACTGGCGGAGGTTCTCGGGTAGAAGGGAAGATGTGCCTGGGGCGGGGGAGGGGGTGGGGGTTGCGGGGCGTGTATAGAAGCGCCATTGACCCAGATCCTCAGACCCCAGCTGGCTTCTCCAGCTAGGAACCTTAGGCCTGGCAGGACCGCGCTGAGAGCTGGGCCTCCTGCCTGGCCCCAGGAAATCGGTATGGGGGCCCCTACGACTCTACCCCCAATACCAACGGGGGTCTTGATTTGTCTGCCCTGGGTCTGAATCCTACCCTAGATTCAGATGGGCAGCAAACCATTCCTTTGCTCAGAATCACACATTTTAAAGGTTTAATGGTGAGTTCCCTCCCCACTCCACCCCCAACCAGCCGTTTGGTCCTGCAAGTATCTCCTAGCCAGGACGCTTCCTGGATAAACTCTAGCAGCCTGACTTCTGCCCCAAGCCTGCCACACCACCGGCTGTCCCCCATTTTGTGCCACAGCCACTAAGGGATGGAAGGGCTACAATTGTTATTTGTCCCTTTAAAGTTCTTCATCCTCCACCCACAACCCTAGCAACCTGGTGAATGTGGGTGATGGAGAAGAAAAAAAAAACACAGGGAAACTGGGAACCCAGCAGAGGGACGATCCAATGGGTTAGACTCCTTTCCATCCCCTGCCCTGGACAGACTTACCGGGTCCACTTCCCCAAGCACCCCATGGTGTCTGAGAGGAAGGAAAGATGAATAAAAGCAACACTCCTGCTCAGATACTCGAGAATGCAACTTCCCTTGCCTTTTAATGCTCTCTGTCTTCATTGGGAACTGCTTCCTTCTGACAGAGTGACTACTAGGAGGTCTTGTTGGTCCAGTGTCCCAGGAGAAAGTAGAATCCTAGTTCCCTCTGTCCCTCCCACTCCCCAGGACCCTGGCACCCTCTCTCCCTGATTGCAGTTTTCTCACCCACCTTAGGGCGCTCCTGGAATCAAAGGTGCCTGCCAGCCACCCCAGGGGATGCGAGATGCTCACATATCTGGGCTCCAACTGCCAACCCACAGCTACAGCTGTTTCTTTAATTATATGCAGAGACAATGAGCCTAAACACTGCACTTGCCGGCAGAGGGAAATAAACATGAAAGTGACACTGGACCCGTGGCAGTCACCTTGGGGAAAAGGCTGAGCAGCTCATTCAGATTGGTTCTTTCGCCCAACCCTCTGCCCTCCCTGAAGAGGAAACCGGGTGTCCAGCCCTTCCCAAGCCTTCCCACCATCTCTTATTTTTCTGTTTAGTTTTTTCTCCGCGTGCCTAGTACTATTGGCTCATTCCTCCAAACAAGGACAGACATACATGCACACACCACGCTCGCCCAAGGTCACCGCAGAAAGCCAAAGATTTCCAGGGACCAGAAAGAACAGTAAGAAGTAGAACCTAGTTCATTTTCTTCCAGGGACAGCGGTCCTTCTGGAGTGGAGACCTCCCATTAATGCTCTCCACGTGGAGCAGGGAAAGCCAGTGCAGAGTGAGAGGCACAAGACTGTGATATTCACTGACCTGGGTAGCTTGCTCTCGGCGGTCAGATGTTTTTTGGTTTGGGGTTTTTTTTCCTGACTTGCTGGAGATCTGGAGGCAGAAGTGACAGGCAGATCTGGTCACCGTCGTCGCTGCTGCAGTCCTCACCACTCCAGCTGCTCACGGCATCTCAGGCAGGCTTCCAGCGAGAACTAAAACCAGGGTGATGTGCATCCTTTCTAGGAACCCCCTCCCCCGCCTCCTGCTCACTGTAGAGAGCGGAGCTCTTCCGGGTTGCGAAGGGGGGAAAGGGAGGGAGGGAGGAAGACTGAGGAAGGAATGAATTTCACCCCCCTTCTGCAAACAGGCACACCGCACCTCAGGAGTAAGCGACACAGAGACAGTCGGGGAAATGGGGGAAGACTGCCTGAAATGTGACCAGCCCCATGGCGCCTACAAAGTCCACTGGCTCTGGCGGAGCTGGAATTAACACTGTAAATGTCACCAGTAGGGTTGACTGGGTCATCTGCAACCGTAGATAGAAAAGCTTTTGCAGAGTTCCTCTCCCGTTTTGGAAGTGGAGACCCAGTCGACGCATCTAGAGGTAAAGTTCGTGGCCCCCATTAGCAGGGTCTCAGCCCACCAGGTGCCCTCTGTCTGACGGTCCCACCCGGTTCTGTATATGCTGACGCTTCAGAAAATGAATGTCATCTTTGAATGCAATCTACTTTTCACTCCCTGCAGCTACAGCTGGTCAGTGAAAGTTAATTACAGCGGGACGCTCAGCGACTGCGCCCTGGACTTGCTGGCTACAACTTCGCTCTTCATGGACACCATCAAAATATTTGAAGTAGTGAGTCTTGTGACCCTACTAAAGAGAAGTTTGGGAAGATGCTCTCTAGAGGTCGCAACTCTTTTCAGAAGTTTGGGAAGATAAGCACAGCGGTCCTACCGCAGAAAGCCAAAGATTTCCAGGGACCAGAAAGAACAGTAAGAAGTAGAACCTAGTTCATTTTCTTCCAGGGACAGCGGTCCTTCTGGAGTGGAGACCTCCCATTAATGCTCTCCACGTGGAGCAGGGAAAGCCAGTGCAGAGTGAGAGGCACAAGACTGTGATATTCACTGACCTGGGTAGCTTGCTCTCGGCGGTCAGATGTTTTTTGGTTTGGGGTTTTTTTTCCTGACTTGCTGGAGATCTGGAGGCAGAAGTGACAGGCAGATCTGGTCACCGTCGTCGCTGCTGCAGTCCTCACCACTCCAGCTGCTCACGGCATCTCAGGCAGGCTTCCAGCGAGAACTAAAACCAGGGTGATGTGCATCCTTTCTAGGAACCCCCTCCCCCGCCTCCTGCTCACTGTAGAGAGCGGAGCTCTTCCGGGTTGCGAAGGGGGGAAAGGGAGGGAGGGAGGAAGACTGAGGAAGGAATGAATTTCACCCCCCTTCTGCAAACAGGCACACCGCACCTCAGGAGTAAGCGACACAGAGACAGTCGGGGAAATGGGGGAAGACTGCCTGAAATGTGACCAGCCCCATGGCGCCTACAAAGTCCACTGGCTCTGGCGGAGCTGGAATTAACACTGTAAATGTCACCAGTAGGGTTGACTGGGTCATCTGCAACCGTAGATAGAAAAGCTTTTGCAGAGTTCCTCTCCCGTTTTGGAAGTGGAGACCCAGTCGACGCATCTAGAGGTAAAGTTCGTGGCCCCCATTAGCAGGGTCTCAGCCCACCAGGTGCCCTCTGTCTGACGGTCCCACCCGGTTCTGTATATGCTGACGCTTCAGAAAATGAATGTCATCTTTGAATGCAATCTACTTTTCACTCCCTGCAGCTACAGCTGGTCAGTGAAAGTTAATTACAGCGGGACGCTCAGCGACTGCGCCCTGGACTTGCTGGCTACAACTTCGCTCTTCATGGACACCATCAAAATATTTGAAGTAGTGAGTCTTGTGACCCTACTAAAGAGAAGTTTGGGAAGATGCTCTCTAGAGGTCGCAACTCTTTTCAAGAAGACTTCTGGGGGGAATTAACCTTCTAGGAACATGAGATAAAGGAGCAAGAATCAGAGGTCACTCTGTTAGAAGGAAAATGATCCTATTAATCTACCCAACATAGGGAACAAACTCCAGTCCTCCGCCTCCAAGGCCCCTCTCCTGTACTATCCATACTGCTGCGGGAGAGAGATCAAAATAATCCACGGAGGGAGTCTGCCATGAATACATTTCTTCAAGAGTAAAATGAAACTCCGTAAACATTGGGGTAGAAAGGTCAGCGTCCATTTGTTTTGACAGGTAGAGTTTTCCTTTCACAATATTTATACAATAAGAAAATGGAGACTGACTTTAAAAATAAATCAATCTTTGGGGAGAAATAAAATAAAATGTGTCCAACGCTGGGCCAGGAAGTCAAGAAGTTTTTCGTGCTGGAACCAGTTCGGTAGGAAGGAGTGGCGCGATCTGACGGTGCCAGGCATTCAGGGCTGGCTGTTTCTTGCGAGAAGGACGAGGCCATTGGTCAGCAGGGCCAGAGTGAGTGGGTAGAGGTGGGGCAGGCGCCGCGGAGGGAACTGAGGAAGGGCGGAGGAGGACAGGTGCTGCCCTGGCGGCCGGCGGCCCTAACCTGGGATGGGCTACTGCCAGCGCCCTGGGATCCCAGCCTGCCTGCAGCCGCTCAAGGCCCCTGGACCTAGACACTGCATGGACCGTTTGGGGCCTCGTTCAGCGTCCTCCGGGATCCAGGGTTAGGCCCATAGAGGGGTGAGTGGCCTGTCTTACCGTTCATCCACCTGGCCAGAAGAGGAAAAGGGAGTCTCCCCGCCACTGAGGAAGCCCCAAAGTCCACCTCGCGTCACGACTCAGCACCTACTCCGCCCGGCTGCCCTGTCCCTCCTGCCTTCCGCCACCAAGTGGCAGCGCCAAGGTCTCTGGCGCCAGGGCGCGGAGTCCAGGCTCTGCAGTTTTGAGGACGTCAGGGAAAAGTCACTCTTTCCCCCAACCTGTTGCCCAAGCCCAAGTCCAGGAGCTGTGGGCTGTGCCAGGAAGGCCGCCGAGAGCTGGGCCGCGGGGATGCCGGGGCCCTTCTGGGTCCCCAGGCCGCTTCGCTCCTCCTCGCCCCTGCCTCAAGGACAGCCCCGGCCCGGGAGGGAGGGTCATCGGTAACTCAGATGGAGAGGGGTGCCGCCTAAACCTGGATATTAGACAAACCTGGTTGTTTTCCCGCAAACCTCGCTGTCCAGCTGGCCCCTGGAGCCATTTGCCTCTTTCTCCAGCTCCCCTCCACCTTCTGGGCCATTTCCCGGTTCCCCTCCCTCCACCTCTTCCTCTCTCCTCCCTTCCCGCCACAGTCACCTCCAAGCTGAAAGCCTTCTGCCTTTAGAAATCGGGATCCTGCCCAGCACCCTCTGGGACCCTGGGCCCGCTCCCTCTCCGTCACCTCTCCCACCCACACGCGTGGCACCCTGTCCCCGGGGCGCGCCCGTCCGCGACCCTCCGCCCGGTTCCGGCCGGTCTGGCGGCCCCTGTCCGCGTAAGGAACGAACACGATTCTGCTGACGCGGGCACTTGCCTGTCTCGGGTCTAAAGTGACTCTGGTTCAGCGACTGAGAAACCCGATCGAAGCCCCTGTTCCGCAAAAGAAGGTTTAGTTTAAGGAAATTCCACTGCCAAAGACACTGGGGCTTAAACAACAGGCGGCCGGCGGCCCTAACCTGGGATGGGCTACTGCCAGCGCCCTGGGATCCCAGCCTGCCTGCAGCCGCTCAAGGCCCCTGGACCTAGACACTGCATGGACCGTTTGGGGCCTCGTTCAGCGTCCTCCGGGATCCAGGGTTAGGCCCATAGAGGGGTGAGTGGCCTGTCTTACCGTTCATCCACCTGGCCAGAAGAGGAAAAGGGAGTCTCCCCGCCACTGAGGAAGCCCCAAAGTCCACCTCGCGTCACGACTCAGCACCTACTCCGCCCGGCTGCCCTGTCCCTCCTGCCTTCCGCCACCAAGTGGCAGCGCCAAGGTCTCTGGCGCCAGGGCGCGGAGTCCAGGCTCTGCAGTTTTGAGGACGTCAGGGAAAAGTCACTCTTTCCCCCAACCTGTTGCCCAAGCCCAAGTCCAGGAGCTGTGGGCTGTGCCAGGAAGGCCGCCGAGAGCTGGGCCGCGGGGATGCCGGGGCCCTTCTGGGTCCCCAGGCCGCTTCGCTCCTCCTCGCCCCTGCCTCAAGGACAGCCCCGGCCCGGGAGGGAGGGTCATCGGTAACTCAGATGGAGAGGGTTGCCGCCTAAACCTGGATATTAGACAAACCTGGTTGTTTTCCCGCAAACCTCGCTGTCCAGCTGGCCCCTGGAGCCATTTGCCTCTTTCTCCAGCTCCCCTCCACCTTCTGGGCCATTTCCCGGTTCCCCTCCCTCCACCTCTTCCTCTCTCCTCCCTTCCCGCCACAGTCACCTCCAAGCTGAAAGCCTTCTGCCTTTAGAAATCGGGATCCTGCCCAGCACCCTCTGGGACCCTGGGCCCGCTCCCTCTCCGTCACCTCTCCCACCCACACGCGTGGCACCCTGTCCCCGGGGCGCGCCCGTCCGCGACCCTCCGCCCGGTTCCGGCCGGTCTGGCGGCCCCTGTCCGCGTAAGGAACGAACACGATTCTGCTGACGCGGGCACTTGCCTGTCTCGGGTCTAAAGTGACTCTGGTTCAGCGACTGAGAAACCCGATCACTTGCACACAGCTTCCCCATCGCCCCAATTCTACCTTTCGCAAAAGAAGGTTTAGTT
This sequence comes from Tragulus kanchil, assembly GCA_022376925.1. Classification (NCBI taxonomy): domain Eukaryota; kingdom Metazoa; phylum Chordata; class Mammalia; order Artiodactyla; family Tragulidae; genus Tragulus; species Tragulus kanchil. The sequence goes on from JAIOJX010000031.1 coordinate 72,624,426, forward strand.
TAAGGAAATTCCACTGCCAAAGACACTGGGGCTTAAACAACAACAAAAAAGGGCTTAATTAAAATATAACTGATTTTAAATTCAATGGTCAGAAAGAGGCAAGGTTCTGAGAAGAAATGCCAGCTGGGCATTTCTTGTCATCTTAATGGACCTAGCAGTGGAAAGTGTTGCTAATTAGGGATCCCAGAGTACGTTATTCCAGGATAGGTAGGGGAGATTTGATGGGACCCGGGAGTGGGGGTGGGGGTAGGAAGATAGGCGAAGAAAGGAGAGAATTTATCCTGAGAAGTAAACAAAGCGAAGGAAAGACGTTGGTCGCTTAGCCAGATGGGCCAACGATTGATTCAGGGTTCGAGAACATCAGCCCCCGCACATGATGAAGATGTCTCCTTAATGAAGCTACAAGTCTCTTTTTGAATTTTAAAAGCTGCCACCCTGGCTCACTGATTCGTGGTTCAGGTGTGTGTGTGTGTGTGTGTACTTGCACGTGAGAGACAGCAAAAAAGACCCTCCCTTATTCAGGGCAACTGCCAATGTTAAAAGCTGAGGGGCCTCAGATCCCCAGGTGCTCAGAGATGCCCCACCTTAACAAGTCCGAGGGAGAGGGTAGCTTCTCTCCCAAGATCTCAGGACTCACAAGTGAGCCTTTTCATGGACGTACCCTTGCTTCGTGAGCACACAGAGCACCGGGGTGGGAAGGCAGGAGCCCAACTCACAGAGAGCACTAGGGGGCAGCTCCCCTGTGCACCCGGTCTCTTCCTCACACCCCCGACCCCCAACACGTACCACCAGACTTTTAGCCCCTTAAGCCTGGGCAGACGTCCTCCCTCCTCGGCTTGGATTCAGGGGCTGAACCAGGTGAAGACGTGTCCTGAGGCTCAGGGCCTGGGGACTGAGCTGAGTCTGGGGTTCTTCCTGGCGGCCACTGAGCCATTCTCCTGGGCACCAGCATCGACTGCTTTCAATCCCGTGGTGCGCTGGAAATCCCCGATCACTTGCACACAGCTTCCCATCGCCCCAATTCTACCTTTCGCAAAAGAAGGTTTAGTTTAAGGAAATTCCACTGCCAAAGACACTGGGGCTTAAACAACAACAAAAAAGGGCTTAATTAAAATATAACTGATTTTAAATTCAATGGTCAGAAAGAGGCAAGGTTCTGAGAAGAAATGCCAGCTGGGCATTTCTTGTCATCTTAATGGACCTAGCAGTGGAAAGTGTTGCTAATTAGGGATCCCAGAGTACGTTATTCCAGGATAGGTAGGGGAGATTTGATGGGACCCGGGAGTGGGGGTGGGGGTAGGAAGATAGGCGAAGAAAGGAGAGAATTTATCCTGAGAAGTAAACAAAGCGAAGGAAAGACGTTGGTCGCTTAGCCAGATGGGCCAACGATTGATTCAGGGTTCGAGAACATCAGCCCCCGCACATGATGAAGATGTCTCCTTAATGAAGCTACAAGTCTCTTTTTGAATTTTAAAAGCTGCCACCCTGGCTCACTGATTCGTGGTTCAGGTGTGTGTGTGTGTGTGTGTACTTGCACGTGAGAGACAGCAAAAAAGACCCTCCCTTATTCAGGGCAACTGCCAATGTTAAAAGCTGAGGGGCCTCAGATCCCCAGGTGCTCAGAGATGCCCCACCTTAACAAGTCCGAGGGAGAGGGTAGCTTCTCTCCCAAGATCTCAGGACTCACAAGTGAGCCTTTTCATGGACGTACCCTTGCTTCGTGAGCACACAGAGCACCGGGGTGGGAAGGCAGGAGCCCAACTCACAGAGAGCACTAGGGGGCAGCTCCCCTGTGCACCCGGTCTCTTCCTCACACCCCCGACCCCCAACACGTACCACCAGACTTTTAGCCCCTTAAGCCTGGGCAGACGTCCTCCCTCCTCGGCTTGGATTCAGGGGCTGAACCAGGTGAAGACGTGTCCTGAGGCTCAGGGCCTGGGGACTGAGCTGAGTCTGGGGTTCTTCCTGGCGGCCACTGAGCCATTCTCCTGGGCACCAGCATCGACTGCTTTCAATCCCGTGGTGCGCTGGACCACAGTCCCACAAGCTAAGGCATTTGATTGGATTTTAAATATAAAGGGAAGTCGCTGGGCATGCGGAGGTGGAAGATGGATCAGTAAGTGACTAACAGATAATGGAAACACTATGTCCCCCGGATCTCGGCGATGGCCGACCAGATAGGAACTTCACCTGTTGGATAAAGAAAAAGGAGACCCCGTACATAGGAAGAAATAATTGCTGGCAGAATCTCCAATCTTTCTAAGAATGTGCGGCCACTTAGAGTTGTTCCAAGCAGCGCGGGGAGGACCATATATTTACCCTTTGGGGTTTCCCACCTCTCATTTTTTTCCCCTAAAACACCAGTAATATTTTCTCCTTCTGCCTGTCAGGCTACAGCATCATTCCTCTTCTCCATTAGTCTACCTTCCTGTATGTGCTCTTAGATTGGCTTAGTTCATCTAAGTTCACTCTCTGCCAGATGAAAACACACACGCCTTACTAGCCTGGGTTTAAAAGTTCCAATCTTTCAAGCCTATTCCTTGAGATTGATTTTATTATAAATGTGTAGGGTGGGTGGGGCGTTGAGAGGGAGTAAACAGGCGTCTAGGGTGGGGACAGTCAGTTCTTTCGTGCTTCTTTTTCGACAGAACATTTTTATTAAACTGAACTTTCTGGTCTGGTAGTTTGCCTGTGTTTCTTTGACCAAAACTGCAGCCTGGTGGGTGGGGGCGGGCGGGGGTGGCGGTGAATGGGTGGTGGAGTCCTGAGTAGTATAGAACCATGGATGTCTCAAATGAAAGTTTCACAAAGCAGTGACTAGAAATTAAAAAAAAAAAAGAAAACAGACCTATTCCACCCAGGCGCCCTAAATAAATAGCCCTGTTTGCAAATTCCTATCAATTATTACGTGATGGGAAAAAATCCTATCTGAAAATAAAGCCTGTGAACGTGGAGAATTTTAATTAAATCTTACTGTGGCAGGGATTTCAGGGGCTGAACCAGGTGAAGACGTGTCCTGAGGCTCAGGGCCTGGGGACTGAGCTGAGTCTGGGGTTCTTCCTGGCGGCCACTGAGCCATTCTCCTGGGCACCAGCATCGACTGCTTTCAATCCCGTGGTGCGCTGGACCACAGTCCCACAAGCTAAGGCATTTGATTGGATTTTAAATATAAAGGGAAGTCGCTGGGCATGCGGAGGTGGAAGATGGATCAGTAAGTGACTAACAGATAATGGAAACACTATGTCCCCCGGATCTCGGCGATGGCCGACCAGATAGGAACTTCACCTGTTGGATAAAGAAAAAGGAGACCCCGTACATAGGAAGAAATAATTGCTGGCAGAATCTCCAATCTTTCTAAGAATGTGCGGCCACTTAGAGTTGTTCCAAGCAGCGCGGGGAGGACCATATATTTACCCTTTGGGGTTTCCCACCTCTCATTTTTTTCCCCTAAAACACCAGTAATATTTTCTCCTTCTGCCTGTCAGGCTACAGCATCATTCCTCTTCTCCATTAGTCTACCTTCCTGTATGTGCTCTTAGATTGGCTTAGTTCATCTAAGTTCACTCTCTGCCAGATGAAAACACACACGCCTTACTAGCCTGGGTTTAAAAGTTCCAATCTTTCAAGCCTATTCCTTGAGATTGATTTTATTATAAATGTGTAGGGTGGGTGGGGCGTTGAGAGGGAGTAAACAGGCGTCTAGGGTGGGGACAGTCAGTTCTTTCGTGCTTCTTTTTCGACAGAACATTTTTATTAAACTGAACTTTCTGGTCTGGTAGTTTGCCTGTGTTTCTTTGACCAAAACTGCAGCCTGGTGGGTGGGGGCGGGCGGGGGTGGCGGTGAATGGGTGGTGGAGTCCTGAGTAGTATAGAACCATGGATGTCTCAAATGAAAGTTTCACAAAGCAGTGACTAGAAATTAAAAAAAAAAAAGAAAACAGACCTATTCCACCCAGGCGCCCTAAATAAATAGCCCTGTTTGCAAATTCCTATCAATTATTACGTGATGGGAAAAAATCCTATCTGAAAATAAAGCCTGTGAACGTGGAGAATTTTAATTAAATCTTACTGTGGATATAATAACATGGAAGTGATTTTTCATTCGGCGCTTGCCTGCTCACTAGTGTTTTATGGCGTTTTCTTGCCTCTGACTTTATTTTAAAATATTAGACGAGGTGGAGAATTATAAACGACTCTTTCCTTATCTGTACTGCTCACATATCCAGGATCAGAGGAGCTGATTAAGAAAGAAGTCAGAGGCAACGTTGGATTCATAATGATTTGGAATAATGAATCCTTATCTCTGCTTTCCAGATTATCTGCCTTTCAGCTCCCAATGTTTTGTTACATGGGATAATTTATTGCATCTAATACATCACAATGAATCTGATGGTAGAAAGTGATGGCCGACGTTGTGAAAGGGGGCCCTTATTTTTTATCCCAGGGCAATGAAACTGCTTTTTGCAGTTTTTAATTGGGAAAATATAAGGTAGATCTGATAAAAAAAAAAAAAAAAAAAGAGCTGGGTATAATCTTGCCTTCTCGTGCTTTACCACGCTGCTCTTTAATTAGTGTGTCAATTTCAGGCTGAAATTAACAAGATCGACCTGAAACCCGTGCTTAGTTTCTCCCCAGCACCGAGATCCTAATTTTTAACATGATTTATTTTTATGAAAAAGGAGATAATTAATCATAAACACTGAGGAAAGGACAGAGCCAAGTTGCGATAAAATGCCATTTGCATCTTTATATAGAAAGATACCAATAATGTCAATTTTTCAGAGATTTCTTCTCACCATCTCTTGCCCCCACACAGCTCCCACCCGTGACTGCTGCCCACTCCTGCTCCATTCTTAGTAAACAAGAAAAAAATTCAGTTCCAGGTTTCTCAAGGGTATCTATTTTCATATATGGTCAGCTCCTCAGGCTTTGTCTATTAACACATGCAAGATTTTACAGGTTTCCTTCCCTCTCAGAGCAGAGGGGTGGGAGGATCTGCCTGTTCTCTCCCACCTACCCTCCTCATCTTCCTTCCATTTTAGAGTTAGAGAGAGGAGGGCACACATCTCATTTAATGGTTAATTAGTTACAATAATTGGCATTTTTGTTTCTTTTGTCTTTTGCCTTAACACCCAAGGAAGGAAACCCATCTATACGCAACAGGCTTTCCTCTGTGCCTCTTTCAGGGCGGATTTCAGAATCCAAGGCAACACCCCGGTCCTCTCCCTACCCTAGAGAGGACAAGCCACTTCCTGGCTTCAGGAAGTAAGAAGGAGCAGGAGTCACTAGTAATTTGCTCTTGAAGCTTTCTATGCCTGTTGATTACTTTCTGGTTGCTTGGATTAAACAATCGTTGCAAATATGCAAACCAGTGAAAGGTGATTCATACATATTCACTCTCCAATTGTTCTTCCTGACGTCAGATCCTAATTTCTTGGTAATTGGATGGCTTGCATCCGAATAATGCTCATCTGACACTCTCCACATTTGTCTGAGTTGTAGTAGATTTGGTACTGGAGAGGGGGGAGGAGGAATTGATTTTTTTGTTAAGAATTCTTTTCTGTTCACTGTAGTTTCTACTGTCCCCCTTTCTCTTCTACATTTAAGAATACTTTATTACAAAGCGTGATGATACGAGGTTTGTTTCTTGGAAATATCATTTCCCTGGTAGTTTGTGAGTAGATGGAACAAAGTTGAACACAGGCTGGTAAAGATGGAGGAAATGGGGGTAATGTTGGAGCAGAAGCTGGGGTGGGTGTCTGCAGAGTCAGAACTGCTTCCCCTCTCTCTGCTTGGATCTGCAAAGGGTCCGGCTCAGTCATTTTGCATCTTTCAGCTCTCTTGCGATCACCCTAAGGTCTCAGCCACCAGAAGTCAAGTCTCCATTCCTGACCCTGACCCCACACACTCAAGCCAAGTAGGCAGTTAAATCATTAAGAGCTTGAATCTTCATTATAAAGATAGTTTAGAGAAACCTAAAATTTTATGATATTTTCTCTTTCAGTTCACTTTGGCCTTAGTTCAGTGGACTTCAGACATCTAGTTCTGATTCTTTATCCAATATCCCGAATCTGTGTCCAAAATCTCAGGACGCTGTCTCTCCTTCTTTTCTCTCCCTCCCTCGCCTCTTAATCTCTCCCCCTTCTTCCTTTTCCTCTCTTTTCTCTCTCTTTAGGACACATCACTCCAAGAATTTCAAGTATCAATTATAAGTAATATTAATTCCCAGCCCCAACCAGTGAAGAGCAGATGATCTGATAGGAGTATAAAAAAACGGTCCTTCCCTTGATGAAACAGACCAATGGAGCCTGCTGGGCCGATTCCCATGGCCAGATGAACATTCAATTTTCCGGCATTATCTCCACACTTAAACTCGCTTTCTCCATTTCTGTGCCAAGATAAATTTGCATAATATTTGCAGCTGTAATTAGCTGATGAGCATCTCCTAGCCTTCTCCTTTTGTTTCTCTCTGCATTTGGGTCTCCAAGAGGGCGGTCGATTCGAAGCTTTCTATGCCTGTTGATTACTTTCTGGTTGCTTGGATTAAACAATCGTTGCAAATATGCAAACCAGTGAAAGGTGATTCATACATATTCACTCTCCAATTGTTCTTCCTGACGTCAGATCCTAATTTCTTGGTAATTGGATGGCTTGCATCCGAATAATGCTCATCTGACACTCTCCACATTTGTCTGAGTTGTAGTAGATTTGGTACTGGAGAGGGGGGAGGAGGAATTGATTTTTTTGTTAAGAATTCTTTTCTGTTCACTGTAGTTTCTACTGTCCCCCTTTCTCTTCTACATTTAAGAATACTTTATTACAAAGCGTGATGATACGAGGTTTGTTTCTTGGAAATATCATTTCCCTGGTAGTTTGTGAGTAGATGGAACAAAGTTGAACACAGGCTGGTAAAGATGGAGGAAATGGGGGTAATGTTGGAGCAGAAGCTGGGGTGGGTGTCTGCAGAGTCAGAACTGCTTCCCCTCTCTCTGCTTGGATCTGCAAAGGGTCCGGCTCAGTCATTTTGCATCTTTCAGCTCTCTTGCGATCACCCTAAGGTCTCAGCCACCAGAAGTCAAGTCTCCATTCCTGACCCTGACCCCACACACTCAAGCCAAGTAGGCAGTTAAATCATTAAGAGCTTGAATCTTCATTATAAAGATAGTTTAGAGAAACCTAAAATTTTATGATATTTTCTCTTTCAGTTCACTTTGGCCTTAGTTCAGTGGACTTCAGACATCTAGTTCTGATTCTTTATCCAATATCCCGAATCTGTGTCCAAAATCTCAGGACGCTGTCTCTCCTTCTTTTCTCTCCCTCCCTCGCCTCTTAATCTCTCCCCCTTCTTCCTTTTCCTCTCTTTTCTCTCTCTTTAGGACACATCACTCCAAGAATTTCAAGTATCAATTATAAGTAATATTAATTCCCAGCCCCAACCAGTGAAGAGCAGATGATCTGATAGGAGTATAAAAAAACGGTCCTTCCCTTGATGAAACAGACCAATGGAGCCTGCTGGGCCGATTCCCATGGCCAGATGAACATTCAATTTTCCGGCATTATCTCCACACTTAAACTCGCTTTCTCCATTTCTGTGCCAAGATAAATTTGCATAATATTTGCAGCTGTAATTAGCTGATGAGCATCTCCTAGCCTTCTCCTTTTGTTTCTCTCTGCATTTGGTCTTCCATTGATGCTACGTTTGATCTTTAATATTACAGGATTCCCGATAGAGGATTGCATATCTTATCTCCTCGGCTCCAAAATCTTTTAAGAAGGAGGGAGGGAGAGCAGGGGGGGGGGGTGTGTAGGGAGAAGGATGAGCGAGGTGAATGATGCCTCACTAATCAGAGTTGGAAAAGGTAACGATGGCAGAAGGTATAGAGGGTGACAGAACAAACAAGAGAAATGGAGAACGGGGATAGGCTGGGTAGGAGGGTGAGGATGGGCCTCTGGAAGTGGGAGAGTCTGGAATGAGTGGGCTTATTTCTAGAACTCAAGAGTGGGGTTCAGGGCATGGGCTGAGATCTGGAACATGGCTGGGGGGTGCAGTTGGCGCCCAGCCTCGAGGGTCTGGCCCTGCCTCCCTTTCTGGGGAACCGGTTATTGCCTATCCAGGGTCCGAGTAGGATGCTCTGTTGGGTTGCTCCCTTCAGGCAGTAACTGGAGCTTTTGAAACCAGGCGACTCCCTTATCTGCTCATCTGTTTGTCTCTGTTAATAGAGACCAGGGCACTCCTGAATTTCTAATACACCACCAACACTTCATGCCCTCCAGCACTGTTTAAAAGAAATAAAAGGCAAAAAAAAAAAAAAAATGGTTTTTTTTTTTAAGAAAAGGAGGGAAATGAAAATAAAATAAATTAAAAAAAAAAAGATACAAGGAACTAAGAAAAAAAGAGTCGGTCGCACGGAAGAGTGTCGCCTCCAGAAGTGGAGCGACACTAGAAAAGTGGCCCCTTGACTCGACCTCGGTTGTGACTGTTATGTTCTTTTTTCCAAACCGGGACACTTCTGATTTGGGTGGCGGCAGGGTGGGAGGGCAGGAGGATGAGAGGAGCCACGGGTTGAATTAGTATTTGTGGGAATCCAGAGGGGAGAGAGAGAGAGAGAAAGGAAAGGAAAGAGGCAGAAAGAGGGGGAAAAAAGAAGACAAGAAAGAGTCGATTTCCATGCCAATCATCGGAACAAATAGCTAACATTTAACGTTTACACCCGCACTGGCGGCGCCCTGGCGCTCCGAGGACCTGGAGCCGGGCTAAAATGTCCCGAAAGCCTTTGGAGAGAACGAGTTTCCAGCTATCAGGTTCTCGCCGTCCCCCCTTCCGCGAGGCTTCGGTTTCAGGCTCGACTTGTCCAATGTCTGCGTCGCTGCTCCGAGCCCCTAAATGAGTGTCAAGGAGGCGAATATCAAATAGCGCCGGGGTCAAGGCGATTTAGTTAACCGCGCGGGGCGATCGGGACTTGAAACTTGTGTGGGACTCGAGGGGGAGTAAGGCGGGCGGAGGAGAGGGCCGACGAATGAATGAATGAATGAGGACGAATGGAATGAATGAATGACTTGGTCGGGAGGACCTCGGGACACTCAGTGGGCTGAGAGCGCCTCCACGCGCCTCCCCGCCCCGGCAGGGCAAAGTAACTCTCTCGGTTGAAGAAAAGTTCCTTAAAACTTTAATGGTTTATAGAATGAGGCCAAGTTTCTAAAGCGAAGTCAAGACATTGAGCCCTGGGCCGGCCCTTCAGCGAGCACCTTTTGCCGCAGGATAGCCTCGGGCCTCAGGTTTCCCATCTGCTAATAGATGGGGCAGGAGCAGCGCGTAGCCAAGGTCCCTTCTTCCTGCTGGGAAAAGGCAGGTTGCGGGTCCAGGGAGGCTCGTGGGGCAGGGGCTGGGGGCGTCCCCGAGGACACCCGGTCTGCCGTCCCAGTGCACCCTGGGGACTCCAGCACTGCCCCCCATCCAGTCTGGGTCACGGGGCTAACCAGACAGACTTCCAGCAGCGAGGGCGTCTAACTCTCCTAGATCAGCAGCAGGGTCCCTCCTACGCCCCCACCCCACCCTCCCGAGCTCGGTCGCCTGGAGCAACCGCGCCTTATTCTCGACGATGCGATGATTCCTGGCGTCGCCGTCTAGGGCTGTCCCGCTCGCCGGGCCTCGGCCCACCCAGGCACCCGAGGCGAGCTCTCCGCAGTCTTGTGCCTCTTAAGTGTTTCCAAGAGAGCATCCATCCTCTTTGAGGGTGGGGGGAGTGCGCATTGAGGTTGCTTTCCAAGTTCCCGGTCCCAGAGCCAGAGCGGAAGTCCAAGCGCACACCGCCCTCAGCTGCACCGCGCGCGGGGTTAGAAATCGATTAACCCAAGTCCGCTCCTTAGGATTTCACGGTGTCTTTTTTTTTTTTTCCCCTTTATTTTTGAGACCCGGGTTTCTGTGCGCAAGCAGGGGGGTGGGGTACGTTTGGACGTGCGCCGATCTGCGTGCGTGGGCTTCACAGCCTACTACCCCCGACTAGAGGCGGGTGGGGAGGAGACCGCGGCCGGGGGTGGGGTGGGGAGTATGCATCAGGTTTGATGATTTATTTTCCCCAAACACTGAGTCGAAATCGAGTCGAGGCAGCAGGCAGGCGGCAAGAGGTTGCTCCGGAGGACTTCCAGGACTGGCACCTAAGTCCTCACCGCCCTTTCTGCCTCGTCCCCCTGCCCGTCTCCTCAACTCCTCTAGCCCCTCCACCGCCCACCTCTCGGGCGCAGCTCAAACGCCTAGCCCCTGGCGGTCCAGCCCGGTCCCTGCGGGGTGGGGGTCGGTGCGGGCGGGGGAGGGTGGTACCCAGGAGCGAGGTGCCGGGATGGGCGGCGTGGGTTGGTGGAGGGGGTCTGTCTACTTCAATACCCCTGGTCTTGCTGAGTCCCTCACCTCGATGTAATCCTCAGAGATAGTCATGACGACTAATCGCGATGCTACTTTCCCCCTTCTTTCTCAAATTAAAAAAAGAGAGAGGGGCGGGGGAAAACGCACCCAACTCTACTAGCGTTCGGGTTCCGGAGAAATTCTCCAATAGAGCAGTGTAATTTCTCAGTTGATTTTGATTGACATACTGTCCCTGGGATCATGTGTTAATCCCTTCTTCACTCAAGCCTTTTCATAACTCATTTCTCTCTTGCTAGATGGGGACTCTGATGGTTACCGAGGCAACCACGATAGCGCTAAGCTATTTCCCTCTCTGCAAGAAGACCATTATTCCGCATGCATAGGCCATTTGCAACAGAGGTCGTCGCAAAGTCATTCACAACACAGCACACGTTTATTAAACTTTTATTCTCTTTCTTCCCCCAACACAGAAACTAGTTTGCACTTGTCCGGGGGGCGGGGGCATTGTCCTGCCCCGCGGTGGCAGCCGCTGCTCTCCAGTGCGTGGGTCTCCCGCCGACACCTAGCACCCACCACCGCCGCTCCGGGGCGAGAGGTCCCCCCACTTCCCCATCTGTCCTTTGAGGTTTTCTGTGACGCCACCTCGGGGATAAGGTGTCCAAGTGCAGACGGAAACCGGCCTCCCAGGCCTCACGACCTCCGCTAGGGGAGGCCCCTTCTATGTCTGCCTTCCACTGCAGGCCCCCCACGCGCTCTCCTCTTTCTCGGAGTCCTCGCCAACCTCCCACTTTCTCTTCTCCGCCTGGCGACCTATGCACATGCCGGGCCCCTTCAGCCACGCTGGCCGCCCTGGCTTGGGAAAAGCCACCTGCGCGAAGTGCTGGGGTCTTGGGTTCTGTTCCCTCTTAGGCCACGAAAAGGGCCGCACATCGTGGGCACTGGGAAACGGGTGGATTGGGTCCCCAGGCTTCTGGCTGTGTCTGCCTGGGACTGGACGCTGGGGAATGGAACCTCAGCTCCCTGAGGTCCCCCAGGGGATGGGGCTGCCTCACCCACAGTCAGGGTTGCCCCAACAACAGCCTGTCCCGCCGCCTTCTCCTCCGCCAGGACCAGGTGGCACAGAGATGGCTGGCGATTCTGAAGACATTAGCAGAGAGCCGAGATGTGGAGTAAGGCAAAGGTCGGGGCGGGGAATGGATGGGCTCCCAGGTCAGCAGGTGGCCGGTGCTTCAAGCAAGTTGTGAGGGTCAGCCTCCCTCCACAAGCCCAGGGTTCTCCACAGGCGATCAAGGCCCCACAGATGGTACTGAAGGCTGGAAGGGATGCCATTTGCATGGGTGACCCTTACTCTGTCCTGTCCCTAGGGAGAGGAGAGCTTTATTCAACCTTGGAGGTGACATTGCGTGTCCCATGGGGAATGCCGCTGACTGGGGTGGGGGCTGGAAGACACCATGGTCTGGAGGGAAGGGATAGGGGTGCTACCAGGCCTGGGGATGGAGAGAGGCAGGCCCCGCTCCTGGGGGTCAGTGTACTGGTCTGGGCCTCTCCCCTTCCCACATCTGCAGACCTCCCCAGGAAACCCATCTCGAGATGGGAGCTTCAAGCCACTTCCTTCCAGGAAGGTGTGGGGGTCCCAGAATCTAGAACCCCAGGGTAGGGGCAGGTTGGTGGGCAGCACCGGCCCAGTGGGGACTGCAGGAAGTGGGCTTTGTGTCGGTGGCTGAGACCACTTTTTCAAAGGAGACCCCCAGCCACTGAGAGTGCAGTTTGGGGGCTGGGAGAAGAACCAGGAGGAAGCTGAAAGAGCTCCCATCCAGGCTGCTCCCAGGGCGCTCCGAATGTCACAGCCGGGCCACGTGCTCCCGCTCTGGAGCACTCTGGCTATTGGCAGGAGAGTGGGGGCGGCCCGGGTCTGGGCATCTAAGGAACAGGAGGAGGAAGGCTGCATAGCCATAGGACTCAGGAACCAGCTCCTACATGTGTCAGGCTGGTCCAGTACAGCAAAGGCCCTGGAAGTCTTTGCTGAGGGTCAGCTTTAAGTCCAGCCATCTGCCATCTGTGTGTTGAAAGGTGCCACGTGTCACACAAACTCACCCACCTGAGTTATCCTGGGGGAAGCAAACTGACGAAACTCGGTCCATCCAGGGAACTGGAAGCTGGAGCACTTATACCAAAGACCACAGAAATCTGGTCATGTTATAACAGCAACTGCAACCATCCTAAAATACATCAGTTACAAGATAATGCTCATTAAGCTCTAGATCCCCTGTAAGCTAGGTTTATGCCCATTTCACAGGTGACCCAGTCTGTCTGGCCAGGACCCCAGCCTTCATCACTGACTGCTCCCAGGGCTTCATTCCTTCTGGGAGAACTCAGTGTACGTTGTGGAATGTTGGTGGGGTTACTGGCATTTCTGTTTCTCTGTCCATTGTTCTTTCCTTCCTCTGACACTGGGTTTACCTGATGGGCACCCTGACGGGCACCCTTCTGAGCTTCTAGACAGAGGACGCTGGCCCTGTGCCCAGGTAGAGGACAGGTAGGACACAGAAATAGATCCTTCGAGATGCAGTGAACACACTGTAAGAAGCCTACTGTGTGAGCCCAGAGGACCGAAGGCCTGGGCGTGCCTCTGAGTGGTTGCTACATTGTGGAGTTGGAACTGGCTCTCAGGGTGCTCACAGAGGGGGATAAGGGAAGAGGTTTTCCAGAAGTGGACAGGCAAGTTCAATAGCAGTGGTACGGGGAAAGGGCCTAAGGGTTCGAGTAAGGCTGAGAAATGTGGCGCCCTGAACAGGGGAGGGGGCTTTCCAAGTAGCAAGAACCTGATGGCCAATGCAGGAGATGTGACACGTGGGTTTGATCTCTGGGTCCCACTCCAATATTCTTGCCTGGAGAATCCCATGGACAGAGGAGCCTGGCGGGCTGCAGGCCATAAGGTCACACGAGTATGGACATGACTGAAGCGACTGAACACATGTGAGCAGGGGAGCAGTGGGAGGGGTTACAGGACAGTGAAGTGCCGTGGGGTTGAGCTAAGCGACTTTATCCGGTGGGCAGCAGGATCCGAACGGATGAAGAGATTCCACGTACCGTTCTGATAACTGATCTCCCCTTCTTCCTCAGCCACAGGCCCAGGACTAAAGTGCTTCTAAATTGTATAAAGCCACTGAGTGATATTTTTTTTTCAAAATGCTTCCACAAAAGTAATTCTTACTAGCCAAGGCTCCTGTGTCTCTGGGTGTTTTCCTAGGATGGCTGCCAGGGACCCTGATCCTCTGGGCTTGTGAGTATCTTGCGAGCAGCAGCCCTGATCGCTGACTCTCACGTGGGCCCACCTCTGCCTGGACCAAAGGCGCTCTGACAGTCTCACGGCTGTGACAGAAATCAGCCAAAGCCTGAAAGGCAAGCAGTGACCCCACCTAGAACACCGTGCTGCGCCATGACCGTGACGGTGAGAGACCCGGAGCTGCTGCCCTCATGAATATATGGCAGGTATCTACAAACCCTCACGCTAATTGATAGGCTCCTATATATCTGATAAGGCCTCCTGATGTTCAGAACACCCTGATACGGGCACCCTTCTGAGCTTCTAGACAGAGGACGCTGGCCCTGTGCCCAGGTAGAGGACAGGTAGGACACAGAAATAGATCCTTCGAGATGCAGTGAACACACTGTAAGAAGCCTACTGTGTGAGCCCAGAGGACCGAAGGCCTGGGCGTGCCTCTGAGTGGTTGCTACATTGTGGAGTTGGAACTGGCTCTCAGGGTGCTCACAGAGGGGGATAAGGGAAGAGGTTTTCCAGAAGTGGACAGGCAAGTTCAATAGCAGTGGTACGGGGAAAGGGCCTAAGGGTTCGAGTAAGGCTGAGAAATGTGGCGCCCTGAACAGGGGAGGGGGCTTTCCAAGTAGCAAGAACCTGATGGCCAATGCAGGAGATGTGACACGTGGGTTTGATCTCTGGGTCCCACTCCAATATTCTTGCCTGGAGAATCCCATGGACAGAGGAGCCTGGCGGGCTGCAGGCCATAAGGTCACACGAGTATGGACATGACTGAAGCGACTGAACACATGTGAGCAGGGGAGCAGTGGGAGGGGTTACAGGACAGTGAAGTGCCGTGGGGTTGAGCTAAGCGACTTTATCCGGTGGGCAGCAGGATCCGAACGGATGAAGAGATTCCACGTACCGTTCTGATAACTGATCTCCCCTTCTTCCTCAGCCACAGGCCCAGGACTAAAGTGCTTCTAAATTGTATAAAGCCACTGAGTGATATTTTTTTTTTTTCAAAATGCTTCCACAAAAGTAATTCTTACTAGCCAAGGCTCCTGTGTCTCTGGGTGTTTTCCTAGGATGGCTGCCAGGGACCCTGATCCTCTGGGCTTGTGAGTATCTTGCGAGCAGCAGCCCTGATCGCTGACTCTCACGTGGGCCCACCTCTGCCTGGACCAAAGGCGCTCTGACAGTCTCACGGCTGTGACAGAAATCAGCCAAAGCCTGAAAGGCAAGCAGTGACCCCACCTAGAACACCGTGCTGCGCCATGACCGTGACGGTGAGAGACCCGGAGCTGCTGCCCTCATGAATATATGGCAGGTATCTACAAACCCTCACGCTAATTGATAGGCTCCCTATATATCATCCTAGATAAAGGGACCCTGTGCAGTAAATGCTGATGTTCAGAACACCCTGATAGGGCTTTGTTAACAAGTAGATAACAGGAGAGCAAGATATGTTTGTTTAGCTGCCTATAGATAAACCCAATAGGTCTTCGTTAACTTTTCATGACTGATGGCAACCACTAACCATGATAAATAATCCTCTAACGGGGAACTTTATTCATAGTGCCAGAAATGAGGCCTCTGTTTTCAGCTCTTTTGAATAAGAAAGCATTTTCCGAGTGTGAGCACACCTATGCGATCCTACCTCTGCCCCCAATTTTCTCTGAATAATTTTAAACCATTGGCCATACCCTGGCCCAAGTTGACCCTCGGTAGGTCATCAGGGTGGGCTGTGTTGCCACCATCCAGAAGCTGA
Organism: Tragulus kanchil; assembly: GCA_022376925.1. Taxonomy (NCBI): domain Eukaryota; kingdom Metazoa; phylum Chordata; class Mammalia; order Artiodactyla; family Tragulidae; genus Tragulus; species Tragulus kanchil. The sequence goes on from JAIOJX010000031.1 coordinate 72,639,816, forward strand.
GATGGTCTGAGGAGCTGCACTTCACAGCGTGGAATCGACTCTTCCAAAAAGTGGCAGAACCTTGGGAAATCAGCACAAACATTTTTTAGAGCAGCTACAAACAAGTCAAAATGTTCCAAAATTTTCGAACCTATACCTTAATCTTTGTTAGGAATCTAGGGGCCAGAGATGGCCTGTCATCAACATGTTGGATGTTGCAAAGTCTTACCCCAGACTGCTGGGTAAATAAAAATTTCTTTTTCAAACCTGAAGAGGTAAGTTTTTCACTGTCTTAAATGATGTTTTCTCTAGTGAGATATATCATACTTTACCTAGTGTCTGACTCTTTGTGACTCTATGGACTGTAGCCCGCCAGGCTCCTCTGTCCATGGGATTCTCCAGGTAAGAATGGGTGGGTTGCCATTTCCTCCTCCAGGGGATCTTCCCAACCCAGGGATCGATGGGTCTGCAAATCAGGCTGTGTCCAGAACTCATCCCAAATGAAATATTGTAACGTGCCCCTTGGACCAAAGGCGCTCTGACAGTCTCACGGCTGTGACAGAAATCAGCCAAAGCCTGAAAGGCAAGCAGTGACCCCACCTAGAACACCGTGCTGCGCCATGACCGTGACGGTGAGAGACCCGGAGCTGCTGCCCTCATGAATATATGGCAGGTATCTACAAACCCTCACGCTAATTGATAGGCTCCCTATATATCATCCTAGATAAAGGGACCCTGTGCAGTAAATGCTGATGTTCAGAACACCCTGATAGGGCTTTGTTAACAAGTAGATAACAGGAGAGCAAGATATGTTTGTTTAGCTGCCTATAGATAAACCCAATAGGTCTTCGTTAACTTTTCATGACTGATGGCAACCACTAACCATGATAAATAATCCTCTAACGGGGAACTTTATTCATAGTGCCAGAAATGAGGCCTCTGTTTTCAGCTCTTTTGAATAAGAAAGCATTTTCCGAGTGTGAGCACACCTATGCGATCCTACCTCTGCCCCCAATTTTCTCTGAATAATTTTAAACCATTGGCCATACCCCTGGCCCAAGTTGACCCTCGGTAGGTCATCAGGGTGGGCTGTGTTGCCACCATCCAGAAGCTGAGATGGTCTGAGGAGCTGCACTTCACAGCGTGGAATCGACTCTTCCAAAAAGTGGCAGAACCTTGGGAAATCAGCACAAACATTTTTTAGAGCAGCTACAAACAAGTCAAAATGTTCCAAAATTTTCGAACCTATACCTTAATCTTTGTTAGGAATCTAGGGGCCAGAGATGGCCTGTCATCAACATGTTGGATGTTGCAAAGTCTTACCCCAGACTGCTGGGTAAATAAAAATTTCTTTTTCAAACCTGAAGAGGTAAGTTTTTCACTGTCTTAAATGATGTTTTCTCTAGTGAGATATATCATACTTTACCTAGTGTCTGACTCTTTGTGACTCTATGGACTGTAGCCCGCCAGGCTCCTCTGTCCATGGGATTCTCCAGGTAAGAATGGGTGGGTTGCCATTTCCTCCTCCAGGGGATCTTCCCAACCCAGGGATCGATGGGTCTGCAAATCAGGCTGTGTCCAGAACTCATCCCAAATGAAATATTGTAAGTGCATGGAAGGCAGTCGTTTCATAAACCCATTTCTAAAGAGACCAAATTTGTGTGCTGTTGGAAAAATAATGATCATCCCACCGCTGCCTTTCATGCCATCTTTTACAAGAAGGTAGTCATTCCTTCTTTTACTAAAAACATCATTTGAATTTTATCTTTGCTAAAATGCTAGGAGGAGTGAGGCATCTGACCTGATTGAGTAATCTTCTCTAACCTGCAGACTTGATGGAAGAAGTGACCCTGGATCTGTGAAGTGACCCGGATTTGCCACCAGTAAATGGAGATCTCAGATGAAATGATGCTTCCAATAATAAAAAGAATATGAAGAGGAATTATTTCTCAATGTAGGAAAATGACTATTTGCAAGAGCCACAGTTTACGTAGGTCCTAAAGTACTAAGGAAAGCGTTCTGTCTTTCTTGTTTCCTGATGTGCCACACATAAGAAAGAGCTATTGTCATTCCGGTCCCTTTTTGGTTCTAAGAGAAAGCTCTGGTCGGACTCTCCCTCTGGGGCAACTCGGTCCCGAAAGCATCAGATTTGATGCCCTAGACTCCCTGGAACCACAAGTTCACATCCCCAAGGGCTTGGGCTCAACCCTTCCTCCTTCCTGAGCAATAAATAGCATGGAAACCAGGTTATCTGTGTGGCCAACTTTCAGGAAAGACCTTGAAAACAGAGACGGGGTGGACCTGGGCGGTCACCCGGTGCTTTCCATTACCGTGGGGTTCGCTGCGGGGCGGCTGCGGCGACCGGCTCGGCGGCAACTGAGCGCCCCGGCGATCCCAAGAGATACTTCTCGCGGGCTTCTAATAGAAGGCTGTTTCAAAGCCTGCTAGACGCGGAGGCAGCCGGCTCCCTTTACCTGGGTGTAAAGCCGTTGGGTGGCTTCATCAGATTAGGTCCGAGACTGGGGAGGGAATATGGAGTGTTTACTCTCACATCTAACTTTCGGTGGAAGGTCTATAGCGCCTTCATATCTTAGCACCATATTTTATATTTGTGATTAGTGAGTTGGCTTAGGTACAATGTGATTAATCTGTTTGTTTTTTGTTTGTTTGTTTTTGTTTTTTTTGCCTCAAAGCGATGGTGCCCTCACCTGAGTTTACACAGTCAAGTTACTGAAACCCTAGCACACTTTTGAAAACCTCCTGCGGTGTCTTTCCCTGAGGAGCATTGTCTTGACTGTTTGCCCCATTTCTGACAGGGCTCCACTTAATATGAAAGACCAGCTATTCTTGTGGGAAAAAATAAATAAAAATAAAAAATCAGACAATGGCCGCCAAGACCATCGACCGGCCAGGCTGAGGTTTGTTTGTGTTAGTGACAGGGGCTCTCATGGCACCAGAGCAGTGACTGGGCCAGACAGCTCATCTGGCCTTCACTTAACTATTTCCCTAAATTTTGAGGTTCCTTGTGATCTTTGAGCACCAATGATTAATAGCTTAATGAAGCCAGATTCTTATTTCCAAGGGCATGATACATATTCAGAATGATGGCCATGGGATGTGACTTCTGTGCCTGTAGTACAGTTGCAAACATCGTACGTGAAAGTTGATGTAGGGCGTGTCAGGCGCTGTCTGTGATCACACCGTGTATTTCTATATAAACATCCTTCAGATGCCTCCGTGTCCTCAGACCTCTGAAAGACAAAGTGGGCTGCTGTCACATGTCAGCGTTCACCAGTTCCTTGGGAAAGGACTTGGATAAACTTCTTATGGCAGAAATACCATCTTTTGATTCAGTCAGGATTTCTGCTGCATTAAATTGCCGTATTGTCTGTGACCACGAACTGAAACATGGGTGAGCTTGCTTTGGGCGGTCTGGTAATCTGAAGCCCTCCAAGAAGGCTGGGTATTTTGTAATTGATAAGCAGACATTCTCTTGTTTTTAGTGATTTGGAACAAAGTTCAGGGACAATGATTTGTCCCTAAAAACATTTAACAAATAACCATCCAAGAAATGAAGTGGCTGTTGAAAGGGTTTGTAACATCTTCAAGATGCTAGAAACAACAATGGAAGCAGTTCATACATTCACGGATTTTGCATATGTACGTGAACAAGAGAAGCAATGTATGTGTATATGAACTGGAGAAAGGAATGGCAGCCCCCTGCAGTATTCTTGCCTGAAAAATTCCATGGACAGAGGAGCTTAGCGGGCTACAGTCCAGGGAGTCGCAAAGAGTCGGCCACAGTTGAGTGACGGGTCACAGTACCTATGAACGTGTATGTTCCTATTGATGACTGAATCATGCAGTAGAGAAAGTTCACTGCAATTTTATACAAACCGCTGAGACCTGGTATTTTGTACATAGGAGAAGACTGTGGGATACATAAAATGTGAACTTAATGAAAAACTGTTGGTAAGTTGAAAACATTAAGTTCTTTGTGCTTTCTTGCCTTTTCCCATCTATTGACAATAAAGTGCTATAAATGCTTCTATCTCTTTAAAGAGACCCTCTGCTGCAGGAAATGTTAGGGAACACAAGCACTGGGGCAGCAGCTCTTGGTCACCCCACCCCTGTGTAGCCATTACACCTGCTGGAGACATGCCCTTCTGCTGTTCTTCCTAAAAATGTGCTCTCATGAGAGGTAAAAGGCCTAGGAAGGATGTGCCTATTTTTTTTATTTTATTTATAATTAGAGGATCATGGCTTTACTTTTTAAAATTTATTTTTAATGGGAAGTGCCTATTTTTTGGATCCTGGTTTTATTTCAATTTTTAAATGTTAAGCCTGTTGAAAATGTTAAGACTAATGAAATCCACGCTTTAAAAATGCTGGGGGTACTGGATCCCATGTGCCGCCATTAAGATCTGGTGCAGCCAAATAAATAAATACTTTTTGTTTTTAAGATGCTGGGGGTAAGTTATTTCTGATGGGGTTCTTCTCATAGAACACACAGAGGCCTTCACCCATGAACCTGACATCGTAACAGACACTGGATGCATCACTACCTCCGAAATGGAACTAATTTATTTATACTATTTCAAGTCTCAAACCTGAAGTGAGAGCTACAAGGAGCAGGTAGATCTCTGGGGCCCTCTTTGTTTTGAAATGAAGGGACTGAGGCCCCAGGGAAAGTTGGGCATGCACTCAGGAAATGAGGCTGTGATGTCGGGTTTGTAACATCTTCAAGATGCTAGAAACAACAATGGAAGCAGTTCATACATTCACGGATTTTGCATATGTACGTGAACAAGAGAAGCAATGTATGTGTATATGAACTGGAGAAAGGAATGGCAGCCCCCTGCAGTATTCTTGCCTGAAAAATTCCATGGACAGAGGAGCTTAGCGGGCTACAGTCCAGGGAGTCGCAAAGAGTCGGCCACAGTTGAGTGACGGGTCACAGTACCTATGAACGTGTATGTTCCTATTGATGACTGAATCATGCAGTAGAGAAAGTTCACTGCAATTTTATACAAACCGCTGAGACCTGGTATTTTGTACATAGGAGAAGACTGTGGGATACATAAAATGTGAACTTAATGAAAAACTGTTGGTAAGTTGAAAACATTAAGTTCTTTGTGCTTTCTTGCCTTTTCCCATCTATTGACAATAAAGTGCTATAAATGCTTCTATCTCTTTAAAGAGACCCTCTGCTGCAGGAAATGTTAGGGAACACAAGCACTGGGGCAGCAGCTCTTGGTCACCCCACCCCTGTGTAGCCATTACACCTGCTGGAGACATGCCCTTCTGCTGTTCTTCCTAAAAATGTGCTCTCATGAGAGGTAAAAGGCCTAGGAAGGATGTGCCTATTTTTTTTATTTTATTTATAATTAGAGGATCATGGCTTTACTTTTTAAAATTTATTTTTAATGGGAAGTGCCTATTTTTTGGATCCTGGTTTTATTTCAATTTTTAAATGTTAAGCCTGTTGAAAATGTTAAGACTAATGAAATCCACGCTTTAAAAATGCTGGGGGTACTGGATCCCATGTGCCGCCATTAAGATCTGGTGCAGCCAAATAAATAAATACTTTTTGTTTTTAAGATGCTGGGGTAAGTTATTTCTGATGGGGTTCTTCTCATAGAACACACAGAGGCCTTCACCCATGAACCTGACATCGTAACAGACACTGGATGCATCACTACCTCCGAAATGGAACTAATTTATTTATACTATTTCAAGTCTCAAACCTGAAGTGAGAGCTACAAGGAGCAGGTAGATCTCTGGGGCCCTCTTTGTTTTGAAATGAAGGGACTGAGGCCCCAGGGAAAGTTGGGCATGCACTCAGGAAATGAGGCTGTGATGTCGGAGTTTCCTGGCCAGAGGGAGGTCAGATCTCCTTGAAGGAGCAATGAACATCCACTGTCCAAAGTGGCCCAAAATTGCAGTGGTGTGCTAGCTACCAGCCACCTGTACTTGCCTACATTTCAACTAGTTAAAGTCACTGTAACATTTAAAAGTTACTTTAAAAACTGCTTTAACATTTCTAGTTAAAATATTATTTTTTTAAATTTCAATTCGTTAAAATTCAACAAAATTAGGGACTTCCTGGTGGTCCAGTGGCTAAGACTCCACGCTCCCAATGCAGGGGATCTACCTAGGTTTGATGTCTGCTTGGGGAACTGGATCTTACGTGCCGTGCCGCAACTAAAAAATCTGCATGCTACAGTGAAGATTTGGCACAGAGAAATCAATAAGTTTTAAAATAAATATTATTTTAAAAAATGAAAAATTTAAAAATCAGCTTATTTGCTACAGTAGCGATGTCTCACGTGCTCCACAGCTTATGTGACCGTGACCACTGTGCTGGATTGAGCAGAACTGAAAAGACATCTCCATCCTCACAGCCTGAGCCCAGAGACGAATGCAGCGACCCCAGGACACAAATGCTTGTGTGGGACAGAGTCCTAACCACAGGGGAAAGGGTGCAAAAGCAGATTCCCCCACTAGGGGGCGCTCTAGACACCAGTGCACCCTTCCAGCTGGACCGCATTCAGAAGGCTTTGAGAAATTCCTCCTGGTTTTAAGTGAAAGTTGGATTTCCTTCCTTTACCTGATCCATTTCCTGCACTGAGTGAGGCTGTACAGGAATGGATGGATAAAACCATGTACCTGCTAAATGTGGGTGAAGTCTAGCAAAGGCTTGTCCTCCATGATTTACTATTTCCTCTTTTTCTTTCGGACTTTAAGCTTTTGTAATTGGGGTATAGCTGAATAACTATATTGTGATATAATTTCAGGTGAACAGCTATGGGGCTCAGCCATACATATACATGTACCCAATCTCCCCCAAACCACCCTCCCATCCAGGCTACCACATAACATTGAGTAGAGTTCCCTGTGCTATATAGTGTGTCTTTGTTGGCTATCCATTTTGAATATAGCAGTGCATACATGACCTTCCCAAACTCCCTAACTGTCCCTTCTCCCGACAACCATAAGTTCATTCTCTAAGTCTGTGAGTCTCTGTTTTGTAAGTAACTTCATTTGTATCATTTCTTTTTATATTCTCTATATAAGGGATGTTATATGATATTTCTCCCATTCTGTCTGACTTACTTCACTGAGTATGACAATCCCTAGGTCCATTCATGTTGCTGTAAATGGTATTATTTGATTCTTTTTCATGGCTGAGTAATATTCCATCGTATATATGTACCACATCTTCTGTGTCCATCCTTCTCTCAACAGACATTTAGATTGCTTCTGTGTCCTAGCCATTGCAAACAGTTCTGCAATGAACATTTTTTGGATTAAAACCTTCAGACTTGCATGTAGCTGTCCAATTCTCCCAGCACCACTTGTTGAAGAGGCTGTCTTTGTCCCATTTTATAGTTTCGCCTCCTTTGTCAAAAATAAGGTACCCATAGGTGCGTGGGTTTGTCTCTGGGTTCTCTATCTTGTTCCTTTGGTCTATAGTTCTGTTTTTGTGCCAGTACCATACTGTCTTGATGACTGTTGCTTTGTAGTAGAGTCTGAAGTTAGGGAGGCTGATTCCTCCAGCTCCGTTTTTCTTTCTCAGGATTGCTTTGGCTATTCGAGGTCTTTTGTGTTTCCATTTTTTTGAAACTGTGTTACACTAGGGGCCTTGTGCACCCTTCCAGCTGGACCGCATTCAGAAGGCTTTGAGAAATTCCTCCTGGTTTTAAGTGAAAGTTGGATTTCCTTCCTTTACCTGATCCATTTCCTGCACTGAGTGAGGCTGTACAGGAATGGATGGATAAAACCATGTACCTGCTAAATGTGGGTGAAGTCTAGCAAAGGCTTGTCCTCCATGATTTACTATTTCCTCTTTTTCTTTCGGACTTTAAGCTTTTGTAATTGGGGTATAGCTGAATAACTATATTGTGATATAATTTCAGGTGAACAGCTATGGGGCTCAGCCATACATATACATGTACCCAATCTCCCCCAAACCACCCTCCCATCCAGGCTACCACATAACATTGAGTAGAGTTCCCTGTGCTATATAGTGTGTCTTTGTTGGCTATCCATTTTGAATATAGCAGTGCATACATGACCTTCCCAAACTCCCTAACTGTCCCTTCTCCCGACAACCATAAGTTCATTCTCTAAGTCTGTGAGTCTCTGTTTTGTAAGTAACTTCATTTGTATCATTTCTTTTTATATTCTCTATATAAGGGATGTTATATGATATTTCTCCCATTCTGTCTGACTTACTTCACTGAGTATGACAATCCCTAGGTCCATTCATGTTGCTGTAAATGGTATTATTTGATTCTTTTTCATGGCTGAGTAATATTCCATCGTATATATGTACCACATCTTCTGTGTCCATCCTTCTCTCAACAGACATTTAGATTGCTTCTGTGTCCTAGCCATTGCAAACAGTTCTGCAATGAACATTTTTTGGATTAAAACCTTCAGACTTGCATGTAGCTGTCCAATTCTCCCAGCACCACTTGTTGAAGAGGCTGTCTTTGTCCCATTTTATAGTTTCGCCTCCTTTGTCAAAAATAAGGTACCCATAGGTGCGTGGGTTTGTCTCTGGGTTCTCTATCTTGTTCCTTTGGTCTATAGTTCTGTTTTTGTGCCAGTACCATACTGTCTTGATGACTGTTGCTTTGTAGTAGAGTCTGAAGTTAGGGAGGCTGATTCCTCCAGCTCCGTTTTTCTTTCTCAGGATTGCTTTGGCTATTCGAGGTCTTTTGTGTTTCCATATGAACTGTGTTATTCTTTGGTCTAGTTCTGTGAAAAATGTCAATGGAAGTTGAATAGGTATTACATTGAATCTGTAGATGATATTTGGTAGTATGGCCATTTTCACAATATTGATTCTTCCGACCCAGGAACATGGAATATCTCTCCATCTGTTTAAGTCTTCTTTAATTTCTTTCATGAGTGTCTTGTAATTTTCTGTGTACAGTTCTTTTGTTTTTTTGAGTAGGTTTATTCCTAGATATTTGATTCTTTTGGTTGCAATGGTGAAGGGGACTGCCTTTTTGAAGTTGGAACATTCCCTGACACCATACACTAAAATCAACTCAAAATGGATTAAAGACCTAAATGTAAGACCGGAAACCATCAAACTCTTAGAGGAGAATATAGGCAAAACCCTCAAGGACATCAATCAAAGCAAGATCTTCTCTGACCCACCAACTAAAATAGCAGAACTGAAAAGAAAAATGAACATATGGGACCTCATGAAACTTAAAAGCTTTTGTACAGCAAAAGAAATTACAAAAAAGCTGAACAGACAGCCCACAGAGTGGGAGAAAATCATAGCAAATGAAACAACAGACAAAGAATTAATCTACAAGCAACTCAGACAACTCAGCACAGGGAAAACGAACAACCCAATCAAAAAATGAGAAAAAGATCTAAAGAGACGCCTCTCAAAAGAGGACATACAGATGGCCCAAAAGCACATGAAATGATGCTCAACCTCGCTTAGTATTAGAGAAATGCAAATTAAAACTACATTGAGATACCACCTCACACCCGTCCGAATGGCCATCATCAAAAAATCTGCAGACAATAAATGCTGGAGAGGGTGCGGAGAAAAGGGAACCCTCTTGCATTGCTGGTGGGAATGTCAATTGATACAGCCTCTATGGAAGACAGTATGGAGATTTCTTAAAAACCTAAAAATAGAAGCACACTATGACCCAGAAATCCCACTATTAGGCTTATATCCTGATGAAATCAAAACTGAAAGAAGCACCTGTACGCCAATGTTCATTGCAGCTCTCTATACAATAGCCAGAACTTGGAAGCAACCTAGATGTCCATCGACGAATGAATGGATCCAGAAGCTCTGGTACATATATACAATGGAATACTACTCAGCTGTTAAAAGAAATGCAGAAGACTCAGTCCTAATGAGGTGGCTAGCTCTAGAACCTATCATAAAAAGTGAAGTAAGTCAAAAAGAGAAAGACAAGTACAGTATACTAACTCATATATATGGAATCTAGTAGGACGGTCTTGATAACACATGCAGGGAACTCATGGAAAAACAGAGCACAGACATAGGGACATTGTGGGGAAGAAATAGGGAGGGGGAAGCATGGAGGGAGTAACATGGAAACCTATACTGTCATGTGTGGAAAAAAGAGCAACTAAAGAGTGCTTACAATGGCTTGGGGAGGACTTTAATTTTTATTTCATGAGTGTCTTGTAATTTTCTGTGTACAGTTCTTTTGTTTTTTTGAGTAGGTTTATTCCTAGATATTTGATTCTTTTGGTTGCAATGGTGAAGGGGACTGCCTTTTTGAAGTTGGAACATTCCCTGACACCATACACTAAAATCAACTCAAAATGGATTAAAGACCTAAATGTAAGACCGGAAACCATCAAACTCTTAGAGGAGAATATAGGCAAAACCCTCAAGGACATCAATCAAAGCAAGATCTTCTCTGACCCACCAACTAAAATAGCAGAACTGAAAAGAAAAATGAACATATGGGACCTCATGAAACTTAAAAGCTTTTGTACAGCAAAAGAAATTACAAAAAAGCTGAACAGACAGCCCACAGAGTGGGAGAAAATCATAGCAAATGAAACAACAGACAAAGAATTAATCTACAAGCAACTCAGACAACTCAGCACAGGGAAAACGAACAACCCAATCAAAAAATGAGAAAAAGATCTAAAGAGACGCCTCTCAAAAGAGGACATACAGATGGCCCAAAAGCACATGAAATGATGCTCAACCTCGCTTAGTATTAGAGAAATGCAAATTAAAACTACATTGAGATACCACCTCACACCCGTCCGAATGGCCATCATCAAAAAATCTGCAGACAATAAATGCTGGAGAGGGTGCGGAGAAAAGGGAACCCTCTTGCATTGCTGGTGGGAATGTCAATTGATACAGCCTCTATGGAAGACAGTATGGAGATTTCTTAAAAACCTAAAAATAGAAGCACACTATGACCCAGAAATCCCACTATTAGGCTTATATCCTGATGAAATCAAAACTGAAAGAAGCACCTGTACGCCAATGTTCATTGCAGCTCTCTATACAATAGCCAGAACTTGGAAGCAACCTAGATGTCCATCGACGAATGAATGGATCCAGAAGCTCTGGTACATATATACAATGGAATACTACTCAGCTGTTAAAAGAAATGCAGAAGACTCAGTCCTAATGAGGTGGCTGGCTCTAGAACCTATCATAAAAAGTGAAGTAAGTCAAAAAGAGAAAGACGAATACAGTATACTAACACATATATATGGAATCTAGTAGGACGGTCTTGATAACACATGCAGGGAACTCATGGAAAAACAGAGCATAGACATAGGGACATTGTGGGGAAGAAATAGGGAGGGGGAAGCATGGACGGAGTAACATGGAAACCTATACTGTCATGTGTGGAAAAGATAGCTAGTGTCATAGTGCTAAGGGAATAGGAGTGCTTACAATGGCTTGGGGCGAAGGACTGGAGGGGTGGGATGGGGGGATCTGGGTGGGTGGGGACCAGCGATATGCATATGACTGATCTGGGAACATACATGTCTGTGAACTACAAAACTCTGTAAAACCTTTAAAATAAAGAATAATAATAATAATAAACCTTCAGATTTTCAGGGTATATACCCAGGAATGGGGTTGTTGGCCAAGACCACTCTTTTGATAGGATGTCAAAATCCAGAATCTGAGTCTCATAGAAAATTCAGAATGTATAGAGCACTGAAAAATTATTGAAAGAGCAAAATAATACCTACTAACAAATTAAAAAACACAACCCTACGATAGATACTATGGCTCCCATTTGTTGAGCTCTTTCCATGTGTTAAATGATTTATATCAGATCTCATTCAATTTTTGCAATTATCCAAAGAAGACATTTTTATTCTCCTTTGACAGAGAAAGAAGCTGATATTTAGAGAAATTTTAGTTTATTTTAGTTCGTTCAGCAGCTGAGTGCGACAAGGTCTGGATTCAAATCCATGTTCTGACCAAAAAAAAAAAGAAAGTGTGCTCTTGGCTACTATTATGCTGTCTAGATTCCTTAAAATTCAGTTAAAGATCTAAACACAATTTGAAAACAGACACATACAGCAGAAAATAATCAGTTTAATGCATGCAGCTCATCAACCATCCTGTAAGCACTTTAATGGGAGGCATAGTTCTGGCTAATTCTATTCAATTTCTAAATTCAGTTCATTTCCCAAAACTTGGTAAAAATGCAATAAGCCAAAAATATTGTTATCATACTCCCAACAGTATTTGACTTGGATTGCTCTTTCAGGAAGTGGGCTTGATTTCTAGGAGTCAGGGAGGTAACCCACCTGTATCACATGCAAGGTCACCGTGTGGTCCACCTAGCTGTTTTCAGATTCAAATTTTCACAGCTCTGCGCTATGCTCCACCTAAAGTGAAGCCAAGAGACAAGCAGCCTCACCTGTGGGCCTATTTCTCGTGGGGTGTTTGTGGAGAACGACATTTGAGCGGGTGTCAGGCTGAGCATCGGGAAAGTATCGTTCCATGGCAGCCTCCCTGGGAAGCTCTGATTCCCTCACTGAACCTTCAGTTTCAAAACAAACACTTGTCACTATACATTTTTTCTTTTAAACTATACAGGTGTTTATAAATGTTTTCTCCTCTCTTCTCATAACTCCTTGGTGAGAATCCACCTTGATGCTCCTTTAGGCAAAACCCTCCTCTAGCATTTAGCATGACAGGATGAATAAAAAATTGATCTGCAAATATTGCATCAGGAATATATTTATTTCATTAGATTTTTCTAGAAAGGCTCCATGTTTTGATTTTCTTCAATTTTAGATCTCAACTTTCTTCCTGGGAAGATTCTAATTTTGTCAACTGACTCCTTTTATTTTTTTTCCCCAATTAAGATATTTTTCTAACTGCAGAAAAGAACAAGCACAAAAATAGGTAAAACCTCCCTGGGTAGGAATAAGGCTTTACAGAGACACGGGAGATGGGGTCCCATCCCTGGCTCGTGAAGATCTGCTGGAGAGGAAATGGCAACCCACTATGTATTCTTGCCTGGAGAATCCCATAGACAGAGGAGCCTGATGAGCTACAGTCCATGGGGTCGCAGAGTCAGGCAGGACTGAGCGACTAAACTCAGGTGCAGTACCTGGAAGCCCCCTGAGCCTGCACTGCCTCCCCCGTGTCCACATCCCTCTCTACTCACAGGGGAGCCACCCTCCTTTCATTTATAAGGGTCTCTTTTGACTTTCCTTCCTTTGTGCTCATCCCTTGTATCCCCTTTTGCCTCTTTGGAGATTTTATACATAGGACTTGTACTATATATATTTCGATACCTATGTTGGTGTATAAGGTCTTATCGTATGTCCTGATCCTGTGGACATGAAATTGAAAATCGAACAGGGTCAGAACTGTGGCTCGGATCCATTTCTGAGGTTGTGGAGCATGCCTCTAATGTCATTCTCTGCCATCTCTCTCCTGACATTGGGGATTTGGTCTCTGATCCTGTGGACATGAGGAATTGAAAATCGAGATTCAAATTTTCACAGCTCTGCGCTATGCTCCACCTAAAGTGAAGCCAAGAGACAAGCAGCCTCACCTGTGGGCCTATTTCTCGTGGGGTGTTTGTGGAGAACGACATTTGAGCGGGTGTCAGGCTGAGCATCGGGAAAGTATCGTTCCATGGCAGCCTCCCTGGGAAGCTCTGATTCCCTCACTGAACCTTCAGTTTCAAAACAAACACTTGTCACTATACATTTTTTCTTTTAAACTATACAGGTGTTTATAAATGTTTTCTCCTCTCTTCTCATAACTCCTTGGTGAGAATCCACCTTGATGCTCCTTTAGGCAAAACCCTCCTCTAGCATTTAGCATGACAGGATGAATAAAAAATTGATCTGCAAATATTGCATCAGGAATATATTTATTTCATTAGATTTTTCTAGAAAGGCTCCATGTTTTGATTTTCTTCAATTTTAGATCTCAACTTTCTTCCTGGGAAGATTCTAATTTTGTCAACTGACTCCTTTTATTTTTTTTCCCCAATTAAGATATTTTTCTAACTGCAGAAAAGAACAAGCACAAAAATAGGTAAAACCTCCCTGGGTAGGAATAAGGCTTTACAGAGACACGGGAGATGGGGTCCCATCCCTGGCTCGTGAAGATCTGCTGGAGAGGAAATGGCAACCCACTATGTATTCTTGCCTGGAGAATCCCATAGACAGAGGAGCCTGATGAGCTACAGTCCATGGGGTCGCAGAGTCAGGCAGGACTGAGCGACTAAACTCAGGTGCAGTACCTGGAAGCCCCCTGAGCCTGCACTGCCTCCCCCGTGTCCACATCCCTCTCTACTCACAGGGGAGCCACCCTCCTTTCATTTATAAGGGTCTCTTTTGACTTTCCTTCCTTTGTGCTCATCCCTTGTATCCCCTTTTGCCTCTTTGGAGATTTTATACATAGGACTTGTACTATATATATTTCGATACCTATGTTGGTGTATAAGGTCTTATCGTATGTCCTGATCCTGTGGACATGAAATTGAAAATCGAACAGGGGTCAGAACTGTGGCTCGGATCCATTTCTGAGGTTGTGGAGCATGCCTCTAATGTCATTCTCTGCCATCTCTCTCCTGACATTGGGGACTTGTCTCAGGGCATCTCTGCATTCCTACAGCCTAGGGCGATGCCTAGTGGTGTTTTGAGGATGTCGTGGATGTGGCCACGTGTAGGACATTCTGGGACCCCTCTCTGTTTTAGGGAATGTTGAAATTTGTTGTTGTTGTTCACTAAGTTGTGTTCAACTCTTTGCAATACCATGGATGGTAGCCCGACTGGCTCCTCTGTCCATGGAGGTCTCCAGGCAAGAATACTGGAGTGGGCTACCACTCCCTTCTCCGGGATCTTCCAGACCCAGGGACTGATCCACATCTCCTGCATTGGCAGGCAGGTTCTTTAGGCTGAGCCACCAGGGAAGTCTGATGTTGTAAATGCCCATGTCAAAAGTAACAGAATGAAGGAGAGAAGAGAGACTGATTGGTAATTCAGAAACCTTTTTCTAGAGAAATCACTTTCTAAAAGCTAGCAAGAAATTTTCAGTCAACATTCCAAACAGTATAAGAAAAGAAATAATCAGAATATAACCTGATGATATTTTTGGATGGTTTGAACTCCCTCTGATGGCTACTTTTATTATAGATTTAAGTGAGGCCCTAGAAGCAGCATAAACACTTTCTTCAAACCACTGCATATGGCAGTGCATGCGTTCTTAATCGCTCCGCCGTGTGCGACTCTGCAATCCCGTGGACTGCAGTCCGCCAGGCTCCTCTGTCCATGGAGATTCTCAGGCAAGAATTCTGGAGTGGACTGCCATGCCCTCCTCCAGGGGATCTTCCCAACCAGGAACTGAATCCAGGTCTCCCACATGGCAGGAAGATCCTTTACCATCTGAGCCACGAGGGAAGCCCAAATTTGGCAGTAGTTAACTTATTAAGGACAGAAACAATGAAAGTCTTCAGTTGCGTTGTTTCGCTTAAGATGGCCCTATCCTAAAAAAAGGTTCCAGTAATCAAAAATAAAATCAAGTGAAACAAAACAAACAAACTGGCAGATAACTTCAAAAGGTTAACAAAATCCTGACTAGGTTCCAAGGATACAGTAGGAGATAATTGCTTGGGGCAAAATATCTAAAATGATTCTATTCTGAAAGCCCAAAATGTTTACGTCTCATACCAACCATGTCTTTACAAAGAAATGTGTATTTTCATATACAGTCAACTCTGCTAGTTCCTGGAAGTTATGTAACTGTTCGTTAAGCTTTTCAATATTTTGTTCTAAATATAAACATTTCAAAGTGTAAAGCTGTATCCATATTAAAAACTACTTCAGGGCTTCCCTGGTGGTCCAGTGGGTAAAGAGTCCGCCTTGCAGTGCCAGGGGCACTGGTTCAATCCCTGGCCTGGGAGGATCGCATGTGCCGTGGAGTGGCTGGACCGGTGTGTCCAATTACAAGCCAGTGCTCAGGAGCGCATGCACCCAGAGCCGGTGCTCTGCAATGAGAGAGGCCACTGCGATGGGAGGCCCACACAGGCCAAAGAATAAAGATGGATGAAAATAAATAAACAACAACAAAAAATCAATAAAAGAGACCAAATTTTAAAAAAAATTTTAAAAAGGAACCACTTCAGTCTAAGGTGACTAGAAAGATGATATGGTGAAAGATGATGTGGTGAGAAGTGGAGAAAGAACGAGTACAGAAGGGGTCTCGGGAGTCAGTGAAATGCAAGTTAATACAGAGAGTACTGTGGGGAACACATACGTAATGCTGGAGGCCAGTCGGTGGAAGAAAACCAAACTTGGGTCTCACGCGTTTGCCGTTTTCAGCCCATTTGCTATTTCCATGACCTGTGTCCAGCTCACTCAGAACGAACAAATCCGTGTTTACAACTGTCCTTTTAGTAACTAAACTAAAGGCTGAGTGGTAAGGGATGAAACAAGGTAACCAGCGGTCGGTTGACCACCTCGCATGTAAACTAAAGGTTTCCCTGAAAAGAAGAAGAAAAGGTTTAGCTGTCCACCTAACTCTCGGATGGCCAGTGTCACTTCCTGGCCAGCACGCAGGGATTCGTGGTTTTTCAGACATTGTAGGTCACAACAAAGAGAGGGTTTCCTAAGAGAATGACCGATACTACTGCAGAGAGACGCTATTCAGAACATTATCTGTTTCATTCTAAAGTCGGGGTGACTATCTAACTAGAGACTTGAACTTCTAAAGAAGACTGCTATGATCTGGAGAGATTGCCCATGAAACTATTTGTATTGAAAACTTAGCCTGCATGCCTTTCGTGGACTTCATTCATTAGCATTCTCCCCGGCCAGGTTTCCATATCTTAGTGCTCATTTTATACTTTAATTTTGTTACCAGGTCTTTATTGAATCGTCCTATTCAAGGGAGAACAAAGGCGGTTTAGGTGATTCAGCCGAGTGAGGCACTAGGGTTTTCATCTTGCATAAACATTTCAAAGTGTAAAGCTGTATCCATATTAAAAACTACTTCAGGGCTTCCCTGGTGGTCCAGTGGGTAAAGAGTCCGCCTTGCAGTGCCAGGGGCACTGGTTCAATCCCTGGCCTGGGAGGATCGCATGTGCCGTGGAGTGGCTGGACCGGTGTGTCCAATTACAAGCCAGTGCTCAGGAGCGCATGCACCCAGAGCCGGTGCTCTGCAATGAGAGAGGCCACTGCGATGGGAGGCCCACACAGGCCAAAGAATAAAGATGGATGAAAATAAATAAACAACAACAAAAAATCAATAAAAGAGACCAAATTTTAAAAAAAATTTTAAAAAGGAACCACTTCAGTCTAAGGTGACTAGAAAGATGATATGGTGAAAGATGATGTGGTGAGAAGTGGAGAAAGAACGAGTACAGAAGGGGTCTCGGGAGTCAGTGAAATGCAAGTTAATACAGAGAGTACTGTGGGGAACACATACGTAATGCTGGAGGCCAGTCGGTGGAAGAAAACCAAACTTGGGTCTCACGCGTTTGCCGTTTTCAGCCCATTTGCTATTTCCATGACCTGTGTCCAGCTCACTCAGAACGAACAAATCCGTGTTTACAACTGTCCTTTTAGTAACTAAACTAAAGGCTGAGTGGTAAGGGATGAAACAAGGTAACCAGCGGTCGGTTGACCACCTCGCATGTAAACTAAAGGTTTCCCTGAAAAGAAGAAGAAAAGGTTTAGCTGTCCACCTAACTCTCGGATGGCCAGTGTCACTTCCTGGCCAGCACGCAGGGATTCGTGGTTTTTCAGACATTGTAGGTCACAACAAAGAGAGGGTTTCCTAAGAGAATGACCGATACTACTGCAGAGAGACGCTATTCAGAACATTATCTGTTTCATTCTAAAGTCGGGGTGACTATCTAACTAGAGACTTGAACTTCTAAAGAAGACTGCTATGATCTGGAGAGATTGCCCATGAAACTATTTGTATTGAAAACTTAGCCTGCATGCCTTTCGTGGACTTCATTCATTAGCATTCTCCCCGGCCAGGTTTCCATATCTTAGTGCTCATTTTATACTTTAATTTTGTTACCAGGTCTTTATTGAATCGTCCTATTCAAGGGAGAACAAAGGCGGTTTAGGTGATTCAGCCGAGTGAGGCACTAGGGTTTTTCATCTTTGCGAAAAGCCCGACAGGGCCAGAGTACTCTGATGCCCTCTGATTTTCTGCAGGACGTTTGGAGCCACAAATCAGCTGGAGGGCAGACTCTTGTGCTTTGGTGCAGATACCTTCGGAAGACAAACAGCGTGCCAGTCAGAGAAATCACACCAGCCAGCTCCCCGGGGCTCCACCGGCAGGTTATCTCCCCTGAGGAGTATCTGGTTCCTGGGAGGGAGGGTGTTTCTCTCTCTCTGAAGTACCAGCCCAACCAGATCACTAGCCAGGCCAATTCATTTCCAGACAACTGCTCTTTGCAAAGCATCATGGATGCTCAGGTCATTGGCTGTGCTGGCATGCATGACAATGATCCACAAACTTCCAGACCCCCTCGGGTGAATGCTTCCTGCTCTCCCAGGAACTACCCTCCATGCCTCCGCGTTGAATTTTCTCAGTCCTTGCCTGTTGCTTGTGACATCCTTCTCCCTCAAAAGTCAAAACCCACCCTCTTTCCACCCTCCAACACAGCGGGTGGGAATGTGAATTGGTATAGCCATTGTGGAGAACAGTAGGGAGGGTCTTTAAAAAGATAAAAACAGCTGGCTGCTGCCCTGGAGCATGCCGAAAGTCGTTTCCCGGTCCGTGGTCTGCTCCGACACCCGGGATCGGGAGGAATATGACGACGGCGAGAAGCCCCTTCACGTCTACTACTGTTTGTGCGGCCAGATGGTCCTGGTGCTGGACTGTCAGTTAGAGAAGTTGCCCATGAGGCCTCGGGATCGGTCCCGTGTGATCGATGGTGCCAAACACGCCCACAAGTTTTGTAACACCGAAGATGAGGAGACTATATATCTTCGAAGACCTGAAGGCATCGAACGACAGTACAGGAAAAAGTGTGCAAAGTGTGGGCTGCCGCTCTTCTACCAGTCCCAGCCCAAGAATGCTCCCGTGACCTTCATTGTGGATGGAGCAGTGGTCAAATTTGGCCAGGGTTTTGGGAAAACAAGTATATATTCTCAGAAACAAGAGCCTCCTAAGAAGGTGATGATGACCAGACGGACTAAAGACATGGGCAAGTTCAGCTCTGTGACTGTGTCTACTATTGATGAAGAAGAAGAAGAGATTGAGGCTAGAGAAGTTGCTGACTCGTATGCACAGAATGCCAAGGTGATTGAAAAGCAGCTGGAGCGCAAGGGCATGAGCAAAAGGCGCCTGCAGGAGCTGGCGGAGCTGGAAGCCAAGAAAGCGAAAATGAAGGGGACCTTGATTGACAACCAGTACAAGTGAGCAGAACCTTTCTGTTGACCCAGACTGGAGGCAAGCATTTAAGATCCAGATGAAAAAGAGCATTTTCTTTGCTACATGGACTTATTCTACCTTTATTCCCCAGCAGAAGCCTTTACGTGACTTCCCAGTGGTTCTCTTACATTCAGTGAAGTCTTTTGAGTTCATCTGACCTGCTTTCTAGAAGTAGATTTTTCTCAGTGTTTCCGTTTTTATGTCTTCTATACGTTTTTTGTTCATTTGATCTAAACTTCCTCGTCAGTGTAGAAGATCTATGAATAGATGAGTGCTTGTGTGTGTCCAGTTTCTAAAGGATCTGTTCTTATTCCTTCTTCCAAGTTGAGAAACTATGAAAGATTTTTGCAAAAAAAATACTGTGCTGCCTGTACCCCAGTGTTCATTGCAGCTCTCTATACAATAGCTAGAACATGGAAACAGTCTAGATGTCCATCAACGAACGAATGGATAAAGAAGCTCTGGTACAATATATACAATGGAGTGCTTCTCAGCTGTAAAAAGAAATGCAGAAGAATCAGCCCTAATGAGGTGGATGGATCTAGAACCCATTATAAAAAGTGAAGTAAGTCAGAAAGAGAAAGACAAGTACAGTATACTAACGTGTATATATGGAATCTAGTAAGATGGTAATGGTAACACATACAGTGAAGCAATGGAAAAACAGACATAGAGAACAGACATATGGATGTTGTGGAGTATGAACACGGGGTGGGAGGCATAGAGGGAGTAACATGGAAACCTATACTATCATATGTGAAAAAGTTAGCTATTGTCATTGCACTGTGGGAATAGGGGATCCTGCAGGGGTGCGGTGCGACAGCCTGGAGGGGTGGGATGCGGGGGACCAGGACGGGGATGGAGGGGGGAAGGGGGCCAGGGATATGCATATGACTGATTTGGGAACATACATGCCTGTGAACAACAAAACTCTGTAAAAATATTTAAAAATTTAAAAAATACTGTGCTGTGTCATAGAAAAAAGTGGCATGGCTTATATTTAAAGTTCCAGCAGGCCTGATCCTCTCACGTGGCTCTGTCTCTGTTCTTAGACTGGCAGGTATTGGCTAGGGTTTGAATCTCTCCAGTGTCAGAGAAAATCCATAATGAGCCAGAATCTGCATAAAGTTCCCTTAACTTCAAAGGTTAAGACTGCGGGCAAGCCAGCCCTCATCACAAGACATTGTAGTTAGAGAAGAAAAAGCCAGATTCCAGTGAGAGGGCAGGACCCCTCTGATCTGGATGGAAATGAGATCTCAAGAAGCCACGCAAAGGAGCTACCATCCTCTCAGGCAGTCTAGACTGTTGCTCCCCTGTGGGCACATGCTAGAGTAAGAAATGACCCTGCCATAAACAGTATGTGTCTGTTGACTGTCTTATGTCACATTTGCTGTTTATGGAGGGGTGTTGTATACAGAAGTGTCTGATGTCACTCTGCTTCAGTGACACTGGTATGTCGTGTTTGCATCGTGTTTTTATCTGTTCACCTGTACTGCAGGGTGTTGGAATAGGAAGAGTGTTTTAGCCTCCTCATACTCCTGACATGGCTTGAACTTAGTATAAGGCATGCAGTGAGATGCTAATGGGAAATAGTAGGGCATTTTTCTTTGTCCCCCCTACCTCCACCGCCGATCTCTGAATTTGGAAGGAGAAGTAGGTTGGGGTGGGGGTAGACATGAGCTAGCGAGAACTGGGAGAAAAGAGGGCTGGGGGTCCTGCGGAAGCCTAGGGTGGGGCTCTGTGACCAGGATTTCACACTGTAGTTAGCTTTTATGTCTCTTTAGTCTGCTGTGATCCATGACAGTTTTCCAGTGGTATTGCCTACATTTCCCTACTATCAGATGATGTTGAACGTATTTCTCTTTTTTCATTGTGGTAAAAAACATGTAACATAAAATCTACCATCTTAACCATTTTGAAATGTGCAGTTCAATGGTTTTAAATGTATTCAGTGTTGTAAAACAGATCTCTGGAACTTTTTCATCTTATAAATCTGCAACTATGTACCCATTAAACAACTGTCCCTTCCCCCTCTCCCCAAAAAAAAAAAAGATAAAAACAGAGTTACCATGTGACCTTGCCCACAGCAGAGCTGCCATGTGCCCTGACACGCACCCCCATGTTCCCTATAGCACTGTTTACAACAGTCAAGACATGGATGCAACCTAAATGTCCATCGACAGATGAACACATAAGAAGATGTGGTCCATACGCACAGTGGACTACTACTCAGCCATTGGTAAGAATTAAACATCGCTCTTTGCAGCCCCATGGATGGACCTCGAGAGTATCACACTGAGTGAAGCAAGCCAGACAGAGAGGGAGAAATAGCAATATGACAATCCCTTATATGTAGAATCTGAAAAATAAAAATGATAGAAATGAACTCACAAAACAGAGACTCACAGACTTAGTGAACTTATGGTTGCAAGGTGGGAAAGGATAGTTAGGGAGTTTGGGGTGGACATGTCAACACTGCTATATATATATATATATATATATATTTTTTTTTTTTTTTTTAATTTTTGGCCTCTTTTATTGGTCTTTCATTTATTTATTTTCATCCATCTTTGTTCTTTGGCCTGTGTGGGCCTCCCATCGCAGTGGCCTCTCTCACTGTAGAGCATCAACTGGTTCTGGGCGCATGTGCTCCATAGAGCTGGCTCGTAATTAGGCACACCAGTCCAGCAGCTCCGTGGCCTGTGGGATCTTCCCAGGCCAGGGATCGAACCAGTGCCCCCTGCACTGCAAGGCGAACTCTCTACCCACTTGACCACCAGGGGAGCCCAACACTGCTGTATTTGAAATGGATAGCCAACAAGGACCTACTGTACAGCACAGGGGACCCTGCTCAACGTTACATGGCAGCCTAGACAGGAAAAGGTTTGGGGGAGAATGGATACACGCACACGTACGGCTGAGTCCTTTTGCTGTGCACCTGAAACTACCATGACATTGTAAATCAGCTATACCCCAATACAAAATCAAAAGTTTTTTTTAAAAGGCTCCAAAAAAAAAAAAAGCTTTGAATTTTCCAGTCAAAAATAACCACAAAAACCCCAAAGCCCACTCTTTCTGTTGCACGGGTCCCCTCAAGTTTCTCTCCCGAATAAACCACCATCTTTCCCAGTGTAACCTCCTCTCCTCTCATCCAGCAGAGGCCCTTCCTTTCCTTGCTTAGTGTGACTGCATTAGGGTGAGTGACTTTGTCTCCATTCTCTTCGTGACACCTGGAATTACTCTTCTTTTTTCAGTGCAACTTTATGCAAAGTGATTCTGCCCAGCTTTCTAACTCTGCTTCGGACCACCAGGGTTTTATTCTCTAATCCACACTTCCTTTTTCAGTTTCTTGGACCCCCTCTGGTTGGTATACGGACAGCCATCCGGTAGAGACTGAGACCACCAGCCCATTTTGCACAGACCGCTGAACACTCAGAAGACGGTAACAACCCTGGGTCTCTGGTGACCTGGACTGGATTCAGCTCGCTGACCCAGAGGTGAAAGGCTCTGTATTCCATTACTAATCCCCTGAGCTCTCCGGCCCCCTGAAAATGATTCTTTGGTTTTATTACTGCAAAGGCCATTTATAAAATCATGAACTGGATTTAGGAAAGCAACCATGAAATAGCAAGGGACAACAAACTGATTGAAATTCCTTCAGTGTCCTGTGGGCTGAGGTGTCTCTGACAGGGCGGGGTTGGGGGATAGTTCTCTTTCGGCACCTGCGGCCTGATTTCAGAGGTATGACCGGTTCACCTAGACATGGCAGCGTCATATCCACACCAGTCCAGCAGCTCCGTGGCCTGTGGGATCTTCCCAGGCCAGGGATCGAACCAGTGCCCCCTGCACTGCAAGGCGAACTCTCTACCCACTTGACCACCAGGGGAGCCCAACACTGCTGTATTTGAAATGGATAGCCAACAAGGACCTACTGTACAGCACAGGGGACCCTGCTCAACGTTACATGGCAGCCTAGACAGGAAAAGGTTTGGGGGAGAATGGATACACGCACACGTACGGCTGAGTCCTTTTGCTGTGCACCTGAAACTACCATGACATTGTAAATCAGCTATACCCCAATACAAAATCAAAAGTTTTTTTTAAAAGGCTCCAAAAAAAAAAAAAGCTTTGAATTTTCCAGTCAAAAATAACCACAAAAACCCCAAAGCCCACTCTTTCTGTTGCACGGGTCCCCTCAAGTTTCTCTCCCGAATAAACCACCATCTTTCCCAGTGTAACCTCCTCTCCTCTCATCCAGCAGAGGCCCTTCCTTTCCTTGCTTAGTGTGACTGCATTAGGGTGAGTGACTTTGTCTCCATTCTCTTCGTGACACCTGGAATTACTCTTCTTTTTTCAGTGCAACTTTATGCAAAGTGATTCTGCCCAGCTTTCTAACTCTGCTTCGGACCACCAGGGTTTTATTCTCTAATCCACACTTCCTTTTTCAGTTTCTTGGACCCCCTCTGGTTGGTATACGGACAGCCATCCGGTAGAGACTGAGACCACCAGCCCATTTTGCACAGACCGCTGAACACTCAGAAGACGGTAACAACCCTGGGTCTCTGGTGACCTGGACTGGATTCAGCTCGCTGACCCAGAGGTGAAAGGCTCTGTATTCCATTACTAATCCCCTGAGCTCTCCGGCCCCCTGAAAATGATTCTTTGGTTTTATTACTGCAAAGGCCATTTATAAAATCATGAACTGGATTTAGGAAAGCAACCATGAAATAGCAAGGGACAACAAACTGATTGAAATTCCTTCAGTGTCCTGTGGGCTGAGGTGTCTCTGACAGGGCGGGGTTGGGGGATAGTTCTCTTTCGGCACCTGCGGCCTGATTTCAGAGGTATGACCGGTTCACCTAGACATGGCAGCGTCATATCCACTGACCATGCCTCGAGGAACTAAATCCTAGGTAAAGAAAATGGAAAAGCAAACTATGAAATAGCCAATAATCTTTTATTTTGCACTTCCCCACCCCCATCCCTCTCCAGAAATCACTAATGGGGTAGATCTTGTGAAAATATTGTATAAAGTATTTAGGATGATCTCAAATTAATAGAACAATAACCACGTATCTCAACATCGACACTTTGTTTCTTTGCAGGGATAGAAAAATGTTGGCTTCTCGAACAAGGAGGGCAATGAAATACTGCACTCGAGAGGGTGACACCAGTCGGCCACTTCACATTCACGGCAGGAAACCTCATGTCTCTAGCCACATAATATGCTTTAAAATAGGATTAATTCATACACTAACATCAATTTACTTGGCATTTAAAAAAATCACAATTGCTATTACTATATTTGTTTTAGGTTCAAAGCCCATATTCTAGCATTCAAGATATCCATGACACTGGTCCAAGTTGGGGATTAGTTCAAAATCAAGTAAAAGTCCATATTTATTCCAAAGTTGCTAAAATATGCTAATAAAATTAAATTTGATGTTTTACATTAAAAATAAAATATTTGGTTTATCTCTCACACATCTATTAACATATAATAAATAGTGGGCAGTATAGTAATATAATAAAGTTTTGTGATACCCTGAAATTTGATGAGTCTTCTTTAAAAGAAAAATTGCATAATATACTTCATTTCAGCCTTAAACCACAGTATCAATGAACAGATTTGCAGAAATAAAACAATATAAACACAAAATGCTACAGTATTTTTTTTTTTTTTTTTACTTTTGGGGAATCTACATGTCCTTTGAAACAAAAGGAAGTCAAGAAAATGTACAGAAACAGAAGAGATAACAAAACAATTTCAAATCATAAATCACAGATTTAAATTGCCTTGTTTTCGTTCCAACTGCTCGGGTCCTCCCCACCCTGCGGCGTTCTGCGAGGGTTCAGCTCAAGGTGGGTAACTTTGAACTCATGCATGGCTCTTTTTCCAGCCTTCTTTGCTTATGTACAGCAGTAATTACAGACGTGGCTGAAATCGCAGCGGATTCCAGAGAAAGCCAGAATTAAACACGATAAAAATTTTTTAAAAAATAACTATTTCATAAATATTATTTACATTAGGGGAGCTCTCCTGGTCTGCAGGGTTTTTTATACAAGCTGATGAGATGGATAAGCCATGAGAAGACGAGCAGCAGTTTGGAGGAAAGGGCAAAGTCGGGGGGAGCGACAGAGAGAAGACCGGGGAGAGAGTCAACAAAAATGATTCCACACAAGAGCCAACAGGACATGATAGACACCTTTTTCTTAAAAAATATAAGGTATTTCACAAAAAGCCTGAACATTTTACATGTTAGTACTAAAAACAGGGGGTGGGGGAAGCTTCATATATTTTTCATCACAAAAATATTTACTGACACTCCCCCTAGAGTTTTCTTTGACGGGATTCTGATTATCTGACTACAGAGGGCAGGAGGCTGGAGGCGCATACCGACGACCCACGTCACCCCTGAGCACGGTCCGAGCAGGCCACACGCCATCTTCTCAGCTAACACCTTAAGGAAAAGGCCCTGGAGAGAATCGAGAATAATCGAATGGGAAGATTATGGTCTTTTTATTAATAATACTTGTCACTGGTAATAGGAAACGGAGGCGAGGCCCCCGCCCGGCCTGCTTGAGAGTTTTTCTCCGGTGGCGACCGAGCGGACCTGGGCCCGTGTGCTCCGTCCTCAGTCTGGCCCGCGGGCGGCGGTAGTCTTCTTTAAAAGAAAAATTGCATAATATACTTCATTTCAGCCTTAAACCACAGTATCAATGAACAGATTTGCAGAAATAAAACAATATAAACACAAAATGCTACAGTATTTTTTTTTTTTTTTTTTACTTTTGGGGAATCTACATGTCCTTTGAAACAAAAGGAAGTCAAGAAAATGTACAGAAACAGAAGAGATAACAAAACAATTTCAAATCATAAATCACAGATTTAAATTGCCTTGTTTTCGTTCCAACTGCTCGGGTCCTCCCCACCCTGCGGCGTTCTGCGAGGGTTCAGCTCAAGGTGGGTAACTTTGAACTCATGCATGGCTCTTTTTCCAGCCTTCTTTGCTTATGTACAGCAGTAATTACAGGACGTGGCTGAAATCGCAGCGGATTCCAGAGAAAGCCAGAATTAAACACGATAAAAATTTTTTAAAAAATAACTATTTCATAAATATTATTTACATTAGGGGAGCTCTCCTGGTCTGCAGGGTTTTTTATACAAGCTGATGAGATGGATAAGCCATGAGAAGACGAGCAGCAGTTTGGAGGAAAGGGCAAAGTCGGGGGGAGCGACAGAGAGAAGACCGGGGAGAGAGTCAACAAAAATGATTCCACACAAGAGCCAACAGGACATGATAGACACCTTTTTCTTAAAAAATATAAGGTATTTCACAAAAAGCCTGAACATTTTACATGTTAGTACTAAAAACAGGGGGTGGGGGAAGCTTCATATATTTTTCATCACAAAAATATTTACTGACACTCCCCCTAGAGTTTTCTTTGACGGGATTCTGATTATCTGACTACAGAGGGCAGGAGGCTGGAGGCGCATACCGACGACCCACGTCACCCCTGAGCACGGTCCGAGCAGGCCACACGCCATCTTCTCAGCTAACACCTTAAGGAAAAGGCCCTGGAGAGAATCGAGAATAATCGAATGGGAAGATTATGGTCTTTTTATTAATAATACTTGTCACTGGTAATAGGAAACGGAGGCGAGGCCCCCGCCCGGCCTGCTTGAGAGTTTTTCTCCGGTGGCGACCGAGCGGACCTGGGCCCGTGTGCTCCGTCCTCAGTCTGGCCGGCTCATCGTCTGGGGCAAGGCGGTGGGAGGCGGGAGGCGGAAGGAGGCACCCAGCTCCGAGGAGTCAGTGCGCTCGGTGCTTCCGCTTTTTGTGCTTTTTATCCTTCTTCCTGTTGGAGCACTTGGGGCAGAACCACTGCATCTCCTCTGGGGGGGCGGCCATTATCCCCACGCAGGGCCTGCACGGGAACAAAAGGAAAAGAGGCTTCAGACACACGAGCTTCATCTAGCCATGCCTTCCGGTCCTATGGCTTTCAGGAAGGAATTTCAAGTCATCATCTGCTAAGCCTATGGTGCGTCTACCAGACCCCCAAGTCATGGACAGTGCACTCCTGGTGGGCGCGTGAGTGATCACCTTACACGAGCCCCTTCGCCAGGCTCTGCTGGAGAAATGAATGAGCTCACTCATCCTTTCAGCCAGAAACCATCTAATTCTTCTGAGTCACGGCTTTGTTCCTATCTCAGAGGTATCATGTAGCACGTGACTGAGGAGATTCCTATCTTTTCATATCTGATATTTTCCAAGATAAGACAGGAAGGCTGTTTGCATGCATTCTGATGCTATTCCTTCAGTTTAGGAAGGTGCTGAAGAGGGGCAGAAACCACACTAGCTGACTCTTTACTTCGGTACTTTGTGACACGTCTAGGGGGTTCCCTCTATGTTTCTGCAGCTGCTATAGAAAAATGACTTCCCTTTCTAAAGAAGGAGAATAACATGGGCTAAGTGACACAGTTGGACCTTAGGCTGAACAACCACTGTCCAGCCATCATTTCAGCAGTTAATAGAAGGCCATTCTCCTAGCACAGGGATTCTGTTCCACAGGCTGTCCTCAGGGGACAAGCTGCCCTGGGAGGGAGCCCAGGTGGGCCAGGGTCCCGTGTGCCCCCGGGGTCTCATGGGGGACTCACCAGTGGTACCAGTCGTCACATTCGTCACAGCCAATCATGGGGCTCCCATCGTCTGGCTTGTTGCAGCCGGGACAGATCCAGATCTGGTTTCCCCACTCGTCTCGGATCTGGGGGTGGTAGGGGATGGAGCAAACCCAGAGGTGCATTGAGAAAAAAGAACCCAAAAAAGGGCACAATAAGCATGATTACCACACACTGTGGAGCTAATAAACTGACAGAGCATGGTCCTCAGTACCCTGGGATCACATGAAAAAGAAAATGCTATTAAATGTTCAAAGATAAGACATTTCTTCTTCTTTTATTTTTTAAATATTTTTTTGGCCATGCTGTGTGGCTTGTGAAATCTTAGTTCCCTGACCAGGGACTGAATCCGGGCCCTGGCAGTGAAACTGCCGAGCCCTAACCACGAGGCCATCAGGGAACTCCCAAGACACTTCTAATGAGTATTTTAAACTGTCTTTTGTAAGTCATAAAAACAAACCATTTTAGAATCATTTCTGTGAGCAATGTGACCTACAGCCACCTTCATCTAAAAAAAAATACTGAAACACATATGCCCTGAATGCTTAGGGTCTACAAGGCAGTAACGCCTGATACTTTTAGTTGAGCTACTGAGGTCAACTCTGTGTTATTTCCTCCATTGCACTCACAGGTCTAGAATTAATAAATACGGCCTATGTGCATGTATCGCCTTATTACTTATTAGCCAAACCCTCCTCCTGAACTGGCTGATAAGATCAAGGATACAAAAGAGTTGTTACTAAGTAACTTTCCATTCCCTTTATGACATTTTCAGCAAAGTACAATCAACTAAAGGGCAAGTAGAATGAGGGACGCGGGAGGCCAAACAGCCCCGCGTTTTCACGTTATTTTGCAACAAATCTGCTGTGCTCTGGACTTAACTTAGCAGTTCCAAATAAGAAGCATTCCCAACTGAACCACCTCCTCAAATTCCACATGAATAAGACCAATCTTACTGGACGGGATGAGATGATTCCATCACGGGCTTTCAAAGCTAACCATAACTAAAAATTCATTTTCTAAAGTTTTTCTAATCACACGGCATATAATTTCATTCACTTGATTTCTCAAGCTGTAGTCTCTCCTGGTACTTTCAAGTACACCACTGGATGTGCAGGAGAGAAATGGCTTTCTTTGCATGTGACGGCTCTACAGAGCGCAGAGATAGTTCATTCTAACTGATGAAACTCTTACTATTTTAAGGCCGATTGGCTGGAAACAGTCTCTGCAAGGGCAGAGGGTGCTGTGAAGGCTTCCTGAACAAATCTGAGGGCAGCCACATCTCTGCCTTAGTCCTAGTCTCCAGGTTTAAGGGGAGAGACCATCAGTTGGCCCGTGCCAGCTGTCTGGGGTGTGGGCCAGCCCAGGACCCTGTGCCCTGAAGCTACCATGCAAGTCCGGTCCTGCTCCTGGCTGACTTTCTTGGAATTAGCAGGCCGTGACCCTGCACCATGAGAAATCTGCCACAGCGCCCAACCCCGTGTGGGTTCTTTCAAATGTCTGACTTGATTTCATCTCCTAAAACAACGCCAGGGTAGGTTAGAAATGGGGAGACTGGAGCTGAAGGAATCTCAATGACAGTTCTAGTGCCATAGATCGAGCAGTAACAAAATCAATCTTTTGGCTGTACAGCCCATGTCTTTCCTTCAAACCATACATTTTGTCTTCAGAGTGTCTCTGGGAGAGGACAGAAGGCTTTTCATCCACATGGTCTAGGCAAGTCTGATATCCATCTCCAGGGGATTGGCTCAAAAATCTACTGGAGAATCAGAAATTTTAGAGCTGGAACACACCCTAGGAATTACCCAGTCTAAACACCCCTGATTACAGCTGAAGAAATGGAGGCCGAGGAGATTAAGCATACTCCCTGATTAACCCATCTTGGCATGATGTGGAGGCCAAACAGCCCCGCGTTTTCACGTTATTTTGCAACAAATCTGCTGTGCTCTGGACTTAACTTAGCAGTTCCAAATAAGAAGCATTCCCAACTGAACCACCTCCTCAAATTCCACATGAATAAGACCAATCTTACTGGACGGGATGAGATGATTCCATCACGGGCTTTCAAAGCTAACCATAACTAAAAATTCATTTTCTAAAGTTTTTCTAATCACACGGCATATAATTTCATTCACTTGATTTCTCAAGCTGTAGTCTCTCCTGGTACTTTCAAGTACACCACTGGATGTGCAGGAGAGAAATGGCTTTCTTTGCATGTGACGGCTCTACAGAGCGCAGAGATAGTTCATTCTAACTGATGAAACTCTTACTATTTTAAGGCCGATTGGCTGGAAACAGTCTCTGCAAGGGCAGAGGGTGCTGTGAAGGCTTCCTGAACAAATCTGAGGGCAGCCACATCTCTGCCTTAGTCCTAGTCTCCAGGTTTAAGGGGAGAGACCATCAGTTGGCCCGTGCCAGCTGTCTGGGGTGTGGGCCAGCCCAGGACCCTGTGCCCTGAAGCTACCATGCAAGTCCGGTCCTGCTCCTGGCTGACTTTCTTGGAATTAGCAGGCCGTGACCCTGCACCATGAGAAATCTGCCACAGCGCCCAACCCCGTGTGGGTTCTTTCAAATGTCTGACTTGATTTCATCTCCTAAAACAACGCCAGGGTAGGTTAGAAATGGGGAGACTGGAGCTGAAGGAATCTCAATGACAGTTCTAGTGCCATAGATCGAGCAGTAACAAAATCAATCTTTTGGCTGTACAGCCCATGTCTT
The DNA here is from genome assembly GCA_022376925.1 of Tragulus kanchil. Lineage (NCBI taxonomy): Eukaryota > Metazoa > Chordata > Mammalia > Artiodactyla > Tragulidae > Tragulus > Tragulus kanchil. Next base: position 72,670,622 of record JAIOJX010000031.1, read on the forward strand.
TCCTTCAAACCATACATTTTGTCTTCAGAGTGTCTCTGGGAGAGGACAGAAGGCTTTTCATCCACATGGTCTAGGCAAGTCTGATATCCATCTCCAGGGGATTGGCTCAAAAATCTACTGGAGAATCAGAAATTTTAGAGCTGGAACACACCCTAGGAATTACCCAGTCTAAACACCCCTGATTACAGCTGAAGAAATGGAGGCCGAGGAGATTAAGCATACTCCCTGATTAACCCATCTTGGCATGATGTGGCCTCAATTAACACCTGTAGCAACTGGTCCTTGGATGGACCAATTCGCTGACCACGGATTTTTGTGTCATGTCTTCCATTTTTGTCTTGGATTGCCAACTTAATATTTTCCTGTTAATATTTCATGTCTTTATATCCTCTCTAAAGACTCTGTATCATGAAAGTGCCTCAAATACCTAATGATTCACTGAAATTTCCTTCCAAAACACCCATACAGAAAGAAATGGAATACTTGCACGATCTGACAACAGCAGGAGTCTGAGCCTGCCGCCTTCCAGGCACACCTATTCTGAAAGATCCAAGTCACCACCAGGCTAACACGTCTCCGTCTACATCCTCGGTGGTCTCTCTGAGTCGGCTCGCCATGGACCAGCATGTGCCTGGAATCTGTTGGTCGTGTGTTTATGTGTCAATCTACCGAGCCCGAGGAGTATATGTTTCTCAACTGAATTCAAGGCTTGAATGACACTTGATCCTAGTTAAGTAGGGGGCAACATGAGAAAATGGTCTCATGGCAACCGTGCAAATGCATCTGTCAAGGTCAGTTTTTCCACCTGAAGACAGGCTTGGACTCAGGAAGCTTGGTGGTCTACAAGTTCATTTCTGTTCACTCTACAGGCCCTGGTATGTTCTGGACCTCAGCGAAGGAGGTAATTCCTCCTTCGAAGGAGGTAATTAGTGCCGTAATTCCTCCAGTGAAGGAGGTAATTAGTGCCGTTGCTCAGAAACAGTGGCTGGCCCACAAGAGGTATGTGCATCACGCTAATTATTCTCTTAGGTGAATTACTGCTTGATCAAGAAAGCCAGTGACGAGACTGTCACTGTTCACCTCTATATTTACACACCGACTGTACTGTAGCATGCACCCATATATATATATTCCAAAACAATGAGGAGTAACAAAACCAGCGCTCTGACGTGATTTACAGAGACAGACTATGCAAACGTCCTAACACAATACTTTTCAGCCGAAAGCTTGAAAACGCAATGAAGATGCCTTTCCAATCCTGAAGAACTGCCTCTGAAATTCAATAGTGACATATCTGACATGTTTTTTTTTTTTGCCTATAAGTTGTTTGCTTTTCATCCATCTTTATTACTCTTTGGCCTGTGTGGGCCTCCCATCTCAGTGGCCTCTCTTGTTGCAGAGCACCGGCTCTGGGCGCATGCGCTCCAGAGCACTGGCTCCTCATTGGACACACCGGTCCAGCTGTTCCTCAGCACATGGGATCTTCCTGGGCCAGGTATCTTCACGGTGCCCCTTGCACTGCAAGGCGGACTCTTTGCCCACTGAACCACCAGGGAAGCCCTGACACTGCTTTTTTAATTAGAAACATTTTAACGCACAAAGAGTGAAGCGACTTTTTCTTAAATTCTGCCCCAAACAGAAAGCAGCATACCACGTAAGTGCTGACTGTCTCTGTGACCACACTCCGGACGGGGGCTTTGGAGCTGGCGGCTCCCGAGGCAGCGGGGGCTGGAGCAGGCATCCCGGTGGGGGGCACGCTGGCTGGGGCCAGGAGGGGCAGAGGCACCGGGGTGGGCGTGACGTGCACGGGGACCACAGCGGGGGCCGGCACGGGCGGCGGTGTCTTGGGTCTGTTCAGAGAAGGTGCCGTCTTAGCCTCGGGGGCAGGGACCACTTTGCTGATGACACTGTCGACAAAAGAGAGAAAAGGAAAAGTCAAAACACATAGCTGAGTCAAGCCAAGGAGCTACAGACACAAATGGCACGCTTGCTTGGTTCTTTTCTAGCTGCAAAGACTTCTCGGAGAGTCCAGAGAGAGGCATAGTCAGGGTTCAAGGCCCTTCCCCAAGCTGCTTCAGAGAGGTTGGGCAGCGGGAGGGAGGCTCCCCAGGAGGGAAGCAGGTGCTCCAGTTCCTACCAGCTCATCGTCAGAGCTGCCCGCTGCTCTGTCTCTGCATTAAGACTGCCTTACTTACAGAACCCAGGCTGAGGAAGAACCGCACTCAGAACCAGGAGGTCCGAGTTCAAACTCTGCGTCTTCCACCAGCTGGCGTGTGACTCTGGGCAAGTCATTTAAAAGCACTAGCTGCTGAGGACCTCTAAGCAGGCAGGTGCTATACTAGGCGCTTTTCACACATCACCTCATCCAGACCTCATAGCAGCTTCAAAGAAGTGCAGTGACCCCGTTTCATAGAGGAGGAAACAGGATTAGAGAGATAAGGGCGTTTGGGTAAATGGGTGGTGGGCTTTGAACTGAGGTCTATTTGGTTCTAAAACTTTTTTTTTTTTTTTTACAAAGTTCCTTTATTTGGCAGGGGGCAGTATGTCTCACTTCAAGTACAGAGAAAGCATATTTATTTCCGGTCTCTCTCCTTCCCTCCTCCAGAAGGGTCCACTGTCCCTCACCTAGCAGGCGCGTTACGGTATTTCTGTTCTTTGAAATTTTTCTGCAGATACCTATAAACAGTGCATCCCATACTGGTTTTTTAGGCATTTTCAAGTACATAAACAATCCACATTATATTTATCGTTGGCAACGAGCTTTCCTCACTTAGTTTTCTGTAACTCAGATAAAATCAACAGGTAACCTTGGGTAAGTCTGGCTGCACAATGTGTCAGTGTGACACATTTGTACACTGATTTTATTAATGCGGTGGCTTTAGTTAATACCTTTGTCACATCATGCCACATAATTATCATTTCTTTTTTCTAAACAGTTTGGATCTAGTCTCTCCCTAACCTACAAGGTCTGTGAATCGTGCCCATGTGAGTGGTTTAGCATTAGCAGTGCAGTCAGTGGATGTAAATGGACTGCTGATCAGTTTATGGAGCAGTAACCGAGATCTTTGAAATACCTACCTATACAAATCTGCTTACTTTCCAATTTAGAGAAATGGCACTTTCACGAAAATAACTCATAATAAAGATTATCCTTCCAAAATGCCTATTTCTCCAATTCAACTGAATTACGCCTTTAAATATGGTATGTATTGAGACACACACTTCTCAGATTTTCTGAGTAGCAAAAGAAAAAACATTAAAGTGGGTATTCAGTGTTGATGAGACAAAACATGTACTAATTTTCTGCTTCCAGGAGACCAGGAGGTCCGAGTTCAAACTCTGCGTCTTCCACCAGCTGGCGTGTGACTCTGGGCAAGTCATTTAAAAGCACTAGCTGCTGAGGACCTCTAAGCAGGCAGGTGCTATACTAGGCGCTTTTCACACATCACCTCATCCAGACCTCATAGCAGCTTCAAAGAAGTGCAGTGACCCCGTTTCATAGAGGAGGAAACAGGATTAGAGAGATAAGGGCGTTTGGGTAAATGGGTGGTGGGCTTTGAACTGAGGTCTATTTGGTTCTAAAACTTTTTTTTTTTTTTTTACAAAGTTCCTTTATTTGGCAGGGGGCAGTATGTCTCACTTCAAGTACAGAGAAAGCATATTTATTTCCGGTCTCTCTCCTTCCCTCCTCCAGAAGGGTCCACTGTCCCTCACCTAGCAGGCGCGTTACGGTATTTCTGTTCTTTGAAATTTTTCTGCAGATACCTATAAACAGTGCATCCCATACTGGTTTTTTAGGCATTTTCAAGTACATAAACAATCCACATTATATTTATCGTTGGCAACGAGCTTTCCTCACTTAGTTTTCTGTAACTCAGATAAAATCAACAGGTAACCTTGGGTAAGTCTGGCTGCACAATGTGTCAGTGTGACACATTTGTACACTGATTTTATTAATGCGGTGGCTTTAGTTAATACCTTTGTCACATCATGCCACATAATTATCATTTCTTTTTTCTAAACAGTTTGGATCTAGTCTCTCCCTAACCTACAAGGTCTGTGAATCGTGCCCATGTGAGTGGTTTAGCATTAGCAGTGCAGTCAGTGGATGTAAATGGACTGCTGATCAGTTTATGGAGCAGTAACCGAGATCTTTGAAATACCTACCTATACAAATCTGCTTACTTTCCAATTTAGAGAAATGGCACTTTCACGAAAATAACTCATAATAAAGATTATCCTTCCAAAATGCCTATTTCTCCAATTCAACTGAATTACGCCTTTAAATATGGTATGTATTGAGACACACACTTCTCAGATTTTCTGAGTAGCAAAAGAAAAAACATTAAAGTGGGTATTCAGTGTTGATGAGACAAAACATGTACTAATTTTCTGCTTCCAGGAGACCAACTGGTATTACATAGGCTCTAGAGAGATTTGCCTTTCCCAACACTTTCAAGTTTCACAAGAAAACTGACAAGAGTTTGAAATCTATTACCGAAAAAATATATAATGGTATCACATGATATAATTTCTCCTCACTTGCTAAGATAAACGGTCATCCCTCAACCTAGACTGATCATAGTAAAAATAATTCTGGGTTCCTATTGGTCTTCACCATCAACCTTCATTATTTCCTACCTCCAGGCATTGCTTTCTCTGTACTTCCCCCCACCCCTACCCCTAACTGCATGCTGAGCTCTGCTCCAGAGCTCTCTGCTCAATAGCAATGTCTCCAGAGCAACAACACCGCCCACAGCTGGGCCCACGATGGCTCCACGCTGCTAACAGCACATCTTTTGGAGGATATAAACACCGGTTTTATTCATAAAAACGTGCAGGAGGATTTCCAGCGGGATTTCTTTACCTGTTTCCCCACCACAAAACAGTGGAATAAATAGAGAGTCTCACTGGTTGCCTGGCCTATGATGGAAACGCCCAGCTTGACCAGTCAAGGAAGGGCCTGTCTCCATCTCTCCAGCCACACAGAACGCAGAGGGTAGAGGCAAACGCGATTTTGATATGTCTACACAAGGAGTTTATAATGATCCTCGCTAGTCAGCGACTGTGTGCAAACACTGTGAAGCCGCCACCAGAATCATTAAAGTCCGAATGACAGGCTACTCACTTGACGGCGTTCAGAAGTTCCCTCACGATGGCTCACTTACTTGCCCTTAAAGCCAAGAGCCATTTTCAAATGGCAACAAAATGATGTGGTAAGGAAAAACTACTGTGCCTCTGTGAATTTTACATAAACTTCTCACCAGGGAAGTTGTCCCATGTTTCAGACAAAGTGATAAGGCCACACCCTGCTTTTCTTCTCAGAAAATAACTCATAATAAAGATTATCCTTCCAAAATGCCTATTTCTCCAATTCAACTGAATTACGCCTTTAAATATGGTATGTATTGAGACACACACTTCTCAGATTTTCTGAGTAGCAAAAGAAAAAACATTAAAGTGGGTATTCAGTGTTGATGAGACAAAACATGTACTAATTTTCTGCTTCCAGGAGACCAACTGGTATTACATAGGCTCTAGAGAGATTTGCCTTTCCCAACACTTTCAAGTTTCACAAGAAAACTGACAAGAGTTTGAAATCTATTACCGAAAAAATATATAATGGTATCACATGATATAATTTCTCCTCACTTGCTAAGATAAACGGTCATCCCTCAACCTAGACTGATCATAGTAAAAATAATTCTGGGTTCCTATTGGTCTTCACCATCAACCTTCATTATTTCCTACCTCCAGGCATTGCTTTCTCTGTACTTCCCCCCACCCCTACCCCTAACTGCATGCTGAGCTCTGCTCCAGAGCTCTCTGCTCAATAGCAATGTCTCCAGAGCAACAACACCGCCCACAGCTGGGCCCACGATGGCTCCACGCTGCTAACAGCACATCTTTTGGAGGATATAAACACCGGTTTTATTCATAAAAACGTGCAGGAGGATTTCCAGCGGGATTTCTTTACCTGTTTCCCCACCACAAAACAGTGGAATAAATAGAGTCTCACTGGTTGCCTGGCCTATGATGGAAACGCCCAGCTTGACCAGTCAAGGAAGGGCCTGTCTCCATCTCTCCAGCCACACAGAACGCAGAGGGTAGAGGCAAACGCGATTTTGATATGTCTACACAAGGAGTTTATAATGATCCTCGCTAGTCAGCGACTGTGTGCAAACACTGTGAAGCCGGCCACCAGAATCATTAAAGTCCGAATGACAGGCTACTCACTTGACGACGTTCAGAAGTTCCCTCACGATGGCTCACTTACTTGCCCTTAAAAGCCAAGAGCCATTTTCAAATGGCAACAAAATGATGTGGTAAGGAAAAACTACTGTGCCTCTGTGAATTTTACATAAACTTCTCACCAGGGAAGTTGTCCCATGTTTCAGACAAAGTGATAAGGCCACACCCTGCTTTTCTTCTTCAGATTTAAACCTCTCGTCAATTTCAGAGATTCTGTGTACCTTTTGAGACACACGGGAAACAGATTCCTGTGCTGGGTTGTAAATGAGCCCCTCCCCAGCAAAACAAGACCACTGAGGCTTCACTATATGCTACTAGGTTGTTGTACAAGCATAGTCGTGTCAGTGGTTACACAGAACATCACAGTTTTGCCTTCTTACTTTTCTTTCAAAAGTCCTGTAAATACTAAGCCCAAGAGTGGCGGGCAGCCTCCAGTGACCCCTCCAACCCTCAAGTGGTCTCCTTGCAGCCTGGGTGGGCTCTGACTTGGACAGCCGCTAACGGGCTATGGGGAAAACAGCTATGCACGACGTCTGAGCTAGGTCATGAGAGACCCTGCAGCCGGCCTTGCTCTCCTTTGGATCAAGCGCTCTAGGGGAAGCCAGAGGCTGTCACGATGATGCTAACAGTGCCTTAGGAAGAAGCCCGTATGACCATCTGGTGTGGCCTCCTGCCCACAGCCACATGTGAGCCTGCTGGCCCTTCTCCAGCCGTGGGGAGGCCTTCCAGTGACTGAGGCCCAGGGCAGCGGCTTGACAGAGGCTGGGGTCAAGAACCCCAAATTCCAGACCCCCAGGAAACTGGGAAGTAATACATGTTTATGGCCTATCTGTTAAGTTTTGGTGTCATTAGTTATGTGAAAAAAGAAAATTAACATACCAAGTATTTAATTGGTATTTACCTCATTTAGGTTCAATTAGGGAAATTATATTTGATAGGGGTCAAAAACTACCAGCCACACAGAACGCAGAGGGTGAGGCAAGCGATTTTGATATGTCTACACAAGGAGTTTATAATGATCCTCGCTAGTCAGCGACTGTGTGCAAACACTGTGAAGCCGCCACCAGAATCATTAAAGTCCGAATGACAGGCTACTCACTTGACGACGTTCAGAAGTTCCCTCACGATGGCTCACTTACTTGCCCTTAAAAGCCAAGAGCCATTTTCAAATGGCAACAAAATGATGTGGTAAGGAAAAACTACTGTGCCTCTGTGAATTTTACATAAACTTCTCACCAGGGAAGTTGTCCCATGTTTCAGACAAAGTGATAAGGCCACACCCTGCTTTTCTTCTTCAGATTTAAACCTCTCGTCAATTTCAGAGATTCTGTGTACCTTTTGAGACACACGGGAAACAGATTCCTGTGCTGGGTTGTAAATGAGCCCCTCCCCAGCAAAACAAGACCACTGAGGCTTCACTATATGCTACTAGGTTGTTGTACAAGCATAGTCGTGTCAGTGGTTACACAGAACATCACAGTTTTGCCTTCTTACTTTTCTTTCAAAAGTCCTGTAAATACTAAGCCCAAGAGTGGCGGGCAGCCTCCAGTGACCCCTCCAACCCTCAAGTGGTCTCCTTGCAGCCTGGGTGGGCTCTGACTTGGACAGCCGCTAACGGGCTATGGTGAAAACAGCTATGCACGACGTCTGAGCTAGGTCATGAGAGACCCTGCAGCTTCGGCCTTGCTCTCCTTTGGATCAAGCGCTCTAGGGGAAGCCAGAGGCTGTCACGATGATGCTAACAGTGCCTTAGGAAGAAGCCCGTATGACCATCTGGTGTGGCCTCCTGCCCACAGCCACATGTGAGCCTGCTGGCCCTTCTCCAGCCGTGGGGAGGCCTTCCAGTGACTGAGGCCCAGGGCAGCGGCTTGACAGAGGCTGGGGTCAAGAACCCCAAATTCCAGACCCCCAGGAAACTGGGAAGTAATACATGTTTATGGCCTATCTGTTAAGTTTTGGTGTCATTAGTTATGTGAAAAAAGAAAATTAACATACCAAGTATTTAATTGGTATTTACCTCATTTAGGAACAAAAATAAATATCCAGAATTTAGGGGAAATTATATTTGAGAGCATTCAGGACTTAAAATGCCAAATTGTAACACAGTCATTTCCATATTTCACATGTGATCAAAAGGAACAAACACCCAAAGACAATTATGAGAAACGGTGTTATGTTGATTCTTCAAATCAGTCATTATCCTTATTCTTCTTGATCCTTACAGCTCAACTCTGAGCACTCATATAATTAGCACATAACTGCAAATGGAGTTAATTCCTCAAGCTCATCGCTTGCCTCTTGAATATTTACATCATCTTATCTTGTCAGAGCCCAAGTACATACCAAGTGGCAAACATTTTATCTTTTAATTCAGGCATGACCTATCTGAAAAATGAAACAGATGGCATGAAGTAATTAGAGGAAGATGTAGCCACTGTATAGTGTTCATTTCCAGAGGAGATCCCCAAGTGATTAGCCTTCTCTTGTCAGATGTTCAAAATCTGTAAAATGGCCTAGAAGGGCAAGGGTACGTACATAAATCATAATGTTATATTTTTTCATAGTATTTTCAGAAAGATCTGAAAACACAAAAAAGATAATATAAAGAAGAAACAAAAATGGTAAGCTGTAGGGGGAGGAGGATAAAATGGAGGGAGAGGCGGAAATCAAGACTTCTCTGAATACATCTTATAATACAGTCTCAACTTTGCAGGCAAGGAAATGTCTTACATATTCAGAAAATTAAATTTATAAAACTGCCTACAAGTAAAAAATAAACAGAAATGAATGAACCTCAATGTCTATCTTGTTGGTGACACAACCACACACACAGTGACTTAGGAAGAAGCCCGTATGACCATCTGGTGTGGCCTCCTGCCCACAGCCACATGTGAGCCTGCTGGCCCTTCTCCAGCCGTGGGGAGGCCTTCCAGTGACTGAGGCCCAGGGCAGCGGCTTGACAGAGGCTGGGGTCAAGAACCCCAAATTCCAGACCCCCAGGAAACTGGGAAGTAATACATGTTTATGGCCTATCTGTTAAGTTTTGGTGTCATTAGTTATGTGAAAAAAGAAAATTAACATACCAAGTATTTAATTGGTATTTACCTCATTTAGGAACAAAAATAAATATCCAGAATTTAGGGGAAATTATATTTGAGAGCATTCAGGACTTAAAATGCCAAATTGTAACACAGTCATTTCCATATTTCACATGTGATCAAAAGGAACAAACACCCAAAGACAATTATGAGAAACGGTGTTATGTTGATTCTTCAAATCAGTCATTATCCTTATTCTTCTTGATCCTTACAGCTCAACTCTGAGCACTCATATAATTAGCACATAACTGCAAATGGAGTTAATTCCTCAAGCTCATCGCTTGCCTCTTGAATATTTACATCATCTTATCTTGTCAGAGCCCAAGTACATACCAAGTGGCAAACATTTTATCTTTTAATTCAGGCATGACCTATCTGAAAAATGAAACAGATGGCATGAAGTAATTAGAGGAAGATGTAGCCACTGTATAGTGTTCATTTCCAGAGGAGATCCCCAAGTGATTAGCCTTCTCTTGTCAGATGTTCAAAATCTGTAAAATGGCCTAGAAGGGCAAGGGTACGTACATAAATCATAATGTTATATTTTTTCATAGTATTTTCAGAAAGATCTGAAAACACAAAAAAGATAATATAAAGAAGAAACAAAAATGGTAAGCTGTAGGGGGAGGAGGATAAAAATGGAGGGAGAGGACGGAAATCAAGACTTCTCTGAATACATCTTATAATACAGTCTCAACTTTGCAGGCAAGGAAATGTCTTACATATTCAGAAAATTAAATTTATAAAACTGCCTACAAGTAAAAAATAAACAGAAATGAATGAACCTCAATGTCTATCTTGTTGGTGACACAACCACACACACAGTGACTTCAGGAGCACAGCACACCTCCTCAAATTCAGCTCCACCCAAGAGTTTTCTGATCCTTCCTGGCTAGAAGTGATCCTCTTGAACTTCTGGATCACTTGAGATGTATTTCTTATAGACTTTCACACTTTCTGTTATGACTGTTCACATCTGTGTTCCTGAGAGAAGAACCAACGTCTGATCCAAATTTGCCATTAGAACAAGTGGATCGCCAACAGTTTTACTATGTATATAATCAAAATTAGTATTTTTCAAATGCAAAACAATTTTTAAAGAATGTAAGATCATGAAAGTGCTTTCCAGGACAACGTCAGGGTTCTTTTGAAGGGAAAAAAAAAAAAAAAGAAATTCCCCGGAGTCAGAACTTGTGTAAGATTTTGCAATGTGAGAAAAGCTTCTGCTTCTCTCCAGCAAAGCAAGCGTGCCTTCATTAAGAAAAAGCCAAAGCAAATGAAACTGAACATTCGACACTGATGAAATCTCACTCTGAATACTCTCTGGACCTGGAGTCTACAGAGGAAGATGAGATGCTTTCACCTGAAAGTATGCAAGTTAACCATAAAAGATGAACACACACTCATTTGTCCATTCATTCATTCATTTTACGGTTAAACAACATCCCAGTCATGAAAAATGAACAAGACTGTGACCAAGATTAGTGTCTCACTGTAGTGTTGTAATACTCATTTATGACTGGAGTCATACTTGGAAAACCCAACACTACTATGTTAAAATGTAATAAAATTTGATAACAGCGGTTGTGTCTTCATCCAAAATGACCATGCTTTACATGAATTTTTATCTTCCTCTGTAAACAACATGGAACAAAAAATATACTTACAGCCTGGGCTACATATAGAGATGCATGTTGTCGTTGTTGTTTGGCCACATGGACTGTAGCCCACCAGGTTCCTCTGTCCGTGGGATTATCCTAGTAAGAATACTGGAGTGGACTGCCATTTCCTCCTCCAGGGGATCTTTCTCACCCAGGGTTCGAACCTGCTTGGCAGGCAGATTCTGTACCACTGAGCCACCAGCGAAGCCCAGAGATATCTATACACACACATATATATGCATTTCTACTTTGTGGGCTAAATAAGCAGAAGTAACTGATCAAAATTCTAGACACATATTTGAGGTGCCTCTGGTCCTCCCAGTTGGGCTTTCTAGCAGGTGACTAGGCTGCATCATGGGGAGAAACCTGAGGTGGAAGGAAAGATTTGGGAATCATCATTGACTAATTTTTAAAAGAGTGAGAAAGAAAATTTAGGGAGAAAGAACAGAGTGGTGGATCAGGGGCAAGAGAAGAAAGAAAAGTGATCAAAGAAAAACAGAAGCAATGATGCAGAAAGAGAGAAGCAATGATGGAGAAAGAGAGAAGTAGACCCACATAGTATCATGAGAAACAAGGACTAGAGCATTTTAAAAAGGGCTTGTGGGGAAAAACGTGTCCAAACAGCAGGAAGGATGAAGTCTCAGGGCTATGGCACCATTTCAGGGTGCATTTCATCTTAATGAAAAGCTTTAGAAAAGTTTCCAGGATAGAAACCAGGATGCGGTGAATTTAGGAATAAAATTGGGCAGAGTGGGGGGATGGGGGTGGAAGAAAGTCCATATAAGGAATACATTTTGAGAACTGAGAATGAGAAGAGGGAGCTCCATGACATTCCCCTCACCTGGAGAGGAGGCTAATGGTATGTGCGTGGGCGGGGGCAGGGTTAGGATGGCAGAACCCAAGGGAGACACAGAAGGAAGGAGAAGATACAGAAGGGAGGAGGTAATGAAGGGGGTGGGGTGGGAGGTGGGGCCAGGAAAGGCGAGAATGGAGAAGGAGTGCTCCTGAAGGTCAGGAGGGAAGCTGGGCTCTCTCCTGGAGGCTGGAGGACAAGCCTTGAGGACAGGTGCAGCTCTGGAGCCCAGAAGAGTGAATCCAAATAGGGCTGATGTGGTCCATGTTCTGAGACTTTGGCGGCCACTTGTGAAGAAGGCTGCAATGTTCTCATCACAGAGGTCAGGCAAGGATACTGGTTCTTATCTGACTCTGCAATTCCATGAACTGTAGCCCATCAGCCTCCTCTGCCCATAGTTCTCCATGCAAGAACACTGGAGTGGATTGCCATTCCCTTCTCCAGGGGATCTTCCCAACCCAGGGATGGAACCCAGGTCTCCTGCATTGCGGCAGATTCTTTACTATGTGAACCAGCCCCATAAATAACAGAGAACTATAGAAAGCAAAGGATTTAAATTTTCTGTTATTGCCAGTAATAAAAGAGTGTTCTCATCACAAGGTATACATTCTCTTTAAACACTACAAGTGCAAGTAGTTTGATCTTTAGGGGAAATTATGGGTAGACAGTATCCAAAAGGTTACCATGATATAGCTAAATTACCTCTGCTTGTCACAGGTTAGAGAACATTTAAATTCTGGAAATCCGCACCAGCCTTTTCTAGATAATAAATCTTAAGTACCTTCCTATATTCACTCAATTAGTGATCCTGGGCCTTGATAAGAAGGCAGGGAGGAACTTTCCAACTATCATTCAAATCATATCTAAAAAGGTGGTCATAAATATTTTAAAACCTAAGTGAACTAATAAGACCTAGACCCATTAAGGATAAGATCTTTTACAACAAATTAAATAAAACAATTTATTGAAGCCTGGATGCAAGATAAGCTAGATTTACTAGCTGACCTTTTATTCATTTAAAGAACAAAATTAGCTCTAATTGCATTAGAATGGAATCCAGTAAATTCTCCTAGTCTTCTAATGTGGCATCCGTGTAAGGACCGCTGTAATTGTTAGGATGGCAGAACCCAAGGGAGACACAGAAGGAAGGAGAAGATACAGAAGGGAGGAGGTAATGAAGGGGGTGGGGTGGGAGGTGGGGCCAGGAAAGGCGAGAATGGAGAAGGAGTGCTCCTGAAGGTCAGGAGGGAAGCTGGGCTCTCTCCTGGAGGCTGGAGGACAAGCCTTGAGGACAGGTGCAGCTCTGGAGCCCAGAAGAGTGAATCCAAATAGGGCTGATGTGGTCCATGTTCTGAGACTTTGGCGGCCACTTGTGAAGAAGGCTGCAATGTTCTCATCACAGAGGTCAGGCAAGGATACTGGTTCTTATCTGACTCTGCAATTCCATGAACTGTAGCCCATCAGCCTCCTCTGCCCATAGTTCTCCATGCAAGAACACTGGAGTGGATTGCCATTCCCTTCTCCAGGGGATCTTCCCAACCCAGGGATGGAACCCAGGTCTCCTGCATTGCGGCAGATTCTTTACTATGTGAACCAGCCCCATAAATAACAGAGAACTATAGAAAGCAAAGGATTTAAATTTTCTGTTATTGCCAGTAATAAAAGAGTGTTCTCATCACAAGGTATACATTCTCTTTAAACACTACAAGTGCAAGTAGTTTGATCTTTAGGGGAAATTATGGGTAGACAGTATCCAAAAGGTTACCATGATATAGCTAAATTACCTCTGCTTGTCACAGGTTAGAGAACATTTAAATTCTGGAAATCCGCACCAGCCTTTTCTAGATAATAAATCTTAAGTACCTTCCTATATTCACTCAATTAGTGATCCTGGGCCTTGATAAGAAGGCAGGGAGGAACTTTCCAACTATCATTCAAATCATATCTAAAAAGGTGGTCATAAATATTTTAAAACCTAAGTGAACTAATAAGACCTAGACCCATTAAGGATAAGATCTTTTACAACAAATTAAATAAAACAATTTATTGAAGCCTGGATGCAAGATAAGCTAGATTTACTAGCTGACCTTTTATTCATTTAAAGAACAAAATTAGCTCTAATTGCATTAGAATGGAATCCAGTAAATTCTCCCTAGTCTTCTAATGTGGCATCCGTGTAAGGACCGCTGTAATTGTTTACAAGTAAGATGGAAATGCTTTGATTATAATCTTTCCACTTGTTTTACTGGGTAGTAAAAACATTTCCCAAAACTCAAAGCCAGTGTTTCTGACAGCATACTTCTTTTTTTCTCTCTTGAATACACTGTATCTTTGGGGTTAGTTCACAAACTACCACATGTCAGGGGAAGAAATAAAACTTGGGGATTTCATCTTAACTTGAGCTCGGTAAAAATCAAGAGAGTGCTGTAAGAAGGTCAAGATCCTCCCAGTCTGGAAAATATCAGAAAAGGGCTGAAGACTCAAGCAAGAAGAATGTTAACGACCTGCTTCCTCTTGGAATTATAACTGAGATATATGGGTTTGGGTCTGTTGAATTTATCAATATAAGTACAAAAAGTAGCAAGAATAATGGATACCACCCACAACTTGTGCTCTCATCGTTCAGCTGCTAGGAAATTTCATTTGTCATAGTACCATATTTCACTAGCATTAAAAGCAAGCTATTTGCCATAGATTTTAAATGCAGTCATTCTTAAGTTTTCTTAGTCTTATTTATTAATTTTGGGGGAGTTGCTGTTCTTGTTAGATAGCTTCTAATACAGGCAAAATGCCTATGAGATGTTTCAGAGTTAGTGGCAAGTTAACCAGGGCAAAACAAAGAAAACTATCAACACTTTTCAATCTTTTTTTTCTTTTTAAATCAAAGTGGACACTTTTATTGGAAGGGAAACAAATTAAAAGTAGAAGAACAAAAGGCCTTCCAAGTCTGACAAGATGATGGTCTGAAATGTTCTTGAACTTTATTTCTAAATGATCTTTTTTTTTAACCAACAAGCTACCTTGCAAGCTCTGCCTCTTCAGCATGCTTTGATAAAAATATGAATGTGATTGCCTTTTCTAGAGAAACAAAAATATATCAGGGCTTCCCTGGTGGTCCGCCTTGCAGTGCAAGGAGTGCCTGTTCGATCCCGGGCCTGGGAAGATCCCATGTGCCGTGAAGTGGCTGGACCGATGTGTTCAATTACCCAGCCGGAGCTCTGGAGCACACGCGCCCAGAGCTGGTGCTCTGTGATGAGAGAGGCCACTGCGATGGGAGGCCCACATGGGCCAAAGAACAAAGAAATGAAAAGACCAATAAAGTGGCCCACCGTCCCCTCCCTCCCCAACCCGCTCCCACTCCAAAAAAAACCATATCAATCGTTTCTGCCTGGCCCTTCTACCTTATTCTGGTGGGACCCCTCTTCTTTCCTTCTGGAACCTACCAGCCCCTCGGACAGGGCTCACCCCTCCCAGTATCGGGTTAGTTCACAAACTACCACATGTCAGGGGAAGAAATAAAACTTGGGGATTTCATCTTAACTTGAGCTCGGTAAAAATCAAGAGAGTGCTGTAAGAAGGTCAAGATCCTCCCAGTCTGGAAAATATCAGAAAAGGGCTGAAGACTCAAGCAAGAAGAATGTTAACGACCTGCTTCCTCTTGGAATTATAACTGAGATATATGGGTTTGGGTCTGTTGAATTTATCAATATAAGTACAAAAAGTAGCAAGAATAATGGATACCACCCACAACTTGTGCTCTCATCGTTCAGCTGCTAGGAAATTTCATTTGTCATAGTACCATATTTCACTAGCATTAAAAGCAAGCTATTTGCCATAGATTTTAAATGCAGTCATTCTTAAGTTTTCTTAGTCTTATTTATTAATTTTGGGGGAGTTGCTGTTCTTGTTAGATAGCTTCTAATACAGGCAAAATGCCTATGAGATGTTTCAGAGTTAGTGGCAAGTTAACCAGGGCAAAACAAAGAAAACTATCAACACTTTTCAATCTTTTTTTTCTTTTTAAATCAAAGTGGACACTTTTATTGGAAGGGAAACAAATTAAAAGTAGAAGAACAAAAGGCCTTCCAAGTCTGACAAGATGATGGTCTGAAATGTTCTTGAACTTTATTTCTAAATGATCTTTTTTTTTTTTAACCAACAAGCTACCTTGCAAGCTCTGCCTCTTCAGCATGCTTTGATAAAAATATGAATGTGATTGCCTTTTTCTAGAGAAAACAAAAACATATCAGGGCTTCCCTGGTGGTCCGCCTTGCAGTGCAAGGAGTGCCTGTTCGATCCCGGGCCTGGGAAGATCCCATGTGCCGTGAAGTGGCTGGACCGATGTGTTCAATTACCCAGCCGGAGCTCTGGAGCACACGCGCCCAGAGCTGGTGCTCTGTGATGAGAGAGGCCACTGCGATGGGAGGCCCACATGGGCCAAAGAACAAAGAAATGAAAAGACCAATAAAGTGGCCCACCCGTCCCCCTCCCTCCCCAACCCGCTCCCCACTCCAAAAAAAAAAAAACCATATCAATCGTTTCTGCCTGGCCCTTCTACCTTATTCTGGTGGGACCCCTCTTCTTTCCTTCTGGAACCTACCAGCCCCCTCGGACAGGGCTCACCCCTCCCACTGGGGCTGGTGCTCCAGGACGGCAGCTGACAACGGATGCTGTCAAGTGGTGGGGGTTCAGTCTCTCAGCACTAAGAACTACACCAGCCAAAAGCAACTGGGACTATCTCTGCCCCCACACAGAGGCAAGATGGGGGGAAAAGAAAAAGAGAAGGGTCTTAATGACACTTTGCGAGTCCTGGCTACCACCTTGCCTAAAGTCTAATAAACTGCTTTACCTGTGGTTGGAGCTAGTTTGATTAGGGTTTCTGTACTTGTGCCCAGAGTCCTGACTAATGGAAGAAGTGCTTCAAGTGGAGAAGGGAGGGCTCTTTACTGAAGCATCAACCCTGCCTGCCTGCTGAGGCTACACTCTGGATTAGGAGTTGGTGTTGATAAGAAAATGCCTTGGGCTTCCCTGGTGGTCCAGGGGGTAAAGAGTTCCCCTTGCAGTGCAGGGGGCACCGGTTTGATCCCTGGCCTGGGAAGATCCACATGCCGTGAAAAGGCTGGACCAGTGTATCCAATTACGTGGAGTGCATGTGCCCAGAGCCGGTGCTCTGCAACAAGGGAGGCCGCTGCAATGAGAGGCCCACACAGGGCAAAGAATAAAGATGGATGAAAATAAATAAATACAAAACCAATAAAAGAGGCCAAAATTAAAATATTAAAAAAAAAAAAGAAAATGCCTTTTATCTGCTGTAAAAGTGCCTATGGAAGATGGTTATTTTGCCATTAGCTTTCTACGGAAATGAAATTTCAAATTTAGTGTCTCGAAAAACATTGTCTCTCTTCAGAAACTAGGAAGTACCATTCTTTTTAAAAATGTATTTCTCGGGGCTTCCCCTGGTGGTCCAGTGGGTAAGGATACCACCTTGCAGTGCAAGGGGCGCCGGTTCGATCCCTGGCCTGGGAGGATCCCACGTGCAGCAGAGCGGCTGGACCGATGTGTCCAATCACCGAGCTGGAGCTCTGGAGCGCATGCGCCCAGAGCCGGCGCTCTGCAATGATGGACGCCACCGCGATGGGAGGCCCACACGGGCCAAAGAACAAAGACGGATGAAAACAGAGAAATGAAAGACCAATGGATGTGGCCCGTCCGCTCCCCTCCCTCCCCAACCCGACCCCCGCCCAAAATAAATAAATAAATAAATCTTTAAAAAAAAAAACAAAAAAATGTATTTCTCTCCACCCTTACTCCTAGGAAGTCGTGATCATATCTAATGTATAAATTTTTCCTCTCCTTGATCTTGGTTTCCTAGTATATTCTAGTATCTTTATTTTATATTCTCTCTTTAAGTCACTCAAATTTATTTAAACTAGAAAAATCTACATATGAATAAACAACATTTTAAGTATAGGAAAAAATGCACACAGTGAGATAAAAATCATTTGCTATTTTTTTTTTAAAGAACTTGTCACTAAAATACCACTATATTCATTTTACCTATTAAATGTCTTTCAGTTAAATTTGGCTACCTTCTTTAAAAATACTTGAAATGGTTATTTTTTGTAATTGTGCATAGTTACCCTTTATTTCTGGTTGTACTGTCAAAAAGAGTTAATCAGAAAAGTTTGGATCATAAAAAAGACAGCAAGTAACTATACATATTTTACATTTTTGAAAGATTAACCCTTTATTTCTCAAGATAAGCAAAAAATTTTAGTTTCCATTTTTATAGTATATATAGATAACTTAGAAATTAAAACTATTAAGAAGCCTCAATTAAAGAGGAAAAGGACAGATGTATACCTATGGCAGAAACCAACACAATATTGTAAAGCAATTATCCTTCACTTGAAAAAAAAATGAAGCCTCCTCCCAGGCATAAACTAAACTCTATAAACTGCAACAAAAAACTGAGTTAGTTACTGGAAAAGAAAAGTATCCAATTTTCAGCACCTCTGGTGAGAGAGATCTGATTAATGAAAGAGTTTCCTCAATTGCAAGAAATCCAATAGTACTCATGGCTGTGGTGACAAAATGCTAGCAGAAGGAAAACTCTAGTTTCCAGCAGTAAAGTCGTCACTGAAAAATACCTTGGCAAATTGTGCATATTTTGGGGAAAGGATTAAACTTGTAACAGAATTTCAAGAGAAAAATCTAGAATTATTAATGGTAATGATACTGTTTTCATGATAGTGATACAGAACAATTCTCTGTCAATTGATCAACTACAGTGTTGGGTGGTACCAGGAACAATGACTGAGCATAACTGGATGTCTGGAGGGCCCAAGTCATTACCCCCATCGATGCACTCTAAACCAGGCCGGCAATGTCCTGAGAGCAGCGCCAGCCTGAACTTCTCCAAGACAGTGACCCTACCTACCAGACCAAATGACACTGCCAGGGGACAGACACTCTGTCCCCTAGAAGAGCCACAGAATGGATGGGGAAAAGGACAGACCCACCTTCTCAGTGCCAGTGGGAGGACAGCCTAGAGAGACACGGAGAAATGCGAGGGGACAAGACTGCTTGACCCCAACCACCACCATCACTCACCCCTCAAATCTGCACACATGGACCTTTCCTCTTGGTACTTTACCAATACATCAAGTTATGTTTTTAATGAGATGCTCCTTTAATAGAATTTTGAGGTTTATTATATAACCACACATTTAATGCTCTGCATGTCCCACCCCTCAGATGCTCCCCTGCTCACATTACTGTGTTTGCTTTACATCCTTCACAGAAATGACTAAATTCACAGATGTCAAAAGTTAGCCCAGTTTTCCTATGTTACCCAAAATAAACTGACTCAGTAAACGATAAGACTGGCATAACATGGCAACCATGCTGCCACCTGGCCATCCCACAGTGGACATCACAATCACCGTACCTCTAAGTCTAGGGGTCCTCACGTCTTGATCAATATGGCTTTAGGCGCGCTCCTGGGCCAGCTGAACCTACCTGTTGCTCTCATCAAGGCATAAACTAAACTCTATAAACTGCAACAAAAAACTGAGTTAGTTACTGGAAAAGAAAAGTATCCAATTTTCAGCACCTCTGGTGAGAGAGATCTGATTAATGAAAGAGTTTCCTCAATTGCAAGAAATCCAATAGTACTCATGGCTGTGGTGACAAAATGCTAGCAGAAGGAAAACTCTAGTTTCCAGCAGTAAAGTCGTCACTGAAAAATACCTTGGCAAATTGTGCATATTTTGGGGAAAGGATTAAACTTGTAACAGAATTTCAAGAGAAAAATCTAGAATTATTAATGGTAATGATACTGTTTTCATGATAGTGATACAGAACAATTCTCTGTCAATTGATCAACTACAGTGTTGGGTGGTACCAGGAACAATGACTGAGCATAACTGGATGTCTGGAGGGGCCCAAGTCATTACCCCCCATCGATGCACTCTAAACCAGGCCGGCAATGTCCTGAGAGCAGCGCCAGCCTGAACTTCTCCAAGACAGTGACCCTACCTACCAGACCAAATGACACTGCCAGGGGACAGACACTCTGTCCCCTAGAAGAGCCACAGAATGGATGGGGAAAAGGACAGACCCACCTTCTCAGTGCCAGTGGGAGGACAGCCTAGAGAGACACGGAGAAATGCGAGGGGACAAGACTGCTTGACCCCAACCACCACCATCACTCACCCCTCAAATCTGCACACATGGACCTTTCCTCTTGGTACTTTACCAATACATCAAGTTATGTTTTTAATGAGATGCTCCTTTAATAGAATTTTGAGGTTTATTATATAACCACACATTTAATGCTCTGCATGTCCCACCCCTCAGATGCTCCCCTGCTCACATTACTGTGTTTGCTTTACATCCTTCACAGAAATGACTAAATTCACAGATGTCAAAAGTTAGCCCAGTTTTCCTATGTTACCCAAAATAAACTGACTCAGTAAACGATAAGACTGGCATAACATGGCAACCATGCTGCCACCTGGCCATCCCACAGTGGACATCACAATCACCGTACCCTCTGTCACCAAGTCTAGGGGGTCCTCAACGTCTTGATCAATATGGCTTTAGGCGCCGCTCCTGGGCCAGCTGAACCTACCTGTTGCTCTCTCGGCATCAAGGCAAACCTTGGCCGTTAGGCCAGACTCAGTTATTCAAAGAGTTACTTGAATGTGTTGTCTCATTCCATTCACACCACTCTCACAAGCTACAGATGCTCGTACCTTGTAACTTCAGGGTAGGGTCAGTATTTTAGTTTCCTCTTCAATATAGACTAAGGGGAACTCTGGGTCTCCGTTCCTGGGAGACCTGCTAAAGGAACCTGACGTGCCTGTAAAGTCACCTTGAACTTTAACACAATTAAGAGGTGGCACTGGATCCCCACAGACCCTTCAAACCGCACTTCCTAGGCACATTCAATCAAGGGAAACAAGGGCCCTCTGTCTGGCTGACAGGGAAGAGAGGAAACAGTCTAATCTCAAAGCACTTTTCTGGATCACAGGCCAGAGGCATCATTTCTTTTTTTTTTTTTTTTTTTTAAACATTTATTTTATTTATTTATCTTTTGGGGGTTGAGGTGAGGAGGGAGGGGGACGGGCGAGCCACTTCTATTGGTCTTTCATTTATCTATTTTCATCCGTCTTTGTTCTTTGGCTCTTGTGGGCCTCCCATTGCAGTGGCCTCTGTTGTCGCAGAGCACTGGCTCTGGGCGCATGTGCCCCAGAGCTCCAGCTCGGTAATTGGACACATCAGTCCAGCTGCTCCGCGGCATGTGGGATCTTCCCAAGCCAGGGATGGAACCGGCGCCCCTTGCACTGCAAGGCGGTGTCCTTACCCACTGGACCACCAGGGGAAGCCCCGCATCATTTCTTTATATAAGATTTAGAAACTAAATATAGTCCTAGAGATCTTCCAACAAGAGGGTATAGTTTGAACTCTGTAAAGTGTCTTCTTTTTCCTATGGTTTCAAAAGACTCTCGTCTGCTTGTTCTTCAGAAATAAATGCCCTCTCCCCTAGACTACTCAAACCACACTTTGAGTCCTAGTCTACTCATTAGTTCCACTTCAAGAGGATCATTATACCCCCAGGTGAATATAAACTAAACAGTCTTTCCTTACTTACATCACAATCACCGTACCCTCTGTCACCAAGTCTAGGGGTCCTCAACGTCTTGATCAATATGGCTTTAGGCGCCGCTCCTGGGCCAGCTGAACCTACCTGTTGCTCTCTCGGCATCAAGGCAAACCTTGGCCGTTAGGCCAGACTCAGTTATTCAAAGAGTTACTTGAATGTGTTGTCTCATTCCATTCACACCACTCTCACAAGCTACAGATGCTCGTACCTTGTAACTTCAGGGTAGGGTCAGTATTTTAGTTTCCTCTTCAATATAGACTAAGGGGAACTCTGGGTCTCCGTTCCTGGGAGACCTGCTAAAGGAACCTGACGTGCCTGTAAAGTCACCTTGAACTTTAACACAATTAAGAGGTGGCACTGGATCCCCACAGACCCTTCAAACCGCACTTCCTAGGCACATTCAATCAAGGGAAACAAGGGCCCTCTGTCTGGCTGACAGGGAAGAGAGGAAACAGTCTAATCTCAAAGCACTTTTCTGGATCACAGGCCAGAGGCATCATTTCTTTTTTTTTTTTTTTTAAACATTTATTTTATTTATTTATCTTTTGGGGGTTGAGGTGAGGAGGGAGGGGGACGGGCGAGCCACTTCTATTGGTCTTTCATTTATCTATTTTCATCCGTCTTTGTTCTTTGGCTCTTGTGGGCCTCCCATTGCAGTGGCCTCTGTTGTCGCAGAGCACTGGCTCTGGGCGCATGTGCCCCAGAGCTCCAGCTCGGTAATTGGACACATCAGTCCAGCTGCTCCGCGGCATGTGGGATCTTCCCAAGCCAGGGATGGAACCGGCGCCCCTTGCACTGCAAGGCGGTGTCCTTACCCACTGGACCACCAGGGGAAGCCCCGCATCATTTCTTTATATAAGATTTAGAAACTAAATATAGTCCTAGAGATCTTCCAACAAGAGGGTATAGTTTGAACTCTGTAAAGTGTCTTCTTTTTCCTATGGTTTCAAAAGACTCTCGTCTGCTTGTTCTTCAGAAATAAATGCCCTCTCCCCCTAGACTACTCAAACCACACTTTGAGTCCTAGTCTACTCATTAGTTCCACTTCAAAAGAGGATCATTATACCCCCAGGTGAATATAAACTACATAAAGGCATGTTTATATGAATCTACTGTCTCTTTTCCACTATTACTGCCAAGGACTAAGTCATGATCCCTATATTATGACAGTAAAAGATTACTTTTAATTTCATACAATTTTCGTGTGTCATAAAATGTTATCCTTCTTATAATTTTTTTCAACTGAGCCATAAAAAACAGACAGTGGGATGAATTGGCCCATGGCCATAGTTTGCTGACCATTGATTTAGATTAAAAAAAAACACACACACAAACAAAACCTCTTTACTGGCAAAGGGCTCTTTACTGGCAAACCTCTATACATGGCAAAGGGGCTTGTATAACTCAATGAAGCTATGAGTCATGCTGTGTAGGGCCACCTAAGACAGGTGGGTCATAGTGGAGAGTTCTGACAAAATGTAGTCTGTTGGAGGAGGGAACAGCAAACCACTCCAGTATTCTTGATGCAAGAATCTAATGGACGGTATGAAAAGGCAAAAAGATATCACATTGGAAGATGAGCACCCCCAAGGTGGAAAGGTGTCCAATATGCTATGGGGAAAAGCAGAGGGCAATTACCAATAGTTCCAGAAAGAATGAAAAGGACGGGCCAGAGCGGAAACGACATCCAGTTGTGGATACGTCTAGTGATGAAAGTAAAGTATGACGCTATAAAGAACAACATGGCATAGGAACCTGGCAGGTTAGGCCCATGAATCAAGGTAAGCTCGATGTGGTCAGGTAAGAGATGGCAAGAGTGAATGTCGATATCTTAGGAATCAATGAAGTAAAATGGATGGGAATGGGTGACTTTCATTCAGATGATCATTATATCTACTACTGTGGACAAGAGTTCCTGAGAAGAAAGGGAGTAGCCCTCATAGTCAACCAAAGAGTCTGAAGTACAGTACCTGCAATCTCAAAAATTACAGAATGATCTTGGTTCGTTTCCAGGGAAAACCATTCAGCATCACAGTAAATCCAGGTCTATGCCCCAACCACTGATGCCGAAGAACCTGAAGATCTTCTAGAACTAAAACCAAAAAAAAGATGTTCTTTTCATAAGAGAAGAATGGAGTACAAAAGTAGAGAGTCAGGAGACACCTGGAATAACAGGCAAGTTTGGCCTTGGAGCACAAAATGAAGTAGGGCAAAGGCTAACAGAGTTTTTCCAAGAGAACACCCTGGTCATAGCAAACACCTTCTTCCAACAATACAAGAGATGACTCTACATATGGACATCATCAGATGATCAGTACCAAAATCAGACTGATTATATTCATTGTAGCCAAAGATAGAGATGCTCTATAGAGTCAGAAAAGAAACAAGACCTGGGGCTGACTGTGGTTCAGATTGCGAGTTCTTTATTGCAAAATTCAAGCTTAAATTGAAGAATGCAGGGCAAATCACTAGGCCATCCAGGTACGAACTATGATTATACAGTGGAAGTAATGAATATTAGATCTGGTAGACAAGAGTGCTTGAAGAACTATGGATGGAGGTTTGTAACACTGTGCAGGAAACAGTGACCAAAACCATCCCCAAGAAAAAGAAGTGCAAGAAGGCAAACAGATCATCTGAGGAAGATTTACAAATAGCTGAGGAAAGAAGAGAAGCAAAAAGCAAGGGAGAAAGGAAAAGATACAACCAACTGAATTGGTTCAATTCATAGTTGCAGAGTTCCAGAGAATAGCAAGAAGAGATAAGAGGCCTTCTTTAATGAACAATGCAAAGAAATAGAGGAAAACAATAGAAGAGGAGAGACTAGAGATCTCTTCAGAAAACTGGAGACATTAAAGGAATATTTCATGCAACAAAGGGCATGATAAAGGACAGAAACGGTAAGGACTCAACAAGTAGAAGAGTTTAGGAAGAGGTGGCAAGAAAACACAGAAGAACTATACAAAAAAAGGTCTTAATGACCAGGATAACCATAACAGTGTGGTCATTCACCTAGAGCCAGACATTCTGGAACATGAAGTCAAGTGGGCTCAAGAAGCATTACTACAAACAAAGCTAATGGAGGCGATGGAATTCCAGCTGAGCTATTTCAAATCTTAAGACAATTCTGTTAAAGTGATGCACTCAACATGTGAGCAAATTTGGAAAACTGAGCAGTGGCCACAGGACTGGAAAAGGTCAATTTTCATTTCAATCTCAAAGAACAACAATGCCAAAGAAACTACCAAGTACCATATAATTGCACTCATTTCACATGCTAGCAAGGTAATGCTCGGAATTCTTCAAGCCAGGCTTCAGTAATATGTGAACTAAGAACTTCCAGATGCACAAGCTGGATTTAGAAAAGGCAGAGGAAGCAGATATCAAATTGGCAACATTTGTTGGATCATGAAGAAAATAAGGGAATTCCAGAAATATATCTTCTTCTGCTTCATTGACTATGCTAAAGTCTTTGACTGTGTGGATCACAACAAACCACAGAAAGTTGTTAAAGGGATGAAAATACCAGACCACCTTACCTGTCTCCTGAGAAACCTGTACGTGGGTCATGAAGCAACAGTTAGAACCGGACACAGAAGAACAGGCTGGTTCCAATTTGGGAAACAAGTTTGAAAAGGCAGTATATTGTCACCCTGCTTATTTAACTTACATGCAGAGTACACTATGCAAAATGCCGGGCTGGATGAATCACAAGCTGGAATCAAGACTGCCAGGAGAAATATTAACAACCCCAGATATGCAGATGATACCACCCTAATGACAGAAAGCAAAGAGGAACTAAAGAGCTTCTTGATGAGGGTGAAAGAGGAGAGTGAAGAACCTGGCTTGAAACTCAACATTCAAAACACTAAGATCATAGCATCTGGTCTTATCACTTCATGGGAAACAGAAGGGGGAAAAGTGGAAGCAGTGACAAATTTTCCTTTTTTGGGCTCCAAAATCACTGCAGATGATGACTGCAGCCATGAAACTAAAAGATGCCTGCTCCTTGGAAGAAAAGCTGTGACAAACCTAGACAGCATATTAAAAAGCAGAAACATTACTTTGCTGACAGAGGTCCATATAGTCAAAGCTATGGTTTTTACAGTAGTCATGCACAGATGTGATAGCTGGGCCATAAAGAAGGCTGAGTGCTTAAGAACTGATGTTTTGAATTGTAGTGTTGGAGGAGAGTCCCGCTGAGCTATTTCAAATCTTAAGACAATTCTGTTAAAGTGATGCACTCAACATGTGAGCAAATTTGGAAAACTGAGCAGTGGCCACAGGACTGGAAAAGGTCAATTTTCATTTCAATCTCAAAGAACAACAATGCCAAAGAAACTACCAAGTACCATATAATTGCACTCATTTCACATGCTAGCAAGGTAATGCTCGGAATTCTTCAAGCCAGGCTTCAGTAATATGTGAACTAAGAACTTCCAGATGCACAAGCTGGATTTAGAAAAGGCAGAGGAAGCAGATATCAAATTGGCAACATTTGTTGGATCATGAAGAAAATAAGGGAATTCCAGAAATATATCTTCTTCTGCTTCATTGACTATGCTAAAGTCTTTGACTGTGTGGATCACAACAAACCACAGAAAGTTGTTAAAGGGATGAAAATACCAGACCACCTTACCTGTCTCCTGAGAAACCTGTACGTGGGTCATGAAGCAACAGTTAGAACCGGACACAGAAGAACAGGCTGGTTCCAATTTGGGAAACAAGTTTGAAAAGGCAGTATATTGTCACCCTGCTTATTTAACTTACATGCAGAGTACACTATGCAAAATGCCGGGCTGGATGAATCACAAGCTGGAATCAAGACTGCCAGGAGAAATATTAACAACCCCAGATATGCAGATGATACCACCCTAATGACAGAAAGCAAAGAGGAACTAAAGAGCTTCTTGATGAGGGTGAAAGAGGAGAGTGAAGAACCTGGCTTGAAACTCAACATTCAAAACACTAAGATCATAGCATCTGGTCTTATCACTTCATGGGAAACAGAAGGGGGAAAAGTGGAAGCAGTGACAAATTTTCCTTTTTTGGGCTCCAAAATCACTGCAGATGATGACTGCAGCCATGAAACTAAAAGATGCCTGCTCCTTGGAAGAAAAGCTGTGACAAACCTAGACAGCATATTAAAAAGCAGAAACATTACTTTGCTGACAGAGGTCCATATAGTCAAAGCTATGGTTTTTACAGTAGTCATGCACAGATGTGATAGCTGGGCCATAAAGAAGGCTGAGTGCTTAAGAACTGATGTTTTTGAATTGTAGTGTTGGAGGAGAGTCCCCTGGGCTGCAAGAAGATCAAACCAGTCAATCCTAAAGGAAATCAACCTGAATATTCATTGGAAAGACTGATGCTAAAGCTGAAGCTCCGATACTCTGGCCACCTGATGTGAAGAGCCAACTCATTGGAAAAGATCTTGATGCTGGGAAAGACTGAACTCAAAAGCAGAAAGGGGCAGCAAAGGATGAGGTGACTGGATGGCATCACCGATTCAATGGACATGAATCTGAGCAAGCTCCAGGAGACAGTAGAGGACAGAAGTGCCTGCTGTCCATGAGGTCGCAAAGAGTCAGACGTGACTTAGTGACTGAACAGCAACGTGTGACTTGAGCCTGTTTTTCTCTCCTTTTAAGGTTAAAATGTAAAACATTTCATTTAATTTATTCCTTTGGGGCTTCCCTGGTGGTCCAGTGGGTAAGGACACCGCCTTGCAGTGCAAGGGGCGCCGGTTTGATCCCTGGCCTCGGAAGATCCCACGTGCCACGGAGTGGCTGGACCGATGTCCAACTACGGAGCCGGAGCTCTGGAGCGCATGCGCCCAGAGCTAGTGCTCTGCGACAACAGAGGCCACCGCGATGGGAGGCCCACACGGGCCAAAGAACAAAGATGATGAAAATGGACAAATGAAAGACCAATAGAATTGGCCTGCCTGTTCCCCTCCCTCCCCACCCCTCCCCCACCAAAATAAATAAATAAATAAATCTTTAAAAAAAAATGATTCCTTTGTTCATTATAAGTATATATTTACTTGTTTCTTATTTCAATCAAATGATTAATTATGTATATGATATGGGAGTTATATATGAAAATAACAGAAGCTTCACATGTTACATAATATTATACTTTCAAGGACAATTTGTCTAGACTGGGTATTATAATTCCCCAAATACTGGACATTCTGTTCCAGAGTCATAGAATCAATTTCTTACACTTCTAATATATTAGGTATCTGAGTGATTCATTGAGAGGAAAAGGAATTAGTCTATCAAATAAATGCAAGATGCATAATGGCAGACGAGACAAATATTACTACTATCAATTCCCTTCCACAAAGCTTATTTCTCTAAAGGAATAAGCAAGTTGAACTTGTGTGTGAAAGAAAAGGTGAAGTTATGGTGAGTATGACAAAACTGGAATAAATATGAATAGGTAGGAGAAAAGTGCTTGTCTACAGACAGATGAGAACATCTTCCCTTTAAAGAAATGAATCCAAGGACAGGATTTCCAAGGAGATGGTGGGTAGAGGCTCTTTGGTCGGGTTGCTCTGCTAACAAGTGCACCTCTTTCTAATGGCTGAGGGATGATATGACTAAAATTTTTGTAGGGAAGAGAGAAGGGCCCCAGCACAGTATTTCGTGTAAGAAGAGCTCAATCTACAGTACTTTTGTTACATTTTCTAAGCTTGTCAATAATACTACTGCCTACTGTCTAGGTTTCTCCTGGCACAACCAAAACAAGCAAAGTGGAAATTATGTAGATAATTTAGATAAAAGCACTAACCAGATTTTTTCCTTTCAACTTTCAGAAGACTATGCGCTCTCTGAGAAGGCCACATTTGCCTTGCACCACCATTCATCAGCATGATGCTGGACTTTTTTGCTGTATTATGTTGGAACTAACAAAAGCAGTAGCTGCATAAAATACATGCTATACACAAACTTTAAGATGGAATGAACCATGAGAATGCAAAACAAACTTCCTGTTGCTGACTCTACCTACTAAGTAAGTTGATGGCTCCTGCCTTCATCTTTATGGCTAAAAACTGAATGAAAGTTAAATGTCTTGCAAACATTTGACTATTTGGAATGCAAACTAATCCATCTTTAGGCTTTACTGGTAAAAAATATGATTGCAAATTTGTTCTCTGAGCTTGTAAAATTCATTGAAATGATGCATAGTATGATTTTTAGAGGGATGATTTGCAAAGAAAAAAAAAAAAAAACAATGTTTCATCACCTTATTAAGATCATATAAGAGCAATATAGGCCTGAATTCATCTCCCCAAAATGAATAAAAGAAACATAACCAACTAATTTACTTTGAAGATGGGTAAGTGGATGTGATGATTCCATGAAATTAATAAATAGTAAATACGGGGTCTACATTTCCAATTCTCTTTTTAAAAAAAGGCAGAAAGTGCACACTTCAGTTGTCACTGATATACTGTTTAACCAAGTCTATGGCCTTATCCTTGTTTTATATGCACAGAAGAAAAACAGGTGCCATCAGAGCCAGAAGAGAATCTTCATTCTTTGTCCTGGTGACAGAGAACACACACTTGAGAAGCTTTAACATTACATCCACTTGAGTGTACTGTGGCAGGTAGTCCATTCAATAAATAGTTCCTTATTTTTCAGATAACTGGGGCCTCACAAACTATGCAGAAACAATGTGCTGTGTCAGTCTTTTTTTTTTTAAAGAAGGGGGGTGGGGTGGGGGAGGTAGAAAAAGGCTCCTATATGCTACATTCAATAAACATTTACTCTGAGAAGGAAACCAATAAACATTTGAGAATGGAGACTTCTTGAAATAAAGCCTGATCCTACATGTTCACACTGGAAAGGTCTGTAGAGTTCTAAATCCATTAGGAAAGAGGAGCGAAGGTTAAGTTCAATCCCTTGCCATCTGTACTTACATCTTGTCTTGGCCAGCTCCAACTCTGAGAGTCAGTCTGGGGATAACTGGGCTCGGAGCTGGCACCACGGGCTCCACTTTGATCTGTTGAAGATAGTACATTAGAGTCAATCACACTTCTGTCAACAAAAATACAGCCTTTTCTCCTACTTCCTCATCCCCACAAACTTGACAGGCTTTAAAGATTCAAATGTGGCTAAAGTGTTAGATATAAAGCTATCCTGGGGCTTCCCTGGTGGTCCAGTGGGTAAGGACATCGCCTTGCAGTGCAAGGGGCGCCGGTTTGATCCCTGGCCTGGGAAGCTCCCACGTGCCGCGGAGCAGCTGGACCCATGTGTCCAATTACCGAGCCAGAGCTCTGGCACGCATGCGCCCAGAGCCGGCGCTCTGCGACGACAGACGCTGCCGCAATGGGAGGCCCACAGGAGCCAAAGAACAAAGACGGATGAAAATAGGGAAATGAAAGACCAATAGAAGTGTTCCACCCATTCCCCTCCCTCCCCACCAGACCCCCCCCAAAAGATAAATAAATAAAATAAATGTTTAAAAAAAAAAAAGTTATCCAAGGCTATTTTGTTTTAATTTCTCAATGACTCAGGCATCATGAGAAATTTCACAAACTTTAAACACTTTAAATATGGGAGCTATTTCTATACTTGCTAAGTTTTGACTAATTTTTCGGATTTTATTGTCCGAATTTTTAAACAAGAATTGTTACTTCAGTCATTCAGTGGAACATTTAAGTGACTGCCAGACTTACATAATAAGAAAAAAAACTTCACTGTAAGATAAAATGCAGCTATTTATGGGTCTTGAAAGACACGAAACACATCTTGTGTTTATCATGCCATGTAAGAAAACTGACATAGCTGGTGTAATTACAGCACTGAACTGTTTCATTTTTTGCCTAGTAGAAAAATGATTTAAAACCATAAGAGACAAAACATATTTACTGAGAAAGGGTTCATGGTGAAGGCAGTGACTGCTGAGTAAGTTGAAGATACCATGTCAAACAGGTGAGCTAAAAATCAGAAAGGGAATGTACAAATTAACTGTGGTGTTAAAAGGACTTCACAGTTCCTGGCTTGAAGATCCTCTATAGCAGAATCAGTATTTTAAATGCACAAGAGGAGAAAAGGCTATGCAGTTCAAATTATTATCTACACCACAATTTTTCAGCAGGGTTTTTACTGACATTTCCAGTGGGGCGGTTCATTGTTGAGCGGATCAGGCACTGCCACCTGTTCAACATGCCTGGCTCGAAAGGAGGATGCTAGGGCAACTGGTACAAACCTCTGACTTACGTATTTCAAGCTTAAGAGATAAATCATAACAGAACAATGCCGTGGTTCTAAAGGGACGGAGTTTAAAGGCAACAATTTTCACTGTTTTTACCTGGCCTGGGAAGCTCCCACGTGCCGCGGAGCAGCTGGACCCATGTGTCCAATTACCGAGCCAGAGCTCTGGCACGCATGCGCCCAGAGCCGGCGCTCTGCGACGACAGACGCTGCCGCAATGGGAGGCCCACAGGAGCCAAAGAACAAAGACGGATGAAAATAGGGAAATGAAAGACCAATAGAAGTGTTCCACCCATTCCCCTCCCTCCCCACCAGACCCCCCCCAAAAGATAAATAAATAAAATAAATGTTTAAAAAAAAAAAAGTTATCCAAGGCTATTTTGTTTTAATTTCTCAATGACTCAGGCATCATGAGAAATTTCACAAACTTTAAACACTTTAAATATGGGAGCTATTTCTATACTTGCTAAGTTTTGACTAATTTTTCGGATTTTATTGTCCGAATTTTTAAACAAGAATTGTTACTTCAGTCATTCAGTGGAACATTTAAGTGACTGCCAGACTTACATAATAAGAAAAAAAACTTCACTGTAAGATAAAATGCAGCTATTTATGGGTCTTGAAAGACACGAAACACATCTTGTGTTTATCATGCCATGTAAGAAAACTGACATAGCTGGTGTAATTACAGCACTGAACTGTTTCATTTTTTGCCTAGTAGAAAAATGATTTAAAACCATAAGAGACAAAACATATTTACTGAGAAAGGGTTCATGGTGAAGGCAGTGACTGCTGAGTAAGTTGAAGATACCATGTCAAACAGGTGAGCTAAAAATCAGAAAGGGAATGTACAAATTAACTGTGGTGTTAAAAGGACTTCACAGTTCCTGGCTTGAAGATCCTCTATAGCAGAATCAGTATTTTAAATGCACAAGAGGAGAAAAGGCTATGCAGTTCAAATTATTATCTACACCACAATTTTTCAGCAGGGTTTTTACTGACATTTCCAGTGGGGCGGTTCATTGTTGAGCGGATCAGGCACTGCCACCTGTTCAACATGCCTGGCTCGAAAGGAGGATGCTAGGGCAACTGGTACAAACCTCTGACTTACGTATTTCAAGCTTAAGAGATAAATCATAACAGAACAATGCCGTGGTTCTAAAGGGGACGGAGTTTAGAACACAGTGCTCAACAGACTGTCGTTGGCCAAAAAGTTTGTTCTGGTTTCCTTCTAAGACGTTACGGAAAAACCCAAAGGAACTTTTGGGTTAACCTAACAGTATGTCATAGAATCAGTATATTGATCAAATCTACCATTTTTTGTATGTTTTAACCTGTCCTCTTCTTAAGTTTTTTTTTTTTTTTTAATACACTGTCACATCAAGCTCCTGACTTTGGTCATTCTCTTGAGCAGTGCATGACACACAGGAGGTACTCAGCCAGCATCTGTTGAAAGAACCACTTCTCCTGCTGGCACACTCAATCCCTGCCTCTTGGTCATTTCACCATTTGTCCAGGGCCAATCTGAAATCATTCCCCAGAGCACTAATTCGAAAGAAAAAGTCTAAAACTGTGCAAACTTCTGCCATCAAAACTCCAATTCCATCAGGCTTCCTTGGTGCTCCAGTGGGTAAGGAGTCTGCCTTGTAGTGCAAGGGGCACGGGTTCGATCCCTGGCCTGGGAGGACCCCACATGCCATGAAGGGGCTGGATCAGTGTGCCCAATTGCGAGCCAGTGCTCTGGAGTGCATGCACCCAGAGCCAGTGCTCAGCAGTGAGAGGGGCCATTACAATGGGAAGCCCACACAGGCTGAAGAATAAATGTGGATGAAAAATAAAGAAAGAAAGAAGCCAAAATTAAAAAAATAAAAAGCACGCCAATTCCATCTGTGTTTCTAATACTGTCTACGTATTTTAATTTCTTGCTAAACTGGTAAGAGCAGAAGACCATGCTTGCTCTGTGTGTTGCTGAAATTTCCCAGTGCCTATCATAGGGTCTATCATATAAGTGATAAGATATATTTTAAAAATTGGAAGCAATGATTTCATGCTTACAGCTTTTACAAGAGGAGAAAAGGCTATGCAGTTCAAATTATTATCTACACCACAATTTTTCAGCAGGGTTTTTACTGACATTTCCAGTGGGGCGGTTCATTGTTGAGCGGATCAGGCACTGCCACCTGTTCAACATGCCTGGCTCGAAAGGAGGATGCTAGGGCAACTGGTACAAACCTCTGACTTACGTATTTCAAGCTTAAGAGATAAATCATAACAGAACAATGCCGTGGTTCTAAAGGGGACGGAGTTTAGAACACAGTGCTCAACAGACTGTCGTTGGCCAAAAAGTTTGTTCTGGTTTCCTTCTAAGACGTTACGGAAAAACCCAAAGGAACTTTTGGGTTAACCTAACAGTATGTCATAGAATCAGTATATTGATCAAATCTACCATTTTTTGTATGTTTTAACCTGTCCTCTTCTTAAGTTTTTTTTTTTTTTTTAATACACTGTCACATCAAGCTCCTGACTTTGGTCATTCTCTTGAGCAGTGCATGACACACAGGAGGTACTCAGCCAGCATCTGTTGAAAGAACCACTTCTCCTGCTGGCACACTCAATCCCTGCCTCTTGGTCATTTCACCATTTGTCCAGGGCCAATCTGAAATCATTCCCCAGAGCACTAATTCGAAAGAAAAAGTCTAAAACTGTGCAAACTTCTGCCATCAAAACTCCAATTCCATCAGGCTTCCTTGGTGCTCCAGTGGGTAAGGAGTCTGCCTTGTAGTGCAAGGGGCACGGGTTCGATCCCTGGCCTGGGAGGACCCCACATGCCATGAAGGGGCTGGATCAGTGTGCCCAATTGCGAGCCAGTGCTCTGGAGTGCATGCACCCAGAGCCAGTGCTCAGCAGTGAGAGGGGCCATTACAATGGGAAGCCCACACAGGCTGAAGAATAAATGTGGATGAAAAATAAAGAAAGAAAGAAGCCAAAATTAAAAAAATAAAAAGCACGCCAATTCCATCTGTGTTTCTAATACTGTCTACGTATTTTAATTTCTTGCTAAACTGGTAAGAGCAGAAGACCATGCTTGCTCTGTGTGTTGCTGAAATTTCCCAGTGCCTATCATAGGGTCTATCATATAAGTGATAAGATATATTTTAAAAATTGGAAGCAATGATTTCATGCTTACAGCTTTTAAGATCCATCCCATGATTTCCTTCCCCCCTTTTGGGGGGGGGGGTGGGTTGGGGAGGGAGGGGGGCAGGCAGGCCACTTCTATTGGTCTTTCATTTGTCTATTTTGACCCATCTTTGTTCTTTGGCCCACGTGGTCCTCCCATTGAGGTGGCCTCTGTTGTTGCAGAGCACCAGCTCTGGGCGCATGTGCTCCAGAGCTCCAGCTTGGTAATTGGACACATCGGTCCAGCTGCTCTGCAGCACTGGGATCTTCCCAGGCCAGGGATCAAACTGGCGCCCCTTGCACTGCAAGGGGGTGTCCTTACCCACTGGACCACCAGGGAAGCCCTTTCCTTCCCCTTTTGTTCTTCAAACCCCACAGGAAAAAGTATTGAGACCACTGGGCACAACTCTTTAATTCCCAACAAATGTCTGCACCCATGATTACATTAGAGTTCATTGTCTCCAGTCTTTGAGACTTCTTCCTTATCTGTAGCATCTTCAACTTCTCAGTTCCATTATTTTCATCCAGCTTCTGAATGCGCTCAACCCTATCATATAAAAAATGTACCTCCCCTAGATTCCTTAAAAAATGAAAAATAGAAGCACCATATGACCCAGCAATCACACTCTTAGGCTTATACCCTGATGAAATCAAAATTGAAAGAGGCACCTGTACCCTAATGTTCATTGCAGCTCTCTATACAATAACTAGAACATGGAAGTTACCTAGATGTCCATCGACAAATGAATGGATACAAAAGCTCTGGTATATATATACAATGGAATACTACACAGCTGTAAAAAGAAATGCAGAAGAATCAGTCCTAATGAGGTGGCTGGATCTAGAACCTATCATAAAAAGTGAAGTAAGTCAAAAAAAGAAAGACAAGTACAACATACTAATATATATATATGGAATCTAGTAGGATGGTAATGATAACACACGCAGTGAAGCAATGAAAAAACAGACATGGAGAATATTCATATAGACAGTGTGGAGAATGAATAGTGGGTGGGAAGCGTAAAGGAAATAGCATCAAAACGTATACTATCATATGTGAAAAAAATCACTATTGTCATAGCTCTGTGAGAAAAGGGATCCTGCAGGGGCGCTGTGTGACAGCCTGGAGGGGTGGGACGGGGGGATGTGTATATAACTAATCTGGGATCATACACACCTGTAAACAACAAAACTCTGTAAAAGTAAAAAGTAAGATAAAAATTAGAAAAAAAAATGTACCTCCCCTTCACCCTCTAGCTGACTACCTCTCACACTTTCTGGTCTTCACTTCATTGTCTCTTATTTCTCCACTTCTCATTCATTCCTCACCCAACTCCATTCTTTCTGGCCCAACCACACCACTAGAACCACTCTTCCTAGGCGGTCATCCTTCCCTACAGGTCCTGTTTCTCCGCTGAGCTCTTCACCATGCTCTTCTGAAACAAAGTCCTCTTCTTTGGCCTGATCTCACTTCTGCTACTCCTCTTGTCCCCTGACACTGACCTCATCCACGTCCATGGTTTCAATGATAAGTTTTCAATATGTCATGTCTTTGAAATCACCCTCTCTAGACCAGCACTGACTGGAAGTAACAACAAAGTATAATGCTGCCTACTGGGCATTTTCAACTAAATACCCTATAAAGTTTTCATCTCATCTCATCACATCTAAACCTTATCAGCTTCCCCACAAAAACCCACCCCTCTAAATGGTTTCGCTTTTGCCGATTCAGAGTCCAGCGTTTCCTCAAGGCTTCAAGGACCAAGGGTCACTGGGATGGGGACAGAGCGAGACCCATGGAAAAGTAGAGCACATAGACCTAAGTCATAAACAAAATTGAAAGAGGCACCTGTACCCTAATGTTCATTGCAGCTCTCTATACAATAACTAGAACATGGAAGTTACCTAGATGTCCATCGACAAATGAATGGATACAAAAGCTCTGGTATATATATACAATGGAATACTACACAGCTGTAAAAAGAAATGCAGAAGAATCAGTCCTAATGAGGTGGCTGGATCTAGAACCTATCATAAAAAGTGAAGTAAGTCAAAAAAAGAAAGACAAGTACAACATACTAATATATATATATGGAATCTAGTAGGACGGTAATGATAACGCACGCAGTGAAGCAATGAAGAAACAGACATGGAGAATAGACATATGGATATTGTGGGGAATGAACAGTGGGTGGGAAGCGTAAAGGAAGCAGCATGAAAACCTATACTATCATATGTGAAAAAAATAGCTATTGTCATTGCGCTGTGAGAAAAGGGGATCCTGCAGGGGCGCTGTGTGACAGCCTGGAGGGGTGGGACGGGGGGATGTGTATATAACTAATCTGGGATCATACACACCTGTAAACAACAAAACTCTGTAAAAGTAAAAAGTAAGATAAAAATTAGAAAAAAAAATGTACCTCCCCTTCACCCTCTAGCTGACTACCTCTCACACTTTCTGGTCTTCACTTCATTGTCTCTTATTTCTCCACTTCTCATTCATTCCTCACCCAACTCCATTCTTTCTGGCCCAACCACACCACTAGAACCACTCTTCCTAGGCGGTCATCCTTCCCTACAGGTCCTGTTTCTCCGCTGAGCTCTTCACCATGCTCTTCTGAAACAAAGTCCTCTTCTTTGGCCTGATCTCACTTCTGCTACTCCTCTTGTCCCCTGACACTGACCTCATCCACGTCCATGGTTTCAATGATAAGTTTTCAATATGTCATGTCTTTGAAATCACCCTCTCTAGACCAGCACTGACTGGAAGTAACAACAAAGTATAATGCTGCCTACTGGGCATTTTCAACTAAATACCCTATAAAGTTTTCATCTCATCTCATCACATCTAAACCTTATCAGCTTCCCCACAAAAACCCACTCCTCTAAATGGTTTCGCTTTTGCCCGATTCAGAGTCCAGCGTTTCCTCAAGGCTTCAAGGACCAAGGGTCACTGGGATGGGGACAGAGCGAGACCCATGGAAAACTTCTGCCTTCACTTTCTCTTTTTCTTTGAACATAAGAGTTCTATATCTAAACAAACCTGAAAACCAATGGTCCAACCTCTTTTGTTAACTACTAAGGTTTCTATAATTTCTCACCATTCTACATTACCTGCAGGAAAGTAAATATATCCGAAACAACAAACATTTATAAAACACTTCATGTTTGCCATGCATTGACTTTGGTTATTGTTCAGATGTTCTCATTCAGGTTCTTTAACAAACAGGTGGGGCAGATATTATGGTTTCCATTTTACAGGGAGATTGTACATGGAATGGATTACATTCTTGTATGGATGGATCACATGCATGTATGAATGGATTACAGACATGAATGGATACTGTACATGAATGAATTGCAAGGTACACATGAAGTAACCATTTTTCCTTTCTTTCTGTTTCCTTTTCGTTTTCTATTTTAAGGTCACAAAAATAGAAAAACTAGGATTGAATACAGTTTTTGTTTTTTTTAAATTTAGAGAATGAAAAATTGTATAAAATTCCTAAATTTCTTTAATTCTAAAAAATTTTAGGGTCACACAAAGTCATAAGTGATGTGAATATTAGAAGCAATATCCCATATTCCTTCAACCCACCATACTATTATTGAAACACTTTTATAACCCATTCTTAAGCTTTATTAAAAAATAAAGCTGGGGACTTCCCTGGTGGTCCAGTGGCTAGGACTCTGTGCTCCCAATGCAGGGGGCCTGGGTTTCATCCCTGGTCTGGGAACTGGATCCCACATACCACAACTACGACCTGATGAAGACAAATAAATAAATACATATTTTTAAAAATATAAAGTTGTTTGCCCCCAAAATCTCCTTTATTATTACACTTCTCACTTTATTCTGGTCTTTACCACACTACACAACAATTATAACTTACTTGCATAGCATTTCACAAAGTCCTATCCAATGTGATCGCCACAATTCTCTAAGTGTGGAAGGAAATATTACTCATGTATTAAAGGCTCAGAAGGATTGAGTGGTGTGGCCAGAGTTAGTAAGTAAAGGATTGAAATCCAGTTTCCCGCCATCAAATTCATCCTCTGTTCTATCACACTATTTGTGAGTCTTTGCCACATATTGCGAGTCCTTTTTTTTTCTGGTAATGCTGATGTCCTCAATGAAGCTATTCACTTTCTTTGTCAGTCTTTTTTTTTTTTTTTTTCCCTGAAGATGTTTAATTTTTAATGTCCTTTATGATGCACAACAATACTTGTGAGATGGCTAGGGTAGATTGTAAAATACCTTTTCTCAATGGAAAACGAACTAGCTTATATGGAAATTGACATTCAGCTAATGTCAGCCTTACCTCCATTCAACTGGTTGGCTTTTTGCGGTTGACTACAATGACTTGGCAGGGAAAAAATAATCAAAGCATGGCCTATTTACAACCAACTCTTTGAAAAAGTTAAATGATGTAATATGTAAAAGCAAAAAAAGCAAAACTGGAGAGCTATTTTAAGAGTCAGATTAAAAGTGGTATGAATGTGCTCCAAAGAGAAGTGGTATTAAGCAACATTGCTGAATTAATGAACAACTTAGAACCTGTTACCTCTGCTTAAAGTTTCCTCCATAATTAGGGTCACTACACCATCCAGAAAGAGTTTTGACAGAGAAAGCAGTTGTTGTTATATACACCGTGTAACAGGTGTAAACTGGACTGTCCTAGGCAAACCAGGACACATGGCAACCCTACTGAAAAATAGTTAAATACTTTCATTTCATTCTTGAAGAAGTTAAAGCAGATTTAACTGAAAGATAAAATTCAAGCAAGCATAGAAAAAAGACTAATAAGGATGCTAACAATGTCGATACAGAAATGAAAATTTCTCTCAGACTTCAGTTCACGTTGACTTTAGCTGAGGGCTCCTCCAGATAAAAACACAGGGACATTTCCTACAATCATGAAATGACTTTTAGTGTGCCCATCCCTTGGTCTATCCAACAAACTGGATGACAATGGCTTCAATTACTTCTGCTTTCACAACAATTATACGCATAGCATTTCACAAAGTCCTATCCAATGTGATCGCCAAATTCTCTAAGTGTGGAAGGAAATATTACTCATGTATTAAAGGCTCAGAAGGATTGAGTGGTGTGGCCAGAGTTAGTAAGTAAAGGATTGAAATCCAGTTTCCCGCCATCAAATTCATCCTCTGTTCTATCACACTATTTGTGAGTCTTTGCCACATATTGCGAGTCCTTTTTTTTTCTGGTAATGCTGATGTCCTCAATGAAGCTATTCACTTTCTTTGTCAGTCTTTTTTTTTTTTCCTGAAGATGTTTAATTTTAATGTCCTTTATGATGCACAACAATACTTGTGAGATGGCTAGGGTAGATTGTAAAATACCTTTTCTCAAGGGAAAAAGCGAACTAGCTTATATGGAAATTGACATTCAGCTAATGTCAGCCTTACCTCCATTCAACTGGTTGGCTTTTTGCGGTTGACTACAATGACTTGGCAGGGAAAAAATAATCAAAGCATGGCCTATTTACAACCAACTCTTTGAAAAAGTTAAATGATGTAATATGTAAAAGTAAAAAATAAAACTGGAGAGCTATTTTAAGAGTCAGATTAAAAGTGGTATGAATGTGCTCCAAAGAGAAGTGGTATTAAGCAACATTGCTGAATTAATGAACAACTTAGAACCTGTTACCTCTGCTTAAAGTTTCCTCCATAATTAGGGTCACTACACCATCCAGAAAGAGTTTTGACAGAGAAAGCAGTTGTTGTTATATACACCGTGTAACAGGTGTAAACTGGACTGTCCTAGGCAAACCAGGACACATGGCAACCCTACTGAAAAATAGTTAAATACTTTCATTTCATTCTTGAAGAAGTTAAAGCAGATTTAACTGAAAGATAAAATTCAAGCAAGCATAGAAAAAAGACTAATAAGGATGCTAACAATGTCGATACAGAAATGAAAATTTCTCTCCAGACTTCAGTTCACGTTGACTTTAGCTGAGGGCTCCTCCAGATAAAAACACAGGGACATTTCCTACAATCATGAAATGACTTTTAGTGTGCCCATCCCTTGGTCTATCCAACAAACTGGATGACAATGGCTTCAATTTCTTAAACAGTAAGACCGATGCCATCTTTTAATGGCACGAAGCCAAAATTCAGGGGAAACGGGAGCTTGTAAGGGTTAAAATAAGAGTACTCTAGAGTGATGCTGAGAATTGGGGCGTGCGGAAGAGCATTTACAGTGGATTACTAAGCCTCGCAATTCACTAAAGAAGCAAAGTCCAGTAATGTAAGACTCCTTTGTAGCTAACTAAAAATATATTGTCAGTGGATTTGTCCAGTTTTATGTATAAGCAATACTTCTTTCACCTGAACTAATACTAGTAGTCATATAAGCCCCTTATTGCCATGTGCTGCATTTTTTTTGCTAATCTTCAAGGATTTAGCTTCTTTGCCACATACCTCAGGGCACCAACTGATAAAGCTCTAACTCTCCATTTTTCCAGGACACCAGCAGTGCGGCCTTGCAAAAAATGAAAATCGCTCAAGAGATT
Source organism: Tragulus kanchil (assembly GCA_022376925.1). Taxonomy (NCBI): domain Eukaryota; kingdom Metazoa; phylum Chordata; class Mammalia; order Artiodactyla; family Tragulidae; genus Tragulus; species Tragulus kanchil. The sequence goes on from JAIOJX010000031.1 coordinate 72,711,102, forward strand.
TAAAGGGGAAATTTATTTTTAAAACCCTGACTTGAAGCAAAGAGGTGGATTTTTAAAAAGCTTATCTATAAAGAATCAGTTTAAATTTAAATTCTATCTTGGAACTCTTTCATGCATTCCAGCTTTAAAGTTTATCTCTGACAGGGACTTTCTGCAAAGGTAATGGGCAGCTTTGTCAATATAATCTGGCCAAGTTTTTACTTTCTATTTTTGAATGTTAAACTTCTTTCATTTAAACACACACACACACACAAACACACACACACAAACCTATATATGTGTGCCAGTAAGTTCAGCCAGCACTGGTTCAGATATCTATCTATGCTAATATGTTAGAGAAACACCCTGAAATAGTATTGGTGGAAAGCTGAATAACCCAACATTTTCGATGCTCAGGTATGTCAATTGGTAACTACTTTGTTGTCTTTCTTCATAATGAAGGTCTTTACATTATTTCCATTCAGAAACATAGTCTAACACCAATAAGCTGCTTAAATCGTTAAGCAGATGGTCAGAAGATCTACGGCTGTGGTCAAGTGTTACAAGTGGGATCCAGTGAAGACAATGGAACAGGACTCTGACTCTCAGAAAGAGTTCAGTTTGTGTCTCCAAAGCCTCGAGCACAGGCTTTGAGAAACTTCTATAAATTCAAATATGCTCATTTAAACATTAAGTTACTGGTTTCTTCTAGAAACACTTGTAAGGAAGAGGAAGGGAATATTTCCTCCTTCTTACTGAGGTTATCTTATTTACTGAAAACCATTCCTTAAGGAAGGACAGGGAAGCCTGGTGTGCTGCAGTCAATGGGGTCACAGAGTGCCGGACACGACCGAGCAACTGAACAACCACCTCGTTTCACCAGTTCATCGTGAAAGCTGATGAGAACAGGCTGGAAATGAGTCAACAGTATTTAAAATAGAAAGGAAGGATGATGGAGACCTTTTGTCAGAGGCATGAATGAGGAAGACCATTTTTCAACCCCACTTAATCTTACATAGGCACAGAAGTAAAACTTAGGTGTAAGCTAAAGGGAGGCACCTCTAAGCTGTCCTGAAAGAACGTGTGCAACGAGAAGAGTGAGGGCCACAGAGGCACTCTCACCCAGGCCACCTGCCCAAGTTCACAGGGCCGGAAAAGTCAGCGTGGGAACTCGGGTTGGGCTCCAAAGATAATGACATTTACTGTTTTTAAAGCTCTGATGGGTGACTCTGATACATTTGTTTGTTTGTTTTTTAAATTTTGGCCTCTTTTATTGATTTTTTTTTAACCATTTTTTTAATCCGTCTTTGTTCTTTGGCCTGTGTGGGCCTCCCATTGCAGTGGCCTCTCTCACTGCGGAGCTCTGGCTCTGAGCGCATGTGCTCCAGAGTGCTGGCTTGTAATTGGACATACTGGTCCAGCCGTTCCACAGCACGTGGGGTCTTCCTGGGCCAGGAATTGAACCGGTGCCCCTTGCACTGCAAGGCAGACTCTTTACCTACTGGACCACCGGGGAAGCCCTCTGATACATTTTTATCTTTCAAAACTGCTCCATAACCATCGAAGCTGATACAAGGACCTGTATTCCTCTGTCAGGCAAAATCTGTGCTGCTTGTGACTGAGCATTAGCCTCCAGTCACGATGGTGTGAAGCACTTGTCCTTCTCAAAGACAGGCAGGTGCTGAGGAGAGGCAGGGCCCGCTTTACCAGCTAACCTATAGGGCAGTACTCAAGTCACAGTGGCCACTGAAACCCCCCATGGACTTTCCAGGGCTATGACGATGTTGAAAGCAACCGTACTCCCAATGTGCTAAGGACTCCTCCCCCAAGTTACTACAGCCCTAATGTTCAAGTGGCTAATGGCTGGAAACATTTCAAATCGGGAAGTCAAGTCTATGTGTAAAGGACTTGGCTCTTGCTGGCTCTGTGACCTCAATCCTGGACAAATCACTCAGGCTACCTCTCATCCATAAACGTTGATAACGATACCTGCAGGACCCATATCATGGGAGTATTGGGAGAGAGACTAAGGCATGTGGAGGGGCTTTAAAATTTTCCAGGTACCATGGAAAAATATCACAATGATAAAGTGATTTCAGAAATGGACAAAAAAGATTTGGACTTCTGTGTTCTGTTAACCTGATGCTGTTCAGTTATTAGTATCAGAATTTCTATTCTACTTTTATTTTAGAATAATAGCCAAGGTGGGGACAGAAAAAATAGGACATTAGGCAGGAAAATGTGAAATTTTTTCTTTTTAGTTAGCTTGTCAGCTAAACTAATTTTCCCAGTTCAGTCTGAAATGAAAAATCACTGCAAAAGTATGGGTTATGGAGCTGCTGGGGGGTCAAATACAGCATATTTTATACCATGTGGGAAAAATTACTGGATATGGTTTTGTAGCCTGCCTCAATGAAGATGCTCCCAGAGGGCAGGGAGAGGATCTCTGAGGGTCTGTGTGTATGGCACCAGGAATACTTAGACCCTTCTAAAGAAAGTTTAAGCAGAAACTGTGCAATCAACAGGTCAACCACTGTAATCCAAAGAACCACGGGAAGAGAGCAAAGCCATCAAGGCAGAGGTCACACCCTGTTCCCCAGGGCGCTCGAGGATCCAGTTGCTATAAACTGCACTATGTTTGGGTACATCAGCTTCTTCGGCTGGGTTCTACAGAAGCATGGGTTACTTACCTGGGGAAACATTCAGCATTAGTTTCTGCCCACTAACCAGGCTGCCAGATAAGCTAGATACTCAGAGACCTGTCCTCATCTTATTAAAAGAGAAAACAGAAGGATAAGAGATGCTACAGAAAGTAAAACACAGGCATGACCTTAAATCCTTGCAAAATGGCTCACAACCAGAGAGCCAAGTCAGGGAGCAAGGACCCCACAGGCCTCGGTGTCCTCTTAGGAGGCCAAGGCCATGGTTTCGCCTCTCTGAGAAAACTGGGTGCCGCCTTCTCTGTATATCTACTATTTGGGTACAAATTGGTATGCAGCAGACTTGATAATTACAAAAATATTATTCACAGTTGAAAAGATTACAGATCTTTTTAAACTGCCAGAAGTGAGCATGGCTAACAGACAGTTGATGGCCTGTGGACTAGATTCCTCTTAGGCTATGTGGAGGGGCTTTAAAATTTTCCAGGTACCATGGAAAAATATCACAATGATAAAGTGATTTCAGAAATGGACAAAAAAGATTTGGACTTCTGTGTTCTGTTAACCTGATGCTGTTCAGTTATTAGTATCAGAATTTCTATTCTACTTTTATTTTAGAATAATAGCCAAGGTGGGGACAGAAAAAATAGGACATTAGGCAGGAAAATGTGAAATTTTTTCTTTTTAGTTAGCTTGTCAGCTAAACTAATTTTCCCAGTTCAGTCTGAAATGAAAAATCACTGCAAAAGTATGGGTTATGGAGCTGCTGGGGGGTCAAATACAGCATATTTTATACCATGTGGGAAAAATTACTGGATATGGTTTTGTAGCCTGCCTCAATGAAGATGCTCCCAGAGGGCAGGGAGAGGATCTCTGAGGGTCTGTGTGTATGGCACCAGGAATACTTAGACCCTTCTAAAGAAAGTTTAAGCAGAAACTGTGCAATCAACAGGTCAACCACTGTAATCCAAAGAACCACGGGAAGAGAGCAAAGCCATCAAGGCAGAGGTCACACCCTGTTCCCCAGGGCGCTCGAGGATCCAGTTGCTATAAACTGCACTATGTTTGGGTACATCAGCTTCTTCGGCTGGGTTCTACAGAAGCATGGGTTACTTACCTGGGGAAACATTCAGCATTAGTTTCTGCCCACTAACCAGGCTGCCAGATAAGCTAGATACTCAGAGACCTGTCCTCATCTTATTAAAAGAAAAAACAGAAGGATAAGAGATGCTACAGAAAGTAAAACACAGGCATGACCTTAAATCCTTGCAAAATGGCTCACAACCAGAGAGCCAAGTCAGGGAGCAAGGACCCCACAGGCCTCGGTGTCCTCTTAGGAGGCCAAGGCCATGGTTTCGCCTCTCTGAGAAAACTGGGTGCCGCCTTCTCTGTATATCTACTATTTGGGTACAAATTGGTATGCAGCAGACTTGATAATTACAAAAATATTATTCACAGTTGAAAAGATTACAGATCTTTTTAAACTGCCAGAAGTGAGCATGGCTAACAGACAGTTGATGGCCTGTGGACTAGATTCCTCTTAGGCTATGAATTTCTAACCTTTTCTGGTGTATGGGAAGAAGTACAGGGGAGAGAGGAGCTGGAAGCCAGGTTTATGGGTTTAAGAATTAAAATTCAATTTTGTAAATACATTACACACCAGTTTCTAGTTAAGTTTTGGGTGATTTACAACCAGAACAGACAGACAAATGCTGGCTTTGTTTACCCACATTTTCCAATAGGACCTGTTCGGATGGGGCCCCAAAGGTAAAGTGCTTACTTTCTCATGCTTGTGTTTCTCCTTCTCTTTCTCCTTCTTCTCTCGTTCTCTCTTCTCTTTCTCCCTTTCCTTCTCCTTCTTCTCTTTCTCCTTTTCTCTCTCTTTCTTTTTCTTCTTCTCCTTCTTGTCCTTTTTCCTCTCCTTCTCCTTGGGTTTCTCCTTCTCTTCGAAGAGCTTCTCAGGAAGCACAGGAGTCAAGGAGGGCAGCACAGCCGTGAGGCGCATGGCGGCCGAGGGGCTGAACAGGGGCAGTGCCATGTCCTTGGGGGGCAGGACCAGAGGGGCTGGGGTGGTCTTCAGCTTCTCTTCTCGACCTTTCTCTTTCCCTTTCTCTTTGTCCCGCTTTTCCTTATCCTTTTTACCTTTTTCTCGGTCTTTCTTCTTGTCTTTATGCTTCTCCTTTTCCTTTCTCACAATCCCATCTTTCAATCTCACTTTTGGATCCATGTCTTCGAACTCTTTTATCTTAAACTTGTAGGGATCAGCCTCATCGTCTTTGAGGAAGTCCTTCCAGGGGTATTTGCTGGCCTCCTTGTCTTTCTCCTTCTCCTTCCCTTTCTCCTTCTCCTTGCTTTTGTCCTTGCTTTTGTCCCGGTCCCTCTCCTTATCTCGCTGCTTCTCTTTCTTCTTCATCTTTGTCTTCAGTTCCTTTTTCAACTTCTTTTTGACGTCCAAGGAGGCCGGTGGTTTGGGTTTCTCCTCGAACACCTTGTGCAAGGGTTCTGGGGTGGGAGGAGAGATCGAAGGGGAGGAGATGTAAGGGAAACTGGGGGGCACGCTGGGAGGGGTCCCCATCTTGGCCTTACGGACCACCTCGTCAATGGATGCATCCATTGTCCATGAATTGTCTGAACTCGAAGTTCCGCCTGAAAGAGGCAGAGGGGTGGACCCGGACTTGGGGAAACTGTTGGAGGAGGTGGAGGCTTTGGGGGTAGCAGATTCTGAACCTGAAATTCTCTTAGGGCTGGTAAAAATGTCTCCTTCTGATTCAGACCCAGAAGAGAACTCAAAAGGATCGGGCTCCCGTTCGGCACAAGCCCGAGCGATCACAGCATCAATGGAGTCATCAATGGTCTTGTCAGTGACGACGGCCTTCCTGGGTTGACTCTCATTGTTCAGTCTGCCGGTGTCAGGCAGTGTTTGTATCTGTTTTACCTGAATGGTCTCTTTACTGACTTTCTCACTTATTGTGGCTGAAGGAGTCCTGTTGGGTGTGTCAGGTCTGATGGGTACTTGGGGAATGTGGGTCATGACCTTGGGGCTCTTGGGGCTCTTGGGGCTCTTGGATCGTCCGGGAGATTTCTTTTCTTTGGATATGGTTTTTGGAGATCGAATAGGACTTCCGACCATGGCTGGTGACGGAATCATTTTGGGTGATTTTGTCTTCTGTCCCGGAGAACTGGTTTTAGTCTTTGTTTTGGGTGTAAACGACTTTGCTTCCAATGGCTTTGCGGTTGGCATCTGTGATTTTGCCACTGGAGCTAACATCGGCGGCTCTGGCGAGGGAGGAGCTGGGTCTGCACTGTCCTGGGTGTGGACGGGGGAGAGCATGGGAGGGATCTTCTGGGGGTTCAGTGAGCTGAGCGGCTCTCGAGCCTCCAGTAACACCACGTCCAGGGCATCCCCCTTGGTGCTGAGCAGGCGCGGTCGCTTCATCGCGGGCATTTCTTCAACTTCTGGGCTGTCCAGAGGTCTCTTACCCAAGAAGTTCTCATCATTAATAATCTCCTCCTCCTCCAGTTCGTCGTCTTCTTCCAAGGGGACCTGCATGGCTTCTGCTGATGTGCCCCCATCAGTGGGCACCTGCTCTTCTTCTTCTTCTGGTAAAGGAAGAAAAAAGAAGTATCATTAGAATATATATTTTTAAAAAATACCCTAAGGGAAGAAAAACAACGCTTCAAATGTGATTTCTAGGAAGAAAGGAAATTACTGATAGTTGTTAAAGCTTCCTAAAACCTTCCAAACGTGTATGCTGTCTTTGAGGAATGGCAACCAGTGACAGGAAACCCACAAGCTGTTTTCCTCTTGAGCAACGTGGCCCTAAATGTGGGATCTGGAATATGCTAAGGATTTCCTGTTTGCCCTCTACTTCCTTAATTCTTTTCCTAGCTTGACTGAATACTGCCTTTCTCTTTTTCTCTTCTTCTTGTGTACATGCACACACGTGAACACGCACACACACACACACACACACCTCTGAAAACCAAGAGATGGGTTATTATATGCCTACTAACCGCAAAAATGACAGAAAAGAATACTTTTTAAAAGACCCCGGATAACAAATTTTAATTTTGGCAGTTTGGAAACCATAAACCTCCCACCCAGACACAAGGCTACTTATGCCTTCCGTCTGCTGACTTGAGGGCAAGCACTTTGAGAAGTAGTGTGGTGACATGAAAGACTCCTGGCCTGGCCTTAGAGACACGGTGTTTCCACAGGTGCAAGGGGCTGGAGGCAGTCTCTCAACCTCCTGGAGGCCGTTTTCTGACCTCTCAGAAGGGGCTAACGTTACTTGGCCTGCCAACTTGACTGAGTTGCTGTGGGGTCAGATTCTTTCTGCACACATTAACTAAGCATCTACCATGCATGATGAAAAAGGCTGAAAGAGTGACTGGAGTAAGCCAGGAATAAACCATGCCCTACAACAGCTTATGGTTCAGCAGGAGCCACTGTGGAGGTGGACAGCACGTTGACAGCGATAAATAAGACAGGCAAAGTGCTACAGCAGCTCACAGGAGAAACAGATCACCCCAGTGTCAAAGATCGGAGAAAGACCTGATGAACGAGGTGGTGTCTTGGATATCTGGGGACAGAATGGAGAAGTACAGGATGAAGAAGCTGATAACACAGAGGTGGGGGGAGGGGGCACAGAGGAAGCTGCATTTTGCTCAGAAAGTATTTTAAAACTTAACAGTGGTTGCTTACATTTAAGTGAAAGAAAATTTAATATAAAGCTTGATTCAAAATGGGTCTCCACAAGCTAGGGAAGATTATTCCATTTTCTGTTATTTTATTTTTACCATTTTCTCTTCTTTTTTTTCACATTTCAAATCCCTATTAACTTGTATACATCTAGGAGCTTTATGAGGCTTAGAGGAATAGAAATGAATTATAAAAATAAACTATTATGAGAGCTGATTTTAGGAATACTTAAAAATATAAAGATTTCTTTTTATTAATTTAAAATTATTTTACACTTTAAGAAAGCTTCAATTGGAGCATCGAAATTAATTAAAATGAAGAGGGAATTTTGCTGAAAGAGAAAACTTTAAGCTTTCTTAAGAACAAGAAAAGTGTGAAAATATTTAAAACAGTTTTCTGAATTAGAAACTGACACATAACTGACTGCGACTGCATGCAAGGCATAAAGCATAATAATGAATGAACACCTGTAAAGCCACCACCCAGCTTCAAGAAGACAATACTAGCAACACCATCGAAATGCCCCTTGGTTCCTTTCTGACTGACACTCTCCTCTCCCTCTCCTCCATTTCAGGGAACTCCTTTTCTAGTCTGTCCTTCCCTCGTTTCCTGTACAGTTTTATCACATTTGTATGCAGGGACTTGTTTTTGAACTTTACATAAGTGGTTTCATCTATAATGTTCTCCAGCCCTTTTCTCCCTAATATTATGCTTCTGAGCATCTCCTATATCCACACAGGTAGCTGTAGTTAGCTCATTTTCACTGTTGCAAAAATGCACCAAGCTTATTTATCCATTCGCCTGGTATTAAAGTTTTCCACCTGAGTGCATATATTTTATTTTTAAAATATTACACAATGCAAACAAATGAATACAACTGATCTACCTTATGCTTGCTCAAAAACAGATGTGACTGGTGATTTTGCATAATAAGTGTCTGGTTTTCTACTATCTGAGCTATTTTAATTCTGTGGTCTAAGAGTTTGGAAAAAGAGAAACATGCAATGGCTACTGAATGGATTATTCTCTACTGTCACCCAAACCCTACCTGAAGGTTACGTTCAGTTTGATTACAGGTGAACAGCAATGAAGTTTTTCTTGTGTGTATGTGTGTAATGAGCACAATTCACAAGAAAGTCTGGAAAATACTCTAAAAGTGGTTTTTAGCATTTTCATATATTTATCCATGAAAACAGCTTTACTAGAAAACAGCATATAATTTGGTTAACAGAAGTTTAATATTACAAGATAACTGATCTTTTGACATGTTACTACACAAAATAATAGTATAAAAAGTTTGAGTCACAACTCTTTCTAATTTAACACAAATACAGACCCAAGAATAGAAGCTGTGATCCAAAGTCAAGTAGGTGATGTTATCTGATCTGAGAAGCATTTTAAAGATTTTTTTATTTCCAGAGAACTAAGAACTCACTTTCTACTGTTTAACTATATCTAAAGAGGAGGGAAAGATTCTTTCGTATCCATGTGACAATCAAATATTGAGGGGTAAAAAGAAAATGAGTTCAAGAGAACAACTGAGACATTTACAACAAGCTCTTTGATGCCTCAGTGCTTCAGGTCCTTGATCCAGATGATGGGGATTCCCTAGCATCACTTATCCTGTGAGGACAGTGAAAAGTAAGTGCTACCTAGAGTTGATAAGTATTCAGACCACTAAACAATAACACTGGTCAATAGTAGAAATATTCCTTGTAAAGTTGATTTTATAATCCTTTTTGAGAAGATTTAGAAAAAGAAAAAAACAGCCCCCCTCAGTAAACTCTGAGACCACATAACAGGGCAAGTCCAGAGTCAGCATCCACAGGTCAAGCAGACAATCTGGGCAGAGCCATCTGCCTTAGGAACTCTACCCTGCAGCGTGAGCGGTCTGGAGATGCTGGGGAGACTCAGTAAAGAGAACAGATATTTCACTCAAGGAGGCTGGTTCTGCAGAAGCATTATGGTCATGCTGCCAACGGTAGGGTAGGGAATTATTTACAAAACTGGTGTTTACTTTCCTAGTTGTGTGAAGATTTAAGTTGCTAAATTTTGGTCTAAAAAAGAGAAACATGCAATGGCTACTGAATGGATTATTCTCTACTGTCACCCAAACCCTACCTGAAGGTTACGTTCAGTTTGATTACAGGTGAACAGCAATGAAGTTTTTCTTGTGTGTATGTGTGTAATGAGCACAATTCACAAGAAAGTCTGGAAAATACTCTAAAAGTGGTTTTTAGCATTTTCATATATTTATCCATGAAAACAGCTTTACTAGAAAACAGCATATAATTTGGTTAACAGAAGTTTAATATTACAAGATAACTGATCTTTTGACATGTTACTACACAAAATAATAGTATAAAAAGTTTGAGTCACAACTCTTTCTAATTTAACACAAATACAGACCCAAGAATAGAAGCTGTGATCCAAAGTCAAGTAGGTGATGTTATCTGATCTGAGAAGCATTTTAAAGATTTTTTTATTTCCAGAGAACTAAGAACTCACTTTCTACTGTTTAACTATATCTAAAGAGGAGGGAAAGATTCTTTCGTATCCATGTGACAATCAAATATTGAGGGGTAAAAAGAAAATGAGTTCAAGAGAACAACTGAGACATTTACAACAAGCTCTTTGATGCCTCAGTGCTTCAGGTCCTTGATCCAGATGATGGGGATTCCCTAGCATCACTTATCCTGTGAGGACAGTGAAAAGTAAGTGCTACCTAGAGTTGATAAGTATTCAGACCACTAAACAATAACACTGGTCAATAGTAGAAATATTCCTTGTAAAGTTGATTTTATAATCCTTTTTGAGAAGATTTAGAAAAAGAAAAAAACAGCCCCCCTCAGTAAACTCTGAGACCACATAACAGGGCAAGTCCAGAGTCAGCATCCACAGGTCAAGCAGACAATCTGGGCAGAGCCATCTGCCTTAGGAACTCTACCCTGCAGCGTGAGCGGTCTGGAGATGCTGGGGAGACTCAGTAAAGAGAACAGATATTTCACTCAAGGAGGCTGGTTCTGCAGAAGCATTATGGTCATGCTGCCAACGGTAGGGTAGGGAATTATTTACAAAACTGGTGTTTACTTTCCTAGTTGTGTGAAGATTTGGCTAAAGGTAACAGTGAGAAGACTTTTGATCTGATCATTCTTTGTGTAAGAGTTTACTCAAAATGATGCTATTTCTTATAATGATTGCTAGCACTGTCATTCATCAAAGACTACCACAAATTTAAGTCCTACACTTCTAGGAGGAAAAAAAGACAACAAGAAAAAAGACATATGAAGAACCACATTCAAACCAGTGCAGGGGCCCCTATTTTTAGAAAAACATGTTAAATTAATGATAAAGATTCACATCTACTACCAAGAACTTTATTCTTCATATAAATTCACCAAAATGTGAACACCATAATTCAATCTAAGGAAAAACCTGACATATCAAGAAGTAACTTCTCATTCTGTCAAATGTTTTCCATATCTAATAATGCTTTTTCATTTGTAGAAACAGGAATGATGGGAGATAACGGACTGCAGCTCTCCCCAGGCTCCTCTCTGGAGTGGGTTGCCATGTCCTCTTCCAGGGGGACCCTCCTAACCCAGGGATGGAACCAAGGTCTCCTGCACGACAGGCAGATTCCTTACTACTAAGCCATCAGGGAAACCCCATAAATATCTATTTGAAACTCCATGGACTGCAGCTCAACAGGCTTCTCCATTCATGGAAGTTTCCAGGCAAGAAAACTGGTGTGTGTTGTCACTTCCTGCTCCATTTAAACCAGAATAATAAATTCCTTTAAAGAAACACTATCATCTTAAAAGCTTATGTATGTTAGGAAATTGTTTGCATGGGTATAAAAGGTTTTAATCTCATGAACTATACAGAAGCGTGACCTTAAGCAGAAAATATAGTTGTACTTCTGAACTTTATAAGGACAATAAGATGCTACCTGTATATCTCATCAAAAATTAAATGTACTTGAAAACTAGATCCCTTGTAATTTTTTGGAAATACATATGTAGAAATTAATTTCTAGCATCAATAACATAAACTTTCCCACAACCTAATTAGTTTATGCATACTAATGTTTTCATAATAGATATGAAAAGATTCACTTAAAATGTACACTTTCCAGAAAACACCTTTCTATATTATTTATATATTTATTATAGTCAGTTGCTTGGAGTGACTCAATACAACTTACGCTCATTCATTCACTCCTTACTCATCACTCATCCATTTGTTCACCTTACAATGCTTTGCAAATACCAGTACAGCAAGCACCATGTTAGACCCTACGAACATATAGTCAAATACGACACGACTTCCTATCCTGGAGAAGCAACCACATGTGGTGGCCATTTTGGTTCAAATGCTGGTGGCCATTGGTTCACTGGCAGGCATCGGCGTAAGGTACACATGCAGCCACATCTAGAGACATGAGGACAGAAACCCCAAGGTTAACCAGAGAGGAAGTCGGATGGAAACTACCTCTGGGGTCTGCTTCCAGAGCCACAACTTGACCCAACACAGCCCACCTACTCTCTCAGACCTGAGTCTCCCCATCTGCAAAACCTAAGACTGACACCTGACTCCTGCTTCAAAGAACTGAAGACCTCTAATATTAGGGCCATCTCCACGTGCAAGGAGATGCTCCACGGGGCAGGACAGGACTGTTTCTGCCTCTAAATATCTCGCTGACCGCATGCTACAGAGCTTGACATTCTGACCCCTTGATTTGTCTTGGATAAGAGCTGTATTTTTTTTAGAATGCTGCCAGAATATTTTTAAGACTAAAGCTGACAAAAATTGATTCTATCCTACTTCTTGAGGTAAGGAGACTCTGAATAGGGGAAGCTTCAGTGAAGTGATTTGATGGAATGCTGAGGATGGGGAAAGGGTGTGGCATTAAAGTATCTTAAAGTATGTTAGGAAATTGTTTGCATGGGTATAAAAGGTTTTAATCTCATGAACTATACAGAAGCGTGACCTTAAGCAGAAAATATAGTTGTACTTCTGAACTTTATAAGGACAATAAGATGCTACCTGTATATCTCATCAAAAATTAAATGTACTTGAAAACTAGATCCCTTGTAATTTTTTGGAAATACATATGTAGAAATTAATTTCTAGCATCAATAACATAAACTTTCCCACAACCTAATTAGTTTATGCATACTAATGTTTTCATAATAGATATGAAAAGATTCACTTAAAATGTACACTTTCCAGAAAACACCTTTCTATATTATTTATATATTTATTATAGTCAGTTGCTTGGAGTGACTCAATACAACTTACGCTCATTCATTCACTCCTTACTCATCACTCATCCATTTGTTCACCTTACAATGCTTTGCAAATACCAGTACAGCAAGCACCATGTTAGACCCTACGAACATATAGTCAAATACGACACGACTTCCTATCCTGGAGAAGCAACCACATGTGGTGGCCATTTTGGTTCAAATGCTGGTGGCCATTGGTTCACTGGCAGGCATCGGCGTAAGGTACACATGCAGCCACATCTAGAGACATGAGGACAGAAACCCCAAGGTTAACCAGAGAGGAAGTCGGATGGAAACTACCTCTGGGGTCTGCTTCCAGAGCCACAACTTGACCCAACACAGCCCACCTACTCTCTCAGACCTGAGTCTCCCCATCTGCAAAACCTAAGACTGACACCTGACTCCTGCTTCAAAGAACTGAAGACCTCTAATATTAGGGCCATCTCCACGTGCAAGGAGATGCTCCACGGGGCAGGACAGGACTGTTTCTGCCTCTAAATATCTCGCTGACCGCATGCTACAGAGCTTGACATTCTGACCCCTTGATTTGTCTTGGATAAGAGCTGTATTTTTTTTAGAATGCTGCCAGAATATTTTTAAGACTAAAGCTGACAAAAATTGATTCTATCCTACTTCTTGAGGTAAGGAGACTCTGAATAGGGGAAGCTTCAGTGAAGTGATTTGATGGAATGCTGAGGATGGAAAGGGTGTGGTACCCAGGCTGCTTCAAGGAGGGCTAGGCTCTGGCAGGATGCTACAGGCTGGGGGCAGGAGTCTGGGGAAGTTGGAGAATAACAGGCAAACATTGGGCACCTGGGAAACGCAGGAAGAGTGGCAATATTAGAACAACCCAGTTCATCCAACAGTTTCTCTCTCTGTTCCAAATGAGGCCAAAAAATGCTTTCACATCCCATCTCCGTCTCTTCATAAAGCCCTTAAAAAATTGTCCTCTCTACAACGTGACTGGAATAAGACCCTTAAAACACAACTCAACATGTATGAGTGGGTAGGTATTTTTTTAAACCAAGCTCTTTACTTAAATGAAATTACTAGCAAAGACAAGACAATTAGGCCATAACAATTCATACAGCACAACCAATCAATAACACAATAAATTAACAACAGAGTGAAGCTGATGGTTACAAATATGGTTATACACACACACACACATACACACTGACCTGCAGAAAAGCACTTTTTCACTAACATTTTGCACAATAAAAAACTAAAATGCTATATAAGCAGGCCAACTGAAATGACACCTGGTATTATAAATGGCCTAATCTATATGTTAATAGTGCTGTATCACATAACTGCAGAGCAGCCAAGATAACAGTATGACTTTGGGGTTTCTATGGCTACACCCTAGGCGAGCACGCCTGGGAGGGCTGGTTGCTGACACCACACGGGTGCTCTGAGGGCTTCTTCTGGGTTATTTATGATATGATTTATGATAACAACAACATCTCCTATTTTCTCTCCTCCTCAGATACAATAAATTGCTATCGTTAATCACCCTTCTTGGTGCAACTGTGATTACAATAGCATAATAGGACCTAGCTATGGTAATATTGAGGGTTTTTTTCTTGAAAGAAATAAATACAAGGAGATCTCTTTAGACAACGTCACTATCTCTAATATTTTAATCATGTGCCTTTAAGTCTTTCAGAATAAATTCTATTACAACTAAGATTCCATATCCAGGATGTAAGCCTTTCATGCAGATCAAATCCACAATCAAGTCCCACACAGTCATCAGTCACTTCCCCCAGGATGCTCTTATGAGGCTAATCTTACTGCTGTTTCTCCCTCCCCATAACTAGACAAACTATGCAAATCAGCTAGTCTTCCATCAGAAGGGAAAAGAGTAGAGAAAGAAATAGGAACTAGGCCATCACGGAGACACGTGTGACCTGCCTTTGCCCACACCTTTGAAGGTGTGGTTGCTTAGTCTTTCTGAACTTACATTTGCTTCCATGCCCTATCCAGTTAACAGCTAGTACTGTCACTTTTGCTTCTGAGTAACAGAGGGCTCCCTTCCTCCCTGTACTGATGCCCTTCCCATGGGCGACTCTAGGTCTCCACAGAAGGTGGCGCCTACTTGATTTGGGTGCCTGCATAACTTGCCTTGGCTGATGGATCAGAGTTGGCCAACATGACACGGGCAGAGGATCAAAAACCACTTACGGAGATCTACAACTCCCCCAGTGTGAATGAGCCCAGGTTGGCCCCTGGGAGATGAGAAATGTGTGGCTCAGAGTCCAAGTCATACCATTAGACATGCAAGGGAGGCCAGTGATCACTAGTTGATGGCAAAAGTACAACCAAGACCAGCAGAAGAACCGCACCACCAAGCCAACCCCAAACCCCAACTCCCAGGATTATGAGTGAGTAAACAGTTGCTGTTTCAAGACACTAATCTCTGAGGTGGCTTGCACACAGCAACACATTAACCATATGTTCACATGAAGTGTGGATTTGTATTATCTGTGATCGTTATATTCTACAAGGGGACTGCAAACACTAAATTAATGAAAACTGAACCAGTGCTCCCAGAGGAAATACAAGGCTAGGTTCCTAGGGGGTTCTGGTCACAACATTCCTGACAGCAGATCAATATGTAATTGTTTTATGTGTGTTTCTGTTTAAAGGTATTTCATTTAATTTATGTGTGGATTCACTCAGTGAGCTTACTGCCACCGTGCCTGCATAGAGCTGCTCTGTTCTCTCCATACAGAGTATCACAGCCCTCTCACACTTGGGAACACCAGCCACATCCCACCTGGTGGCCACTTTGGAAAGCAGAATCACCACCAACAGGCCAAAAACAAGAGAAACACGGCAACAAATAGACTGTGAAAGTACACTTGTCACCAGTCTGAGATGAAATAAGAAGGCAGGGTGTTGCCTTGTTTGGACTCAGCTAGAAACGTGTCCAGCCCAAATGTCTTGCCTGCCCTGCGCCTTCCCATGAGT
This sequence comes from Tragulus kanchil, assembly GCA_022376925.1. NCBI lineage: Eukaryota > Metazoa > Chordata > Mammalia > Artiodactyla > Tragulidae > Tragulus > Tragulus kanchil. Next base: position 72,726,710 of record JAIOJX010000031.1, read on the forward strand.
GACTGTGGAAGCCCAACAGTGGTGGAGGCAAAAGAGGGAGGGCAGTAGGGTAAGGAGAATGTCACAAGATAAAGATTGTTCCAGTCATTCATTCATTCATTCATTTACCCAGCAAATGTTTATTATGATCAATGTACAGCAGGCCACACAGACCTAAGTAAACAAAAGACAAAGTTTCCCTTCCCAGGGACTTTACATGCTGACAGGGTGACAGGCAACTGGTACGTATAAACAGTATTTCATAGTGATTAAGTGCTAGGAAGTTAATAAAACAGGATCACATGTATGCGGAGGGAAAGGGCTACTTTAGACAGAACATTCACTGAGGAAGTGACGTTTTGGTTGAGATCAGATTCCTGAGAAAATAACAGTTCTCTAGTCCACTCAAGGGGAAAAACGTCAAAGGACTAGTCAGATTTAACACAACCACTCTCAATAGGAAATCAATCATTATATGAAATTACACACATGTAAAAAGTCACTGAGCTTGAAAATCAGCACTGCTCTCCCAGGTTATTTGGTTTAGAAAACAACAGACATCTGCCAGCGGCCAACGTACTTAAAGAAAGTGACTGAGAAAGGATGTTTATCTTTGGGATGATACCTCATTCTATTCTGCACAGTTTGCTACCATAAAAATAAAGTCAAAAACAACCATTACATTTAAGTGGTTGAGGACTGATGCTCCACTTTTACACTGCACAGGCTTCTAGGTACAGAACATACATACTTTTAACCAAATCTTTATTCTAATGCAGAGTTGTCTCCCTGCTCTAAATGACCTTGACAAAATTCTGGAAGAAATATCCCAAGACCTGGGGCTCTAAAGCTATTTTAGAATTAGCACTGAGTAATTGTCCCACAATATGAGTTTCTTGATTAATTGCTTCAGATAAGGTCTCCTTTTCGTTGCATGCCTCCAGTGGCTCCCTCTAGCTCCCATAATCACTTTTGTCTCATTCTTCTGAACCCTGGAAGCCTAAGAGAAAAATCAGAGATACACCAATTCCATTACTCGAGGATTAGCTAAGAGATAACCCTTTGTATTCCATTACTGACCATTATTTGAGTAATTATTCAATAACTACCATATGTCTGAGAGATGCACTAATTATTTTCTGAGGCTCACTGCTGCTCTGCACCAAGTGGTGAATGTCATGTTCTTTAACCCCACAAAAGCTACATTTGGATCACAGGAGAAAAATGGCTAGTAACATGGACTGCATTGCATTTTTCTTGGACTTCCTCTGCTACCTGAAAAGTAAAAGCCGAAACAAGAATAATTAGTCTGCTAAAGGTCTAACTAACTAGAAAATTAGGACTCTTATTTTCTGACCAGATTTCTGTCTTGCAAGAGTCAAATTTCTGCATAATTCAGACAGAAAATTGGCAGGGGATGGCTGTTCCATCTAATTTCAGCAAAATTAGTATTCAGCCACCTGAATTTTTGGCAGTATTCCAGTATGTTTACCCAAAGCAATAAGTAGACAAAATATAAAAGAAAATTAACAATCGTGCCTAAATAAGTTAGTTTCTCTCTTTACCTCTGTCTTCTCTCACACACACACCAACATCAAAAAAAAAAAGTGAGTAACTTTAAAAGCATATTTCATGAACGAATTTACAGTCTTGTGTTCTCCCCCTTAGCATCAAATGCAGACAGAACAAGAAAATCTACCCAGTTTTCAAAGTACAAAGAACCCTAGAATGGTCAGTAGACTCTTAACAGTTTATAAAGGGAGAATGGGTCTTTTTTCATTGCTTATCCTCCAAATAAAACAAATCAGTTGCATCAGTTCTTGACTATCCTTGTTAATAGATGAGATTGATAGAGACAGTGCTTCCAAATTCACTGGAAACTCCTTTGGAATGCATCCTGAAGAAAGCTGAAACCCCAGAGCTCGTATTCACTTACCTTCAGTTCCTTCTAGAACGCTAGTTGGCACCAGAAGAAGAAAACCCAAGGCGCACACATGTGTTTAATATTTACCAAGCACCTACCATCTGCAATCTTTTAGCTCAGAGAAAACTGGAGAGTGTCTGAATCTGGTGGATTGCAGACGCCCCCGGAAGCTAGCAGGGCGCTGGATGCCGTGACGACGGGTGGAAGGCTTGGGAGCCAGGCGGAAAAGGCCAGTCAAAGGGGAGCTTCCATTCACCAGTGTTTGCTGTGAACCTACTATGTGCTGCACACCAGGTGCTAAGGACTCAAGTAAGAGACCTTCAAAATGCTCATCTCTAGGAAAGTTACAAGTTGAGAAACACATGTATCATTTAAAATGAGACAGTTTGCAACAATAAAAAAATGAGCAGAGTGCTAAGGCTCTCAGAAACAAACTGTAAGATCAGCACCATCCAACCGAAATAAAACACCTCCCACTTTCTCCATCTCTCTGAAGGCATCAGATGGCTACCAGGAAGCCTGTATTTGTCAGACTGTGACCCAGAAGAACCAGGTGAGCCTGATATCTGCTTTATTTTTGTTTGGCTCCAGGTGCCAGCCAAAGCTGTAGTTCAGAGCCTGGGTGCAGCACTTAGCAGGCTCGTGGAGAAGAAAGAACAAAAATCTAGCTGACACGTGGTCTCAGTAGAAGCCCAAGAGCACTGTGTTGAGAACAGACTCAGTGGCAAAGGGGCGGAGGAGGGCAGGAGGCGGGGGGAGGGCAAACAGGGGCACAGAGAGAAGCTAGGCAGCAATCACAGTGGCCTGTGGGGGGACAGGGGCACGGATTAGGTGACTGGGCCTGAGTCACATGGCGGAGATCATGACAAGTGGTCAAAGTCTTGTTGAGAGCAGATGATTCTAGAAATGTCCTTTGAGGGGGGCAGTGGACAAGAAGGGGTTGCATAATGTTTTTAAACATTTTCAGTTAGCTACCAGGACTTAATCCAGAAATGCCAAAAAATAAAAACCTAAAGATCTAAATGCTCTGTCTTTACTGGAACATCAGAAGATCTAGAGCCCTAGAGCCTCAGCCCCGGGAAGCTATAATCCACTGGGCGGAGGGCCACTTCACTGTCACCATATCCCCAGCTGCTCTTGGAATCTCCGTCTGTAGCCCCCACCGGGAAGCCTGAAATGGACTGGCTCCCAGGATCGTCTCAGTTGGCAATGACCTAGGGCTTGGTTAGAAGTTTTCTCTGGAGTTCTGTTTATCACACAAAAACAAAGCTCAAGGAGCATCAACGTGAACGCCTTCTGGTCCTGTTACCTACACGAAGCAACATCCGATTAATATGCAAATACATTAAAAAATGTTTCTGGCTGAAAAAAAAGTGTTATAATTTTCAGCTGGAAAAAAAAAAAAAAACCCTTGAACTACCAGAGATGAGTCTGAAAAATATACCAATGAAATCAAATGAAAGCAGATGGGTTAAGAAATAAATATATTTGACAATAAAATGTTTACCTTAAAGTGTTCCTTCAGATAAGTAATACTTATTTACTCCCTGTATATGAAAAACCCTATGGAGAACTATAAAAGACAATTATGTATCACCAGGACGTCTGAGACTGACTCCTTTTCCCTGACTCTCAGAGGGATTTCTTCTAAATTGAAATTATGAGTTGCAAGAACATAACTAATAGAATACTATAGAACTTAATAAAAATGTCCACCTGTCACCTTTTGAATGTAACTGTAGTGGAGCCATACAACACAACCCCATTTATGAAGAAATTGACCTCAAACAAATGTTCCCGACTCCATGAAGCTGTGCTCAATGTGCATCCTTTTGGGGGAAGTGACAAGAGGTAACTGACATGAACCTATTAAAAGCAAAAAATGCTCTAAACTTAAGAAAGTAGGAACTGGGCTTCCTTGGTGGTCCAGTGGGTAAGGACACTGCCTTGCAGTGCAAGGGGCGCTGGTTTGATCCCTGGCCTGGGAAGATCCTACGTGCCACGGAGCGGCTGGACCAATGTGTCCAATTACCAAGCTGGAGCTCTGGAGCGCATGCGCCCATAGCGGGTGCTCTGCGACAACAGAGGCCGCCGCGATGGGAGGCCCACACGGGCCGAAGAACAAAGATGGATGAAAATGGACAAATGAAAAACCAATAGAAGTGGCCCACCTGCTCCCCCCCCTCCCACCCCACCCCACCAAAATAAATAATAAATTAAAATTTAAAAAATTTTAAAAAAGAAAGTGGGAACTGGGTACTGAGTCCCTCGTATACTGGTGTCTTTCTTCTTCACTGCTTACAAAAATGTTCACAATTCTCTATCATGAAACACCCAAGATCTTAAAAACCCAGCTATTAACAACTCTTCACTTTTGCTCAACGCTGCCACCCAACTCAAGTTAATTATTCTTTTCTCTATTCGGCATTCCTTGAGAACTTACTGTTTTCTAGACTAACTGGAAATTGTCAGTGAGACAGGCATTTCCCAGCCCCAAGAAATTCAGCTGAGCAGGAAAGACACACAAGAATGCGAGAGTTCAGCTTTGCTCAAGTTATCTGTATATGAAAAATCCCTAATGGCAGAAAAAAACTAAAATGTTTACCTTAAAGTGTTCCTTCAGATAAGTAATACTTATTTACTCCCTGTATATGAAAAACCCTATGGAGAACTATAAAAGACAATTATGTATCACCAGGACGTCTGAGACTGACTCCTTTTCCCTGACTCTCAGAGGGATTTCTTCTAAATTGAAATTATGAGTTGCAAGAACATAACTAATAGAATACTATAGAACTTAATAAAAATGTCCACCTGTCACCTTTTGAATGTAACTGTAGTGGAGCCATACAACACAACCCCATTTATGAAGAAATTGACCTCAAACAAATGTTCCCGACTCCATGAAGCTGTGCTCAATGTGCATCCTTTTGGGGGAAGTGACAAGAGGTAACTGACATGAACCTATTAAAAGCAAAAAATGCTCTAAACTTAAGAAAGTAGGAACTGGGCTTCCTTGGTGGTCCAGTGGGTAAGGACACTGCCTTGCAGTGCAAGGGGCGCTGGTTTGATCCCTGGCCTGGGAAGATCCTACGTGCCACGGAGCGGCTGGACCAATGTGTCCAATTACCAAGCTGGAGCTCTGGAGCGCATGCGCCCATAGCGGGTGCTCTGCGACAACAGAGGCCGCCGCGATGGGAGGCCCACACGGGCCGAAGAACAAAGATGGATGAAAATGGACAAATGAAAAACCAATAGAAGTGGCCCACCTGCCCCCCTCCCTCCCCCCCCCACCCCCACCAAAATAAATAATAAATTAAAATTTAAAAAATTTTAAAAAAGAAAGTGGGAACTGGGTACTGAGTCCCTCGTATACTGGTGTCTTTCTTCTTCACTGCTTACAAAAATGTTCACAATTCTCTATCATGAAACACCCAAGATCTTAAAAACCCAGCTATTAACAACTCTTCACTTTTGCTCAACGCTGCCACCCAACTCAAGTTAATTATTCTTTTCTCTATTCGGCATTCCTTGAGAACTTACTGTTTTCTAGACTAACTGGAAATTGTCAGTGAGACAGGCATTTCCCAGCCCCAAGAAATTCAGCTGAGCAGGAAAGACACACAAGAATGCGAGAGTTCAGGGAGGCTAGGGATCCATCAGAGCACAGAAGAAGGTGCTCAGTCTTTTGTCAAATCTCTCCAAAAATGGGAGTTTTCCCTGATGATTGTGTTTCACTATTTTTTTGCTCTCAAACTCTTGCCAAAGTTCCCCAACTACGCACCTGAAAGGCCCTCCACTGCTTCCTTGTAACTTCCTCACCTCTCACCACAGATAATCCTCTTCCTGCCCCACCTCCAGGGGAGCGAAGTCTGAGCATGCTTCCTTTTTTCCTGAAATCCTTTTTTATATTCATTTTCAACTACAGTTTAACAAATACTAATTTATCTCAGTCCCTCATTTACTGACAGCTGTCACTGAATATTTTCCCCAGTGTTACTGAGATATAATTGACACTTAGTGCTGTATGAGTTTAAGGTGTATAGCATAATGTTTATAGCATAATAATTTGATGTATACCCATCAAGAGATGATTATCAGAAGTTTATTGAGCATTTGTCACCTTATACAGAATCAAAGAAATAAAAAAAATATTTTCCTTGTAATGAGAACTCTAAGGACTTACTCTCTTAACTACCGCATATAACCTACTGCAGTGTTAATTGCATTTATCATGTTGTGCACAGCACCGCCTGTCCTGATTTATCTGAGAACTGGAAGTTTGTACCTTTGGATCACTTTCATTCAAACCCATCCCCCACCTCCCCTACCTACCCTGCCATGTCCTGCCTCTGGTAATTGGAAATCTGATATCTTTTTCTATGTGTTCATTTATTTGTGAATTGTAACTGACCTACAACACTAGGTTAGTTCCTGTTTCAATAATACCAGATATTTCAAAATAATCACTGCGATAAGTCTAGTTACAATAGATAATAGCTATGGCTTCAATGCTGCTGATTTCCAAATCTTTACCTTCACTTTGTTCCTCTTCTCTTATTTCAGTTTCATCTTCTTTGATTTCTGACTAGGAGTTTTGATCTGAATATTTCACCACCATTTCGAATAAGGTGACCTCCCTGTCTCTCTGTCAAAGGAAGCTCCGACCCTGTTTTCTTGTTTGTCTTGACCGGCTCTTGCATTCTCTGAGGCATTTCAGAGACATCAGCTTTAAATCTCTCTCTTTCACTATATAGTCACTAAACGAGTGCTACTAACTTTCTGTTTTTTAAAAATCTGTAATCATCATTTCCCCTCTGCTGCCCTCGTATCACATTATTTCTGAACTACAATGGTCTAATAAATACAACTGTACCCCTCCCAACCCCCTGGGTCATGGGGAAAATGTCAGTCTTTGTCAAATCTCTCCAAAATGGGAGTTTTCCTGATGATTGTGTTTCACTATTTTTTTGCTCTCAAACTCTTGCCAAAGTTCCCCAACTACGCACCTGAAAGGCCCTCCACTGCTTCCTTGTAACTTCCTCACCTCTCACCACAGATAATCCTCTTCCTGCCCCACCTCCAGGGGAGCGAAGTCTGAGCATGCTTCCTTTTTTCCTGAAATCCTTTTTTATATTCATTTTCAACTACAGTTTAACAAATACTAATTTATCTCAGTCCCTCATTTACTGACAGCTGTCACTGAATATTTTCCCCAGTGTTACTGAGATATAATTGACACTTAGTGCTGTATGAGTTTAAGGTGTATAGCATAATGTTTATAGCATAATAATTTGATGTATACCCATCAAGAGATGATTATCAGAAGTTTATTGAGCATTTGTCACCTTATACAGAATCAAAGAAATAAAAAAAATATTTTCCTTGTAATGAGAACTCTAAGGACTTACTCTCTTAACTACCGCATATAACCTACTGCAGTGTTAATTGCATTTATCATGTTGTGCACAGCACCGCCTGTCCTGATTTATCTGAGAACTGGAAGTTTGTACCTTTGGATCACTTTCATTCAAACCCATCCCCCACCTCCCCTACCTACCCTGCCATGTCCTGCCTCTGGTAATTGGAAATCTGATATCTTTTTCTATGTGTTCATTTATTTGTGAATTGTAACTGACCTACAACACTAGGTTAGTTCCTGTTTCAATAATACCAGATATTTCAAAATAATCACTGCGATAAGTCTAGTTACAATAGATAATAGCTATGGCTTCAATGCTGCTGATTTCCAAATCTTTACCTTCACTTTGTTCCTCTTCTCTTATTTCAGTTTCATCTTCTTTGATTTCTGACTAGGAGTTTTGATCTGAATATTTCACCACCATTTCGAATAAGGTGACCTCCCTGTCTCTCTGTCAAAGGAAGCTCCGACCCTGTTTTCTTGTTTGTCTTGACCGGCTCTTGCATTCTCTGAGGCATTTCAGAGACATCAGCTTTAAATCTCTCTCTTTCACTATATAGTCACTAAACGAGTGCTACTAACTTTCTGTTTTTTAAAAATCTGTAATCATCATTTCCCCTCTGCTGCCCTCGTATCACATTATTTCTGAACTACAATGGTCTAATAAATACAACTGTACCTCCCAACTTCCCTCTGTAAAATGCTCCTGTCCTGGCTTCCTCTTAAGGTCAAAGACAAGACAACAGTGTTTTGAGAAGGTGGGGACTATCTAGTCATTTCTGTGTATTTTGTACCTGGAACACGGTAATTGCCTGTGAAAGTTTGTTAACAAAGAAAATAAGCACACAGCGTCAGTTCTTGTTGCCTGATCTAGAACCTTGTTGATGGTCTAGAATCAATTGGCCTAATTAAACTACAGGACGAACAATGCTGTCATAATCTAAAATTTGAAAATATGGGCTCAGTCTTCCATTCTGAAGTATTCAAGTTATAATAACCGTCTTATGTTTTAGAACTTCCATGGAAATCCATGCTCTGTTGATTTATAAAGTCTTATTGTATCAGAGGGGCTTCCCTGGTAGCTCAGCTGTTAAAGAATCTGCCTACAATGCAGGAGACCCTAGTTCGATTCCTGGGTCAGGAAGACTCTCTGGAGAAGGGATAGGCTACCCAGTGCAGTATTCTTGGGCTTCTCTGGTGGCTCAGATGGTAAAGAATTCACCTGAAATGCAGGAGACCTGGGTTGGGAAGATTCCCTGGAGAAGGGAAAGGCTACCCACTCGAGTATTTTTCCCTGGAGAATCCCATGCTTGTCCATGGGTTGCAAAGAGTTAGACACGACTGAGTGACTTTCACTTTCACATCATTGTATCAGAAATGTGGACTAACCGAGGGTTCTAATGCTCTGATGGTCTACTAGAACTTGGCTTGTGAGCTGAAATTCCTGGGACCCACACCCACAGAAAATCACAGTTTCAAGTATCCATGGATGCTCTCTCCCAGGGTGAGAAAGGGGGTCTCTGTTTTAAATGGACTCTGAGTCCACAGAAACACAAACAGCATAATGATTATAAACAGAACTCATGGGGTTCAAGGTCCCCATCTGTCACTGATGAGCAACAGCACAGGAACAGGCTACCTGACTTCTTCATGCCCTCAGCCACCATCAGTAAAGTGGAAACGATTCTAAAACCAACTATGAGTTACTGTGAGAAGCAAAGTAAATGAAGACGATGCATGGAATATAATAAACTCTCAATATATTTTAACTTATATGAGTTACTGAGTCAGTTAACCAAGCACAGTATCTAAATTGAAAAAAAAAGACCCAAAACAACTAGAAACAACTCATATTGTTAATATGAGTTAGTGATGGGAATATTAGAGTCTCCATGTTATTAACACATCTTTAGTGCGTACCTCAGGTTTCGTAGATACAATTTTGGAAAGGGAAAGCAGTGGGATTTCTAAAGAACCCTTTCCCTTGTAGAGACATTAAATATTATAAGTGTTACAAAAATATAACCCTTATATTTTCCTATGCTAATTGTGCAGTATTAAGAAAATGGATATGAGCATTAAGCACATTTACAGTACTACTAACTATAAAATTAATTCTTTAAAATCACTTTTCCTGATGAAGTCCATGTCTTAGGGAATATATGACCTCAATAACCCATGCATGGATGGTCAAGAATCAGTTACACATAATTCAAATAAGTACATAGCTGTCATTTTTTCCCTTTTCTATTTACCGACTCCTACCTAAAAATCCTGCCTATGCAACTATTAGCCTTTTAAGATTTCTCTTAAGCTGTATCCTTTATATTTGCATAGAAATTTAATTTCTTAATTGGGTTTATCACTCTGACTTATTTTTCCTTTTTCTTGTCATTTTTGGGGGGCATCTTATTACTTTAGAACCACTACAAAATTAAAGCTCTACTCTTAAATGAATATAAACAGTATCTGATACTCTTATTTATTGGTAAGTATTGTTTAATATAGGATTATTATTTCAGAAAAGTAGCAAACACAGATAAGCAATGTGCAACATCAAAACAAAGCAAAGCAAAACAAAAAACCACATTTAATCCAAATTCCCAGAGGAACCACTTCCTTTTGCTCGTCTTAATTCACACAATTATCCTTAACTGGAAGGGACTGAATTGCTAATAAAAATAGAGAAAGAATGAGATCAGAAACAGAAAAAACTTACATCTCTCAATTAATGAAAATGAAGAGATTCTTGTAGTAATTCTAGCTACAGGAAGACCTATCCTGGTATAAAAGATTTTCTAATGTTTATAAATTAAATCCTTCTTAATGGAATACAATGCAGAAAGAGAACAGTCTGAAAGGTGAAAAAAAAAGACCCAAAACAACTAGAAACAACTCATATTGTTAATATGAGTTAGTGATGGGAATATTAGAGTCTCCATGTTATTAACACATCTTTAGTGCGTACCTCAGGTTTCGTAGATACAATTTTGGAAAGGGAAAGCAGTGGGATTTCTAAAGAACCCTTTCCCTTGTAGAGACATTAAATATTATAAGTGTTACAAAAATATAACCCTTATATTTTCCTATGCTAATTGTGCAGTATTAAGAAAATGGATATGAGCATTAAGCACATTTACAGTACTACTAACTATAAAATTAATTCTTTAAAATCACTTTTCCTGATGAAGTCCATGTCTTAGGGAATATATGACCTCAATAACCCATGCATGGATGGTCAAGAATCAGTTACACATAATTCAAATAAGTACATAGCTGTCATTTTTTCCCTTTTCTATTTACCGACTCCTACCTAAAAATCCTGCCTATGCAACTATTAGCCTTTTAAGATTTCTCTTAAGCTGTATCCTTTATATTTGCATAGAAATTTAATTTCTTAATTGGGTTTATCACTCTGACTTATTTTTCCTTTTTCTTGTCATTTTTGGGGGGCATCTTATTACTTTAGAACCACTACAAAATTAAAGCTCTACTCTTAAATGAATATAAACAGTATCTGATACTCTTATTTATTGGTAAGTATTGTTTAATATAGGATTATTATTTCAGAAAAGTAGCAAACACAGATAAGCAATGTGCAACATCAAAACAAAGCAAAGCAAAACAAAAAACCACATTTAATCCAAATTCCCAGAGGAACCACTTCCTTTTGCTCGTCTTAATTCACACAATTATCCTTAACTGGAAGGGACTGAATTGCTAATAAAAATAGAGAAAGAATGAGATCAGAAACAGAAAAAACTTACATCTCTCAATTAATGAAAATGAAGAGATTCTTGTAGTAATTCTAGCTACAGGAAGACCTATCCTGGTATAAAAGATTTTCTAATGTTTATAAATTAAATCCTTCTTAATGGAATACAATGCAGAAAGAGAACAGTCTGAAAGGTGAAAAAAAAAGGAAAGAAAAAGAGAAAAACCTCCCTTAACTATGCATTGGAGAACAAATGTAGTTTTATCACATTAAATTCAAGTTTATGAGAATTTTGCTTACAGTAACTAAAGACTGCTTATCATAACTAACCGGTTCAAACAGTGCAAACAAATGGGAAACTCTAAAAAATAATTCCCCTTTGGAGGTGAAAATTTTATCATAAGCAGATGCCTTCAACTACATGGTGTAACCTATTTTATAATATGCCTACTTCTCTAGAGGTCAAGCACTCCTCGCCCCTCAAAAAAATCTTGAGTTTCTGGATTTTCCAGACAGTTCTCTGAACCTGAAAACAAAAGTTACTAAATAATAACTATCTGCCAAAAAGATCATTTACATTTCTTAATAAGAGAAAGAGAGCCAGTCTTGGACTATTACCCAGATAACCGTGGGTATGAAAGCCATTAGAATATTACTTTTCACCTGTTCCAAGTCACAGTTATTAACACAAATGCAGTCCTAGAAGCTTTGATTGCCCACGTAGGAATTATAGTAATTATTATTCATAATGACATCCTTGAGTCAGCAGGTGAAATATGTTTGGATGGAGTACTCTAATATTATTAATAAAATGCATGATAGAATTTGCAAATGTCCATGATACATTCAAATGGCATTTCCAACACAAAAGGTAAAATTTCATGGAAAATTCATTTATGGATTCCCCCCTACAAAATACCTAAGATGAGAACACGGGTAATTCTGTTGTGTATAACTACTGGAGAAGAGAATAGTTACCTACTCCAGTTTTCTTGCCTGGAGAATCCCAATGGACAGAGGAGCCTGGTGGGTGACAGTCCATGGGTTGAAGACTTGGACACAACCAAGCAACTTTCACTTTTAACTATTTTAATCAGCTCATGTGACAATTCCTTGAGTGCCTTTTGCACCCGGGGCAGGCACTGTTCTAGGTGTTGGGGACCCTGTAGTGAAGAAGCCAAGTACGCATGTGGAGCCTCTCCCGGCCTGCGACCCACGGAGTCACACACGCGAGGAAACGTGGACTTCCCTGTTCAAATCTGAGAGCAGACAATATAAGGAACACAGTTCCTCCAAAGATCAATAAAGAACTATAATTCTGGGCAATTAATTATACATTTGTGACGTTTAAAACAAATCAACATAAGATATGTCTCTTCAGGGGTGAAACTGGGTGCCTGAAGCATTCAAACAAGTGAAGTTTGAAAAAATTATTTATCTAGTTTGAGTGAAACAGTACTAAGATAAGTAGCAGGAAACTAAACTGACATGATTACTCAAAAAGCAGAATCTTTAGCAACCTATCTTTTAAGTAAGATTTGGATATACTTGTGTCCTTTGATAGAATGAAACTAACAGGACAATGAGAAAACTTCAAAGTTTTAATTCTGATTTCCCTCCTCTTTCCCTTTTGTCACTCAAAAGCACAGGTGACTGTACTGGGGTACAAGGTCATAGGTGTTTTTCTTTTGTACTTTCCAATTTTCCTTTAATGCTGTGCATATTTAAAAAGAAAAAAATGACCTGAACAGACTTTTAAAGAATACTTCAGATTTTTAAAAAATACCCTACTTCTAGGGTCACCACCAAGAGAGTGCAGTCTTGGTGTTGAAAAAGGTTAAAGAGAAAAGAAGCAGATGGAGTCCTGTGAAGACGTCTGAATGACCTACATGCTTGACTTCCATGTTTGTTATAGTTTGACAGGCAGGTCACCAGGCTTAACGAGTGAGGCTTGCAGGGAATTTCAAACTCCTAAATGATAAACAAAGCACACATGCTAAGTCAGACCAGTTCCCTGACAGGATGAAATGCTCAAGACTGCTCGGTGGTGTTGGTTCAGTCGCTCAGTCCCCTCCCACTCTCTGCAGCCCCATGGACTGCGACCCGCCAGGCTCAGAGCTCTGTCCATGGGATTCTCCATGCAAGAATACTGGAGCAGGCTGCCATTTCCTTCTCCATAAGACTGCTCAGACGTACTTAAAATCAAGACACGCTAGTAGAGAAGTGCCACTTTCTTCAGTGTTTTTATACCAGTATATTTTCTCATCAAGTTGGCACAAAATGAAACAAACTTCACATGCCAAAAAAAAAAAAAAATCAGCTTAGGCTTCTCCATTCCTCCTCCTCTCAAACACACTAGCACTAAGTGCAAAATAGTCATTAACAAACACTAAGCACAAAGTACTCAAGCTTATGCTGACAGAGAAAGAGCAGGGTGCTTTCTTTTTAATGGCATAAGACTGCTCAAAAAGCAGCTTTTAAATAAAATTATAACCTAAATATTGTGGACTACATAGTTCAGCTGTCCTAGTTTTAATGTTTAAAATTTCATAAACTTCACGTAGAAATATACTTTCTTCCTTCGAGGGGTGCTTTATTTTAAAAATGAAAATAAACAGTTTCACTATTCTTCACATCAAATGCTTGCTTTACAGATTTCTTGTTTGAGATATCTAACCTTGGTTTTTGCATGAAGAATGAGTCACATGTGCAAAAAACTTTATTCTTCTCCCATTTATTCAACTACAACAGACCATCAACTATAGCAGTATTTGTACAGTGAATCCCAAAAACCAGGGAAGAGCGTCCACATTTTGTTTATATTTAAAGTAGGAAAGTGTACTTTAAAAAATATGTATTATCATGCATCAACTACTTTATTTAATTCAGGATGAACATCAAGTCAACAGGAGACACTAGAGGTGAAAGGAAAAAACAGGCTTGTTTTTACTGAAAACACAGTAATAAGAACTCCAAAAATAAGAAAGTCAGAAGATAGTGAAGCTCCTTGTGACTGCTTAACGAGTGAGGCTTGCAGGGAATTTCAAACTCCTAAATGATAAACAAAGCACACATGCTAAGTCAGACCAGTTCCCTGACAGGATGAAATGCTCAAGACTGCTCGGTGGTGTTGGTTCAGTCGCTCAGTCCCCTCCCACTCTCTGCAGCCCCATGGACTGCGACCCGCCAGGCTCAGAGCTCTGTCCATGGGATTCTCCATGCAAGAATACTGGAGCAGGCTGCCATTTCCTTCTCCATAAGACTGCTCAGACGTACTTAAAATCAAGACACGCTAGTAGAGAAGTGCCACTTTCTTCAGTGTTTTTATACCAGTATATTTTCTCATCAAGTTGGCACAAAATGAAACAAACTTCACATGCCAAAAAAAAAAAAAAATCAGCTTAGGCTTCTCCATTCCTCCTCCTCTCAAACACACTAGCACTAAGTGCAAAATAGTCATTAACAAACACTAAGCACAAAGTACTCAAGCTTATGCTGACAGAGAAAGAGCAGGGTGCTTTCTTTTTAATGGCATAAGACTGCTCAAAAAGCAGCTTTTAAATAAAATTATAACCTAAATATTGTGGACTACATAGTTCAGCTGTCCTAGTTTTAATGTTTAAAATTTCATAAACTTCACGTAGAAATATACTTTCTTCCTTCGAGGGGTGCTTTATTTTAAAAATGAAAATAAACAGTTTCACTATTCTTCACATCAAATGCTTGCTTTACAGATTTCTTGTTTGAGATATCTAACCTTGGTTTTTGCATGAAGAATGAGTCACATGTGCAAAAAACTTTATTCTTCTCCCATTTATTCAACTACAACAGACCATCAACTATAGCAGTATTTGTACAGTGAATCCCAAAAACCAGGGAAGAGCGTCCACATTTTGTTTATATTTAAAGTAGGAAAGTGTACTTTAAAAAATATGTATTATCATGCATCAACTACTTTATTTAATTCAGGATGAACATCAAGTCAACAGGAGACACTAGAGGTGAAAGGAAAAAACAGGCTTGTTTTTACTGAAAACACAGTAATAAGAACTCCAAAAATAAGAAAGTCAGAAGATAGTGAAGCTCCTTGTGACTGCTTTAAACATAAAGATGGGGCAAACACTAGAAAAATTACAATTAGTATTAGTTTTCACGCATGTAATATTACAGATTATAGTAATAAACAAAGCCCTCCTCCAAGGTACACAGGAGTCTGTTTTCATGACATACACACATAGGAGCCATAACAAAGAGGTCAATAAACAGACACATAAACTACATATTATTACTTAAGATGTGACACAAAGCAATTTCCAATCACATCTGATATTCTGCAGATTCTTTATTTTGGTTCACACACTGTGAGTCAAGCATATAAAGTGTCAGGCTTCAACTTGAGGTGTTTTGCTGCTGGAGATTTCTGTCATAATCATAATAAGATTTAACCATAGAGGCTCATTTTCATGATTTGGGTTTACTCATATAGAAAGAAAAAACTTTTAAGAAGGGTAGTATGAGGAAATAACTGTTGGGTAGGCTGATCAGAAATGTTATATGGAAGATTCATACATATTAAAAGAACCTAATGTGACTAAGTGGTGTAAATACATAAGCTAGGAGATACAAGTTTTCTAATAAACCTATTATTTAGACAGAACAATACACAGCTCCAATTATGAGCTGTAATCTGCTTTTGTTTGCTCTAAGGTGATGTATGTCTGAGATAAAATGAACTCCTACTGGTTTCTTAATGTTTCAGACACAGCATTATCATTCTAGAACACTGCTTTAACACAGAACACCTTGCCTAGGTACCAGTAGATAATCAAAATATACATGAGACTGGAACAACTATGATCAAGGGGCTGCGAGCCATCTGCTTTAAAAAGCAATGATTTCACTGAGGAGAGAGTACAACTGTTCCGAGTCAACAAGTCCTACTTGCCTAGCTCAGTCATTAGCTCAGTTATGATGCCATTTTATCCAGAAAGTACTTGACATAAAATTACCAAGCCCTCTATGACTAATCACCACACTGTTATTTATAATGTCTTGACGATCTGCATAGTAGATTGGGATACTGAGGCATCTGTTTGATATCTGGAGTACAGTGTGATTACCATCTACAGTCCCCTGAAGAGAAGAGAGACGTCTGGAGAAATTAAGGGATGAGATTAAATAGTACAAATATCACTCGTGAAAACCTGCACAAGTTGAAAACTCACAAGTCAGTCCTCGCCTAATTCCAGAAAAAGTAGTGAAGATATCCACCATATTAGGACCCCAATTCAAACCTAGTCCAAAACCGTTCAACAATTAACATTAGTTCAGTGACAGTTTATTTAAAAAGCAGAAACAACTGGAGCAGGAAGAAGTATCAATACTCAATTATAGCCTGGAGAAATCTGACAAGGTCCTAGGGACAAATAATTCTTTTAAAAATTTCTTTGGATTTAAATGAAGAGTTCACCTTATTAAGTAAATAGGTCATCATTTTTAAAAATAAAAAAAAAGAAAAAAAATGAACACAAATATATTTCAGCATAGGTTGGACAAAAATTTGACTGTGATTTCTTGGAGATGGAAAACTGTACCTTACACAGTTCAGTACATTTATTACCTGGCATGAGATCCTTAAACGTTTCTTGAATTAAGAGAAGCATGGTTTCTGCTTAACTCTGGCATTTCAACTTTTGATCATATAATAACGTCAGAATTAGAAAATAAAAATCACTTGCAAAAAATAGAAAACTTCGTTGTCTTTTTAACTTCTAAAATATTCAACTAACAACAGTATCGGCCATATAACTGAAAAGTCAAGATGTTTTCATCATGAAATGTAAACTTGCAAAGAAAAAACAAAAGACTATAAAATCTTTACCTGAAATCTTCTTGGTAGTAAATTTCCAAGCTTTGACAGCAAGCCACAGTGAAAAATATGCTACATCTTCACACTTATACATACACATCTATGTAAAAGTACAACAAAAGTGTCAGGAGACAATATCTACCCTCACCGTGAGTGCAGAATTCTATTACAAAAATTTAAATGCTGTTTTCAATTCACTAAGCTGATTTAACAATCATTAATGAGTCATGACCTGAAGCTGGAAAAACACTGCTCAGTTCATCTCAGAAAGGTTTTTCAAAAAGGGTGAAGTATCTAAGGGAGTTGATGGAAGTTTCAGTTTTGAACAGAATATTTCGGATAAATAACAGAATACTAAGAAGCAGGAATTTCTAAAGCCAGTAGAACAGTAACCTCAAGCTCGGTAGTCTGAATACTCTATATTTTTTAGCAACTAAATAATGTGGAAAGGATAGAAAAATTACCTTATAGATAAAACTACCCTTTCTTTCCTACTTTAATATGGTAGGTCTTTTACTAGTTTAGATTTCAAAGAGGAGCAGTGTGCATTATTAACAAGACCAAGAAAAAAATGAAGAAATATAGAATGTCCAAGACAGCTTCTGACCTAAAAGAGAGCCGTGAGAATTATCTGGGATTCCAACTTCTCAAACAGAACACCACTAATGGATTTAAGGATCTAGAAATTACATTCTTGGAAATGAAGAGTTCACCTTATTAAGTAAATAGGTCATCATTTTAAAAATAAAAGAAAAAAAATGAACACAAATATATTTCAGCATAGGTTGGACAAAAATTTGACTGTGATTTCTTGGAGATGGAAAACTGTACCTTACACAGTTCAGTACATTTATTACCTGGCATGAGATCCTTAAACGTTTCTTGAATTAAGAGAAGCATGGTTTCTGCTTAACTCTGGCATTTCAACTTTTGATCATATAATAACGTCAGAATTAGAAAATAAAAATCACTTGCAAAAAATAGAAAACTTCGTTGTCTTTTTAACTTCTAAAATATTCAACTAACAACAGTATCGGCCATATAACTGAAAAGTCAAGATGTTTTCATCATGAAATGTAAACTTGCAAAGAAAAAACAAAAGACTATAAAATCTTTACCTGAAATCTTCTTGGTAGTAAATTTCCAAGCTTTGACAGCAAGCCACAGTGAAAAATATGCTACATCTTCACACTTATACATACACATCTATGTAAAAGTACAACAAAAGTGTCAGGAGACAATATCTACCCTCACCGTGAGTGCAGAATTCTATTACAAAAATTTAAATGCTGTTTTCAATTCACTAAGCTGATTTAACAATCATTAATGAGTCATGACCTGAAGCTGGAAAAACACTGCTCAGTTCATCTCAGAAAGGTTTTTCAAAAAGGGTGAAGTATCTAAGGGAGTTGATGGAAGTTTCAGTTTTGAACAGAATATTTCGGATAAATAACAGAATACTAAGAAGCAGGAATTTCTAAAGCCAGTAGAACAGTAACCTCAAGCTCGGTAGTCTGAATACTCTATATTTTTTAGCAACTAAATAATGTGGAAAGGATAGAAAAATTACCTTATAGATAAAACTACCCTTTCTTTCCTACTTTAATATGGTAGGTCTTTTACTAGTTTAGATTTCAAAGAGGAGCAGTGTGCATTATTAACAAGACCAAGAAAAAAATGAAGAAATATAGAATGTCCAAGACAGCTTCTGACCTAAAAAGAGAGCCCGTGAGAATTATCTGGGGATTCCAACTTCCCTCAAACAGAACACCACTAATGTCCTCCAGATTGTCTGGCCCAAGCCCCTGCCATCTCAAGAAAATGTTTACATTACAGCTGGGTTCAAATGCAAGGTCAGTCAGCTTTAAGATTTGGGAAACCACCAAGAGCTTTTTAGCTACAGTATAAATCACCAGTCACAAAATTATTAAGCTTCTAAATTGACAAAAACAGTTGCACTCTATTTCAGTGCTCCACGTTCCCTTAAAATATTTGGTGAAAAGATATCAACAATGTTTCACCTGCAAATCAAAAAGCTTTTCAGGTTGAGCCATATTATGTTAAAGAAGGACAACAATTAACTGTGATGTTTATCTTCCTTCTGCCTTCAAAAATGCCACTTTATGTCAAGTAAACAAGATAAGGCATTTATACTGTACAAATGCAGGCTTGTTCTTTAGAAATTGTTTCTGTGAATAACACAGAGTAGGAGATTATTTTCTATTTCATTCTATGCTACACAAAAATCAATATGACTTTATTGGGGATAAGATGGCTAGAAATGCACGTCATCATTTATATCTTGGAACAAAAAGGACAGCATGAAAACCTCAATGTTGTAAACAGAGACTGGGATCATGCAATTTCCACAGCATTCATCTGAT
Source organism: Tragulus kanchil (assembly GCA_022376925.1). Lineage (NCBI taxonomy): Eukaryota > Metazoa > Chordata > Mammalia > Artiodactyla > Tragulidae > Tragulus > Tragulus kanchil. The sequence continues at coordinate 72,746,003 of JAIOJX010000031.1, forward strand.
GGGGAAGAAAACCCAACAAATGACCCAGATATATATATGTGTGTGTGTGTGTGTGTGTGTGTGTGTGTGTGTGTGTATACATATATGAATATATGCATACACATGTTTTAAATATGTATATATATTTAGGATAATGTTAACAAATGAACAAACCATTATCGAATATAGGCAAGGCCTAGAAATGTACAATAAAGTCCCTTTATCTGAACATACAGGGGGAAAGGTCATGAAGTGCTGCTCCAACTCCAGAGCCTACTGGGTCTATACATGCATAATCTCTAAATCCTAAGTACGTGCCAGCCTGCACTTACCTCCATTTTCTAGGTGAGAACACTGAGGCTGGGGAAGGCCATATGACCTGCTCACATGTACAATTAATCTAAGTGACAGCAGGACCACGTCCTCCGTGAGATAGAGGCAGGACCACTGAGATCTTGGTGGGGCCACCCCTGCCCCCTGACTCAATACCGTCCACCTCGCTGGCACAGGGGCAGAAGAGGCGGACCCGTGCGCCTGCAATAAAATGTTTACATTACAGCTGGGTTCAAATGCAAGGTCAGTCAGCTTTAAGATTTGGGAAACCACCAAGAGCTTTTTAGCTACAGTATAAATCACCAGTCACAAAATTATTAAGCTTCTAAATTGACAAAAACAGTTGCACTCTATTTCAGTGCTCCACGTTCCCTTAAAATATTTGGTGAAAAGATATCAACAATGTTTCACCTGCAAATCAAAAAGCTTTTCAGGTTGAGCCATATTATGTTAAAGAAGGACAACAATTAACTGTGATGTTTATCTTCCTTCTGCCTTCAAAAATGCCACTTTATGTCAAGTAAACAAGATAAGGCATTTATACTGTACAAATGCAGGCTTGTTCTTTAGAAATTGTTTCTGTGAATAACACAGAGTAGGAGATTATTTTCTATTTCATTCTATGCTACACAAAAATCAATATGACTTTATTGGGGATAAGATGGCTAGAAATGCACGTCATCATTTATATCTTGGAACAAAAAGGACAGCATGAAAACCTCAATGTTGTAAACAGAGACTGGGATCATGCAATTTCCACAGCATTCATCTGATGGGGAAGAAAACCCAACAAATGACCCAGATATATATATGTGTGTGTGTGTGTGTGTGTGTGTGTGTGTGTGTGTGTGTATACATATATGAATATATGCATACACATGTTTTAAATATGTATATATATTTAGGATAATGTTAACAAATGAACAAACCATTATCGAATATAGGCAAGGCCTAGAAATGTACAATAAAGTCCCTTTATCTGAACATACAGGGGGAAAGGTCATGAAGTGCTGCTCCAACTCCAGAGCCTACTGGGTCTATACATGCATAATCTCTAAATCCTAAGTACGTGCCAGCCTGCACTTACCTCCATTTTCTAGGTGAGAACACTGAGGCTGGGGAAGGCCATATGACCTGCTCACATGTACAATTAATCTAAGTGACAGCAGGACCACGTCCTCCGTGAGATAGAGGCAGGACCACTGAGATCTTGGTGGGGCCACCCCTGCCCCCTGACTCAATACCGTCCACCTCGCTGGCACAGGGGGCAGAAGAGGCGGACCCCGTAAAGCGCCTGCAATAAAGCAGACAATCGGCTCCCCAACCCCAGAGGGGAGCAAGGCTGAGCCCTCACTGGACATCCGAGTCCCTTGGCCTCCCTGCATCCCAGAACCAGTGCCTGCCAGGCTGTCCACCACCTGGCCGCTTACGCCCATGCAGCTCTCCAGCCCCACGTGCCCAGGGCGCACACTCCGTCACACCCCTGTGTGTCCAGTTCTCCTGCCAAGGCTTCCCTGAGCTTTCTGTGGAATCTCAGGGGATACCATGTCCTTGACAGCCATTTTCCACTGAGGCCACCTTCGCTGCCTGTGCCACATGCCCAGCTGTCCCCTGCTGAGGCTGGCCCCTCCTCCTCATCTCGCCTCTCCACCACCCTCCTCTCTGCCACGCTCCCCTAGAAGCACACATCAGCAGGCCACATCGTGACCACTCTTTAGAGTGCTCGTCTCTCGCCCAAGGAGTTCTCTTAGTTTTGGGGAGATTCTCATCCTCACTTTCCTGTTCTCTCCACTATTCAAGTGATCCAAGCAACATGCACATAATGGCTTAAAAGGTTGAATGCCAAGAGACGCACTGTCACTCCTTCCTGGTGGCTTGCTGCCTGACCACCTGGAGCCTTGTCTGTAATGGGAAGATGATTCATGGAGTCTGACCCACTAGAGGTTCAGCGCCAATACCATGACCACTGCCCCCCTCAATGTTCTCAGTCCCTTCTTTCCAGGCTGGCCCTCTCAGACCAAACCTGGACCGCACTTGCAGGCTCGACTCTCTGAACGCTGTTCTCATCATCATACCCTGGCCAAATCCCATACCTGCTTATATACAACTCCTCACTCACCCTACAGGCCATCTGACTCCTCTAAACACAAAGGTCATTGCAAATGGGCCCACTGCATAAGTACTAGCTGCACTTACCTCCATTTTCTAGGTGAGAACACTGAGGCTGGGGAAGGCCATATGACCTGCTCACATGTACAATTAATCTAAGTGACAGCAGGACCACGTCCTCCGTGAGATAGAGGCAGGACCACTGAGATCTTGGTGGGGCCACCCTGCCCCTGACTCAATACCGTCCACCTCGCTGGCACAGGGGCAGAAGAGGCGGACCCGTGCGCCTGCAATAAAGCAGACAATCGGCTCCCCAACCCCAGAGGGGAGCAAGGCTGAGCCCTCACTGGACATCCGAGTCCCTTGGCCTCCCTGCATCCCAGAACCAGTGCCTGCCAGGCTGTCCACCACCTGGCCGCTTACGCCCATGCAGCTCTCCAGCCCCACGTGCCCAGGGCGCACACTCCGTCACACCCCTGTGTGTCCAGTTCTCCTGCCAAGGCTTCCCTGAGCTTTCTGTGGAATCTCAGGGGATACCATGTCCTTGACAGCCATTTTCCACTGAGGCCACCTTCGCTGCCTGTGCCACATGCCCAGCTGTCCCCTGCTGAGGCTGGCCCCTCCTCCTCATCTCGCCTCTCCACCACCCTCCTCTCTGCCACGCTCCCCTAGAAGCACACATCAGCAGGCCACATCGTGACCACTCTTTAGAGTGCTCGTCTCTCGCCCAAGGAGTTCTCTTAGTTTTGGGGAGATTCTCATCCTCACTTTCCTGTTCTCTCCACTATTCAAGTGATCCAAGCAACATGCACATAATGGCTTAAAAGGTTGAATGCCAAGAGACGCACTGTCACTCCTTCCTGGTGGCTTGCTGCCTGACCACCTGGAGCCTTGTCTGTAATGGGAAGATGATTCATGGAGTCTGACCCACTAGAGGTTCAGCGCCAATACCATGACCACTGCCCCCCTCAATGTTCTCAGTCCCTTCTTTCCAGGCTGGCCCTCTCAGACCAAACCTGGACCGCACTTGCAGGCTCTCGACTCCTCTGAACGCTGTTCTCATCATCATACTCCCCTGGCCAAATCCCATACCTGCTTATATACAACTCCTCACTCACCCCTGGCCTCTACCCAGCCGGCCCCATCTGGACTCTCTCTAAACACAGAAACGGTCATTGCAAATGGGCCCCTGCACATGTCCACCTCCTTCTCTCTCCCGTCTGTCTTGGAGACTGCGTCCTACCTTCTCCTGTCTATTCAAACTGCTTGCATTTCCCTTCTCTCACCCCCAGGTCAGACCTCACCACCTCTCACTCTGCTGTGTCACTAGGGGAGCAACCAGCACCTCCTCTTTTCCAGTCAGCCGGTTTACTCCAGTTCTCAGTTTCTCCAACCATGCTCCCTTGTAACCACCGACTGACTCCTTTCGAGCAACTCTTTCCTAGGAGCAGATACCATGCCATCTCCAATAAACAACAAAATGAACAGAAGGACCTTCCTTGGTCCCGCCACCCTCCCACATGTCTGCTGTCCTGTCTACACACTTGGAAATTCTCCTGCTCGCTGCTCTACCACTCACTCCTGTCAAGCACCGCCAATCAGATTTTCATCCCCACCCTCCCACCAGACCACTCTGGTCAAGGCCAACAGTGGCCTCTATTCTGCCAAGTTCACAGGTCTACTTTCAGTTTTCATCTTAGGCAACTTCTCAGAAGTAGTTCCTTCCTTTTTTCCTCATTGGCATCTGAGTCTTCTCACACCCTCATCCAGCCCATGAGCGAGTCCCTGTGCAGCCCCTCGACAACCTCCAAAACGCCTGCTAGTGACCTCCTAACTCAGCCCCACCTGCTCGTCTCTGAATAGCAGCCAGAGTCATCCTCTCAATGCGAAAATGAGATCATGTCCCTCCACTGATCAAAACTGCCTTTACATTAGAAGCGATCCAAACTCTTCCATGGGCTTCCCCAGTGGCTCAGCCACCTGCAATGCAGGAGCTGCAGGAGACTTGGGTTTGATCCCTGGGTCAGAAGGATTAGAGGAGGGCCTGGCAACCCCAGTCTTCTTGTCTGGAGAATCCCATGGACAGAGAAGACTGTCAGGTTGCACCCCAAAGGGCTGCAGAGCTGGATCAACTTAGCACACATGTAGGCAAACTCTTCTATGTAGTGGCCAACCAGCCTCTCAACTCCCACCTCTCCACACTCAACACCCACCATCCACTCCAGGCCCTGTGCTGCCACAAGCTACCTCGTTATTCCCAGAAGTGTGAAGCCCGTCTCTATGTGAGATCATGTATGCTTGCCACACCCTCTGCTTGAAATGTTTTACCTCAAATGCACACAAGGTAGAAGGGTGGACGTCCACCTGGATTTCTTGGTCAGGTTTGCTCTGACGCCAGCCTCACGGCTCCATTCAAAGTCCCACCTCTCCTGATTCCCCGTCTTCACTCTCTTTCTCTCCTTGCTTCATTCTGTTCACGGCACTTACTACTACCTGGTGGTGGTGTTTAAGTCTCTTAGTCGTATCCGACTCCTTTGCAACCCCAGGGATTTCCCCGGGAAGAACACTGGAATGGCTTGCATTTCCTTCTCCATATTAATATCAAAAATTCTGTCAGATGTATATTTAATTACTTTTATATTGTCTGTCTGCCCAACTAAAATACAAGCAGCACTAGATCATGAACCTGGTTTGTTTCGTGGGTTGACACACTTCTCTGTGAGTGGAGCACACAGTGGGAGGCAGTGAGCATTCACTGAGCAAATGTACTTGGTAAGCAGTGGAGAGGTGGAGAGCCCAGGTTCCTATCATGCTGAAGCCTAAGAGCTTTTTAGGATACAATATACTGCCTGTATTTCTCAAGAAAATTAGATAAATAAGTATAAACCCAATTCACTTACTTTTTGTCAATCAACTCACTTCAAAACTACGTATTGTGTTTTAAAATACAGGCTATGCCTCAAATAGTAAGCAAAATAGAAAAGCATGAGTTTTGAAAAAAGAAAACTACACCCTTGGGTTGGTCTAAAGTAACCAAATACATGACAGCTCGAATTTATAAACACAAAGAGTAAAACTGAATTTTAAAAAAATTCCTGTAATTGCAGTTAAACTGAAATTCACAAATTAAATTAGCATACTTTAAAATCCCACCTGATAGGAAAGACATGCCTTTTACCAGCTCAGCTGGCTTAGAGGTTATGTTAAATAGAAAATTATGTAACAGAGGTGCTGTTTGTTATTAAAACAAACTCTACTAAAAGTGAGATACATCAACAGATATACTGACGTTTTCAGAATTAATCCAGTTCTTATATTCCTATGTTCTTAAAATTAATGCCTTCTGTGTCTCACATTTGATAGTTACGGTCCACACTGATCGGCTGAAGCGGAGTGGTGGCTCCATGGAGCTACCTAATGACACTATTCTACCTCTGGATAGGGCTGAAACTTCCCATAACAAAAACTTTTTAAAGTTTTTTGAACACTCCCCACTTTCTGTGTGTATGCAACTTGAAAACATGGTCAAGACTGGAATACCTACTTTAATTACCTGAAGACAAGGATATCATGGGAGAATCCATCAACAAGGGAAACTATTAATAGCTAGCTGACGGAGCCGGGCTTCTATCTTGTGTGGTGCTTTAACAAGTAGCTACCGGGGAGCGTCCAAACCAAACACTTTGGGGTTAAGTGAAAGGACTACACTGGGACTATTTACAAACCAGTCACTCAATCTGACACAACAGAGACGGTGGGTCGTTTAGACACTTAACCGGACTGGGCTTTAAAAGCTGTATCGCATTCATAAACTCAGGATGACACAGTTCTTTGGGAGCCTGAAGAGACCTCCTCCTAAGCCCTCACAGGAATTCCTACTCCCACAAGAAAGGGAGAACACAGACAACTGTGGCCTTTCCTAGGACGGGAGCTGACGTTCCCCAAGCATCCAGTTTCCAAGAAAAGATCTAAACAAGTAGGTATTTGGAGTGAAAAAAAAAAATTATCCAATTTTAAAATGTTGACAACAAAAGAAAAGAACCTTTAGGACCTCTGTAAGTCACCTAAGCACATCTGTGGGATGAATGAAAACCATGCCCGACATAAGAAAGTACACATTACTCCTGGTTTGAACTTCTGGCTATGTATTTTTAAAATTCTGGTCTGGCTCATGATTCCACATACAAACAGATATTTAAATTTAGGTCATAATCCACCAAATTATTCCTAGTTCTTGGTTAGCAGTTAGGTTAATGTCCCCGAAAAGTCATTTTAACTTAATACCTGGAGTTGTTACACAGTTTAAAATTCACAGAGTATGGCAGTAATTTCAAAGGCCCTGATATTTAGGAATATTTATACTGAAGTAGTATTACTTATTTGCAACATGTCATACTAGGCAATATACATTTTTTTTTAGATGGATTCTGCCAAATAAAGCAGAAAAAATCTTGGTACAAACTGTTTAAGTGCCTGGCATCAGGAAGAGATCTGTGTCTCACATTTGATAGTTACGGTCCACACTGATCGGCTGAAGCGGAGTGGTGGCTCCATGGAGCTACCTAATGACACTATTCTACCTCTGGATAGGGCTGAAACTTCCCATAACAAAAACTTTTTAAAGTTTTTTGAACACTCCCCACTTTCTGTGTGTATGCAACTTGAAAACATGGTCAAGACTGGAATACCTACTTTAATTACCTGAAGACAAGGATATCATGGGAGAATCCATCAACAAGGGAAACTATTAATAGCTAGCTGACGGAGCCGGGCTTCTATCTTGTGTGGTGCTTTAACAAGTAGCTACCGGGGAGCGTCCAAACCAAACACTTTGGGGTTAAGTGAAAGGACTACACTGGGACTATTTACAAACCAGTCACTCAATCTGACACAACAGAGACGGTGGGTCGTTTAGACACTTAACCGGACTGGGCTTTAAAAGCTGTATCGCATTCATAAACTCAGGATGACACAGTTCTTTGGGAGCCTGAAGAGACCTCCTCCTAAGCCCTCACAGGAATTCCTACTCCCACAAGAAAGGGAGAACACAGACAACTGTGGCCTTTCCTAGGACGGGAGCTGACGTTCCCCAAGCATCCAGTTTCCAAGAAAAGATCTAAACAAGTAGGTATTTGGAGTGAAAAAAATTATCCAATTTTAAAATGTTGACAACAAAAGAAAAGAACCTTTAGGACCTCTGTAAGTCACCTAAGCACATCTGTGGGATGAATGAAAACCATGCCCGACATAAGAAAGTACACATTACTCCTGGTTTGAACTTCTGGCTATGTATTTTTAAAATTCTGGTCTGGCTCATGATTCCACATACAAACAGATATTTAAATTTAGGTCATAATCCACCAAATTATTCCTAGTTCTTGGTTAGCAGTTAGGTTAATGTCCCCGAAAAGTCATTTTAACTTAATACCTGGAGTTGTTACACAGTTTAAAATTCACAGAGTATGGCAGTAATTTCAAAGGCCCTGATATTTAGGAATATTTATACTGAAGTAGTATTACTTATTTGCAACATGTCATACTAGGCAATATACATCTTTTTTTAGATGGATTCAGCCAAATAAAGCAGAAAAAAATTCAGTTGGTACAAACTGTTTAAGTGCCTGGCATCAGGAAGAGATGGGGGCCCTGGGAGCTCGGCACATGATTACCGTCACAGACTGCAATGAGTACAGGTTCTAGTAGCCTAAAGAGGCTGGTGATTCAGTCACTAAGTAGTGTCCAACTCTTACAATCCCGTGAACTGTAGCCCACCAGGCTCCTCTATCCAGGGAATTCTCCAGGCAAGGATACTGGTGTGGGTTGCCATTTCCTTCTCCAGGAGATCTTTCTGACCCAGGGATTGAACCTGGGTCTCCTGAATTACAGGCAGATTCTTTACCACTGAACCACCAAGGAAACAGGCTGTCATAAAGACCTGGGTTGAAATCTTGCCTCTGCCAATTCCCAGTTGATTCCTCTTCTCAAATGAGGTCATCCTTACCTTCCTTGCAGTGGCAACTCTCTTTGTTGTTATGAGAGTTAAGTGTGACCCAATAAAGCCACCTTGCATATGTTAAGAGTTTTAAAACGATCTTAGTTTCCTTTTGTCCTAAATTTGCAGCAATCAACCACAAATTATATTTCTAAAATGTAACTCATCACCCTTTCTATATAACTGGCTTGTCATCCCATCTAATTTCCTAATTCTAATCACTTTTTGAAATTAATTTGTTAACCGACGCAGTGGTTTATCCAATGACATGGAACAGTGAAGGCCAGGGAAGCTCCTGGTGGAAGCAGGGCCATTCATTTAGTACCAGTGCTTCTCTGAGGTGGGGAAAGTTGGGGAGGGGGCAAGTCCTGAAAGTGAGGAACACCTGCAGGTGTTTTGTAAGCCCCCACCCTCAACTCCTGAGCAGCCAGAGGTCATAATCCACCAAATTATTCCTAGTTCTTGGTTAGCAGTTAGGTTAATGTCCCCGAAAAGTCATTTTAACTTAATACCTGGAGTTGTTACACAGTTTAAAATTCACAGAGTATGGCAGTAATTTCAAAGGCCCTGATATTTAGGAATATTTATACTGAAGTAGTATTACTTATTTGCAACATGTCATACTAGGCAATATACATTTTTTTTTAGATGGATTCTGCCAAATAAAGCAGAAAAAAATTCAGTTGGTACAAACTGTTTAAGTGCCTGGCATCAGGAAGAGATGGGGGCCCTGGGAGCTCGGCACATGATTACCGTCACAGACTGCAATGAGTACAGGTTCTAGTAGCCTAAAGAGGCTGGTGATTCAGTCACTAAGTAGTGTCCAACTCTTACAATCCCGTGAACTGTAGCCCACCAGGCTCCTCTATCCAGGGAATTCTCCAGGCAAGGATACTGGTGTGGGTTGCCATTTCCTTCTCCAGGAGATCTTTCTGACCCAGGGATTGAACCTGGGTCTCCTGAATTACAGGCAGATTCTTTACCACTGAACCACCAAGGAAACAGGCTGTCATAAAGACCTGGGTTGAAATCTTGCCTCTGCCAATTCCCAGTTGATTCCTCTTCTCAAATGAGGTCATCCTTACCTTCCTTGCAGTGGCAACTCTCTTTGTTGTTATGAGAGTTAAGTGTGACCCAATAAAGCCACCTTGCATATGTTAAGATTTTTAAAAACGATCTTAGTTTCCTTTTGTCCTAAATTTGCAGCAATCAACCACAAATTATATTTCTAAAATGTAACTCATCACCCTTTCTATATAACTGGCTTGTCATCCCATCTAATTTCCTAATTCTAATCACTTTTTGAAATTAATTTGTTAACCGACGCAGTGGTTTATCCAATGACATGGAACAGTGAAGGCCAGGGAAGCTCCTGGTGGAAGCAGGGCCATTCATTTAGTACCAGTGCTTCTCTGAGGTGGGGAAAGTTGGGGAGGGGGCAAGTCCTGAAAGTGAGGAACACCTGCAGGTGTTTTGTAAGCTACCCTCAACTCCTGAGCAGGGCCAGCAGCTCGCAAACTTTGGCATGTAGGAGAATCAACCAGAATGCTTTGAAAAAGTACAGACCCTGGGCTCCCAAGAGATTCTGGTTCAACTGGTCTAGAAGAGAGCCCTTCAACTTGAATTTCTAAAAAGCTCCAGGTGATGCTGCCGCTGCTGGCTAGTGGACCAGGCTTTGTCTAGACCACTGAACATTCCAGAGCACAGGCATCTGAGGAAGAGGGGAGGCCATGGCTCTGGCTGAGAAGTAACACACCTGCTCATATTCTTTTCCTTTCAAGGCAAGGCAAGCGATGTAAAAAAGTAACCTCTAAGCACAGCTGTCAGCTGTGGTTCCCCCAACCCCACCAGCAGTGGCAGCAACATTTGGTAGCTCCTTAGAAATGAAACTTCTTGGGCCTACACCAGACCCTCTCACTGAGAACCTCCTAGGTTAGCACCCAGACATCTGTGCTTCAGGTCAGTCCAGTCATTCAGTCATGTCTGACTCTTTCTGATCCCATGGACTGAAGCACGTCAGGCTTCCCTGTCCTTCACCGTCTCCAGAAGCTTGCTCAAACTCATGTCCAGTGACTCTGTGATGCCATCCAACCATCTCATCCTCTGTCATCCCCTTCTCCTTCTGCCTTCAGGGTCTTTTCCAATGAGCTGTCTCTTTGCATCAGGTGGCCAAAGTATTGGAGCTCAGCTAAAGCATCAGTCCCTCCAATGAATATTCAGGGTTGATTTCTTTTAGGATGGACTGTTTTGATCTCTTTGCAGTCCAAGGGACTCAAGAGTCTTCTCCAACACCACAGTTCAAAGGCATCAATTCTTCGGCGCTCAGCCTTCTTTAGGTCCAACTCTTACATCCATGCACGACTACTGGGAAAACCATAGCTTTGACTATATAGACTTTTGTTGGCAAAGTGAAGTGACGTTTCTGCTTTTGAACACTCTGTCTAGGTTTGTATAGCTTTTCTTCCAAGGAGCAAGCGTCTTTTAATTTCACGGCTGAAGTTACCACCCACAGTGATTTTGGAGCCCAAGAAAAAAGTTTGTCACTGTTTCCATCTGTGATTAAATAAGCCTTCCAAGTGATTTTGACCGAAGCTCAAGTGGAAGAACCCCTGCTCCATTCAGTTCCCCATAACCGCTTCCAACAGAACACTTTCAAGTTCATCCTTCTTACATGTCAGGCTTCCATGCCAGAGTTTGCTAAATAAAGGGTTCTGTGGCTTGCATAAGGTTTGATACTCACTTTGTGACTCTGGAAGCATGGGGTAGCCCAGATGCTTCGTGGTTATTTTTCTTCGACAGCTCTTGATAATGCAGAAGTAGAAGAGAAGGTGGATGTGAATTTGGGGTGAAGACACTGTGGATGTACAGGTGATGTTTACCAGGTGTTACTCTAAAAGATCGTTCCATTTATGAACCCATTTAATCTTCATGGCCACGCCATGAAATAACTAATGTGACAACACAAAGTACTGAAAGTTACCAACACAAAAATCAGGACATTTCTAGTTTCTATTTATAAAACTGAGAAACCTGGCTATGTAGGGTTTGCATTCTTTCTTTTTTTAAAAATTTTGACCTGCTTTACTTATTTATTTATTTATTTATTTATTTGCTCCTAATTGGACACACCGGTCCAGCCACTCAGCAGCACATGGGATCTTCCCCGGCCAGGGATGGAACCCTGGGGGGCGATGCAGTGCCCCCTGCATCGCAAGATGGACTCTTTACACAGTGGACCACCAGTGAAGCCCTAGGGTTTGCATTCTTGCCTGAGGATAATCAGCTGGGATAAGCAGTAGCCATGGGCTTTGACAGGAAAGGCCTCTTCTGGTTTAAATATCCCACCCCCACCCCCAGGCTCCTTCCTCAACTTCTGGTTTGGGAAGGCAGGGTTCTGTGGCACCTACTTTGGGGGTAAAAGTGTATTTCTACACAGAGTTGATTGGGACAGGGAAGAAAGGGGAGAGGGGAATTAAAGCAGACTGGCAATGGGGAAAGGCTTTGATGGGGAACTCAGCTACGTGTGCGGGCACAGGGAAAATCCCAGACGGCAACGCTGACTCCCTGACATTTCTAGCCCCTAACCAGCTCCTGAGATAGCACCTTCTCTCAACCCCTGCTGCAGCTAACGGGAGTGTAAGTGTCCACCAACTTCTGCGGATTATGATGGAGATCACTTCATTCCCTGCAGTCTTTTTTACAGCTTCAGTCCAACCTCTGCTCTGCCTTCAGAGTGTTCGTTCTAAAACACAAACCTCATCATTTTGCCTTCTTGCCAAAAACCCTTCATGGTTCCCACTGTTATAACAGCCACTTTCAAACTAAGACCTGGAACCTTCTCTTAATTGTCCCTTACAATTACATTCTCACCTTCTTCCCGGGTACCTGCAGTGGTCCGTCCAGAGATGCCATCTCAAAGCCTCCCTGGAAGCCAGGCAGGGAGAAGGCCCGAGCAGTATGAACAGTCAGAGTCACTGCTGAGTCCAAACAGCCCTGGGGGACTCGGGGATACCCAGCTGGCAGGCAGCCAGCTTCTGCCCTTGTGCACTGGGACACTTCTCCCAGGAGACAGTTCAGCAACAGGACGGCAACAACCCAAGTCCCCAAAAGCCTCCAGGGAAGATAGCTGTCCTGCGAGCCTAGACCTGTGAGCTGGGGAACTGAACTGCTATCTTGTCTAAGCCACTATTTATATGGCCTCTCTATGACTGCAGCTTAACCTTAATGAACACAATTTGATTTGTGGCTTTTTTCTCCTAATGTAGACTTTTAACCCTTCCTTTGGAAAGCAAGTTAATGATAAACTTAAGGTCCTAAGTTCTAAAAAAATATTTCTATGATCCCCAAAGTTACAAAACACTAAGACAACCTGCCCATATACCTAAACTCACAAAAATAATTAACAATAATTGGTGAACATTCCAGAAAAAGAAAAGGAATTGGTAGAAGAAAGATATTCACAGGAAGTTTCCTTCCTAGCCAGGGGTCAGGCTGTCTGCAATTTATTTTCTAATTTAAAACGTAAAGCAAAGCAGAATACAGTAACATGGAGAAAGTGTGGGGAACAGAAAACGAGGATTCCTTCCACGAAGAGAAGCAGAGAGACCCAGCAGGCTATCTGAAACAGCAGCACTCTGGAAAAAATGGGCTGTGCCAGGAACTTACTGTATTCTCCTCCTTGAAGTATATATAATCAGAAGTATATATAATCAGTGAATAAAAGCCAATACACAGGATAAGACACTACGAGATCATACAACAAATTGTCCACCTAACTTTGGGAAAACCATTTCGCTTTTTCTTTTTTCCTGTGGTTCAAACTGAATCAGTACTTCTCCAACTTCTGGCATTTATACATCACTGTTACCATTTTTTACAGTATTGGTATAATATGTGAATTAATTTCTTTCAAAATTTGGTTAATTTTTACCTTGTGTGTGTGCTCAGTTGCTCAGTCGTGTCCAACTCTTTGTGACCCCATGGACTGTAGCCCACCAGGCTCCTCTGTCCATGGAATTCTCTAGGCATGAATACGGGAATGGGTTGCCATTTCCTTCTCCAGAGATTAACCCATTTCTCTTTCAAAATTCATTGTGACCTAACTTATGCCCTGTGCACTGGGACACTTCTCCCAGGAGACAGTTCAGCAACAGGACGGCAACAACCCAAGTCCCCAAAAGCCTCCAGGGAAGATAGCTGTCCTGCAGCCTAGACCTGTGAGCTGGGGAACTGAACTGCTATCTTGTCTAAGCCACTATTTATATGGCCTCTCTATGACTGCAGCTTAACCTTAATGAACACAATTTGATTTGTGGCTTTTTTCTCCTAATGTAGACTTTTAACCCTTCCTTTGGAAAGCAAGTTAATGATAAACTTAAGGTCCTAAGTTCTAAAAAAATATTTCTATGATCCCCAAAGTTACAAAACACTAAGACAACCTGCCCATATACCTAAACTCACAAAAATAATTAACAATAATTGGTGAACATTCCAGAAAAAGAAAAGGAATTGGTAGAAGAAAGATATTCACAGGAAGTTTCCTTCCTAGCCAGGGGTCAGGCTGTCTGCAATTTATTTTCTAATTTAAAACGTAAAGCAAAGCAGAATACAGTAACATGGAGAAAGTGTGGGGAACAGAAAACGAGGATTCCTTCCACGAAGAGAAGCAGAGAGACCCAGCAGGCTATCTGAAACAGCAGCACTCTGGAAAAAAAATGGGCTGTGCCAGGAACTTACTGTATTCTCCTCCTTGAAGTATATATAATCAGAAGTATATATAATCAGTGAATAAAAGCCAATACACAGGATAAGACACTACGAGATCATACAACAAATTGTCCACCTAACTTTGGGAAAACCATTTCGCTTTTTCTTTTTTCCTGTGGTTCAAACTGAATCAGTACTTCTCCAACTTCTGGCATTTATACATCACTGTTACCATTTTTTACAGTATTGGTATAATATGTGAATTAATTTCTTTCAAAATTTGGTTAATTTTTACCTTGTGTGTGTGCTCAGTTGCTCAGTCGTGTCCAACTCTTTGTGACCCCATGGACTGTAGCCCACCAGGCTCCTCTGTCCATGGAATTCTCTAGGCATGAATACGGGAATGGGTTGCCATTTCCTTCTCCAGAGCATCTTCATGATCCAAGGATCAAACTCGTGTCTCCTATTTCTCTTGCACTGGCAGGGAGGATATTTTTTTTTACCACTTGTGACCTAACTTATGTACCCACTTTATCCCTGTTATAAACTAACACCTGTGAACTCACCCTATCTTGTGTTAATTATATTTTTGTAGTATACGTTAAAATACAGAAAACAAACCAAAACGCTGGTTTGTCACTTGGTGTCACCTGGCTTGCCAGTAGGGACGTGCACCACACACTTTGAAGCCCTGAGTTTAGACAGTGTCAGGACCCTGTGCTCTAAGCCAGGTCCCAGCAGCAGACCCCCGGAAGGACCCTGGGTCTCCTGGTGCCCTGGGTGCTAAGGTGCACAGCCAGAGATGTGGATGCACTTCCCTCCACTTTATGCCCAAAACTTGTGTGTACACTGGTGGTATCCGCAGGTACCAGAGCCTGGGTTCAGAGCACAAAGCCTGCTAACAGGTATCCAAGCTATGTGAGTCAACAGAAGACTAAGTCAGTTGGCCCAAGGAGCACTGTTTGCCCAAAGACAGTCACCTAAATTCCAGCCCAAGATGCCTGGGAGAAAAGTCCAGAGTCACGGAAAGGCTGGACTGCACACGAGCAGTGTTGAGATGTGAAACGTGCCATCAGTATGGGGGTGCAAACAGAGATCAACAAAAGAATACGATGTTTCTGTCAGTGCCACACTGGTTCCATGGGGCAAATGAACAGCAACATGGCAGAAACTCTTAGGTTTTCCCAAAACAGTCACCTTCCTAAATCCTTCAACATTATACTGTTGTTGTTGTTGTTGTTGTTGTTGTTTTCCTTTCAAAGTTTACTCTGAAAGCAGAAGGGAGCTTCAGAGTGGTAATCCTAATGGGCAAACATAAGGTTCTCCTGTTCAATAGGAATCGTGTGGCCCTGGTTACCACCTGTCTCGGACGGCTCTGTCAGAAAGGATGCTGGCTGGCCCAGGCTTGCTCTCTTTAAATGTGGGCATTCTCAGATATCTTGTGTCTTCCACCCTTGGTTATGTGCCAGTGTTGGAAGGGAGTGTTTCCACCCAACATTCAAGTTAAAGACAAGACACTGTGAAAAATTAAATAAGAGGGAAGCTCCAGGATCTCTGTCTCAACTTGTATTTCTCTTGCACTGGCAGGGAGGATATTTTTTTTTACCACTTGTGACCTAACTTATGTACCCACTTTATCCCTGTTATAAACTAACACCTGTGAACTCACCCTATCTTGTGTTAATTATATTTTGTAGTATACGTTAAAATACAGAAAACAAACCAAACGCTGGTTTGTCACTTGGTGTCACCTGGCTTGCCAGTAGGGACGTGCACCACACACTTTGAAGCCCTGAGTTTAGACAGTGTCAGGACCCTGTGCTCTAAGCCAGGTCCCAGCAGCAGACCCCCGGAAGGACCCTGGGTCTCCTGGTGCCCTGGGTGCTAAGGTGCACAGCCAGAGATGTGGATGCACTTCCCTCCACTTTATGCCCAAAACTTGTGTGTACACTGGTGGTATCCGAGGTACCAGAGCCTGGGTTCAGAGCACAAAGCCTGCTAACAGGTATCCAAGCTATGTGAGTCAACAGAAGACTAAGTCAGTTGGCCCAAGGAGCACTGTTTGCCCAAAGACAGTCACCTAAATTCCAGCCCAAGATGCCTGGGAGAAAAGTCCAGAGTCACGGAAAGGCTGGACTGCACACGAGCAGTGTTGAGATGTGAAACGTGCCATCAGTATGGGGGTGCAAACAGAGATCAACAAAAGAATACGATGTTTCTGTCAGTGCCACACTGGTTCCATGGGGCAAATGAACAGCAACATGGCAGAAACTCTTAGGTTTTCCCAAAACAGTCACCTTCCTAAATCCTTCAACATTATACTGTTGTTGTTGTTGTTGTTGTTGTTGTTTTCCTTTCAAAGTTTACTCTGAAAGCAGAAGGGAGCTTCAGAGTGGTAATCCTAATGGGCAAACATAAGGTTCTCCTGTTCAATAGGAATCGTGTGGCCCTGGTTACCACCTGTCTCGGACGGCTCTGTCAGAAAGGATGCTGGCTGGCCCAGGCTTGCTCTCTTTAAATGTGGGCATTCTCAGATATCTTGTGTCTTCCACCCTTGGTTATGTGCCAGTGTTGGAGAGGAGTGTTTCCACCCAACATTCAAGTTAAAGACAAGACACTGTGAAAAAATAATTTCAGGAGGCAAAATCAAAGGCGAATTGAGGGGAAAGAGGACTTAGGCAAAAGAAGAAAAGCAATGCAAGCACTTATTTTCCAAAAAAAAAAAAAAAAAATTATGTAAATGTTATCAGCCTTAGTTGATCAGGTGGAAAATTTTTTCATGCTATGATCTGTTTGGAATACTTTAGTATGAAATACTAATTTAGGAATTTTTCTGATGATTCTCAATAGCTCTTACAGGTTAACTCTGTTAAACACTAAACGCTCTAAAAATAACTGGGCTCCATGCACACGGCACAGTTAGTCTAACACACAACATTATCCCCTGAATGCACAGCTTATGGATGAACCCGCCCATCTGCACAGCTACACGTAACACAGTTTTCCACTCAAGCCCAATTTCAAAGGAGAGTCGTTCTCAATGGTTGGCTGGTCAAAAACAACATTAAGTAGCAAGCACTAAAAAGTTAATTGAATGTTTGCCAGAAAGAGTATGGCTCGTTTCTTATACTGGATAATTAATTTCTTTGTTTTTATAAGAATTTTAAAGAGTGACCAACATGCACACTGTGGGTAATTAACTTCATTCAAACAGACTGCTTACTTTTGTGGCACGGGCTATGCCTCGGTGTGGAAATGCTCTGAGGATGTTTTTATTTGTTTCAAAATTTTGCATCTTCCAGTATTTTTTTATCTTAAGGACATAAGTGTTACAGTGTTTAGACTCCACTACAAATAGCTTTAATAGTATCATTGATAGTGCATGCCTAAGTAAATCCTCATAAAGAAAATGGGTTTTATAATATGAGGCATTCTTAAGTCTTTTGTTGTTGTTGTTTATAATCAAATGCAACAATCTCAGCAACTTTAAATGTGTAAGCCAAAAATTAGTTTGGGGATGATTGGTCTGGGTTTAAAATAAAATAATAATGAACATCTGGAAAGTTTCCATAAGTCTGCTGAAAGAAATTATAAATATTTATATACACTACTACTTTATGAAGCACGACTTTAAGAAATAATTTTAAAGATTAACAGGGCATCCTAAATGTAAATTATTTTGTGATAAATTTGCTATAATTTTAAAAATTATGATTTGCTGCTGAGGATAAATTCACATGCTCCCTATCAAAATCTTTATTCTGTTGAAATGAATACTGAAGAGAAAAAAAACTTCTGGAAAACAGAGTAAGTTAAACAAGACCCTGTGACAAGTAAGTGTACCTTCCTTATGAGACCTCCCTAAAAATCGGGGTTATTGCTTCTTAAATACAACCTGTGTGTGACAACTGTTACAAAAAAGTTTTCTATTGTAGTAATTCAGAGAACCTGAGCCATTTCCTAGCTTCCTATTTTCTGAGACTGGACCTTGGTCCACATGGTGCATATTTTCATGATGCCAACGTCACAAAGCTTTTGCTTGTTGCCTGGTTCCTCCCAGAGTCACATGACAGCAGCTGGCTGACCCCAATAATCTGCACAAGTAACACAGTTTTCCACTCAAGCCCAATTTCAAAGGAGAGTCGTTCTCAATGGTTGGCTGGTCAAAAACAACATTAAGTAGCAAGCACTAAAAAGTTAATTGAATGTTTGCCAGAAAGAGTATGGCTCGTTTCTTATACTGGATAATTAATTTCTTTGTTTTTATAAGAATTTTAAAGAGTGACCAACATGCACACTGTGGGTAATTAACTTCATTCAAACAGACTGCTTACTTTTGTGGCACGGGCTATGCCTCGGTGTGGAAATGCTCTGAGGATGTTTTTATTTGTTTCAAAATTTTGCATCTTCCAGTATTTTTTTATCTTAAGGACATAAGTGTTACAGTGTTTAGACTCCACTACAAATAGCTTTAATAGTATCATTGATAGTGCATGCCTAAGTAAATCCTCATAAAGAAAATGGGTTTTATAATATGAGGCATTCTTAAGTCTTTTGTTGTTGTTGTTTATAATCAAATGCAACAATCTCAGCAACTTTAAATGTGTAAGCCAAAAATTAGTTTGGGGATGATTGGTCTGGGTTTAAAATAAAATAATAATGAACATCTGGAAAGTTTCCATAAGTCTGCTGAAAGAAATTATAAATATTTATATACACTACTACTTTATGAAGCACGACTTTAAGAAATAATTTTAAAGATTAACAGGGCATCCTAAATGTAAATTATTTTGTGATAAATTTGCTATAATTTTAAAAATTATGATTTGCTGCTGAGGATAAATTCACATGCTCCCTATCAAAATCTTTATTCTGTTGAAATGAATACTGAAGAGAAAAAAAACTTCTGGAAAACAGAGTAAGTTAAACAAGACCCTGTGACAAGTAAGTGTACCTTCCTTATGAGACCTCCCTAAAAATCGGGGTTATTGCTTCTTAAATACAACCTGTGTGTGACAACTGTTACAAAAAAGTTTTCTATTGTAGTAATTCAGAGAACCTGAGCCATTTCCTAGCTTCCTATTTTCTGAGACTGGACCTTGGTCCACATGGTGCATATTTTCATGATGCCAACGTCACAAAGCTTTTGCTTGTTGCCTGGTTCCTCCCAGAGTCACATGACAGCAGCTGGCTGACCCCCTCACTGTTCAGCCATCTGAATGGTTGCGCATTAAACAGTCATCCATCTTATCTGCAACATCCTAGCTCCCCTAATCAATCCAAATCCCCAGAAATGAGGCAGTATTCTAAGTATTTCTTCATTCAAATGACTGTGAGACAAACACCTCTATTAAAAGTGTAATCCACTAACACCTGTACATAAGGCTATTAGAGTCTTCAGCTTTTATGGGCTTTGTTTTAAAAAAGAGTAGAAGGCTTACTTTGGCAGTTAGAAATAATGGGGAAAAGAGGAAGCCATGGCTAAACTGAAACCCTTAGGTTTCTCTGCAAGCGTACAGAGATGATTAGCCAAGTTACCCCATCAGTGGATTTTACTCTGGTGCCCCAGGTGGCTGAGTAAAGAATCTGCCAATGCCGGGGATGTGGGTTAGGTTCCTGAGTTTGGAAGATCCCCTGGAGAAGGAAATGGCAACCCTCTCCAGTGTTCTTGCCTAGAGAATTCCATGGACAGAGGAGCCTCATAGGCTACAGTCCATGAGGGTGCAAACAGTCAGACACAACTTAGCAACTAAACAACAAACTTAACAATATTATATGAACACTATCTACTCCTCTCCAAAGTATTCTAATAGACAATTGATAGGGAGGCAAACAAAGAAGCAGTGATAGAAGTAGATGCTAGTTTTTATGGCAATTGAAGAAAATGAGTGGAAAAGCCAAGTCTAATTATAGGTACTTTTCTTATAAAATTACCAAAATTCCATTTAAAAAGTAATGATACAAATAACCCTATATACAAAATAAAAACAGACTCACAGACTTAGAGAATGAGATGCAAAGTGAGAAGAGATGGGGGAAAGGATCGTAAGGGAGTTTGGGATGGCTGTGTACACACTCCTGTATTTAAAAGGGATAACCAAGGACCTCTTGTAGAGCATGTGGAACTCTGCTCAGTGTTACATGGCAGCCTGGATGGCAGCTCAAGTCAACTGGAGCTTAGGGGAGAATGACACATGCATGCATATATACATATGGCTAGGCTCCTTTGCTGTCACGTGAAACTGTCACATTGCTAAACAGCTAAACTCCAATGCAAAATAAAAAGTTACAAATAAAATAACCAAAATTCCACAATCTGCAGGGGGTGGGGGAATCACTTAATTAGGGTTTTCATTGTCTTTTTTTTTTTTAATCCCCCCATCATGCCTCTTTTATTTTTATATTTATTTTTCATCCATCTTTACTCTTTGGCCTGTGTGGGCCTCCCATTGCGGTGGCTTCTCTTGCTGCAGAGCACCGGCTCTGAACGCATGTGTTCCAGAGCACTGGCTCCTAATTGGACACACCGGCCCAGCTGCTCCGCCGCACGTGGGATCTTCCTGGGCCAGGGTTCAAACCAGAGACCCTTGCACTGCAAGGCAGACTCTCTACCCACTGGACCACCAGGGAAGCCCTTCACTGTCTTTTAATATTTTCTACACATATTTAACTGGTATCAGACTAACCGGTTTGTACCTTATTTTTACTTAACATTACAGTTCAGAGCATGTCCCTACTGTGGACGTTTAGTTTTCCCTCCATTTTTCTCCTCTCTGCTTCTTAATGTTCTTCCACATCGACATGACTAGGAATGTCATGAGGCCACAGGCTGGCCCTCCCGTCTGGTTCCCCAGCATTAGCACACCACTGCATAGGGAGCAGGCATTCACGTATTCGTTGGCTTAAAAAGGAACCATGCTATAACCTGGTCCTCTGTCGAAAAACTTGAGTTTTATAGTGGAAGTAAGATCAATATTCACAACTGAATACTGAATACTGAACAATCAAAGGTAGAATTTCTGAATCAAGATGGAAGAATGAAAGAGGGATTCATTTTTGTTCATATACAATTCTCCTGCCCCTTCTAAAAGATATTAAAATCATAGATGAATTTGACATTATTTTATACTAATTGTAGTTCAGTCGCTAAGTCGTGCCCAAACCTTTCTGACCCCTGGACTGCAGTACACCAGCCTCCTCTGTTCTCTGCTGTTTCCCGGAGTTTGCTCAAGCTCATGTCCATTGAGTCGGTGAGGCCATCCAACTATCTCATCCTCTACTGCCCCCTTCTCCTCCTTCCCTCAATCTTTCCCAGCATCAGAGTCTTTTCCAATGAATTGGTTCTTCACATCAGGTGGTCAAATTATTGGAGTTTCGGCTTCAGCATTGGTCCTTCCAGTGAATATTCAGGATTGATTTCCTGTAGGATTGATTGATTTGTATCTCCTTGGTGTCCAAGGGACTCTCATAAGACTCAATAAACATTAACTGACTGAATAAATGCATAGAAAACAGGTTTCCAGGAAATGAACTCCAATTTAAAACACTGACCAACAGGAAACGAACAGGAAGTCCCCACGTCCAACAGTTCAATGTTCACTAGCTGTCCAGGGACCATAACACCAGTCTTTCTAGGGTCATTGGACATCTTTCCTCCCACATCCAACACCAGGCAACAATGAGATGCCACAGGCAACCATTACCTGGTTGCTTTTGTTTCTTATCATTTTCTACCTCATGTAGTCGTTTTCTTTTAACGTGTTCTTATGACCAAATGCGTTCCTTGAGGGCTCAGGTCCTCTATGGACAGTAGAGACACTATTTACGACACTGAACAGTGTAAACTGGTTAGGGGAAGGGGAAGTTTGTGAAATATGCTGCATTCCCAAGTCAGATTTCAAGAGCAATCAACAGCTTTGGATTACGTTCCACCACTTCCATTAGAACAGCTGTGTCAATTGAGAGTTTACAAGACAACATAAAAATGGAGAAGGAAAGAATGATTTTAGGTCTAGTAAAATTAAATGTGTGATTCCTTTGGGGATACAGAGCAAGGGATTATGGATGGAGAGAATATATGTATTTTGAGCTTAGTACCTACTCTGCTGGGGATAGCATTCACTTAAAGATAGAAGACTGACCGTTGTCTCCTGTTTTCCTTGAAGAGTTCCTTCGAGAAGGGTGATTAAGTAGATATGGGGTATATGGAAATATTAAAAGAGGTGATATCTTAATTATGAAAATGAATTTATATAAGAAAACTCCTATTAAGGATTGAGAATATCTGATAAAAGGTTGACCTGGGCAAAAGAGAGGTAGGAAGCTGAAGCTGGTTGAGCAGGAGGAGGTGGTGACCTTGTATGCACACATCAGATAGGCTAGGATGGTGCTGGAGGCCAGAGCATCAATGAGGAGGAAGTGGCAGCTATCAGAGAAGATGACCAAGAAAGATGTGGCCACAGGAGTGAGACAGAAGTGACAAATACAATGAGTGATATGAAGGAAAACAAGCAGCCAAGGCACAAAAGCCAGATGAGATACCAAAGAGCAGAGGAAGGTACCTGAGAGGGTGAGAGTTGGGACCAGTACAGCTATCCCCTGCCTCTGTGGGTACTACAAATGAACTCCAATTTAAAACACTGACCAACAGGAACGAACAGGAAGTCCCCACGTCCAACAGTTCAATGTTCACTAGCTGTCCAGGGACCATAACACCAGTCTTTCTAGGGTCATTGGACATCTTTCCTCCCACATCCAACACCAGGCAACAATGAGATGCCACAGGCAACCATTACCTGGTTGCTTTTGTTTCTTATCATTTTCTACCTCATGTAGTCGTTTTCTTTTAACGTGTTCTTATGACCAAATGCGTTCCTTGAGGGCTCAGGTCCTCTATGGACAGTAGAGACACTATTTACGACACTGAACAGTGTAAACTGGTTAGGGGAAGGGGAAGTTTGTGAAATATGCTGCATTCCCAAGTCAGATTTCAAGAGCAATCAACAGCTTTGGATTACGTCCACCACTTCCATTAGAACAGCTGTGTCAATTGAGAGTTTACAAGACAACATAAAAATGGAGAAGGAAAGAATGATTTTAGGTCTAGTAAAATTAAATGTGTGATTCCTTTGGGGATACAGAGCAAGGGATTATGGATGGAGAGAATATATGTATTTTGAGCTTAGTACCTACTCTGCTGGGGATAGCATTCACTTAAAGATAGAAGACTGACCGTTGTCTCCTGTTTTCCTTGAAGAGTTCCTTCGAGAAGGGTGATTAAGTAGATATGGGGTATATGGAAATATTAAAAGAGGTGATATCTTAATTATGAAAATGAATTTATATAAGAAAACTCCTATTAAGGATTGAGAATATCTGATAAAAGGTTGACCTGGGCAAAAGAGAGGTAGGAAGCTGAAGCTGGTTGAGCAGGAGGAGGTGGTGACCTTGTATGCACACATCAGATAGGCTAGGATGGTGCTGGAGGCCAGAGCATCAATGAGGAGGAAGTGGCAGCTATCAGAGAAGATGACCAAGAAAGATGTGGCCACAGGAGTGAGACAGAAGTGACAAATACAATGAGTGATATGAAGGAAAACAAGCAGCCAAGGCACAAAAGCCAGATGAGATACCAAAGAGCAGAGGAAGGTACCTGAGAGGGTGAGAGTTGGGACCAGTACAGCTATCCCCTGCCTCTGTAGGGGTTCTGATGGGTCACCTCACAAGACAGCCTGTGGAAAGCCACACAACACGTGGCTCCTTCCCAATTCTCACATGTTTATCAGGTCTTAAAACAGGATACACCTTTCAAGTGACAAATTCAAAACCACAGATAAAACACTTCTCCCTGTTGAAGTGAAGTGCTAGTCACTCAGTTGTGTCCAACTCTTTGAGACCCTATGGACTATGGTCCACCAAGCTCCTCTGTTCATGGAGATTCTCCAGGCAAGAATACTAGAGTGGGGGCTTCCCCTGGTGGTCCAGTGGGTAAGGACATCGCCTTGCAATGCAAGGGGTGCCGGTTCGATCCCTGGCCTGGGAAGATCCCACGTGCCGCGGAGTGGCTGGACCGATGTGTCCAATTACCGAGCCAGAGCTCTGGGGCGCATGCGCCCAGAGCCGGCGCTCTGCAATGACAGAGGCCACCGCGATGGGAGGCCCACAGGAGCCAAAGAACAAAGACGGATGAAAATAGAGAAATGAAAGACCAATATAAGTGGCCCGCCCATCCCCCTCCCTCCCCACCAGACCCCCTCAAAAGATAAATAAATAAAATAAATGTTAAAAGAATAAAAAAAGAATAAGAACACTAGAGTGGGTTGCCATTCTCTTCTCCAGGGGAATCTTCCTGACCCAAGGGTCAAACCTAGGTCTGTTGCATCACACACAGATTGTTTACCATCCAAGTCATCTTCACTGCTAAATATCAAAGCTTACAGAGAGAAATTTAGGCCTCAATGTTATTCTCTTAAAACAGCAACTTTCTCAATATACATCTCAAATGCTCCAAGACTGTATTTTAAGGCCTATTCATAAAATAAATTTTAGTATATTGAAATAATATAACAAATAATTATTTCCATTTTAGATTCTTTGACATTTCAAAGAAAAGGTGGATAACTGACCAACTGAAGGATCAACCAACAGACACCCAGGCTGTTGGGATTCTTGTTAAAAGAAAACATGTTTTAAAAACCAACCTACGGGCTTCTCTGGTGGTCCAGTGGGTAAAGAGTCCACCTTGCAGTGCAAGGGGAATCGGTTCGACCCCTGGCCCAGGAAGATCCCACATGCTGCGGAGCGGCTGGACTGGTGTGTCCAATTATGAGTCAGTGCTCTGGAGCACATGCACCCAGAGCCAGTGCTCTGCAATGAGAGAGGCCACTGCAATGGGAGGCCCACACAGGCCAAAGAATAAAGACGGATGAAGATAAATAAATAAAAAAACAATAAAAAAGGTGAAAATTAAAAACAAAATAACCTAAATCTTATAGCAGAACTGATAATTATATATGACTAATTTTTGGCTTTAATTATATGACAATATATTCTATTTTACCATGTTAAGATTTAATATTTTAATATAGTTTTAAAATTCATATTATGTACTGCTTTTTAAAAATCATTATTTTTTTGTAGAAGAAGAAAAAATTAGAGCAATTAAGTTGTCTTCTGCTCTTTTTTCATCTTTTTATATTGCCAAAATGTTTGCAATCAAGTCGAAAAAAAGAAACTTAACGGTGATTTATTTTTTTATTTTTTTATTTTTGGGGGGGCAGGTTGGGGAGGGGGGATGGGCAGGCCACTTTTTTTTTTTTAATTTTTATTTTACTTTTAACTTTTACAGAGTTTTTGCTTTTTTTTTAAAACATTTATTTTTTATTTTTTATTTATTTATCTTTTGGGGGTGGGGTGGGGAGGGAGGGGGACGGGCGAGTCACTTCTATCGGTCTTTCATTTCTCTATTTTCATCTGTCTTTTTTCTTTGGCTCCTGTGGGCCTCCCATCGTGGTGGCCTCCGTCGTCGCAGAGCGCCGGCTCTGGGCGCATGCGCCCCAGAGCTCTGGCTCGGTAATTGGACACATCGGTCCAGCTGCTCCATGGCACGTGGGATCTTCCCAGGCCAGGGATCGAACCGGTGCCCCTTGCACTGCAAGGCGATGTCCTTACCCACTGGACCACCTGGGAAGCCCTAACGGTGATTTCTTACAAAAGTGGTATCTGAAAACGGAGTGAAGAGTCCCCCAGGTTGAAAACTCAGGAGGAGACACATGCTGTCTGTACTACAAAGGCTTACTGAAAGAATACAATGAATTTGTTTGCTGATATGTTTATTCAGTTCAATTCATTAGTTCTTAACCAAGCCCTTATGAGATAAAAGTGCAGATAAAACCCAAATTTTCTTTCCGATGAGCCCCGCAGTGCTGGGACCCTGCCAAAAAATGTAGATGGCCAATTGTGAGTCAGTGCTCTGGAGCACATGCACCCAGAGCTAGAGCTCTGCAATGAGAGGGGCCACTGCAATGGGAGGCCCACACAGGCCAAAGAATAAAGACGGATGAAGATAAATAAATAAAAAAACAATAAAAAAGGTGAAAATTAAAAACAAAATAACCTAAATCTTATAGCAGAACTGATAATTATATATGACTAATTTTTGGCTTTAATTATATGACAATATATTCTATTTTACCATGTTAAGATTTAATATTTTAATATAGTTTTAAAATTCATATTATGTACTGCTTTTTAAAAATCATTATTTTTTTGTAGAAGAAGAAAAAATTAGAGCAATTAAGTTGTCTTCTGCTCTTTTTTCATCTTTTTATATTGCCAAAATGTTTGCAATCAAGTCGAAAAAAAGAAACTTAACGGTGATTTATTTTTTTATTTTTTTATTTTTGGGGGGGCAGGTTGGGGAGGGGGGATGGGCAGGCCACTTTTTTTTTTTTAATTTTTATTTTACTTTTAACTTTTACAGAGTTTTTGCTTTTTTTTTAAAACATTTTTTTTTTTTTTTTTTTTTTTTTTTTTTTTGGGGGGGGGGGGGGGGGGGGGGGACGGGCGAGTCACTTCTATCGGTCTTTCATTTCTCTATTTTCATCTGTCTTTTTTCTTTGGCTCCTGTGGGCCTCCCATCGTGGTGGCCTCCGTCGTCGCAGAGCGCCGGCTCTGGGCGCATGCGCCCCAGAGCTCTGGCTCGGTAATTGGACACATCGGTCCAGCTGCTCCATGGCACGTGGGATCTTCCCAGGCCAGGGATCGAACCGGTGCCCCTTGCACTGCAAGGCGATGTCCTTACCCACTGGACCACCTGGGAAGCCCTAACGGTGATTTCTTACAAAAGTGGTATCTGAAAACGGAGTGAAGAGTCCCCCAGGTTGAAAACTCAGGAGGAGACACATGCTGTCTGTACTACAAAGGCTTACTGAAAGAATACAATGAATTTGTTTGCTGATATGTTTATTCAGTTCAATTCATTAGTTCTTAACCAAGCCCTTATGAGATAAAAGTGCAGATAAAACCCAAATTTCTTCCAGAGAAAAGAGGCAAAATAAGCATTTACAATGCATAGCTGAATTTTGTAATATATAAAAGTTGTATACATGAAAACTGCTCAGTAAATATTTAATGACTGAATGATTAAACATCTAGGTTTGAAACTAAACTGTTAAAAGAAGAAAATTTCTTCTTTGTTAATATGAAAATTGGTTATAAGTTAACTATCAGCCAAAGTCATTCACTGTTACAATTTATACGCATATTGTAAGACCACATAACACCACTGTGCTTGAGTTAACAAGCAAAGTAGCTATTCCATTTATATTGGCAATGTTCCACGAACAACAGAGCTAAGTCCAGTAGATACAACATTTTCAAAATGCATGTAAACTATTTAGATGAATTCTTTCTGCTGACAGTCCCGAGGGAGAAAAGAGAAAATGATGTGTTTTACCCTAAGAGCTCAAAGCCCTCTTGGGAGGTAATTCAATTGAAATTTTACATTCAGTCTAGCCAGGCAGTGATAAACAGATGCTTGAATTAGCCTGCCTTGTACCATAATCAAATATCTTAAGGAGAAAACTTTAACAAAAATATAGAGAAGAGGGTAAAGAGAAAAAGAGAGGAAAGAAAATATATTTTTTAAGCTTACTGCTATTTTCAGGGAAGAGATTTGTTTTTGTGACTACTTCTATAAGCGGTAAACCATAAAAATCTACCATGCCTTTCAATACATTTACTGGTTACTTCACAGCACAAAGCCAGCTAACCACAAATAATCAGATAAACTTATAGTAAATTTTTTGAAATTGATATAATTTGGATTTTTTTAATGGTTATATGTACAGAATGCTATTTATATCTGTGATTTTTACAATAAGTATCTTCAAATCTTTGCTGAAAGTAACTTATGGTACAAATAATAAATAAATAAATGAAGAAAGTCTAAAACTCATTAAGAAAAACTACTCCGATGTATCAAAATAGGCAAAATCATAAAAACAGCTAAAAAACAAATTATGACCAGCAACCAACCAAAGAAAGATCACTTCATCAAAAGTCTGCAACCTTCATTTAAGTGACTCAGTAGATTAACTAGTGCTCTTCATTTTTTCTCTAAACCACATCCACTGATACTCCCAGTCTGCAGAATGCACGCAGTGAGTAAAGTCTAAAGCTACTCTCCACTAGTCACTTATAATATTTATAAAAGTTGGCCTCCACTTGTTCAGCTATGTGCTTACCAAAATTAGTTGTGCTGTTCTCAAACCAGTGCCTGCCAACTGGTACTTGTTATTGCAGCTAGGTTACTTAATTAAATATTAACCAAGGAAATATGAATGCAAAACGTGACTTGTTTCTAATGAAAATTAAATCAAAATGCTTAAGAGAGACTCAATATATAGACTCATCATTGGGGGTAAACGTCTGTTGATGTAGGTGTGGACAGGGATTTTAAAAATAAACTAAAAGAATTAGAAGTTAAAAATCTAGAGGGATTCTGCACTGATTACTTTGTAAGTTTTTAGAGTTCTAACTTCAGTGTAAAGAAAGTGACACTGGAGATGACAGATGAAGTCCCAGAGGGGGTTTGATGCATGAAAAGCCACATTAAACTCCAACCAGACGATCAGCACTCAGAGAGCCTTGACCCCACTGAGAGAGACCGGTGGAGGGACATTCATATGTCTCAACTCAATATTGAGAGCTAAGGTTTTCATATGTCAATCTTGTCTTTTAAACAATCCTCCGCTTTAACTTCTCTTCTGTGATGAACTGACCAACAGAGGTCTGATAAGAGTCTCTCGGGGCTCAGCTGGGACCTGGAGTGCAGACGCAGAAACTCGCTTACGAGTGATAAGGCACCAGCACAGACACGGGGACAGGATGCTCCAAGCTCCCAGCCAGGCCTGGCTAGCAAGGAGAGGTCAAAGAGAACTTGAAAGGTGTTAAATCCTAAAAGGGATAGAGAAGTTCAGCAGGCAGACAGGCAGAAGAGGAGGTCTCTGAAGCAGAGGAAACAAAGGCGGGCAGGTGAGAGACCCTGGTGCATTGCAGACTGGCGAGTAAAGGGCAGAGGGAGTTGTGGAAAGCGAGGCTGGTCCTCCTGGCCCCGGCCAAGGCTGTGATTTTTATCAGGAAGGCAAAATAACTTGAAGAACTGTAAATAGAGCAGTAACCAGATCTCTATTACAGAAACACAGCTCAGGCCCAGTCTGGTGGACCCATGAGGCAGGAGAAGTAACAGCAAAATTAGAACTGGGCCCTTGGGGTAAGGAAAGAATATGGATTTAATGCTGAGGAGGCAGAACTGATAAGCATTCAAGAGAGAGCAGTGATGAGAAGAGTGAGAAAGAGAAGCTGCTGGAGGACCCACCTAGGCATCTACCATGGGAATGAGATGTATGATGGAGGGCCTTGGAGCACAGGCCTGGGGGAGACCCAGAAAGAAGGGGCGTGGCTCTTGGCCTAGAGGAAGATAGTTTAAAAAGGGCTTTAAATGTCTGTCTTAAGACGGGAGAGGCCTGAGCGTGTCTACAGGTTGGGGAAGGGGACGAGAGAGCAGGAATTGGAAACCACAGGTGATGGGAGGCAGAGAACTGGACAGGAGGGCCAGTTCACCCGCTGGCAGGGGTATTCTATAACATGGATTCGAGGGTCTAGAAATCTCTAGGTTAACAAGACCCCCAGGGTATTCTATTGCTACTCCGTGGAATGAAGATCTCAGCTCACGTGGAGGATCTGGGATCTAACAGACTTAAATGCTCTCTTTTCAACTCTATCATTTCCTCTGGTGCTCTGTTTTAAATGGCCAATTAAAATTATAAAGAATCTTAATAACCTAAGGGTACAATCAGGTGTCTCCCTCTCTAATCCTGAACTCTGCCTTTATCACCCCCAATTTTAGTATGGACTGACAAGCCTTTCTTGAGGTTTGTTCTCAGACCTCAGATGACTCGGCATCAAAACACTCCTGGGGTTCTTATCTGTTTCAGTCCCAGGCAGTCGATTCATCTTCCTAAACAGTTCAATCCTAAAAGGGTGAAACAGAGGCAGACAGGCAGAAGAGGAGGTCTCTGAAGCAGAGGAAACAAAGGCGGGCAGGTGAGAGACCCTGGTGCATTGCAGACTGGCGAGTAAAGGGCAGAGGGAGTTGTGGAAAGCGAGGCTGGTCCTCCTGGCCCCGGCCAAGGCTGTGATTTTTATCAGGAAGGCAAAATAACTTGAAGAACTGTAAATAGAGCAGTAACCAGATCTCTATTACAGAAACACAGCTCAGGCCCAGTCTGGTGGACCCATGAGGCAGGAGAAGTAACAGCAAAATTAGAACTGGGCCCTTGGGGTAAGGAAAGAATATGGATTTAATGCTGAGGAGGCAGAACTGATAAGCATTCAAGAGAGAGCAGTGATGAGAAGAGTGAGAAAGAGAAGCTGCTGGAGGACCCACCTAGGCATCTACCATGGGAATGAGATGTATGATGGAGGGCCTTGGAGCACAGGCCTGGGGGAGACCCAGAAAGAAGGGGCGTGGCTCTTGGCCTAGAGGAAGATAGTTTAAAAAGGGCTTTAAATGTCTGTCTTAAGACGGGAGAGGCCTGAGCGTGTCTACAGGTTGGGGAAGGGGACGAGAGAGCAGGAATTGGAAACCACAGGTGATGGGAGGCAGAGAACTGGACAGGAGGGCCAGTTCACCGCGCTGGCAGGGGTATTCTATAACATGGATTCGAGGGTCTAGAAATCTCTAGGTTAACAAGACCCCCAGGGTATTCTATTGCTACTCCGTGGAATGAAGATCTCAGCTCACGTGGAGGATCTGGGATCTAACAGACTTAAATGCTCTCTTTTCAACTCTATCATTTCCTCTGGTGCTCTGTTTTAAATGGCCAATTAAAATTATAAAGAATCTTAATAACCTAAGGGTACAATCAGGTGTCTCCCTCTCTAATCCTGAACTCTGCCTTTATCACCCCCAATTTTAGTATGGACTGACAAGCCTTTCTTGAGGTTTGTTCTCAGACCTCAGATGACTCGGCATCAAAACACTCCTGGGGTTCTTATCTGTTTCAGTCCCAGGCAGTCGATTCATCTTCCTAAACAGTTCAGTCATCACTGGGGAAAAGTCTTATGTTGCATTTCCATCTGCTCTGCTCTCTGATCCTCCTGCTTCCTTTCCCAATGAGCAGCAGAAGTAGGGAAAGAAAAAAAGAAGAGAAAGAGAGGGGAAGAGGAAGAAGAGCTACGCACACAGCCTTTTCACCATGAGGAGAAAGCCTTTCTTGACTCTGAGTGATCACAAGAAATTCTCTCCACACGCGCCATGACTTGTAAGCAGAGCTTCACGCCGGCCTTGGAGCTGTGCTATTTGACAAGGACAGCACATTCTGGGGGGAACGTCATCTTCCCAACCCCGCTTTCACAACGGGAGCCAGAAACAGCTTCAGAGCCCATTTCTATAATCATTTCCTCCACCAGCTTGTCTCCCGACACAAAGGAGAAACATTTCAAACAAAATGTAAAGATACTCCTAAAGAAGGTATTTAACGTAATTTCAATATGAGATTACGCCAGTCTGTATATTATTTTCCTATTCATGTCAGGAGTGTAAGTTTCGCTTCCTGAATAAGGCTGACAAAACTTACACGAGAGCAGAGATCAGGTTGTAAGTGTTGAAAGTAAAGTGAATACTAGTGTTAAGACGGGGAGCTGGGAGGGGCTCGACCCTTACTGGCTGCCTGCTCTGTGTTACGGTGGGTGCGGAGATCTCACTTAGCTTTTATGACCTCACTCTGTGAGACATGATGACCCTCCTCTTGCTGATAAGGAAACTTGAGTTCACAGGAGTTGAGAGTCATATGGCTACTGAGAGGTTAGGCCAGGCTTCTCGGCCAGGCCTACGAGTGCTAAGCCCACACATTTCATCAGTTATAACATACGGTGAAGAAAGAAACAGTAATAGTTATGTATTCAGGATTAAAAAATCAACAGGCTTTTACGGAAGGACGTAATAAAGGAAAGAGGCAAGAGGGAAAAAAAGAACCCACTTGAGAAACAGAAGAGGGACTGGAGCTCCGGGTGATGCCAGGACTTGGGGCAGAAAGCGGACAGTGGCAGGGGCGAGGGGCCAGTTGGTTCCGGGAAAATGTGACCAACTCGTCCCAAAGCATCAACGTGGGGAAGATCTGGTCTAGACGGTGTTCTTCAAATTTAAAACCCTGATGACAGGTAAGCAAAAATAATCACCTGGGACAGCACCCATGAGAGCACTCAGCTCAAACAGCCTCCCTGTGGCTGTTAAGCAATAACCTTCCAGCCTTTCCAAGGAACTTCTAAATACAAACTCTTGACTATATACCTTCAAACTAAATATTAAGGAAATAAAATAACTGAACAAGAACCAAAATCTAGGTAGAAGGACTGTTTTTCACACTGCTTTGAGTTAACAATCCTGAAGCTCCTTTCTGCATACTCTGTGAGTGCTGTTACTTAATCTCCTGAGTTGTGTCCAATTCTTTGCAGCCCTCCAGGCTCCTATGTCCTTGGGATTTCCTAGGCAAGAACACTGGAGTGGGTTCCCATTTCCTTCTGCAGGGGATCTTCCCAACCCAGGGACTGAACCCTTGTCTCTTACTGGCTGGTAGATTCTTTCCCACTAAGCCACTTGGGAAACCCATATTGCATACTCTATAGAGTTAAGCAAGTAAGATAATAAACTGTGCTTTGGATCCAACTTGGAGTTGGCAGTATAACCTCCCACTCTTACTATCTATGAGGAGAAAACTATGTAACCAGGTACAGATGTGTGTGCAAACATATGAACGCATATCCTAGCTTTACTGGCTAAGAGGGTCTAACAGGGACATTGGAACAACAACGGTGAGTTCCAGTTCTCAGACCCCAGGCTCCAAATTCCATTCTTCCAAAAAGAGGAGCTAGGGCTGTGGAAGAATGGCAGTCTCCTGGGCTAGAGCTGGGAGGTATAAGAGATGGATCACCACGTTGGGCCAGAGAGTAAGGAAGTGTTCCGAGAATGATGGGAACATGTCAAAGAACACCAAGGCAGTTTGAGGGGCTCACATGGGCCAAACCAGGGAGGACTTACGCACCAAAAAAAATGACAACAGCAGCGGACTATAATCACTGACTAAAAGAGGGACTGGAGCTCCGGGTGATGCCAGGACTTGGGGCAGAAAGCGGACAGTGGCAGGGGCGAGGGGCCAGTTGGTTCCGGGAAAATGTGACCAACTCGTCCCAAAGCATCAACGTGGGGAAGATCTGGTCTAGACGGTGTTCTTCAAATTTAAAACCCTGATGACAGGTAAGCAAAAATAATCACCTGGGACAGCACCCATGAGAGCACTCAGCTCAAACAGCCTCCCTGTGGCTGTTAAGCAATAACCTTCCAGCCTTTCCAAGGAACTTCTAAATACAAACTCTTGACTATATACCTTCAAACTAAATATTAAGGAAATAAAATAACTGAACAAGAACCAAAATCTAGGTAGAAGGACTGTTTTTCACACTGCTTTGAGTTAACAATCCTGAAGCTCCTTTCTGCATACTCTGTGAGTGCTGTTACTTAATCTCCTGAGTTGTGTCCAATTCTTTGCAGCCCTCCAGGCTCCTATGTCCTTGGGATTTCCTAGGCAAGAACACTGGAGTGGGTTCCCATTTCCTTCTGCAGGGGATCTTCCCAACCCAGGGACTGAACCCTTGTCTCTTACTGGCTGGTAGATTCTTTCCCACTAAGCCACTTGGGAAACCCATATTGCATACTCTATAGAGTTAAGCAAGTAAGATAATAAACTGTGCTTTGGATCCAACTTGGAGTTGGCAGTATAACCTCCCACTCTTACTATCTATGAGGAGAAAACTATGTAACCAGGTACAGATGTGTGTGCAAACATATGAACGCATATCCTAGCTTTACTGGCTAAGAGGGTCTAACAGGGACATTGGAACAACAACGGTGAGTTCCAGTTCTCAGACCCCAGGCTCCAAATTCCATTCTTCCAAAAAGAGGAGCTAGGGCTGTGGAAGAATGGCAGTCTCCTGGGCTAGAGCTGGGAGGTATAAGAGATGGATCACCACGTTGGGCCAGAGAGTAAGGAAGTGTTCCGAGAATGATGGGAACATGTCAAAGAACACCAAGGCAGTTTGAGGGGCTCACATGGGCCAAACCAGGGAGGACTTACGCACCAAAAAAAATGACAACAGCAGCGGACTATAATCACTGACTAAAAGAGAAATTCACAAGCACACAAAATATAAATACATGAATAAATAAAAGGGAAAGAACGAAAAATCTCCCTTAGTTTAGAAAGCCAACTGACAAATGTAGAAGGATGTATTAGAAATCTACTATCTGGGCTTCCTTGGTAGCTCTGTCATAAAGAGTTTGCCTACCAATGTAGGAGACATGAGTTTGATCCCTGATCTGGGAGGATCCCACATGCTGTGGGGCAACTGAGCCCATGTGCCACAACTACTGAAGCCCGTGTGCCCTAGAGCCCAAGTTCCACAACAAGAGAAGTCACAGCAATAAGAAGCCTGCTCATCTCAACTAGAGAGTAGCCCCCACTCTCTGCAACTAGAGAAGAGCCTGTAGCAGCAGTGAGAACTCAGACTAGCTAAAAATAAATACATAAATAAACAAAAGTCATTTCTAAGAAAACAAAAAAAGAAATTCACCATCCAGCAGCTCCGATGGTAATAACTGGTCTGAGTGAAAATTATCAGTGGATGCTAAACGTGGTAGATTAGAATATCTGTATCATCTCAAAGCATCTCCCCACAAAAGCATTAGCAACGCCAAAGAGAAAAGTAGTAACTCGAGAGTGGAGAGACCTGGCTGACACCATCTTAACTAAGGAAAGTCAGTATGGAATCAACACCATTGGGCTCTTCACATGGCCAACAAGAAGACCACCACACTGCTTCCATGGGATTGTGGACAAAAGCACATCACTGGAAGGAACTCATGAGGAAACAGTGATTTCTAACTGGATGCTGGAGCAGACACATTGTCCTTTCCTGTTGCTACAGAGGATATTGTTGGAACAACTGATGTCATCTGAATATGATCTGTAAATCAGATAACAGCATTGTATCAACGTTAATTTCCTGATTCTGATGACTGTAGTGTGACTACATATTAAAAACTCCTTGTTTTTAGGAAACGCACACTGAAATACTTAAGGATAAAACGGTGTCTTGTTGGCAACTTACCTTCAAATGGGTCAGAAAAAGAAAGCACGTATACAGATGGTAAATAGAATGATAGAGCAAATGATAGAGCTAAGATGTTAATGTCTGGGTAATATAACTGAAGAATATATGGGGATTCTTTTTGCTGTTCGTACAACTGTAAGTCTGAAATGATATCCAAGTAGAAAATAAAACAAAATCATCTCGCGTATTAAACCAGCGATTGCATCACAATTCTGCAAGAATCTCAAATGCTCTCTTGGGTAGCTCCTAAAGCCCACCAGTGGCTCCCCAGCTCCTTCCACCAGCATGGGATAGGAATCACAGCATCTTCAGACAGCTACAGCTGTTAGACAATTCTTCCTTATACCAAGGCACAATCTATGCCCTGGGTATTTTTCACCCTTCAGACCTATGTGTCTTTCTCTGTGGTTACAATCTCATTCCCCTAAATCATTTCAAAGACTTTCTACTTGTTCCTTTTTTTCAAAAACCAAACTTCTTGCTCTTATTTTCTTGCTTTTGAAGATTTCGTTTCTCAGTCTCTTAATCATATTACTTCCTCCACTGCAAAATGAAATAGAAGGACCAGGTGGCTGCTCAGATCCTATCACAAGACCGTGACTTTCTTAGAGCAAGGACTGTGGAGTGCGCCCGGCACTGACGTGCAGTAAGTGTGAATGCCTGTGTTGGACCTAACTATCAAATCCAACAGGCTGAGACCAGTGGTTCTTTGACTCTCTTGGAAGCAGGTCTCTGCACAATGCCAACTGTATCTAATTTTCCAAAATCTGAATAAGAAAACACCTGTACATGTTTAATTGCTTCCCTGCAACCCAGTAAAGTATAATGCACCCACTGCTTTAGGATTTGCTGGGAAAGACTGAGGGTAGGTGGAGAAGATGGTGATGGAGGATGAGATGGTTGGATTGCATCACCGACTCAATGGATATGAGACTGAGCACAATACAGGAGATAGTGAAGGACTGGGAAGCCTGGCGTGCTATAGTCCATGGGGTCACAAAGAGTTGGACGTGGCCTGGCAACTGAACACAACTTTGGAACAGTCACTAGGGAAGACGATCAACATCTAACATATACAGCCCCTCGTAACAGTACTTCTGTTTAAGAATCACACAATGCTATCCTATAATTAAAAACAAAACAAAACAAAAAGCTAGTCAACTGAGGCAGAGGAGGCAAGTCCCTCATCCAGAGTCACACAGTGAACTAGATTTAAAGCCAGAACTAGAACTCAAGCCTGAGGCCCTGTCGGAGTTCTTTCTGCTGTATTCCATCTCTCTGCTAACTTGACCTGGAACGCTTCCTTGAGGACAATTTTTTCATTTACAAATAAACACACAGCTGATACGCTATCAGGCTTTGAGGACTGCTCTACAAATGGGGTGTTGCCTTGCTCTTTTTCTCTGTAACACATATAAACATGTATTTTATATAAAAGATAAATTATAAAGTTCATGCTTTATCACCTAATAAATATTTTCTAATCAATCTGTATATAAAAATACTTAGGGTTCCTCTAAGGCTGTATGTCTAATTTTTAAAAACTTTTTATTAAAATATAGCAAGCATACACAAAGTCCATATATTATAGCTTATGGCATGGTGGATTTTCACCACACTAAGATCAGGGGAAGGGCATCACCAGCATCCCATGCTTTCAGTCCCTCCCAGGCTCCATGAGGTCACCACCACACGCTCTTGTAACAGCAGAAGCAGTGTGTGGTCTGGCTTCTTTTACTTACTCGAGGTTTCACAGAGTTTTCTTTGTGTAAAGAGATAATTTTCACTGCTACATAATATTCCACACTGGATTTATCCATTCCACTGGCAACCAGACTTTCAATCTGCCTTTTTTTGTTATTTTATATTACTTTCTTACAGAAGATTACTAGAATTGTATAAACCCTAAGCCTCACAAAACCCAGATGCTCCTGGGTACATCCACATGATGAAACGTCTTGCATTCTTTTTAAAGGCAGGTTTTAGAATAACAGTCTGGGAAAGTCAGAAGCACACTACCAGGGACCTACCATTTTGTGTTCAAATAGAATGTACTTGTAAATTGGCACATAGGATGTACCCATAAATATCTACTGAATAAATGCCACACTGGAAAGTGGCCTGGGGGCAAGCTGCTATAGCCCAAAAAACTTTGGAACAGTCACTAGGGAAGACGATCAACATCTAACATATACAGCCCCTCGTAACAGTACTTCTGTTTAAGAATCACACAATGCTATCCTATAATTAAAAACAAAACAAAACAAAAAGCTAGTCAACTGAGGCAGAGGAGGCAAGTCCTCATCCAGAGTCACACAGTGAACTAGATTTAAAGCCAGAACTAGAACTCAAGCCTGAGGCCCTGTCGGAGTTCTTTCTGCTGTATTCCATCTCTCTGCTAACTTGACCTGGAACGCTTCCTTGAGGACAATTTTTTCATTTACAAATAAACACACAGCTGATACGCTATCAGGCTTTGAGGACTGCTCTACAAATGGGGTGTTGCCTTGCTCTTTTTCTCTGTAACACATATAAACATGTATTTTATATAAAAGATAAATTATAAAGTTCATGCTTTATCACCTAATAAATATTTTCTAATCAATCTGTATATAAAAATACTTAGGGTTCCTCTAAGGCTGTATGTCTAATTTTTAAAAACTTTTTATTAAAATATAGCAAGCATACACAAAGTCCATATATTATAGCTTATGGCATGGTGGATTTTCACCACACTAAGATCAGGGGAAGGGCATCACCAGCATCCCATGCTTTCAGTCCCTCCCAGGCTCCATGAGGTCACCACCACACGCTCTTGTAACAGCAGAAGCAGTGTGTGGTCTGGCTTCTTTTACTTACTCGAGGTTTCACAGAGTTTTCTTTGTGTAAAGAGATAATTTTCACTGCTACATAATATTCCACACTGGATTTATCCATTCCACTGGCAACCAGACTTTCAATCTGCCTTTTTTTGTTATTTTATATTACTTTCTTACAGAAGATTACTAGAATTGTATAAACCCTAAGCCTCACAAAACCCAGATGCTCCTGGGTACATCCACATGATGAAACGTCTTGCATTCTTTTTAAAGGCAGGTTTTAGAATAACAGTCTGGGAAAGTCAGAAGCACACTACCAGGGACCTACCATTTTGTGTTCAAATAGAATGTACTTGTAAATTGGCACATAGGATGTACCCATAAATATCTACTGAATAAATGCCACACTGGAAAGTACAATAAAAGTCACTGAAGGGAAACTCTGACAAGTAAGATGACAGAAACATTAGCTCAAATACAATTCAGATTTCAATTGTCATCACACTATGGGAACTACCTCTATAGCCAGTCCCTTCTCAAACCGCATACATGGTGTGTAAGGGGCATCTCAAGGGGATAAAGGGACACTGAATTTATCGTACAGTTTTAAAAAGTGGAATAAGAACCAAGAAATCTCATTCTATTACCTCTATATGTCAGTAACTAGCTTTTAAGACGTTCTTACTATGGGCCTGAACCACCTTGTTTTTTACATTGATTTTAATAATACATTATGCTATAACATATATTCATTCATATTCTGAACATTTAGGAATTAAGTAAACAAGTAGTTTAATTTTTCTCTGTGTTTCTAAATAACTAAGCAAAAAAGTCCAACTTAAAAAAAACCCTTTTGTTGACAATTCTGGGCTAGGAAATGTGTCTACCTACTGTTCTGAAAGCTTTTAAACCAAGAAATTAATTATGTAAAAAGCATTCCAAGGTAGAAAAAAAGAAGAAAAACCTCCTAGGTATCTATACCCTTCCTACCCAATCAGTCCCTACTGATGAAGCCACAGATTCTAAAGTTACAAATTCAGGTATCTTGAAAAAAATTAATAAAGTCAGTATTAACTCCTCCTAAAGACTTAAAGACTGGAAATTTTCTCATTTTTCTAGAAGATTCTCAACAAAGTCTACAGTTGCAGAAAGGGAGCAACAAGCAGTAAGTTGTAAAGTAAAAGTATTTCTTAAAATTAAAAAAAAAAATGGGGTAGTAAAAGAGGGAAAAAAAAAATTGGATATGGAGCCTCCATTAAAAAAAAAAAAAAAAAGAATAGTGATAGGAAAGTGAGCGATTTGGGTAAAGGAAGTTCAAACAGAGATCTGAAAATCAGAATGACAGTTTTATTTAGATTTGCTAAAGATACACGGAGCAAGCCCAGGTAGAAGTGATAGGTGGGCACGGTCCTATTTCCAGCATGGAGAGAACTCTGGGGGAAGAACCGGGTCCTCTCCGAAGACTAAGCGTCTATCGGAGGAACTGAAAAAATAGGTGACAGAGAAGTGAGAGCGCAGATGGAGACTTCAGGAAAATAAGACTTGGGCTCTGTATCTCAAAGGCAAAGGAAGTATCCCACAAGATTTGTGACTTTCAAGACGATACATCGATATTTTCAAATGAGTTAATTAAAACTAACTGCACAGAATGTGATGCAACAGTTAATGCCATGGTCTTGTCCACGGTGCCCCCTTACAGGACACGTGTGACCTCACTGGCTTCTCTCTCCCACATGCACAACAGACACATCTCTGACAACAGCAGCTCAGCAGCGACTGTAACCAGGAAGTAAGTAAGCTGTTCCTTCAAACTTAATTCTTCTGAAACCAACGGGAAAACTTTCCAAGAGCGATGTGCACTTTAAAATACCTGCACGCAGCCCATTTTATTCAAAACTAAAATACCTCTAGAAGACAGTTCATGATTAAATGCAGACAAGACAAGGTTCACAGTCAGGAATATGAAGACCCCTGAACACTGCAGGGAAAGCACTGTTTTTCTGGTTACAATCCTTTTGAATTAAAAAAAGAAAAAAAAAGCCCTTGACATTATTTTGGAAAATTAACCCTATGCAACAGTCTCTTTTTTGAGCAACAGTCTCATCTTTCTTTTGCTGGAATTTTCTGTTTTCGCTATTCAGGAACAAAGAAAAGAAAACTATCAATCATTGCACCAACTAACGTATACACGTGTAACAGCTACGTTTTGGTCATTAGGGGTCTCCCTTCATTATACAGAAGACAAAAACCATAAATAAGAAGAGAGGAAAAGAAAAGACACTTTCTTTTTGTAAATACAGATTTTAAAGTTTAAGAGGAATACGAGGTTACTGTTGCTTGTTTGAGGTTTGATTATATTCTGTCAGTAAAACAGTCCTATGAGAGGAGAGAAATTTATTTTCTTTTGAAACCAAGTTTGCTTTTTTACTGCCTCCTGATTAAAGCAGATTTCAAACGTTCTTTATGAAGCAAGAACCTGCTGCTTTTTGCAGTACACTTTTCTGTCGGCAGATAAGGATTTCTCCTTTCTTTCTCTTCTGTTTGGAGTAATTAGATACCAGAGGTGGGGGGAGGGTGGGCAAATTCACTAAATTAGATATATTTTAAAAGGACCATTGTTCTATTTTTAAGGCTCTGATTTTGTTAATACTGCATTCGGACCACCCTACCAGGTTAACTTCTATTTCATGCTGCTATTCTCCCCTGAAGGCCAGCACCATCCTGGTTCCCCTCACCCTCCAGCACAGCCTGTCGCCCTCGGTGGTGCCAGCCAGACCTTCCTCTACTCTGCTGGGCTGTGTCTCTGTTATAACACAACCTGCATCGTTCAGTAACAAAATAAATTGACCTCCCCTTGACGGAAACGTGTCATTCTGCTGCCAGAAAGAGAAATGGCTAAGTAGGTGGAAGTGAAGACCCATAGTAGGAAGATTAATACACGTGAAGCTACGGGACCATCATTTATAGGAACTTTCAAAGAAAACGGTTACAATCTCCAGAAATGGTGCCAGATGTTTATATTACCTTCAATTTAAACGGTTAAATAAATAAACAGTCTGAGAAGTAGAGAGAAGGGGGGGAAAGTAAGAAGGAAAGATTATGATGGCAGCAGCAATTTTTATTCACTACAATGTAAAAACCGATGGATAAATAATGCCTAAAACTAACAGGAGGACTGTTTTCAGTATCCTTATTCCAATTAATGGCTCTGCTAAGCAAGTGTCACTTAAAACTAGGAACACTTACAAACAGGTATCTTTAATTGAGTGCTAAAGGAAAAACAGTGCATTTTGGAGAATTAAGAAACAGAAACATGGGCAGGCACAGCATACTTCCAACCTATAAATCCAAGAAGTTACTGAAGAGGAAAAGGAACTAGAGTTCAGTCTATAGCTTCTTCAGTGTGTGTGTCCTCAGTAGTTATGAGGTATTTGCAGGTAAGCAGTCTGGGGGAAATTCTGAGTAATCTGCATCATGAGAGAGAATTATCTCAGTCAACATTTCTCCTAACATTGTGGAGCTGTTTCCCCAGAAAATGAACTGAAAAAAAATATTAAGACAAAATATATTCTTTTAGAGTCTACATTTTCTAATATATTCATGAATACATGTCATGAGAATATTCCTCTGAGTTAAGAAAGAAAACACAAAAACACTTTTTGTCTTTAAACATATGAGCTCATATCTAGGTTAGAACAGAAGTGTCAAAATAATGAAATACCATCACCTCTTGGTATGTGTAAGGTATTTTTTTCCCTACCATTAAGGAGGCAGAAGTCTGATATAAGTAGGAAAGCCCAAGGATAGTATACATATAACTTCATAAAAATGATTATCTGAACAAGTAAACTCAATTAATACTTGTACTTTATAAATGCCTTATCCTATTTATTCTTTCACATTTATTTTTTTAAAAAAAGAGCCCCTAAAACTTCATCAGTACAAGTTTAAATGTAGAACAATTAAGGACTTCTAAAAACATTAATCTGTTCTCAGTTTCTTTCCTTTAAAATGCTTATAAAATTAATTGCACTTCTGAGCTCCATACAAACAAATAAAAAACAGTAAGAGGTATATTTTATATGACAAGCTCACAAGCTTTAAAAATTCATTAAGAGCTTGGCAATAATATTTTCAGAGCATTTTACTATTACCTATCGATCCCAATGCACTTGACTTATCTGAAGAGATAAAACTTATCTTGACCTTGCTGAATACAAATAGCCTCGACTAAAACCTGTGATGGCCTCTCGGAAACACAGTGATAATCATTAAAGAGAGGATACAGGAACTGCAAGCACTCAACACAGACACTTCCACAAAATGCAACTTGCTTTACTCTCACTGTGGTCGTAAGAAATGAGAAAGTAATAGCTTTGTAGCAATGGGTTAATAAGCTTTCTTTAACTGGCCTGACATATTTTAGTTTCCTAGCAAGAATCTAGTACAGTTTCTATATATTCTTCTGTTATGTGGCTGCTTTTATAAAATACCTGATCCCGTCTGCCTCACCACACATCTAAAGCACAGAGAGCATGGTACCGAGGGAGGAAGGAGGTTCTCAGTCAACATTTCTCCTAACATTGTGGAGCTGTTTCCAGAAAATGAACTGAAAAAATATTAAGACAAAATATATTCTTTTAGAGTCTACATTTTCTAATATATTCATGAATACATGTCATGAGAATATTCCTCTGAGTTAAGAAAGAAAACACAAAAACACTTTTTGTCTTTAAACATATGAGCTCATATCTAGGTTAGAACAGAAGTGTCAAAATAATGAAATACCATCACCTCTTGGTATGTGTAAGGTATTTTTTTCCCTACCATTAAGGAGGCAGAAGTCTGATATAAGTAGGAAAGCCCAAGGATAGTATACATATAACTTCATAAAAATGATTATCTGAACAAGTAAACTCAATTAATACTTGTACTTTATAAATGCCTTATCCTATTTATTCTTTCACATTTATTTTTTTAAAAAAAGAGCCCCTAAAACTTCATCAGTACAAGTTTAAATGTAGAACAATTAAGGACTTCTAAAAACATTAATCTGTTCTCAGTTTCTTTCCTTTAAAATGCTTATAAAATTAATTGCACTTCTGAGCTCCATACAAACAAATAAAAAACAGTAAGAGGTATATTTTATATGACAAGCTCACAAGCTTTAAAAATTCATTAAGAGCTTGGCAATAATATTTTCAGAGCATTTTACTATTACCTATCGATCCCAATGCA
Organism: Tragulus kanchil; assembly: GCA_022376925.1. Taxonomy (NCBI): domain Eukaryota; kingdom Metazoa; phylum Chordata; class Mammalia; order Artiodactyla; family Tragulidae; genus Tragulus; species Tragulus kanchil. Next base: position 72,789,410 of record JAIOJX010000031.1, read on the forward strand.
CTTGACTTATCTGAAGAGATAAAACTTATCTTGACCTTGCTGAATACAAATAGCCTCGACTAAAACCTGTGATGGCCTCTCGGAAACACAGTGATAATCATTAAAGAGAGGATACAGGAACTGCAAGCACTCAACACAGACACTTCCACAAAATGCAACTTGCTTTACTCTCACTGTGGTCGTAAGAAATGAGAAAGTAATAGCTTTGTAGCAATGGGTTAATAAGCTTTCTTTAACTGGCCTGACATATTTTAGTTTCCTAGCAAGAATCTAGTACAGTTTCTATATATTCTTCTGTTATGTGGCTGCTTTTATAAAATACCTGATCCCGTCTGCCTCACCACACATCTAAAGCACAGAGAGCATGGTACCGAGGGGAGGAAGGGGAGAAAACTACAAAGCCCTCCTCTGCAAATTCGACAATGTCAGAGAAATTTAGCAGAAATGATGGAGAGCCTTCTCAAGGTGCATTTCAATTTCCAGCTCACACTTGACTCCAATTCCACCAAAATATTCTAAAATTATCATGCAGTAACCAATGAATAAAAGGTATTTCTAAATTTTTTTTTAATTACATAGTAGCCCCCCTCAACCATCTTCCTCTTCTCTCAAACTGCCCCTGAATTTTTACTGTCAGAGTGAATGGCTAAGTCAACATTAAACTACCTATTCAGCTTTTAAGTCTGTGATACACAAAGTAAACCAATGCAAGTCCTTCTTCACCTTTTAAAACAGAGGTCTGGGGCTTCCCTGGTGGTCCAGTGGGTAAAGAACCGGTTCGATCCCTGGCCCCGGAAGACCCCACATGCTGCGGAGCGGCTGGACCAGTGTGTCCAATTACGATCCAGCACTCTGAAGCACATGCGCCCAGAGCCAGTGCTCTGCAATGAGAGAGGTCACTGCAACAGGAGGTCCGCACAGGCCAAAGAATAAAGATGGATGAAAATAAACAAATAAATAACAATCAAAGAGGCCAAAAAAAAAAAAAAGCCTTGTTTTGAGATAAACACAATTTCAACAGTCTATTAGACCCTTAACTAGAGTATTACATAAAGTTAAAAAAAAACCAAAAGAACTTCTTGAAGAAAATGCTAGTTAAAATCCAGAATTTCACATGCAGCCAATGAGAGACTTAAAAATAAACTACACCATTTAGATTCCTAATTCTCAAATACTTTTCTTTTACAAATATTTAAGCATAGAATGAAATTAATTTTAAGCATATTAAACTTATTACTTAAGTTCCTGAAAACTATATCACTAGTAATCTATAATTTGATTTCAAATAAGCCTCCTGTTTGTTTTAAGCTACTCTGGGATTTACGGATAAATGATAACTTTATGAATCACAGCCCTGACAACTTCAAATTCAGGCTTGGGTTTTCTCCAACCTCCCTGCCCCCACACATTTCCCGAGGCAGCCAGGCAGTGAATGCACATTTACTATCATTGTATGTAACATTTATGCTCCTTTAAGAAAGAGGCATAACTTTAATTGTGCTTTAATATTCACTATTTTAGCAGCTAAATATCTACATCAATAGTGTTTAATTTAAGGAGGCACAAAAAAGAAATTACACAGAGAATTTGCTAAGTCGATCGCCAGTTTCTTAAAGCAGCACATTAATGCTGATACATTTTTTCAAACCCTGCAAGAATTCCTTGTCCTCTATTATTATTCAGAGCACCTGAACCCAAGATATTATTACTATGGCACATTAACTCTGCTATTTCTCAAGACAGGACCAGGAATTTTAAACGTTCCCTATCCAATAATTTGCTCAGAGCACCTAAATACAACACTGTGATTTGATATATTTCCATCTACATTATTGCTTGGTGCTGATAAACCACAATACAACTTTCTGTGTTTTAATAGGCGACAGTTTTTGGCACTGGCTATAGAAGAGTACAGACTGAAAAAAACCACCATCCACAAACTCTGCCACAAAGAATAAGGTTCCATTGCTAATTATACAGGGAACTGATTTTAATTACACAGAGAACATTGCTTTTAAAAACACTTTCCAAACTGCAAAAGCAGATGGGCGAGTTCATGAAATCAATAAAACACTTCTACTGCGTTACAACAGTGCCCTCTACTGGTAAGTGCTGAACTTTGCCGAGAAAAAATCCACATTTTACTCAAAATTATCAAAAGAACTTTAACTACTGAAAATTTTGCTACCTTATTTTAACATAAATAATAAAATGAAACTTGTATCACCTAAAATCCAATCAATATTTAACTTTATATTTAAAAGTGTCAATGAAATTTAGTTTTGAAATAACTAAATTTAAGGAATGTGGCTTACAACTATGCCATCTAGGCAAAAGACAACTTTTTTTAAATGACGAATAAATATTTAAAATATTTTGGGATTTCTCTGGCAGTCCAATGCTCCCAGTGTAGGGGCCTGGTTGAATCCCTGGTCAGGGAACTAAGATTCCACATGTCAAGGGAACTAAAGACCCAGTGCTACTCTGGGAACGGATAAATTAATTGTCCCCTGTTAATATTTTCCACCTACACATTTCAGGCAGCCAGGCAGTGAATGCACATTTACTATCATTGTATGTAACATTTATGCTCCTTTAAGAAAGAGGCATAACTTTAATTGTGCTTTAATATTCACTATTTTAGCAGCTAAATATCTACATCAATAGTGTTTAATTTAAGGAGGCACAAAAAAGAAATTACACAGAGAATTTGCTAAGTCGATCGCCAGTTTCTTAAAGCAGCACATTAATGCTGATACATTTTTTCAAACCCTGCAAGAATTCCTTGTCCTCTATTATTATTCAGAGCACCTGAACCCAAGATATTATTACTATGGCACATTAACTCTGCTATTTCTCAAGACAGGACCAGGAATTTTAAACGTTCCCTATCCAATAATTTGCTCAGAGCACCTAAATACAACACTGTGATTTGATATATTTCCATCTACATTATTGCTTGGTGCTGATAAACCACAATACAACTTTCTGTGTTTTAATAGGCGACAGTTTTTGGCACTGGCTATAGAAGAGTACAGACTGAAAAAAACCACCATCCACAAACTCTGCCACAAAGAATAAGGTTCCATTGCTAATTATACAGGGAACTGATTTTAATTACACAGAGAACATTGCTTTTAAAAACACTTTCCAAACTGCAAAAGCAGATGGGCGAGTTCATGAAATCAATAAAACACTTCTACTGCGTTACAACAGTGCCCTCTACTGGTAAGTGCTGAACTTTGCCGAGAAAAAATCCACATTTTACTCAAAATTATCAAAAGAACTTTAACTACTGAAAATTTTGCTACCTTATTTTAACATAAATAATAAAATGAAACTTGTATCACCTAAAATCCAATCAATATTTAACTTTATATTTAAAAGTGTCAATGAAATTTAGTTTTGAAATAACTAAATTTAAGGAATGTGGCTTACAACTATGCCATCTAGGCAAAAGACAACTTTTTTTAAATGACGAATAAATATTTAAAATATTTTGGGATTTCTCTGGCAGTCCAATGCTCCCAGTGTAGGGGCCTGGTTGAATCCCTGGTCAGGGAACTAAGATTCCACATGTCAAGGGAACTAAAGACCCAGTGCTGCCACATAAAAGTAAAAAATAAAAAATAAAAAAAATTTTGGATAATTCATAAAAAATATTTATCAATGTAAAAGAAACTAAATTACTGCTTACTAACTGTATGAATTTTTACCTAATTCTGGTCATCAAGCATAAAATCTCCTAATATCAAGACAGCAATCGTTACTTCTAATTAACTTATATTCAGAGAATATTTATTTCTTGTACTTGTTTCTTTTAACCAGCTACTATTTCCGTAAGAATACCCTGGGTTTCAACAACAAGTAAGGATCTATGTTTACTTAGCACACGGATCTCAACAACACAATAACCATCCTTACTATTATAGTTCTTATATTTGAAGTAAAAAACTCAACCATGCATAAAGTCTGATTTCCAAAAAAATCGCAATATGAGACTTAAGGCTACATGGCAGTTTAAAATTTTTGAATCTTACATTGTAAGACAGAAAGCTTTAAAAAATAAAGTTTAAAGGACAAGCACATTCAACTGGCCTCAGTGTATTAATACTATCATGTTTAATCTCTAGCAAAAATAAACTACTCCTTATATCTAGAATGGAAGAAACTTTCCTGTTGTCCTTCCTTATAAACAGTCTATTCCTATCACAGATACATACTATCTAAGTTATGGAAACTGTACTTTAAAAAACAGTTTAAGAACTTCACAACTGTACAGGACCAACGTGGAACTCCGAGCTTCAAGAAAGGTGATGCCCAGAATAGTCTTTCAACAACGTTTAAATCCAGCCAGAAGGGAAACAGGGCAGAGGAAGGGTCAGAACAAGGCAGCTACTCCGCAGGAAACTGTCAGGCAGGAGGGTAAAGTCTTTGGGGCGGCAGGGAGTGTTGTTGAGAATTAACTACTGAAAATTTTGCTACCTTATTTTAACTTTATAAAATGAAACTTGTATCACCTAAAATCCAATCAATATTTAACTTTATATTTAAAAGTGTCAATGAAATTTAGTTTTGAAATAACTAAATTTAAGGAATGTGGCTTACAACTATGCCATCTAGGCAAAAGACAACTTTTTTTAAATGACGAATAAATATTTAAAATATTTTGGGATTTCTCTGGCAGTCCAATGCTCCCAGTGTAGGGGCCTGGTTGAATCCCTGGTCAGGGAACTAAGATTCCACATGTCAAGGGAACTAAAGACCCAGTGCTGCCACATAAAAGTAAAAAATAAAAAAAAAAAATTTTGGATAATTCATAAAAAATATTTATCAATGTAAAAGAAACTAAATTACTGCTTACTAACTGTATGAATTTTTACCTAATTCTGGTCATCAAGCATAAAATCTCCTAATATCAAGACAGCAATCGTTACTTCTAATTAACTTATATTCAGAGAATATTTATTTCTTGTACTTGTTTCTTTTAACCAGCTACTATTTCCGTAAGAATACCCTGGGTTTCAACAACAAGTAAGGATCTATGTTTACTTAGCACACGGATCTCAACAACACAATAACCATCCTTACTATTATAGTTCTTATATTTGAAGTAAAAAACTCAACCATGCATAAAGTCTGATTTCCAAAAAAATCGCAATATGAGACTTAAGGCTACATGGCAGTTTAAAATTTTTGAATCTTACATTGTAAGACAGAAAGCTTTAAAAAATAAAGTTTAAAGGACAAGCACATTCAACTGGCCTCAGTGTATTAATACTATCATGTTTAATCTCTAGCAAAAATAAACTACTCCTTATATCTAGAATGGAAGAAACTTTCCTGTTGTCCTTCCTTATAAACAGTCTATTCCTATCACAGATACATACTATCTAAGTTATGGAAACTGTACTTTAAAAAACAGTTTAAGAACTTCACAACTGTACAGGACCAACGTGGAACTCCGAGCTTCAAGAAAGGTGATGCCCAGAATAGTCTTTCAACAACGTTTAAATCCAGCCAGAAGGGGAAACAGGGCAGAGGAAGGGTCAGAACAAGGCAGCTACTCCGCAGGAAACTGTCAGGCAGGAGGGTAAAGTCTTTGGAGGGGGCGGCAGGGAGTGTTGTTGAGAGGTCCAAGGAACAGACTTGGAGGAAAGGAGGCAGAAATGTGTCAAGTTCTGCTGCTGGACAAGGGTTAAAACTGGCCAGTGAAAAGGGTTTGATGGTGGTTTAACCAGTTACCATCCTGACTCTTCTTCAACAAGAGACCTGCACTTCTCCGTAGCAGTTAATTTTCAATTTTACAACAGACGTCAACAGAAAAACACAATTTACTTTATAAGCATCATTTTTATGATCAACCACCAGAAAAGTGGTTGTTCAATTAGGAAAGAAACTGTATTCAAACTGACCACTGGAAAAGAAGAAACAGAAATAATTATGAAAGCAGCAGAGTATATCCTGATGGATCTGAGGATTTTTTTAAGGGTACACTTCCTAAAAGAGTCTGAAGTGGTATGTCCTTAAAGTACAACAGGACAGTGATGACTGTTAAAACCTTCAGAACTAAAGAAAGAGTATGGATTACAGAAAGGAAAGGATCCAGCTGATCACTCTTGGGAGCGGAGTTTTCACAGTTCCCACTTAGAATTAGTTCAAAGCTATGCCTGTATTTAACATGCAGGAAGAAAGAGAAATTGTCCTTCTCTGAAACCTGTATTATTATGTAGACAATGCTATGGACCATCTGTCATTTCTCCCCATGATCTCTGGAGAGGTGGGGGAGACATCCATCTAAAACCCCCAAATTTAAACATCTGTAAAGTGGAGTTGAACATAGTCTACTGAATAATTTTAAATCCCCAAACATTATTTCTTTGGGTCTTTCAAAACTCAGAAGTAAGACATGATAAGAAGAGGTGATTTATGATGAAAAGAAGACCAGCAGTTCATTAACACACCCACTGGTAACAAAAGGCATGTAAGAACAGTCATTTTCTATCACTCTGGCAAAGAGCAAAAGTAATTCCCAGGATGGAGGCAAGTGTTAGGGAAGAAGCAGACCCTTTTAACAGGAGAGGACACTGGGTGACCTTGCTATTTGGAATGCGCAGTGTGGCGACCCTTTCATTGATCCAGCCATGCTGCTCTAGAAAGTTCTCTTAAGGAAATTATCAGAAAGTATAAATAGGTACGTGAACAAAGATGTTCTTGAAAGCATTGTTAAGATGGTGAAACACTTTGAACAACCTAAAAGTCACCTCTGGAGTCAGGTAAATGGATGGGGGCACGCGTGTAAGGCCACCCTACGTAAAGTCAGCTGCCACCAGGATACAGTCTCAGACATGGAAAGACACTCCTAATAAAACAAGAGAGTGGGAGGGAAACCAGATCAGAACACAGTACATGTTGCGTGGTCTTACTCTGGAAAAATGGAACCAGTAAGGACTGTACATATATACACCCATCCAGGGGAACAGTCAGGAGAGGCCCCACCATGCACTGGGATTATAAGTGATGCCTTTTCTTTTTCTTATATGGATTTAAAATTTTTTCTAAAATCAGTATCTTCCTTTTTTTCTTCTCTCTTTTTATTGATTTTTATTTTTCATCCATCTTTATTCTTCCGCCTGTGTGGGCCTCCCACTGCAGTGGCCTCTCTCGTTGCAGAGCACTGGCTCGTAATTGGACACACCAGCTCAGCCACTCCGCAACTCCTGGGATCTTCCCAGGCCAGGGACTGAACCGTTGCCCCTTGCACTGCAAGGTGGACTCTTAACCCACTGGATCACCAGGGAAGCCCCAGTATCTTTCTTTTATTAAAAAGTTTTTATTTTTAAAATAGAAGTAGGAATGAGAGCAGACAGTGAACTCTTCAGATGAACAGACAAAACAGGGGAATCATTCTATGATGTGTTGGTTTACACTCTGAACTCTAAATCCAATGATCTGAATTCTAATGATAAGGGAACATAGTCTACTGAATAATTTTAAAGCCCCAAACAATATTTCTTTGGGTCTTTCAAAACTCAGAAGTAAGACATGATAAGAAGAGGTGATTTATGATGAAAAGAAGACCAGCAGTTCATTAACACACCCACTGGTAACAAAAGGCATGTAAGAACAGTCATTTTCTATCACTCTGGCAAAGAGCAAAAGTAATTCCCAGGATGGAGGCAAGTGTTAGGGAAGAAGCAGACCCTTTTAACAGGAGAGGACACTGGGTGACCTTGCTATTTGGAATGCGCAGTGTGGCGACCCTTTCATTGATCCAGCCATGCTGCTCTAGAAAGTTCTCTTAAGGAAATTATCAGAAAGTATAAATAGGTACGTGAACAAAGATGTTCTTGAAAGCATTGTTAAGATGGTGAAACACTTTGAACAACCTAAAAGTCACCTCTGGAGTCAGGTAAATGGATGGGGCACGCGTGTAAGGCCACCCCACGTAAAGTCAGCTGCCACCAGGATACAGTCTCAGACATGGAAAGACACTCCTAATAAAACAAGAGAGTGGGAGGGAAACCAGATCAGAACACAGTACATGTTGCGTGGTCTTACTCTGGAAAAATGGAACCAGTAAGGACTGTACATATATACACCCATCCAGGGGAACAGTCAGGAGAGGCCCCACCATGCACTGGGATTATAAGTGATGCCTTTTCTTTTTCTTATATGGATTTAAAATTTTTTCTAAAATCAGTATCTTCCTTTTTTTCTTCTCTCTTTTTATTGATTTTTATTTTTCATCCATCTTTATTCTTCCGCCTGTGTGGGCCTCCCACTGCAGTGGCCTCTCTCGTTGCAGAGCACTGGCTCGTAATTGGACACACCAGCTCAGCCACTCCGCAACTCCTGGGATCTTCCCAGGCCAGGGACTGAACCGTTGCCCCTTGCACTGCAAGGTGGACTCTTAACCCACTGGATCACCAGGGAAGCCCCAGTATCTTTCTTTTATTAAAAAGTTTTTATTTTTAAAATAGAAGTAGGAATGAGAGCAGACAGTGAACTCTTCAGATGAACAGACAAAACAGGGGAATCATTCTATGATGTGTTGGTTTACACTCTGAACTCTAAATCCAATGATCTGAATTCTAATCTTAGAAGAATCTCTTTAGAGGATGATACAGAGTTAGGATTAAAAGCATGAATTTTGCAGCTGGACTTATCTTAAGTTTAAATCCTACCTCTGTGTTTCTTAGGTGTGTCACCTTAAGAGAATTTCTTAAAATTCTCAAAGTGGATTTTTCATCTGAAAAACAAAACAGTAGCAATATTTGCCTTACGGATATTAATACGATGGCTTCTCTGGTGGCTCAGAAGGTAAAGAATCTGCCTGCAATGCAGGAGAACTGGATTTGATCCCTGGGTTGGGAAGAACCCCTGGAGAAGGAAATGGCAACCCACTCCAGTATTCTTGCCTGGGAAATCTTATGCACAGACAAGCCTGGTGGGCTGCAGTCCATGGGGTCACACAGAGTCAGGCATGACTGAGCAATGAACACTATGGATTATAAAGAAACAGATAACAAAATTATAATGAATATTAATTATATTATTGCTGATTACTCAGCACTGTCAAGGGCCCAGAGATGGGGCACTAGGACCTTAACACGGACTACACCATTTCATCTTCTCTACCTCCCGGGAGGTAGGAATTATTTGTGAGGTATATTTTACATATGAGGAAATGAGACCTGGAATGTTTAAGTGACCTGTCTGATGAAACAGCTATTAAGAGCTGCTCCAGAATCTGAACCCAAGACTGTGTGCCTACAAGCTTATGGTTTTAACTACTGCGTGGTACGCCTCTGACCCTTGACGGTCACTCCAACTCTGCTATTGTTTTCTTACTATCTGTGCTGGACCGAGGTTTTCTATAATTCCATTTTAGAATATTTCATTTGTGAAACAATATAATAAAAATCTAACTCTTTGTTGTGACTGACAAACACACCAACCATCCCTCCTGTTCAGAGCTGTCCAAGACCACGTCTCTGACCTTTAAACTCCCCTGACCTTCCTCCTCCATGTGAAATGAGCATGGACCTTCTTCAAGTTCTCTATGTAGTCTCGTACACCATGGATCTAGCAAGGGTAAACACACATTTCCTGGCTAATACAGAACTAGGGTGTGATGTTTTAAATAAGTCAGGAAATACTTGCTTCTGAGCTCAACTTTAAACACTGGATTTCAGCTTCGGCATCAGCATGATAATTCTGAAAGAAAGGATCGACTGAGAACTTGTTCCTTACTGTAAAATATAAAATAGCTTTTCAATGCACCCTTGAAATCATATCTCCAAATGGCATTCCTCAGTTTGGAATTTAGACTGCACATTGATTCAAACCTGAATTTGTCTGAGATCTGGAGTTCCCATCTTAGGCAGATTACATTTTAGAGTGCGCCGTTAATAAACCCTTTCTGGCCCTCTTCCTCCTCCTCCTCCTGCTCCTCCACAACTGCCTGCTGCCTTGAACACTGCAGGGTTTTCTTCAAAGTCACTTCCAAATGGGTTTTCCAGGTTCTCCTCTGACTTGTCTGTCAACTCCAGCCTTCTCTATAGCTCTGCTTTCTTTCTAGTAACTTCAAACTCTTTGACAGGTTCCCATCACACATAAAGTCCTGCTTCTTCCCCCTGCGTATCAGACAGGGACTGAGCCCGCTGCACCTTTCAGTCTGGTTCCTCTCAGGGGCACTGGCCTCACTCCTGGGTTTGGGAAATAACCACAGTCTGCCTGCACCCTCCTCCTCCATGATCGCCATCAGGGAGACGTCAGCCTGGATGCACCCCTCGTGAAGAAGGCCTCCTTGCACCCCAGGACGGGCCACATTCACAGCCCTCCTTTTCCATCTCTGCACACAGAACAGGTGCATCACCTCCTCTTTTCTCCTGTGCTGACTGGCAGCCCTCAGGAGGTGGAACCCGAGCTCCAGGATGCGGGACCCTCCACCTGTTCTCTTTGTGGCCACGCCCTCAGTGTTCAGCAGCAGAGGAGACGTTTGGTGAAAGAACTAAGCTGAGTTTTCCAAGTTTACTAGGCATGAAGGTGACATGTGCACCCTTTAGGAACTTGGAAAATACGGAAAATTTTTAAAATTCGTTTGCATTCCTGCTGCTATTTTGGCAATTTCCATCACGGAAGAAGACTCAGAGTAACTTCAAGTTCTCTATGTAGTCTCGTACACCATGGATCTAGCAAGGGTAAACACACATTTCCTGGCTAATACAGAACTAGGGTGTGATGTTTTAAATAAGTCAGGAAATACTTGCTTCTGAGCTCAACTTTAAACACTGGATTTCAGCTTCGGCATCAGCATGATAATTCTGAAAGAAAGGATCGACTGAGAACTTGTTCCTTACTGTAAAATATAAAATAGCTTTTCAATGCACCCTTGAAATCATATCTCCAAATGGCATTCCTCAGTTTGGAATTTAGACTGCACATTGATTCAAACCTGAATTTGTCTGAGATCTGGAGTTCCCATCTTAGGCAGATTACATTTTAGAGTGCGCCGTTAATAAACCCTTTCTGGCCCTCTTCCTCCTCCTCCTCCTGCTCCTCCACAACTGCCTGCTGCCTTGAACACTGCAGGGTTTTCTTCAAAGTCACTTCCAAATGGGTTTTCCAGGTTCTCCTCTGACTTGTCTGTCAACTCCAGCCTTCTCTATAGCTCTGCTTTCTTTCTAGTAACTTCAAACTCTTTGACAGGTTCCCATCACACATAAAGTCCTGCTTCTTCCCCCTGCGTATCAGACAGGGACTGAGCCCGCTGCACCTTTCAGTCTGGTTCCTCTCAGGGGCACTGGCCTCACTCCTGGGTTTGGGAAATAACCACAGTCTGCCTGCACCCTCCTCCTCCATGATCGCCATCAGGGAGACGTCAGCCTGGATGCACCCCTCGTGAAGAAGGCCTCCTTGCACCCCAGGACGGGCCACATTCACAGCCCTCCTTTTCCATCTCTGCACACAGAACAGGTGCATCACCTCCTCTTTTCTCCTGTGCTGACTGGCAGCCCTCAGGAGGTGGAACCCGAGCTCCAGGATGCGGGACCCTCCACCTGTTCTCTTTGTGGCCACGCCCTCAGTGTTCAGCAGCAGAGGAGACGTTTGGTGAAAGAACTAAGCTGAGTTTTCCAAGTTTACTAGGCATGAAGGTGACATGTGCACCCTTTAGGAACTTGGAAAATACGGAAAATTTTTAAAATTAGTTTGCATTCCTGCTGCTATTTTGGCAATTTCCATCACGAAGAAGACTCAGGAGTTAACTAGTAACTGAGACTGAGCGAGAAGGCTGTGCTGTGAAGTGAGGAACAAGGCAGGGTGCAGGAGGGTGTGTGCTTTGTGTAGGAAATGGGGGGTACAAAACAGAGTCGCGGTTGCTTGTATCTGCATAAATAAACACTGCGGAGAGAAACATAAAAGTGAGGATCTAGGGGAGCTGAGGGAATGAAATGGAGAGGGAAAGCCAGTGGAGAACCCTACTCAGAGTATGCTTTCTTATGTTGATTCTGACTTTCGAGCTAAGTGAAAGTATCGCCTAGTAAAGACAAACACCTCTGCTAACCTTTCTATTTCTCTTTGAGTCTTACCTGCAAAAACTCCTCAGTCTAGAGGAACCCCGTTGCCACTTTCCACACTGAGCTGCTAGACACCGCGAGAGCAGAACAGCACAAGCAGGCCTGTCCCCACTGCCAGTCTCCAGCCAGGCCTCTACCAGCTCAGCCACCGAGCTCGGCCTGCTCTCCCTGCTTCCCTCTGAACTGCTGGTCATAGCTTCTCCATTCTCACTCCTGACCCACCAGTCTCTGCTCATCACTCAGAAGCTACCAGCTGGAAACTCCTCCCCAGCCCTTCACCAAATCTAGGAATCTCCCTGCATGCAATTCTATAGGATTCTCCCATAACAGGGGAGAAAGGTCTTATCAAGGGGCATCATATGGTCAGCTGATTTTCAACAAAGGACTCAAGGCAATTCAATAAAGAATGGGTTACTTTTCAACAAATGATACACTAAAATAGGATATGCACCAGGGGGTGAAAAGGTCCCCACAAAGCAAACACCCCAAAACATCTCAAACTATTCTCACTCTATACACAAAAATCAATTCAATGGATCATAAACCTAAACGTAAAACCTAAAACCATAAAACCTGTGGAAGAAACCTGAGAAAATCTTTGAGATCTTGAGATAGGCAAGGAAGTCACAAGATACAAAAAGTACAAATCATTTTTTTAAAAAAAAATAAAATGGACTTCATCAATTTGAAATGCCTGTTTCCCAACAGACATGGTTCCCCCAAGATACAAAAGTATTTTGGAATTTCCATCACGAAGAAGACTAGGAGTTAACTAGTAACTGAGACTGAGCGAGAAGGCTGTGCTGTGAAGTGAGGAACAAGGCAGGGTGCAGGAGGGTGTGTGCTTTGTGTAGGAAATGGGGGGTACAAAACAGAGTCGCGGTTGCTTGTATCTGCATAAATAAACACTGCGAGAGAAACATAAAAGTGAGGATCTAGGGGAGCTGAGGGAATGAAATGGAGAGGGAAAGCCAGTGGAGAACCCTACTCAGAGTATGCTTTCTTATGTTGATTCTGACTTTCGAGCTAAGTGAAAGTATCGCCTAGTAAAGACAAACACCTCTGCTAACCTTTCTATTTCTCTTTGAGTCTTACCTGCAAAAACTCCTCAGTCTAGAGGAACCCCGTTGCCACTTTCCACACTGAGCTGCTAGACACCGGAGAGCAGAACAGCACAAGCAGGCCTGCCCCCACTGCCAGTCTCCAGCCAGGCCTCTACCAGCTCAGCCACCGAGCTCGGCCTGCTCTCCCTGCTTCCCTCTGAACTGCTGGTCATAGCTTCTCCATTCTCACTCCTGACCCACCAGTCTCTGCTCATCACTCAGAAGCTACCAGCTGGAAACTCCTCCCCAGCCCTTCACCAAATCTAGGAATCTCCCTGCATGCAATTCTATAGGATTCTCCCATAACAGGGGAGAAAGGTCTTATCAAGGGGCATCATATGGTCAGCTGATTTTCAACAAAGGACTCAAGGCAATTCAATAAAGAATGGGTTACTTTTCAACAAATGATACACTAAAATAGGATATGCACCAGGGGGTGAAAAGGTCCCCACAAAGCAAACACCCCAAAACATCTCAAACTATTCTCACTCTATACACAAAAATCAATTCAATGGATCATAAACCTAAACGTAAAACCTAAAACCATAAAACCTGTGGAAGAAACCTGAGAAAATCTTTGAGATCTTGAGATAGGCAAGGAAGTCACAAGATACAAAAAGTACAAATCATTTTTTTAAAAAAAAGATAAAATGGACTTCATCAAAATTTGAAATGCCTGTTTCCCAACAGACATGGTTAATAAAACGAAAAGACCAAACACAGGCTGAAAGAAAATATTTGCCCTCCAAAATGTTCATGTCCCTACATAAAAACCTACACACAGATGTTTATAACAGCTCTATTCATATTTGCCAAAACCTTTTCTAAAGGGTCCCTCAACTGGTGAATGGATGAATAAATGGTGGCATATTCATTATATGGAACACACTTCAGCAATACAAATATAGCTGCCGGTAAATATAAAAGGGATGAACCGCAAGAGCATTAAGCTCAGTAAAAGGAGACTGACCCCAAATGTGACACAGCGCGCTGTTCCATGTATGATTCTCTAGAGAAGGAAAACTCACAGGAACAGAGCACAAGGCAGTAATGGCGGGAAGGGGTGGAAGGGTAGGGTTTGGAAGGAAGGGAGGAAATTGATTATAAAGGAAATTGATGAGAAACTTACTGAGATGATTCATATTTTTAAAAATTATCTTGACAATTCTGGGGAAATGGTCGTACGCAGTAGCAGCATAATTTTTGGATCTCTCTGAATCATGACATGAAAACAGCAGAACAATGAGACAGAAAAATAAGAAACCCATGGACAATATTTATAAGAAAACTAAGTCCAAAATATAAGCAGATATGAACAAAAAATAGGTGAAATATAAGACCTGTTTATCATCAGCATATTTTGGAAAAAGTAGAAGAAAGAAACAGAGCCTTGGACTTAACCTGAGAACCTGAATAATAACCAAGAGAACATTCATGGGAAAAGTGCAGAGGCCACGCTGAGAACAGCGGCTGAAACTGCAAGGGTGCTGGCCACTGCAGACCAGACCAGTCCCCAAGCCCTGTATTTAAGTCCACAGGGGCTGGTGAAGGCCAGAGAACACTCGCAGAACAGGACCTTGAAACCAAAAGAAACTCCTGGGGCTGGTACTGGAACTGGAAAAGAACAGGGACAACAGAGATAAAGAAAGACGGAGTCAGATAAAGTGGACGGGAAGCAGCAGTCAGGTGAGCTCAGAAATCAAACTGCAGTATTTCTGAACACTAAAAGCAGAGACCAAAAGAGGGCGCTCTGGGAAGACAGAAAAGCTACCTAAACCAGACGCTCTCTTAAGAAAACTCATCTCCACAAAAATGAGCATCAGAGAAGTATCAAGATCAAAATCCACACAAAGCTACAATGTGAAAAAAAGGAGAAACAGATGAACACCTCATGAAAAATGATATCAAAACTGTAAAACACATGGAAAAAAGACCTGACACATACCATTTAAAGACAAGCTAAGGAATATTTAGAAAATTATATAAGCTATGAAAATGAAAACATAAATGAGAATTACAGGCTTCCCTGGTGGCCCAGTGGGTAAAGAGTCCACCTTGCAATTCAAGGGGAACCAGTGTGATCCCTGGCCCGGGAAGACCCCACGTGCCACAGAGTGGCTGGACCAGTGTGTCCAATTACGAGCCAGCGCTCTGGAGCGCATGTGCCCAGAGCCAGTGCTCTGCAATGAGAGATGCCACCGCGATGGGAGACCCACACAGGCTAAAAAACAAAGATGGATGAAAAAAAAAAAAACATAAATGAGAATTAGAAAAACTCAGAAATTAGATAATAGAAGCAAAATGTTTCGACTTTTTCTTAATTTTAGAAAAAACAGTGAAAACAGATTAGAAAACAAAACAAGAGCAAATAAACCCTGATAATGCCTGAAGAGAAATACAAAGTGAAAAAGAAAAGTATACAAATCAAACATAAAGCTTAGAAAGAAGTAAGAACAAAAGACAAATACAGGTGAAAGGCAAAAAATAAAAACCCACCTCTAACAGCTAACAGTAAGTCCTGAAAACCAAACTAAAGGAACAGAACCAACAAAAAGGCAGTACTTCAAAAAAATTTAACTACATATTGAAAAAAAAAAAAAAAGAGGACAAGATGTACCTCAGAACATCAACCAGAACAAGCAATGCCAAGGTATTCTGACAAAATTGGTAGACGTCTCAGAAAAAAAAAAAAAATCCTCTGGGTGTCTAAGTGAAAAGAATAAGTGATTTTAAAAAAGTGAAAGTCAAGACCAGTTAGCCCTTGCTGTTGCTAACCCAACAGCAAGCAATGCTCCAGCGCCCAGACTCTGGTTCTGAAATACCATTTCCCAAGAGGAAAACTGGAGACTGGAGTTCATCTTCCAGGAATGGCAGAGCAGCATGAATCAGACAAGCATTCCCCAGGTAACACCTAGGGACTCTATTTTCTGCTCAATTCCACTGTGAACCTAAAACTGTTTGAAAAAATATAGTCTCTCTTTTTTTTAAATGCCACGTAAAACAGCATCGAATATATGAAATACTTACTCACTGCAAAAACACATTTACAAAATATGTACAAAGGTCTAAATAAAAGAAGATCTATCCCATGGCATTGATCAGAAGACTCAATAGGGTTAAGATTTCAATTCTCTCCAAACTGGTCTATAGATGTCATGCAGTCCCCATACAAATTCTAACAGTGTTTCATGTAGAAATTTATGGGCTAGTTCTGAATTTCAGAGGGGAATGCAAAGAATCCAGTGTCAAGTGCTAGAAAGCACCTGAAATGCTACTCTACTTTCAACCAAGAGAAAAAACTGGACGGGACTTCCCTGGTGGTTCAGTGGTTAAAACTCCACACTTCCAATGTGAAGGGTCCAGGTTCAATCCCTGGCCAGGGAACTAGATGCCCCTACTAAGAGATCCCAAATGCCCCAACTAAGACCCAGCACACTCAAATAAATAAATTAAAAAAAAAAAAAACTGGAGTGAAACACAAGTGGCAGATGACTCCCTGTCTGTCTCCTTCCCTCGCCCTCAGCTGCGATGGTCTCAGGTTCCTGTCTCTCTCTCGAGGGCAACGCCACGGCAGGAGGAACGAAGGTGGTGAGAGCGGGCAGGTACACAGCAGGCACTCTCACCTCAGACGTGGTGTCAGGACATGAGGAAGTTGGAATGTGGTCCCGTTACTCCAGCAGCCCAATCTGGGATGGGCTGCAGGAAAGACTCCAAACCACCGTGGCCCTCCTGGAACCCAGAAACCACCCAGCAGGACCCAAAGTCATGAGCTGTTTCTGATGCTCAACCAGGTGTTCCAGAACAGTCTTGAGGAGATGACATGTGACTAAAGACCTGAAGAAGGTGAGGATATAAGCAGTAAAGTAAGACACACACACAGTCCCACAGACACACACAGGCACACATACACACATTCACACACACTGCTATAAGGATTAAACAGATGTGCTCACCGCGACAAGCACAGTAACCCACAGCGGATGCTCAGAGTGATCCGGCTGGCTCCTGACTGTCGACACACAAGCACCACTGTGGGCTTTGCTCACAAAGCAGACACACAAAGCCCAGCAGCAACAGGGCGATGCCTTGTGGGCTCAAACCTTGAAATCAGGTGCCATTGAAGGCACAGCATGTCCAAGTCTCTCTGCAACAAACCGCAAGCGACTGTGTACAGTCTGTGTGACGGCTGGTATTCTGCTGTCACATCTCTTGAAACAAGTGGGCTGAAAGGCCTTGGCCTCTGCCAGTATTTTCAGTGGAAGCCACAAGGGAGCGAGAGGGTAAAACTGTTTCTCTGTGAAGCCAGTAACTGCAGCCTGTTTTCATTGTCTGGGGAGGCAGAGCAGAAGCTGCTCAGGACTCACCCCTTCATATTCGAGGATACCCAGGTTTCTGCCTCTCTCTACTTTGAAGAGAACTGGTTCCAGACAGGCAGCAGAGCCAAGGCCATAACTCTGCACAGACTTTCCCACTTGTCTGTCCTCCAAGTAAAGCAGTATCTAGGATGCTCTAACCAAGCAAGTAAATAAAAAGGAAAAACTGTAATGCATCAGTGCATCTGATGATGATGATGGTGATGCAGATATTAAAACAATTAAAGAGCTGGGGGCCTAATACACAGTGTATGCATTAAACTCACAATAACCCTACAGCAACATCTATTAATAACAGATGTATTTTTGAGGGTCAAAACAAACCAAAAGACAGAACTCTGTTAATAAGCTTAGAGCTGTTCACCATCACAGCACAGTGAGGAATGGAGGAGTCAATGTGAGAGCTTTCTGACTCCCAGTTCTAAGTTCCAGTCTGCAATGACACTCGAGAAAGAAAGTGTGGAGTCTTCCTAACACGTCAGGAAAGACCAGAGCTCGTGAAAATCTAGTTAAGTATGTGTCCAAGAATAAACCGGCATTGTTGATGAAACTCACTGTAGCCGAGCTGGTGGGTGGAACACGTTACCTGCCATATCAGTAAAACAAAGGATGCTGCATCTGTCAAGCCGTCAGCCACTCTGGCAGCTGACTGTGCGCCTTCAGGTTGGACCCAATCCTTCAGGTTCGATAAAGGCAGGAAGCTCGCCCTACACAGTTAAGGTGCATCTCAAAGGAACGACTGCGAGGAGCCCAGACTCTTGCACCTTCCCATACACAGCAAAGTGATAAATTTATTAACTTAAGATGCCGGGTTTCCTTTAATTAACAGTAATCTATTGAAGGTCCTACTACCTGCTTTTTTTTTTTTAATATGTTTTTTTTGGGGGGGGTTAGTGGGGGAAGGGGGCGGGCAGGCCACTTCTATTGGTCTTTCATTTATCTGTTTTCATCCATCTTTGTTCTTTGGCCCATGTGGGCCTCCCATTGCAGTGGCCTCTGTTGTCGCAGGGCATCGGCTCTGGGCACATGCGTCCCAGAGCTCTGGCTCCGTAACTGGACATATGGGTCCAGCCGCTCTGCGGCACGTGGGATCTTCCCAGGCCAGAGATTGAACCAGTGCCCCTCGCACTGCAAGGTGGTGTCCTTACCCACTGGACCACCAGGGAAGCCCCCCTCCTACCTGCTACTGCTGTAAAAACTCCTGTGTCTTAGATCCTCTCTTATCTCAGGAATCACGTCTCAGAGCAACCTGAGAAGCTATCTTCTAGGTTTAAGTCCTCAGAAAACCCGCCGAATAAAGCATTAGTTTCAACTTTCGGGTTGTGTATTTTCTTCAGTTGACACTGACGTAAACAGTTAAGTCACATAAGAGGTTCTAAGACACCAAGTGCCAGGAAGAAAATCTGAATATAAAATTCAGTGAAAGAACTAGACTCCAAGTCCAATCTAAGCAAAATTACTGGAAATCCCTTGCACTATCACTCATTTTTTTGATGATTTGTAAACCAGTGGCTTTAGGATAAAGATGAAGAGCTCACTATTCTACCAGTAAAATTCCTGGAGAAAGACCATTTTTTAATAGCATGGTCGGTTACTATTTGAAAGAGCAGTTAGCTCTTCTATGAGGCAACAGCTACACAGTTAACATGCTACCGAGGCCATCTAAACCTATTCGTAATCTGTCAACTCCATAAATCCTCAAATTCCACTCTTCCCTACTCCTCCCCTCCCCTCAAATAATTCAACTGACAGGTAGATAAAATTTCTGAGAAATCTCTAAGGTTGACAGGAAAAAAAATTTCAGAAATGCTACAAAGGCCCCTGGGGTGTATGGCTGAAAATCAGAGTATTCCCCTAATGAATTTAGAAAGCTAATAGCAGCTTCATAACTTCTCTAATTTTCTCCTACTTTTCTTTCTTGACCTTAACAAAACATCGCTTAAGGTGCTGAGGTAAACAGCCGTGTAGAAAAGCTACAAGAAAGCTCAGAGCTTTCCTCAGATGACATTTATACCCGTGTGAAAGAAAAAAGTCATGACTTCCCTCAAATCAAAATACAATTCCCCTTTCATGAAATAACTCACAAATAGGATGAAGAATTCAAGCAACATAAAATCAAAATGCCTTTTAAAACTCTAGAACACGTCTGAGTGGAGTCTTGGGACGGTCCCTCCAATGATACACTATCCCGTGTCCACTTCAGCGTCCCCAAGACTTGCCGGCACCAAGGATCTGACTCTCTGGGAGTACCCGGTGCTGCTTCGCAGGCACCCTGCCAGCTTCTCCTCCGATTCCAGAAAACTCGCTCCTGACAGACCGCCTGCGGGAGCAGTGGTGAGAAACAGCTAATGGGATAAAACGATGGACCGGTGATAGGAGGGACACGGTTTCAGAAGGGAGTTTAGGTGGCTCCCGAAGAGCCTGCGTTTTCATTAATCCTTGTTTTTTTTTTTCCCTTTTATCTTCCTTACTTTCTTTCACATTTTTTATTTTAGGCACCAGCATGACCACCCAAATAATATCGCCTTTAGAAACAAAGTGCTTACTTGTACTGATCGTTACTCAAACAGAAAAAGGAGCGGATCTGATTCCATTAAGAAGTAAATTCAAAAGAAATTTTAGAACATTAATGGGGGAATTTCTAGTTCCCAGAGTCCTTTTGGGATGGAACTGCAGTATCGTTATCATAATATGCTAAATACAAAGCCCCATCTATCTTCCTTCCAGAGAGCTAAAGTTCAAGAGGGTTAGGTTTTTTTGGGGTACTCTTTGGTTTTGAGAAGGCTTTGAAAGAGCAGTTAGCTCTTCTATGAGGCAACAGCTACACAGTTAACATGCTACCGAGGCCATCTAAACCTTCGTAATCTGTCAACTCCATAAATCCTCAAATTCCACTCTTCCCTACTCCTCCCCTCCCCTCAAATAATTCAACTGACAGGTAGATAAAATTTCTGAGAAATCTCTAAGGTTGACAGGAAAAAAAATTTCAGAAATGCTACAAAGGCCCCTGGGGTGTATGGCTGAAAATCAGAGTATTCCCCTAATGAATTTAGAAAGCTAATAGCAGCTTCATAACTTCTCTAATTTTCTCCTACTTTTCTTTCTTGACCTTAACAAAACATCGCTTAAGGTGCTGAGGTAAACAGCCGTGTAGAAAAGCTACAAGAAAGCTCAGAGCTTTCCTCAGATGACATTTATACCCGTGTGAAAGAAAAAAGTCATGACTTCCCTCAAATCAAAATACAATTCCCCTTTCATGAAATAACTCACAAATAGGATGAAGAATTCAAGCAACATAAAATCAAAATGCCTTTTAAAACTCTAGAACACGTCTGAGTGGAGTCTTGGGACGGTCCCTCCAATGATACACTATCCCGTGTCCACTTCAGCGTCCCCAAGACTTGCCGGCACCAAGGATCTGACTCTCTGGGAGTACCCGGTGCTGCTTCGCAGGCACCCTGCCAGCTTCTCCTCCGATTCCAGAAAACTCGCTCCTGACAGACCGCCTGCGGGAGCAGTGGTGAGAAACAGCTAATGGGATAAAACGATGGACCGGTGATAGGAGGGACACGGTTTCAGAAGGGAGTTTAGGTGGCTCCCGAAGAGCCTGCGTTTTCATTAATCCTTGTTTTTTTTTTCCCTTTTATCTTCCTTACTTTCTTTCACATTTTTTATTTTAGGCACCAGCATGACCACCCAAATAATATCGCCTTTAGAAACAAAGTGCTTACTTGTACTGATCGTTACTCAAACAGAAAAAGGAGCGGATCTGATTCCATTAAGAAGTAAATTCAAAAGAAATTTTAGAACATTAATGGGGGAATTTCTAGTTCCCAGAGTCCTTTTGGGATGGAACTGCAGTATCGTTATCATAATATGCTAAATACAAAGCCCCATCTATCTTCCTTCCAGAGAGCTAAAGTTCAAGAGTTCCTGTGGGTTTCAGGGTCTTAATATAGACCAATATTCCTCAATCTGAAAGTGAGATCACTCTTTGGTTTTGAGAAGGATTTATCACTTTACAAAGTATTATGGGCAAGTATCCTTTAAGTAGGGAACATTCTGGCTTTATGTTAGGTTCTATTTTTTTAAATTTGAGTGACTTTTTTTTTTCAGATATACATCTCTTGCAAAAAGGAAGAAAATTATATTAATTAAAATCAGGCCATATAAGCTGGTGACTGATTAAATTATATAAAAACAAAAGTAATGAATGGCTTAAAATTCATCACCCCTCAACACATTGTTCTCTGGGTTATATAGCTAGTGCACCTGCAAGATGAAAAGACTATTAATAACACTGTTTCCCAGCTCTCTTCCCAACCTCACACTGACATTAGTGCTTAAAACTGACCATGGTGGGAGTATTTACATCATGGAAATGGGCAAACGTTGCAAAATCCAGAAGGATCCTTTGTTAATTGTCTAGACTTAGGAAGGTGATGGAGAAAATGCTGAAAATGCAGATTTAGCACAAATAAATGGCAAAAATATTCTTTCAGCATTCAAAAATCAGTATTTAACTCAGCACACATGTTATTCCTGTCATTAACAAACAAGTCAAGTTTTGACACATATTCAATGCTTCGCTTCTGTCTTCCTTGTTCACATAAGGGAAGATATCAGCCACCAGGCAGGTTGGAACTATACTCACTGGTCAGCTGCACCTATAGTTAGGTTACAGATATGAAAGTTTAGCAAAACTCAACAAGAGGGGCTTCCCCTTCCTCTGGTGGTTCAGTGGATAGGGACACCGCCTTGCAGTGCAAGGGGCGCCGGTTCGATCCCTGGCCTGGGAGGATCCCACGTGCCGCGGAGCGGCTGGACGGATGTGTCCAATCACCGAGCCGGAGCTCTGGAGCACATGCGCCCAAAGCCAAGGCCCCACAGGAGCCAAGGTACAGGGTCGGATGAAAGTGGATGGTTTCTAGTTCCCAGAGTCCTTTTGGGATGGAACTGCAGTATCGTTATCATAATATGCTAAATACAAAGCCCCATCTATCTTCCTTCCAGAGAGCTAAAGTTCAAGAGTTCCTGTGGGTTTCAGGGTCTTAATATAGACCAATATTCCTCAATCTGAAAGTGAGATCACTCTTTGGTTTTGAGAAGGATTTATCACTTTACAAAGTATTATGGGCAAGTATCCTTTAAGTAGGGAACATTCTGGCTTTATGTTAGGTTCTATTTTTTTAAATTTGAGTGACTTTTTTTTCAGATATACATCTCTTGCAAAAAGGAAGAAAATTATATTAATTAAAATCAGGCCATATAAGCTGGTGACTGATTAAATTATATAAAAACAAAAGTAATGAATGGCTTAAAATTCATCACCCCTCAACACATTGTTCTCTGGGTTATATAGCTAGTGCACCTGCAAGATGAAAAGACTATTAATAACACTGTTTCCCAGCTCTCTTCCCAACCTCACACTGACATTAGTGCTTAAAACTGACCATGGTGGGAGTATTTACATCATGGAAATGGGCAAACGTTGCAAAATCCAGAAGGATCCTTTGTTAATTGTCTAGACTTAGGAAGGTGATGGAGAAAATGCTGAAAATGCAGATTTAGCACAAATAAATGGCAAAAATATTCTTTCAGCATTCAAAAATCAGTATTTAACTCAGCACACATGTTATTCCTGTCATTAACAAACAAGTCAAGTTTTGACACATATTCAATGCTTCGCTTCTGTCTTCCTTGTTCACATAAGGGAAGATATCAGCCACCAGGCAGGTTGGAACTATACTCACTGGTCAGCTGCACCTATAGTTAGGTTACAGATATGAAAGTTTAGCAAAACTCAACAAGAGGGGCTTCCCCTTCCTCTGGTGGTTCAGTGGATAGGGACACCGCCTTGCAGTGCAAGGGGCGCCGGTTCGATCCCTGGCCTGGGAGGATCCCACGTGCCGCGGAGCGGCTGGACGGATGTGTCCAATCACCGAGCCGGAGCTCTGGAGCACATGCGCCCAAAGCCAAGGCCCCACAGGAGCCAAGGTACAGGGTCGGATGAAAGTGGATGGATGAAAGACCAGTAAAAGTGGCCCGCCCGCTCCCCTCCCTCCCCGAACAGGCCCCTCGCCCAAAAATAAAATAAATAAATAAATCTTTAAAAAAAAAAAAAAAAAAAAACTCAACAAGAGCATTCTCTAAAAACTAGATGAACTATATAAAATTTATAATTAAGAGTGCTGGTTTTTTTATTATGATTATTTGCAAATTGTGTGCTATCCATCTTTCTGGTAGGGAAGTGAATGATTAATTTTTGAACGCATATATGTGCATTGTTTCCTCTTCTTTCTTTTTTTGAAGCAGTTAAGAAACATCTACCAGAACACTAGTGAGTGGGAGCCTCTCTAAACTGGTCTCTGAGCCCTTCTGATCCTAGCTGTCTCTGAGAACTTCCTGCCAACTGTATAAGACGTTCTAGGTCACTGTAGATTTCCTTCCCCAGACTTGGAAATAGACATTTTCCCAAGGCGCCCTGGCTTTCAGAGAGACTCCATCACAAGCCTCCCAGGTGCTCCCTTCCCGCGTTCCCATCCCAACCTGCTCTCCTCGCCTCCGTCTCCCCATTATCACTCCATATCAGTCACGTTCATGCCCCTGGCAAACTCACCAGACACAAGCCCCTTGGAGGGCTCTACACTCTTACTCAGCTGAAGGCTCTTTTCCAAGACGTCCCACACAGCTACCTCCCTTATTTCCTTTCCATCCGTGCTCCGATCCCTTTCTTAGTGATCTCTACCTGACTGCCATAGTTGTGATTGCAACTGTCTTTGCAGCTCTCTCATTTTCATTACCCGATAAAGCTGCGGGTATTTTTTTTCCCCTCCCAGTACTTATCCCCTTCCAAGACGACTAAATAATTTACTTGTTTTTCTTATTTCTTGTCTATTCTACCCACTAAAGTGTAAAATCCACAAGGACGAAGATTATTGTCTGTTCTGCTCACGTGTATTTTCTGTGTTCACTGGCACACACAATGAGTAAGTATGTGCTGCATGAATTCAGTAAGCGAATATGTATTACAAGGTCAATATTTTAAATAGTATCAATGTTTAACTTTCAATGAACATGTGGTTTGGATTCTGCCTCCCGCATGATTTCCCCAAATTAATTGCATGAACTGTCCTACAATTCCAAAATAAAATGAATGTTCTCATTCATGAGAGCAAATCAATGAAAAAGAATAGTAATGATCAAGCATGCTTCTCATCTGAAATACCGTAAAGATTTAATCTGGGGGCTTCCCCTGGTGGTCCAGTGGGTAAGGACACCGCCTTGCAGTGCAAGGGAGGCCGGTTCGATCCCTGGCCTGGGAAGATCCCACGTGCCGCGGAGCGGCTGGACCGATGTGTCCAATCGCCAAGCCGGAGCTCTGGAGCACATGCGCCCAGAGCCGGCGCTCTGCAACGACAGACGCCACCACGATGGGAGGCCCACAGGAGCCAAAGAACAAAGACGGATGAAAATAGAGAAATGAAAGACCAATGGAAATGGCCCGCCAGCTCCCCTCCCTCCCCAACCCGACCCCCACCCAAAATAAATAAATAAATAAATCTTTAAAAAAAAAAAAAAGATTTAATCTGTAAGGTACATTACTGAGAATAGAAAAGAACACCTGGTTTCATTGTTGTCAGCTGAGTAACTCACCCTGCCTCAGACAGGACTCAGGAGATGGGGATCCTAAACTCTGTCACTCGATGATCCCTAATCATTTCTAAATAATGCCCCGTTTCTAACAGCAACAGATATCATGAAACCCCACAACAATACAGCTGTAATTTTAGTATACAGTAATTAGGGAAGTTTGTATGTGCATGCTCAGTCGTGTCTGACTCTTTGCAACCCCATGGACTGTAGCCTGCCAGGCACCTCTGTCCATGAGATCCTCTAGGCAAGAATACAACAGTGGGTTGCCATTCCCACTCCAGGGGATCTTCCCAATCTAGGGATTGAACCTATGTCTCCTGTATCCCCTGCACTGCAGGTGAATTCTTTGACATTGAGCCACTTTAGAAGCCCAGTTAAGGAAATACATAATAATTAAAGGCTAGGAACTAAAGGAAATTGTATGTTATTAAGGCATAAAATATGTTATACGTAACATATATGTTATATGTTATACGTCAGGCATAAAATATAGTTACAAATATGCTCATATAAATTCTTTTACTTAGTCTACATATGATGCTTTATGTAATATAAATTCACACGACTTGGGCAATAACCTCAAGTCTTCCTAGAAGTCCAAGACCTGTGCAAGGCGAAATGAGTGGCATGCAGCAGCTGAAAGCTTCATTATGGATCTCTGAATCTGATAAATGGGAATATGACAGCAATACAATTTAAGCAGAAAAAAAGATCTCAAATAACTTAAAAACAAACCAAGAAAACCGGTCCTTCAGAGTCAAGACTTTGGATTCCCTCAGTTACTAGTGTGTGATCTTAAAAGTTACCTACCATTCCTACACCTCAGTTTGCTGGTCTACAGAAGAAGGACAACCCAGGCACTTAATTCACAAGGTTATAAGGAGGAGGATGCAAGACCCTCAGAAGAGTGTGTGGCACCTCAGTCAGGGCATGCTGCTTCTCACCAAGTTTCACCAAATTCTGCATTTAGCCCCTTGTTCCTCAAAGTCTGATATAAACTCACCACGTGTTATACCTTTTTGCTACAATAATTTAGAAAGATAAGGTTGAAAAAAAAGGTCTCAAAAAAAAAAAAAAGAAAAGAAATCCAACCCTGCCATGAACATTTGTGGAAACCTTCAACATTTGTTCAACTCTAAACACATGTTTACTGACAGGCTCCACGGCCATGATGGGTTAGACGCCACTTTGATGGGAGCGACAACTGCACAGCATTTGTAAGTATGATGTATAGCATGCAGACATGTAAATGAACAGAATTCTATGCCATTAAAAAAGAAAATTTCCCAAAGCGCCTTTGATAAAACCAAAGAGGACTGTTTTAAACAATCCTTTCTTTCCCGACAAAGCCACTTTAATAAAAATGAATGCGCAGCCAGTTTCACTTGAGGCTGAACTTTCAGAAACCCTTTAAATGCAAAACTAAGTGTATCCCTGTTTCAAACTGAACTTGCAATAGGAGATGGCACCACTCTCAGGGGACCTGGCAAGGTCTGCGAGCTGACGACGCGATGCCTGCTGAGATGGGCCCCCAACATGCAGGTACCTCTTGCCTGCAGACAGAATCTCCCCACCTACGGCTCAGACCCCTTTAAAGTTAAGCTGAACATGCCGCACATGAAAGGAAATGAAAAGTGAGTTTTTCTCCTCCACTGTGGCCCTGGGACTTCCTGAGCTTCCCATTCCATGGCTGACTGGCCCAGAACCTTCTAACTATTCCCAAACGTGTCTGTCAGACATAATTAGGGCTGCACACTCAAAAGAAGTGTTCAAATGTAATAGTGCTATTAAGCTCGACAAATGTTTCTTACTTACACCCTCAGGATACCAGGAAAAATAGCTATTACCATTTGACATCTGAGCTCAGTGGAACTTTCATATTTTTAAGCCATTTTATACATAATTCACAGAAATATAAGTAAAAGGTGAGTAAAAGAGCAAAAATAAGACAAGAAACATTGCTTCCTCTACATTTATTTCTGACTTGTTTAATAATTATGAATGTTAGCTTTTTCTCTTTTCAAGGGGAAAATGAAAAATTCTGCACTTTGAATTGTGTTCAATTAAACCTAAAAGCCGCCTAGAACGGTACTGCTTCCAGTCTTCTTAATTACATTCTTGAAACAGAATACAGAATTAGAAAATGGTCCCAAAATTAGAAAAATGAAGGGTGACAATTTATTTCACTATTGCATCATCCTTATCTGGGTGATTTCATCATTCTTCCATTCTATCAGTCTTTTTTTAATCCACATTTGGGAATAATTGATGAGTAATAATAAAGTAATATCTATGATGATAAAACAAGATGTTTCAAGATGCACAAAAATCTGATCCATAAGATCCCATAATGTAACTTAAATTTATAAAAGGGTGCAATGGACCCATCTGGTAATGGCAAGGCAGAAGTTTTATTCAACTAAAAAATTAAGCAAGTTTTCTCTTTGTGCTTTTACCAGCCTCTAAGGAAGAATGAAAATCATGAAATGCCAATCCTTTCAAATAAGAACTGCTCAAAGCTCAAAACCAAAAACTGAGGTCAATCAGTTCTGACAATACCCTAAAGGCTAAGAACACTCTTTTTCAAATTGTGTTAAATGTTAATACCAGAATAATTTAAAATATTAAATGTAAATAAAATCATCTATTAAATGAAAGATAGAATAAAATAGATACTCCATATTACTAGTAGTACTGTTAATCAGCATAATTTTGGCAGACTTTCTCTTTTTTTTGAATAAACTTTTATTTTACTTTTAAGTTTTACAAAGTTTTGTTGTTTACAGATATGTATGTTCCCAGATTAGCTCCCCATTCCATGGCTGACTGGCCCAGAACCTTCTAACTATTCCCAAACGTGTCTGTCAGACATAATTAGGGCTGCACACTCAAAAGAAGTGTTCAAATGTAATAGTGCTATTAAGCTCGACAAATGTTTCTTACTTACACCCTCAGGATACCAGGAAAAATAGCTATTACCATTTGACATCTGAGCTCAGTGGAACTTTCATATTTTTAAGCCATTTTATACATAATTCACAGAAATATAAGTAAAAGGTGAGTAAAAGAGCAAAAATAAGACAAGAAACATTGCTTCCTCTACATTTATTTCTGACTTGTTTAATAATTATGAATGTTAGCTTTTTCTCTTTTCAAGGGGAAAATGAAAAATTCTGCACTTTGAATTGTGTTCAATTAAACCTAAAAGCCGCCTAGAATGGTACTGCTTCCAGTCTTCTTAATTACATTCTTGAAACAGAATACAGAATTAGAAAATGGTCCCAAAATTAGAAAAATGAAGGGTGACAATTTATTTCACTATTGCATCATCCTTATCTGGGTGATTTCATCATTCTTCCATTCTATCAGTCTTTTTTTAATCCACATTTGGGAATAATTGATGAGTAATAATAAAGTAATATCTATGATGATAAAACAAGATGTTTCAAGATGCACAAAAATCTGATCCATAAGATCCCATAATGTAACTTAAATTTATAAAAGGGTGCAATGGACCCATCTGGTAATGGCAAGGCAGAAGTTTTATTCAACTAAAAAATTAAGCAAGTTTTCTCTTTGTGCTTTTACCAGCCTCTAAGGAAGAATGAAAATCATGAAATGCCAATCCTTTCAAATAAGAACTGCTCAAAGCTCAAAACCAAAAACTGAGGTCAATCAGTTCTGACAATACCCTAAAGGCTAAGAACACTCTTTTTCAAATTGTGTTAAATGTTAATACCAGAATAATTTAAAATATTAAATGTAAATAAAATCATCTATTAAATGAAAGATAGAATAAAATAGATACTCCATATTACTAGTAGTACTGTTAATCAGCATAATTTTGGCAGACTTTCTCTTTTTTTTGAATAAACTTTTATTTTACTTTTAAGTTTTACAAAGTTTTGTTGTTTACAGATATGTATGTTCCCAGATTAGTCATATGCATATCCCCCCCATCCCACCCCTCCAGACCATCACACAGCATCCTTGGCAATTTCATTAAAATTTTTTAACTTCATACTCTTAACTCAGTAATCAAATTTTCAAAATTCAATCATAAGAAATAATCAGAAATACTGAGAAAACTATATGAATAAAAGCATGTATTACATTGGTATTCACGTAAGTTAAATCTTAGAAGAGGCCTAAATCTTCAAGACTAGGATGTCCTATCACACAGTCATTTAAAATGATGGTTAAAGGAAATTCCCTGGTGGTCCAGTGGTTAGGACTTCATGCCCTTACTGAGGAGTGCCTGGGTTCGATCCCCAGTGGGGGAACTAAAATTCCCACAAGCCTGTGGCACAGTGAAAAATAAAATAAAATAAAATAAAATGATGGTTATAAAGACTATCCAGCAGCATGGAATAATATTCTTTATCCTTTATTTCAGATGAGACCCTCAACCATCATTCCATAGCTGAACAGCTAATTGCTAGAAGGCAGATACAGATACTCAGCAAGTAAGCACACAATTCAAAATCGCTAACAAACTTGCAGCATCTCCACACCCGCATCCTAATCCAACACATTCTTATTTACACATAACCCACCAGGACTAACAGAACCACCCACAGCAAATCATCCAAATCCATTGTGTGCATTTCCTGTTCATGCCTACATCAACACTGTCTGCAAATAAACACTATTCAATGGCTAGCACATAGTAGGTGAATTAATCAAATGAAAAAGTACAGTATACGAAATTTTATGCTATAATTAAATATGTTAAGCGGATACAGGTAAACACATACACTTTAAGGACTACATCACAGTCATAGTGGTTATACTCCAAGTCAAAGATCTTTTTTTAGTTTCCAATTTTTCCTAAAAATTTTATAACAAAAATGCACTCCCCACCATTTAAAATACTTTAAAATACAAATGTATTTTAATTTAAGTTTATAAAAATATACTTTGAAATTCAGTTCCAGTGAGACCTCTAAGACAGTGGTATGGTCAAAAATGTATTATTGCATCATAAATAATATATTTCTTTTAGAAAGTAGCATTCAACACATATCAAAAACCATGCATGTGTGTATACCTTTGATCTAAAAACTTCTGCTCTGGTAATTTATCAAAAAGAAATAGTATAAAAGAAAAATATGTACAAAGACACTTGAGGCAAAAATGTAACACTTAAAACAGCAGAAGTCTCTAAATACAAAGAAAATGGCTAAGTAAACTATGGTACATTATTTTTTTTAAGTCATATAAAATACATAGCAACTAGGAAAATAGATGACAGACTATTAAGTTAAAAAAGTAGAATGTGGGCTTCCCTGGTGGTCCAGTGGGTAAGGACACCGCCTTGCAATACAAGGGGCGCCGGTTCGATCCCTGTGCCGCGGAGCGGCTGGATCGATGTGTCCAATCAGCGAGCCGGAGCTCTGGAGCGCATGCGCCCAGAGCCGATGCTCTGCGACAACAGACGCCACCGCGATGGGAGGCCCGCAGGAGCCAAAGAACAAAAGACGGATGAAAACAGAGAAATGAAAGACCAATAGAAGTGGCCCGCCCTCCCCACTCCCTCCCCAACCCGACCCCCTGCCCAAAATAAATAAATAAATAAATCTTTAAAAAAAAAAAGTAGAATGTAAATAATGTTAAATTAAAAAGAATCTTTTTTTCAGGTCTCTATTAGAGATTTTATTTTTTAAATTATGGAAGTATGATAACACATTTACACAAAGCTTGGAAAATACAGAACAAGGACAACCCTCTCCTAAATAATATTAAATCTGTTAGCGGAAATAAACACTATTCAATGGTAAAAAACACATACGAAATTTTATGCTATAATTAAATATGTTAAGCGGATACAGGTAAACACATACACTTTAAGGACTACATCACAGTCATAGTGGTTATACTCCAAGTCAAAGATCTTTTTTTAGTTTCCAATTTTTCCTAAAAATTTTATAACAAAAATGCACTCCCACCATTTAAAATACTTTAAAATACAAATGTATTTTAATTTAAGTTTATAAAAATATACTTTGAAATTCAGTTCCAGTGAGACCTCTAAGACAGTGGTATGGTCAAAAATGTATTATTGCATCATAAATAATATATTTCTTTTAGAAAGTAGCATTCAACACATATCAAAAACCATGCATGTGTGTATACCTTTGATCTAAAAACTTCTGCTCTGGTAATTTATCAAAAAGAAATAGTATAAAAGAAAAATATGTACAAAGACACTTGAGGCAAAAATGTAACACTTAAAACAGCAGAAGTCTCTAAATACAAAGAAAATGGCTAAGTAAACTATGGTACATTATTTTTTTTAAGTCATATAAAATACATAGCAACTAGGAAAATAGATGACAGACTATTAAGTTAAAAAAGTAGAATGTGGGCTTCCCTGGTGGTCCAGTGGGTAAGGACACCGCCTTGCAATACAAGGGGCGCCGGTTCGATCCCTGTGCCGCGGAGCGGCTGGATCGATGTGTCCAATCAGCGAGCCGGAGCTCTGGAGCGCATGCGCCCAGAGCCGATGCTCTGCGACAACAGACGCCACCGCGATGGGAGGCCCGCAGGAGCCAAAGAACAAAAGACGGATGAAAACAGAGAAATGAAAGACCAATAGAAGTGGCCCGCCCTCCCCACTCCCTCCCCAACCCGACCCCCTGCCCAAAATAAATAAATAAATAAATCTTTAAAAAAAAAAAAAAAGTAGAATGTAAATAATGTTAAATTAAAAAGAATCTTTTTTTCAGGTCTCTATTAGAGATTTTTATTTTTTTAAATTATGGAAGTATGATAACACATTTACACAAAGCTTGGAAAATACAGAACAAGGTAACATATAGTTCCAATATTTAGTAAATATATTAAGATTTTTAGTTGGAGTATTAATATCAAACTCTCCAAGATCCACTGAATGAATATACAGTGAAGTAGAAGGATACAGCAGACCTGAAAATCACTGTGAGCCAATCTGACATAATTAAGATTTATAGAATTTTCACACAACAGTAGCATATAAATTGTATTAACTATGTCAATTAGCCAAAACTTCTCTTTGGAAATGTGAAAGGGTAGACATATAAGGGAAAACTGTGAAAATGGGGAAAATATGTCCACCTTTAAAGTATCTTCTAATGGGACTTTGAAGATGTTTAAGAATCAAAATAGAGAAGGAAAAGCAGATACAGATAAAAATTTCAAATTTTTGAAAAGAAAATCTAGAGTTTCAGAAAAGATAATATAGGTCTTTGCTCAATGGAAAAAAAAAAAAAAAGGATTCTTGGCCAGATGCAAAAGTTTCCTTAAGGAAAACAAATATTAAAATATACTCATATGTAACCGCTCTAACAAAGTTCCAGAGACACTAAATCATTAACACTATTGTTGTCTTTCTTTCTAAAACAAGCCATCTATGGTTTAAGTTGTATGCTTTTTCTTAAGACTTTAAAAATTTTGGGGGTCATTTAACTGGATATTAAACACTAACAGAAAAGGAAAGAGTGCCACCTACTGAACTGTAATCCCTCCTACAGGAAAATAGAAATCAACATTCTTATTTAGACTGTGGAGTTTGAAGTCTCCAGCTGGAATAAAACAGTCCTTTCTCTGATCATGTCACCAGTCAGAATGCAGGCCCCATCACCTCTCCCTTGCATGAGCAAGTTCCACCCACTACTCTCGCTCAAAGCCACCCTCCTTCTCACCAAGAGAATTTACACACGAATCACTTTATCCTGGCCACTTAAAGCACAGCCATTGAGTCTCTCATTCCTTTCAAATCATAGTTTGAAATCATACATAAATATTAGTTGAGTCTTTCTCCCCCCACCTGTAAAGATTGGAAGTTCTAGGAAGGCAAATTGGCCTTTTCTAAAGACACACATCTGTATCTCCCGATATTAAGCAGCATGTCTGGCAGACAGTAGGCTCTCCACAGCTACTTGATATACAGATGAAAAAAAGACTCTAAATTTGCCTTTAGCACCAATGGTACAAGATCGATATATAGCCACTGTTAAGTGAAGCAAATAACTTGGTCTTATTCTATCTGAAACAGAAAAGTTCTATGTAGCCAGAGCAGTTAATTAGTTAAATAAAATGTAATTACTGCACTGTCCCAGATAAGATTCAAATTCAGCAAAGCAAGAAAGAATAGATCCAATTAGCCAAAACTTCTCTTTGGAAATGTGAAAGGGTAGACAAAAACTAAATTGTCCACCTTTAAAGTATCTTCTAATGGGACTTTGAAGATGTTTAAGAATCAAAATAGAGAAGGAAAAGCAGATACAGATAAAAATTTCAAATTTTTGAAAAGAAAATCTAGAGTTTCAGAAAAGATAATATAGGTCTTTGCTCAATGGAAAAAAAAAAAAAAAGGATTCTTGGCCAGATGCAAAAGTTTCCTTAAGGAAAACAAATATTAAAATATACTCATATGTAACCGCTCTAACAAAGTTCCAGAGACACTAAATCATTAACACTATTGTTGTCTTTCTTTCTAAAACAAGCCATCTATGGTTTAAGTTGTATGCTTTTTCTTAAGACTTTAAAAATTTTGGGGGTCATTTAACTGGATATTAAACACTAACAGAAAAGGAAAGAGTGCCACCTACTGAACTATAATCCCTCCTACAGGAAAATAGAAATCAACATTCTTATTTAGACTGTGGAGTTTGAAGTCTCCAGCTGGAATAAAACAGTCCTTTCTCTGATCATGTCACCAGTCAGAATGCAGGCCCCATCACCTCTCCCTTGCATGAGCAAGTTCCACCCACTACTCTCGCTCAAAGCCACCCTCCTTCTCACCAAGAGAATTTACACACGAATCACTTTATCCTGGCCACTTAAAGCACAGCCATTGAGTCTCTCATTCCTTTCAAATCATAGTTTGAAATCATACATAAATATTAGTTGAGTCTTTCTCCCCCCACCTGTAAAGATTGGAAGTTCTAGGAAGGCAAATTGGCCTTTTCTAAAGACACACATCTGTATCTCCCGATATTAAGCAGCATGTCTGGCAGACAGTAGGCTCTCCACAGCTACTTGATATACAGATGAAAAAAAGACTCTAAATTTGCCTTTAGCACCAATGGTACAAGATCGATATATAGCCACTGTTAAGTGAAGCAAATAACTTGGTCTTATTCTATCTGAAACAGAAAAGTTCTATGTAGCCAGAGCAGTTAATTAGTTAAATAAAATGTAATTACTGCACTGTCCCAGATAAGATTCAAATTCAGCAAAGCAAGAAAGAATAGATCCTAATTTACGACAAAAGCACTAACTTGACTAGTCCAAGTCAGCCACGTGACCTCTATCGCCCTCTTCATCCCCAGCCTCTCCCCTACACACATACACAGATTTCCCAAGAAATATAACTGTGCCTATTAGAAACTTCTGAAATTTTTAAAATTAGATTAAAAATAACAAATTATTTTTTTTTCTATATGGAAGGGAGAAACAAACAAATCTGATGGTTGAGGTATGTAAAAGACTTTGATATTATTTTATAAAAGATTAGATATTATTAATACCTTATTTAGAAGCATACAGCTATTTTATTATAACACTGCAAAGGTGCTCTTATCTTCATAAATCCAGCCAGACTGAAGGAAAAACATTTCAACCAGGAAGAGAATTCTGGCCTGGTCCACTGTAGAGTGGAGTCCATCATTAGCTATGTGTGCTGGAATCTTTACTCTCCACTGTAAAACATATACACCTCTATTTAAGGGCTGACTCTGTAAATGTGAATGCAAAGCTGGCGATACCTATATTTTTAAAAAATCTAACTCAGTGACTTACACTGTAAGTAAAAACCCACATCTGTCTTGTTGGAGCCTG
Source organism: Tragulus kanchil (assembly GCA_022376925.1). Lineage (NCBI taxonomy): Eukaryota > Metazoa > Chordata > Mammalia > Artiodactyla > Tragulidae > Tragulus > Tragulus kanchil. Next base: position 72,824,447 of record JAIOJX010000031.1, read on the forward strand.
ATCAATCCTCCGATTCTTGCTGCCAATTTCCAAGAAAAACATTGAACTGTACCGTAAGTACACAGTCAGCAAATCCAGACTGTGTGAAATCCTAAATGTCCAACACCCCAGGCTCCTCAACGAATACAATATATTGTAAGGGGAAAAAGGGACTAGGCAGGGCAGCGAATTAGAAATAGGGCCTGTAGATGAAAAGAAACCTAGAAGACACAGGAAGTAAAAAAAAAAAAAAAAAAAAAGCTATGAAAAGAAATTAAAAGTATCAAGGGACACACAGCTGACTGATCAAATTATTAAGAAAAGCAAGCAGTATTCCCTATAATAAAGCGAGAAAAGTGGAGGAAGAGAAGAGAGGGCTGGGCATGTGGAGGGGCTCTTGAGGTGCTGGTAAAGTTTTATGCACTGAGAGGGGAGGCTGGTATTTGCTGTTTAGTTGCTAAGCTGTGACCGACTCTTTGCAACCCCATGGACTGTAGCCTACTAGGCTCCTCTGTCCACGGGATTTCCCAGGCAAGCATACTGGAGTGGGTTGTCATTTCCTTCTGCCAGGATCTTTCCAACCCAGGGACTGAATATGCGCCTCCTTGCACGGGCAGGTAGATTCTTTACTACTGAGCTACCAGGGAAGCCCTAAAAGGAATTTGCTTTATAGTAATTCACTTAGCTATACCCACTCCTCCAAAAAAGTAGATCAGTAAGGAAAAACAGTTCTTTTAAGTCAACCAGACAGGTGGTACTTGGTGATCTCAGTGAGAGCTGCTCCAACGGAAGGAAGGAGCAAGCCAGATAGCAGCCTGAGAGACAAATGGTAGAGACTGAAGTGGATACACATCCTTGGGTCTAAGGAGTCAAAATGTTTCCTATTAAAAGATCTAGAAGGAATCACACCTTCAACACATTATTCCTGGTGAACAGGAGTATGAGGAAAATGAGGAGGGCCTTTCATTCTATACTGAATATACTTAGGCAATATTTTTTTCCCCAACATTCTTGTGTTACTTTTGTTAATTATTTTGAACTTGTAAATGCTTATTTTTTGAAAGTGCTTCATAATATAAGTCCTAGGGGAGAAGAGACAAATCAAGAAGAATTTCAAATGATTTCTGCAGAAGAGTTTAATCTGTGGAAATATTCCACCTTCAAATATTCCACTCCCTGCTCCTTAATGTGGGCTCTGTGTAGGGGATTCTTCCCAAAAGTGACAGTGTGGGAAGCGGCTAGAGAGGGTACCTTCAGAGTGGATAAACCTGAGAAACACCACATCTGCCACATGACCCAGGTCAATGTCAACAGAGATCAGTCATGTTGACAGGATGTACCTTGAATATGATGCGATGAAAATGGCGCTTTACTTCAGTGGTCTTCCTCCCCAAACCCCTAACTCCAGTCCAGTCATGCAAAAAGTCTCAGACAACTGCCAGTAGAGGGGCATCTGTAATACCTCTGATCAATACTCCTCAAAACTGTCAAGGTCATCAGAAACAGGGAAAGTCTGAGAAACTGTCAGAGCCACCAGGAGCCTAGGAAGACATGGCCGCTAAAGTCATGGGCATGCTGGATGGGACCCTCGCACAAACAAAGGCTATTAGGTAAAAACTAAAGATAACGGGGCTTCAATAATGCATAATAATAATGTATCAACATTGGTTCACTAGCCATACCATATATCCCATAGTAACATATTAATATTTCAGGAAGCTGGGTACAGGATTTTCCTAGACATCTAAAACTATTCTAAAAAATAAGTTAATGTAAAATATTTAAAAAATAAAAACCCTAAAAGTAGCAATACACCAGTATCTTGACCAAGTTTGCTAGGTTGAGGTGGTTCATTTTCTGCAATAAGTAAAGCAGAGTAAGCAGTTTCTATTTCTTTTTTTCCCTCTCAGGTATTACGGACCAATCAACAGATAATCTAGAAGACCTGTGATCCACTGACCATACTCTTGAGAACCAAACAGTGACTCCAGCAGAGAACTCTATTTTTCACGCATTCCTCAGTGCAACAAAACAGGAAAGAAAAATATGCTACTATTGTGAATCTAGAACTACATATGATCAGCAACAATGGATAGGAATTTGTGTCTCATCTCTTCTGTGCACACGTCTTCATCCTCACACGTGTGACAGTCAGAGAGCTCCTCATCAAGCACACAGCCCAGCCCGGTTATTCAGTCAGCGACCCATTAGCCCCTAAGCATGTGATTAACACTGTTTTAGATGCATTCTTACTGTTGAGTCACTTCCTCAAATGTATATTGTCCTTCAAATGAAAAGGAAGTTCCTCAAGAGTGAAGAAGCGAGATGGGAAGGGAACGAACATTCGCTGTCATGTGTTAAGCACTGTTCTGTCTTAGGTAAGTGTCTTACAGAATTTCTCACTCAGCCCTCGCCATCACCCTAGTGGCAGGTATTATCGTACCTGTCTTACAGATGAAGGAATGATGCTGGGAAAGGTAAAGTGACTTGGAGAGACTGTACTCTCAGTACTACTCGCTGAGTCACGTCTGAATGGCTCCATGAAGCCCATGCTGCTTCTTCCACAGCCCGCTGCCCCTTCGGGCCTTCTAGGCCTCCACACCTACACCTACCAATGACTGAGAATGCTCTGTGTGGAGAAGACGTGCACATGATTTTTTAGGTGTTTTTTTCTTTTTTGGATATGGACTATTTTTAAAGTCTTTATTGAATCTGTTGCAATACTGCTTCTGTTTTGTGCTTTTTGGGTTTTCTGGCTGCAAGGCATGTAGGATCTCAGTTCCCCAACCAGGAACCACACCAACACCTTCTGCCCTAGAAGGCAAAGTCTTAACCACTGGACCACCAGAGGAAGTTCCCCCGTGCTTTTTAGACATAAACCAAGCTGTAAGGTTAATAAGAGGGTAGCCCCATGAATACCCTCTTCCTAGTAAGATTTCATGTCCAAAGTCTGACCCTGTCCATGGCTCTTAGGAAAATAACACAAAAAACATGGTGAACAGGTGTTATTATCAAGGCTGTTCATGTCAGTACCCTACTGTGCCCCATAATCAGAATACTAAATACTTTCTATGTGCTATGTCCATGGAAAATTGACTTCAGGTTGTAAATCATTTATTCAGTGGACTTGTACAGCTGTACTAATAAATGGGTAAGCACAAAACTGTATTTTACATCCTTCTCACTGAATAAAAGCTTTTAATAAGCATCTTACTGTACTGCCTATCTTTACTACACCCTTATGAACAATGCACATTGTACAAATCAGCAATATTTTGCTCCTTAGAAAATCCACAAGTGTTAGGTGGAAAAGAAGTGGTCAAGGCTTATGTTATGCTACAGAGTTTCACCCTTCCTCAAATTTTTATTTTTGTCCTTCAAATGAAAGAAGTTCCTCAAGAGTGAAGAAGCGAGATGGGAAGGACGAACATTCGCTGTCATGTGTTAAGCACTGTTCTGTCTTAGGTAAGTGTCTTACAGAATTTCTCACTCAGCCCTCGCCATCACCCTAGTGGCAGGTATTATCGTACCTGTCTTACAGATGAAGGAATGATGCTGGGAAAGGTAAAGTGACTTGGAGAGACTGTACTCTCAGTACTACTCGCTGAGTCACGTCTGAATGGCTCCATGAAGCCCATGCTGCTTCTTCCACAGCCCGCTGCCCCTTCGGGCCTTCTAGGCCTCCACACCTACACCTACCAATGACTGAGAATGCTCTGTGTGGAGAAGACGTGCACATGATTTTTTAGGTGTTTTTTTCTTTTTTGGATATGGACTATTTTTAAAGTCTTTATTGAATCTGTTGCAATACTGCTTCTGTTTTGTGCTTTTTGGGTTTTCTGGCTGCAAGGCATGTAGGATCTCAGTTCCCCAACCAGGAACCACACCAACACCTTCTGCCCTAGAAGGCAAAGTCTTAACCACTGGACCACCAGAGGAAGTTCCCCCGTGCTTTTTAGACATAAACCAAGCTGTAAGGTTAATAAGAGGGTAGCCCCATGAATACCCTCTTCCTAGTAAGATTTCATGTCCAAAGTCTGACCCTGTCCATGGCTCTTAGGAAAATAACACAAAAAACATGGTGAACAGGTGTTATTATCAAGGCTGTTCATGTCAGTACCCTACTGTGCCCCATAATCAGAATACTAAATACTTTCTATGTGCTATGTCCATGGAAAATTGACTTCAGGTTGTAAATCATTTATTCAGTGGACTTGTACAGCTGTACTAATAAATGGGTAAGCACAAAACTGTATTTTACATCCTTCTCACTGAATAAAAGCTTTTAATAAGCATCTTACTGTACTGCCTATCTTTACTACACCCTTATGAACAATGCACATTGTACAAATCAGCAATATTTTTGCTCCTTAGAAAATCCACAAGTGTTAGGTGGAAAAAGAAGTGGTCAAGGCTTATGTTATTCTCTTCTTAGAATGTGTATAATTTTTATCAGATACCTTCAAATAATATACTATTCTTCTTTTGCTTCAAATAATCCAGAAGAGAAACTCAAAAAATACTACCGTAATTTCAGAGGGCAGTCAGTAGCTAAAACCACTAAATTGCTTCTCATTCTCTTTCACTACCCAGTACAAATCTACTGTCTTAGCTACATTTCCTTGGCAGTATTTAAACATGATAACGATATCACTTGGAGAGAATTTCATTGTGTATAATTTGCATGCCATAAAAATGAAACAACAGGGCTGAGCAAAGACTATAATCAAAGTCCCAGCTTTGGTTTTGAGTAGTGAGGTCATCAGAGCTTCGTACATTATGAAAAATAATGAAATGATTTGCCAAATGAGTAAGTGCATGAACCAGAGATGAACCTGCGTGTGGACCAGGAACTGAGATTAACTGAACCTGAATCCAAATTTTCCAAAAAAACAGAAAAAAATGTAAATAATTTAACTACATTTAAAATAGTATTATAGGAGACAATAATATGAAAACTACAAAACAGATTTAGAAAGCTTCAAAGTACACAAAGAAAATGGACTAAAACTCTTTACAAGGAAAATATAGCAGTTCCACCTCAAATACATGCCAACTGATAACGCCCATCAGTCTCGGCTGTTACATGTTACCACTGTCTCACTCGCTGATATGACACTCTGAGAATCACCAATGTGCCAGTTACTTACAACAGTGTCTTTCCTTCAGTTTCCTCCCACGTAATACCTTCAGTTTTCTCCCAGCATTTGACGACCATCCATGTTCTCTTAGCACAATTACAAATTTTGTGTACTTCTAAGCAGCATTCTAAGTGTGCCCGTGTAGTTCTAAGGGGCCTTTCAGCTAAAAAATTTCAGAGCCAGTGCAAAGACTATTCTTTGAGCACAGGAAGATACCTCATGGACTAACTTAATGCTACTTTCTTGAAGAGGTCCGTAATGCTGAACAAATCACATTTGACGAGAACAGCATCACTTCATGGCAAACAGATGGGGAAACAATAGAAATAGTGACAGGCTTTATTTCCTTGGGCTCCAAAATCAATGCAGACAGTGACTGCAGCCATGAAATTAAAAGACGCTTGCTCTTTGGAAGATAAGCTATGACAAAGCTATGACAAACCTAAGTGTATTCAAAAGCAGAGACATCACTTTGCAGACAAAGGTCTATACAGTCAAAGCTATGGTCTTCACAGTAGTCATGTATGAATGTGAGAGCTGAACCATAGAGAACGCTGAGAGCTGAAGAACTGATGCCTCTGAACTGTGGTGCTGGAGAAGACTTGAGAGTTCCTTGGATGGCAAGGAGACCAAACCAGTCAATCCTAAAGGAAATCAACCCTGAATATTCATTGGAAGGACTGATGCTGAAGCTGAAACTCTAATACTTTGGCCACCTGATGAGAAGAAATGACTCATTGGAAAAGAGCCTGATGTCGGGAAAAACAGAAGGCAGAAGGAGAAAGGGACGACAGAGGACAGGATGGTAGGATGGCTTCACCAAGTCAATGGACATGAGTTTCAGCAAACTCCAGGAGATGGTGAAGGGCAGGGAAGCATGGTGTGCCACAGTCCATGGGGTCGCAAAGAGTTGGACATGACTGAGCAACTGAACTGACAATAACAAAGGAAATTCCGGGCCTACTTGACAGTCACAACCTGTTTATATGAGAAAATGGAGCTTTTTTCAACACAGCTAGTATTGGGGCTCTGCCCAAGAATCCTACCTTTGATGATGCTAATATTGAGATACATTTATTATACTCTTAAAGTAAATAAACATATGCTTAGGGAAGTTTCTAATATCAAAAATACGGACACAAGGGAATAAGAGGTTTAAACAGAATGATTCTACATAGCTGGTTACAAACAGGAAAGCATTCTCCAAGGTGATAAAGGTTACAAATACAAATAAATTCAAAGGTGAGAAGGAGACAGATTGTTAGCAGCTACTGAGAAACATTAGGAATGACTGATTCCCAAGTGTGAAGATTTCCAAGTCCTGCTATTAATGTACCATTAGTCTGGAAAGGAGGAGAAGCAAGGAACTTCTATAGGCAAGACCATACAAACAACATGTAATTGAATCTGGTGCAAGAACACTACTGAAGGCATACTTTGGATCACATTTACTGGTGAAACTGACTGCTGCCTTCAGTCAGGATTAAATCTCTAAGAACTTTAAGCAGAAAAGTGCCAAGCTGTCAAACAATGTATTTTTCCAAGGGATTCAAACCAGAAAGCTATGACAGTCTTCCATGTCTAAATTGTTTCTCAAACAATTAAATATAGAATTACCATATGATCCAGCAATTCCTCTTCTGCATACAGACCACAAAGAACTGAAAAGCAGGGCATCAGGTATTTGAAATGTTCACAACAGTATTATTTGCAATAGCCAAAAGGTAGAAACAACCCAAGAAGCCATCAAAAAAATGGGTGGGAGGCTTCCCTGGTGGTCCAGTGGTTAAAGAGTCCTCCTTGCAGTGTAAGGGGCACTGGTTTAATCCCTGGCCCAGGAAGATCCCACATGCCATGGAGCAGCTGGACCGGTGTGTCTAATTACCAGCCAGCACTCCGGGGTGCATGTGCCCAGAGCCGGTGCTCTGCAACGAGAAAGGCCACTGCAATGGGAAGCCCACACAGGCCAAAGAATAAATAAATAAAAAACCAATAACGGAGGCCAAAATTAAAACAAAAGAACAAACAAAAAAACGGGTGGAACACAAAATGTGGCTTAATGTGTAGAGTGAGGTATAATTCTACGTTTAGAAAGAGAGAAATTCTGACCCTTGCTACCACACGGGTGAATCTTGAAGACAGTTTGCCAAGTGAAAGAAGCCAGACACAAGGTAAGTTAAATTCCACTAACATGAAGTACCTAGAGCAGTCAAGTTCGCAGAAGAGAAACAGAATGATGGTTGCCAGGCCTGTGGGGTGGGGCAATGAGGAGTCACTGCTGAAAAGTCACAGAGCGAGAGACCAAAATGCTCTGGAGGTGAACAGAGGTGCCGGTCACATCACAGCACCATGGCCTGAAAGCCACTGAACTGCACGTCAATAACAAAGTTATAAACATTAGGAATGACTGATTCCCAAGTGTGAAGATTTCCAAGTCCTGCTATTAATGTACCATTAGTCTGGAAAGGAGGAGAAGCAAGGAACTTCTATAGGCAAGACCATACAAACAACATGTAATTGAATCTGGTGCAAGAACACTACTGAAGGCATACTTTGGATCACATTTACTGGTGAAACTGACTGCTGCCTTCAGTCAGGATTAAATCTCTAAGAACTTTAAGCAGAAAAGTGCCAAGCTGTCAAACAATGTATTTTTCCAAGGGATTCAAACCAGAAAGCTATGACAGTCTTCCATGTCTAAATTGTTTCTCAAACAATTAAATATAGAATTACCATATGATCCAGCAATTCCTCTTCTGCATACAGACCACAAAGAACTGAAAAGCAGGGCATCAGGTATTTGAAATGTTCACAACAGTATTATTTGCAATAGCCAAAAGGTAGAAACAACCCAAGAAGCCATCAAAAAAATGGGTGGGAGGCTTCCCTGGTGGTCCAGTGGTTAAAGAGTCCTCCTTGCAGTGTAAGGGGCACTGGTTTAATCCCTGGCCCAGGAAGATCCCACATGCCATGGAGCAGCTGGACCGGTGTGTCTAATTACCAGCCAGCACTCCGGGGTGCATGTGCCCAGAGCCGGTGCTCTGCAACGAGAAAGGCCACTGCAATGGGAAGCCCACACAGGCCAAAGAATAAATAAATAAAAAACCAATAACGGAGGCCAAAATTAAAACAAAAGAACAAACAAAAAAACGGGTGGAACACAAAATGTGGCTTAATGTGTAGAGTGAGGTATAATTCTACGTTTAGAAAGAGAGAAATTCTGACCCTTGCTACCACACGGGTGAATCTTGAAGACAGTTTGCCAAGTGAAAGAAGCCAGACACAAGGTAAGTTAAATTCCACTAACATGAAGTACCTAGAGCAGTCAAGTTCGCAGAAGAGAAACAGAATGATGGTTGCCAGGCCTGTGGGGTGGGGCAATGAGGAGTCACTGCTGAAAAGTCACAGAGCGAGAGACCAAAATGCTCTGGAGGTGAACAGAGGTGCCGGTCACATCACAGCACCATGGCCTGAAAGCCACTGAACTGCACGTCAATAACAAAGTTATAAAGCTTATTTCTGCCATTAGTTGCCTTATCCTGAAGCACATCTATGGTTTTAGAATTTCAAAAAAAGAAAGAAATTGCAACTTTTCCATTTGTTAACAAGAAAAAAATGTTTTGCACCTGCATTGGAGAACACAAATTATGTATGTGTTTCTTTAGAATCTTAGTGAACCTAAAAGATCAGCACGTAAAATTATGCAGGAATAAAGGGACTCTTCATGGATTGACAACTGTGCCTGAGGAGGTATTATTTTGCAATAAAAATTCTGTACAACCAAACATGAACATTTCCACTCATCATAAAGATGCAGATAAATCCACACAGTATTAGTGAATGCTCAGTCATGGTTTTCAGCATCACCCACACCACCTACAGTGTAAGTTGGAGACCCGCCCCAATTTTACGCTTCAAAGGCTTTCGCATTTACTCAATATCCCATTCTCATATAATATGTCGCTCAACAGGCTTCTGTCTGAGGTTACCTTAGGTTCTCCCTTGCTTAAATCTACAAAGGAAATCAATGCCTCATCAGACATAACTTTGATGATTCCACGGCTCTGCCTGATGATGCCGGCAGCAAGTCTGTTTCCTTAAAAGGCTAGAATCATTTGTAAATATTAAAATATTTTTACTGCATTTCTAGAATTTATATGTTAGCATAACATTTTATATAAGTCAGTTAGAAAACCTCAGCAGATTACAAACTCATGCGGACAGTTACAAATATATGAGCAAGAAACAAAAAAACTCCACAGACCTTCTTGAGAAGACACGATGGGTGGCAGGTAATCGGGGATGTACTCTTTTCTTTCCTCTGCATCTTTACTTCCGGGCTGAGGAAACTGAAGTACGTTGTTCTTACTAACAGGAAATGAAGGGATTTGATGGGGGAAAGTAACGGGTTCAATATTGTGGATATAATCTTCTAGTTCATGAAGACTAACCCCCATGAGCTGGAAAGCTTCACCAACATCATCCAAAATTGGATCTGTCCGGCCATCTGAAACAAAGTCAAAAGCAGAGCAAATTATTTTAAGAAAATTACCTAAATATTTTTTAAAACATTAAGAAAAAAAAAGAATTACATAAGTATGTAGCTCAGAATCAAATAAACTAGATACTTAGGACCCAGTTACTGGAAAGAATTGAATAGATTTTCAACAGAATATCATATAGTTTAAATGTTAGACAGCTGACTCTACAATCTGACAATCAATCAGAACACCACAGACAATTAATACTAATAATCATCAAATATAGAATTAATTTCAAAAATAACTTAAGGATGGTCAACAATACCTAGAACAGTGGTTGATATAAAATGTCTATTTTATTTTTTTATCAAATAAGTTGAACGCTGAGCTAGTAAAGTCCATTCCATTTTCTCTATTAGTGATGCAATGCTGGAAACTACAACAGTGGCTGGTATTCAGCTGGCACTCCACAAACATCTGTTGAATGAATTAGTATACCACTGAATCAACTTTTTAATCAATTTTTTAAATCTAAGAAAATTTGCTGACAGGACTTAGATCATACAGGTAATTTACATATACACTTTTGAGTTATTTAGAAGACACCATATAAAATGGGTAGAAATTAAAGGATAAAATATTAGATATAGTGAGATTCACTTTAGAAAATGAAGTTTCTCCTCTGCCTGTCCTTAGCAGAATTTAAGGTCTCTACATCTTTTAAAACTCCTATGAAAATTCCAGTTTCAGATTTCCAGAGCCTTTTTTTTTTTTTTAACTGAGTTCTTCTATAATCACGTCAAACTCAGTTTGTCTGAAATTAAAATCATGATGTAAAACGGAAAAGAGTAATACATAGCTTGCAAAAACTACAGGTATGCTTGCTCACACCCACACAGAAAACTCCTGGAAGGATCCATATCCAACTGAAACAGTTATGGGGCAGACTGGGGAAGAAAAGAACTGAAGCTGGAGATGCCCTTCTGATTTCGAGGATGTGGTCGTTTGAATGTCTATACAAGAACAGATTACTTGTATCATGTATAAAAAAAGAAAGCACGTAAAATGAATACCCATTCCTTCCTTAATGACAGGTATTCCAACTCTTTGATCCTTATTGAAAGCATTATTCTTCTCTCATTCTAAAAAATGTGGTCCTCTTGAATTCCTCCATATTTTTTGCATTTTCAACCCAAGACCTTCCAGTCCTCCCTTCTGCACCAGCCCTGTTTGGCCCTGGCTTTCAGAACTTTTCCTTTCTCTCTGTTGCTACTCTCCCCGTCTCAGCAGTTTCAAGACCTCCCCAGTGTAAGCTCTGGTGCAAGTCTTACAGTCTGACTTTCAGCACCCTACCCCTCCATAGGAGTGTGCAGTATTCTCCACCACATTGTTATTTCTCTGCTAAGCTCCTGTCTAACCTAATTTTTCCGTTTCACACTTTTCTCAGGCACCTTCCAAACAAACTGGTTACATAGGCCAAGCTGGCCACCTTCCTGAATCCCACTTGGTTCTCTCAGGTTATCCCTTGCTCCTACCTAGTGGGCTCCCCACCTTATACCACTGGGCCTCTAGCCTCAACTCAAATCTCATCTTCCCTGTGAATCCTGCCCAGGAACCCAGAGGGCACATGCGTCTCTCCTTCACTGTGTTTCTTTTGCAGTTTGGGCCAATACGTGGCACTGTTTTCAGTGTATACACACACTGCTGAATGAATAATACAATGTATACAGAAACTTTGGCTCCTGAATGCTTTGGTAAATCATTACCTTAAGGAAATTTTTATACGTATTATTTGTTGAATTAATATTAATCGCAACTTTGGATACTTGCTTTAACTTGAGAGCTTGTTTTCTTTTTTTTAAGAAAGGGGCCTTCCCTGATGGTCCAGTGGGTAAAGAGTCTGCCTTGCAATGCAAGGAGCACCGGTTCGATCCCTGGCTGGGGAAGATCCCACGTGCTGTGGAACGATCCCACATGCTGTGGAACAGCTAGGCCGGCGTGTCCAAAGACAAGCTAGCGCCCAGGGACGGTGCTCTGCAATGAGAGAGGCCTCTGCAATGGGAGGCCCACCCAGGTCAAAGAACAAAGAGGAATGAAAATAAACAAATAAATAAGTAAAAAGAACAGACACCATCGTTTTGTTTTTATTGACGTTTCAACACCTTTGCATACTCCTTACAGGCAGGGATTATGCCTAGATAATCCTATGTCTCCAAAAGGTAGCACATCGGTAAGTGGAGCTGGTAAATGTGTGTCCGAGACAAAAGAAACAAACAGAATACAAGATTGCACAGTGGGAACTCAATGGAACAGAATTCCAATTTAAAATAACAACAGTGGGAGAAAAAAAGAATCTTAAAAAGTCTAATTAGTAACTATACCAGGAAGCAACATTTTAAAAAAGTCACCAAACCACAATGCGGAGTAATGAACCTGATCATCCTATTCTCACTAAAAGCAAGACAGTCATTACAGAGACTGGGTAATCATCAACGAGGTTCACAGGAACGCAAAACAAGATCACTTGAAGACTCTAGAATACCTGGTTGCTTGCGGTGCCAGCATCTGTCTGGTTCCGCGTGCGTCAGGAAAGGTAACTATGTATTCTGGGGATATTTTGACCTAAAGGTACAGAATATTCATCCTCATTTTGGGAACCTGGGAGCAAAAATAACAAGCCGGACCACACATGCCATGACAGTGTACTTGAGGACCAGGGAGGAAGGAGAGAGGAAAAAGAAGCAAAAGAAGCAAAAGCAGTGCACATTCAAGACACAGTGAATGAGAGCTACCTGGCAGCTCCAAGTTCCAGTTTGACATAACTGTAAAATGAAGCAGTCCAAAAATACACATTTTCAAAACTCGAAAAGTTAAATGACTAAATAGTTACCACAGTAGTGGGTTATCGGTTATTTATCCAACAAATATTTCCTGGCTGCCTATCATATTATGGCACTGTAATAGGTTACAAAATATAAATATAATAAATTTGTCTCCTGGAGAGGGAAGACAAGAGGGTGAGAGACATATACAGATGATTACAAAACAAGGTATTCAGGGACTTCTCTGGAGGTCTAGGGACTAAGACTCTGAGCTCCCAATGCAGGGGGCCCAGGGTCCATCCTTGGTTTAGGAAACTAGATCCCCAAAGCTGCAACTAAGTGCCGCCACTAAGATCCAAAAGCTGCAATGAAGAACCAAGATCCTGTGTGCCGAAACCAAGACTCAGCAAAGACGAATAAATATTTGTAAAAAACAAACAAGGTGTTCAAGTAACATAGCAGATACATGCACAGTATTATGAGAACAGATATTATGAGTTTCCCAAAGCAAGTGATAAGTGAATCTCAAAACAGAAGCCATACTATCAGTGGACAGGGGGCAAAGGACACACTAAGAAACACCCACGAAGGGACTGAGGGCTTGACGTGTTTCGGGAAAGGCAAGCGGCTCAGCGTGGCTGCACATTCAGGATGACAGGACAGCAGAAGATAAGCGCTATAGGCCAGCTCACAAAGGCAAGTACGTGCTGCTGGAGAGCTTAGATTTCCAGCCTGTAATCACCGGGAATCTTTTTAAGAATGACACAATCAGACTTGTGTTATGGAGTAACTAACAGATTATTCTGATAGCACCATGCAAGCTGGAGAGGAATCTGGGGCTTAGGAAGTAAAACGTATCCATGGGTGTCAATTTTTCAGAGTAAGAGGAGTAACCACTTTCACAAAACAGTATGCTCTATGAAACACTTCACCCAGTTCTCCAGCTTACCACCTGAAAAAATAATGCAGGGAAACTTCAATGAGGGGAAGTTCCCTCTCCACACACACTTCCCATCAAGGAGATGACGTGTTCCAACTTTGGGAAACCTACCAGCTATAGACACTAGCGGGGCTTCCCTGGTGGCTCAGTGGCAAAGCACCGCCTGCTAATGCAGGAGACACAGGTTCAATCCCTGGGCCGGGAAGATCCCCTGGAGAAAAAAATAGCAACCCACTCCAGTAGTCTTGCCTGGAAAATGCCATGGGTAGGTAGGGGAGCCGGGAGCGTTGCAGTCCAGGGGCCTCAAAACCCCCAAGCACGATTTAGCCACCAAACAATAGATACTACCATCACTCAAAAACGACGTGCTGTAGCCCAGATTGCCTGGGGAACCTTGTAAATTGCCTACGATCTCTCTACCACACTCTGATGACCATGGACAGAAAAACGCAGAGGAGAAGGAAATCAATTGAGATGTAAGTGAAAGTTAACGCAAGTGAGACGGACCAGGTTGGCCTGGGGAAAGAGAAGGCAGAGATGCTGTCTCTGAAACGAACAGATCCAGAAAGAAGAGCCAGTGTCCCTAACGGAGCAGAGCTGTCAACGAGTCTGTGTTGTCAGGAGCTTGAAGAATGGCCAGCCCTGTAAGAAACGGCCGGTAGACGGAGCGCCTGTGACAACTAGTTGTAGTAGTTTGCGAGCAAGGGAGGAAAAGGACCAAAGTAACAGACGCTCTAAGGCATTCTGGAGGTGGTTCTGCATGAAGCCAAAGGAGACCATGATTAAGACCGATCATCGGATCAGAGAGGAGGGCAGAGGGAGTGGAGCTGGGAGCGGGGACGGGGCTCCGGCGGCTGGCGGGATAAGTTAGCGGCTGGCGAAGAGGCAGCAAGAGGATGACTCGAGTTTCCAGGGCAGTGGGAGCCGAGGGGAAGAATGACACAATCAGACTTGTGTTATGGAGGAACTAACAGATTATTCTGATAGCACCATGCAAGCTGGAGAGGAATCTGGGGCTTAGGAAGTAAAACGTATCCATGGGTGTCAATTTTTCAGAGTAAGAGGAGTAACCACTTTCACAAAACAGTATGCTCTATGAAACACTTCACCCAGTTCTCCAGCTTACCACCTGAAAAAATAATGCAGGGAAACTTCAATGAGGGGAAGTTCCCTCTCCACACACACTTCCCATCAAGGAGATGACGTGTTCCAACTTTGGGAAACCTACCAGCTATAGACACTAGCGGGGCTTCCCTGGTGGCTCAGTGGCAAAGCACCGCCTGCTAATGCAGGAGACACAGGTTCAATCCCTGGGCCGGGAAGATCCCCTGGAGAAAAAAATAGCAACCCACTCCAGTAGTCTTGCCTGGAAAATGCCATGGGTAGGTAGGGGAGCCGGGAGCGTTGCAGTCCAGGGGTCTCAAAAGACTCAAGCATGATTTAGCAACCAAACAATAGATACTACCATCACTCAAAAACGACGTGCTGTAGCCCAGATTGCCTGGGGAACCTTGTAAATTGCCTACGATCTCTCTACCACACTCTGATGACCATGGACAGAAAAACGCAGAGGAGAAGGAAATCAATTGAGATGTAAGTGAAAGTTAACGCAAGTGAGACGGACCAGGTTGGCCTGGGGAAAGAGAAGGCAGAGATGCTGTCTCTGAAACGAACAGATCCAGAAAGAAGAGCCAGTGTCCCTAACGGAGCAGAGCTGTCAACGAGTCTGTGTTGTCAGGAGCTTGAAGAATGGCCAGCCCTGTAAGAAACGGCCGGTAGACGGAGCGCCTGTGACAACTAGTTGTAGTAGTTTGCGAGCAAGGGAGGAAAAGGACCAAAGTAACAGACGCTCTAAGGCATTCTGGAGGTGGTTCTGCATGAAGCCAAAGGAGACCATGATTAAGACCGATCATCGGATCAGAGAGGAGGGCAGAGGGAGTGGAGCTGGGAGCGGGGACGGGGCTCCGGCGGCTGGCGGGATAAGTTAGCGGCTGGCGAAGAGGCAGCAAGAGGATGACTCGAGTTTCCAGGGGCAGTGGGAGCCGAGGGGCCTCAGGGGCCGAGAAGACACCCGATCGCGGGGTGAGGGTGAAGCGCCAACACCTCCTGGACGCCGGGAGAGCAAAGGGGCGCACCGAGGTGTCACTCGTGACTGGCCAGGCAGCCTCCCGCACCCAGCCCGGTACTCACACAGCTCCGAGTACCGGTGGCAGCCCCGTCCCAGCTGCTGCAGGTAGCGCTGCAGCACGTCCGTAAGGAGGTGGCAGGCGCTCAGTTGCACCGAGTCCCAGCCCAGCGCCTGGCAGATCTGCGCCACCGAGACCCTCAACAACGACCTGGAGTAACTCTCGCACATCCCGCTCCGTGGACTCCACCACAGTCCTTGCTGCCACTTCTCTCCACCCCCGCCGCCTAACCTTAGCAGAGCCCCTGATTCATCCTCCAGGGCCCCTGCGGCGGGGAAATCGTCCCCCCGACCCCCGGCGACCACCTCAAAGCCTCAGCAGCACGGAGCGCGCCAGCCTGAGAGCCGCCATTTTGGACTCGCTCCGCCTCCCTCTGGATGGTCGCCGGGGCGAGGCAGCACGAGCCGAGTGCGGAGCGCGCCGATGAGGAAGCTCCTCCCCGTTGGAGCAGAGCGATGGTCTCGGTATCGACTCTCGGACCTGGAAGGTTGCAGGAAGTGGCGGCGCAGAGAGCTGGTGGAAGAAGCGCCAGAGTAGGCAGGTGCTTGGGGCCTTCTCGGGGTGCTCGCTCTAAGAGGGCGGGGGAGGGGACCGTCAATGGTTCAGGGGCCGAAGAGGGATCCGGGATATGAAATTGAAATGTGGGTGAGAACCCAGGAGGCTGTGAGTGCCGGGGTGAGATTTAGGACGTGGAAACTTCCAGTCGCGGATGCCTCTGCTAAAAAACTGAGCTGTTTACCATTTTATAGACGAAGTCAGGGCTGTTAATCATGCTGTTCAAAATCCTTCCCAATAGGGCGGGGTGTAAAGTGTGGCCAGTGTGGCACTGACTTCCCTGTACAGTTTATGGAGGCACCAGGAAACAATCAAGATCACTGTTTTAATACAGTTATTTAAAAATCTAAACCACTGCTCCAGCTTCCAGTTCCTGCCTCTGTCACCTCTTTCTAATCCAAGCCCTGGTTCCAATAAAACTTTATTTACAAAAACGGCTGGCATGCTTGTGTGGCATGCTTGCCAGTGTGCCCTTTGCCAGCCTCTGGGATCTGTCAAAGGAAGACACAGTTGCCTACAGAGGCAAATCCTTAAATCAAGCTGAATGTTTGGAGAGCTGTTGCCTGTCCGAGAGCTTTCTCCCTGCTCCAGCCAACCGCTGCCAGATCTTAAGCAGCTGCAGGAAACTGGGATTCTGTGATCAGTAGCTCGATCGATATTTTTAACTATTGAGAACACAGTTTTTAAAACTGTTAATTTAATTTACTTATTTGACTGCGCCAGGACTTGATTTTGGCGTGTGGGCTTCTCATTGCGGTGGTTTCTGTTGTTGTCGAGCTCAGTAGGTGCACCAGCTTCTGTAACTGTGATTCGAGAGCTCTAGAGTGTGAGTTCAGTTGTTGTGGCTCACGGGCTTAGTTGCTCTTTGGCGTGTGGAATCTTCCCGAACCGGGGATCAAACTCCTGTCCCCTACATTGGCAGGCGACTTCTTATCCACACTGTACCACTAGGGAAATCCTGGGAATACATTTGCAAGCCAAACTAATCCCGCCTTTAAGCCAGATTGAGCCCGTGGGAAGCCAGTTACACTGGCTCACCTACCACCATGGGATCGCGAAAGTCAGACAGGACTGAGCGACCGACCACCACCACAACTCGGTCTTTATCCTTTTGTGCTTTTTTTCTTCTAAAAACTTCTGGAGTGTTCCTTCCTTCCCTCCCCTCCTCTCTCTTCTGTGCTTTTCTGTTCTTGCACCTGTCACAGTGCATTTAGTATTTGAGTTTTCATGCTTCTCTAATAAATTGTGAGTTGCCATGTGACTCTACATTCTCCTTGTAGGGACCATTCCAGAACTTTGAACATAATACTGAATTTTTTTTGAAGTCCCAGAAACCCATTAGGATGGAAAATAATGATACTGCAGATAGCAATTGAGGTAGTAGGCTGCAGGGTGCCTCTTATTTTTGTCCACTGACACGTCTGTGCCCAAGATGATCAGGGACCTTCTGGAGGCTAAATCTCTGGAACACTTTTCAGTCCTGTCCTTGTCTGACCTTTCTGTAGCCATTTGGTAATGTTGTACACTATCTTAATTTTGAAACTCTTGTACCGTGGATCTCACAACATCGTGCTCTCTTCTGTTCCTTTAATACTTCTGGAAATTTCTTTTATATCTCTTACATTGCCTCTGTGTGTGTTTGAACCCCGTAATCTTTTATTTGGGAAATTTTCAAACATACAGAAACATTGGAATGGAAGTCTAAACACAAGTACACATCACCTAGATTCATCAAGTGTCAGGATTTTGCTGCATTTCCTATACACCACATACAGGCACACATATAAAATTCCCTTCTTTTCCCCAAAATAGTTTGAAAATAAGTCTCAAACATCATGACATTTAACCCAGAAATTCTTCAGCATGTACTCTCCCTAGACAAGGACATTCCCTTCCGTAACCTTGTAACACGGATTTAGGATCTACACCTCTAATAAGGAAAGGGGTTTGCAGTGCACTTTTCAGAAGGACTGCAGGCAGTCCCATAGGGAATTTTCACTCGGGGATGACACATCACCTCTGTCCTGAGTTGGGACAAGGGGGCTGAACCTTTATATTCCCGTTTTAGCAGATCAGTACTTGAAAGCTTCCCTGGAAAGAGGGGTGGACGTGTGAGCTGGGGCAATTCCAGGGAACTGGGCAGTGCATTAGGATAGTATGTACAGCCTTAGTCCCTTCCAGCAGCTGTAACTCAGCCAGGATCACTTATCTACAGACAGTTATTTCTCACTGTTCCGAAGGCTGGAAGTCTGAGACCAGAGTGCAGCATGGTCAAGTGAGGGCCTCTCCTGGGGCACAGAATTCTCAGCTTGTCTCCTCACAAGGTGGGAGGAGCCGGGGGACTCTGTGGGATCTCTTTTATCAAAGCATTAATCCCATTGATGAGGGCTGTGCTCTCCTGACCTTCCCAAAGTCCCCACCTTATAATACCATCACATTGGGCATCAGTTATTGTAACATATTGGCTGTTTGCTCTGTGCTGTGTAGTACCTCTTTGTGTTTTACTTTTTACCTGGTAGTTTGTCCCCCTGAATCCCTTTCCCCTATTTTGCCCCTCCCCCAACCCCTGGGCTTCCTGGTGGCTCAGTGGTAAAGAACCCACCTGCCAATGCAGGAGACACAGAGACTCGGGTTCAATCCCTGGGTTGGGCAGATCCCCAGGAGAAGGGAATAACAACCCATTCTTGCTTGGGAAATTCCATGAACAGCGGAGCCTGGTGGGCTACTGTCTGAGGGATGGTAGAGTCAGACATGGCTGAGCTACTGAGCACACACACAAACCAACTTCCTTTAGGTCTTTAAAGGTGCCACTGACTTCTGCCTCCCCCTCCCCCAAAACTAAAGGGGCAGTCTCAAAAGTTTGTGCTCCACCTTCCCACTGCCATACCCAGAAGCCAAGGGACCAGTCTGGGGATTGTACCAACCTCCTTGGGGAACTGCCTGATGCTTGGGGCTCTTTGTGTTCCAGCCGCCATACCCCAAGCAGTCCTTGTGGTGGCTGAGGGGCTGAGCCGGCTCCTGAGACCTGTCTAACTGTCTGCTCCCTCAGATTTTTCCAGTGAGCATGGTACAAGTCAGACGCCCCCATTCCCCTAGTCCCCCACCAACCTAGAAAGCAGTGTCTGAGACAGACTGTAGCCTGTAGAGGGGTGCTCTTGGGATCACCGCCTGGAGGATGGGAAAGAGTTCGGCTGGGGAGGGAGAGGCTGAACTACAGCCCATCCTCAGGGAAGACCTCAGCAAGCCCCGCAGAGAGCTTTAAAGCTGGCCGGGCCTTCAGAGCAGTTCAGAGCTCAGGCGATGGGGCTGGGGCGATGGGGTGTGGCTCTTGATCAGGCCGTGGGTGTGGGCTGCCCAGGAGGGGGCCTGACCTTGGGCAGCTGAGGCAGTCCTGTGAGGTTTGACAGCTGAACGCTGTGTGCTGCCAGAGTTCCCTGAAGCTGAGAGAATACTTCCTTCAGTCCTGCTGAAGGGAGGTCCTTGAAGAGGACTCTGTATCTTTGAGGCTGTGCTCTCCTGACCTTAAAGTCCCACCTTATAATACCATCACATTGGGCATCAGTTATTGTAACATATTGGCTGTTTGCTCTGTGCTGTGTAGTACCTCTTTGTGTTTTACTTTTTACCTGGTAGTTTGTCCCCCTGAATCCCTTTCCCCTATTTTGCCCCTCCCCCAACCCCTGGGCTTCCTGGTGGCTCAGTGGTAAAGAACCCACCTGCCAATGCAGGAGACACAGAGACTCGGGTTCAATCCCTGGGTTGGGCAGATCCCCAGGAGAAGGGAATAACAACCCATTCTTGCTTGGGAAATTCCATGAACAGCGGAGCCTGGTGGGCTACTGTCTGAGGGATGGTAGAGTCAGACATGGCTGAGCTACTGAGCACACACACAAACCAACTTCCTTTAGGTCTTTAAAGGTGCCACTGACTTCTGCCTCCCCCTCCCCCAAAACTAAAGGGGCAGTCTCAAAAGTTTGTGCTCCACCTTCCCACTGCCATACCCAGAAGCCAAGGGACCAGTCTGGGGATTGTACCAACCTCCTTGGGGAACTGCCTGATGCTTGGGGCTCTTTGTGTTCCAGCCGCCATACCCCAAGCAGTCCTTGTGGTGGCTGAGGGGCTGAGCCGGCTCCTGAGACCTGTCTAACTGTCTGCTCCCTCAGATTTTTCCAGTGAGCATGGTACAAGTCAGACGCCCCCATTCCCCTAGTCCCCCACCAACCTAGAAAGCAGTGTCTGAGACAGACTGTAGCCTGTAGAGGGGTGCTCTTGGGATCACCGCCTGGAGGATGGGAAAGAGTTCGGCTGGGGAGGGAGAGGCTGAACTACAGCCCATCCTCAGGGAAGACCTCAGCAAGCCCCGCAGAGAGCTTTAAAGCTGGCCGGGCCTTCAGAGCAGTTCAGAGCTCAGGCGATGGGGCTGGGGCGATGGGGTGTGGCTCTTGATCAGGCCGTGGGTGTGGGCTGCCCAGGAGGGGGCCTGACCTTGGGCAGCTGAGGCAGTCCTGTGAGGTTTGACAGCTGAACGCTGTGTGCTGCCAGAGTTCCCTGAAGCTGAGAGAATACTTCCTTCAGTCCTGCTGAAGGGAGGTCCTTGAAGAGGTCCTCATCTTCCATTGCCCCATCATCCAACTAGCACAGACAACAAACACAAGACTGATACGGTAACATGACCCAACATGAAGCACATAGTTCAATTTAATCATTGTCCTCCCCCCAACCCCCCTTTTTTTTAATCTAGGATCCATTTGACTCATTTATTGCCTTTAGTTCATGTCTTTTTTTTTTTTTTTTTTTTGGCAGCACCAGGCAACTTATATGATCTGTCAATGCTGACCAGGGATCAAACTCAATTCCAAGGCAGTGAAAGTCACTGAAGTCTTAACCACTGGACCACGACCAATCCCACCAGTTGTTTATGTCTTTTGCTTGTTGGTTCTTTTAGTTTGGTCTTTCATGACATTTACGTTTTTGCGAAGTCCAAAACAGTTATCTTTTGCTTTTACAGAGTTTCGTTGTTTACAGCTCCATATAATCCCAAATCCGTCATAGGTATATCCCTGACCCCTCTCCCCTGACCCCCTCCCACTCTCCCCCATGCCTCCCTCCAGGTGGTTGCCTAGCCCCCATGTAAGACCCCTTAGTTTCACAGCACATTCCCAATGGTAATCTCTTCTACGTATGACAATGTACGTTTCCATGATACTCCTTCCAAACCTCTCACCCACTCTTCCCTCCCCTCAATGTCCATAGGTCTGTTCTCTTAAGTCTGTTTCTCCATCGCTGCTCTGTGTATTTATTGGTACCTTCTCACTAGATTCCATGTCAGTATACTGTATTTGTCCTTCTCTTTTTGACTTACTTTGTATAATAGGTTCTAGATCCATCCACCTCATTAGGGCTAATTCTTCTGCATTTCTTTTTATGGCTGAGAAATATTCCATTGTATATATGTACCATAGCTTTATCCATTCATTCGTCAATGGACATCTAGGTTGCTTCCATGTTCCAGCTATTGTAGAGAGCTGTGATGAACATTTGGTACAGGTGTCTCTTTCATCAGGCTATAAGCCTAATAGTGGGATTGCTGGGTCATATGGTGCTTTTTTTTTTATTTTACTTTTTACTTTTACAGAGCTTTGTTGTTTACAGATATGTATGATCCCAGATTAGTCATACGTATACCCCCCCCCACCCCTCCAGGCCGTCGCACAACACCCCTGCAGGTTCCCGTTCCCACAGTGCAATGACAATAGCTATTTTTTTTTCACATATGATAGTATAGCTTTTCCTGCTTCTTCCTTTACGCCTCCCACCCACTGTTCTTTCCCCACAATGTCCATATGTCTATTCTCCATGTCTGTTTTTCCATTGCTTCACTGCATGTTATCGTTACCATCCTACTAAATTCCATATATATGTTAGTATATTGTACTTGTCTTTCTCTTTTTAACTTACTTCACTTTTAATGATAGGTTCTAGATCCAACCACCTCATTAGAACTGATCTTCTATTCTTAATTTTTAAAGGAATCTCCATACCAGGACAGTTATCTTAATAGGATGTCTCAGTCTTTTGTCTGATACAAGGATCTGGCCCCCCTGCACATTCACACCCTTCCCAGCCTGTTACTCCCAGAGCTCTATAATCTCTGGCAACTGCTAGTCTGTTCTATTTCCAAAACTTTGTCATATAAAAAATGGTATATACATGGTATCATTGGTGTATAGCCTTTCAGAATTCTCACTGTAATTTCCTGGAAATTCATCTAAGTTACTTTATTAATAAGCCATTCAACTCATTTTTTTTTCTTTTTTAAAAATTATTTATTTATTTAGCTGCACTGGGTCTTAGTTGCAGCATGTGGGATCTATTTCCCTGACCTGGGATCAAACCCAGGACCCCTGCATTGGGAACACAGAGTGTTAACCAGTGGACCACAGGGGAAGTCCCTCATTATTTTTTAAAGAGGAGTTTTACTGATTTGTGGATGTTTAAAAAAACACAGTATATTCAAATTTCATTTGTATTATGCAAATATCATCCCTCAGTATTTTGATAATTATAGATTATTTTAATAAAGTCAGTCTTTTTTTTTTTTTTGATTGCCTTTTTTAAATGACTTTTTTTTTTTTTGCCATGGGGCACGTGGTCTCTTAGTTCCCCAACCAGGGATAGAGCCCTGGTCCCCTGTAGTGGAAAATCTCTGGATCACCAGGGAAGTCCTCCTCATTGGGGGATTTTTGTGCATACACTGTACCCAAAAATCTTACTTTTTTTTTTCATTATTTGTCTTTGCTCCAGACTGTAAGCTCCTGTAGGGAAGTACTGTTAGTTAACATTTAAGCAGAGACCACTCATTCCACATCACATTCTAAGTATTTTGCAAATATTGACTCATTTAATCCTCATAACAGTCCTATGAGGTAAGTTCTGTTGTAATCACTTTACAGATGATAAAACTTAAAGATTAATTCATCCAAGGTTACAGACCTGGTAAGAGCTGACCAGTTTGCCCCAAAGTTTATGTTCCATGTAAGAGCTTATGAAAAAACCCAAACAAACTTTTCTGGCCAGCCCAATACATAGTCACTGATTCCACTTTCAGTTAAGAGCACAGTACTCATCCAAATGAGGAAAGACTTGTCCAAAGATGCTTATTCACAATCATCTTGGTGATGTTTCCGAGCAACACAGGTAGAGACCTAGGCTTTCAGAGGAAAACAAGTGTCTCAAAGCTCAGAAAGCAAAATGGCTATTACAGCATTTCACTGGCAACTGCTAGTCTGTTCTATTTCCAAAACTTTGTCATATAAAAAATGGTATATACATGGTATCATTGGTGTATAGCCTTTCAGAATTCTCACTGTAATTTCCTGGAAATTCATCTAAGTTACTTTATTAATAAGCCATTCAACTCATTTTTTTTTCTTTTTTAAAAATTATTTATTTATTTAGCTGCACTGGGTCTTAGTTGCAGCATGTGGGATCTATTTCCCTGACCTGGGATCAAACCCAGGACCCCTGCATTGGGAACACAGAGTGTTAACCAGTGGACCACAGGGGAAGTCCCTCATTATTTTTTAAAGAGGAGTTTTACTGATTTGTGGATGTTTAAAAAAACACAGTATATTCAAATTTCATTTGTATTATGCAAATATCATCCCTCAGTATTTTGATAATTATAGATTATTTTAATAAAGTCAGTCTTTTTTTTTTTTTTGATTGCCTTTTTTAAATGACTTTTTTTTTTTTTGCCATGGGGCACGTGGTCTCTTAGTTCCCCAACCAGGGATAGAGCCCTGGTCCCCTGTAGTGGAAAATCTCTGGATCACCAGGGAAGTCCTCCTCATTGGGGGATTTTTGTGCATACACTGTACCCAAAAATCTTACTTTTTTTTTTCATTATTTGTCTTTGCTCCAGACTGTAAGCTCCTGTAGGGAAGTACTGTTAGTTAACATTTAAGCAGAGACCACTCATTCCACATCACATTCTAAGTATTTTGCAAATATTGACTCATTTAATCCTCATAACAGTCCTATGAGGTAAGTTCTGTTGTAATCACTTTACAGATGATAAAACTTAAAGATTAATTCATCCAAGGTTACAGACCTGGTAAGAGCTGACCAGTTTGCCCCAAAGTTTATGTTCCATGTAAGAGCTTATGAAAAAACCCAAACAAACTTTTCTGGCCAGCCCAATACATAGTCACTGATTCCACTTTCAGTTAAGAGCACAGTACTCATCCAAATGAGGAAAGACTTGTCCAAAGATGCTTATTCACAATCATCTTGGTGATGTTTCCGAGCAACACAGGTAGAGACCTAGGCTTTCAGAGGAAAACAAGTGTCTCAAAGCTCAGAAAGCAAAATGGCTATTACAGCATTTCAGGGAAGCTAGAAAATGACCCTGAGACTATTCAGTTTATCTTGCCCTGGCAACCTTCTTCTTAATGGTTTTTAGAAGAGTAATATAGTGTTGACAATGGGCTTTATGTATATTTTCTATAGTTCTGTAGTCTTTGTAATTCCTACATTACTTTTGCGATTAAAACCTCCTAAAAAAGTTAAAAAGTGTTTGTTGCTCAGTCGTATCTCTTTGCAACCCATGGACTGTAACCCTAAATCTTCTTTTAAATAAACAGGAAAAAACCCCGACATTTTGGGAGAGCCATCTTGTTGTGTGGAACAGCTCAGACACCCAACGTTAATGGCTCTCTAAATGTGAATATGAAATGAATATCCTACTGAAATATTTCTCAGTCCTTGGAAAAGACATCTATTTAGAGTTAGTATGTGCCTGGAATTCTCCACCCTGCATGTAAGAAAACAATGAATGATTTGCTGCTGCCTTGTTGTGGGTGGTCCTTTGAGGGTGGGAGGTGGGAGGAGGGAAAGCCCGGGCTGGGGGTGTGGCTGGTGCCTCTTCCCTCCACTCTGCCCCCTCAGAGGCCAGGCTTTCCATGGCTGTTAGGCAACCAGTAAACCCCAAGAGCCTCTTCAACTGTCCTCTCACTAAGAAATGTTAAAAGCAGGATGTGACTATTTTAAAGATCTCATTTTGTTCTTAGTAATGAGAAAAGACAGTGATTTTGTTGAGTCATTTATTGTAAGATAATTTACAAATATCTTTCTGTCTTTAGTAATCTGAACAATGGACCAACAAATTCTTCTGACAAGGACAGCAGTAAGCTAAAAATAAAATCAGCTGGCTGAATTCTTCTTTACCTGAAAAATAAAAGTATACAACAAATAAAAATCAAACAATATGGGGTTTTGGGGGGGTGGGGGGATTAAACATGTCAAGTCCCATCACAAGTGGGACTTGAAGAACTGACTCTACATAATAAACTGTTACTCTATACTGCTGCTGCTTAGTCCCCTTAGTCGTGTCTGACTGTGTGACCCCATGGCCTGCCTGCTAGGCTCCTCTGTCTCTAGGCTCCTGTGTCCACAGACAGCCAAGAATACTGGAGTGGGTTACTCTATACCGGTGGTTCTCAGCTTTGGTCTGGGGACCCTTTCATGGGGTCTGTGAGGGCAAAACTGTTTTTAAAACAATGCTATTTGCCTGTTTATTCACATTTTCAAGGGTACACAGTGGAGTTTTCCAGAACCTACACGACACGCATTATCAGAACAGAATGAATAGAGAAAGGAAGAGAACTGGGTGTTTTCTGCGAAGTCACATCAAGGGGTTACGAGACCAGGAAGTCTGAGACCCACCATTCTTCACCAGTCTGTTTTTATTACCATAGAAGAATGTTAATTCCCTATCCTTCCAGTGTATTTAATGTATCTAAGAAGGAAAAACTAGCAGCGCCCATAGCAGCATCCATGTGCTCCCACAAGCTGGCTGCCACTCTAATGGCCTGGCCGTCTCATCTCGGGGAATCCGTTTCACTCCTGCTGAAATAGCTTCCGTCCTCTCTGACTGGATTTCTTTTCTGATGGGGTAGGGGAGTGTATGTGAAATATTACCACTTTACCTCTTGTCTGAGGATGAAACTCCCACTTTCGTTAGTCCCTGGGTTATTATATTAGAAGAAAAGACAAACAGAAAACAAGCAGGTCAAGAAGCAATCCATGCTGGTTAATCATGTACAATTTCCGCCTAGAAAAGCCCATTTCCTCATTTGCTACCTTGAGTCTATCATAGAAATACTTACCAAAACAGTCCCTTAAAACAGATTCAATGATTGTTAGGAAACATTATAGACCTGAACCTGGTTAAAGCAATAAAACCATGTTCATGCAAGTAGACAGACTATGAAAGCATACTTGAAACCACAAGTTTGCTATAAATAGCATATATTTTTAAAATTTAAGACAGACACTAACACTTGGCACCTAAAATATTACAGTTTACTCATGTCTTTAATTACCAAGGAGCCAATTGTGTCTGTATTAAATACTAGTCTTTACGCAGAAGAGCTGACAGGTTACAGAGCATGCACATTCATTTCATATAAATAATCCACCATGAGGATTATTAAGGTTAGCATAGCTAACCTTTCATAAAGATTTGGCTTGCCTTTCTAGAAAGTGAAGACTAAATAGTCAATTTCTAGTTACTTGAACTGTTACTAAAATTCTCAGTCTTCATGTCCCAATCGCCCTCTCCTCGTTTCTCTGAGTTTGCCACTGTCAGTCAGGCCCCCTTCAGCCATTCTCTAGAGGTGAGGGCAAAACTGTTTTTAAAACAATGCTATTTGCCTGTTTATTCACATTTTCAAGGGTACACAGTGGAGTTTTCCAGAACCTACGACACGCATTATCAGAACAGAATGAATAGAGAAAGGAAGAGAACTGGGTGTTTTCTGCGAAGTCACATCAAGGGGTTACGAGACCAGGAAGTCTGAGACCCACCATTCTTCACCAGTCTGTTTTTATTACCATAGAAGAATGTTAATTCCCTATCCTTCCAGTGTATTTAATGTATCTAAGAAGGAAAAACTAGCAGCGCCATAGCAGCATCCATGTGCTCCCACAAGCTGGCTGCCACTCTAATGGCCTGGCCGTCTCATCTCGGGGAATCCGTTTCACTCCTGCTGAAATAGCTTCCGTCCTCTCTGACTGGATTTCTTTTCTGATGGGGTAGGGGAGTGTATGTGAAATATTACCACTTTACCTCTTGTCTGAGGATGAAACTCCCACTTTCGTTAGTCCCTGGGTTATTATATTAGAAGAAAAGACAAACAGAAAACAAGCAGGTCAAGAAGCAATCCATGCTGGTTAATCATGTACAATTTCCGCCTAGAAAAGCCCATTTCCTCATTTGCTACCTTGAGTCTATCATAGAAATACTTACCAAAACAGTCCCTTAAAACAGATTCAATGATTGTTAGGAAACATTATAGACCTGAACCTGGTTAAAGCAATAAAACCATGTTCATGCAAGTAGACAGACTATGAAAGCATACTTGAAACCACAAGTTTGCTATAAATAGCATATATTTTTAAAATTTAAGACAGACACTAACACTTGGCACCTAAAATATTACAGTTTACTCATGTCTTTAATTACCAAGGAGCCAATTGTGTCTGTATTAAATACTAGTCTTTACGCAGAAGAGCTGACAGGTTACAGAGCATGCACATTCATTTCATATAAATAATCCACCATGAGGATTATTAAGGTTAGCATAGCTAACCTTTCATAAAGATTTGGCTTGCCTTTCTAGAAAGTGAAGACTAAATAGTCAATTTCTAGTTACTTGAACTGTTACTAAAATTCTCAGTCTTCATGTCCCAATCGCCCTCTCCTCGTTTCTCTGAGTTTGCCACTGTCAGTCAGGCCCCACACTCCTGATCGAGAGCCAGGTCCTCCGCTCTGCAGAGGCTGAAGCCTCCGTTTATTCCCAACATCCACTCCTCTTTTCCCTGGCTCTTAGCATCTCACAGCCCCCCGGACCTTCAGAGGGCAGTTCTTTCCCCCACCCTCTGCATACCTCCACAGTAGCATGTACAGCAAGGAAAACATGAATAATATACCTATTTAACCCCACGTTAGCACCCATGTCATAGAAAACAACTTTGTTGCAGGGAGAGCATCGTAACCATGTCTACTGAGCTGGTGATGGCAGGACCACGCATCCCTGCCTAGACTCTGATGCTAATAAAGCAGTAGTGACCAGGAGGCCAGGTGGCTCAAACCCAGGCTTGAAAGCAAAATAAGAAAAGGAAGGCTGTTGAGGACAGCAGAGCTGACAGATCCAACCAGCATTTACAGGTCAGTCTCAACCGGTTTACTTGTGTCTCTGGAATCTTGCCCACTTCCACCCCCAGAGACAAAAAGGACCAACTTCAATGTCACCTGAGGGATGAACCGTTCCCCGAGTCTTAAATCTGAACCCATGTATTCATACACTCAGCCAAGTGTTATTTCTCTCTCTTCTAAACTAAGAGTTTTTAATATACTCATAGCACATCCTCCATTCACTCCTCACATATTTACTGAGGAAGTGTGTGCCAGGTGGAGCTACAAAAGTGAATGCAACACAGGCCCTCTCAAGCCACAGGACACAGGCAAACCAGAGGGCAGGTCCTGATAAAATGGTGTAAGTGCTGCGAAGGGAAGCACAGGAGATGGCCCCTCACACCACAAAGGGAGGTTTTCAGGAAAGGAGCCCCCAGCTCCATTATGAAGGACGAACGTGAGCAAGTCTTACGCAGAAGAGCTGACAGGTTACAGAGCATGACATTCATTTCATATAAATAATCCACCATGAGGATTATTAAGGTTAGCATAGCTAACCTTTCATAAAGATTTGGCTTGCCTTTCTAGAAAGTGAAGACTAAATAGTCAATTTCTAGTTACTTGAACTGTTACTAAAATTCTCAGTCTTCATGTCCCAATCGCCCTCTCCTCGTTTCTCTGAGTTTGCCACTGTCAGTCAGGCCCCACACTCCTGATCGAGAGCCAGGTCCTCCGCTCTGCAGAGGCTGAAGCCTCCGTTTATTCCCAACATCCACTCCTCTTTTCCCTGGCTCTTAGCATCTCACAGCCCCCCGGACCTTCAGAGGGCAGTTCTTTCCCCCACCCTCTGCATACCTCCACAGTAGCATGTACAGCAAGGAAAACATGAATAATATACCTATTTAACCCCACGTTAGCACCCATGTCATAGAAAACAACTTTGTTGCAGGGAGAGCATCGTAACCATGTCTACTGAGCTGGTGATGGCAGGACCACGCATCCCTGCCTAGACTCTGATGCTAATAAAGCAGTAGTGACCAGGAGGCCAGGTGGCTCAAACCCAGGCTTGAAAGCAAAATAAGAAAAGGAAGGCTGTTGAGGACAGCAGAGCTGACAGATCCAACCAGCATTTACAGGTCAGTCTCAACCGGTTTACTTGTGTCTCTGGAATCTTGCCCACTTCCACCCCCAGAGACAAAAAGGACCAACTTCAATGTCACCTGAGGGATGAACCGTTCCCCGAGTCTTAAATCTGAACCCATGTATTCATACACTCAGCCAAGTGTTATTTCTCTCTCTTCTAAACTAAGAGTTTTTAATATACTCATAGCACATCCTCCATTCACTCCTCACATATTTACTGAGGAAGTGTGTGCCAGGTGGAGCTACAAAAGTGAATGCAACACAGGCCCTCTCAAGCCACAGGACACAGGCAAACCAGAGGGCAGGTCCTGATAAAATGGTGTAAGTGCTGCGATGAAGGGAAGCACAGGAGATGGCCCCACTCACACCACAAAGGGAGGTTTTCAGGGGAAAGGAGCCCCCCAGCTCCATTATGAAGGACGAACAGAAGTCAGGTGGAGAATCAAGGTTCAGGGGAAGAAAAGAAAGGCATTCCAGGAAAAACACATGTGCCACTTAATTTATTTTCTAATTTGGGAAAGAAATGACAAGGACATGTTCAGAGAGCATAAAAGGGAGACAGTCAAGGCATATTTAGGAGAAGGTAAGATTTAGAGATCTTGGTGGCCACCTAGCAGGAGGTGAGAGAGACAGAGTCCAAGGTGACTTCCTATACAGTTTATCTTTCAGCACAATTGTATGTTTTTGTATCGTATTAGGATGTGAACACCTTGGGACAAAGGATCATATGATTTAACAACAAGCCTAGCACTTTATGAGGCATGTAATGGGTGGTCAATGTAACAATTTTTTATACAGAATTCCCATTATCATAGCCTGGTTTCACAAACATTCTAACTACTGCTTCTTGATCAGAGATCTCACTTTCATCAGATCTTTATATTCTGAGATTAAGGAAATAAGATTAAGCAATAGATCATTTTTTCTATAACAAATAACAAAAAAAGGTGGGGCGGGGTGGGCATAAACGTGCAAAAGTTCAACGAGCAGGCGCTACGAGACAAGAAAGGACTCTGCAGGCAAGAGGCAGTTACTTACAGAGCCGCAGCACCGGAGATGATTTCTATCAGCTCCTTGGTGATGACAGCTTGGCGGGTGCGATTGAATGTCAGAGTCAGCTTGTCAATCATTTCAGCTACAAACAAAATAAGATGAGACAACAAGATCTAAAACCAGAAAAGAGTACCTTGTTCACTAACTCATTCATTAGAAGTGACCTGAATTGAAAAATACAAGATTCTGTCTCCTTTCGGGGACCAAAACTGGACTCAAAAAACGTTATGGAGATATATGTATATATTCTGTATCTTCCAAGAGATACCTTTTTAAAGTACTTGCACACTTACTCCCTACCACGTGAGACACTGCTTCCTCTAAGACAGAGAATATAATCTTTCTGTCCTCACAGGATCAGTGGCAGAGCCCGGGACCAGACCCCGGCTCCCCTGCTCCCCTTCCAGAATTGCTGATGCCCCGGACATGAGGCAGGGGCTCCATGCTGCCCTCAGCGGGCACTGCCCTCAGGCCTGTGCCAGACGCTTACAAGCGTTCTTGCTGGCATTGTCCATGGCCGTCATCCTGGCACTCTGCTCACTCGTGGTGGACTCCTTCAGGGAGTAGTAGATGAGGTTGGCCAGGCTGTATTCCTGGTAGTTCTTCAGCACGTCCGCATCGATGTCATCATAGACACTCATGCTCTCTGTTGGAACACAAAGACCAATTCAATCAAGAAGCTGTCTAATGCCAAAACCCTTTATAGTCACAGAGAAATCAATATGAGATCTGTTAAAAGACGTAGTTCTAAAAGCTTCATCTATTTCCATGCTATAAATTTCAGCATGTTTTCAGCAAAATCTGATGTGTAAACAAAGCATTTGGTATTCTACTTCAAATGCTTAACTTCATAAAACCCATGAGGCCAACATTTAAAGTGACAGCACCCTATTTCACAGGAACAAATCCTCTGGAGAGCATCTAGCAGAGTGCCCTGGAATAAGTCACCTGACAGTCAGGGACCGTGCTTGTCAATAAAGAAATTAAACAAAGAACTGACACCCGTAGAGTCAAAGTGGCTCAGTCGTGTCTGACTCTTTGCGACCTCATGGACTGTGGCCCACCAAGCTCCTCTGTCCACAGGATTCTCCAGGCAAGAATACTGGAGTTGACTGCCACTTCCTTTTCCAGAGGATCTTCCTCATCCAGGGATCAAACCTGGGTTCCTACCTTAGAGGCAGATTCTTTACCATCTGAGCCACCAGGAAAGACTCATATGGTGTGATATAAAAGCCTAACTAAACTAATGATTACTGGAGAAATCTGAAAATGTCAGGAAAATGAGGGAGGAAAGCTTTTCAGAGAATACAAGTCAGGATTTAAAGGCTACTCTGCATATCCATATTTATGTGGCAGAAATTCAGCAGCACATCTGAACATTCATTCATTAGGGTAAAGTGGTGAGACAGGGCTGCACTTCATCAACTTAAGATGCAATGGATTATAAACTCCTATTTTATATACCAGAGACAGAAAATAAATAGCCAATTTTAATAGACGATTAAAAATGATGTGCCACTGACGGGTAGAAGCATCTCAATTTTAGAGATGTTAAAATGTACAAAGTGCACATCTTAGAATATGTAGAAGGGGAAATGGAATTGGCTACTGAGTAATATTTCCAGGATGCTTCATTGAGCAATGATGACTTTATTCATACAGCAAAACAAGGGAACAGAGCTGTTGAATTAGTTGTGAATGGTGTTCAAATCTCTACCCCGGAGCATCTGAGTGCATTGTGGTTAGGGAGGGTTCCCACACACAGACTGCAAAGCCAGTTTCTAACTAAGTTCTTCAGTCTCTGAGGACAGAAACCACATAAAATGTCAGCCCCCAATAGATATTTATTTATACAAGGAATGTTTTATGGTTTCACGGAAGCTGCCAAAAGATGGTCACAGAAACAGCCCAGTGTCATTCTGTTACTACTGGAAAAAAGCCACCCTGACAAACACTGTTTTCCTGAATACTCAAATCTCTCATTTCATAGGAAGAATACTCATCATACAAAACCTACTTACCAGCACTTGCAATGGTATCAAGGGAAAAGATGGGCTTTTCTTCTGTCTTGTAAGAAATGACAGACCTAGAAATGGCAAAAATAAATGTAAATTCCAAAATTATGATTGTATGCCATTAAGTAGACATTTATTTAACTGAAAAAAATCAGAACATAAAGCTTAGATTTCAACATTTTTCTTGCCTGAATCGATTAAAGATGATAGACCCTTCATCAAATTCATATCCAGAGTTTAACAGCTCAAGGGCAATGACTGATGCATCCCCGAAGGTAGGAGGTCTCCTCCCCACTTCTTTGAATGTCACCAGAAACTGGTTGGAATGAGTCCTACAAGAAAACAAACGGATCACACAGGACAGCTGAGCGGAATCCTTTGCACGGAAACAAGGGAAAATCAAAATGGTGTTCACTAAAAGGACAGCTGAGCAGCACATCTGAACATTCATTCATTAGGGTAAAGTGGTGAGACAGGGCTGCACTTCATCAACTTAAGATGCAATGGATTATAAACTCCTATTTTATATACCAGAGACAGAAAATAAATAGCCAATTTTAATAGACGATTAAAATGATGTGCCACTGACGGGTAGAAGCATCTCAATTTTAGAGATGTTAAAATGTACAAAGTGCACATCTTAGAATATGTAGAAGGGGAAATGGAATTGGCTACTGAGTAATATTTCCAGGATGCTTCATTGAGCAATGATGACTTTATTCATACAGCAAAACAAGGGAACAGAGCTGTTGAATTAGTTGTGAATGGTGTTCAAATCTCTACCCCGGAGCATCTGAGTGCATTGTGGTTAGGGAGGGTTCCCACACACAGACTGCAAAGCCAGTTTCTAACTAAGTTCTTCAGTCTCTGAGGACAGAAACCACATAAAATGTCAGCCCCCAATAGATATTTATTTATACAAGGAATGTTTTATGGTTTCACGGAAGCTGCCAAAAGATGGTCACAGAAACAGCCCAGTGTCATTCTGTTACTACTGGAAAAAAGCCACCCTGACAAACACTGTTTTCCTGAATACTCAAATCTCTCATTTCATAGGAAGAATACTCATCATACAAAACCTACTTACCAGCACTTGCAATGGTATCAAGGGAAAAGATGGGCTTTTCTTCTGTCTTGTAAGAAATGACAGACCTAGAAATGGCAAAAATAAATGTAAATTCCAAAATTATGATTGTATGCCATTAAGTAGACATTTATTTAACTGAAAAAAATCAGAACATAAAGCTTAGATTTCAACATTTTTCTTGCCTGAATCGATTAAAGATGATAGACCCTTCATCAAATTCATATCCAGAGTTTAACAGCTCAAGGGCAATGACTGATGCATCCCCGAAGGTAGGAGGTCTCCTCCCCACTTCTTTGAATGTCACCAGAAACTGGTTGGAATGAGTCCTACAAGAAAACAAACGGATCACACAGGACAGCTGAGCGGAATCCTTTGCACGGGAAACAAGGGGAAAATATGCTCACAGAGAGTGGTGTTCACTGAATGAAGGAGCCCCAACATCCTTCTGATCATCCTGTTCTTCAGCGCCTGGCCAGAACTGAGGACTCACAACCAGCCTTCCCTATCTTACATCTCTCTCTGCCTTTATGCCTCTCCTGCCAGTCCTAACCAACTGTCATT
Source organism: Tragulus kanchil (assembly GCA_022376925.1). Classification (NCBI taxonomy): domain Eukaryota; kingdom Metazoa; phylum Chordata; class Mammalia; order Artiodactyla; family Tragulidae; genus Tragulus; species Tragulus kanchil. Next base: position 72,858,609 of record JAIOJX010000031.1, read on the forward strand.
CACTTCTGGCATCAGGCCATGACAACTCCTCAGAGTCCTCATTTTAAAAAGCAGCCCATAGCTTCTGACACTCCTATTGTATTCCATTTATGCTTTGAGAGAAGGAGAAACAAACAACAAGTAGAAAATAAGATATCCTGGAATAAAATTCGAACAAAACAAAACCTCTCAGTGTGTATAAAGTGGTAACCAAAAAGATACCTTGCTTAAACTATCAAAGAAACTGCCCTTTCCTCATGCCTGCAGCCTTCTGAACATAAACAATATATACTTATTACCTGTGAAGTATACTCCTGATTTTATCACCAACTCCAACAATCATCACTTCTTTTCCGGCTGCTGTGAGGTTGGCTGCCTCATTTTTTATCTGTTTAGCAACGGAGGAGTGAATAGCACCACAGAGCCCTCGATCTGAGGACACACCGATAATGAGATGCTTCTTCTTGTCTTCAGGAGACTTAATATCAGCCTTTTCATACAGAGCTTAAAAAAAAAAAAGTGTAATTACACTAAATACAGCAATAGCTCTTAATGGGTCACCAACTTGCGGTTAGTATTATGCCTGGCAGGGAAAAGGACTCTTGAGAGCAAATGGCTGCTGTTGTTAAAGACAGCTAAATCCTAACTGATTTTTTTTTTAAGTCTTTACTGATTTGGTTACAATGTTGTTTCTGTTTTATGTTTTGGTTTCTTGGCCCTGAAGCATGTGGATTCTAAGCCCCCTGACCAGGGATCGAATTTCGATTAAAGATGATAGACCCTTCATCAAATTCATATCCAGAGTTTAACAGCTCAAGGGCAATGACTGATGCATCCCCGAAGGTAGGAGGTCTCCTCCCCACTTCTTTGAATGTCACCAGAAACTGGTTGGAATGAGTCCTACAAGAAAACAAACGGATCACACAGGACAGCTGAGCGGAATCCTTTGCACGGGAAACAAGGGGAAAATATGCTCACAGAGAGTGGTGTTCACTGAATGAAGGAGCCCCAACATCCTTCTGATCATCCTGTTCTTCAGCGCCTGGCCAGAACTGAGGACTCACAACCAGCCTTCCCTATCTTACATCTCTCTCTGCCTTTATGCCTCTCCTGCCAGTCCTAACCAACTGTCATTCACTTCTGGCATCAGGCCATGACAACTCCTCAGAGTCCTCATTTTAAAAAGCAGCCCATAGCTTCTGACACTCCTATTGTATTCCATTTATGCTTTGAGAGAAGGAGAAACAAACAACAAGTAGAAAATAAGATATCCTGGAATAAAATTCGAACAAAACAAAACCTCTCAGTGTGTATAAAGTGGTAACCAAAAAGATACCTTGCTTAAACTATCAAAGAAACTGCCCTTTCCTCATGCCTGCAGCCTTCTGAACATAAACAATATATACTTATTACCTGTGAAGTATACTCCTGATTTTATCACCAACTCCAACAATCATCACTTCTTTTCCGGCTGCTGTGAGGTTGGCTGCCTCATTTTTTATCTGTTTAGCAACGGAGGAGTGAATAGCACCACAGAGCCCTCGATCTGAGGACACACCGATAATGAGATGCTTCTTCTTGTCTTCAGGAGACTTAATATCAGCCTTTTCATACAGAGCTTAAAAAAAAAAAAGTGTAATTACACTAAATACAGCAATAGCTCTTAATGGGTCACCAACTTGCGGTTAGTATTATGCCTGGCAGGGAAAAGGACTCTTGAGAGCAAATGGCTGCTGTTGTTAAAGACAGCTAAATCCTAACTGATTTTTTTTTTAAGTCTTTACTGATTTGGTTACAATGTTGTTTCTGTTTTATGTTTTGGTTTCTTGGCCCTGAAGCATGTGGATTCTAAGCCCCCTGACCAGGGATCGAACACACACCACTCACACTAGAAGGTGAGGTCTCAATCACTGGACCGCCATATGGCATTTTCAAAGCAAGGAGCCATTTCAACTGATCCTGGTCCTCTATCATTTACTCATACAAGACTTTCTTTAGCTGTATGAATGCATGCTCAAGAAATAAGAACACAAGAAAAGTAACTATTGTACAAGGTAATTTATCTCTAATATAGATTAATACACAGGTAATAGAGATACATCTTTTCTTCAATTTGGAATTAAGCAAATGTCTCCCTATTTACAGTTGATCTTTCAACATTCCCACACACGTACTCAATCATTTCCATGAATGCTTGGTCAACTGCCACTGCAAGATAACCCCCGTCCCACCCTGTAGTCCTAAAAGATCACATCACACTATAACATGATTAAAATCGAGCATCTGAGTCTGATGCATGAAATCCCCAAGTTCTTTTGATGGTATGTTTAATAATCTAGGAGCCATCTTTCAGAATACTTTAAAAGTGAGTGTGAACACATGCAGTGGTTGACAGGCTGGGATGCCAAGCCACACAGGTGATGTTACGACTGCACTGGACTTGGGTTTTCTCCACTGCAAAGCCAGGGCTCCAACAGCCCCCATCTGCACAGGGCTCCTGTGACAGACGAGTGCCTCAAGGTGCTCAGGACAGCGATCTCTGGCTCAAAAGGTTCACCGTTATCTGACTGCATGCTCCCCTTACCCAAGGATCCCACTCCATACACTCGGGCTGGTTTCAGCTCCCTCTCAGCTCGGGCATATTTCGCTGCTGCTACCATCTTCATAGACTTGGTAATTTTCTGGATGTTTTTGATCGATTTTAGTCGCCTGGTAACTGAAAAATAGAAGAGCTGTGTTAAGATAAAGGAGTTGTGATTTCACTTGTGAATTTATGGAAATATCTTCCTAAACTACAAGGTAAAGTAACTAGGAGTTTTAACTAGGAGTTAGACCACCTGTTACCAGCAGCTGCAAAACTAGGCTTAACCTCAGAGTAAGTACCAGTTAAGTCAGACCTTGCGCTACCTGGACACAAACAAAACAGCAATGTAACAGTAAATTTTGCAGATAAAGCATTACATGGTATTAAAAGTGGCTTTCAGCCACAAGTTCCATAACATTTTACACACACACACACAGAGTATAATTTTTTCTAATTATTATCATTCTACAGACAACAGAATCACAATCACCATGTGTCACCTCACAGTGTTTTTTTTTTCCAAAACAAGTTCAAAGCCAGACACAAATGACAAAGATTCATTGTCCATTTTAGCCAAATATGCAAATAGGCTAAAACAGCATCATTTCAAAAAGTATTTTTATTTGCCAATAGTTTTTTTAAATTCATGTACTGAGATAAAGTACTTACTATCTTTCAAAGTTGCCATATTTCGAACTTGGATCCTGAAAGTAAAGATGGTAAAAAAAAAAAATTTTAAGTTTTTTGATAAAAAGCTCCATTATAAAACAGAAACTTCCAAAGTTAATATATGGACTTGATTCTCCCTGAGAAGATGGCCTTTGAGACCTGCTTACTACCTCGGAATCCGCCTTTCGGTTTTGTGAACAGCCAGGCAGCCCTGTAGAGAGAAAAGAGAGGCCATGGGCCCAGAAGTGAGCTTGGAATTGAAGCCTGCTTCAGGACGGCCTCCTGAGACTGCACTACCATCAACTTTGACCTCAGCCGCAGGGGCGATCTTGAGCCAGAGCCACCAATTCAGTCATTAGACTCCTGACCCACGGGACTTGATCAAGGTGGACTTTCACCCACACTGGAAGGAAACAAGACACCTGTCCTTTGTGCTTGGGTGGCAGCCTGGGATTCCATAGTCTCCTGGAACCTGGATCCTGCCTCTACCATAAAGGGTCACAGAAGACCTCAGGAATTATGGAGAAATCTTTGAGAAAGTTAGGAAACTGATGGATGGGAAGAGGCACTGAAGTGACTGCCTTAATTCCCTGCCACAGATATTTTATGAAGAAGACACACAGCATTTGGTTTGCCAAGTTTAATGGTATGCTTTAAAGAAGTGATTCATTGGTCCTCCTGATTCTAATTTCTTCACTCCCACAATATTTAACAAAAATCTGACTTGTGAATCAAGAGGAGTTAAACAGTACTTGATAAAGTAAACTGAGAATTGGATTAATAATGAAGAATTCTCAATCCATGTACATATCTCAATGTTACAACTGCATTTTAGCCAACGTTTCATCCACAACGAGGATACAGCACTTTTCCTTCCTGACAAGCTGCTCGAAATGATCTAGTGTCATTGGACGATACCCATGTTTGCACATGAATTCAATACTATCCTCTGGTTTAGAGTAAAGTTTTTTAGCAAATGTTCCTTTTAGCTGTATGTTATGTTTTTCATCATTTCTTCTGAAATTTCACATGCTTCTGAAGATAAAAATATAAACATAAATAATTATATAGTGAAAAGTTATTTTCCACAGAATTTCAGGCTTTCAAATAGAATCTTCTATTCTGGTCCAAAAATTCCTTCTCAAAACCATTTCTAAACCAACTCATTGAAAATCTGTTATGTAGATGCTATCATTTTAAACATGAGAATGAGGTACTATATCTAATGTAATAATTAAAAGTTATAATCATAGTCATAATGTCAATTATCATATCAAAGATTTCATTAAGGAATTTTTTTGTTGCTGTTATTCCTTTACCAGAAACTTTATTTCCACATATAATAATAGTTGGTAGTGAAGCATGTAATAGAATGGTTTGGTAACCCATGAAAACTCTTATTGTAAACAGCTAAGCATCATGCTCAGGATAAAGATTCTCCCAGGATTCATGAGAAGACTGAAACATTTACGTAAGCATTTTGGTGCTTCTGACCACTCCCTATCCTGACACACTATGTATCTGTTCCCCTGAAGTTTATAGGAGGCCTGGCACTCAACAGTTGATCCTGGAGGATATATGGGTTCCAGGAGTGAGGTAGTATTTCTGTTGTCTATTGGTGGAGGAGGCCTACATCTTCATTGAGGGTCTAAAAAATATGTTGCTTGATTTATTGAAAAACAACCTCCCACAGTTTAAAATAAACAAAAAGAATGTTTTGCCTTTTCGGGTTGTTTTTAATCCATAAAGCACACATATTCATTGGTCCTCCTGATTCTAATTTCTTCACTCCCACAATATTTAACAAAAATCTGACTTGTGAATCAAGAGGAGTTAAACAGTACTTGATAAAGTAAACTGAGAATTGGATTAATAATGAAGAATTCTCAATCCATGTACATATCTCAATGTTACAACTGCATTTTAGCCAACGTTTCATCCACAACGAGGATACAGCACTTTTCCTTCCTGACAAGCTGCTCGAAATGATCTAGTGTCATTGGACGATACCCATGTTTGCACATGAATTCAATACTATCCTCTGGTTTAGAGTAAAGTTTTTTAGCAAATGTTCCTTTTAGCTGTATGTTATGTTTTTCATCATTTCTTCTGAAATTTCACATGCTTCTGAAGATAAAAATATAAACATAAATAATTATATAGTGAAAAGTTATTTTCCACAGAATTTCAGGCTTTCAAATAGAATCTTCTATTCTGGTCCAAAAATTCCTTCTCAAAACCATTTCTAAACCAACTCATTGAAAATCTGTTATGTAGATGCTATCATTTTAAACATGAGAATGAGGTACTATATCTAATGTAATAATTAAAAGTTATAATCATAGTCATAATGTCAATTATCATATCAAAGATTTCATTAAGGAATTTTTTTGTTGCTGTTATTCCTTTACCAGAAACTTTATTTCCACATATAATAATAGTTGGTAGTGAAGCATGTAATAGAATGGTTTGGTAACCCATGAAAACTCTTATTGTAAACAGCTAAGCATCATGCTCAGGATAAAGATTCTCCCAGGATTCATGAGAAGACTGAAACATTTACGTAAGCATTTTGGTGCTTCTGACCACTCCCTATCCTGACACACTATGTATCTGTTCCCCTGAAGTTTATAGGAGGCCTGGCACTCAACAGTTGATCCTGGAGGATATATGGGTTCCAGGAGTGAGGTAGTATTTCTGTTGTCTATTGGTGGAGGAGGCCTACATCTTCATTGAGGGTCTAAAAAATATGTTGCTTGATTTATTGAAAAACAACCTCCCACAGTTTAAAATAAACAAAGAATGTAGCCTAATGTGTAATATCAAGACATAATTTCTGATGACAGAAATGATTTCTTGAAGATACTTAACAGGAAGGGCACATTTTTAAGTTTTACTTTTACATCACATGAAAGCACACATAATACATTAACAAATACGTCTGCTGTGCAGGGTTCTGGTATTAAAACATCTTTTGTTAGTGATTAAAACATGTTTTGTTAGTAAATGTATGCTGGGGAAATGTACACTGAAGAGAAACATTTCTTTCATCATATATATATATATATACACACACACACATATATATGGACTTAAATAGTGCCCCATAAAGAAAAGACCTACCAAATTTAAGAGTCTGAATATATATGGCTATGTATAAATTCCTTAACCCTGTTTCAAAGGTCTCATTCTAGTTGCTTTAACACAAAGCTTCCACTGACATCACAATGGCATTCACACAGGTTCTATTTCTGCCTATATTGTTTCCATGACAGAAAAGTCCTTCTCCTTGTCAGGCTATTCAGTTATTCTTAAACTCAAGATCAGCCAACTCTAAAAAACACTGCTCAGTTCCCAAGGAAGTTCCTAACTTCCTCAGCTCACCAATAAATAACATAACACTTTAGGGTCATATTCTAACATGACCACATGTGTCAAAGTACAATTTAAAACAGTTCTTAACTCTTCCAGCTCAATCCAGTGAGCTTTTACTGAATAAACACTCTGCTCCAGGACATGGTCTCTGACCACAAGAAGCATACTATTATCTCACAAACAAGATTCATGCAAACTTAAAATTTACATAAACTTTATATTAAATATTTTTCCAGTCTTTAAACCGCTAAGACATAAAAGTCAAAATTAGTTAACAGTTAAAGACAGATATGAGAAGATCCTCCCCTTACTGAAGACAACATGTAATCGAACATACATCATCTTTCAGCTCTTAAAAGTCATCAAGCACCTGTGCTGGCCTGGAAAGCTCCAAGGGAAAACTGAAGAATTGATACATTTGTGCATAAAGAAGGAAGGCCTTAGGCATTCTGAGAACTGCACGCAGTTTTGAAGCTGGAGACATGGCTTGGGCTAATAATTTTAAATGTTATCTTATAGGTAGTGGAGAAATGACGAAACTTTAGTTGTTCAGATGGCAGTGAATAGCACAAAACGATACTGAACCTTGACACGGAGCCACATAGGCAGCGGCTTGCAGCTTCCAGGCAAGAGGAGGCAAGAACCTGGACTGAGAGCTTGGCGAAGCAACAGGAGACTAGATCTGAGAGCAGGGTGACCCAAAGGTTTCTAATTCAATGAGTGGACAGTGTTGTCTTTTAACCAAGAGAGAAACGTTTGGGGGTGGGGGGGATGCTCCCTGGTGAGAGTGAATTTTGAATGTGATCTTGTACAAGACCATGGGACCAGGTGGAAATGAGCACTGGGTCTGGGGAAGATACAAAGTATTTCGAAATTAAAGAGATTTGTAACGATCAACAGACACGGTGATTGGTGCCAAAAAATAAGTAAAATAAAACAGAAAAACATAATAAAAAGAGCAGATTGGAACTCTCTTAGGGACACCTTGCTCTACTGAATATACAGTTTTTGCAGATGAGAAGATAAAGGAAGTTCTGAATCAGCTGTGTCCCAGAAAATTGTTTCACGTCCTAAGCCATCCTCCAGAGATTATCCAAGAAATGTGAACTGCATACAGTACAACAGAGGGCAGATTGCACAGACAGATGGATGGACTGCCATGATCTACTATGATTACTCGAAAGTGTGAGAAAAGCTGAAGGAGCCAGTACAGCGCAGGTCTGCGAGGAAGAATTTTAGACAGCCTGGGAGAATTGTAAGGAGTATATGATGCTAACATAAAAATTAAGGAAGCAGTAGCACCCATTAATTCCTGAGGAAAAGAAAATTATGAAGTATGTGAAATTCCAATACTGAATGCCGGGGTGAAAGTCCGATCCCTGCCTCTCTGCCAAATGACTTCTGGGAATTCATCGCCACCCACCACCCACACTGCAGCCTCTAGGCCACCTCCCATTACAGTTTCCGTAGAACGTATATGTATAAATTCCTTCCCATTTTTCAACAGATACATCTGGATCCCCACAAGCACTTCTCCCACTATCCTCACTTCTGTACAATCACTCAGTTCATCCTCAGCAGTCCACAGTCAGGTAGTCAGGATTCAAGCCCGGGCTGTCTGCCACCACTCCATCTGGTCTACTACATACTGCTGCCTGACATTCTTGTTTTTTTTTTTCATCCATCTTATTCTTTGGCCTGTGTGGGCCTCCCATTGCACTGGCCTCTCTCGTTGCAGAGCACCGGCTCTAGGTGCACGCGCTCCAGAGCGCTGGTTCGTCATTGGACACACCAGTCCAGCGGCTCAGGGCATGTGGGGTCTTCTCGGGCCAGGGATCGAACCGGTGCCCCTTGCACTGCAAGGCGGATTCTTTACCCATTGTACCGCCAGGGAAACCCTGCCTTATGTTTTTTATGTTCAAAAATAAACATCTGCTATCTCAGTCACAGATGACGGCCTGCCTTCTCTCCCCTGAAATGCCATCTCCCTTCCTTTCTAGCCATTGGTTGCCTCTTATAAAACAGCTCCATTTTAGAGAATGTGGACCACTCAGAAGTAGAAATATTTCCCTACTGACAAAGAAAAATCAGAAACTTCCTCCCCACTAAATTTATCTCCGTTTTCTTAAATGAGCTCAAGAATAAAAGTTTAATTTTCAACTATCTAGTTGGTATTTTACTGACACTTGAACAATTAAAATAATTTAAATTTACTGTTTAGTTAATGTCAGTATGCTACTGTCTCAGAAACCATGAAAAACTGCACATTAAAAAGCTTTCAATAACTAAAACAGAACCTAGGACATGCCTCTTCCTGTTTCTGTAAAGGCAAAGGTATACTTCACTTGCAGGTTAATTCTTTGGAGTGTGAAACATTAAGATGGCTTTAATTTCTGAATTCAAAAGGCGGTCACAGTGACCAGGAAACAGCAGAAGCAAAGACGACACCGGGCACCCAGGTGACCGAGTATCTCCATCCAAAAAAGGCAGAAAGGACAAAGTCTGCTTTCCAAGGCAGACCACTGATGCCTGATGAATATTCATACCCCACCAATTTAAAACCAACACTACAAAGCGGTGAAGGGCAGTACTTACACATTTATTTGCTGACTGAGGTTCCAGTTTAAGCCCCACCCCCATCCCAACAGTAGTTACCTCAGACAGAGAGCACAGTCAAATGATCCTTTACTGAAAGATCTTCAAAAGATCTTCCAGGTTTTTAAAAAGTGATTCGTACAGTTTTATGTAAAATATTTTGTCCTCATTTCAGAAACTGTTCATTTTTAAAAGATCAACTTGAGAGACTGAAAGTTCTCAAAATATTGACAAGATAACATTCATGCACAGCAAGATGGGAAGGAGGGAAGAGGGGCTGACGTTTGCAGAACACTGCTGTATGTCAGACACTGTCCTACAAACCTCACCAGGACCACGTCTGTTTGTTCAGCATAGCATCTTAGCATTTGGCAAACCTGGTGCTGGACACGCACCCAACAAATGTGTGCTGAGTGATTAAGACACAGGACAACCTATGAGTGAGAATTCAACTAAGGTGACTTCTTAATCCCTCTGAATACTCTTCAATATTAGGAGAAAGAAAATTTGAGTTCCAGGGCAAATTCACTAACACAGGTGTGTAGGTTTCTCGCACCAGATTTAATTATTCATTACCATAAAACTCTTTTAGAGTCCCTTCTCATAAATTAGGATGCAAAAATCTAGTGCTATGGCTTCTTAGAATTTTCCTTTCCTGTAGAACGGAGGAATTGCTGCACACGGCCTACAGCTAACAATGTCCTTGGCACCATATCGCCATCCTTCCAGACTATTTCAAGACATCCGATCCTATTACAGCGCTCCACCACACACCCACGGTGATCTGCCTATTCCTAGGCCTCCTAACACGCTTTTTTGAGGGGGTTGATGGAGACGCCAATATTTAAAGTCCCTAAAACTTGCATAGCAATGAACAGATAGAAGCTTAAAAGTTCATCTGTCTCCTCCTCCGCGGGACCTTGGGACGATATCATAACCTTGCAGGATTACCGTTTCAGCACAATGGCTTCGAGACAGTGCAAGGTGTCTCTCCCTTACTCGCCGGAAGAATTTAAAGGTTCCTTTTCCAGCCCACGAGAACATTTATTTCCTTCACCAGTGCCTAGCAACCTACTGCTTTCCAAGGCAGACCACTGATGCCTGATGAATATTCATACCCCACCAATTTAAAACCAACACTACAAAGCGGTGAAGGGCAGTACTTACACATTTATTTGCTGACTGAGGTTCCAGTTTAAGCCCCACCCCCATCCCAACAGTAGTTACCTCAGACAGAGAGCACAGTCAAATGATCCTTTACTGAAAGATCTTCAAAAGATCTTCCAGGTTTTTAAAAAGTGATTCGTACAGTTTTATGTAAAATATTTTGTCCTCATTTCAGAAACTGTTCATTTTTAAAAGATCAACTTGAGAGACTGAAAGTTCTCAAAATATTGACAAGATAACATTCATGCACAGCAAGATGGGAAGGAGGGAAGAGGGGCTGACGTTTGCAGAACACTGCTGTATGTCAGACACTGTCCTACAAACCTCACCAGGACCACGTCTGTTTGTTCAGCATAGCATCTTAGCATTTGGCAAACCTGGTGCTGGACACGCACCCAACAAATGTGTGCTGAGTGATTAAGACACAGGACAACCTATGAGTGAGAATTCAACTAAGGTGACTTCTTAATCCCTCTGAATACTCTTCAATATTAGGAGAAAGAAAATTTGAGTTCCAGGGCAAATTCACTAACACAGGTGTGTAGGTTTCTCGCACCAGATTTAATTATTCATTACCATAAAACTCTTTTAGAGTCCCTTCTCATAAATTAGGATGCAAAAATCTAGTGCTATGGCTTCTTAGAATTTTCCTTTCCTGTAGAACGGAGGAATTGCTGCACACGGCCTACAGCTAACAATGTCCTTGGCACCATATCGCCATCCTTCCAGACTATTTCAAGACATCCGATCCTATTACAGCGCTCCACCACACACCCACGGTGATCTGCCTATTCCTAGGCCTCCTAACACGCTTTTTTGAGGGGGTTGATGGAGACGCCAATATTTAAAGTCCCTAAAACTTGCATAGCAATGAACAGATAGAAGCTTAAAAGTTCATCTGTCTCCTCCTCCGCGGGACCTTGGGACGATATCATAACCTTGCAGGATTACCGTTTCAGCACAATGGCTTCGAGACAGTGCAAGGTGTCTCTCCCTTACTCGCCGGAAGAATTTAAAGGTTCCTTTTCCAGCCCACGAGAACATTTATTTCATTCACCAGTGCCTAGCAAAGCGCCTACTGCATGACCAATACTCAACACGCGTTGGGAGTTACTGCCCTCTGCACCGCAGGCTTTCCAAAGGCGTCAAGGACAAACGCACACCTTCACCTTCCGCTGGACCTTCCCGGCGGCTCTCCCCAGCCCGCGACCTCTGAAGGCCTCCCCGAGGCGCGTCTCCTGGCGCGAAGCAGAGGCTCCCTAAGCATCTAACTTGTAGCCGAGGGGATCCAAGGCCGCTGTGAAACTAACTGAACCCAAGGTGCACTCCCAAGGTCCCTGATGACCACTTCTCGTGGCCCGCACCCGGCCCCAGCCGGCCTCAGGAGACGTGGCGCGACCTCGCCGTTTCCGCAGCCCCTCGCGCGCCCTTCCCAGTTCCGAGAGCCTCCTGCAGCCTGGCTGGCTGCCTGGGCCCCTGCGGGGCCGGAGCCGACTGAAACCCCGGTTCCGTCCCACTCGCCTCCACTCGCTTCCCCTACCCGACATCTTCCACCCCTCGCAACTCTCGCTTTACCACTGAGAGCTTCCATACCATTGTGGTTGCACAGTCCAGGCCGAGAGGCCCGTGACGCCTGCCCGGGAGAACATGGTGGTACCGGTCCTGCTGAAGGTCGGGCAGACAGGCCTCACCGCGCACGCGCGGAAGCTGCGCTACGCGCCCCGCCCACCCCGCTGTCTCCAAGAGTCTCGCCTCTTCCCGCCGGACAAAGGCAAGTCTCGCGAGAGTCTGTATCAGCTTTCCGAGGCCCCGCCTCCTTCCGACTCACCGGGGGTACTTGTCCCCGCCCACCCCCGCCAGCCCTGTTCCGCTTCCGCTCGTCTAGGCGCTGGGCTCCGGAGAGTTGTTACTGTGCTGGTCGCGATGGGAAAGTCGGATTTTCTTACCCCTAAGGCTATCGCCAACAGGATCAAGTCCAAGGGGCTTCAGAAGCTGCGCTGGTATTGCCAGATGTGCCAGAAGCAGTGCCGAGACGAGGTAAGTGGGCGCAAGGTGGCCCCGTGTCCACCCCTGCTCTCCTCGAGGGGACGCCACTGGAGATATAGGCTCAGGTCCCGGGGTGACGCCCTAGGTCTCCCGTCCCCAGTCGTGGGAGCTGTGCAGAGCGAGCCGGGGACTCTACTCATTAGGGCCGTCCTTCCTTTCAGCCCCGCGTTGGGAGTTACTGCCCTCTGCACCGCAGGCTTTCCAAAGGCGTCAAGGACAAACGCACACCTTCACCTTCCGCTGGACCTTCCCGGCGGCTCTCCCCAGCCCGCGACCTCTGAAGGCCTCCCCGAGGCGCGTCTCCTGGCGCGAAGCAGAGGCTCCCTAAGCATCTAACTTGTAGCCGAGGGGATCCAAGGCCGCTGTGAAACTAACTGAACCCAAGGTGCACTCCCAAGGTCCCTGATGACCACTTCTCGTGGCCCGCACCCGGCCCCAGCCGGCCTCAGGAGACGTGGCGCGACCTCGCCGTTTCCGCAGCCCCTCGCGCGCCCTTCCCAGTTCCGAGAGCCTCCTGCAGCCTGGCTGGCTGCCTGGGCCCCTGCGGGGCCGGAGCCGACTGAAACCCCGGTTCCGTCCCACTCGCCTCCACTCGCTTCCCCTACCCGACATCTTCCACCCCTCGCAACTCTCGCTTTACCACTGAGAGCTTCCATACCATTGTGGTTGCACAGTCCAGGCCGAGAGGCCCGTGACGCCTGCCCGGGAGAACATGGTGGTACCGGTCCTGCTGAAGGTCGGGCAGACAGGCCTCACCGCGCACGCGCGGAAGCTGCGCTACGCGCCCCGCCCACCCCGCTGTCTCCAAGAGTCTCGCCTCTTCCCGCCGGACAAAGGCAAGTCTCGCGAGAGTCTGTATCAGCTTTCCGAGGCCCCGCCTCCTTCCGACTCACCGGGGGTACTTGTCCCCGCCCACCCCCGCCAGCCCTGTTCCGCTTCCGCTCGTCTAGGCGCTGGGCTCCGGAGAGTTGTTACTGTGCTGGTCGCGATGGGAAAGTCGGATTTTCTTACCCCTAAGGCTATCGCCAACAGGATCAAGTCCAAGGGGCTTCAGAAGCTGCGCTGGTATTGCCAGATGTGCCAGAAGCAGTGCCGAGACGAGGTAAGTGGGCGCAAGGTGGCCCCGTGTCCACCCCTGCTCTCCTCGAGGGGACGCCACTGGAGATATAGGCTCAGGTCCCGGGGTGACGCCCTAGGTCTCCCGTCCCCAGTCGTGGGAGCTGTGCAGAGCGAGCCGGGGACTCTACTCATTAGGGCCGTCCTTCCTTTCAGCCCCGGTCCTGGCGGGGAAGCCGGCCTTGGACACCTCCTTCCTCCCCAGCTTAACCCCGATAGGTATAATAAAGTAAGAAAAGACTTTGTAGCCCCGGGAAAAGCGATGCCGCTTAAGCTGTCATGAAACGCGGACGCCCGGGAATAAACAACGCCCGTTTCAGACTTGGCGTGGCTCTTAGACATAATCAGGGTTCAGACCTCCTCTCAGAATCAGATGAAAAAGAACTAAGCCCTTGCGAGCTAGTCACCTAACGATCATTTGTAGAATACCTGCGACGTGCCTGGTCCAGGGTGTTACCACGGGTGAGATGTGGACTAGAGTCAGACTCAGAATTGGGAGGCTGAGATGCGACCCCTTACGAGGCACTTAGGTTCTCTCCACCTGTTTACTGATCTGAAAAGTGGCACTACTCCCTGCCCCTCTTGTAAAACTGTTGTGAGTTCAAAATGAGTGAATTATGTGTAAAATGGCTCAGGGGGTCTTTGGGCAGATATGGAGAAGCTTTGTAGGCTGTGCTGTGGAGTTGACGCTTTTATCGGTATTTGGGTGAATAATGAAGCACCTGGAAAGATCGACAGGAGACTAGTGACAGGATCCTGTTTTTCTCCGGATATTGAATTGGGTAGGAAGGGAAGAACACTGGACACTTGGAAAAATCTAATCCAGTGTTTCTGCAGGTGAGGGAGGAGGTGCTTCACGTTGGGCTAACGTTGAGTAGCATTGATCAGTTATTCTCTTTGCTGTCTTTTTAATTCTGTTCCTTACTACTCAAGGTAAAATTCTCACGCAGAAAACCTAGTACAGGGAACATCAACATGCCCTTTTCCCAGATTTAACATTTTAAGTATTTTTGCCATGTGTCCTTTTCTCTGAAATATTTTAAAGTAAATTACAAACATCAAAACATTTCTGTTTAAATACGCAAGGTGGCCCCGTGTCCACCCCTGCTCTCCTCGAGGGGACGCCACTGGAGATATAGGCTCAGGTCCCGGGGTGACGCCCTAGGTCTCCCGTCCCCAGTCGTGGGAGCTGTGCAGAGCGAGCCGGGGACTCTACTCATTAGGGCCGTCCTTCCTTTCAGCCCCGGTCCTGGCGGGGAAGCCGGCCTTGGACACCTCCTTCCTCCCCAGCTTAACCCCGATAGGTATAATAAAGTAAGAAAAGACTTTGTAGCCCCGGGAAAAGCGATGCCGCTTAAGCTGTCATGAAACGCGGACGCCCGGGAATAAACAACGCCCGTTTCAGACTTGGCGTGGCTCTTAGACATAATCAGGGTTCAGACCTCCTCTCAGAATCAGATGAAAAAGAACTAAGCCCTTGCGAGCTAGTCACCTAACGATCATTTGTAGAATACCTGCGACGTGCCTGGTCCAGGGTGTTACCACGGGTGAGATGTGGACTAGAGTCAGACTCAGAATTGGGAGGCTGAGATGCGACCCCTTACGAGGCACTTAGGTTCTCTCCACCTGTTTACTGATCTGAAAAGTGGCACTACTCCCTGCCCCTCTTGTAAAACTGTTGTGAGTTCAAAATGAGTGAATTATGTGTAAAATGGCTCAGGGGGTCTTTGGGCAGATATGGAGAAGCTTTGTAGGCTGTGCTGTGGAGTTGACGCTTTTATCGGTATTTGGGTGAATAATGAAGCACCTGGAAAGATCGACAGGAGACTAGTGACAGGATCCTGTTTTTCTCCGGATATTGAATTGGGTAGGAAGGGAAGAACACTGGACACTTGGAAAAATCTAATCCAGTGTTTCTGCAGGTGAGGGAGGAGGTGCTTCACGTTGGGCTAACGTTGAGTAGCATTGATCAGTTATTCTCTTTGCTGTCTTTTTAATTCTGTTCCTTACTACTCAAGGTAAAATTCTCACGCAGAAAACCTAGTACAGGGAACATCAACATGCCCTTTTCCCAGATTTAACATTTTAAGTATTTTTGCCATGTGTCCTTTTCTCTGAAATATTTTAAAGTAAATTACAAACATCAAAACATTTCTGTTTAAATACGCTCCTCTAAAATATTAGGATAATTTTCTACATAGTCACAGTATGTCATGGCGCATAGCCAAATTAATAAAAATTTCTTTGAGACTTCATTGGTGGCCCAGTGGTAGAGCATCCATCTTGCAATTCAGGGGACACGGGTTTGATCCCTGGTTGGGGAATTAAGATCCCACATGCCAAGAAACAGCTAAGCCCACGCACCACAGTTACTAAGCCTGCGAGTTCTTGGAGCCCAGAGGCCACAATTAGAGGCATGAGCCACATGGAAAAATGGATTCCACGTACTGCAACTAAGACCCAACGCAACCAAATAAATAATTTCTTCACATCACCTGGTACATACTTCATAGTCACATTTTCTCAGTTGTTCCCACAAGTGCTTTTTTTTTTTTTTTTTTTTTAATATTGGCCTCTTTTATTGTTTGTTTGTTTATTTTCATCCATCTTTATTCTTTGGCCTATTGCAGTGGCCTCTCACACTGCAGAGCACCAGCTGTGGGTGCATTTGCTTCAGAGTGCTGGCTTGTAATTGGACACACTGGTCCAGCCGCTCAACAAAATAAATAACTTCAGAAAAATAAAATTTAAAAAATAGTTATGTTTCAAACCAAGATCTAGTCAAAAGCAATATGTTGGATTTAGTTATTAGAACTTTAAAAAAAAAAAAAAAACAGACTTTTTTGAGTTAATTAGGTTCACGAAAAGATGAAGTAGACTTTTTTTGAACAGTGCAAGATCTCATACCCATCCTATCCTCAATATGTATAGCCTTCCAGAGCATCAGTGTGCTGCAACTGAACAGTACTTTGGTGACAATCAATGAAGTGACATTCATGCACCATTAGCACCAAAGTCCATAGTTTGTAGTAGAGTTCACTCTTCGTGTTGCACATTCTGTGGGTTTGGATAAACGTTTAGTGACAAATATCTCCCATTATAGAATCATACAGAATAGTTTCGTTGCCCTAAGAATCTCTGTGGCATGGTGTATTAGGACTTCTAATTCTCTCTAAATACTGAATTTGAAACAGAGCCCCTTTCTTACCCCTATGTGTTTTTCTTGACATTGACCTGAAGAGACTAGGCCAATAATGATCCTGGAGGATTCTCACTTTAACAATTAAGTTTTCTTGTGATTGTCTTTCGTCTTCTTTCTCTGACTGTTGTAGTTTCTGTAAACTGGGTCCTGGGAACAGTTGTGTAGGTGTCTGTGGATGAACTAAAGATTAGGAAGCTGCTCTAAGCAAAACTGGGGTTGGAGTCAGGACAGGGGGGATGAGACTGAGCAGAGGGAATGGGTAAATTGTTGGGACAACTGAGCAGACATAGTGTTGTGGTTATGGTGGAGGCCTCTGGGGTACCGCCATCCTCAGTCCTGGCCTGGGTGAAGGGACAGGACGGCACTGTTCCCCAAGATGGGGGACACAGAGGAGAGGCACATTTTTCATTTCTCTACTAGTGAAGAATCTGGTTCAAATGTTGAATAGCATAGATACAAAGTCAAAACTTGTATGTTTTTTAAACAATCATCTCAAGAATATACAGAGTAGTATGATAAAGTTGATCTATAATATGCAATAGTCTATTTTGGGTAATTAGCTAAAATATAGGAAAGTAAGTGAAAATAGAATAGTTTCCTTAATGGAAATTCACTAATGACCCATTTTAGTTCATGTAATGTTCCATTATACTCCTTGAAACACTTCGTATGAAGTAGATGCCCAGTAGCAGTTTGTCAAGAGTTGCAGAATGAAATCACTCTTCTGTTATTGTGCCCTGCAATGTTTCTTCCTAATGTCTGTTTTCTGGAGGAGCATTTTTCTATCTTTTTAATCTTATGAGATTCTTCTTTGATCATCAAGGTTGAAAAACTCAACTTTATAAATTTTTGTTTTGAAAACAACAGGATGCTTACAGCTGGTGACTTGATTATTTTTTTACTGTTATCATCAATGAGCAGTTTTATTAAGAAAAAATTGCACATTCTGTGGGTTTGGATAAACGTTTAGTGACAAATATCTCCCATTATAGAATCATACAGAATAGTTTCGTTGCCCTAAGAATCTCTGTGGCATGGTGTATTAGGACTTCTAATTCTCTCTAAATACTGAATTTGAAACAGAGCCCCTTTCTTACCCCTATGTGTTTTTCTTGACATTGACCTGAAGAGACTAGGCCAATAATGATCCTGGAGGATTCTCACTTTAACAATTAAGTTTTCTTGTGATTGTCTTTCGTCTTCTTTCTCTGACTGTTGTAGTTTCTGTAAACTGGGTCCTGGGAACAGTTGTGTAGGTGTCTGTGGATGAACTAAAGATTAGGAAGCTGCTCTAAGCAAAACTGGGGTTGGAGTCAGGACAGGGGGGATGAGACTGAGCAGAGGGAATGGGTAAATTGTTGGGACAACTGAGCAGACATAGTGTTGTGGTTATGGTGGAGGCCTCTGGGGTACCGCCATCCTCAGTCCTGGCCTGGGTGAAGGGACAGGACGGCACTTTTCCCCCAAGATGGGGACACAGAGGAGAGGCACATTTTTCATTTCTCTACTAGTGAAGAATCTGGTTCAAATGTTGAATAGCATAGATACAAAGTCAAAACTTGTATGTTTTTTAAACAATCATCTCAAGAATATACAGAGTAGTATGATAAAGTTGATCTATAATATGCAATAGTCTATTTTGGGTAATTAGCTAAAATATAGGAAAGTAAGTGAAAATAGAATAGTTTCCTTAATGGAAATTCACTAATGACCCATTTTAGTTCATGTAATGTTCCATTATACTCCTTGAAACACTTCGTATGAAGTAGATGCCCAGTAGCAGTTTGTCAAGAGTTGCAGAATGAAATCACTCTTCTGTTATTGTGCCCTGCAATGTTTCTTCCTAATGTCTGTTTTCTGGAGGAGCATTTTTCTATCTTTTTAATCTTATGAGATTCTTCTTTGATCATCAAGGTTGAAAAACTCAACTTTATAAATTTTTGTTTTGAAAACAACAGGATGCTTACAGCTGGTGACTTGATTATTTTTTTACTGTTTATCATCAATGAGCAGTTATTTAGGGTTTAATTAAGTACTTGTTAATTTACTAGTAAGTTATTTTATTAATATTACTTGGCAAATATTTTTAAATTTATTAAGCTATTAAGTTGATTGTTAAATTATTGTTATTTGTTATTAATGTAATTAAATACTTTTAATTACTTAAGTCAGAATTTAACCACTGCCTTTGCATTTCTCTAGAATGGCTTCAAGTGTCATTGTATGTCCGAATCTCATCAGAGACAGCTGTTGCTGGCTTCAGAAAATCCTCAGCAATTTATGGATTATTTTTCAGAGTAAGTAGCTCACACCATCCTCCTCTCATAAGCTTTATTCAGTTAGACATTTAGAAGATGCTTAATGTTTTCTATATTGAAGGCTCTGTTTATTCTCTATAAATTAATGTGATAGCTGTATTATCTTTGTGCTCCGTTTCTGTCTCCTTTTGACAATGTATCACTGTGTGGAATTGTTAAAAGAAAGTATTTCTCATGATTCAGTCTTTCCTTCCTTCCACTTCAAACATATGAAAAAGTGTCTTTCCTTCTAGAGTAATTGTGGCTGAGAGCACAGCTCTGAAGTCAGACTGCCGAGCTTCAGTCCTTCAAACCTGGGCTCTCTCCTCAGGAGCTGAGTGACTTTGGGTGAACTTCTGGAGCTTCTCTATAGATATTGTATCTTGCCAAGTCTCGCCTTTCCTTCATAGGGTTTATATGAAGATTAAATGAGTTAATACTTTGAAAGTGCTTAGAAGAGTCCCCAGTGCTCCATGTACTGTTGTTGTTGTTGTTGTTATCAGTACACAGGTATTCTGAAATTCTGAACTGTGACACATTTTATTATGCAGTATCACAGCATCATGCTTATTAATGTCAGTCAGTGCTATCAGAAACACTTTATGTGTTAGGAAGTATGTCAGACTCATGGTGGCAGATACTACTTTACTAAAATTCCCCTTTTTGGTTGAAAGCTCAGATTTTATCATTGGCAACCAATACAGCTGGTTGTTTTCCTTGACATGTTTACTCACCTATGTTTATCTGGCACTTAACATTGTGCTCAGCTCCGAGGGACACATTAAGTGCCAACTTCACGAGGAAAGGGCAGTTTTGCCATTGATAGAATGGGGTTATTACACCACATTCAGTAGCACTGAGACTTCATGAAGAGCCCTCTCCAGAGATACATGGTCATTTTGCACCTGCTTCACCAAGACAGAAAGTTTCAGCTCCATACCGGTTTTTAACTTTAATTCTTGAAAGCTCTAATCTTTCAGTGTTCAAAGGGTCACAACGGATATTCACATAGATATTTCATATATCATTTGCTCATGCAAACTGTATGATGGCTTAAATTTCAAAAAGGTAATGCTATATATTTGTAGAAATTACCTTAATGCTTTCTCTCCTTGCTTTATTAGGGAATTCCGAAACGACTTCCTAGAACTTCTCAGGAGACGCTTTGGTAAGCACCTTAAGTCTTGTGCACACCATGCCTTTGTAATCTCATAATCTGCCCAGGATCCACAGAGCCGTATTGTGTTCTCAGGCACCAAGAGGGTTCACAACAACATTGTTTACAACGAGTACATCAGCCACCGGGAGCACATCCACATGAACGCCACACAGTGGGAGACGCTGACGGACTTTACCAAGTGGCTGGGCAGAGAAGGTGAGAAGACAGTGTGGTGTGCGCGGTCGCCACCTGGCTATGTCACAGGGAGGGAGGGGATGGTCCTGCAACCCCATGAACTGTAGCCCGCCAGACTCCTGTCCATTTTCTGTGTGAATTTACAGAAAAGAGGCTGAGTAGGGCAGTTAGAAACTGGTGGAGAGGATTGCATCCTCCGGGGTTGCTTTCGTGCGCTGTGGGTGTAGAAGGGCCTCTGGAGCAGCCCTCTTGACGGCGCAACAATTTACCACTGAAGTGACCACTCGTCACGGGGAGGGTCAGCACCTGCCCTCTTCCAGTGTTCCCCCACACTCTTCTCACTTTTGCAAACTGTTGTTAAGGAAGTTTTAAAATTTGCTGCCTCTTTTCCTGTTTCCAATAGGATGAAAAGTTCGGGAAAGGGAAAGAGAAAGAAATTTTTTTATCATTGTATTCAGTGTGTTTCTTTATTTCATGTTGGGGGAATTTTTCTGCTAGTTAAGTCAGCGGGAATATCATGTGCATGGTATATGCTTAGAGACAGTTGGATATTTACTAAGCAAGATAATCCTTTCTTTATGTTTCACTGTTTAACTGTGTTGGCTTAACTTAGAAACCAAAATAATATTTTTTTCTATTTAGAAATATAAGAAAATATTCTAATTAAAATCTAAATGTCAGTAACTGTACATATGGAAAATTCATCTATTGTGCAAGTTTGGTATGTGAACATGTTCGAGTGTACTTGAATGAATGAGTAAATACATAGATAGAGATCATGTTCATATTTACTTTCAGCTTTTGTTGGGTAGAAAATGAACATCTGTTACTTTTTTCTCTTTTAAGGCTTGTGCAAAGTGGATGAGACACCAAAAGGCTGGTATATTCAGTATATAGATAGGGACCCTGAAACGATCCGCCGGCAGCTAGAACTAGAGAAAAAGAAGAAGCAGGACCTTGATGATGAAGAAAAAACGGCCAAATTTATTCAAGAGCAAGTGAGAAGAGGTCTGGAAGGGAAAGAGCAGGTGGGCATTAGCCAGAAACGCAACAGACAGAGGTCTGAAGAAGCAAAATCTCTTACTTGTTTAAGTCTTAAACTGAAGTTTATAGGAGAAAGAGCATGACCTGGTATAAAAGCCCAGGTTATGAAGTTGAGACAAACCTGGGTCATTTCCTGACTTCACAGGCTTATGTAACTTTGTAATCCTCTAAGCCTGTTTCTTCATCTCTAAAATAGAGTCAGTACCTAATGGTAAAGACACGAACAGGTCAGTTCAAGTGATTCTAAATTATACATTGCTGGGAAAGAACACAGCGTGGGAACATAGAGGACCAGCACTTGCCCCAGCCTGGGGTGGAGAAGAATATTTGAAGGTAAATGCAGCCCCCAGGCTGAGGAGTCATTGGATGAAACCCAGGTGAATGGGGGAGGGAGGGCAGAATAACACTGTCTCAGGTGTTAAACAACCAGATCGAGGCATTTACTTCAACAGATATTTATTGGTCACCTCTTGTGTGCCAGGAGTGCTTCTAGGCACAGGGGATAATTCTAGGCACAGTAGTGGAGAAAAGATGAAAATCCCTGCCCTCCAGGAGCTTGTAAACTAGACATGTGTGTGTAGGAAAATACAGCCTTTTGTGTATGTGAAGTCACTAGCCATCAAGTACTGTTAAAAACTTTTTATTGTGATGCAGCATACATAAAGTGTATGCCATGCATGAATCTTAAGGTTACATGCCATGCTTGAATCTTAAGGTTACAGTTCTATGAGCTTTTACATATGTGTGTGCCTTTAGTTGAATGGATGGATTGACCTACCAATAAATAATTAGACAGTCCATGTGGCTACCACCCGGATGAAGACAGAGAACATTCCCAGTATCCTAGAAGGCCCCCTCATGCCCATTCCTAACTAATACTCCTTTTCCCCAGAGAAGGAAGCACTGTTCCGACACACCATTACTTGTTGGTTAATTTAGTCTGTCCTTGAACTTTCTAAGAGTGGAATCATCCAGTATGCTGTCCTTTATATACATGTATTCATGCATTCATTTGTTTTTAATTGATGGTATGTTCTCCTTGTATCTGGCATCCTTAGCTCAACATATTGTTCTGTGTGTCGTTCACCATGTGCTTTCCTATTAAAGCTTCTTTCTCTTTTGATTGATGTATAGCATTTCATTGTATGATTATAACTGTTTATCCATTCTCCTGTTGAGAAGCATGTGGCTCGTTCCAGCTACTTCCCCACTGCCCATAGGATGTCTTTATTGGAGGATATTTACAATACATGTAATCTCTTAATTAGCCTGTTTCTTCATCTCTAAAATAGAGTCAGTACCTAATGGTAAAGACACGAACAGGTCAGTTCAAGTGATTCTAAATTATACATTGCTGGGAAAGAACACAGCGTGGGAACATAGAGGACCAGCACTTGCCCCAGCCTGGGGTGGAGAAGAATATTTGAAGGTAAATGCAGCCCCCAGGCTGAGGAGTCATTGGATGAAACCCAGGTGAATGGGGGAGGGAGGGCAGAATAACACTGTCTCAGGTGTTAAACAACCAGATCGAGGCATTTACTTCAACAGATATTTATTGGTCACCTCTTGTGTGCCAGGAGTGCTTCTAGGCACAGGGGATAATTCTAGGCACAGTAGTGGAGAAAAGATGAAAATCCCTGCCCTCCAGGAGCTTGTAAACTAGACATGTGTGTGTAGGAAAATACAGCCTTTTGTGTATGTGAAGTCACTAGCCATCAAGTACTGTTAAAAACTTTTTATTGTGATGCAGCATACATAAAGTGTATGCCATGCATGAATCTTAAGGTTACATGCCATGCTTGAATCTTAAGGTTACAGTTCTATGAGCTTTTACATATGTGTGTGCCTTTAGTTGAATGGATGGATTGACCTACCAATAAATAATTAGACAGTCCATGTGGCTACCACCCGGATGAAGACAGAGAACATTCCCAGTATCCTAGAAGGCCCCCTCATGCCCATTCCTAACTAATACTCCTTTTCCCCAGAGAAGGAAGCACTGTTCCGACACACCATTACTTGTTGGTTAATTTAGTCTGTCCTTGAACTTTCTAAGAGTGGAATCATCCAGTATGCTGTCCTTTATATACATGTATTCATGCATTCATTTGTTTTTAATTGATGGTATGTTCTCCTTGTATCTGGCATCCTTAGCTCAACATATTGTTCTGTGTGTCGTTCACCATGTGCTTTCCTATTAAAGCTTCTTTCTCTTTTTGATTGATGTATAGCATTTCATTGTATGATTATAACTGTTTATCCATTCTCCTGTTGAGAAGCATGTGGCTCGTTTCCAGCTACTTCCCCCACTGCCCATAGGATGTCTTTATTGGAGGATATTTACAATACATGTAATCTCTTAATTAGTATCTTAACCATTTTAGATAGTGAGTTATGATTTAGGGCTATTGAATACTTTTAGTAAATACACTGTAGGGCTTCCCTGGTGGTCCGGTGGGTGAGTAGTCCGCCTTGCAGTGCAAGGGGTACCGGTTTGATCCCTGGCCTGGTAAGATCCCATGTGCTGTGGAGCAGCTGGGCCAGTGTGTCCAATGACAAGCCAGCACTCTGGAGTACATGTGCCCGGAGTGCTCTGCAGTGAGAGAGGCCACTGCAATGGGATGCCCACACAGGCCAGAGAATAAAGATGAATGAAAACAAATGATGACTTAGACGCAAAAAAAAAAAAAAAATACACACACACACACAAAAACACTAAACCAAACCTTCATACTGTTTTTTTTTTTTTAAGGAGGTGCCTGTTTTTACGGAATTAAGCAGAGAAAATGATGAAGAAAAAGGTAGTCTTACTTTTCTTCCTGTTTGAAAATGGATGCTTTTATATTGACCCTGCTGAAAACTAGCAACATGTTTGGGAACAAAACATTTTATCTGTCTGGCCCGCCTTTTCTCATTAGTAAAATGAAAAGGTGATAACAATGAATTGGATGGAGTGCCTTCTGCAACAAGTAACGAGACTGAGTAAAATTAGCCTAAAGGATAAGGAAATACCTTGCCATACCAAGAGGCCCAGAGGTAGGGTGGTTCCAGCGCAACGCTGTCAGAAACTGGACACAAGGTGGCTGCCAGCACACCATAGAAGGCCCCTCATGCCCATTCCTAACTAATACTCCTTTTCCCCAGAGAAGGAAGCACTGTTCCGACACACCATTACTTGTTGGTTAATTTAGTCTGTCCTTGAACTTTCTAAGAGTGGAATCATCCAGTATGCTGTCCTTTATATACATGTATTCATGCATTCATTTGTTTTTAATTGATGGTATGTTCTCCTTGTATCTGGCATCCTTAGCTCAACATATTGTTCTGTGTGTCGTTCACCATGTGCTTTCCTATTAAAGCTTCTTTCTCTTTTGATTGATGTATAGCATTTCATTGTATGATTATAACTGTTTATCCATTCTCCTGTTGAGAAGCATGTGGCTCGTTTCCAGCTACTTCCCCCACTGCCCATAGGATGTCTTTATTGGAGGATATTTACAATACATGTAATCTCTTAATTAGTATCTTAACCATTTTAGATAGTGAGTTATGATTTAGGGCTATTGAATACTTTTAGTAAATACACTGTAGGGCTTCCCTGGTGGTCCGTGGGTGAGTAGTCCGCCTTGCAGTGCAAGGGGTACCGGTTTGATCCCTGGCCTGGTAAGATCCCATGTGCTGTGGAGCAGCTGGGCCAGTGTGTCCAATGACAAGCCAGCACTCTGGAGTACATGTGCCCGGAGTGCTCTGCAGTGAGAGAGGCCACTGCAATGGGATGCCCACACAGGCCAGAGAATAAAGATGAATGAAAACAAATGATGACTTAGACGCAAAAAAAAAAAAAAAATACACACACACACACAAAAACACTAAACCAAACCTTCATACTGTTTTTTTTTTTTTAAGGAGGTGCCTGTTTTTACGGAATTAAGCAGAGAAAATGATGAAGAAAAAGGTAGTCTTACTTTTCTTCCTGTTTGAAAATGGATGCTTTTATATTGACCCTGCTGAAAACTAGCAACATGTTTGGGAACAAAACATTTTATCTGTCTGGCCCGCCTTTTCTCATTAGTAAAATGAAAAGGTGATAACAATGAATTGGATGGAGTGCCTTCTGCAACAAGTAACGAGACTGAGTAAAATTAGCCTAAAGGATAAGGAAATACCTTGCCATACCAAGAGGCCCAGAGGTAGGGTGGTTCCAGACGTCAACGCTGTCAGAAACTGGACACAAGGTGGCTGCCAGCACACCAGCCATCAGAGCAGACCCAGCCTGTCCAGAGGAGCACAGAGAGCCTGTTTCTCTTCTGGAGTCCCCTGTGAGCAAGGATAGTTTTCATAGAAAACCTTCCCACCAGCAGACTTCCTTTTGAATGTCAATGGCCAGATTGTTCACATGTCCACCTCAAAAACAGTCACTGGGAAATAAAATGGAATTATTTTGATTGGTTTAGACCAAAGAACCTTACTAATCCCTCCCAAAGGTCCCACCTCCTAGATCACCTTGAGTGTGAGATTTTCATCATTTGGATTTGGTAGGGGACATACCCCTTCAGACCGTAGCATCCTCAAGCCATGTGTGAGGCCTCCAGACACCCAAACAAAGTTGGATTTGCGTTACCAAGGGGAGTGGGGAGGTGGAGTGGGAAAGGGCCGAGGCCACGTGCTACGTCCAGTGAAGGTCTCTCCCTGCATTGTAAGCACCACAGTATATGTTACAGGAGTTTATGATCTGGGCAGGAGCATTCCAGCTCTCATTTATTCAAAATGTCCGTGAAATTCTGTGTGACTGTGTTGTGCTATTTGCCTGGTGTTCTGCTACAGTTTTCCCAAAGTGTATATGGAATACTGATTCTTTTCTTCCAGTTACGTTTAATTTGAATAAAGGACCCTGTAGTTCAGGAGCAGCGTCTTCGAAATCAAGGTGAGCCATGTGGTGAGCCATGTGGACAGGTACCTTAAGACTTGAGAATTTGGGTGGAATGTTACCTTCTGATTGTCACATTCATCCCTTTTTGTTTTGTTTTGTTTAATGGTTGATTGATTTGTTTTCTTAGAAACTGATTTTTTCTTATTTGCCTGTGATGAACTGATTCTGTTTTTTGAGGAAAGGCTCATTTTTACTAAATGCTTCACATGGTAAACATGTGCCTCTCCCTGTGGAGTATGTTCACATACTGCTGCTGGTTAGTCACTTCAGTCATGTTTGACCCTGTGTGACCCCATGGACTATAGCCCACCAGGCTCCTCTTTCCATGGGATTCTCCAGGCAAGAATACTGGAGTGGGTTGCCATGCCCTCCTCCAGTGGGATCTTCCCAACCCAGGTCCCCAGCATTGTAGGCAGATTCCTTACCAATTAGCCATTAGGGAAGCCCCGTACATATATGAGACCCCATGGACTGTAGCTCACCAGGCTTCTCTGTCCATGAAATTTTCCAGGCAAGAATACTGGAGTAGATTGCCATTTCCTTTTCATATAAATAGATAGATAGATAGATAGATATACATGGATATATGTGTCTCCCCCACCTGTGAGAGAGGAGTCATGTACACAAAGGGTTTTATACAAGGTGGACTGGGATGCCTGGCCCAGAGTGCTCTGGCAGTTCACAAAAGGACAGGATCCAAGAAGCCTCATGAAGAATATATCTTAAGGAGTTTCAACGAGTGGAGATAAATGGAGAGGTTATTTTAGGCATAAGGAGGCATGTGCAGATTTACAGAGACTTTTGAAGCACAGGGCATGGCTCAGTTAATAGCAAATTGTACAGAATGACAAGTATACATAATGCATTGGGGATGATATCCTGGGGCCACAGATGACAAATGGACTTTCAGACTTTGAATAAAAACAAAATTCCCTGTTTGGGGACTGTGTTGTGCTATTTGCCTGGTGTTCTGCTACAGTTTTCCCAAAGTGTATATGGAATACTGATTCTTTTCTTCCAGTTACGTTTAATTTGAATAAAGGACCCTGTAGTTCAGGAGCAGCGTCTTCGAAATCAAGGTGAGCCATGTGGTGAGCCATGTGGACAGGTACCTTAAGACTTGAGAATTTGGGTGGAATGTTACCTTCTGATTGTCACATTCATCCCTTTTGTTTTGTTTTGTTTAATGGTTGATTGATTTGTTTTCTTAGAAACTGATTTTTTCTTATTTGCCTGTGATGAACTGATTCTGTTTTTTGAGGAAAGGCTCATTTTTACTAAATGCTTCACATGGTAAACATGTGCCTCTCCCTGTGGAGTATGTTCACATACTGCTGCTGGTTAGTCACTTCAGTCATGTTTGACCCTGTGTGACCCCATGGACTATAGCCCACCAGGCTCCTCTTTCCATGGGATTCTCCAGGCAAGAATACTGGAGTGGGTTGCCATGCCCTCCTCCAGTGGGATCTTCCCAACCCAGGTCCCCAGCATTGTAGGCAGATTCCTTACCAATTAGCCATTAGGGAAGCCCCGTACATATATGAGACCCCATGGACTGTAGCTCACCAGGCTTCTCTGTCCATGAAATTTTCCAGGCAAGAATACTGGAGTAGATTGCCATTTCCTTTTCATATAAATAGATAGATAGATAGATAGATAGATATACATGGATATATGTGTCTCCCCCACCTGTGAGAGAGGAGTCATGTACACAAAGGGTTTTATACAAGGTGGACTGGGATGCCTGGCCCAGAGTGCTCTGGCAGTTCACAAAAGGACAGGATCCAAGAAGCCTCATGAAGAATATATCTTAAGGAGTTTCAACGAGTGGAGATAAATGGAGAGGTTATTTTAGGCATAAGGAGGCATGTGCAGATTTACAGAGACTTTTGAAGCACAGGGCATGGCTCAGTTAATAGCAAATTGTACAGAATGACAAGTATACATAATGCATTGGGGATGATATCCTGGGGCCACAGATGACAGTTGTATAGTGGCACTCAGACTTTGAGAATGTGCGCTGTGACGACTTTAGGCAATCAAGAGCAATACAAAAATTCTCAGTGAATGTTGGGCTCTGCTTTAAAGGACTAGAACCAATAGCAATGTGCTGGACTTCTGTTGGCAATTTACAAACCTCTCCCCTGATACTTGGGGCCCAGCTAGAGTTGGGCCACAGTATTATCCCCAGCTATAGAGGGGAAACTGGGACTTAGGGAAACTATTTGCTTAGGGTCCCAGCAGAAGCAGACTGACACACTTGTGGCCCCAGCCCTTAAGCTGATACTGTCGCCCATGGCTCGGCCACACGGGTAGAGTGGCACTGACCTTCGGGGAGGGGACAGGAAGGGCTCCATTTTCTCACCACGCTCCCAGTCCTGTAAGTGAGGGACATGCCCTTCGCTGTTTTGACTAATCTCTGGTTAAAGTTAAACATGTAACAGGCTTCTTCTGTGTTGTTCCTTTCACCCGTTATAAAGCCCCATACCTTTGCACAGCTTTAGTTAACAGCACATTACTCTTCCCCTCAGTTCTTTGGGCCCAAGTGCCCTGAAGATGGTCGAGAGCGCGGCATCGGTGAAGCGGAAGGAGTCCTCCCAGAGCTCGGCTCCATCAAAGGAGAAGAAGAAGAAGAAGTCTGCCCTGGACGAAATCATGGAGGTGCACCTTGTGAACTGCTTGTCCCCTACTCCAGCTGTTAGGTGAACAATGTAATTCCAGCCAAGGAAAGTTAAATAGTTTCACCAAGTATGAGATTAATACAGAATGAGAAAAATGTGCTCATGCCAGGTTAGGGGGAAAAAAGCCCAGATGCAGTTCCGTCTTAATGGAGCTGGAACCTCCCTGGATAGGTTTCTTTTCTTGCCTCAGCTGCTGTCTTTAGAACTCTTCCTAAAATTGTGGCCAGTAAACTTCGTGTAAAAGGACCTCAGAAATGAAAGGTCAGTTCACTTTTGGTGACTCCAGGAAATTGGCATCCTCCGTGGATCTCCCACCAGCCGGAGCTCTTCCGTGGCCTCTGACTTAAGCCCTCCTAGCCAGGAAGAGAAAGCTTGGACTGATGTTCATGGGGATGATATCCTGGGGCCACAGATGACAGTTGTATAGTGGCACTCAGACTTTGAGAATGTGCGCTGTGACGACTTTAGGCAATCAAGAGCAATACAAAAATTCTCAGTGAATGTTGGGCTCTGCTTTAAAGGACTAGAACCAATAGCAATGTGCTGGACTTCTGTTGGCAATTTACAAACCTCTCCCCTGATACTTGGGGCCCAGCTAGAGTTGGGCCACAGTATTATCCCCAGCTATAGAGGGGAAACTGGGACTTAGGGAAACTATTTGCTTAGGGTCCCAGCAGAAGCAGACTGACACACTTGTGGCCCCAGCCCTTAAGCTGATACTGTCGCCCATGGCTCGGCCACACGGGTAGAGTGGCACTGACCTTCGGGGAGGGGACAGGAAGGGCTCCATTTTCTCACCACGCTCCCAGTCCTGTAAGTGAGGGACATGCCCTTCGCTGTTTTGACTAATCTCTGGTTAAAGTTAAACATGTAACAGGCTTCTTCTGTGTTGTTCCTTTCACCCGTTATAAAGCCCCATACCTTTGCACAGCTTTAGTTAACAGCACATTACTCTTCCCCTCAGTTCTTTGGGCCCAAGTGCCCTGAAGATGGTCGAGAGCGCGGCATCGGTGAAGCGGAAGGAGTCCTCCCAGAGCTCGGCTCCATCAAAGGAGAAGAAGAAGAAGAAGTCTGCCCTGGACGAAATCATGGAGGTGCACCTTGTGAACTGCTTGTCCCCTACTCCAGCTGTTAGGTGAACAATGTAATTCCAGCCAAGGAAAGTTAAATAGTTTCACCAAGTATGAGATTAATACAGAATGAGAAAAATGTGCTCATGCCAGGTTAGGGGGAAAAAAGCCCAGATGCAGTTCCGTCTTAATGGAGCTGGAACCTCCCTGGATAGGTTTCTTTTCTTGCCTCAGCTGCTGTCTTTAGAACTCTTCCTAAAATTGTGGCCAGTAAACTTCGTGTAAAAGGACCTCAGAAATGAAAGGTCAGTTCACTTTTGGTGACTCCAGGAAATTGGCATCCTCCGTGGATCTCCCACCAGCCGGAGCTCTTCCGTGGCCTCTGACTTAAGCCCCTCCTAGCCAGGAAGAGAAAGCTTGGACTGATGTTCAGTCCCTTTGAAAGTTGGTACTTAGGGTTTACTAAGAGTGAGAAAGAAAAGTGACATACAGCCCGGTCAGCTGTCACCATGTGTTTCCTCTTGGTACCCACTTGTTTACATCTCTTCTGGTTGTGTTTTCTATCTCCTTTGTTCACCAGCTTTATCATCCTTTTCAAAGAAAGAGGCTCCTTTTTGCCATCAAACTATATACCCAAACACTGCTGTGCTAGATTGGTCCATGGAGTTACATTTTTACGCCCAAAACATCACCTGTTTTCTAGTGCAGAGTAGTCCAGGCAAGGAAGGAGGGTTGGGGCTGTGTGCTGCTGGCAGGCAGCCTCACAGTTTGACTCAGAAGAGGCTGTTTACCTTCTTGGTCAGTTGGCTTGCCTGTCACTTGTTTTCTTAAATTCAAGTTGCTTTTTTTTTCAATCAAAAATAAATTGCAAAAATATGTTTGTGTTTGTCAGAGCTTGCACATTATATAGATCTTCTGTGAAGTGTGTTTTATTGAGTTCTTTTGCTAAAGAGAATGTTATTGGAAGTAAACTGAGTGTTTTAAAGAGGTAATTGTGTGATTATCTCACATGTCCTCCAGATTGAAGAGGAGAAGAAAAGAACCGCACGAACAGATTACTGGCTGCAGCCTGTATGTATCCCACTGGGGCTTCTTAATGTCCATGTGCTCTGTGTGTGCATGTGCGCTCAGTCGCTCAGTTGTGTCCGACTCTTAGCGACCATAGACTGTAGCCCTCCAGGCTCCTCTGTCCATGGAATTCTCCAGAAAATGAAGAAATTAATAAAAGAATTGAGAAAAATGTGCTCATGCCAGGTTAGGGGAAAAAGCCCAGATGCAGTTCCGTCTTAATGGAGCTGGAACCTCCTGGATAGGTTTCTTTTCTTGCCTCAGCTGCTGTCTTTAGAACTCTTCCTAAAATTGTGGCCAGTAAACTTCGTGTAAAAGGACCTCAGAAATGAAAGGTCAGTTCACTTTTGGTGACTCCAGGAAATTGGCATCCTCCGTGGATCTCCCACCAGCCGGAGCTCTTCCGTGGCCTCTGACTTAAGCCCTCCTAGCCAGGAAGAGAAAGCTTGGACTGATGTTCAGTCCCTTTGAAAGTTGGTACTTAGGGTTTACTAAGAGTGAGAAAGAAAAGTGACATACAGCCCGGTCAGCTGTCACCATGTGTTTCCTCTTGGTACCCACTTGTTTACATCTCTTCTGGTTGTGTTTTCTATCTCCTTTGTTCACCAGCTTTATCATCCTTTTCAAAGAAAGAGGCTCCTTTTTGCCATCAAACTATATACCCAAACACTGCTGTGCTAGATTGGTCCATGGAGTTACATTTTTACGCCCAAAACATCACCTGTTTTCTAGTGCAGAGTAGTCCAGGCAAGGAAGGAGGGTTGGGGCTGTGTGCTGCTGGCAGGCAGCCTCACAGTTTGACTCAGAAGAGGCTGTTTACCTTCTTGGTCAGTTGGCTTGCCTGTCACTTGTTTTCTTAAATTCAAGTTGCTTTTTTTTTCAATCAAAAATAAATTGCAAAAATATGTTTGTGTTTGTCAGAGCTTGCACATTATATAGATCTTCTGTGAAGTGTGTTTTATTGAGTTCTTTTGCTAAAGAGAATGTTATTGGAAGTAAACTGAGTGTTTTAAAGAGGTAATTGTGTGATTATCTCACATGTCCTCCAGATTGAAGAGGAGAAGAAAAGAACCGCACGAACAGATTACTGGCTGCAGCCTGTATGTATCCCACTGGGGCTTCTTAATGTCCATGTGCTCTGTGTGTGCATGTGCGCTCAGTCGCTCAGTTGTGTCCGACTCTTAGCGACCATAGACTGTAGCCCTCCAGGCTCCTCTGTCCATGGAATTCTCCAGGCAAGAATACTGGAGTGGGTTGCCATGCCCTCCTCCAGGGGTATCTTCCCGACTCAGATCAAACCCAGGTCTCCTGTGTCTCTTGAATAACAGGTGGATTCTTTACCGCTGAGTCACTAGGGAAGCCCAGTGCTCTTAAGTGAATGATTTAGATGGCATTTGGTGTAAATGGCTAAATTTCTGTCTGTTTTGGAGTTACCATTTATAACTTTAATGACTCATCTGTGCATCTACTTTGTTAAGTCCTGGTTGTGCCTATGTTGGAGGGTGGGGTCATGTTCTTGAACCAGTGATGTTCCTTCAGTTTAATGCCAAATTTGTGTGTGGATCCCTTGAATTTAAGCGTGAAATTATTTTCTGTTTTTGCTATCTATGAAAGACCTGGACTCACAGAGTTGAGATTGGTAGGTAGAGTTGAGATTGGTAGGTAAAAGACCTAGATTTCAGGGAAACTTCATTTTTGCCTCTTGGTAACTAACTGTGTTGAATAAAAAGAGAAAGAAGGAATGAAACATTACTAAGGAAATGTCCTACAATTGTGCTGGAAAGGGTTTCAATTCCAGCGTGTCTTATTTAGCACAGCGTTAACATTTTACTATGATTTTGGGTGAAAATGGTTTAAAATGAAAGATCAAAAGAGGACATGTCATTTATATTGTTCCTATCATCTTTTTTTTTATTTTCTAGGAAATTGTAGTGAAAATTATAACCAAAAAACTTGGAGAGAAGTATCATAAGAAGAAGGGGATTGTGAAGGTAATACGTGAAATTATGGATGGAATTTGGAAAAGGAGCTGGTGGCCAAGTAAAGCCATTTTGGTACCCCTCAAAAGTCAAGTCCTAGTAGCAGACGCATTGTCTAAGGTCCTGATGGCTGTCTGCACAGTGGCTGGAGAAAAATCTTGTTTCCCGCCATAGTATCAGCTGTGGTCTGCTTTCTTATTGGAGTAAATAGTATAAGGTGCTCATGGGCACATCTTAAAAAAATTCAGCAAGTGCCCCTTATGCATTCCCATTGAGGGTGATGGACAATCTAATAATGCTCAGACTTCTAAGGAATACTTCCTTGTGTTTAGCCTGAGTGGCTTATCTTTTGATTGCTCTAGGATTTTAAAATTTAAAAATCAACACTCTATTTTCTTTTTCTTAAGTATAGTTTTATTCCAGCAGCCAGGCTGACGCCTGCATCAATTGCCCTCCTACTGTATTTAAAGCAAGGCCAATTGTCCCTCTCACCATATATCTTAAAGATTTATTCTAAGATTGCCAGCCTTTTCCTTCCAGATGAAAAACTTCACTAAGCTTTGAATAGAGCTCTGTAAGGCCATAGCCTGCTCACATATGGCTTCTAGAAAGTAAACTCCATTGATATTAATAGAAGTTACTCTCAAAATGGGTTGCTTTTCTCCTTTGGTTAGAATTTCATTTGTTTTCATTTATTCATTTCTGTCCTTTGGACTTCGTGTTCAGATCTCTATTCCCTTATAAAAGTGTTGGTTCTACACGACAGGAAGTAATTGACAAATACACAGCTGTCGTAAAGATGATTGACTCTGGAGACAAGCTGAAACTTGACCAGACTCATTTAGAGACAGTCATTCCAGCACCAGGTAAATCTCTCTGCAGACCCTTTAATGTGTGCACCATCGAAATAAGTGACTCCACTCCTCCTGTACATGACTTGATAGTTCCAATAGGAGTTTCCTCTTTAGCAATGTGTAGTCACCAGCATAACCAGTTCCTGTTCGACTTGGTGACCTGGTAGTGTTCCAGTCCTCTGAGGAAGCTGTTCTTGTGGCACGAGTCAGTTTTCCCTTTTAGAACCTTTTCTTTTCCCAGAAGCAAATCACAGACAAATCTGGATAAAATCAACCATATTAGATGGATTATTAATACATTTGTTTAGTCAATTGAGATGGTAAAGTAAATGTTAGTATTATTTTGCTTTTTCTTTTCCTTAATGGTCCTGACACGTCTTCTAGTGTAAACACCACTGTGGTTAAGTTGTTTGTCTCCAGCCCTAAACCAGACCCTTCACGTTGGTGTCATTGTTGGCACGGTGATAATGTTCGCTCTCAAACTCCCATTTAGCAGATCCTCTAGTCTTTCTCCCTAAAATAAAATTTATTCTATGGGTCAGAAATTGTGGACTTTTTTCCCCAATAGCTTTAATGAGGTATAATTGGCATAAACTGCATCTGTATAGAAAGTATGTAATTTGATAAGTTTCAGCACCTGCCTGCTCCCATGGAAACCATCCCTACCATCAAGTTAATGAATGTAGCCATCACCCGCCCCCCAAGTTTTCCCATTTCTTTTATAATCCTTTGCTCCCTGCTCTGTCTCCCCTCTCCCCATGGCAGCCACTAATTTGCATTCTGTCATAGATTAGCTCCTATTTTTTCTAGAATTTTATATAAATACAACCATATCACGTATCCTGTGTTTCTGTCTGGTTTCCCTCACTAAGCACGTTATTCTGGATTCCACCACATTGTTGTATGCATCTGTACTCTATTCCTTTTTTACTGCTGAGTATTTCATTGTGTGAATGTGCCAGTCTCTTTACCCAGTCACAAAAGTGTTGGTTCTACGACAGGAAGTAATTGACAAATACACAGATGTCGTAAAGATGCTTGACTCTGGAGACAAGCTGAAACTTGACCAGACTCATTTAGAGACAGTCATTCCAGCACCAGGTAAATCTCTCTGCAGACCCTTTAATGTGTGCACCATCGAAATAAGTGACTCCACTCCTCCTGTACATGACTTGATAGTTCCAATAGGAGTTTCCTCTTTAGCAATGTGTAGTCACCAGCATAACCAGTTCCTGTTCGACTTGGTGACCTGGTAGTGTTCCAGTCCTCTGAGGAAGCTGTTCTTGTGGCACGAGTCAGTTTTCCCTTTTAGAACCTTTTCTTTTCCCAGAAGCAAATCACAGACAAATCTGGATAAAATCAACCATGTTAGATGGATTATTAATACATTTGTTTAGTCAATTGAGATGGTAAAGTAAATGTTAGTATTATTTTGCTTTTTCTTTTCCTTAATGGTCCTGACACGTCTTCTAGTGTAAACACCACTGTGGTTAAGTTGTTTGTCTCCAGCCCTAAACCAGACCCTTCACGTTGGTGTCATTGTTGGCACGGTGATAATGTTCGTCTCTCAAACTCCCATTTAGCAGATCCTCTAGTCTTTCTCCCTAAAATAAAATTTATTCTATGGGTCAGAAATTGTGGACTTTTTTCCCCAATAGCTTTAATGAGGTATAATTGGCATAAACTGCATCTGTATAGAAAGTATGTAATTTGATAAGTTTCAGCACCTGCCTGCTCCCATGGAAACCATCCCTACCATCAAGTTAATGAATGTAGCCATCACCCGCCCCCCAAGTTTTCCCATTTCTTTTATAATCCTTTGCTCCCTGCTCTGTCTCCCCTCTCCCCATGGCAGCCACTAATTTGCATTCTGTCATAGATTAGCTCCTATTTTTTCTAGAATTTTATATAAATACAACCATATCACGTATCCTGTGTTTCTGTCTGGTTTCCCTCACTAAGCACGTTATTCTGGATTCCACCACATTGTTGTATGCATCTGTACTCTATTCCTTTTTACTGCTGAGTATTTCATTGTGTGAATGTGCCAGTCTCTTTACCCAGTCACATATGATGGACACTGAGATTGTTTATAAAGTTCTCTGCCATTACAAATAAAACTGCTATATGAACATCCATTTACAGATCTCTGTATAAATATATGATCTCTGGAAAAATTCTTCGAGATAGAATGGCTCAGTAGGCATATATTTACATTTTTATGAAACTAGCAACCATCTTGCAATTTTAAAAGGAGAATGTAAGCTGGATTTTTCTGCTTACTTATGGGCTCTGGGTATCCCCTCCAAGAACCTTGCACTCCTTGCTCTTAAATTAAAACTTTCCTGGACAGGGACTTCCCTGGTGGTCCAGTGGTTAGGATTCCAAGCTCCCAGTGCACAGGGGCCAGGTTCAATCCCTGGTGGGGTGACTAGGTCTAGATACCACGTGCTGCAACCCAGAGTCTACATGCTGTCGTTAAGACCTGGCTCAGCCAGAAAAAAAATAATAAAACATTCCTTGACAAATAAATGGGAAAGAAAAAGAGTCTTGTAATGGGATGGTGATCAAAGTATCTACAAACTACACTTTAGAATCATACAGATATTAAATGGGGAAGAACTTCCATTGTGTTGATATAATGCAGTTGCATTTGCCTTTAAGAAAATACAAGAAAGTGGCCATCTCCTTTGTATTAAGTGTTAACTCTTTTCTATTGCAGGAAAAAGAATCCTCGTTTTAAATGGAGGCTACAGAGGAAATGAAGGCACCCTAGAATCCATCAATGAGAAGACCTTTTCTGCTACCATAGTCATTGAAACTGTAAGTATGTATGTTTACAGAAAGACAGATTATAAAATGCTTTTAAAATGTGCTGTGGTTTTATTCATTGGGTTGGTGTTTTGTGAGTTTGGGTTTTCTGTCTGCATTCTCTCTGTTTAGAAATCTCTAAGTTTATTTTCCTTAATGTTAAAGCATTTTATTTTCTGATTACAAGAGATGCCATACATATACACCTGTCTTAGTCTCTTCGG
The DNA here is from genome assembly GCA_022376925.1 of Tragulus kanchil. Lineage (NCBI taxonomy): Eukaryota > Metazoa > Chordata > Mammalia > Artiodactyla > Tragulidae > Tragulus > Tragulus kanchil. The sequence goes on from JAIOJX010000031.1 coordinate 72,895,654, forward strand.
GCTGCTATAAGAAAATACCATAGGGCTTCCCTGGTGGTCCAGTGGGTAAAGAGTCCGCCTTGCAGTGCAAGGGGTACTGGTTCAGTCCCTGGCCCGGGAAGATCCCACATGCCATAGAGCAGCTGGACCCATGTGTCCAATTGCGAGCCAGCGATCTGGAGCGCACGTGCCCAGAGCCAGTGCTCTGCAACGAGAGGCCACTGCGATGGGAGGCCCACACAGGCTGAAGAATAGAGATGGATGAAAATAAATAAATTAAAAAAAAAAAAGAGGCCAAAATTTTAAAAAATAAAATATCATGGACTGAAGTGGCTTTAGAAACAACAGAGATTTATTCCTCACATTTCAGGAGGCTGGAAGTCTAAGATCCAGGTGCAGGCAGAGTTGGTGTATGCTGAGGGCCTGGGTCTTGGTTCATGTGTTCTCACAACAAAGGGACAGGGAGCTCTGTGGGGTCCCTTTTTAGGGGCTCTGATCCCAGTCTCACAGGCTCTGCCCTCGTGACCTCATCACCTCCCCAAGACCCCACCTCTTAACACCATCACATTTTGAATGTATTGAATGAATTTTGGTCAGGACACATTCAGTCTCTAGCAGTACTCTTGTATAAAAGCTGAAAAATACAATTTAATATAAATACTTAAAAAAAATTGCCTATAAGCCTCTAGGCAAATGATAACCTCCATTAATATTTTGGTCTGTTTTTTATTTCCCCATCTTTGTATTGATAAAATTGTATTTAATATGCATGGTTTTGTATCCCAGTTTTTTTTCCCCTCATATGTAATATAAACTCTTATCTGCCAGAGTATAATTAGTGAGGAATGTATGGTCATAATTAATGGAGGAAAAACCACAAGATCAATAATTTTTCAATGTTCTTCCTTCCTTCACAAAAGACTTAAGGTAGGTGAGATCAATAAAGTAATTCATTAAAAGAATCTGACGTTTAAGTAAAATTGTTCATTGATTTAGAGCTGGGAGTCCACCGACAGTTCTGCTCACAAGGGCAGGTGAGACCTGAGCTGTCTTCAGAAGGAAGGATCTGAAACATGTGGTTTTTTTTAGTAACTGCCTAATTCTTTCCAGATCCTTGCACGGCTACACTGTGTGTCTTAATCACGGGGAGCATGACGGGCCGTGTGTGGAGGGGAGCCCACGTCGCTTGTGCTCCCTTCTGTAGGCCGGAGCCCCGTCTCACCCCACACCTGCCTCAGGGGAGCCAGGGAGGGTGGCAGGGGACAGTGCCAACCAGCAGGTCTCCACCACAGCATCTGGTGATAGCACGTCCCACACAGCAAGGAGAAAACATGGCCAGTTCCTGAGGAGGGTGCCATAGACTGTTTCTGCAACTTCACAGACATGCAGAACTGTTAGCTACCTTGCTGGTGTCTTAAGGATGTAAAAAAGGCAAATTTGCATCCAGAAGTATATGTCCTTTTCTTATCTTGTAAGTGCATTGTATTTTTAACCTCTTCTTCAATCATTTTAAATTGTAGGGCCCTTTAAAAGGACGCAGAGTTGAAGGAATTCAATACGAAGACATTTCTAAACTTGCCTGAGTTTGAAAACCTGTTAGCGTCATGTTAAAATCTTAAAGCATCAAATTGGTGTTCACCAAGGCATTACAAGACTCTACTGTGTTAGGGTGTTTTTTTTGTATAAAATAAATAGATTTATTTAAATATTACTGTACAGTTTAGCTAAACCTATGGAAAAATCTAATTAATGTCTAATGAAGTATCAAAAATATGTAATTTTGTCCTTGCTATTTTTGTTTCCTTTGTAATGTTTCCTTGATGATTTTATCTACATTAAAAGAACATCATTGTAAATGTTTTATGTATAGGACCAGTGTAGAGCATATAGTTAGAGCAAATCCTTCATATACTTTAAATTTATATTTTCATCAGTAAAGTAGTAAAGTTGTTTTATAAATACAGTTAGGTTTTAAGTCAAACTGTAAATAGAATAGCAGCTTTATTGAGATATAATTTACAGACCATATAATTTCACCTATTTAAAGGAGATGTTTCTGTGGGTTTTAGAATATTTACAAAGTTCTACGAAATTCACCATTGTCTCATTTGAGAATTTTCATCACCCCAAAAATAATCCTGGATCTATAGTCACTCAAGACTACTGGGAACCACTAATCTACTTTCCATCTCTTTGAATTTGCATAGAAGTGGAATCATATGGTATGTGGTCTTTTATGACCAGCTTCTTTCACAAAGCATAATGTTTCCAAGGGTTATCCATGTTGTAGTATGGGTCACTACCTCATTTTCATTCAGCAGTAATCTATTGTATGGATATATATTGCATTTACAAAAAAAAAAAAAAAAAAACTGTTAGTTGATGGATTATTTCCTCTTTGAGGCTATTATGAATGAACCCTGTTGTGAACATGTGGGTTCAAGACTTTGTGTGACCATACATTTTCAGATCCTGGGATTGGAATCGCTGAGTTACACTGTAACTCATTCATGTTATACTGTGTCTAACATTTAAAGAGCAATTTCTGTAAGAGAAATGGCTCTCCCTGATTATGGTGCAGAAATAAAACATGACCCTTTACACAGGCCTCCCCCAAATCTGTTCGGAATCAACCCAGTGGTTTTCTTCATAGAAAAGAAATGTTTCATTCCTACTTCTCATATTCTTTTCTCCAACATCTACCTGAAATCATCACAGAATAAAGTAGCATTATTGAGGTTAAGTTTAATTGAAAAAACACAAAAGTATTATTCTATACTATGGAATTTTTTCCTTATAAGTTTTTCGAGGCCAGTATGGTTATATTAAGCAGAGTAATTGCAAGACACCTAAAACTGTTACGTTGACTTTTTTTTTTGGTTGCGCCAGATGTGTTCCAGAATCTTAGGTCCCTGACCAGAAATCTAACTCTGGCCCCCTGCAGTGGAAGTGCAGAGTCCTAACCACTGTACCGCCAGGAAATTCCCTTCTTTTTCCTTTTAAAACATCATAAGCTATTATTCAGTTTAAAAAATAGATTATTTTTCAGAGCAGTTTCAGGATCACAACAAACTTAAGCAGAACTGATGAACCTACCTTGACATGTCATCATCACTCAGAACTCCGGTTTACATTAGGGTTCCTCTCGGTGTTGTACAAATTTATGATGACATATCCACCATTATGGTACCATACAAAATAGGTTCATCATCTAAAAATCCACCTAGTCATTTCCTCCCCTCGCCTGCCTCCATTAGTCAATGATCTTTTTACTGTCTGCATGGTTTTGTGTTCTCTAAAATGCCATAGTTGAACTCATACAGTATGTAGCCTTTTCAGGCTGGTGTTTTACTTAGTAACGCACATTTAAGTTTCCTTCCTGCATCTTCTCACAACATGATGGTTCATTTCCTTTTAGTGCTGAGTAATACCACATTATCTGGTTACACCAGTGTTTTATCCATTCACCTACTGAAGGACATCTTGGTTGCTTCTAAGTTTCGTCAATATGAATAAAGCTGCTGTAAGCCTCCATGTGTAGATTCTTGTGGATACTTAAGTTTTCTGCTCATATGGGTAAAGACCAAGGAGCATGGTTACTGAATTGAATGGTAAGAGTGACTACCAAAGTCGCTGATCTGTCCTGCATTCTTACAGGCAATGAATGAGACGTCCTGTTGCTCCACAGCCTCACCAGCATTTGGTACTGTCTTGATTTGGGCCATTCTAATGGGTGTGCAGTAGTATTTTGTTGTTTTAATTTGCAATCCTTAATGACCTGTGATGTTGAACATCTTTCTATATGTTTATTTGCCATCTGTATATCTCCTTTGGTGAGGTATCTATTCAAGCCTTCTGCCATTTTTAAATTGAGTCACTCAATTTCTTACTGTTAAGTTTCAAGAGTTCTTCGTATATTTTGGGGGCTCCTCTGTGGTCCAGTGGATAAGGATACTGCCTTGCAGAGCAAGGGGCACTGGTTCGATCCCTGGCCTGGGAAGATCCCACGTGCCATGGAGCAGCTGGACCGTGTCCAGCTACCAAGCTGGAGCTCTGGAGCACATGCACCCACAGCTTATGCTCTGCAGCGAGGGAGACCATTGTGATGGGAGGCCAACACGGGCCAAAAGAACAAAGATGGATGAAAATTAATAAATGAAAGACCAATAGAAGTGGCCAAAAAAAAGAGTTCTTTGTATATTTTGGACGATAGTCTTATATCAGATATGTCTTTTGGAAGTATTTTCTCTCAATCTGTGGCTTCTGAGTTTTTGGAAAGCTATTCTTCACTGTGTTGCTTGAGATGATATCAAATTATTGGCATTGGTATCTGAGGAAACCTCATTCCTTAAAGTTTATTCATTAGGAATGCCATTAGGTCCCATTGCCCTATATGCTCATTTTCCTCTTGTGTACTTACTTCAATTATTTATTTTGCTTTTTGCCATGTCCCATGGCTTGTGGGATCTTAATTCCCCAACCAGGGATTGAATGCAGACCCCCTCACTGGAAACACCAAGCGCTTATCTGGTTACACCAGTGTTTTATCCATTCACCTACTGAAGGACATCTTGGTTGCTTCTAAGTTTCGTCAATATGAATAAAGCTGCTGTAAGCCTCCATGTGTAGATTCTTGTGGATACTTAAGTTTTCTGCTCATATGGGTAAAGACCAAGGAGCATGGTTACTGAATTGAATGGTAAGAGTGACTACCAAAGTCGCTGATCTGTCCTGCATTCTTACAGGCAATGAATGAGACGTCCTGTTGCTCCACAGCCTCACCAGCATTTGGTACTGTCTTGATTTGGGCCATTCTAATGGGTGTGCAGTAGTATTTTGTTGTTTTAATTTGCAATCCTTAATGACCTGTGATGTTGAACATCTTTCTATATGTTTATTTGCCATCTGTATATCTCCTTTGGTGAGGTATCTATTCAAGCCTTCTGCCATTTTTAAATTGAGTCACTCAATTTCTTACTGTTAAGTTTCAAGAGTTCTTCGTATATTTTGGGGGCTCCTCTGTGGTCCAGTGGATAAGGATACTGCCTTGCAGAGCAAGGGGCACTGGTTCGATCCCTGGCCTGGGAAGATCCCACGTGCCATGGAGCAGCTGGACCGTGTCCAGCTACCAAGCTGGAGCTCTGGAGCACATGCACCCACAGCTTATGCTCTGCAGCGAGGGAGACCATTGTGATGGGAGGCCAACACGGGCCAAAAGAACAAAGATGGATGAAAATTAATAAATGAAAGACCAATAGAAGTGGCCAAAAAAAAGAGTTCTTTGTATATTTTGGACGATAGTCTTATATCAGATATGTCTTTTGGAAGTATTTTCTCTCAATCTGTGGCTTCTGAGTTTTTGGAAAGCTATTCTTCACTGTGTTGCTTGAGATGATATCAAATTATTGGCATTGGTATCTGAGGAAACCTCATTCCTTAAAGTTTATTCATTAGGAATGCCATTAGGTCCCATTGCCCTATATGCTCATTTTCCTCTTGTGTACTTACTTCAATTATTTATTTTGCTTTTTGCCATGTCCCATGGCTTGTGGGATCTTAATTCCCCAACCAGGGATTGAATGCAGACCCCCTCACTGGAAACACCAAGCGCTAATCACTGGACTACTGGGGGAGTTCCTTCCCCTTGTGTACTTCTAACTGCCTATCCATGTTTGCTGACAAATTTGAGTCAGTTTACTTAACAAACATCTGCTAAGTGCCTCTAGAAGTAAACCATTGTAATAAGTGCTGGAGATAAAAGGATGAGAAACTGGTTTAGGCCCAAGGTGGGTGGAGCGTAGGAACTGACAATGTTCAGCATGTTGATGCTCAAATGCAATGATTGGCCAATAGAAATGAGCTAATCTGGGGAAGCTCCTTAAAAGCCTGCCCTGACTTTGCTGTCCTCGGTGAGAGGCTGTTAACCGCTGCCAGATATCCCTCACAGTTCTTCCTCTGGTAAAAATGGGGTCCCAGGGTTAGCTTTCATTGTCAGGTTGTCACTATTCTGACCAACTACACCTGAAATATGAACTGAATAACTGAATCATTGGACCATTAAAGGGAAGCATCCTTGATTTTTCTTTCTCTTCCATGGATATTTCAGAAAATTTTACCCATGTAGACTCTGCCAGTATGAAAAAGTTTGGTTTCTTTTGGTTTTTTTGTTTGTTTGTTTGCCATGCTGAGCAGCTTGCAGGATTTTAGTTCCCCCACCAGGGATCAAACCCAGGCCCCAGAAGTTGAATCTCACCCACTGGACCAACAGGGAATTCCTGAAAAAGTGTTAACAAGGAATAATAATACTAAATTATTACAGCATATTAGGCATGCTTATGTATCTAGGCAGCCAGGTAATTTCTGCTTTGCTCTCCCTGGGTCTTTGGAGTCATATGTATGTCTTTGAACTGAGTTAAGGCTGAAGAGAAGATGCTCCTTTTTATGGTATTAAATGATCCTTTAAAGCAGGTAGAATGATTTACATAAGACCTCATGTTCTTAGGTATTAAAGTAACTACTGATTCCTCATTCATTTTTACTACACATTGAGGCACTTTAATTCCCTGTCTTTTTTTTTTTTTTAACTATATTCTTTGGATTACCGGTGTTCCAACTCCAAGGAACCTTGTTTAATTTTCAGTAACTAAAAAACAAACTCATGACAGAGGTGTGGGATCTGAACCCAGAATCTGCTTTTTCTCAGAGGGTCTCATTTTCCTAATAGTTCTGACAGTAAGACATAGATTTAATTTGAACTGTTTAGATCGATAGTTAGGAAAAGCACTGAAGATAGGAAATTTGTCTGAAAGAGGAATATATTTTACAAATACCAGTCCTGTAATGGGCTTCCCAGGTAGTACAAGTGGTAAAGAACCTCCCTGCCAATGCAGGAGATGTAAGAGAAGCAGGTTCGATCCCTGGGTTGGGAAGATCCCTTGGCAGAGGGCATGGCAACTCACTCCAGAATTCTTGCCCGGAGAATCCCATGGACAGAGGAGCCTGGCGGTCTGCAGTCCATGGGGTTGCAAAGAGGTGGACACAACTAAAACGACAGCACACACACACAGTTCTGTAATATCCCAGCTCTGCTGTGGCTGTTATTTAGTTCCTAGTCATGTCTGACTCTTTTTGACCCCATAGGCTCTAGCCCACCAGGCTCTTCTATCCATGGGATTTCCCAGGCAAGAATATTGGAGTGGGTTGCCTTTTCCTCCTCCAGGGGATCTTCTTGACGCAGGGACCAAACCTGCATCTCCTGCGTCACCTGCATTGGCAGGAAGATTCTTTACCACCAAGCCACATACACAAATATTGACCAGTTACCAGTGGGTTCCAAGGTGCTTCAGCAAATAAACAGACATAGATAACTATCAAATTGTTTTTGTTCACCGCTGAGAGCAAAGTACTTTCAGAAATTAGTCGAGAGGTAGTAGCATCATTCCTTTCTTTCCAAGGATTTCCATTTATTTGGTTTCTTCATTTGAACCTCAAAATTGATTATTCACTTATAATTCAAAATTCATTATATGGAGAAGGCATTTTTTGTGGTCTCAAGAAGTTTATATGAATAGTATTAATAAGATTATAGGCAATGGATTTTAAAATACCAGCTATTAAGAAGTTTTGATAACTTTTAAAAGATTTTTTTTTTTTTTAATGTGGATTTTATTTTAAATCTAGTTTATTTTGCTTGGACTATGTTGCTAACTGGGCTTGATCCTTGGGTCAGGAAGATCCCCTGGAGAGAGAATGGCAACCCACTCCCTTGCCTGGGGAATCCCATGGACAGAAAAGCCTGATGGGCTACAATCCATGGGGTCACAAAGGGTCGGAGAGCGACTAACACTGTTGCTGAATACTCTTGCATGTAGAGATTTTCATAATTATTTTTAAAACTACTGAACACATGTAAAATACTAGGAACAGCAGTAAACTTATATAGATAAAGGAAGCAGTTTTAGAGTAAAAATTTTTTACAAAGTAGTCATGATAAGAACCCACTTTTGAAGTTTATGTTAAATTTTAAGATTCATTATTTTTGAAAATAGAAATGGCAAGATGTAGTAGATGTAAAAAACAAAAAAAATCATTGGTGGGACAGGTGACCAGTTACTACAGAAAAATGAAACTAAAAGGCAGTACCATTTGCCTCTTCAGCACTGAAGTTACATCTTTAGGTTACAGATAATCATGTTTAATATTTTGCAATTATGTCCAAAGATAATCACCTACTTTCTCAAATATTATGTCCAAAAAGAGGTAATTTTATCTACCTTCTAAAATGAAAAAATGGTTTTTACCAAATAATGCAGAGAAAGCTTCATAAAAATGTAGATTTTTTGAAATGTAAATTTTTTCTGAAGTGCAATTTTATTGCTTCGGCCTTTGAACACATATCCATTTTTGGAATAGATTTCAAGGAAAGTTATAAACAAAGCTAAGTACAGGGTGACAATAGATCAGACTTGTACCAGCCTCTGTAATCACATTAGCCAGTGCCTTATAACAGATCTCGTCACACTGAGCCTTGACCGACATGGGTGTGAACTGCCTGGGACTGGGGTGTGGTCTCTGTTACATGTGGATTTTTTAAAAACAACTGTAGTACTTCTGTTTTCAATTTACAGATCCTATTAACTAAAGTGTGGGGAGAAGTTTGTGTTGGGTTAGAGATCACAGTACATGGAATCAAAATAACTAGGGTTTGGGTCCTGGTTTATTCCAAACTTTTCATTTCCTGCCCTTGGATGTGTCATCTATCAGTTTCTTTGTTTTTAAGACAGAGATAAAAGTTTGTGGGTTTTTGATTGTGTGGGATTTTGGCAGCCCCAACCCTCACACTGCTCAAAGGCCACCTGTGTATGTGTGCATGTGTATAGTGTGTGTACATGTGTATAGGATGTAGTTATCCCGCTAGATCAGTTTCTGAGGGGAACACTGACTAATACAGGCTTCTTGGACTAAAAAGGGTCTCCGAGGCCAATACCAAGGAGGGGATTTTGGCTATCTATCTATCCATATCTATCTATCTATATGGATAGATAGATAGATAATATAAATATTTATATTTATATTATTAATATATATTATATATATATATATAAAACCACAGAACGATTGAGGAAAGTGAATTCACCTGCTCTCATTCCAGGTTCACCAGATAGCCTCATAATTGAACTTTCTGTGTAACTGACAACCTAAAAATACATTCAGATGCAAAGTTGAGGACCTGACACTCAACCATAGTGAAGTCATCACAGCAACTGCCAAACCCAGGACTCTGTCTGGATCATGGCTTGACTCGCCGAAGCAGCTTTCTTTCCCCTTCACCTCGATTAATATCTCTTCACATCTGCAAAAGTGATAACATCCTAAAACTTCTTTGCATAGTATTTATTTTCTTCAGCTGTGTTAACAGGTTTTATCAACCACATCCACCTTGATGTCTTGTTAGGTTTTGATTATTCAAACTCAAGAATGACTACAAAGGTGGCAGGGGGAAAAAAATGTATGTTTTACCAAGAATCTTCCATGATAAACGTTCAAGACTGCCTGAGGAAGCTGTAGAGCTGAGGCACAAAGTAATCCTTGTAATGCCCATCGATAAAGCCTTTCCGCTGTTGTGCACAAACCAACAGGGAACATCCTTGACCGACATGGGTGTGAACTGCCTGGGACTGGGGTGTGGTCTCTGTTACATGTGGTTTTTTAAAAAACAACTGTAGTACTTCTGTTTTCAATTTACAGATCCTATTAACTAAAGTGTGGGGAGAAGTTTGTGTTGGGTTAGAGATCACAGTACATGGAATCAAAATAACTAGGGTTTGGGTCCTGGTTTATTCCAAACTTTTCATTTCCTGCCCTTGGATGTGTCATCTATCAGTTTCTTTGTTTTTAAGACAGAGATAAAAGTTTGTGGGTTTTTGATTGTGTGGGATTTTGGCAGCCCCAACCCTCACACTGCTCAAAGGCCACCTGTGTATGTTGCATGTGTATAGTGTGTGTACATGTGTATAGGATGTAGTTATCCCGCTAGATCAGTTTCTGAGGGGAACACTGACTAATACAGGCTTCTTGGACTAAAAAGGGTCTCCGAGGCCAATACCAAGGAGGGGATTTTGGCTATCTATCTATCCATATCTATCTATCTATATGGATAGATAGATAGATAATATAAATATTTATATTTATATTATTAATATATATTATATATATATATATAAAACCACAGAACGATTGAGGAAAGTGAATTCACCTGCTCTCATTCCAGGTTCACCAGATAGCCTCATAATTGAACTTTCTGTGTAACTGACAACCTAAAAATACATTCAGATGCAAAGTTGAGGACCTGACACTCAACCATAGTGAAGTCATCACAGCAACTGCCAAACCCAGGACTCTGTCTGGATCATGGCTTGACTCGCCGAAGCAGCTTTCTTTCCCCTTCACCTCGATTAATATCTCTTCACATCTGCAAAAGTGATAACATCCTAAAACTTCTTTGCATAGTATTTATTTTCTTCAGCTGTGTTAACAGGTTTTATCAACCACATCCACCTTGATGTCTTGTTAGGTTTTGATTATTCAAACTCAAGAATGACTACAAAGGTGGCAGGGGGAAAAAAATGTATGTTTTACCAAGAATCTTCCCCATGATAAACGTTCAAGACTGCCTGAGGAAGCTGTAGAGCTGAGGCACAAAGTAATCCTTGTAATGCCCATCGATAAAGCCTTTCCCGCTGTTGTGCACAAACCAACAGGGAACATCCGTCCCAAACACTCTGTCCGTCCTGTAGTCTTTCTGCAGGCCCCTGCAGGAGAACACAGGCATGATTAGGAAAAAGATCAGGGCATGCCCAGCCTATGCATCCAGAAAGGAGACCTGCTCTCCCTCTCAGTTTTCTGGCCCTTCTAGCACCGTCTCTGGGCTTTCCAAGTGGCGCCAGTGGTAAAGAATATGCCTGCCAATGCAGGAGATGCAGGAGATAAAGCCTCCATTCCTTAAAGCCTCCATTCCTGGATTGGGAAGATCCCCTGGGGTAGGAAACGGCCCCACACTCCAGTATTCCTGCCTGAAGAATTCCCTGGACAAGAGGAACCTGGCGGGCTACAGTCCGTGGGGCCACAAAGAGTCAGACACAACTGAGCACACGCGCAGCATGGTATCTAACACTCCTCCCATCCTCATTCCCCAGAGTCACAAAATACCAGTCTGGGGCTTGGTTTACAAAGAGAATAAGCAGTGTGTCATTAGAAATTCAAATAACCTGTACACAGACTGCCCAGTATAGTACTAGGAAGGTAAAGACTGCAAATTCACTCTCCCCCTCCACCCCCAGCCCTTCTACCTTGGCAGAAGGGGAGGCCCAAGGATTCAGGGCCAGTCCCCTTTCTGGACATGGGACAAAAAGGACAAAGGGGTGGTGGGAATTGGCTGGCGATCGTGTTCTCAAGATTGGCTAGGGCTGGTAGAGTCTCCAGGTCAGCTCAAAGCAAGGAATAAGCTGCCACATTTAGCAAGTAAAACCACAAGATGCCAGGGACTTCCCTGGCACCCCAATGCAAGGGGCTCAGGCTCCATCCCTGGTTGGGAAACTAAGATCCCACATGCAGTGGGGGTGTGGTCAAAAAGGAGATAAAAACAAAGGATGCCAGTTAAATGTGAATTTCAGATAAGCACAACTCATGTGTTTGGCTCTTATATTTTGCTGTATGAGTCCAGTCCTCACTAGAGCCATTTCCATTCCCGTCTTACGCATCTGAGACCTACCTGGTGACAACCAGCTTTTGTCCCTTCACCTCCATGGTTGCCTCTGGCTTCTCAGGGTCCTTTCCAGGTCGCTCATTGAAGATATGTACCTTTGGCTCATTCATGAACTGGCCTATGAGACAAAAAGATGCTTATTTACATGCGACTCAAGGGGTGACAAAAGGGCAGGCTGGTCACGTCCCTCTCCAGACTTTCTCTCCAGTGGAAAGATGTATTGAGAGGAAAAGGATCCAGATGGAATTGGGAGATCCTTCTTGATGCCAAATCCATTCTGTTCATTTCTCCATCATTAGACAAATGAGGGTGGTCGACTGGACCCTAAGTAACATCGAATACCCTGATGGTGGGGTTGAAGATCAGCACCTGACAGCACAGCTCCAACCGAAGAAACAAAATTGGTTTGTGATGCTGTTTGTTGTTCAGTCACTCAGTCATATCTGACACTTTGCAACCCCATGGACTGCAGCATGCCAGGCCTCATGGTCCCTCACTGCCTCCCAGAGTTTGCTCATTCATGTCCATTGAGTCAGTGATGCCATCCAACCATCTCATCCTGTCTCCCCCTTCCTCTTCTGCCCTCAGTCTTTCCCAGCATCAGGGTTTTTTTCAATGAGTCAGCTCTTTACATCAGGTGGCCAAATATTGATGCTATACTGTACACTTAAATTGCCCCCGTCATTTACAAAGTAGAGAAGGTTGACCGGCACACCCTGCTCATTATCACAGATTTCCTAAGCCAGTTGACTTCTTTTCAGTGAGGAAAAGAAATCTTAAGCATAAAATTTAACACATGTCCATCCCTTCCCTTAACCTGCCCAGTTTGTGATGAAACCCCAGCCCTGGGAAAACCTTGTCCGGAGGAGCAAACACTCCCAGCTATAGCATGATTGAGTCATCCTGCACTGATGCATTGGGTTGTAGGAATCATATCTTATTTTCTGTATCTTATGATGTTTTAACATCTTAAACACTCCATCTGGCTAGGAAGAGACTACCCCTCTGTGGGGAAGCCAACTATGAAAGACACCAAAGGACTAAGCCAGGAGCCTGGCTGGAATCTGCAAATGAACCAAGCCAGAGCCAGCCCTCCTGTCTGGCCTGCAAGACCAAGAGGGAATCATTCCAAGGCCAGGTGCCATGCAAGGAAAGACCATCCTGTAGCCCAACACTTGCTGCACTTATTAAGCTAGCCAACCCCACACTACCTGCTCTGTCTTGTCTCTGCCACAGAGTAAAGGCTCTAGCCTAGACCTTACTTCTGCTTCTGCTTCCTGACCCAAATATGGCTTTCTCCACATGGTGAGATGTGCTTATTTACATGCGACTCAAGGGGTGACAAAAGGGCAGGCTGGTCACGTCCCTCTCCAGACTTTCTCTCCAGTGGAAAGATGTATTGAGAGGAAAAGGATCCAGATGGAATTGGGAGATCCTTCTTGATGCCAAATCCATTCTGTTCATTTCTCCATCATTAGACAAATGAGGGTGGTCGACTGGACCCTAAGTAACATCGAATACCCTGATGGTGGGGTTGAAGATCAGCACCTGACAGCACAGCTCCAACCGAAGAAACAAAATTGGTTTGTGATGCTGTTTGTTGTTCAGTCACTCAGTCATATCTGACACTTTGCAACCCCATGGACTGCAGCATGCCAGGCCTCATGGTCCCTCACTGCCTCCCAGAGTTTGCTCATTCATGTCCATTGAGTCAGTGATGCCATCCAACCATCTCATCCTGTCTCCCCCTTCCTCTTCTGCCCTCAGTCTTTCCCAGCATCAGGGTTTTTTTCAATGAGTCAGCTCTTTACATCAGGTGGCCAAATATTGATGCTATACTGTACACTTAAATTGCCCCCGTCATTTACAAAGTAGAGAAGGTTGACCGGCACACCCTGCTCATTATCACAGATTTCCTAAGCCAGTTGACTTCTTTTCAGTGAGGAAAAGAAATCTTAAGCATAAAATTTAACACATGTCCATCCCTTCCCTTAACCTGCCCAGTTTGTGATGAAACCCCAGCCCTGGGAAAACCTTGTCCGGAGGAGCAAACACTCCCAGCTATAGCATGATTGAGTCATCCTGCACTGATGCATTGGGTTGTAGGAATCATATCTTATTTTCTGTATCTTATGATGTTTTAACATCTTAAACACTCCATCTGGCTAGGAAGAGACTACCCCTCTGTGGGGAAGCCAACTATGAAAGACACCAAAGGACTAAGCCAGGAGCCTGGCTGGAATCTGCAAATGAACCAAGCCAGAGCCAGCCCTCCTGTCTGGCCTGCAAGACCAAGAGGGAATCATTCCAAGGCCAGGTGCCATGCAAGGAAAGACCATCCTGTAGCCCAACACTTGCTGCACTTATTAAGCTAGCCAACCCCACACTACCTGCTCTGTCTTGTCTCTGCCACAGAGTAAAGGCTCTAGCCTAGACCTTACTTCTGCTTCTGCTTCCTGACCCAAATATGGCTTTCTCCACATGGTGAGATGTGCTTCATGTTTCTATGGAAATAATAAGCAAGGATAAATGTCACACTCTCTCAATGACATTGACCCTTTCTGTGTCACTCAGGCATCTTCATAAATTAAAGATCCAGGTGCAAAGTGTGGGTCCTCCTGAAGCCTCCAGTTCATACCTGTCGCTTTTCTACACTCTAACCAAATATTCTACCCTTGACCCAAAGCTGCTCAAGATCTAGAGTGATCGGTCCCACACTGGCCAGATGGTTCAGGGACACTTTACCTATCAGTCCGTGCATCTTAGGAGAAAGCCTGTTTGTCGGGGGGATGTAGATCCCCAAAAAGTCGACATTGATTGGGTGGTTCTTCCAAACACGATGAAGTAAAACAGAGAAGGACATCTCTTTATCCAGGGTGATGGTCACAGTTCTCTCTTTCTTCACAGAGACAAGCACCCTAGTGGGAAGTCAGAAAGGAATTAATTACACAACCTTGTAAAGCAATTCTCCTCCAATTCCAGGTTCAATCCCTGGTTCGGGAAGATCCCTTGGAGAAGGAAATGGCCAATCCGGTATTCTTAGCTGGAGAATTTCATGGACAGAGGAGCCTGGTGGGCTACATTTCCATGGGTCGCAAAGAGTTGGACACAACTGAGCAACTTTCCCTTCACTCAAAAATTTTAGAACAGGAATGAATGTTTCTAACTGACTTGTTTTTATCTTTTATTGTTATTTTTTAAACATTAATTTAATATTTATTTGGCTACACCAGGTCTTAGTGGGAGCTTGCAGGATCTGAGGTCTTCATTGTGGCATGTGGGATCTTTCAATTGCAGCACATGGGATCTAGTTCCCCAATCAGGGATCAAACCCATGCCCCCTGAGTTGGGAGCATGGAATCTTAGTCACTGAATCACTGGGAAAGTCCCTAGAATTGACTTATTTAGAAAGTCATTCCTCTCCCACCCCTAATATGACTTCACTCTGGCCAGTACAAACCACCTCCCACAACATTTTCATCACAGAATGTTATTTTATCTCCCAGCACTGTTGAAATTCTGTCAGTGTATATGTTTCTGTATCCACAGTGAACAGATAACTCATGGGAAGATGACTCATAAGACATTGCAGTGTTTCTGAGCACACATTGACACAGTTGGCTGGCTTTCAGCTGGCAGCTTCATTCATTTGTCCAACACATACCTATTGAGTACTTACTATCCACTGGTTGCTAGGCTAGTGCTAACCAAAACCCACAGACTCTACTTCCAGGAGCAGGGAGAGGAAGTAACACCATTTTTTTCTGAACCTCGACTTCCTCACATTTATTTATTTATTTTTAAAGATTTATTTATTTATTTATTTTGGTGGGGTGGGGGTGGGGAGGGAGGGGAGCAGGCAGGCCACTTCTATTGGTCTTTCATTTGTTCATTTTCATCCATCTTTTTTCTTTGGCCCATGTGGGCCTCCCATCGTGGCGGCCTCTATTGTCACAGAGCACTGGCTCTGGGCGCGTGCGCTCCAGAGCTCCGGCTCGGTAATTGGACACATCGGTCCAGCCACTCCGCAGCACGTGGGATCTTCCCAGGCCAGGACTCGAACCAGCGCCCCTTGCACTGCAAGGGGGTGTCCTTACCCACTGGACCACCAGGGAAGCCCCCTCACATTTAAAATGATGATTTTGAGTTCTTTGTATCATGGATGTCTGGGTTTGTTGATGTGATTACATGTCAAGGTCATGTCTGAATCTGGATGTTAAGAGTACTTGCCTCTGATGAAGCACGTGGGCCGTGTCAGACCAGGACAAGATGGACACTCGGGAGCCCTGGCTCAGAGAGATGGTCTCTGTGCTGATTTCTATCTTCACATCTCCACATTGGAAATAAAATCCCAGTTTCCCAAAATAGGTGCTGAGTTTTTCATTCTTGGCCTTCTTGGCACCAACAAGCTGTCCATTGACTAAAATCCCTAAAAGGAAAAGAAAAAAGTTTTTTTTTCTCTCGTGTGCTATTTTTTTGGACAGGTGGGCACCATAATTCAAACATAAAATAAATTAATAAATAAAGAATAAACAAATAATAAATTAATAAAATAAACAAGCATGAAATAAATTAAAACATAATATGACAAAAAGTAATATTTTGCTTAAGGATGTAGATACCATTTTTTTCCTTTGTAATTCTCATTGTATAACTTTTTTATGGTTTAAGTGAATCATATCACACAAGTTCTGCTAGTTCACCCTCAAAGAGTATTGTATCTATAATAGTTCAAACAGTTAGGAGTATATTTACAATAATATTTATACATACCATGACCTAGTAGTCGAATTCAAATACTGTTTCTTTTTTTAAAAAACTTTTTTTTTTTTTTTGGTCACTTCTATTGGTCTTTCATTTATTTCCATCTTTGTTCTTTGGCCTGTGTGGGCCTCCCATCGCAGTGACCTCCCTCACTGCAGAGCACTGGCTCTGGGCCACATGTGCTCCAGAGCGCCAGCTAGATAGCTGGACACGTCAGCCCAGCCGCTCCATGGCACGTGGGATCTTCCCAGGCCAGGGATCAAACTGGTGCCCCTTGCACTGCAAGGCGGTATCCTTACCCACTGGACCACCCGGGAAGCCCCAAGTACAGTATCTTTTATCTTACCTAATTCTGGATCAGAAACAAGGTTAAGAATTTTCCCAGGTTCTGAGTCAATATTGAAACAAATATTCTTTTGGCTTTTTGGTAGGTAGATGATGAAGTGGGGGTCATTTTCAACTGAAAAATATACAAAGAAAATGAAAATAAACAAGATCATAGAAAGGAAGATTAATTTGAACAGGATTTTATTCCCAAATGTCTTTAATTTCACAAGAACACACATTTGTTGGGCTCCTGTTACATTCCAGGTACTCTTTTGGGCACCAGGAACTCAGGATCCAAGTGCTGTCCCCTTCTCATGGAGCTGTGCACTATGTATACAGTGAATGTTTATATAGATAGATAAAAATACCTGTATTTTTAAGTAGTTATACACAGTGCACAAAAATAAAAAAGATGTATTGGGCATACAGATTAATAATGATCAACTCCAAGAACAATCAAGGACCAAGCTATGCCCAAGAAAGCACTCTTTTGTTACTAGATACCATTTTGGCTGACCTCTTTTGTTTGTTTAACCATTCAACAAATATTTGGTGAGGAAAAAACACAAACAAACAAACAAGCTGTACACAATGTTCTGAATTAGGCAATGTAGAGAAGCCATAAATTAGTCATGGTCTTTACCTTCAAGACAGGAACAATTTAATGGAGTGGCAAAGACTTTCTCCTTGAATAAACTCAGGTTTCCCTGAACTCTTCAAGTTACAGACCTGTGTGTTTGTATCTGCAATGTCCAATTTTAGCAAAGATTCTACTAAGGAGGTTTAGCTAGACTCCTCCACCCTGCAAATCTAATCACCCTTGTATCTATCTAATCAGGTTCCTCCCCCCCACCCCTCACCCCATCACTCCAGTTCTTTGGCCTGTGTGGGCCTCCCATCGCAGTGACCTCCCTCACTGCAGAGCACTGGCTCTGGGCCACATGTGCTCCAGAGCGCCAGCTAGATAGCTGGACACGTCAGCCCAGCCGCTCCATGGCACGTGGGATCTTCCCAGGCCAGGGATCAAACTGGTGCCCCTTGCACTGCAAGGCGGTATCCTTACCCACTGGACCACCCGGGAAGCCCCAAGTACAGTATCTTTTATCTTACCTAATTCTGGATCAGAAACAAGGTTAAGAATTTTCCCAGGTTCTGAGTCAATATTGAAACAAATATTCTTTTGGCTTTTTGGTAGGTAGATGATGAAGTGGGGGTCATTTTCAACTGAAAAATATACAAAGAAAATGAAAATAAACAAGATCATAGAAAGGAAGATTAATTTGAACAGGATTTTATTCCCAAATGTCTTTAATTTCACAAGAACACACATTTGTTGGGCTCCTGTTACATTCCAGGTACTCTTTTGGGCACCAGGAACTCAGGATCCAAGTGCTGTCCCCTTCTCATGGAGCTGTGCACTATGTATACAGTGAATGTTTATATAGATAGATAAAAATACCTGTATTTTTAAGTAGTTATACACAGTGCACAAAAATAAAAAAGATGTATTGGGCATACAGATTAATAATGATCAACTCCAAGAACAATCAAGGACCAAGCTATGCCCAAGAAAGCACTCTTTTGTTACTAGATACCATTTTGGCTGACCTCTTTTGTTTGTTTAACCATTCAACAAATATTTGGTGAGGAAAAAACACAAACAAACAAACAAGCTGTACACAATGTTCTGAATTAGGCAATGTAGAGAAGCCATAAATTAGTCATGGTCTTTACCTTCAAGACAGGAACAATTTAATGGAGTGGCAAAGACTTTCTCCTTGAATAAACTCAGGTTTCCCTGAACTCTTCAAGTTACAGACCTGTGTGTTTGTATCTGCAATGTCCAATTTTAGCAAAGATTCTACTAAGGAGGTTTAGCTAGACTCCTCCACCCTGCAAATCTAATCACCCTTGTATCTATCTAATCAGGTTCCTCCCCCCCACCCCTCACCCCATCACTCCAGGTGAGGTCTGATCACCTGGCCTGCCTTCAGCAAAAATCCTGTTAGGTCAGTTCAACCAGAACCCCTGGCTCCTCCCCTCTACCCGTTTCCCACTGATGCTTCCTGTTAGTAACCCTCAATCCACTGACCCCAGCCTGGTGTTTTTTTTTTGTCTATAAATGCCCACTTGCTCATGGTGTGTTCAAAGTTGAGTCCAACCTCCATCCTCCTACTCCCCATTGCAATTCCCTGATGCAGTGACTCCTCCATCCCCTTGAACAGAATCTTCCTTCACTGTGCTTTCATAAACATCATGAATAATCCTTTTCCTTTTACATAATATCATTTTTTTTCTTTTGTGAAGGCAGACCCAAGCACTAAAATGAGATGGAATAAAGTAAATGATAGGAAATTGACCCAAGCACAATGCTCTGATGAACATGAAAGGATGATCAATTCCACCCAGGCAAGTGGAGAAAGTGGCAGTGACTTCCCTGATGGTCCAGTGGTTGAGAGTCTACACTTTCACTACAGGGGGCATGTGTTTGATCCCTGGTGGTGGGGGGTGGGGGATGGAGGACTAAGATCTTGCATGCCATGGTGTAACCAAAAAAGAAAAAAAAAAGGAAGAAAGGGTTGACTTTTGAACCAAGTCTTGAAGGTAGGAGGAGACTGGAAGATAAAAGACATAGGAGAGATACTGTATTCTGAGGCAACAGAAAGGGAGAGAAGTTGATGACTTGTTTGGATAGTAACTCATGGTAACTAAAGAATGGATTTTTTGATAAGTCCAAGAATGTAGGTCATAGGGACCATGGACCACCATGCTACAGAATGGATCTTTATTCTGTTGGGGAGGTTTTGGAGAATGAATGTGATGTGATCTGACCCTTATTTTGTTGAGTTGGCTAAAAAGTTCATTTAGGCTTTTTGTAAGATGTTCCAGAAAAACCCAAATGAACTTTTTGGCTAACCCAATATTACAATTACTGGTCTGAGAAAGTAAACACAGGAAGACCATTTAGCAGCTAAGACACCAATCATTCAAGCAAGAAATGTTAAATACAAGAATTAGCATGACGAATGGATTTGGGGATGTGTGGGGGAAAATTCAAAACACACTTAGTGGAAGCCACAGCATCTGGTGACCAAGTGGAGAGGAGTAATTTCACACTGTCAGGCGCTGAGCCTCAGAACTGAAGGGACTTGGAGGAAGGTTTGAATTAGGAGCTGCAGTGGTTGTATTTTCCAGAATAAAATCTAAAGAGCAGGCTACCATCCAGTGAGAGGCTGCTATTTTTCACAGACTGTCACAGAGCTCTCTGCAAATATTAGCTAAGTCTCCCTGGAGTCCCACAGAGGACAGGTGACCTGCCCAAGATCACATCAGAGAATTAGTCAGTGGCACAGCTATGACAAAGCCATGCTGCCTGATTACAAACCTATTCCTCCAACCATCCTGATGCGTTCCTTCAAGTGTGTGTGGGGGAGCGTGACCTGGAGGGTAAACTCATCCAAAACATGAACAAAGTCTAGGCCCACTTTGCACTCCTCACACTATCAAGCCCATGCTGTTATCAGTAAATACTAGGTGAACTGATTTTGTGTAGGAACTGGGCACAAGAGGACATCATTGAAACACAGAACAAAGGTCCCTAGCTCTAGGTTCTTAAATGTTGAGCAAAACTAAGACTTTCAAATACACTGTTAAAAATCAAGCCAGCAAGTAAGCAAACAATCCTGCAAGTAATGTGATGATGGTGCAGTTTTATGGGCTCCTCCAGTGGCTCAGTGCAAAGAATCCCCTTGCCAACGGAGGAGAGGCAGGAGATGCAGATTCAATCTCCGGGTCAGGAAGATCCCCTGGAGAAGGGAATGGCCACCCACTCCAATATTCTTGCCTGGAGAATCCCATGGACAGAGGAGCCTGGTGGGCTATAGCCCATGGGGTCCCAAAGAGTGGGACACAATTTAGCAACTAAACAATAACAGTGAAGTTCTATGAGAAATACCATTCACGTATTTTTGATCCTAAAATGGACAGCTTCTCAGCTTTGATAATAATTATTGAGTGGCTGTTACATGCTAGCTCTTTGAAGATGGTTTCACATTTCACCAACAATCCAACTATGTAAAGTATCATGATGCCTGTTTTCAAAATGAAGGCCGTGCAGAACTAAGTAATGCAAGTTCGTGTGAGTGTTATGAACAATCTCCAAAGAGAATGTCCTTTCCTCTGATACCCATCGGCCCTCCCCGCACGAGAGGTACAACTCTTCCATCCCAGAGGGTTCCCCCTTTACCTCTCATCACGTGGGGAGGAGCGGTTGTCTCTAGCACTGGAGCGCTGACTGCAGGCATTGGGGCCACTGGTGCTGACGAAGGGCTGGCCCAAGCTGGGACTGAATCTGGAGCCACCTTGCTGCCATAATACAGCTCACCTGTGTAGAGAATCCTGTATCCGTTAGTTTCCAGGCTTACTTTTCCAAAGAAGCTGCTTATAATTTTAGAAATTATGCAGACCAACGCCAGCAGTTCTCAGCTAGGTTTCTCTCCCATTATGCTTATTCCTGAGATCCCCCTCTTTCAGCTCCCTGTGTCATCGTGAGTGAAATTTGTTGTAACTATTTAAAGAAGGTGAGAATTTTTTCATATTGACTTAAATCATGTGTGAGGGGAGGACACAGGTTTTCAGAACTCTTTTGGAAGACAAATGAGCAAACGTGGTCGAAGACCATAGCATTCAGCTGTCCCCAAAGTCAGTTGACAGAAAGAGCACCTGGGGACACTGGACTGGAAGAGGAGGTGGGCTAGGCGAGGAGAAAGAAGGGGATGGAGGCCCTTGTGGCAGGAGAAGAGAATCGACCAGAGTATTTCTTCTCCAGGTAGGGAGACTCACCTGAACAGCAGGAAAGATCCTGCGGAGGGGAGTCGGCCAGCATGCGCTCATCCCCGGCCTCATTCTCAATCACCATTGCTGTGAGGGGGGTCACTATGTGGTGATCCAGAGACATCTGCAGGATATTTTTTGTAATTTTCCTTTTCACGGCAGCTGTAGGAGCCAGGCTTCTGTGTTCAAGAAACAGAGATATTGGACAGCATCACGAGATGGCTCCATGAAGCTTTGTATTTTATCCAGTTACGTAGTCTTAAGGAGCTTTATTATTTTTTAAGTGATGGAAAAATGGTTTTACAAGGTTGTGTTGATTTCTGCTGTACAGCAATGAGAATCAGTCATAATTAGATTAATATATATATATCTCCTCCCTGTTGAATCTCCCTCTTGGAATTTCTTAAACAGATTATCATTGTTTTTTGTTTTTTACTGAAGTACAGTTGATTTACATTATTGTGTTCATTTCTTTTTTTGATGGATCTCAAATTTATTTTTATGAGTATTCCTTATTAAATTAGCAACAACAAAACTATATGTATGTGTACTTATTAACAAGACTTGTCTTTATGACTGCCACTGATTTTTTTTTTTTTTGAAGCTTGTTATTTTTATTCTTTTTAAATTGGAGTGTAATTGCTTTGCAATGTTGAGTTAGTTTCCACTATACAGCAAAGTGATTTTGTTTTTTTACATAGAGTTCTGAATCTGGAGCCACTTTAATACAGGTTTCTCTTTCCCACTTTTCCAAAGAAGCTGCTTATAATTTTAGAAATTATGCAGACCAACGCCAGCAGTTCTCAGCTAGGTTTCTCTCCATTATGCTTATTCCTGAGATCCCCTTTTTCAGCTCCCTGTGTCATCGTGAGTGAAATTTGTTGTAACTATTTAAAGAAGGTGAAAATTTTTTTCATATTGACTTAAATCATGTGTGAGGGGAGGACACAGGTTTTCAGAACTCTTTTGGAAGACAAATGAGCAAACGTGGTCGAAGACCATAGCATTCAGCTGTCCCCAAAGTCAGTTGACAGAAAGAGCACCTGGGGACACTGGACTGGAAGAGGAGGTGGGCTAGGCGAGGAGAAAGAAGGGGATGGAGGCCCTTGTGGCAGGAGAAGAGAATCGACCAGAGTATTTCTTCTCCAGGTAGGGAGACTCACCTGAACAGCAGGAAAGATCCTGCGGAGGGGAGTCGGCCAGCATGCGCTCATCCCCGGCCTCATTCTCAATCACCATTGCTGTGAGGGGGGTCACTATGTGGTGATCCAGAGACATCTGCAAGATATTTTTTGTAATTTTCCTTTTCACGGCAGCTGTAGGAGCCAGGCTTCTGTGTTCAAGAAACAGAGATATTGGACAGCATCACGAGATGGCTCCATGAAGCTTTGTATTTTATCCAGTTACGTAGTCTTAAGGAGCTTTATTATTTTTTAAGTGATGGAAAAATGGTTTTACAAGGTTGTGTTGATTTCTGCTGTACAGCAATGAGAATCAGTCATAATTAGATTAATATATATATATCTCCTCCCTGTTGAATCTCCCTCTTGGAATTTCTTAAACAGATTATCATTGTTTTTTGTTTTTTACTGAAGTACAGTTGATTTACATTATTGTGTTCATTTCTTTTTTTGATGGATCTCAAATTTATTTTTATGAGTATTCCTTATTAAATTAGCAACAACAAAACTATATGTATGTGTACTTATTAACAAGACTTGTCTTTATGACTGCCACTGATTTTTTTTTTTTTGAAGCTTGTTATTTTTATTCTTTTTAAATTGGAGTGTAATTGCTTTGCAATGTTGAGTTAGTTTCCACTATACAGCAAAGTGATTTTGTTATACATAAATATAAATATATATACACATTATTCTTAAAATATTATTTTCCATTATGGTTTATTAGTCTGAATCCAGTTCTCTGCACCACACAGTAGGACCTTGTTGTTTAACCACCCTATATATAGTAGGTTACATCTGCTGGCCCCAACCTCCTACCCCTCTCCCCCACTCTCTCCCCCTTGGCAACTACACATCCGAACTGTTTTTCAGAGAAGTTTTATACTCATAATGAAACTGAGCAGAAAGTAGATTTCCCATTTACTCCCTGCCCCTTCCCCACCCGACAGCTTCCCCAGCATCAACATCTCCCGCTAGAAGTGGTACATATGTCGCAAATGATGCATCTACATCTACACGTCATCACCCAAAGTCCATAACGGACACTGGGGTTCACGCTTGTGCCGTGCATTCTGTGGGTTTGGACAAACGTATAGTGATGGGTATCCCTCATTACAGTGTCATGCAGAGTAGTTTCACTGCCCTAACCCCCTAACCCCCTCCCCCGCCCGCCACACATACACCATGCATCCTTCCTGCCCCCCACATGCTGGCAACCACCAATTCGTCTACAGGATTGTTTCTAAAAAATCAATATTTAACTTAAGCAGCAATTTGCTGTATTCCTTTAAATGTACCAGTTGCCTTTGTAAAGGGGCGGGGACATTTCTCACTCTTTAAAGCCACAGCTTACAGTCTTGTGTCTGTTGCATAATCTTATTGACATCACAGATTTTATGAGTATAGATACACAACTAAATTTCATTTTGCCCCACTCCATTCAGACCACTCCGCTCCCCCTTCCCAAGAATATGATCAAATAGGTAGAGGGGGCTGAGGAGCAGTCCTTTCCTTATCCAAACACCCTCCCTGTAATTCTTTTTTTTTTTAACTTTTATTTATCTTTCAACTTTTACAGAGTTTTGTTGTTTATAGATATGCATGTTCCCAGGAACCATACCTTGCTCTGGAAACATAGCTTTTGTACTGGACTGTTTAAATACCAGTCAGTTGAGAAGTCAGAGATGAAACAGGCATCTACAGGAAGCCCTTGTGTGATATCAGAATTGCATAATTGTAAATTTCTCTTTGGACATTACATTATTTTCAGGAGTAAATGCAAGATTCCTGTTAACATAAATATAAATATATATACACATTATTCTTAAAATATTATTTTCCATTATGGTTTATTAGTCTGAATCCAGTTCTCTGCACCACACAGTAGGACCTTGTTGTTTAACCACCCTATATATAGTAGGTTACATCTGCTGGCCCCAACCTCCTACCCCTCTCCCCCACTCTCTCC
Source organism: Tragulus kanchil (assembly GCA_022376925.1). Lineage (NCBI taxonomy): Eukaryota > Metazoa > Chordata > Mammalia > Artiodactyla > Tragulidae > Tragulus > Tragulus kanchil. The sequence continues at coordinate 72,920,471 of JAIOJX010000031.1, forward strand.
CCCTTGGCAACTACACATCCGAACTGTTTTTCAGAGAAGTTTTATACTCATAATGAAACTGAGCAGAAAGTAGATTTCCCATTTACTCCCTCCCCCTTCCCCACCCGCCAGCTTCCCCAGCATCAACATCTCCCGCTAGAAGTGGTACATATGTCGCAAATGATGCATCTACATCTACACGTCATCACCCAAAGTCCATAACGGACACTGGGGTTCACGCTTGTGCCGTGCATTCTGTGGGTTTGGACAAACGTATAGTGATGGGTATCCCTCATTACAGTGTCATGCAGAGTAGTTTCACTGCCCTAACCCCCTAACACCCTCCCCCGCCCGCCACACATACACCATGCATCCTTCCTGCCCCCCACATGCTGGCAACCACCAATTCGTCTACAGGATTGTTTCTAAAAAATCAATATTTAACTTAAGCAGCAATTTGCTGTATTCCTTTAAATGTACCAGTTGCCTTTGTAAAGGGGCGGGGACATTTCTCACTCTTTAAAGCCACAGCTTACAGTCTTGTGTCTGTTGCATAATCTTATTGACATCACAGATTTTATGAGTATAGATACACAACTAAATTTCATTTTGCCCCACTCCATTCAGACCACTCCGCTCCCCCTTCCCAAGAATATGATCAAATAGGTAGAGGGGGCTGAGGAGCAGTCCTTTCCTTATCCAAACACCCTCCCTGTAATTCTTTTTTTTTTTAACTTTTATTTATCTTTCAACTTTTACAGAGTTTTGTTGTTTATAGATATGCATGTTCCCAGGAACCATACCTTGCTCTGGAAACATAGCTTTTGTACTGGACTGTTTAAATACCAGTCAGTTGAGAAGTCAGAGATGAAACAGGCATCTACAGGAAGCCCTTGTGTGATATCAGAATTGCATAATTGTAAATTTCTCTTTGGACATTACATTATTTTCAGGAGTAAATGCAAGTGAATTCCTGATACCCACAGCAATGAGATGGATCAATCTCATAGACATCATATGGAGTGCAAGAAGCCAGAAACAAAAGAATACAATTTAAATCATTAGATGAAATGTTGTCATAGACAAAATTAATTGATAGTGACATATGTCAGAACAGGGATTTCTATGCGAGGCGGGAGGTGGGTGTTGAGAGTAAAGGAGCATGAAGGAGACTTCAGAGATGAAAGAAGTGTTTTGAAGCTGGATCTGCTGCTGACAACACGGGTGATGTATGTAAAACTTCATTAAACTGTACGTTTAAAATGTACGCACTTCATATGCTTTACTGTATGCATGTTAGCCATCCAGAAAAAAGAGAGTGAACCCAGCTTTAGTTAAAAGTGCTTGTGTGTGTCTGTGCTAAGTCACTTCTGACTCTTTGTGACTCTGTTGACCGTAGCCCGCCAGGCTCCTCTGTCCATGGGATTCTCCAGGCAAGAATACTTGAGTGGATTTCACCATGCCCTCCTCCAAGGGATCTTCCTGAGACAGGAATTGAACCTGCATCTCTTAGGTCTCTTGCATTTTCAGGCAGGTTCTTTACCAGTAGGGCCGCCTGGGAAGCCCCCAAAGTGCCTGAAACCATTGGAAATGAATACTCCAAACCCTGTAATAATTTGCTGCCTTTCTTGGTTCTAAACTCTTTTTCTCTGTTACATTAAGTACCAGGGAAGGCAAACCTTTTCCTTTTGAAAATCCCTGTGGCATATGGTCTTCTTACCGTTCAGCTAGAAGTTGGTTGATGGTCAGATATGCCCACAGTTTCTTGGTGAAATCAGGATCTGCATGCTTGTCCTTGGATAGAAAATCCTCCAAGCCGTCCATCTCGGCCAGGGTTTCCAAGACTAGCTCGGCGTTAGCCTGGACGATGGAAGGACACCAGGGGAGTAGAATTGTAGTTAATCAGTTCACATTTCCTAAAGGAAACATGCTTTTGTACTGGACTGTTTAAATACCAGTCAGTTGAGAAGTCAGAGATGAAACCTTGGTGTGATATCATAATTGCATAATTGTAAATTTCTCTTTGGACTTTACATTATTTTCAGGAGTAAATGCAAGTGAATTCCTGATACCCACAGCAATGAGATGGATCAATCTCATAGACATCATATGGAGTGCAAGAAGCCAGAAACAAAAGAATACAATTTAAATCATTAGATGAAATGTTGTCATAGACAAAATTAATTGATAGTGACATATGTCAGAACAGGGATTTCTATGCGAGGCGGGAGGTGGGTGTTGAGAGTAAAGGAGCATGAAGGAGACTTCAGAGATGAAAGAAGTGTTTTGAAGCTGGATCTGCTGCTGACAACACGGGTGATGTATGTAAAACTTCATTAAACTGTACGTTTAAAATGTACGCACTTCATATGCTTTACTGTATGCATGTTAGCCATCCAGAAAAAAGAGAGTGAACCCAGCTTTAGTTAAAAGTGCTTGTGTGTGTCTGTGCTAAGTCACTTCTGACTCTTTGTGACTCTGTTGACCGTAGCCCGCCAGGCTCCTCTGTCCATGGGATTCTCCAGGCAAGAATACTTGAGTGGATTTCACCATGCCCTCCTCCAAGGGATCTTCCTGAGACAGGAATTGAACCTGCATCTCTTAGGTCTCTTGCATTTTCAGGCAGGTTCTTTACCAGTAGGGCCGCCTGGGAAGCCCCCAAAGTGCCTGAAACCATTGGAAATGAATACTCCAAACCCTGTAATAATTTGCTGCCTTTCTTGGTTCTAAACTCTTTTTCTCTGTTACATTAAGTACCAGGGAAGGCAAACCTTTTCCTTTTGAAAATCCCTGTGGCATATGGTCTTCTTACCGTTCAGCTAGAAGTTGGTTGATGGTCAGATATGCCCACAGTTTCTTGGTGAAATCAGGATCTGCATGCTTGTCCTTGGATAGAAAATCCTCCAAGCCGTCCATCTCGGCCAGGGTTTCCAAGACTAGCTCGGCGTTAGCCTGGACGATGGAAGGACACCAGGGGAGTAGAATTGTAGTTAATCAGTTCACATTTCCTAAAGGACCTACTGTGAGTGAATCAGAGTGGCTTGCAACTTGCAGGGACATGCAAAATAGTCCAAAAGAATACACAAGAGGAAGTAAGTGCGACCTCTGGAGTCTGGACTTGGGAAGAAACAGGGTAAAGATTTATATCATAGTTGGGAAAATGGTACAGGTATTCTCAGTAACTTCCCTTTCACTTCTTGCTTTTACTCTACCTGCATGATTCTTAGAACTCAGAACATCAGCCTGATAATGTACCAGAGGCACCTAGGAGACAATTAATATTTTTAGGATTAGTAGATAAGCAGAAGTACCGAAGTTGCGGTGATAATGCCCTGTAACTGCTCCACTTTCGAAGGGTCCACTTTGCCAGCCACCACAATCTCTGAGCCTCCAAAATAGTTAGGGAAACTGTTCTGAGTGACATCTGTGACCGATGTTTGTGGATAGTTAAACTGGACATTCCGGAGCAAGGGGGTCGAGACCTGGTTGTAGAATTTCTATAATTCATGAAAAAAAAAGAAAGAGAGAGAAATCATTATTTGCCCACCAATTTACAAATCTAAAGTACTTTTCTCTGAGATTCTTCACGGGTTTAGCAGACATTTCTCAATGTATTCATCCAGGATCTCTGTGGAAAGCTATGGAAGATTCTCCTAGTTACTAAATGAACTGAAACAAAGATGATCAAGGCTTGTTAAGAATATGACTCTGGATTCAAGCACCCAGCATTTTTCAATAGCATGAAAAGCTCATGGACACTCATAACAGGCAGGTTCTTTACCAGTAGGGCCGCCTGGGAAGCCCCCAAAGTGCCTGAAACCATTGGAAATGAATACTCCAAACCCTGTAATAATTTGCTGCCTTTCTTGGTTCTAAACTCTTTTTCTCTGTTACATTAAGTACCAGGGAAGGCAAACCTTTTCCTTTTGAAAATCCCTGTGGCATATGGTCTTCTTACCGTTCAGCTAGAAGTTGGTTGATGGTCAGATATGCCCACAGTTTCTTGGTGAAATCAGGATCTGCATGCTTGTCCTTGGATAGAAAATCCTCCAAGCCGTCCATCTCGGCCAGGGTTTCCAAGACTAGCTCGGCGTTAGCCTGGACGATGGAAGGACACCAGGGGAGTAGAATTGTAGTTAATCAGTTCACATTTCCTAAAGGACCTACTGTGAGTGAATCAGAGTGGCTTGCAACTTGCAGGGACATGCAAAATAGTCCAAAAGAATACACAAGAGGAAGTAAGTGCGACCTCTGGAGTCTGGACTTGGGAAGAAACAGGGTAAAGATTTATATCATAGTTGGGAAAATGGTACAGGTATTCTCAGTAACTTCCCTTTCACTTCTTGCTTTTACTCTACCTGCATGATTCTTAGAACTCAGAACATCAGCCTGATAATGTACCAGAGGCACCTAGGAGACAATTAATATTTTTAGGATTAGTAGATAAGCAGAAGTACCGAAGTTGCGGTGATAATGCCCTGTAACTGCTCCACTTTCGAAGGGTCCACTTTGCCAGCCACCACAATCTCTGAGCCTCCAAAATAGTTAGGGAAACTGTTCTGAGTGACATCTGTGACCGATGTTTGTGGATAGTTAAACTGGACATTCCGGAGCAAGGGGGTCGAGACCTGGTTGTAGAATTTCTATAATTCATGAAAAAAAAAGAAAGAGAGAGAAATCATTATTTGCCCACCAATTTACAAATCTAAAGTACTTTTCTCTGAGATTCTTCACGGGTTTAGCAGACATTTCTCAATGTATTCATCCAGGATCTCTGTGGAAAGCTATGGAAGATTCTCCTAGTTACTAAATGAACTGAAACAAAGATGATCAAGGCTTGTTAAGAATATGACTCTGGATTCAAGCACCCAGCATTTTTTCTATTAGGATGAGCATGAAAAGCTCATGGACACTCATAACAGGATAAGTCAGCTGGGTGAATTTCCCTAAATTAGAGCCTGTCTCTGACCTGTCCCCAGGTTTATACATGGTGCCTACTATTGACACATGGTACTTGGTACCGACAGAGGGTGAGGTAAAATATATTCTTCTTTTCCTTCAACTTTTTTTTTTGTTCTTTAGTCAGAATAAACAAGTGATGCATATCTTTATATTTAAGGAAACATACAAGATACAGTTTGCATTGTGTTGGATTATAAAAAGTTCATTTCTAAGATGCCAATATACTTATCCTTTTTTAAAAAAAATCTTTTATTGGCATGTGGGATCTTAGTTTTCCAACCAGGGATTGAACCCACACTCCTTGCAGTGGAAACACAGAGTCTTAAACACTGGACAGCCAGGGAGGTCTCTACGTTTTTTTTTGGTGGCACTGTAGGACACGTGGGATCTTAATTCCCTGACCAGGGATGGAGCCCTGACCATTTTCCCCCATGCAGTGGAAAGCCAGAGTCTTAACCACTAGACCACCAGGGAAGTGTACTTGCAAGGGAGAACAGTGCCTGTGAAAATTAGGAGGACCAATAGCAGGACCGGAGAGACACAAGAAGCTTTGATAGTGCTTTCCAGAATCTGTTCAGAAAGTAGGAACCTCTGTACCCATCACCTACTGCCTCTCATCTCAGTGTTACGGAAGATCATAGGGCGGGGTGCATGAGAAAAGAAATGAACACTTCCCCAAGTCTTGTGACTTCATAGAGCTGAAATAATGGCAAATTTTACTTAAATTCAGTCATCTTCTTTTAGGCATCAGATATTGCTAGTTGAATGATTTTGAGCGAACGACCACCAAAAAAAGAACTGTAAATAATGTTACTTTGAGCTGGGCAGAAGTGTCCTGGTTTCCGTAAATCCTTTGTGCAATTCCACGATTGTCATTGGAGAGTCTCTTCAGAAAGTCATAGTCCACATCAAATCCTATTCCCAAGCTGAACAAGGAGACGTTGTCTTGTATGTTCTGCTTCACATTCTTCTGGATTTTGGACAATTTCAGTTCACCTAAAGTTGATGAGGACAGGAAGGAGAGAATGAGGAGGCACTGGTACAAAGTTTTGGGAAACTCCATGGAAGGCGGTTTAGCAAAATTTGTCCAAATTAAAAATGCACTTAATGCTTTGACCTGGTTACACTGAGGAAATAAGACACTGCACGAATGTGTACCGGCAATCCTGACAGTACAGACTCAAAATCAAATGGATTGTGGAGTTGAAACCGAGGCATTCAGGAAACCCCCCCACTCCCACACCCCACTCCAAATATCTGGGGGATGTTTTAAGTGGAGTGAGTGTTCCAGGGTCAAAAGAACTCTTCTTTTAGGACATAGGGTTTAAACTAGTTTAGGGCTTTCTGTATGCTCAGTTGCTAAGTCATGTCTGACTCTTTGCAACTCTATGGACTGTAGCTCACCAGGCTCCTCTGTCTATGGGATTTCCCAGGCAAGAATACTAGAGTGGGTTGCCATTTCCTTCTCCAGGGCATTTTCCAGACTCAGGGATCAAACCTGCATCTCTTGTATCTGCTGCAGTGGTACACAGATTCTTTCCCACTGTGCCACCTGGGAAGCCCAAACTAATTTAGACACTCAGGCGACTGCCATTCGAGTTTCCATTTTAAGTTCACCACATTGCCAAGAAACAAGAGCGAAAATACTGATCACTAAAAATGGAAGAGGTACTTGCCTACTGTTGGATCCCCGTCAGACACCAAGATGATCAGCGAGACCGCGTTGGGATCCAACATTCCCAAGTTATTGGCTTCATTCAAAATAAAGATGGCCCGCAGCAGGGCTTCGTTGATATTTGTGCCTGTGAAAGCCAGGAAATGTTCTGCTCTGTTATAAACTCTTACTTTCCACTGAAACAATCACATCTTGGGTTCAGGTTCATCTCTGTGGTGATGACTTACATGTAGTTCATTCAGTACTCCATTCAATTGCTTTCAACATTTTGCCCAGGCTGATCCAGATCCCCCAGTGGAGTAGAATATTTACTTTGTAGTAAATGGTTTCCTTAGAGATATGAATGAATGCTTTCAAAGTGCCAGTCATTAGTGGTTAACAAATCACCAAACTGAAGTTGCCTAAATTTGGCCTCAATGACATACTAGGATACTGTTCTGTAGACAATTACATGTTAGGCAATGTGTTTTTCTCTTTTTTTTAATTGAAGTTTATTTGATGTACAATGCTGTGTTAGATTCTGCTATACTGCAAAGTAATTCAGTTATATATACATTCTTCTTAATATTCTTTTCAATTATGATTAATCACAGGATATTTAATATAGTTTCCTGTGTAATACAGTAGTGGTCCTTGTAGTTTATTCATTCTATAGATAATAGTTTGCATCTTCTAATGCCAAACTCTCAACTCATCCCTCCCCCACCCCCCTTCCCCTTGGCAAGCACAAGTTTTGCTTACTCTTCTTTTAGGACATAGGGTTTAAACTAGTTTAGGGCTTTCTGTATGCTCAGTTGCTAAGTCATGTCTGACTCTTTGCAACTCTATGGACTGTAGCTCACCAGGCTCCTCTGTCTATGGGATTTCCCAGGCAAGAATACTAGAGTGGGTTGCCATTTCCTTCTCCAGGGCATTTTCCAGACTCAGGGATCAAACCTGCATCTCTTGTATCTGCTGCAGTGGTACACAGATTCTTTCCCACTGTGCCACCTGGGAAGCCCAAACTAATTTAGACACTCAGGCGACTGCCATTCGAGTTTCCATTTTAAGTTCACCACATTGCCAAGAAACAAGAGCGAAAATACTGATCACTAAAAATGGAAGAGGTACTTGCCTACTGTTGGATCCCCGTCAGACACCAAGATGATCAGCGAGACCGCGTTGGGATCCAACATTCCCAAGTTATTGGCTTCATTCAAAATAAAGATGGCCCGCAGCAGGGCTTCGTTGATATTTGTGCCTGTGAAAGCCAGGAAATGTTCTGCTCTGTTATAAACTCTTACTTTCCACTGAAACAATCACATCTTGGGTTCAGGTTCATCTCTGTGGTGATGACTTACATGTAGTTCATTCAGTACTCCATTCAATTGCTTTCAACATTTTGCCCAGGCTGATCCAGATCCCCCAGTGGAGTAGAATATTTACTTTGTAGTAAATGGTTTCCTTAGAGATATGAATGAATGCTTTCAAAGTGCCAGTCATTAGTGGTTAACAAATCACCAAACTGAAGTTGCCTAAATTTGGCCTCAATGACATACTAGGATACTGTTCTGTAGACAATTACATGTTAGGCAATGTGTTTTTCTCTTTTTTTTAATTGAAGTTTATTTGATGTACAATGCTGTGTTAGATTCTGCTATACTGCAAAGTAATTCAGTTATATATACATTCTTCTTAATATTCTTTTCAATTATGATTAATCACAGGATATTTAATATAGTTTCCTGTGTAATACAGTAGTGGTCCTTGTAGTTTATTCATTCTATAGATAATAGTTTGCATCTTCTAATGCCAAACTCTCAACTCATCCCTCCCCCACCCCCCTTCCCCTTGGCAAGCACAAGTCTCTTGTCTATGTCTGTTTCATAGATAAGCTTATTTAAGTTATATTTTAGTGATATCATGTGGTATTTGTCTTTCTCTTGCTATGTGAGTCATAAGAAAAGCTATTGTCACCTACCAACATCATTTTCTGAGGATGAAATGGTTAAAAATGCGTGTAGGATGGAGTATGCATTATGCTTTCACCATGAACTTAGTATGCATTTTTAAATAATAAATGTCTTAGTAAGGCAGACCACTGAACACTAGACAGAGACCACTGAGGTAGGAAATCATATTTTTCAAGTGATTCCCTTATTTCTCAGGGTCCCACTGAACCCTATGGGAGTTTCTCGCTGGACTTTAGGCTAAACCCACTCACCTCCACTGGGATGGATTTTCTCAATGTAATTCTTGGCATCTGCAACCTGTGTTTTAGTAGCTGAGACTAAATCGTTTCGCCAGGTTCGAACATTGTGGTTGAAATCCACCACGGAGAAATGGTCTTCAGCTCGCAGATCATCCAATATGGTCTTCATCGCTTCCACTGTCTATTTCAAGAGAGAATGGACAAGGGTTTACTACATCCGCTCTAAGCCTAGGAAGAAATGAGGAAGCCCAATCATTCATCATTTCAAGCACTGACTCAAACTATAATCCTCCCACAAATCTCATAAAGCCACCTCACTCAACACAGATCCTCTCCCCTGTGCTGAACATGTACTGTCTTCATTTTCATACTTAAACATTTACTATCTTGGTTTGTCATGCATGACCACTCTCACCAGCCTGACTTTACATTGCGATCCTGAGCCTCAGATGTCCCCTATGTAGTGCCTGAAAATCAAATGTATTTCTCAAGTCCATCTACTTAGCCTTCTCATGCACTACCACCTAATTCCTGCTTTTCATTTTCTTCCTCTTCAAACCACCAACACCTACCTCTTCCTATCTCAGCAGATGACCTGGATTCCTACTTCACTGAAAAATGGAAGTCATCAGAAGAAAATTTCTACAACTCCCACCACCATAAAAGCCACCCACCTCCACCAGTATTTTATCCATACACTTATTCTTGCCACTTGGTAATGCAGAAGACCTAGTAGAACTATTTCTGCCTAATGCAAATCCATCCACTTGTGACCTAGGTTGCGTTCTCTCTCATCTACTGAAGGATGTGGCTCTAGCATCTCCTCTGGCTTTCCTGCATCTTACATTTCACTCTATTGGCACACCTCCATAAATATAATAATGCTGTCATTTCTCATGCCTTTAGAAACCTTACATGTATCCATGTCCCCCATTTCTCAGCTTCCCTTTGTAATAAAATTCCTCAAGAGTTGTCTAAACATACTTTCTCCAAATCTTCTTTTCCTGTTCTTTCTAAAGCCCACTCCACTGTGGGAGGAGTCTTTCACCATCTTCCCTCCACTGAAACTTAGCTCTCCAGATCATTGCTAAATCCAATGGACTTGTCTCATCTCATCAGACCAATCTGAGCAGCATTTGGACCAACTGGTCACACTGCTCTCCATACAACTTCCTCATCTTCTTCGTGAGTCTTGGAAGCTTTTAGTCTTCTCCTCCTCTCATTGGCTGATTTTTCTTCTCTTTTTTTTAAAAAAATATTTATTTGGCTGCACCAGGTCTTAGTGGCAGCATGCAGGATCTTTAGTTGCAGCATGTCAAATCTATTTGCCTGACCAGGGATAGAAATAAACCCCAGGCCCCCTGCAGTTGCAGCAGGGCATCTTAGCCACTGGACCACCAGGGGAGTTGCTGGCTGCTTTTTCTTAGTCTTTGCTTGCTCCTCCTCTCTTCCCCAAATTTTTCTAATTATTGGAATACTGTAAGGTTCACTCTTGATTTTCTTGTCTTATCTAGACTTAACTCCTTGATGTGCTCATCTGGTCTCACTGTTACGAGTACTTTCTACATACTGGTGACTCCTAATTTTTTATCTCACTCAATATCTCACCTCTGAATACCAGACAAGGAGAGCCAACAGCCTGCTTGACAAGTCAGGTCCACTTGAGTATGAAATAATCTCAGATCACAGGCACTAAGTATCTGACACCTAGCAAGTGCTTAATAAATACTTATTCAGAGAGGGAAGGAAGGAACAAATAAACTGTTTTATTAGGGCAGTGGTTCTCAACTGAGGGTAATTATCTCCCCAGAGGTCATTTGACAATGTCTAAAGACATTTTATTTAAGTGGAGAAGGGGAGAAGACCACCTTTTTCCTCATTCTTTTTTTCTTTTACTTCGAATTTTTAAAATTCACTTATTTATTTTTGGCTGTGCTGTATGCAGTCTTTCTCTAGTTGCAGCTCACGTGCTTCTTGGCATGTGGGATCTTCCCAGACCAGGGATCAAACCCATGTCTCCTGAATTGTAAGGCGGATTCTTAACCCCTGGAACACCAGGGAAGCCCTCTGAAGGCATCTTTGATTGTCATGACTGGGAGGGTGAGTGCCACTGGCATCTCGTGAATAGAGGCCAGCAGTGTTGCTAAACATCCTACAATATGGTCCCCACAGCACAGGATTAGCCAGCCCCAAATGTCACAAGCACCACTCCTGAGAACCCGGAATTGGGGTCTAGCATAGCGGAAAGGGTCACAAATTTTCTGTCTTTTGGATCCTAGAAGAGTAGTGAACAATTGGGTGGTCATAAATGGTTGTTGAATTAACGAAAAAATTCATTGGTTGATTGTTCAAACTGGTTGAATGGATGGACTGATGAATAAAACAAGAAATGTTCTTGTTTACAACTGCAGCTACACCATTAACCCTGAAGAAGCCTATGTTGAACTCCAAACTGGAAGACATGAGATGATCACCTCAAGGAATTACAATATAATTAGAAAAAATGCATTAAATGTTTTCCAAGTTATTCACGCACAATGGAAAGATGTGAGAGTAAAATATTATGCAGAAAAACCAAAGGAATATGAAGTAGAGGTGTGAGCAGAGTGAGAAGAGGTTATACTGAGACAAGATATTTCAAAATGTGAATTTCGAGATAAATTTCTCCTGTTCAGAAGCCACCCGGCCTGTGTTACTTTGTGAGCAGCCTGAGCTAAGACCAGTTCTGGGGCGAAGGGGCCTCAAACAACTGCTTGACAGTCAGGTCCACTTGAGTATGAAATAATCTCAGATCACAGGCACTAAGTATCTGACACCTAGCAAGTGCTTAATAAATACTTATTCAGAGAGGGAAGGAAGGAACAAATAAACTGTTTTATTAGGGCAGTGGTTCTCAACTGAGGGTAATTATCTCCCCAGAGGTCATTTGACAATGTCTAAAGACATTTTATTTAAGTGGAGAAGGGGAGAAGACCACCTTTTTCCTCATTCTTTTTTTCTTTTACTTCGAATTTTTAAAATTCACTTATTTATTTTTGGCTGTGCTGTATGCAGTCTTTCTCTAGTTGCAGCTCACGTGCTTCTTGGCATGTGGGATCTTCCCAGACCAGGGATCAAACCCATGTCTCCTGAATTGTAAGGCGGATTCTTAACCCCTGGAACACCAGGGAAGCCCTCTGAAGGCATCTTTGATTGTCATGACTGGGAGGGTGAGTGCCACTGGCATCTCGTGAATAGAGGCCAGCAGTGTTGCTAAACATCCTACAATATGGTCCCCACAGCACAGGATTAGCCAGCCCCAAATGTCACAAGCACCACTCCTGAGAACCCGGAATTGGGGTCTAGCATAGCGGAAAGGGTCACAAATTTTCTGTCTTTTGGATCCTAGAAGAGTAGTGAACAATTGGGTGGTCATAAATGGTTGTTGAATTAACGAAAAAATTCATTGGTTGATTGTTCAAACTGGTTGAATGGATGGACTGATGAATAAAACAAGAAATGTTCTTGTTTACAACTGCAGCTACACCATTAACCCTGAAGAAGCCTATGTTGAACTCCAAACTGGAAGACATGAGATGATCACCTCAAGGAATTACAATATAATTAGAAAAAATGCATTAAATGTTTTCCAAGTTATTCACGCACAATGGAAAGATGTGAGAGTAAAATATTATGCAGAAAAACCAAAGGAATATGAAGTAGAGGTGTGAGCAGAGTGAGAAGAGGTTATACTGAGACAAGATATTTCAAAAATGTGAATTTCGAGATAAATTTCTCCTGTTCAGAAGCCACCCGGCCTGTGTTACTTTGTGAGCAGCCTGAGCTAAGACCAGTTCTGGGGCGAAGGGGCCTCAAACAACTGCATCATCATGATGGGGTCAGAGAAGGCAAGAAGCCAGGTACCACTGCTCACCAAGGCTACTTACCTGTTTCATTTTTATTCCCCACATTGAGCCACTGACATCGATGACAAACAGGATGTTTTTGGGAATTGGGTCCATGTTCTCAGGAGCAAAGAAGTGGACAAAATAGCCATTAAATACCTGAAAAGCAGGACATATTTGTGATCACCAGTGCTTGGAATATGGGAGGAGGAGGGTCTGGGAACTGAGAGAGGAGAGACCATAGGGAGCAGGAGGCATGAGGACTATGAAGAAGAGAACAGAAGCATGACTCCATCCATCTCTCCCTTCTTCCTCCTGGGGGTTTATTCAACAAGAAACAGATCTGTGACTCTAGAGTCTGTTTTTACCCACCTGGAGCTCCCCGCCTTTCTCCTCTCTGTTCACATCATACATCACCACCAGCTCGCCGTCGACCGCTGTCTCTGAGCAGGTGGAGCATCTTCTTTGTTGTGCCACTGTGGGCTTGAAGGCGATGTGTGCCTGGAGAGAGCAGTGGTGTCAGAGCCCGGTCTCTGTCCCATCCCTGCCCAGGTGGGGAACCTTCTCGTGCACACAGATGAAGGTCCAGGGCCAGTCTACACCCAGGAAGTGTCTGTGGTCCTGATGCTATCAGGGGCATCTAGTAGCTCGCAGCGCTGTTTTCTGGGCTTCATTCCTTTATAAGAGGCCCCCCGTCCCCTTACACTCCAGGAAGTGTCTGTGGTCCTGATGCTACACCATTAACCCTGAACTTTATTGAAGTAGATGATCACCTCAAGGAATTACAATATAATTAGAAAAAATGCATTAAATGTTTTCCAAGTTATTCACGCACAATGGAAAGATGTGAGAGTAAAATATTATGCAGAAAAACCAAAGGAATATGAAGTAGAGGTGTGAGCAGAGTGAGAAGAGGATATACTGAGACAAGATATTTCAAAATGTGAATTTCGAGATAAATTTCTCCTGTTCAGAAGCCACCCGGCCTGTGTTACTTTGTGAGCAGCCTGAGCTAAGACCAGTTCTGGGGCGAAGGGGCCTCAAACAACTGCATCATCATGATGGGGTCAGAGAAGGCAAGAAGCCAGGTACCACTGCTCACCAAGGCTACTTACCTGTTTCATTTTTATTCCCCACATTGAGCCACTGACATCGATGACAAACAGGATGTTTTTGGGAATTGGGTCCATGTTCTCAGGAGCAAAGAAGTGGACAAAATAGCCATTAAATACCTGAAAAGCAGGACATATTTGTGATCACCAGTGCTTGGAATATGGGAGGAGGAGGGTCTGGGAACTGAGAGAGGAGAGACCATAGGGAGCAGGAGGCATGAGGACTATGAAGAAGAGAACAGAAGCATGACTCCATCCATCTCTCCCTTCTTCCTCCTGGGGGTTTATTCAACAAGAAACAGATCTGTGACTCTAGAGTCTGTTTTTACCCACCTGGAGCTCCCCGCCTTTCTCCTCTCTGTTCACATCATACATCACCACCAGCTCGCCGTCGACCGCTGTCTCTGAGCAGGTGGAGCATCTTCTTTGTTGTGCCACTGTGGGCTTGAAGGCGATGTGTGCCTGGAGAGAGCAGTGGTGTCAGAGCCCGGTCTCTGTCCCATCCCTGCCCAGGTGGGGAACCTTCTCGTGCACACAGATGAAGGTCCAGGGCCAGTCTACACCCAGGAAGTGTCTGTGGTCCTGATGCTATCAGGGGCATCTAGTAGCTCGCAGCGCTGTTTTCTGGGCTTCATTCCTTTATAAGAGATTCAAAGAATTCCTTCCTCCCCCACTGCCTTCACCCCATGGAAGAAATGGGCACCAGCTCTAGAAAGAGGAAGCAAAAGGTTCTTAGAGGACTTTGATCCTCTAAGGTGGTTCCTATTGGCCATTAAGGCAGAGAGCATTAAGCTGAGTATCTCTTGCTGTGATTAAGGAAGGTTCGCCATATACAGGCAGATAAAAGAGGCTGTCTTTTAACTAGTCCAGTGGATGACTTGTGGGAAATGGAGCTTCAAAATGGGCAGCCACTGGTCACAATGCAGTGAAACCACTGGGAGTTTTGTTCTGTATGTCCTGAGAGAAGGCCCTAGACTTTGCTCAGGGATCATGGTTCCTTCATAGGGTACCCTGAGCTCAGTACATGGCAAGTTTTCCAACCACCAGAGCAGAGGAGAGAAAAACCTGTGAGCCAGTGACCACTCAGACTCTGTCACATCACTGCTTGTGGTACCTTCTGCTGTCCTTTAGATACAACAGGAACTCCCGTGAAATGCCCATCAAATGTGTCCGGAACGTGAAGAGATCTTATTCCTTGAGGTTCAATGATCCACACATCTACCTGGAGGTGAGAAAGAAGATAACCGAAAGCATTAAAATCTCTCAAGACCTTTTGAGTAAGAAATTCAATGATCAATTCTAATGATGTTCTTCTCATCATCAGGATCTCCCAGAGAGGACCTAGCCTGGCTCCACAATTACCTTGGCAAGCTCTTTAAATCCTGTGCAATTGGATGCATCTCCCCTTCAAGGCTGAACACCCTCTGGGCAACTCAGCAATCCCTTTCTATAGCTTCATTTCTCTGGATTTAATTCTCCTCCTTCTACTCCATCCGATCTCATCCCATCCCATGCCATGAAAATTTCATGATCCATTCATTCCCTTGAATCTTCTACATCTATGGACAATTTACAATTCAGAGCCCGGTCTCTGTCCCATCCCTGCCCAGGTGGGGAACCTTCTCGTGCACACAGATGAAGGTCCAGGGCCAGTCTACACCCAGGAAGTGTCTGTGGTCCTGATGCTATCAGGGGCATCTAGTAGCTCGCAGCGCTGTTTTCTGGGCTTCATTCCTTTATAAGAGATTCAAAGAATTCCTTCCTCCCCCACTGCCTTCACCCCATGGAAGAAATGGGCACCAGCTCTAGAAAGAGGAAGCAAAAGGTTCTTAGAGGACTTTGATCCTCTAAGGTGGTTCCTATTGGCCATTAAGGCAGAGAGCATTAAGCTGAGTATCTCTTGCTGTGATTAAGGAAGGTTCGCCATATACAGGCAGATAAAAGAGGCTGTCTTTTAACTAGTCCAGTGGATGACTTGTGGGAAATGGAGCTTCAAAATGGGCAGCCACTGGTCACAATGCAGTGAAACCACTGGGAGTTTTGTTCTGTATGTCCTGAGAGAAGGCCCTAGACTTTGCTCAGGGATCATGGTTCCTTCATAGGGTACCCTGAGCTCAGTACATGGCAAGTTTTCCAACCACCAGAGCAGAGGAGAGAAAAACCTGTGAGCCAGTGACCACTCAGACTCTGTCACATCACTGCTTGTGGTACCTTCTGCTGTCCTTTAGATACAACAGGAACTCCCGTGAAATGCCCATCAAATGTGTCCGGAACGTGAAGAGATCTTATTCCTTGAGGTTCAATGATCCACACATCTACCTGGAGGTGAGAAAGAAGATAACCGAAAGCATTAAAATCTCTCAAGACCTTTTGAGTAAGAAATTCAATGATCAATTCTAATGATGTTCTTCTCATCATCAGGATCTCCCAGAGAGGACCTAGCCTGGCTCCACAATTACCTTGGCAAGCTCTTTAAATCCTGTGCAATTGGATGCATCTCCCCTTCAAGGCTGAACACCCTCTGGGCAACTCAGCAATCCCTTTCTATAGCTTCATTTCTCTGGATTTAATTCTCCTCCTTCTACTCCATCCGATCTCATCCCATCCCATGCCATGAAAATTTCATGATCCATTCATTCCCTTGAATCTTCTACATCTATGGACAATTTACAACATGTCTGCTTTACTTTCCTGTGTGTCAAAAGCAGACCAGGTGGGCTTCCCTGGTGGTCCAGTGGGTAAGGACACCGCCTTGCAGTGCAAGGGGCGCTGGTTCGATCCTTGGCCTGGGAAGATCCCACGTGCCGCGGAGTGGCTGGACCGATGTGCCCAACTACCGAGCCAGAGCTCTGGAGTGCATGCACCCAGAGCCGGTGCTCTGCGACAACAGAGGCCGCCGCGATGGGAGGCCCACTTGGGCCAAAGAACAAAGATGGATGAAAATAGACAAATGAAAGACCAATAGAAGTGGCCCGCCCGCTCCCCTCCCTCCCCAACCCGACCCCCACCAAAATAAATAAATCTTTTTAAAAGCAGACCAGGTAAATTGTACCTTCCCTGGGTTTCTTCTGGCTCTTCTCTGTCTCTTACACAAATGTTCATGGGATGTCAGTAGGACGCAAGCCGAGAAAAGAGCAAGCAGTTCAGTTCTCAAGGCAAGAGGTGAAGGCTACCACAGAGATGAGTTCAGGGTGCCACTGCTCCCCAGGGTATGAGAGCTGGGGTGCAGTGGGGGGAACATGGAGCACAGGAGTGACTAATTCAACCTTCATTGACCTCCTATTACTGGCTTCCTATTTCCGTAAGCTCATCATACTTGTAACCAAGGAGTCTAAGAAAAGTTATAGGAGATTTTCATAGATGAGAAAATTGAGGATCAGCATTATTTGGAAGGTCAGTGTAGTGGGTTGAATGGTACCTCCCAACCCAACCCTCTACCTCCCACCAAAGGAATGTCTACATCAAACCCTTGGAAGCTGAAGCTGCTACCTGATTTGGAGAAGGGGTCTCTGCCCATGCAATAAACGATCTTGAGAAATGACCATCGGGGCTCGATATCTGATGACAAGGGTTCTTATGAGAGCAGGGAGATTCAAGGCCTCCAGAGGATGAGGCGATGTGACCAGGGAGGCTGTGGTCATAATGATGGGCCACGAGGCCACAAGTCAAGGAACGCCAGCAGCTTTCAGACACCAGAAGAAGCAAGGGACAGACCCTCCCTAAGAGCCTTGCCAACACCTTGACTCCCATTCTCCACCCTCCAGAACTGAGCCAGAAGACATTTCTATTGTCTTAAACACCTCCAGTGTGTGATCATTTGCTACAGCGATCACAGGAAATTGACCCAGCTAATAAAGAGAGGAGCTGGCATTGAAATTCAGAAGGAAGTGGCCCAACTGACTCCAAACTTAGACTCCTTTCCATACACCACCCTGTCCTACAGTGTCAAGTGGTGTGGAACACCACAAAGAGCAGGTGGACAGAAAGCACCCATGGGTGACTGAGCTCTAGGAGGCTGGGCTCACCTCCAGGTGCTTGGCCAGTCGTCCTGGCTGCAGGTGCAGCCTGTGCTCGTAGGACCCCAGCTTCCTCCACTTCACTTCCTGGTAATGAAGTTCAAACTGCACCTTTGCTCCGGGGGCAATGCTCACTTCGGTTTGGAAGTCCTCCATGTCGAGAGCTCTGCTCCTGCAGGTGCAAGTCCCCCACAGAAGCATCAGGTGGGTGTCCAGGCTACCCTGGGCTAGCCACCTGCTCATGTCCAGGAGAACGAATGGTAGGTACAGTAGAGAACTGCAACTTCTAGATCCATTTCCTTCCACCAGCCTGGAATTCTCCTCCCCTCTCTTCCCTGATCTTTTTCTTCCAGAGCTTCTTACAGATCAGAGTGTCATGTGCAAAGTGCTACTGATTATTGACCCCAATTACATGCCAGGAACTTGACATGTACCACTGCTATTACAGCCACTCTACAAGATGGATATCAAGACCTTTATTTATCGAGGGATGACAAATGAGGCTCATAAAGGGTAAGTAACCCTCTCAAGATCACACGTGAGTCAATTGTAGGGTTGGGACTCAATCCCAGTTTAAACGATCCCAAGGATAGCACATCTTTCCCCTACTGCTGGTGAGACTCATTCTAGACATTCTTTTTTTTTTTTTAGACATTCTTTATATTTTTGAAAATCTTCATGAAGAAGACATTTATTATTTCAAGTTAAACACATATTTCCAGCACTAATGCCGTATTTACTCTCATACCCACCAAGTCTAATGTGATCATTCATCTTGAAGTGTTTATGGTTTTAAAGAGAAAGCTGCAGGATTGTCACATGAGGGAGATTTGAGCCTTAGGAGAGACAATTAGTGATTTCTTTTTAAAATTAATGGATAAATAAACAAGCAAGCTGAGACTGTGGATAATCGGATCGTGTGGGATCAGGGAAGTACCATGAAGAAGTGAACTGACAGAGAAAGACAAGCTTCTTTGGCTTTCTGGGGCTGGCTTGCCATGGAAGGAATGAGGTACAGCACAGGCAGCAACAGGATGTGGACCCCGCCCTTACCTCACCAGTCCTGCCGTTTTTCCTTTTGCTCTTGCCTGTGCATAGAGGGCTCGGCCCACAGTTTTCTCCTTAATAGAACTAGTGAAAGTCGTGCCGTCCACAGTCCTAAAAAATGACAGAGGGACCACAGATGGTCCAAATAGAAGTCAGCACAACAAACAAGCCAACAACCCAACCAGGTGGGCTTAATTATTTATCATTCTGCACTCTCTCAAGTAGAGAGACATTTGCATATTTCATCAAAGGAGTCCCTTTATCTGACAGTGTGATTTAAGAGAGATGAGGTGGGCTCCTGTACTACTAGAAGCCTTCTCTCCCATAGTGTTATTTGGGTTTAGTTGTTTCTTCCCCAGTGTTCACAGCATATGATTTACAACAGCCAAGACACGGAAGCAACCTAAGTGTCCATCAGCACATGAACGGATGAAGATGTGGTACATATATACATTGGAATACTACTCAGCCATAAAACAGAATGAAATAAAGCCATTTGCAGCAACATGCCTGGACTCAGAAATTATCATACTAAGTGAAGTAACTCAGAAAGAGAACGACAAACATCTCATGATGTTAACTTGTATGAAGAATCCAAAAAATAATACAGATGAAATTTATTTGCAAAACAGACTCACAGACTTTGAAAACAAACATTTGGTTACCAAAGGAGAAATGTGGAGGGGATGTGTCTGGATTAACATACACACATCACTATATATAAAATAAGCCCCAGTGACCTACTATACAGCATAGGGAACTCTACTCAATATTCTGTAATAACCTATATGGGAAAATAATCTGAAAAAGAATGGGAATATGTAGCTGTGTAGGAGGATCACTTTGTTGTACACCTGAAACTAACACAACAATGTAGGTCAACTATACTCCTATATAAAATTTTAAAAAATGTTTCTTCACTTTCCAGTCTTACCCTTTGGAAACTACGAATGTGCCTAGGGCTGTGATTGATAAATCACCAGTTATCTGGCTGACATTTGGTTTATAAGATCATTTGTCTGTGTATTAAGGATCCTCCCAGGGTGGGAACAAAGCAAAGAAAGACAGAGAAAAGTGCTTATCGATCTCAGCAAAGTTCGCATTTCCCTTTCTAACATCTCTCTGGCGGCCCTCTGTCCCCTCACGTCATCGCTGTCTCTACCCACCTTATTCTGTTGCTGTCACCTAATCTGTCCCAATAAAGATTAGTCAGAACAGTCAAATTACAGAATTGTAGAAGCAAAGTAGAACACATGGCTTCCCTTAAGTGGGAGGTTACTGCCACAGAGACAGACTTAAGGCTGCTTTAACTTGTTAAAAAAGAAAAGCAAATCCTTTGCAAATTCTGTTACTCTAAACAGAAGCAAATTACTGAGTCTCACTCCAAAATGACTTGACATGCAGTGGGTCCACAGCTCTGAAAGTGAGAACCCCTGGAGAAGCTGACTACCAAGGTCCACTGTGGGTTTCAGTGGTAAAGAATTCGCTTGCCAGTGCAGGAGACTCAAGTTCAATGCCTGGGTCATGGAGATCCCCTTGGAGGAGGAAATGGCAACCTGCTCCAGTATTCTTGCCTGGGAAACCCCATGGACAAAGGACCCTAGTGGGCTATAGTCCATAGGGTAGCAGAGAGACAGATACAACTTAGCAACTAAACACCACCACCAAAGGTGCTGGGTATGAAGCGGTGAGGAGCTGAGGCCCTGAAATGTCCACTCTAGGAGAGGGTCTGATTCTGTGAGCAGACCATGTCCAGTTTCTGGCTCTGAGTGGGAGTTACTCACATGGAGAAGTTGGAGATGAAGGCTCCTTTGGGAATCCGCACATCAAACATGACATTTTGAGGCTTCGGAGAGTGGTTCACCACTTTGGTCTGGATGATAGTGTTGGCCATTCGAGAAGTAATAGTAGACTGGACTTTATAACTATAAAGAGTCACTTGATCAACATGTCCCTGAAAGGAGCAAGAAAATACAACTGGACTCAGAGAAAAATGACAGAACTTCACAGTATACTTGATACTAACAGTGTTAAAAGTTCTAAGGCATCATTAAGTCTATTACTCAGCTCTAACTAAGTATTCTCCTAAATTCTTGGGATATTCTGCAGGCAGAAGCTTGCTTTTTTGTTTTGAGAGACCTTGAGATGCCTTTCAAGAACTATGAGTCTATTAGCAATTCTTCTGAAAGTTAGAATACAAGAAGAAAATGATTGTTGGGAATTAAGACTGGATTATGAAAGTGTGGGAAATAACTCTGAATTCAGAGCCAGAGGGCACGAAGGGATGCCGGTGTGCACTGTAGGAAGGGGATCTGCATACTTCCACGGATACAGTGGGCTGGAAGACACAGGTGGTTCGCAAAGCCCCACACTGCCACCTACCTTCTTCAGCCTCATCTATTGTAATTTCACTTTCTCCCAGTCCTCTTGTTGCTTCCCAAATTAAAACAAACTATGAGAATGCTGGGCTTCCCTGGTGGCTCAGATGGTATATAATCTGCTTGCAATGCAGGAGACCCAGGTTCCATCCCTAGGTCAGGAAGATTCCCCAGAGGAGGGAATGGCTACCCAATGCAGTATTCTTGCCTGAAGAATTTCATGCACCTGGCAGGCTACAGTCCATGGCATCGCAAAGAGTCGAAGACAACTGAAGTGACTTAGCATGCCTGCATGAGAATGTGGATAGATGTGAGCAAAGAACAGAACATCTGGCAGAGGTGTTTAAGTGCAGTTACTGGTCCAGCACTCTGAACCTCAGCTCTCAACTTTTTTCTACTGATTTAAAGCACTTCCAGTATCCATATGCTCAAAGACAATGTCCTGAAAACACACATCTTTTAGGAGGTGCCTCTCAACTATCAGGATTAGGGGCAGTGAGGGGACCCATGGGGTTTTGCTTTTTTCTCAAAAAGAGCTTTATTCAGTTCAAAACTAGGTATCATGCCCTCAAACTCTGTCATCCGAGGTTAAACCTTTCAACTTGTTAACATCTAGCTCACCTCAAATGAAGATAAAACCCGGGCTAAGCTTCCTTCCTCCCCCTTAACCCAGAGCTTCCTACAGCTGCTGTCCGTTCAGACCATGAAGCCAAGGGAACCACTTCCTTTTGATGTCTCCCTGCCGAAGAAGGAACTACAGTAAGTAGCAAGCAAAAGAGCCTTCGAGTTGCAGCTGCAAGCTTTCAAAGATGTGAATGTGCATCCAGCTCCAACAAGGAGCCAGAACCTGTGCCATCAATGTCAGGTGGGAGTGAAACTGCAGCTGGCCGTCCGTCTCCTCTTGCTGAACATCCTTCAGCTCCACCATCTCCCACTTCCTCCCCCTCCTCCAGTC
This sequence comes from Tragulus kanchil, assembly GCA_022376925.1. Taxonomy (NCBI): domain Eukaryota; kingdom Metazoa; phylum Chordata; class Mammalia; order Artiodactyla; family Tragulidae; genus Tragulus; species Tragulus kanchil. The sequence goes on from JAIOJX010000031.1 coordinate 72,942,670, forward strand.
AGTACCTCTTCCTGCCTGTTCACTCAATGCCAGGCCCTGGATGCCAGCTGTTGGACTGTACTACTGTACTTCTCAAGGTACAGCACTGCCAGATGAAAAGTGTTGTCTTTATTTTTTGTGTCAGTTTATTTTTAACTATTATTTTTTTAACATTTATTTTATTCATTTATTTTCATCCATCTTTACTCTTTGGCCTGTGTGGGCCTCCCATTGTAGTGGCCTCTCTCTTTGCAGAGCACCAGCTCTGGGCGCATGCTCCAGACTGCTGGCTCGTAATTGGACACACCGGCCCAGCCGCTCCGCAGTAATTGAAATCCAGGGCCAGAGATCGAACTGGTGCCCCTTGCACTGCAAGGCAGACTCCTTATTCACTGGACCACCAGGGAAACCCTTGTGCTAATTTTTTATGTATTATTCGTATGACAAGTATTCTAAGCCTATTACAGTACACCTGTATATAGCTGACTGTGTTAGCTGTCTACTTAGGCTAACTTTGCTGGACTTACAAACTCACTCTTGGAAGGGGACTTGTTTGAGGTAGGTGACTTCCTGTACTCCAAACACCCCAGGGAAGCAGGCCATTTCCTGTTTAAAAGTGCCTTTCCACACTCCTAAAGCTGTTAAGTGTCCTATTTTAAATCAAAACCATTATGTTGGAATTAACATACAGTTTTTATTCCAAAAAAGAAAAAAAGAAACATGCTGTTGGAAAAATGTGCAAAAGTAAAGAGAAGGAATGTTTTCAGCTCCTGGGGACATCTCTCCTGGTTGCATACACATTCTACCCTTTCATGCTGAATTGTAGACACACTTCCAAACAGAATTGGGCAAGCAGGGATTTCAAAAGGTAAACGCTATCAGTGATGAAGACAAAGGAGGCAGCCGTATTGATTTCTGGATATAGGTCCATGAGCCCCCCAAAACAAGGTAGCCAGAACCTGTTCAAAGATGTGAATGTGCATCCAGCTCCAACAAGGAGCCAGAACCTGTGCCATCAATGTCAGGTGTGAGTGACACTGCAGCTGGCCGTCCGTCTCCTCTTGCTGAACATCCTTCAGCTCCACCATCTCCCACTTCCTCCCCCTCCTCCAGTCAGTACCTCTTCCTGCCTGTTCACTCAATGCCAGGCCCTGGATGCCAGCTGTTGGACTGTACTACTGTACTTCTCAAGGTACAGCACTGCCAGATGAAAAGTGTTGTCTTTATTTTTTGTGTCAGTTTATTTTTAACTATTATTTTTTTAACATTTATTTTATTCATTTATTTTCATCCATCTTTACTCTTTGGCCTGTGTGGGCCTCCCATTGTAGTGGCCTCTCTCTTTGCAGAGCACCAGCTCTGGGCGCATGCTCCAGACTGCTGGCTCGTAATTGGACACACCGGCCCAGCCGCTCCGCAGTAATTGAAATCCAGGGCCAGAGATCGAACTGGTGCCCCTTGCACTGCAAGGCAGACTCCTTATTCACTGGACCACCAGGGAAACCCTTGTGCTAATTTTTTATGTATTATTCGTATGACAAGTATTCTAAGCCTATTACAGTACACCTGTATATAGCTGACTGTGTTAGCTGTCTACTTAGGCTAACTTTGCTGGACTTACAAACTCACTCTTGGAAGGGGACTTGTTTGAGGTAGGTGACTTCCTGTACTCCAAACACCCCAGGGAAGCAGGCCATTTCCTGTTTAAAAGTGCCTTTCCACACTCCTAAAGCTGTTAAGTGTCCTATTTTAAATCAAAACCATTATGTTGGAATTAACATACAGTTTTTATTCCAAAAAAGAAAAAAAGAAACATGCTGTTGGAAAAATGTGCAAAAGTAAAGAGAAGGAATGTTTTCAGCTCCTGGGGACATCTCTCCTGGTTGCATACACATTCTACCCTTTCATGCTGAATTGTAGACACACTTCCAAACAGAATTGGGCAAGCAGGGATTTCAAAAGGTAAACGCTATCAGTGATGAAGACAAAGGAGGCAGCCGTATTGATTTCTGGATAATAGGTAACAGAAAAATCATTCAGACATCAATTTTTAACAAAATCAAAGTAAGCTTACCATTGTTTCTCCAGATTCTTCAGAAATACTTCTCTGTGAAAGGAAGTTGGATAAAATCATTCCTTAGAAGCATGTTGCTTATTATCCCAAGGGCAAAACCTGTTTTCTCTCAGTCTAAAACAATTTTCTCCTTTCATACCGAGCTATGATTCATTCACTGGAACTAAGACACACTATCAAATATTCTTGAACACTAGTTGCCCCTTGGTGTGCTTCTGGGAACAAACGACTCAGTCGTCTTTTGGGGCAAAGTCATCATTCTTGGATACAATGCTAAAACCAGTATTTTTAAATGAAAATATTCAGTTGAGTTCATGCTGAGTATCATAAGTCACCTTTATTCTGTCTGCTTGTCTGAGTATTTTCATAGCAGCAGAATTCCTTCCTTCAAACCCAGAAGTTAGGAAGGCATGTCTGTCTCTTCCATTAGATGCAACTATACAGGAGCAGGAACACAGATGGTGTTTTCCCCTTGGTGTAGCCACTGAGTCACATATGGTAACTGGCAGGTGGAAAATTCTGTACTCTAACCGCCATGCTAGAGATTTATCCACATGAATGACTGTACTGTGGGCATGGAAAGTTGGCTGGCTTTAGAGCAATGGGTCAGCATTTATGTCAGATGGATTTTAAAATAATTCAGGTGTGGGATATTAGAGTTTAGCTTGCCTGATTTGGAGTGAGTGGAAATTTTAGGGGGTGTTACCTGACATTGTGAGGCCAATGATTGCCTTCCTTCAGATTTTTAAATTTTTTTTAACCGAAGCATGATTGATTTACAATGTGTTAGTTCAGTGATTCAGTTATAGCTACATAAATATCTATTCTTTGTCAGATTCTTTTGCCTTATAGGTTATTACAGTACACTGAGTATATTTCTCTGTGCTGTTCAGTAAGTCCTTGTTGATTATCTATTTTCTTTTTTGGCCACACTCAACGACTTAGATCTTAATTCCCCAACCAAGGACTGAACCTGTGCCCCCTGCAGTGGAAGCACACAGTCCTAACCACTAGACATCCAGGGAGTTCCTGGTAATCTATCCTATATACAGCAGTGTGTATCTGTTGATCCCAACCTCCTAACTTATCCCTCTCCCCCTTTTCCCTTTGGTAACTGTAAGTTTGTTTTCTATTCTGTGGGTCTTTTAGATTCTTTGAACACAATTGTCTACAACTCTAAGTTTTCTCTTCTAGATGAAGACCCTGGCAGGAGGATTTACCTATGGGGTTTCTTATTTTTTTTTTAAAGATTTTTTGATGTGGACCATTTTAAAAATCTTTATTGAATCTGTTACAATATTCTTCTGTGCTGTGTTTTGGATTTTTGGCGGCAAGACATGTAGGATCTTAGTTTCTGGAGTGTGGATTGAACCCGCACCCTCTGCAATGGAAGGTGAACTCTTAACCACCGGACTGTCAGTTCTGCCTAAGGGGTTTTAATATTACCGATCTACAAAATAACTGGTAAGGTCAGAAATTCATACCCATGCAAAATATGTCATAGATTAGCTTAGCATAGCTTCCATAAATATGTCCTCTTTTAGCATGGGCTCTGCACGGGAGAAGCCAGACCCTTCCTGGCTCCCTGGAGAATTCACCCCTGTGGGTACAGCATTCTGCCTGTGCCGCTGCTGGCGACCAAGAGGCAGTCACCAGTGTGGCCAGGTTCCCTGTGCTCTCTGAGTGACTCCCCAAGACAACAGTGACCATGGCCAGTACAGGAGCCGTCCCATGAGGAAGCCACAAAAAATGTCCTCCTAAGAAGAAATTCTTCCATACATGGCAGTAAAACCATCCCATAATCCTAAACTGTGAGGAAAACACATAAACTTATACTCTTTAAGGGCCCAAGGTGACCATTATATTTGGAGATGAACAGACAGTCATGTGGAGGCTTCCTTTTATTTCAGCTGGACTGTGTTTCCTTCTGGGAGCAAAACCACTGGGCTCTTTGCTGCTAAAAAAACAAACTCTCAAGAAAATGTAGCAAAAAGCATCTAGTTCTTTCCTTATTTCTTCATTTGTGACCTCTTTCACTTATCTACCCTTTTGGAACTTCACTGTACCTGATACCTCCGTTTCTCTGGCACAAACTGGAATTTGCCTGGAGCCAGTTCCACACGGTCTCCATAACCTGCAAACTTAAAAAAGAAAATTCAGAATGTTTATTTCTAGCAACAACAGAAAAGGCAGATGTTGACAGGCAAAAGGTATTCAAGATGTATTCTATTCAAGATGTTTTCTACATTTCTGGGTAATCTCATTTTTTCATATAATGAATTTTTTTTTTTTAATTTATTTTGGCGGGGATGGGGAGTGAGGGGGGTGGGCAGGCCACTCCTATTGGTCTTTCATTTTGTCTAGTTTCATCCATCTTTGTTCTTTGGCCCGTGTGGGCCTCCCATCGCGGTGACGTCTGTTGTCGCAGAGCACCGGCTCTGGGTGCATGCACTCCAGAGCTCCAGCTCGGTAATTGGACACATGGGTCCAGCCGCTCTGCGGCACGTGGGATCTTCCCAGGCCAGGGCTCGAACCGGCGCCCCTTGCACTGCAAGGCGGTGTCCTTACCCACTGGACCATCAGGGAAGCCCTATAATGATGTATTTTTTTAAAAAATTAAAATATAGCTGATTTACAATGTTTCAGGTGTGTAGCATAGTGATTCCATTTTACACACATAGATGTATCTATCCTCTTTCAGACTCTTCCATTTTAGGTTGAATATTACAATATGTTAAAAACAGTTCCTGCGCTATATAGTAGGTCCTTGTTGTATATTTTACACATAATAGTCTGTATCTGTTAATCCCAAATCCCTAATTTATCCCTCCCCATTTTTCCCTTTGGAAACCAAAAGCTTGTTTTCTATGTCTGTTACAATGACTTCTTTAATCTCTTTGTTTACTGGTTAGGTCTCCGAGGGAGTAACTGGGAGCTAACATCTCCAGACTCTGTGGATGCAGGAATTCATCTTTCACTTTGCCTGTGGATGACAGTGACCCAGTAGTCAGGGAGGGGGCTGGGGGAAGTGTTGGGTAGACCTTAGGGGCATCAGTTCTTTCCTTTTATTGTAGCAAAAAGCATCTAGTTCTTTCCTTATTTCTTCATTTGTGACCTCTTTCACTTATCTACCCTTTTGGAACTTCACTGTACCTGATACCTCCGTTTCTCTGGCACAAACTGGAATTTGCCTGGAGCCAGTTCCACACGGTCTCCATAACCTGCAAACTTAAAAAAGAAAATTCAGAATGTTTATTTCTAGCAACAACAGAAAAGGCAGATGTTGACAGGCAAAAGGTATTCAAGATGTATTCTATTCAAGATGTTTTCTACATTTCTGGGTAATCTCATTTTTTCATATAATGAATTTTTTTTTAGTTTTTTTTGGCGGGGATGGGGAGTGAGGGGGGTGGGCAGGCCACTCCTATTGGTCTTTCATTTTGTCTAGTTTCATCCATCTTTGTTCTTTGGCCCGTGTGGGCCTCCCATCGCGGTGACGTCTGTTGTCGCAGGGCACTGGCTCTGGGCGCATGCGCACTAGAGCTCCAGCTTGGTAATTGGACACATCGGTCCAGCCGCTCCGCGGCACGTGGGATCTTCCCAGGCCAGGGATCGAACCGGCGCCCCTTGCACTGCAAGGCGGTGTCCTTACCCAGTGGACCACCAGGGAAGCCCTATAATGATGTTTTTTTTAAAAATTAAAATATAGCTGATTTACAATGTTTCAGGTGTGTAGCATAGTGATTCCATTTTACACACATAGATGTATCTATCCTCTTTCAGACTCTTCCATTTTAGGTTGAATATTACAATATGTTAAAAACAGTTCCTGCGCTATATAGTAGGTCCTTGTTGTATATTTTACACATAATAGTCTGTATCTGTTAATCCCAAATCCCTAATTTATCCCTCCCCATTTTTCCCTTTGGAAACCAAAAGCTTGTTTTCTATGTCTGTTACAATGACTTCTTTAATCTCTTTGTTTACTGGTTAGGTCTCCGAGGGGAGTAACTGGGAGCTAACATCTCCAGACTCTGTGGATGCAGGAATTCATTTTTCACTTTGCCTGTGGATGACAGTGACCCAGTAGTCAGGGAGGGGCCTGGGGGAAGTGTTGGGTAGACCTTAGGGGCATCAGAAGTGTCTAACAGATAGATGTGGACCACTATCTATCAAGTTAGAAATGTCGACATGAAAGGAATACCACCAAGAGACGGAAAAAGCACAAGCACGTTTGGATATCTTGCCTCCAATTCCCAGCTCCGTCAGTGAGGTTTCCAGAACACTCTGGTGACTTTTAAAGTGCTGGAAAATATGATGACTTCTAGGCAGATGGAGTGATGTTTTTTCTTGCAAATATGCCATCTTCTTTGGCATCTGTGTATGTAATCCTTACATATCACAAGCCGCTGCATCTTCCAGGATATTCCCAGGATACATGTGGATTTTCTGGCATCAGAATAACTCTTGTATGACTTTCAGCCCAAGACTTTCACCATGTTTGGGATGATCAAGGGTCTGAAGGAAAGACCTTGAGTTCCTTGGGAATAATTCCTACCCTCTGCCTGCTGACTCATCCAACCTTCCCCTTTAACAGGAACACTAAATGCCCTTCACTTGGAAATCATTGTTCACTTAGGCATAACAAACAATAGTGCTTAAAAAATTTTTTTTTAAATTTATTTGGCATTCTGGCTCTTAGTTGCAGCATGCAGGATCTAGTTCACTGACCAGGGATTGAACCCAGGGCCCCTGCATTGGGAGCTTGGAATCTTGGCCACTGGACCACCTGTTGTTTGCTGTTGTTCAGTTGCTAAGTCATGTCTGACTCTTTGCAATCCCATGGACTGCAGCACCCCAGGCTTCCCTGTCCTTCACTATCTCCCAGAGTTTGCTCAAATTCATGTCCATTGAGTCAGTGATGGTATCCAACCATCTCAACCTCTCTCGCTCTCTTCTCCTTTAGCCTTCAATCTTTCCCAGCATCAGGGTCTTTTCCAATGAGTCGGGAAACTCCCCAGACAATAGTGCTTTGAAAATAACTTTTCTTATATTCTTATGTAAAAGGGTGATAATGGTATTTTATAATAATAGCTATGAGAGCTAATGATTATCAAGTTCTTGCTGAGGTCTGCTCTGTGATGGGTAGTTTATGAATGTCACTTAAATCTTATAACCATTCTTTGGATTAGATCAATTATTATCCCCAGTTTTTTAGATAAGGAGCAGGTAGCTATACTCCATAAATGCTACATCATGGGGCCAGCCCATGAACTCGATTTTTATGAAAAGCCCATTAATGCTTTAAAGGGTAAATATACATTTGAGTAATTATAACAGTGAACACTTCTACTCAGATGAGTTTTATCATGAATTTCCATCCTCACAGAATAAAGCCCCTGAATAACAACAGGTAACAGGCTTCCCTTGTGGCTCAGATGGTAGAGAAACTGCCTGCCTACAATGCAGGAGACTCAGGTTCCATCGCTCAGTCAGGAAGATCCTCTGGAGAAGGGCATGGCAACCCACTCCAGTATTCTTGCCTGGAGAATTCCATGGACAAGGGAGCCGGGTGGGCTATAGCTCCTGGGGTCGCAGAGTTGGACACAGAGCAACTAAAACAACAACAGGCTATTTATCAAACTAACTAACACAGGGGGCCGACGGCAAGGCGTCTTCTGGAAGTACTTACTTCTGAAAGTCCATTGGTGGGGATTTCAAAGCCTCTCGATTCAGAAAGGAAGAAGCAGAGGAAAAAGCACGTGAGCCCCTTCATTGTGCCGGGCACCTCTGCCCAGCTCTCGGGCGCAGGGTCTGGGGAGGAGCCCACGGACGCCTGAACCTCGACCAGAAGGACAGCTGAGCAGTACAGTTGGGCTTCAAAAACAAGAAAAGAGAAGAAGAGAGCTCTCAAACTTTGTTCCAAACAGGACAAATATTTGTTCTAGTTCAAACTGAAGCTCTGGGGCTGGCAGAGTTTGCTCAAATTCATGTCCATTGAGTCAGTGATGGTATCCAACCATCTCAACCTCTCTCGCTCTCTTCTCCTTTAGCCTTCAATCTTTCCCAGCATCAGGGTCTTTTCCAATGAGTCGGGAAACTCCCCAGACAATAGTGCTTTGAAAATAACTTTTCTTATATTCTTATGTAAAAGGGTGATAATGGTATTTTATAATAATAGCTATGAGAGCTAATGATTATCAAGTTCTTGCTGAGGTCTGCTCTGTGATGGGTAGTTTATGAATGTCACTTAAATCTTATAACCATTCTTTGGATTAGATCAATTATTATCCCCAGTTTTTTAGATAAGGAGCAGGTAGCTATACTCCATAAATGCTACATCATGGGGCCAGCCCATGAACTCGATTTTTATGAAAAGCCCATTAATGCTTTAAAGGGTAAATATACATTTGAGTAATTATAACAGTGAACACTTCTACTCAGATGAGTTTTATCATGAATTTCCATCCTCACAGAATAAAGCCCCTGAATAACAACAGGTAACAGGCTTCCCTTGTGGCTCAGATGGTAGAGAAACTGCCTGCCTACAATGCAGGAGACTCAGGTTCCATCGCTCAGTCAGGAAGATCCTCTGGAGAAGGGCATGGCAACCCACTCCAGTATTCTTGCCTGGAGAATTCCATGGACAAGGGAGCCGGGTGGGCTATAGCTCCTGGGGTCGCAGAGTTGGACACAGAGCAACTAAAACAACAACAGGCTATTTATCAAACTAACTAACACAGGGGGCCGACGGCAAGGCGTCTTCTGGAAGTACTTACTTCTGAAAGTCCATTGGTGGGGATTTCAAAGCCTCTCGATTCAGAAAGGAAGAAGCAGAGGAAAAAGCACGTGAGCCCCTTCATTGTGCCGGGCACCTCTGCCCAGCTCTCGGGCGCAGGGTCTGGGGAGGAGCCCACGGACGCCTGAACCTCGACCAGAAGGACAGCTGAGCAGTACAGTTGGGCTTCAAAAACAAGAAAAGAGAAGAAGAGAGCTCTCAAACTTTGTTCCAAACAGGACAAATATTTGTTCTGGAGTTCAAACTGAAGCTCTGGGGCTGGATCAGACTCCCAGAGGTTACTCAACAGCCAAGCCAGAGGCAGCCCCCAGGCTGCGGCCGCACATCAGGGTCAGAGGGATGAAAGGGATTTTTTTCCCCTCTTGTTGATTTCTGTTCATCTTAAAATCAAAGAGACCTAAAGGTCAGCATCATCGTCTTTGAAAGACCCAGTGAGGAACTTTCCCAAGAGATTGAGCCAGAGAGGAAAAGCCTAAAGCGGAAACATTTCTTCACCTTTTGTAAAGTCGGGTGATACCATCCATGTCCCAGAGCAGCTTAGAGGAAGAATGGATGAGATGGAGTGAGATTAGGTGCTGGCACAGAGCAAGTGGCTGTTCTGTGCTGGGCTCCTTACTGCCACTGTTCTACACAGCAGCAGAAAACCCGCTTAGAACGGAAAATACCATCACAGGGCGTGTAACAGAGTTGCCTCTTTTCCTGTCCAGATTTTCCCTTCAGCCTTTAAATTTGCACCGTCCTGTACCTTTTGGAAAAATGTATCTTCTGAACACTGTAAGTTGGAAAATCAGGCCTTCCCTCGCTAGTGTAGGCTGGGCTGGGGGAGCTCCCAGCCATAGGGTGCCTCAGTCCAGCCCTTTCGGAAAAGTCCCACCACAGCTTTGCATCCACTGATGGGATAACGACAAAACAGACCTAACTGCATATTTGGCAAAGAAAATAATGAGTTTCAACATTCTGGCCTCTTCTGTGAATCAGTTCCTCTCTGATGACTGTAATCTGATATTTGGAATGACCTTAGGACAAGCCAAGCTAAGAACAGGCTGGGCCAGGCTTCTATTTTTATGCTTATAAATCTATTTCCAAATACCAAGGTCATGGAAAAAACCCACCACGATTGATCTCTCTTGCACCTGGGGTTCTTCCACCAGCCTTGGGCCTTGGCAGCTGTCACTGGTGAAAGGAAGGTGTCTGTTGGTACTTACACCCTCCCGATTTACAGCATGAGAGTCGCTACCAGGTGAGATGTCAGTAGGAAATCTAACAGAAAAAAATCTCAGTACATTTCATAATGTTTAAATAAAAGAATAACTCATTTATTGCTCAATGAGAATTCTCAGGAATATCAACACACTTGGGGTTTGTGGCTCTGAGTATAGGGTTTGGTGACTTAGATAATGGTATAGTGATAACAATCCCACATTTACAAAATCCAGTTTTAGTTCTATCGTTGTGAAAGAGCATACTCTTACAAGTCCAAAGTCAAAGGTAAGCTAACTTATAAATAGCTGTATCTGATCTTTACCTGCTTGTTTGCTGGTTTGGATGGGGAGTTTGAACTAGAAAACAGACCAGAGCACGTCTGGTTTTTTACACATATTTGAACTTGTATGCCTTCCTTATCATGGTCAGGTGAAGATATTTTGCCTTAGGTTATTCAAGGATTATTTGTTTTAATTTCTCAAGATGATATTCTATTATTCTATCACGTCTTTATTCCTCTCTCTTAAGCATAGGTGTGGGTCACTGTGATTTGGGACAGAACATAAAGAAATTTCAGAAGAAAAATGTTAGAAATTGGGTAGAGGTTGCATGAGCCAAAAGCACAAAGTTAGAGTGTATGAAGCTTCATTCTTTTTTTAAAAATATTTTATCTTATACTGGAGTATACTTGACCTGGGACTTCCCAGGTAACTCAGTGGTAAAGAATCTGCCTGCCAAAGCAGGAAACACGGGGACATCGGTTTGATCCCTAGGTTGAGAAGATGCCCTGGAGGAGGAAATGACAACCCACTCCAGTATTATTGCCTGGAGAATCCCACGGACAGAGGAGCCTGGTGGGCTACAGTCCATGGAATCTCAAAGAGCTGTGCCTGACTGTGCGACTGAGCACACACGCATGCACACAGGCATAGTTGATATCCAATGTTGTGTTAGTTTGACGTACACAGCAGAATAATTCGGTTATCTGATTCTTCTTCAGATTCTTTTCCCATTTAAAAGGTTATTACAGAGGACTGAGCAGAGTTCCAGTGCTGTTCAGTAGGAATAAATCAAGGCATGTGAGAGATCCAATATGAACATCCACCTTAAAAACTATGTTTGGGGGACTTTCCTAGTGGTCCAGTGGTTAAGATTCTGGGCTTCCAATGCAGGGGGCTTAGGTTCAATCCCTGGTTGGGGAACTAAGTTCGCACATGCTGCTTGGCCAACAAAAAGAAGTTAAAGTCTTTGTTTGAAAATTATGTTTGGAGCACGTGGGAAACTATGAAGAATCACACTAGGGCTGTGGCCAAGGAAAGCAGGGTAATACTGGGAGTTTATTTAGCTTGGCTTTTCTTTAGAATTGGACCATCACTGGAAGGAGGAGCACGAGCAATGAATTAAAAGGGAAATAAACCCGAGAGGAACGTGGCAGTAATAAGGCTGCGCAGAACTAATTCAAATTAACCGTGTCTTGGCCCAGACTAAGGGCCAAGGGAACCAAAAGAAGTTCTGGAGAAACGCCTGTAAATGATTCCAACTAGGTTCCCTCAATTTCCAAAAAAAGAAAACATGTAGATGCGGTTGACTTTATTTTTATTTATTTATTTTGTTAAACTTTTTCTCAGTGTGGACCAATTTTAAAGCCTCTACTGAATTTGTTACAATACTATTTCTGCTTTATGGTTCGGCTTTTTGAGGCATGGGGGATCTTAGTTCCCTGACCAGGGATTAAACCGGCACCTCCTGCAATGGAAGGCGAAGTCTCAGCCACTGGACCACCAACGAAGCCCCTTGAGGCTGATTTTATTTTGAAGAAAGAAAGAAAAAAAAAAGCCCGAGTGAATGAAACCATTCGAAAGAAGGTATAAGAACTCCTGAAGAGGAAGCAGTTTGACAAGGCTGTATGTGAGGATGGGGCTTGATGACTAAAGCTCCCTAGATTCTGCAGGAATAAGCACAGAGAGAGAGGCACACCGAGCAATGAATCCCAGTGGGACTGGAAGGTGGCTGGACCAGCGATGGCAGAGTAGGACAACCTGAGCTCTGACAACCTAGGAGGTGGGGGCACAGGAGGTAGAAGGGGGGGGGGTCTGAAGACCACAGGAAGGTGTGAATGCTGTAAAGACCTCGAGGGTCAGGAAGAAGGAGGGACCAAGCCACCTTCAGATGTGCTGGTGTTGGCTGGACGCCAAACCACAGGCCTGGTCAGTCACTGAGGCGTCAGCTCATCTGTCAACAGAGCCAGGGGCTGATGGCACACAGCTAATCCATTAACATGCTGATATATCAGCCTAATTCTTCACCTCGATTTGTGAATTTGTGAAAGGCAAAGGGCCATTTTCTGTCCTGTCTAAGGGATCAGTTGATTATACAATGCTTGATGGAACTCATTTCACTCCTTGTTAGCCCAATGGTTCTATACTGGAGACCTAGATTTCTTATAAGCACAAATGGATTCTAACATGCTTCTCATGGATGAGGTGGAAAATGAAAATGAATGAGCTTTCTAAGCCTTCATTACAGAAGTCGTTGTTTGAAGAAACCCAAGCAGAAAAGCTCTGATGAGTAGATTTATGTTAACTTGAAGGAAAGGATTTCATGGTAAGAAAAAGCATTGTAAAACTTACAGAACCTGTTCAAACCAAATAAACTAGAAGTAGAAGGGAATTAGCAGCAAAGAAGGTGGTAACTTTCTGAAATAATGGAAATATCATATCAGAACTGTGGTATGATTTTACAGCTCTACATATTTGTCAAAACTTATCCAACTACACACTTAAAATTGGTTTATTGGGGCTTCCCTGGTGGTCCACTGGGTAAAGAGTCTGCCTTGCAGTGCAGGGGACACTGGTTTGATCCCTGGCCCAGGAAGATCCCACATGCTGAGGAACGGCTGGGCTGGTGTGTCCAATTACAAGTCAGTGCTCTGGAGTGCATGCACCCAGAGCTGGTGCTCTGCTACAGGAGAGGTCACTGCAATGGGAGGCCGACACAGGCTGAAGAATAAAGATGGATGAAAAACAAATAAATAAAAAATCAATAAAAAGAGGCCAAAATTTTTTTTTAAATTGGTGAATTGCATATACTTTATACTTTAGCAAGAATGCGGATTGAAAAAAACACAAAAGACAAAACAGAAACAAAAAAATATGTACTTGAAGTAGATGTGAAGTAGAAAAAAATGCCTAATATTTTGGGCTGTAAAGACCTCGAGGGTCAGGAAGAAGGAGGGACCAAGCCACCTTCAGATGTGCTGGTGTTGGCTGGACGCCAAACCACAGGCCTGGTCAGTCACTGAGGCGTCAGCTCATCTGTCAACAGAGCCAGGGGCTGATGGCACACAGCTAATCCATTAACATGCTGATATATCAGCCTAATTCTTCACCTCGATTTGTGAATTTGTGAAAGGCAAAGGGCCATTTTCTGTCCTGTCTAAGGGATCAGTTGATTATACAATGCTTGATGGAACTCATTTCACTCCTTGTTAGCCCAATGGTTCTATACTGGAGACCTAGATTTCTTATAAGCACAAATGGATTCTAACATGCTTCTCATGGATGAGGTGGAAAATGAAAATGAATGAGCTTTCTAAGCCTTCATTACAGAAGTCGTTGTTTGAAGAAACCCAAGCAGAAAAGCTCTGATGAGTAGATTTATGTTAACTTGAAGGAAAGGATTTCATGGTAAGAAAAAGCATTGTAAAACTTACAGAACCTGTTCAAACCAAATAAACTAGAAGTAGAAGGGAATTAGCAGCAAAGAAGGTGGTAACTTTCTGAAATAATGGAAATATCATATCAGAACTGTGGTATGATTTTACAGCTCTACATATTTGTCAAAACTTATCCAACTACACACTTAAAATTGGTTTATTGGGGCTTCCCTGGTGGTCCACTGGGTAAAGAGTCTGCCTTGCAGTGCAGGGGACACTGGTTTGATCCCTGGCCCAGGAAGATCCCACATGCTGAGGAACGGCTGGGCTGGTGTGTCCAATTACAAGTCAGTGCTCTGGAGTGCATGCACCCAGAGCTGGTGCTCTGCTACAGGAGAGGTCACTGCAATGGGAGGCCGACACAGGCTGAAGAATAAAGATGGATGAAAAACAAATAAATAAAAAATCAATAAAAAGAGGCCAAAATTTTTTTTTAAATTGGTGAATTGCATATACTTTATACTTTAGCAAGAATGCGGATTGAAAAAAACACAAAAGACAAAACAGAAACAAAAAAATATGTACTTGAAGTAGATGTGAATGAAATGCTAGACAAAACTTCAGATAACAGGTTTTTGGAAAGGATGCCTAATATTTTGGAGGACAGGATGAGAATTCAAGGACGTTTTGTTAGGCAAAAGTAAATTGCAGTAAAGGCTCAGGGCATTCTCCAGTGTAGATTTTATCTGAAAAACTGAATTCATTCTGAATAAAATATCTATCATGAGTGACTCTAATAAATTAGAGGTAAACCATTGGAGGATAGTCAAGATTGTTAGAGATTTGAAAACAGGGGTCTTTTGAGAACACAATGTTATATCTAGTTTAGGAAAAGAGCTGAGAAACAATGAGAAGATGGGGTGGGTATGACAAGCTCCAAGTGTGAACACCTCCTCCCTTGACCAAAGAGGAGGTTCGTTATGGGGTTATAGCTCTACGCAGACACCAAAGCAGAATGGAGAGAGAAATTCAGAATACCGGAAATGAGTCTGTAAGCTGGATGGAGCCAGGCAGGCAGCCCAGCAGGAGAACGAACAAGACCGACCCTGCTGGGGAGGAAGTGATGGGGAGAATGGAAAAGTGAGGAAGAGCACTTTATGTAGATGTTTATGTCTGGCAAGGCAACAGCACACGTCATTTCCATCCGCAGATCACTGGCCAGAGGAAGGCACACAGTCAAGTTTCATTTCAGTGTGGCTGGGAAATACCGTCTTCCGCGTGGCTCAGACGGTAAGGAATCTGCCTGCAGTGCAGGAGAGCCGGGTTCGATCCCTGGGTGGGAAAGATTCCCTGGAGGAGCAAACAGCAACCCACTCCAGTATTCTTGCCTGGAGAATCCCATGGACAGAGGAGCCTGGCCGGCTACAGTCCACGCAGTCGCAAAGAGTTGGACATGACTGCGCACAGGAGGAAGCTGGGTTTTGGTACCAAAAGAACTCGCAGAGGAAAGCTAGAACTGGGATCGGGGGCTCAGCAAGATGAAAATTAATTGCTATCATAAGACTAAGACGCAGAATTTGCAGAAATTTGAGGAAGCCCTTGAACCAATCCTGGAACAGCACATTCAAACACTGACGTCTACAGCGAAGGTGAGCAGCTGACTAGAGGTGTCCAGGAGTCAGGAATTTTCCATCATGCTCTGCAAGCACCCTTAGGCATCAGGCAGCACTGTTGACTTTGCCAGGAGCCCCTGCACCACACTGAAGGAAGGAACTCTCTGGCCTCTTGTGATCAGCCGGTGGTCTCTTTGAGGACACATGGTGGGGAGATGGCATTTTCAGGAGGAAGCTGCTTTGCAGAATCAGGAAAAGGGGGCAAGGGGCTGCGAGAGTCTGAAAGAATGATTTTATAGCTCAAAGTTTCTATCTCTATTGTGATTCCTAAGTCCATCTAGAGTGTCTTTTGAATGTTATGGGTCTGCAAATCCAGGTCAGTAAATCATTGGAAAAGCCCCTGAGACTGGGAAAGATTGAAGGCAAAGGAGAAGGGGGCAGCAGAGGATGAGATGGTTAGACAGCATCACTGACTCAGTGGACGTGAATCTGAGCAAACTCCTGAAGAACCCACCTGCCAACGCAGGGAACGCAAGAGACGTGGGCTCGATGCCTGGGTTGGGAAGACCGCTTGGAGAAGAGTATGGCAACCGATTCCAGTATTCTTGCCTGGAGAATTTCATGGACAGAGGAACCGGGTCGGCTACGGTCCGTAAGGTTGCAAAGAGTCGGCCTCAATTAACACTGGAACTGTTTTTGTGTACATCTCCACTAGATGGCGCAAGGTACTCACCTATTTTGAGCTAACCTATTGGTTCTGGGTTTCCCCGGTGGCTCAACAGTAAAGAATCTGCCTGCAATGCAGGAGGCACAGGTTCAATACCTGCTTAGGGAAAACACCCTGGAGAAGGAAATGGCAACCCACGTCAGTATTCTTACCTGGAGAATTCCATGCACAGAAAAGCCAGGTGGGCTACAGTCCATGGGGTTGATAAAGAGTGGGACGCAACTTAGCGATTAAACAACAATAAAATGGTCCCTATGCAAAATAGGGGACCAAGAGCTTGAAAGTAAGACATGGACCAGGCAGTAGATAGATGAAACTTCCTGCATCATTGTAGAATAATCACAGGAGCTCTACTGAAGTGGCATGGCATAGGCACACGCCTAATGTTACTAGAGTCAAACACGCAGTGTTCCCTACAAAAACACTGGCTTTATCACATATTAAAACTACTGATTCTGACATACAACACATTAAAATCATGAATGCACAAGAAAGATTAACTTCTAAGTCTTACTCAGAAGCTGTATTTACAAAATGGAAGCGGTAGATAATTACTGACTGTAAATAATCAGCCAGGTGAGCAAGCAACATTAATGAATACCTTCTATATGCCAGTACCCTGACTGAGGCGGGGGCTCTGAGAGGGGGATGGCTTAATTTCCCTCCTGAACAGGCTGTGGCCATGCTTTCCCAGAGCTTGCTAGGTGGCACTAGCCAATGCAGGAGATGTAAAAGACTGGGGTTCAATTCTTGGGTTGGGAAGATCCCCTGAAGGAGGATATAGCAACCTACTCCAGTATTCTTGCCTTAAGAACCCCAGGGATGGAGGAGCCTGGCAGGCTACAGTCCATGGAGTCACAGAGTCAGACACAACTGAAGTGACTTAGCCTGCACTCCACTGGGGCATCTCCAGGTACAAGTCTTCAGGCAGTGGCCTGTCTGTCCTGAAGATGCTCAGTGTCTGGCTCAGCTGCTGGCCTGCTGCCATGTGGTCCCTCCACTGGGTCTGCTGAGTGTCTCCATGCATGGAAACCAAGTGACTCAGGCCAGCCCCCTCCAAAGGAGGCTCATCTACTCGCAAAAATGTGCTCATGCACACAGACCACATACAGTTGAACCCTCAGTCTGGCCTATCCCCTGACAGATGGCTTCCACCAGCCTCTTGGGGAGGGGAGAGGCCAGAGCCCCCCCAGAAATCTTCCTCAAAGAGGTCCCTGACCCTAGTCTTTCCAGCACGGGTCCTGGAGGCGGGTGATGGGTGAGGGGCACAGAACCAGTGTGTACACACGTCTCTCTAAGACCCGCCTGGGGGTAGCATGCATTTTGCAGTGCGGTACAGTGTATCATTTGGTCCTTGATTTGGGGGTATCTGCAGAAAGAGCCCTTGTAGAAGATACATATCTTTCCTCTCTCCTCAGAAATGTAAAATGCAGGCTTGTTGTTCAGTCGCTAAGTTGTGCCTGATTCTTTCCAACCCCATGGACTGTAGCTCACCAGGCTCCTCTGTCCGTGGGATTTTTTTCCAAGCAAGAATACTGCAGTGGGTTGCTATTTCCTTCTCCAGGGGATCTTCCCAACCCAGGGGGATCAAACCCACATCTCTTGCTTTGGCAGGTGGAGTGTTTACCACTGAGCCACCATGATAAATAACAGCTCTAAAGAGCTTCACATCTGAATCCTCAGGACCCATGAATGTGTTACTTACCCGACAAAAGGGATTTTGCAGACAAGATTGAGATTTGTATCATGAGATGAAGACATTATTCCGGATCATCTGGTGAGTCTTAGGTTATTCCTGGGATCCCTGTAAGAAAAAGTGGAGGACGGAGGGTCAGAGTCAGAGAGGCGGCGTGAGGTCAGGAGCAGAGGCTAGAGGGGTGTGAGTCTGTGAGCTAAGGCAGGTACCTCCAGAAGGAAACAATTGTCCACCAGAGCCCCAGAAGGAACACAGCTCTGCCCAGTCATTTTTAGACTGCAGACCCCCAGAGCTGTAAGAGACTGCATTTGTATTGTTAAAGCCACTAAATTCGTGGTCATTTTCTACAGCAGCTTCAGGAAACCAATATAGATATTCATGGAGCATCCATCGGGGATAAACATCATTGATGCGTAATACAAATATGTCACGGCGAACCATATTTCCCTATTGTGATGACAACATTATCTCAGCAAGAGGCTTGGTACAAGAGGGATACATAACAGTGCGTGTATGCATGTGTGCTAAGTCAGTTCAGTGGCGTTCGACTCTTTGCGGCCTCACGAACTGTAGCCCTCCAGGCCCTCTGTCCATGGAATTCTCCAGGCAAGGATACTGGAGTGGGTTGTCATGCCCTCCTCCAGGGGATCTTCCTAACCCAGAGATCAAACCCAAGTCTCTTATGTCTCCTGCACTGGCAGGTGGGTTCTTTACCACTAGTGCCACCTGAGAAGCCCTATATGATGCTATTCCTATTGAAAAAAAAAAGAGATAAATTCACAGCTGGGAAAAAACAAAAAGGGGACTCCATTCCAAGATCATACTCCATAATCAGTGGCATTTTCTAGGATTTATTTAATGACTTTAAAATTTTAGAGTAGAGCAGACATATGAATAGTCAACAAGAGCACAGTAGCCCTGTGAGGAAATATCAGCTATGGAGCTGTTCTGAGTCAGACAGTCACGAATTTACAATTTCTTGGCTCTGTCACCTGGAGACCTCACCATCCCGAAGTCACGTTTTTATCTGTGTGTCAGAGACTGTCCTGAGGAGGAAAGAAGTGATGGCGTGTACCACACAAAACATAACCTGGCGTGTGGTTATACTAAGAGAAACAAGTTGACTTCCTCTCTTGTACTTAGTAACGAAGTCATCTTAGCAAGACTCTTGATAGAAGTGTGACGCTTACTGGTATTCCATTTAAATGGTAATAAAAACATGGCAATACTTATATACTAAAAGATACTTTTAGAAAGATAAATGCCAGTGGCAGAGCTGAGAGATGACCCCATATGGTAGGGTTTCATTGTCCAACGGTATTCTCTATTAGATATGACATCATGCCTCACTGGAGAAGCTCCCATACTTTTGCCACCTGATGCAAAGAGCCGACTCTTTGGAACAGACCCTGATGCTGGGAAAGATTGAGGGCAAGAAGGGAAGGAGGCAACAGAGGATGAGATGATTAGATGGCATCACTGATTCAATGGACATGAGTTTGAGTAAACTCCAGGAGACGGTGAAGGACAGGGCAGCCTGGCGTGTTGCAGTCCATGGGGTCACAACGAGTGGGACGTGACGGAGTGACTGAACATCAACAACAACATGCCTCATTGACAGAGTAAGCCAAGAAAGAAAGACTTTGTTCTTTATTTGTTCTTTATTATTGATTAGGTAGACCAAAACTAAAGGTGGTGGCTATGGGAAGAGGGGGTCTCCCCTGGCTGCTCAGACAGTAAAGAATCTGCCTGCAATGCAGGAGACCAGGGTTCAATCGCTGGGTCCGGAAGATCCCCTGGAGAAGGGGAATTGCTACCCACTCTGGTATTCTTGCCTGGAGAATCCCACAGACCGATGAGCCTGGCGGGCTATAGTTCATGCGGTCCCAAAAGAGTCAGGCATGGTTATGCCTAAACAACAACAACAATGCATGGTTTATCACAAACAAGCAAGAGTGAAGTTCATTCTACACAGCAGGAAGGAAACTCAGTGTTGAGATACCCCGAGACATGGGGGACGGGATTACATACTTGGGTTCGGTGAGTGTGCACCTGTGAGACCTATCCCTGTAGCGTGTGTTATACAGACAAGAGACTTTCTCCCTCACCAGCCAGGCAGCAAGCCTGTGAGGCCCAGGGAAAGAACTTGATGACAGATCTGTTGTTAAGTCTTGATTTCAGGGAGTGTGACCTGTTTCTTGGCATCAAACTACAAAACCAACACTGTTTTGCTTCAGTCAAAACTCTTCCAAAGAGACACCTGCAGCCTTCAGGGAAGTTCTCTGGCCATCTCCCAACTACTGTCTTGAAAGGACCTGGCAGGTCGTCAGGGAGAAAACACACCCTGTGGATGAACTCCAGGCTTGTGGGTCTCTCAGTCTTCAATGCCTCAAGACAAAGAAAACACCAGGCAGGGCACTCAGGTCGGGCACTGAGGCAGGTTAAACTGACCCCTCATCCCTATCACAGCATCAGCGAAGCTTTTCTACGGGTTGCAGGTCTTCAGCGGTCCTAGGTCAAACTCCAGAAAAGTAGGACACCTTTTGTGGTTCTAGGTGTCCTTCCTAAAGATAAGTTGTTCAGTCACTCAGTCATGTCCCACTCATTGTGACCCCACAGACTGCAGCATGCCAGGCTGCCTTGTCCTTCACTATCTCCTGGACTTTGCTCAAACTCATGGCCATTGAGTAGATGATGCCATCCAACCATCTCATCCTCTGTTACCCTCTTCTCAATCTTTCCCAGCATCAGGATCTTTTCCAACAGATGAGAGGGATTCCTAACTTTCCCCTGAGCTAGTTTGGTATTGAGTGAGCACTTTTACAGGGACAGAGCATTGCTCAACCAACAGATATTCCTTCAGAATCATCTGCCTGACTTTGAATTACTTGTTAATACAAATGCAGAAAAGACGGAATCTATAGCTATTGCTGAAGAGTGAGGAGCTGGCTTTCCCTTTTTTTCTGTGTGTGCATTTTAGGAAATAAGGCAAAATTCATGCTATTGTGCCTCTGGATAACCTAAGGAATATTAAAGAACATCTTATTACATACAATCCTTAACATTTTTCAAATGTCAAAACATGATATAAATAACTTATTTACAAAACAGAAACAGACTCGCAGATTTTGAAAACAAAGTTATGGTTATCAAAAGGGATAAATTAGGCGTTTGGAATTAAGATACACACACTGTTATATATCAAATAGATAATGAACAGGGACCTACTGTGTAGCACAGGGAACTCTGCTCAATACCCTGTGGTGACCGAGAATGGGAAAATAACCTCCATAGAGTCTATGTATAACAGAATCCCTTTGTTGTACAGCAAAATCTAATACAACATTGTAAGTCAACTATACTCCAGGACAAATTTTTAAAAAAGAAAAAAAAAGCCTCAGAAAGATGAGTAGATGAGATGGAACTCAGCCACTGCTGACCCCAACTCTGAATTTTAGAAGACACTGCTCTGATATTTTTCCTTCCCATCATATATACCCCGATAACACTAAGCCAGAAATGAATCAATCTTATACACAGCACAGGGAGCTATACTCAACATCCTGTGATAAACTACAATGGAAAATAA
This sequence comes from Tragulus kanchil, assembly GCA_022376925.1. Lineage (NCBI taxonomy): Eukaryota > Metazoa > Chordata > Mammalia > Artiodactyla > Tragulidae > Tragulus > Tragulus kanchil. Next base: position 72,964,005 of record JAIOJX010000031.1, read on the forward strand.
CATGACAAAGAATATATACATGAATAAATGATTTATTTTGCTGTTCACTAGAAACCAACACATTGTAAATCAGCTTGACTTTAATAAAATACATTTGTAAAAAGCATATGTCTTCTCAAATGCATGCATGCATTCCATGAAATGTTTATTGAGCCTAATTTACACAACTTTCTGACTGGGTAAACATTTCTGTCAGATTCCTAAACAGCATAACCTATCAAGACAGCATTTGGCAACAAGCCATTTAATTTAACTCTAATGGTTTATTAAGAACAACTTACTTGATTTATAACTGGATGCTCATTTTTACATGGCTGTATTGAAATTTCAAGTTAATTTGATTTACAATTGTACTTTTTGCCTATATTATGTTAGACCACTTACATTTATCAAGTAAAAATTACTTTTTAAAGTTTTATTAATGTGAAAAAATTATTCAAAAAAGTAAATTTAACTACCCACTTTATAGTACTAATAATGGCTGCAAGCATGGGTAACTGAAATAGTAGTAATTTTTACAACATCTAGGCACCTGGTACCATGTTTCTGGCAGAAGTTAGGAATCATCTGGGCATGTTTTCCTCCCAGTGCCTTCCTGAGGCTCCGGTTCACCTCCTCCTCCACCCACCCTGCCTTCCCCAATATACATACCATCTCTGGGACATACTCTTCTTGCCCTGCCATCCAAGGATCCACAGCAAGCCACTGTCACTGATGGGAGTGACAAAACCTTGAAGTCCAATTTCCCCCCTTGGAAGACATTTTTTCTCTTCTTGCCCTGGGCCATCCAAGGATACCCTGTGGTGACCGAGAATGGGAAAATAACCTCCATAGAGTCTATGTATAACAGAATCCCTTTGTTGTACAGCAAAATCTAATACAACATTGTAAGTCAACTATACTCCAGGACAAATTTTTAAAAAAGAAAAAAAAAGCCTCAGAAAGATGAGTAGATGAGATGGAACTCAGCCACTGCTGACCCCAACTCTGAATTTTAGAAGACACTGCTCTGATATTTTTCCTTCCCATCATATATACCCCGATAACACTAAGCCAGAAATGAATCAATCTTATACACAGCACAGGGAGCTATACTCAACATCCTGTGATAAACTACAATGGAAAATAACATGACAAAGAATATATACATGAATAAATGATTTATTTTGCTGTTCACTAGAAACCAACACATTGTAAATCAGCTTGACTTTAATAAAATACATTTGTAAAAAGCATATGTCTTCTCAAATGCATGCATGCATTCCATGAAATGTTTATTGAGCCTAATTTACACAACTTTCTGACTGGGTAAACATTTCTGTCAGATTCCTAAACAGCATAACCTATCAAGACAGCATTTGGCAACAAGCCATTTAATTTAACTCTAATGGTTTATTAAGAACAACTTACTTGATTTATAACTGGATGCTCATTTTTACATGGCTGTATTGAAATTTCAAGTTAATTTGATTTACAATTGTACTTTTTGCCTATATTATGTTAGACCACTTACATTTATCAAGTAAAAATTACTTTTTAAAGTTTTATTAATGTGAAAAACTTATTCAAAAAAGTAAATTTAACTACCCACTTTATAGTACTAATAATGGCTGCAAGCATGGGTAACTGAAATAGTAGTAATTTTTACAACATCTAGGCACCTGGTACCATGTTTCTGGCAGAAGTTAGGAATCATCTGGGCATGTTTTCCTCCCAGTGCCTTCCTGAGGCTCCGGTTCACCTCCTCCTCCACCCACCCTGCCTTCCCCAATATACATACCATCTCTGGGACATACTCTTCTTGCCCTGCCATCCAAGGATCCACAGCAAGCCACTGTCACTGATGGGAGTGACAAAACCTTGAAGTCAAGAACAATTCTTAAAACACACACACAAAACCTAGCTTGATGGAAAAAAAATCTGTCACAATGATTCTATTTTTTGCCTCCTTTTTGCAAGGGGCTGGAGTAAGCGTTGTTAGGAGCCTGTACCAACTGGCAGGTTCATACTTGGGGACCACAGTTATCTCCCTTTCCACCTGTCAGCTCAAGAACATTCTACAGGTGACTCCCCAAACTTGGTCGCTCAGTCGTGTCTGACTCTTTGCGATCCCATGGACGAGCCATGGAATTCTCCAGGCAATAAAAATGGAGTGGGTAATCATTCTCTTTCCAGGGGATCTTCCTGACCCAGGAATCAAACCCAGGACTCCCAGCAGGGCAGGCAGATTCTTTACTAACTGAGCTACCAGGGACACTCTCTTCTCCAAAGCCTTCTCTGATTATTCTAGACCACAACCACACCTCACTTACTTAGCATCTCACCCCTGAGCTCAAATTATGTTGTTTGGGGCTTCCCTGTGTGGTCCAGTGGGTAAAGAGTCCACCTTGCAGTGCAAGGGGCACTCGTTCGATCCCTGGCCCAGGAAGATCCCATGTGTGGCGGAGCAGCTGGGCCAGTGTGTCCAGTGCCCAGAGCCGGTGCTCTGCAAGGAGAGAGGCCACTGCAATGGGAGGCCCACACATGCCAAAGAATAAAGATGGATGAAAATAAATAATAAATAAATGTTTTTTAAAACTTATGTTGTTTGTTAATTTCACCTTCATAGCTAAATGATATATTCTTGCAGGTCACGGATAGTATCTGAAACTCCTCTTATATCAAGGCACACAGCAAGCACAGGGCTGAGGAAAGACGGATACTCATTCTTCCAGGCATCTATCAGACACACTCCATGTCAACTCTATTTCAGGCAGACCAAGGATATAAAAATGAGCATGAGACAATCCTTGCCTATGAGCAAATCAAGTCTAACTCCGGTTCACCTCCTCCTCCACCCACCCTGCCTTCCCCAATATACATACCATCTCTGGGACATACTCTTCTTGCCCTGCCATCCAAGGATCCACAGCAAGCCACTGTCACTGATGGGAGTGACAAAACCTTGAAGTCAAGAACAATTCTTAAAACACACACACAAAACCTAGCTTGATGGAAAAAAAATCTGTCACAATGATTCTATTTTTTGCCTCCTTTTTGCAAGGGGCTGGAGTAAGCGTTGTTAGGAGCCTGTACCAACTGGCAGGTTCATACTTGGGGACCACAGTTATCTCCCTTTCCACCTGTCAGCTCAAGAACATTCTACAGGTGACTCCCCAAACTTGGTCGCTCAGTCGTGTCTGACTCTTTGCGATCCCATGGACGAGCCATGGAATTCTCCAGGCAATAAAAATGGAGTGGGTAATCATTCTCTTTCCAGGGGATCTTCCTGACCCAGGAATCAAACCCAGGACTCCCAGCAGGGCAGGCAGATTCTTTACTAACTGAGCTACCAGGGACACTCTCTTCTCCAAAGCCTTCTCTGATTATTCTAGACCACAACCACACCTCACTTACTTAGCATCTCACCCCTGAGCTCAAATTATGTTGTTTGGGGCTTCCCTGTGTGGTCCAGTGGGTAAAGAGTCCACCTTGCAGTGCAAGGGGCACTCGTTCGATCCCTGGCCCAGGAAGATCCCATGTGTGGCGGAGCAGCTGGGCCAGTGTGTCCAGTGCCCAGAGCCGGTGCTCTGCAAGGAGAGAGGCCACTGCAATGGGAGGCCCACACATGCCAAAGAATAAAGATGGATGAAAATAAATAATAAATAAATGTTTTTTAAAACTTATGTTGTTTGTTAATTTCACCTTCATAGCTAAATGATATATTCTTGCAGGTCACGGATAGTATCTGAAACTCCTCTTATATCAAGGCACACAGCAAGCACAGGGCTGAGGAAAGACGGATACTCATTCTTCCAGGCATCTATCAGACACACTCCATGTCAACTCTATTTCAGGCAGACCAAGGATATAAAAATGAGCATGAGACAATCCTTGCCTATGAGCAAATCAAGTCTAACTAGGGTCCCAAATGTGTAAGCAGATAGTTCAAATAAAATACAATGTGCTACATTTTGTGAATAGTTGTCATACATAGCAAATCATCAATCAGAAGAAATGGGAAAACTGTATTCTCTGCTTCCTCTCTCACAAATCTCTCTGGGTAAGAGTCGCTGTTTGTAAACTAGGTGAAAATTGGTTTTAAAAAATTCTGGGAGATAGTGAAGGACAGAGAAGTCTGGCATGCTGCAGTCCATGGGGTCGCAAAGGGTCGGCACAACTTAAGAGTCTGAAAAACAAGACTCCCAAGATTCTATGGGTTCCTGAGCAATTGTGGAGCCAAAGCCAAAAGGAATCCATTTCATCCCTGCACCTTTTTGATTAAAAAAGAAAAAAAAAAAAAAAGCCACTGAAACAAAGAAACTGTCCTGAGTATGCAAAGTTGTCAGGGGTCCAGGAGAAACACAAGGCCATAGAAATAGATAAAAAGGTGAGACGGGAGGAGGTGAGAAAAGAGTTGGCCCAGAATTGAACAACGGCCTTGCAGATGTTCAGAAAGGGGCCTGGGCAAGAGCGTCTCCTTGGGGGGAGGTGCGGAGGAGGGGCTTGAATCTCAGAGCAGCTGGATGGACGGACCAGAGCGCAACAGAGGGTAACTTCAAGGGAGAAGAAAAAACTAACTGCACTGCCTGCCATCTCTCCTCAGGTTCTGCCCTGGCCGCACTAGCCAGGCCCATTCCCTGGTGGTCTCACCTGGGGAACCAGCGGTAAGCCCCTGACTCCAGTGAGTCTCATTTGAAAATCCTATAACCCTTGCCCCACCCTTCAGTCACACAGGGGAGCCACTTCCTGGCAAGAGCCGGCACTTGGCCCCCTGACCAGTAGATCCTCTTCACTCTAATACTAAGATGCCCTTGCTCCTGACCTGACCCCTGCACCCAGATCCTGTCCATGAGCACGTGGGTCCTAGCTGGAGATCTGTCGTCTGACAGGAGTGTGGACCTGGAAAGCCCCTCACAGGTCTTGCTGGAATGCTCAGGATTGGGTTTTAGGTCTTTTCCAGCTTTGAGGTTCTCTGAGCTCAGCAGTCTCAAACTAAAACTAGTAACTCCTGGCACTTAAGGACTTGTGTGTGGGGATACCTCGGCCCCTTTGGAGGGAGAATTGTTAATTCATTCATCTTAATTGATAAGGTTTACAGAAATAATTGCCTACGCTTATCCAGAATTTTGGAAACTCTTCTCTGGGTTTTATTTGTATGACACCTGCCTAGTGTATAAAGACCATCCCTATCTGGTCACTCAAATTCTCTGACGTCACTCAGAAGCGTAGGGAGTTCTGTAGATACTGGGAAGTTTAGAAACTCTCAAGTCACATAGCTAGAAAGTGGCCACGTTCAGACTGTGGCCCAGTTGTCTTTTTCCCAGCACAGCCAGCTCTGTGCCCCAGCCCCAGGCCTCCTGTCTCCTAATTTCATTCACGCTCCTTAAAAGCTAGCCATACATTTAGCACAATGTTATAAATGGTGGAAGGCCCCCAAGGTACATTCTGTGGGTCCAGGAGAACACAAGGCCATAGAAATAGATAAAAAGGTGAGACGGGAGGAGGTGAGAAAAGAGTTGGCCCAGAATTGAACAACGGCCTTGCAGATGTTCAGAAAGGGGCCTGGGCAAGAGCGTCTCCTTGGGGGGAGGTGCGGAGGAGGGGCTTGAATCTCAGAGCAGCTGGATGGACGGACCAGAGCGCAACAGAGGGTAACTTCAAGGGAGAAGAAAAAACTAACTGCACTGCCTGCCATCTCTCCTCAGGTTCTGCCCTGGCCGCACTAGCCAGGCCCATTCCCTGGTGGTCTCACCTGGGGAACCAGCGGTAAGCCCCTGACTCCAGTGAGTCTCATTTGAAAATCCTATAACCCTTGCCCCACCCTTCAGTCACACAGGGGAGCCACTTCCTGGCAAGAGCCGGCACTTGGCCCCCTGACCAGTAGATCCTCTTCACTCTAATACTAAGATGCCCTTGCTCCTGACCTGACCCCTGCACCCAGATCCTGTCCATGAGCACGTGGGTCCTAGCTGGAGATCTGTCGTCTGACAGGAGTGTGGACCTGGAAAGCCCCTCACAGGTCTTGCTGGAATGCTCAGGATTGGGTTTTAGGTCTTTTCCAGCTTTGAGGTTCTCTGAGCTCAGCAGTCTCAAACTAAAACTAGTAACTCCTGGCACTTAAGGACTTGTGTGTGGGGATACCTCGGCCCCTTTGGAGGGAGAATTGTTAATTCATTCATCTTAATTGATAAGGTTTACAGAAATAATTGCCTACGCTTATCCAGAATTTTGGAAACTCTTCTCTGGGTTTTATTTGTATGACACCTGCCTAGTGTATAAAGACCATCCCTATCTGGTCACTCAAATTCTCTGACGTCACTCAGAAGCGTAGGGAGTTCTGTAGATACTGGGAAGTTTAGAAACTCTCAAGTCACATAGCTAGAAAGTGGCCACGTTCAGACTGTGGCCCAGTTGTCTTTTTCCCAGCACAGCCAGCTCTGTGCCCCAGCCCCAGGCCTCCTGTCTCCTAATTTCATTCACGCTCCTTAAAAGCTAGCCATACATTTAGCACAATGTTATAAATGGTGGAAGACGCTTGTCCTCAAGGAACTTCTGATCTGTTTGATCAAAAACGCCATAAAACAAAAGTAACAATGAATTAGTACCACCGCCTACAGTAGAATGAGGGAGTCCTACAGATGGAGAAAATAAAACTCATTTCTGGGACACACTGGGACAAAGGGTAAATATAAGGTCAGAAATAGAGCAGGAGAGAAGAGGTAAGAAGGGGAAGAACCAAGACAGGGCCCCAGTTCTGTTGGAGGACTGACTGACTGAAATAACAGTAGCTGTTACTGTTTCCTTCCAAATAACCCAGCTTTGTTCAAATTCACCTTTCAGTTCCTAAGTAGGCATTAATCTTTTGGTAGCAAGGAGATAGTGCTGAGGAATAGGTAAACCTTGATTCTAGATGTGAGGCTCGCCTCCTTCATACTATATTCTATTATTTTATTTTATTCTATTCTTTTTCTCCTCTTTAGTTTTAAAATGTGAAGGGGGCTGCCCAAACTTTGTATGCTGCTAAGTTTCTCAGTGTGCCTAGGATGCATCTGTAACTCATGGTTAGTAAAGAACTAAGAATAAACATCCTCTGACTTAACTTCAGAGCTCTCCTTTACCAGGGCTTTTCCTGTAGAAACCTCATTGAACTGTCATTGCATGGTGGCATGTTTTTTTTAATTAGTCCATGGTTAGGCTATCACAAGTTTAATTGCTAATGACGATGATTTCCCTTTTATTTATTTCACCAGAGCAATATTGCCTCACCCGTTAATGTCTTTGTTCAACAATCAACCTTTCAACAAAAGCAAATAAAATATTTCAAAAAGAGATACCACCTAAACAAACACATTCCCTGTTTTCATTTTTCCCAAGTTCTGATGCCTACTCATATATATTTTTACCTAATTATACTGTAGATACAATTATGTGATAGGAATTTTTCTTTTAGATGACGCTACAAACACCTTTTCTGTTTCCACAGACTTTATGATTGTCATTTAATATTACTTAGTATTCCACAGGACAGATGTGTCGTCATTTGAGTTAACCATTTCCCCATTTTTTGGCTATGGGGATTGATGCCAACTTCTTACTGTTTGTTACTCAGTGCATCGATTTAGAAGGATTTTTTACAGACAAAAAATGTCTTCAGGTGAAAATTTCAGGAGACAAATGATGGCAGATCTGCACAACAGTGTGAACGTACTTAGTGCTACTGAACTGTACAGTTACATACGGTTAAAATAGTATTTTTTTATATCATGTGACTTTTATCAAGGTAAAAAGTTATAAAAGAGTCTTTGAGGTGATTGTCCTTTGAAAGATGAAACAAGCAGCTCCCAGTCATTGTGTATCTATTGGGTAAAAAGATGCAGCCCAGGCTCTAAAAGCACATGCGTTGATTACGGGCAGATTATTAGTAATTCTTCCTATGACAGGACAGAAACATTACCAATGGTTCCTAACCATGATAACAATGACATCCATTTTTATGATTAGAAACCAGAAAATCAGAAATCCTACGTGGTCGTGCCAAGTCTAGCTTTCTCCTCTGTGTTCACTAATGCCAGAGCCATATAAAGGACCGTTGCAGGCACTTTCGGGGCTGCCCAAACTTTGTATGCTGCTAAGTTTCTCAGTGTGCCTAGGATGCATCTGTAACTCATGGTTAGTAAAGAACTAAGAATAAACATCCTCTGACTTAACTTCAGAGCTCTCCTTTACCAGGGCTTTTCCTGTAGAAACCTCATTGAACTGTCATTGCATGGTGGCATGTTTTTTTTAATTAGTCCATGGTTAGGCTATCACAAGTTTAATTGCTAATGACGATGATTTCCCTTTTATTTATTTCACCAGAGCAATATTGCCTCACCCGTTAATGTCTTTGTTCAACAATCAACCTTTCAACAAAAGCAAATAAAATATTTCAAAAAGAGATACCACCTAAACAAACACATTCCCTGTTTTCATTTTTCCCAAGTTCTGATGCCTACTCATATATATTTTTACCTAATTATACTGTAGATACAATTATGTGATAGGAATTTTTCTTTTAGATGACGCTACAAACACCTTTTCTGTTTCCACAGACTTTATGATTGTCATTTAATATTACTTAGTATTCCACAGGACAGATGTGTCGTCATTTGAGTTAACCATTTCCCCATTTTTTGGCTATGGGGATTGATGCCAACTTCTTACTGTTTGTTACTCAGTGCATCGATTTAGAAGGATTTTTTACAGACAAAAAATGTCTTCAGGTGAAAATTTCAGGAGACAAATGATGGCAGATCTGCACAACAGTGTGAACGTACTTAGTGCTACTGAACTGTACAGTTACATACGGTTAAAATAGTATTTTTTTATATCATGTGACTTTTATCAAGGTAAAAAGTTATAAAAGAGTCTTTGAGGTGATTGTCCTTTGAAAGATGAAACAAGCAGCTCCCAGTCATTGTGTATCTATTGGGTAAAAAGATGCAGCCCAGGCTCTAAAAGCACATGCGTTGATTACGGGCAGATTATTAGTAATTCTTCCTATGACAGGACAGAAACATTACCAATGGTTCCTAACCATGATAACAATGACATCCATTTTTATGATTAGAAACCAGAAAATCAGAAATCCTACGTGGTCGTGCCAAGTCTAGCTTTCTCCTCTGTGTTCACTAATGCCAGAGCCATATAAAAGGGGACCCCGTTGCAGGCACTTTCTGTTTTAGACCACAGATTAGCATCCCTCAACTGGGTTTATAAGCATCAGTGCTGGATGTCAAGGGGGATGTCCTCTTCTCCCAGAAGAAGGAAGAACGTCTCTGGATGCCTATGGCAGGTGTGGGAATGGTGGTGGTACACACAGCAGGTGGGAGTGGTGTATGTTGGAAGTGGGCTGGTAGTCTACACGCGAGGAGTCTCTATAGCAGGTGAAGGGGTGGAGAGTTTATGAAGGGTCAGGCTGGCCCTTACCGTGTCCTCCTGCGACTGGAATGAAGCGAGTTCACCAAGAAGCCGTAGAGGGGCATGCAGGTGGAGGCAGGTGGCACCGGCGCAGGTTGGAAAAGGCCGCAAAAAAGGCGGGGGAGGGGGTGGGCAAGGAGGGCTTCGCTGAAGGTACTGGCGGGAAGGCGACGAGGGATGGGGGCCGAGCTGTGCTCTCTGGGCTGGGGGGACCCGGCGCTAGGTGGACCGGGGACTGGGCTCGCGAGAGAGCCGGGTCTGTACGGGTGACGGGCTGAGGAGGGGCGCGCTGGGGCGGGGCCGAAAGGACTCAGGGGCGTGGCCGGAGGGCGCGGGGGCGGGACCGAATGGGCTAGGGGGCGGGGCCGGGGAGCGGTGCGCCGGGGCCTGGGCGGAGCCGCGCGCGTCCGCAGTCCGGAGCGCAGCACTGAATCCCGCGCTGTCCTCGTGCGTCGCGGTGCAGCGCCCGGCCTCGCTATGCTCGCGCTGCTCAGGCTGTACTTGGCGCTCCTGCTCTGCGTGGGGTCTCTGGAAGAGGCGCGGGGCTGGGGAGGCACTTCGGATGAAGTAAGTGGAGTTCTGCGGGGCACAGGGCGGGGCCCGGGCGCCGGCTGCAGCCCCTTCCTACCGCCGCCTTCTGGCGCGTGGCTGCCCGCGGGACAGACTCCTGGACGCCAGGGAGGGAGGGACGGATCACTCCCTGTCCTGGCACATCGTTCCCCCTTCCCCTGTCCGTCCCCAGGCTTCTGCTTGGGAGCTTCCCCATCTACTGGTCCCTCGAGGACATTGGCTGGCTAAGTTTGTTGCAGAATTGTTTCTGCACTTGAGTCTTGAGGAACCAAATCTCGGCTCCTGTTACCTGCGCTGGTTTCGGCTGGTTCTTTTTTTTTTTTCATTTCTGAGTCAGAGCCCCAGGGTAACTGCAAGGTTCTTTCAGATGCTTGTGTGGCATGGTGTGTTCTTTCTGTTGGTTTCTAGTTGTTTCAGAGAGAAAGCGCATCTAGGAAAAGTTCCAAACTCCTGGAAGCCCCCGTCTGCTTTTCTTACCTGAAACCCGGGAGAACACGGTTTTCATCTCACAGTGCTTTAGCAGTTTAAAGGTGGCCAAACGCTGGGTGGGGGACCAAGAACCAAAGGGTCTCAGTTCCGCTGGTTAATACTCTGTATCTGCTAGGATTTTTTAAATGGCTTAACCTCACATGTGACTGAAACCTGAAAATATAAACATTTAATACAATGCCTGATGGATAGGAAGGCTCTTTACAGAGTATAAAACAGGTTCGCATAGTTATCGATGCATAGACCTTATAGGGGAAAAGGGCTTTTTTTTTCTCTACTGCTCAAAGTAAGACAAGTGCGTTTCTGCATCTCCTAGTGCTGTTGACACACACATTTTTAAATTGTTCAGCTGAAAGCATGATTTTGCAGGATGAGAAGAGATGAGCAGGTATACTTTTCTGTCCCTTTTCCCAGAGCCTTGGTTTGAAGAGCAGATCTGGAAAACAGAATCTGGCTAGACATTCTGTGGTTACATTCATGGATGTGCTTATCTACAAAAAGTAGGATTCTTCTTTTGTAGGACTGTCAGGAGGAATAACCCATAAACATTCCAGGAGGCTGTGTGGTGAAGGAGGAAGGTACATGCTTGGCTGGTCTCTCTTTTGCCCTTTACAGCTGTGTGGGCTGGATAGCCTGCTCACCCTCTCTGTGCCTTCCTCTCCTGTTTGTCACAGCAGGGTACACACCTCCTCTTGAGCATACTTGCAAGGATCTAGCTGATCGTTTGTGTAAAGAACCTGGTATACAGTGGTATACTTACTGGTAGATGTTTTGGTTAAGGACATGGCTTGATGCCAGCTACCCGGGCTCGATTCCTGATTCAGGCACTTGCCAGCTCTGTGACGATGAGCAAGGTCCTGGGTGTCTCAATCTCTAATTCTGTACAAAGTAGGAGAGAATAGGGTGGTGAGGATTGGGTTCAGTTCAGTCGCTCAGTCATGTCCGAATCTTGGTGATCCATAGACGGCAGCATGCCAGGCTTCCCTGTCCATCACCGTCTCCTCAAACTCGTGTCCACTGACTCAGTGATACAACAGAAAGTGCTGGGAACAGTAGCCCTTGATGTTGGGGCCTGCTGTTCAGCTTCGGCAGCTGAAGTGCTGAGGGAAGGAATTTAGTGTAGAGATCTGAAAAACGTCTGTCTTAGCGGGTGGAGAGAGAAGATGTGGGAAGCCCCAAAACAAAGGTTTTGTTTATGAGCTAGGAGGAGGGATTAAAGCTCTGACATCTGCAAGTCCAAGTAGGCTTAGCACTGAACTTCCCTGCGTAGAAGAGCACGGGTTTGGCCCATGTTAGTCGTTTTGTGCTGTCGTCAGCCCAGGACACTGTTTATTCATCTGGAAAATGACTAAATCAAGAAAAAACTCTGCATATTAAGTTCTGTGAAATTTTGCAGTTTTACCTTTTTATCCCTACCTTATGAAAAAGAATTTATGTGTATCTCAGATGTAGGACTTGAGAGCACAGCTCCAGAACCAGACTTTCTGGGTTTGAATCCTAGTTCGGCACTTACTGGAGACTTAACTCACATCTGAGCATGTGCTCTTAGCCCCTTTAGTTGTGTCCAACTCTCTGCAACCCTATGGGCCGTAGACCACCAGGCTCCTTTGTTCCTAGGATTCTCCAGGCAAGAATACGGAGTGGGTTGCCATGCCTTCCTTCAGGGAATCTTCCCGACCGAGGAATTAAACCCACAACTCCTGCGTCCCCTGCATTGGCAGGTGGGTTCTTTACCACTAGCACCACCTGGAAGCCCTAACCCACATCTGCAAGCCCCTCTTTACCCATCTCAGATGGGGATGACGAGATTACTTCAAAAGATTTTGAAGATTCAGTTAATTCATATACTTTGAGAATGGTGCCTGGCAATGCAGTCGGTTCTCTGGTCTCAGTAATTATGGCCTTCAAAAATTATATGTGAACCATTTTTTGGAATGTGTTTTTTATTGAAGTGTAGTTGAATTGCAATGTCATGTTAATTTCTGCTGCCTAGCAAAGTGACTCAGTTATACACATGTATATATATTCTTTTTTATTATATAATTTGCACTTTTCTGTGATGTATTATTGTTTTTTGTTTTTTGTTTTTTTTATCTTTTGGCCCCACCACACAGATCCTAGCTCCACAGCCAGGGGATCGAACCTGCACCCCCTGCACTGGCAATACAGGGTCTTAACGGTGGGGCTGCCAGAGAAGATCCTACATTTTTTTATATATTCTTTTCCATTATGGTTTATCATAGAATATTGAACCTGGTTCCCTTTCTATACAGTAGGCCTTTGTTATTTATCTACTCTCTATTAATAGTTGGTATCTTCTAGTACCAAACTCCCAATCTAACCCTTTCCCAACCTCCTCCCCCGCAGCAGCCACCAGTCCATTCTCTGTGTCCTTACATTTCTGTATCATGTGTAGGTTCATTTGTTTCCTATTTTAGATTCCACACGTAGTGTCATATGGTATTTGGTGAACAGGTTTCAAATGTCAGTGAATCAGTGGATTTTAATTTACCTTAACTTGCCTATTTGCTTGCATTGTAATTCTTGTTATTTACCTTTAACAGGAAATATTCCTAATAATATCCCAGAGTCAAGTCCCTTCCTCCCCCTCACCTCAAAAACAGTATTACCCATAGTTTAATAAGCCCACAGCAGTGGTTTTCAACCTTCATCTGGCAGAAAGAGACTCAGGGGCTCTTTAAACCTTCAGATTTCTGAGCTTCACCCCAATCGGTTTCCATCCACTGGGTTTGAGTGAGATCAAGATGGTCCTCCTTCAGGGAATCTTCCCGACCGAGGAATTAAACCCACAACTCCTGCGTCCCCTGCATTGGCAGGTGGGTTCTTTACCACTAGCACCACCTGGAAGCCCTAACCCACATCTGCAAGCCCCTCTTTACCCATCTCAGATGGGGATGACGAGATTACTTCAAAAGATTTTGAAGATTCAGTTAATTCATATACTTTGAGAATGGTGCCTGGCAATGCAGTCGGTTCTCTGGTCTCAGTAATTATGGCCTTCAAAAATTATATGTGAACCATTTTTTGGAATGTGTTTTTTATTGAAGTGTAGTTGAATTGCAATGTCATGTTAATTTCTGCTGCCTAGCAAAGTGACTCAGTTATACACATGTATATATATTCTTTTTTATTATATAATTTGCACTTTTCTGTGATGTATTATTGTTTTTTGTTTTTTGTTTTTTTTATCTTTTGGCCCCACCACACAGATCCTAGCTCCACAGCCAGGGGATCGAACCTGCACCCCTGCACTGGCAATACAGGGTCTTAACGGTGGGGCTGCCAGAGAAGATCCTACATTTTTTTATATATTCTTTTCCATTATGGTTTATCATAGAATATTGAACCTGGTTCCCTTTCTATACAGTAGGCCTTTGTTATTTATCTACTCTCTATTAATAGTTGGTATCTTCTAGTACCAAACTCCCAATCTAACCCTTTCCCAACCTCCTCCCCCGCAGCAGCCACCAGTCCATTCTCTGTGTCCTTACATTTCTGTATCATGTGTAGGTTCATTTGTTTCCTATTTTAGATTCCACACGTAGTGTCATATGGTATTTGGTGAACAGGTTTCAAATGTCAGTGAATCAGTGGATTTTAATTTACCTTAACTTGCCTATTTGCTTGCATTGTAATTCTTGTTATTTACCTTTAACAGGAAATATTCCTAATAATATCCCAGAGTCAAGTCCCTTCCTCCCCCTCACCTCAAAAACAGTATTACCCATAGTTTAATAAGCCCACAGCAGTGGTTTTCAACCTTCATCTGGCAGAAAGAGACTCAGGGGCTCTTTAAACCTTCAGATTTCTGAGCTTCACCCCCATCGGTTTCCATCCACTGGGTTTGAGTGAGATCAAGATGGTCCTGATGCAAGTGATTCATGGACCCCATGTAGCCTGAGGCAGTTTTGACAGCATCTTTCAGGAAGTTAGTATTAAAAAGCAAGTCTTGGGGCTTCCCTGGTGGTCCAGTGGGTAAGGACACCGCCTTGCAGTGCAAGGGGTGCTGGTTCGTTCCCTGGCCTGGGAAGATCCCACGTGCCCGCAGAGCGGCTGGACCAATGTGTCCAGTTACCGAGTCAGTGCTCTGGAGTGCATGCGCTCTGGAGTGCATGCACCCAGAGCCAGTGCTCTGTGATGAGAGAGGCCACTGTGATGGGAGGTCCACACAGGCCAAAGAATAAAGATGGATGAAAATGGATGGATGAAAGACCAGTAGAAGCGGCCAAAAAAAAAAAAAGAGCAAATCTTGAGCTTCCCGGGTGGGCCAGTGGTAAAGAAGCCGCCTACCCGTGCAGGAGACATGGGTTTCAATCCCTGATCCAGGAAGATCCCATGTGCCACAGAGCAGCTAAGCCCCTGCTACCACAACTATTGAGTCTGTGCTCTAGAATCCTGGAGCCTCAACTCGTGAGTCCAAACACTGCAACTACAGAAGCCAGGTGTGCCCTAAAGCCTGTGCTCCACGACAAGAGAAGCCACAGCAATACGTCTGAGCACCTGAGCATCGCAACTGCAGCGTAGCCCCTCCTTGTTGCAACTAGAGAAAAAAAAAAAATCCATACAGCATTGGAGGTCTAGCGCAACCATAAATAAATAGATACATTTTTAAACTAAACTGTAATTTCTTTTTTTTTTCCTCTTTTTTTGACCACTTCTATTGGTATTTCATTCATCTATTTTCATCCGTCTTTGTTCTTTGGCTCCTGTGGGCCTCGCATCGCGGTGGCATCTGTGGTTGCAGAGCGCCGGCTCTGGGCGCATGCGCTCCAGAGCTCCGGCTCGGTGATTGGACACATCGGCCCAGCCGCTCTGCGGCACGTGGAATCTTCCCAGGCAAGGGAATGAATCGGCGCCCCTTGCACTGCAAGGCGGTGTCCTTACCCACTGGACCACCAGGGAAGCCCCTAAACTGCAATTTCTTTTTAAAGCAAGTTCCATATAAAATCAGTCTGCTTTTGAATTGATAGGATTTCTTTAAATAATGATGGCATTGCATTTCCATTTATTGCAAAAGCAGTGTTGAACTTACAGAATAATAGGAGAGTTTCCTGGGAATCCTATGTAAAACTAATAAAGGGGCTCTTGGGCCTGGACCTGAGTTGCAACAACAACCTGGTGGGCGAAACGCACAAAGACAGTCAGGATCGTGGGCAGATAGGGGACCCGTTAGGGTACCTCTCTCAGGAAAACAGTGAAGAAAATTGAAATCAGCCAGCACACCAAATACACCTGCTCCTTCTGTGGCAAAACCACGGTGAAGAGATGAGCTGTGGGCATCGGGCACTGTGGTTCCTGCATAAGAAGAGTAGGCTGGCGGGGCCTGGACCTATAGCACGACTGCTCCTGTCGTGGTAAAGTTGGCCAGCAGGAGACTGAAGAAATTGGAGGACCAGCAGAAGTACAACGTTGTAATAATGTTACTAGCCAGTAACAAATGGAGTCATTTATGTAACAAAAAATAACAAGGAACAGTAAAGTATGTGGTTAAGAGCATTCCAAGTGGAGCCAGACTGCCTGATTTCCAATCTGGATGCCACTGCTGATTGACTGTGTGTACTTGGGCAAGTAACCTCTCGGCATCTCTGTTTCGTCCTCTTCGAGATAGGGTTGTTAAGGGTTCCTACCTCATAGGCAGGGGCGGATCTGAAGTATTGAGAGGGGACTCAAGTTCTCACAGTTGGCAGAGCTTTGTTGAACAAAAAAAGAATATCCAGCGATGACGACAAAATTATATGCCCAAAGCAGCAGTTATTTAAAATGATACATCGTATCCAAGGACGCATTTTGACAGATGAACAGTCAACAGCATTTTAAGGTAATATCATTGCTTTTTTTATTTCTTTGTTAATTTTGGCTGCCCTGGGTCTTTGCTGCTGCTCAGACTTTCTCTAGTTGTGGTGAGCAGGGACTTCTCATTGCAGTGGATTTGCTTGCTGTAGAGCATGGATCTAGAGCATGAGGGCTTCAGTAGTTATGGCTCACAGGATCCAGAGCACAGGCTTAATAGTTATGGCGCTCAGGCTTACTCACTCCACAGCATGTGGTATCTTCCTGGATTAGGAATCGAACCCATGTCTCCCGAAAGGGCAGGGGTATTCTTTACCACTGAGCTCCCAGGGAAGCTCAATATCATCATTGTTAAGGGGCTGTGCAAGTAAGCGATCCTGAGGCTTACCTTTCGTGAGCTTCTAAGTACTAATACACTATTAAATAAAAGTAATGAATCTCCTTCTACTCTTCTGGTTGTTGGGAGAATACCATGAGTTAATTCAGGCAAAGTACTTACATATAGTAACACCAAGTCCCATTAACCATTTTTATTATTTATGTACAGCCTGGTTGAATCCCTACCGCTGCAAGGAAAACCTTAGTGAGCTTACTTTCCAAGAGAACTGTGGAAGTTCCCTGGTGGGGAAGTGATGCCCCAAGAGGTATTTCAGAGCCTGAATTAGAGCCCAGGCATGCTGAATGCCAAACTGGGCTGTCAGTGACTCCTCCAGAGACCACACCATGCTTGTGTTTCAAATGCGATATAGGCTGTTTAAGTCCGATTTTACCTTGTAGCTCCTGGCGCACAGACAGTGTGGAGCCTGTGCCTCTGGTATCACACTCATTGTGTCGATCTGAACTGAGCCTTTCTGCACTTTTAACTTCTATGACCTCCCACTCAGAGCCTTTACATTTGGGAAAACACAGAAAATCAAGGCAATTATTTTCATTTTTGTTGTTTTTTTTATATTTTTAATTGGACAGTTATTTTAAACTCTTTGAAAAATTAAGTCAAGGCAAGATCTCATGAGCTCCAGACCACTCAATAATGTCTCCTTTATGTGCACAGCTGTGATTGTTTCAGTGCAGTCGTAAGGCTGGAGAGGGAAGAAGGATATTGTGGGGGAGATTCCAGAGATCCACACAGTCTTGGACCAGCCGTGTCTGGTTTCTTGGGAGCGGGTGCTGGAGAGAAGCGAGGGAAGTCCTGAGAGCTGACAGAAGAGTCATGTGACTGTGCTCCTAACACTCTCTCCCCCAAAGTCCCAGCTGCTCAGACGTCCAACCTGAGGGCCTGCAAGCTGTCTTTTTAAAGATTTTATTGAATTTATTACAGTATTGCTTTTGTTTTATGTTTTGTATTTTTTTGCTGTGAGGCTTGTGGGATCTTAACTCCCCGACCAGGGATTGAACCTGTACCACCTGCATTGGAAGGTGAAGTCTTAACTCCTGGACTACCAGGGAAGTCCCCTGTAAGCTTTCTGTATCTAAGAAACAGAGGGTCCATTTAGGAAGATGGAGTCCTAGGATGGAGACCTGAGTATTTTTTCTGGTTGGAGAGTCCTCCACCTTCTCATTTATCTTCCCACAAGCCAGGTCAATGTCCGTTGTTTCTCACAGGTTGAAAGCAACAGTGGACTCACCAAAGGCTAGCTGATTTGGGTTTTGTTTTTGTTTTCCCGGCTGCCTGGAAATTGTTTGGAATTTCAGCCTCCAGATGAATTTTCTTCTTCCATTGCCAAGATTATGGGCGAATGATTCGTAGCGCTAGCACAATTTCCCAGTGCTGAATGCCAAACTGGGCTGTCAGTGACTCCTCCAGAGACCACACCATGCTTGTGTTTCAAATGCGATATAGGCTGTTTAAGTCCGATTTTACCTTGTAGCTCCTGGCGCACAGACAGTGTGGAGCCTGTGCCTCTGGTAT
The DNA here is from genome assembly GCA_022376925.1 of Tragulus kanchil. Lineage (NCBI taxonomy): Eukaryota > Metazoa > Chordata > Mammalia > Artiodactyla > Tragulidae > Tragulus > Tragulus kanchil. The sequence continues at coordinate 72,982,225 of JAIOJX010000031.1, forward strand.
CACACTCATTGTGTCGATCTGAACTGAGCCTTTCTGCACTTTTAACTTCTATGACCTCCCACTCAGAGCCTTTACATTTGGGAAAACACAGAAAATCAAGGCAATTATTTTCATTTTTGTTGTTTTTTTTATATTTTTAATTGGACAGTTATTTTAAACTCTTTGAAAAATTAAGTCAAGGCAAGATCTCATGAGCTCCAGACCACTCAATAATGTCTCCTTTATGTGCACAGCTGTGATTGTTTCAGTGCAGTCGTAAGGCTGGAGAGGGAAGAAGGATATTGTGGGGGAGATTCCAGAGATCCACACAGTCTTGGACCAGCCGTGTCTGGTTTCTTGGGAGCGGGTGCTGGAGAGAAGCGAGGGAAGTCCTGAGAGCTGACAGAAGAGTCATGTGACTGTGCTCCTAACACTCTCTCCCCCAAAGTCCCAGCTGCTCAGACGTCCAACCTGAGGGCCTGCAAGCTGTCTTTTTAAAGATTTTATTGAATTTATTACAGTATTGCTTTTGTTTTATGTTTTGTATTTTTTTGCTGTGAGGCTTGTGGGATCTTAACTCCCCGACCAGGGGTTGAACCTGTACCACCTGCATTGGAAGGTGAAGTCTTAACTCCTGGACTACCAGGGAAGTCCCCTGTAAGCTTTCTGTATCTAAGAAACAGAGGGTCCATTTAGGAAGATGGAGTCCTAGGATGGAGACCTGAGTATTTTTTCTGGTTGGAGAGTCCTCCACCTTCTCATTTATCTTCCCACAAGCCAGGTCAATGTCCGTTGTTTCTCACAGGTTGAAAGCAACAGTGGACTCACCAAAGGCTAGCTGATTTGGGTTTTGTTTTTGTTTTCCCGGCTGCCTGGAAATTGTTTGGAATTTCAGCCTCCAGATGAATTTTCTTCTTCCATTGCCAAGATTATGGGCATCCCAGATGGCGAATGATTCGTAGCTGAAAACTTGCAGCACAATTTCCCAGAAAGAGAACTTTTGTGCACATGACAGAGAATTCCCTGAACAGGATCTTTCCAGACTAACTTCTTAGCCCAGGTGATGGGTGCCAGTCTGTAGCCCCGGGGTTGGTGTCAGGTCCTGTATCAGATCTCTGAAGGCAGCTGACATCTGAGTTCCTGGTCTTGGTTTCAGAATGCCCTCGGGAGATGGAAGCCAACAGGTAGGTAAATTCCTGGCACACAGCCCGCTAGGAGCTCACATCTTCAGCCATTTGATGGTGTGTGGCCAAGACTGAAGCCCATCTTGGCTCTGAGATGGGAACTAGAGTGGCAGAACTCCAAAGGAAGGAGGGCTTGAACCTTGCCTTTCTGTCTCAGTGGACCAGGGTTATTAAAACACTCATCCCTAAAGGGAATGTATATATTGTGCATATTCAGAATACCCCTCACCCTGGGTGGGAGTAGGTTTCACTCCTCTCTTCCCTTCTTTCCCATCTGTTGACTTTCTGGAATGCTTTCTCTTCCTTCCTGATCCTGATCCAACACTGTGGTTGGTCCTGAGGATCATCTGTTCTTTAAATGATGACCCCATTAAGCAGAACCTGCAGTTTTTCACCTATGGTTGGATGGTCTGATGGTGGGATAGACGGAGACTCCAGTTCCCCAGCTCTGATGGGATTATTGTTACCTTCTTGGTGCAAAGGCAGTCTTCAGTTCTAGTAGTGAATGCTGCTTGGTCCATGTGAGTTAAAGAGGCAGACTCTGAACGAGGGTGAAGTCCCACTGGTTAAGCTTTCTGTATCTAAGAAACAGAGGGTCCATTTAGGAAGATGGAGTCCTAGGATGGAGACCTGAGTATTTTTTCTGGTTGGAGAGTCCTCCACCTTCTCATTTATCTTCCCACAAGCCAGGTCAATGTCCGTTGTTTCTCACAGGTTGAAAGCAACAGTGGACTCACCAAAGGCTAGCTGATTTGGGTTTTGTTTTTGTTTTCCCGGCTGCCTGGAAATTGTTTGGAATTTCAGCCTCCAGATGAATTTTCTTCTTCCATTGCCAAGATTATGGGCATCCCAGATGGCGAATGATTCGTAGCTGAAAACTTGCAGCACAATTTCCCAGAAAGAGAACTTTTGTGCACATGACAGAGAATTCCCTGAACAGGATCTTTCCAGACTAACTTCTTAGCCCAGGTGATGGGTGCCAGTCTGTAGCCCCGGGGTTGGTGTCAGGTCCTGTATCAGATCTCTGAAGGCAGCTGACATCTGAGTTCCTGGTCTTGGTTTCAGAATGCCCTCGGGAGATGGAAGCCAACAGGTAGGTAAATTCCTGGCACACAGCCCGCTAGGAGCTCACATCTTCAGCCATTTGATGGTGTGTGGCCAAGACTGAAGCCCATCTTGGCTCTGAGATGGGAACTAGAGTGGCAGAACTCCAAAGGAAGGAGGGCTTGAACCTTGCCTTTCTGTCTCAGTGGACCAGGGTTATTAAAACACTCATCCCTAAAGGGAATGTATATATTGTGCATATTCAGAATACCCCTCACCCTGGGTGGGAGTAGGTTTCACTCCTCTCTTCCCTTCTTTCCCATCTGTTGACTTTCTGGAATGCTTTCTCTTCCTTCCTGATCCTGATCCAACACTGTGGTTGGTCCTGAGGATCATCTGTTCTTTAAATGATGACCCCATTAAGCAGAACCTGCAGTTTTTCACCTATGGTTGGATGGTCTGATGGTGGGATAGACGGAGACTCCAGTTCCCCAGCTCTGATGGGATTATTGTTACCTTCTTGGTGCAAAGGCAGTCTTCAGTTCTAGTAGTGAATGCTGCTTGGTCCATGTGAGTTAAAGAGGCAGACTCTGACCAATTTCTTGGCATGGTTCTTGTATTAACCTTGGTTCTCGTTAAATTTGTCTTCCGCTTTTATTCAGCTCCAGCCAACATCCTGCACACCTACCCCAAGCCATCCCTCCATCATGAAGCCTCACCTGAAAATTTAGTGACTGTTGAGAATGTAGTGAACTCTTCTTTTTTCCCTTTCCTTTGTAACTTATAAAAATCACCTCAACTGTTGAGTTTTCCCAAGTATATTTGTTTCAAGTTATATAGTTTGATCCTTAATGTCAAAGATCGTAGCTGATATTCCTCAGTAATCACTGTGGTCTGGACATCTATTCTGATGCTGGAGAAGTTAAGTTCAGCTCAGAAGGAGCAGAGAATCCTATCTGAGCCATCTTGTAAATCTTTGATGTGTGGCCCACACTCCGAGGTTACTATTCATAACAGTTCTTGACATTAAGCTGGAGTCAGGTACCTGTCCTTAACCCACACTTCCGAGTTCTTACTAAGTAAGGGGAAAACTCTCAAACAATAAAAGCGATCAGGAATTCCTAAGAACAATGAAGATGACATTGGTGTTGTTTCCACTTCTAATCCTAGCTGGCACCAGGAACCTCTGAGCACCAGGAAGTATTGTTTCTGGTTTGGTCTGAGCCTAAATGTGGACTCAAGCGTCACCATGGTGATCTCCTGCAATGTCAGATAGCCATCTCAAAAATGAAAAATCAACTTCTCTTGTTCTCCTGAATGCTTGTTTATTTTCTTGGAAAACCTATTCTTCAAAGGAGGAGACTTCAAAGAAAATACTTTAGATCAACCAGCGAACATAAAACCTGAGCAGGGCTGGGCTTTCCTTCTGACTGTGGTTATTTTAAGTGGTCCCCAGCCTATTCCACGATTTTAGGAAGGGAGAGGCCTGAGATGAACCTGCAGAACCAGTGGAGACCTTGCCCAGGACGCAGATTCTGGTTTCGCTTGGACCCTCCCAGTTTTAAGTGCGTTCCAGCCCCAGCTCTGATGGGATTATTGTTACCTTCTTGGTGCAAAGGCAGTCTTCAGTTCTAGTAGTGAATGCTGCTTGGTCCATGTGAGTTAAAGAGGCAGACTCTGACCAATTTCTTGGCATGGTTCTTGTATTAACCTTGGTTCTCGTTAAATTTGTCTTCCGCTTTTATTCAGCTCCAGCCAACATCCTGCACACCTACCCCAAGCCATCCCTCCATCATGAAGCCTCACCTGAAAATTTAGTGACTGTTGAGAATGTAGTGAACTCTTCTTTTTTCCCTTTCCTTTGTAACTTATAAAAATCACCTCAACTGTTGAGTTTTCCCAAGTATATTTGTTTCAAGTTATATAGTTTGATCCTTAATGTCAAAGATCGTAGCTGATATTCCTCAGTAATCACTGTGGTCTGGACATCTATTCTGATGCTGGAGAAGTTAAGTTCAGCTCAGAAGGAGCAGAGAATCCTATCTGAGCCATCTTGTAAATCTTTGATGTGTGGCCCACACTCCGAGGTTACTATTCATAACAGTTCTTGACATTAAGCTGGAGTCAGGTACCTGTCCTTAACCCACACTTCCGAGTTCTTACTAAGTAAGGGGAAAACTCTCAAACAATAAAAGCGATCAGGAATTCCTAAGAACAATGAAGATGACATTGGTGTTGTTTCCACTTCTAATCCTAGCTGGCACCAGGAACCTCTGAGCACCAGGAAGTATTGTTTCTGGTTTGGTCTGAGCCTAAATGTGGACTCAAGCGTCACCATGGTGATCTCCTGCAATGTCAGATAGCCATCTCAAAAATGAAAAATCAACTTCTCTTGTTCTCCTGAATGCTTGTTTATTTTCTTGGAAAACCTATTCTTCAAAGGAGGAGACTTCAAAGAAAATACTTTAGATCAACCAGCGAACATAAAACCTGAGCAGGGCTGGGCTTTCCTTCTGACTGTGGTTATTTTAAGTGGTCCCCAGCCTATTCCACGATTTTAGGAAGGGAGAGGCCTGAGATGAACCTGCAGAACCAGTGGAGACCTTGCCCAGGACGCAGATTCTGGTTTCGCTTGGACCCTCCCAGTCATTCCACCTCATTTTAGTAATAGAAACCAGTCTCCTCCTAGTGACTGGTTCTCTTTTGGCATCAGAGCAGATGTCAACCTAAATCCTGTATTAATTCTTTATATTCCATGTTTTATGGAATAGAAGCCTCTGTGACGGCTTATAACTGTAATTTACAAGAGCATATATCTATTTTCAGAAGGGATCAGGGAAAGAACGAGATTAAACCAGTTTCTCTTTTAGTTTACAAAATGGAAATATCTTGATTGGTTTTTTTTTTCTTTTTGCAAGTGATACAAAACTAAGGTAGTACCAAACAGTTAAACAAACAAACAAAAAATTCAGGCTTCCAGAGGTAATCGCCATTAGAATTATATGATTATATGTGCACGTACAGACAGTTATATGTACGAAAATGAGATCATGGTAAAGATAGCATTTGGTTACCTGATGTAATCACTCGACGTGCATCTGACTGTATCTGTGAGGACAGGCTGAACTGGAGTAAGAACCCCCAGATCGCAATGACTTTTTGGGGGGGGGTTGGAAGGGAGGGAGGGGGATGGGCGGGCCACTTCTATTGGTCTTTCATTTCTCCATTTTCATCTGTCTTTGTTCTTTGGCTCCTGTGGGCCTCCCATAGCAGTGGCATCTGTCGTTGCAGAGCACCAGCTCTGGGCGCATGCACTCCAGAGCTCCGGCTCGGTAATTAGACACATCGGTCCAGCTGCTCCGCAGCATGTGGGATCTTCCCAGGCCAGGGATCGAACTGGCGCCCCTTGCACTGCAAGGTGGTGTCCTTACCCCCTGGACCACCAGGGAAGCCCCCGCGATGACTTAAATGACAAGTGTTTATGTCTTTTTTAAAAACCTTTTTATTTTGCATTGGAGTATAACCTATTAACAATGGTGTGATAGTTTTAGGTGGACAGCAGAGGGACTCAGCCATACGTATACATGTACCCGTTCTCTCCCCAGTTCCCCTCTCATCTAGGCTGCCATATGACATTGAGCTGAGAATCAGGCTCTCTGCAGTAGGTGCTTGTTGGTTGTCCATTTTAAATACAGCAGCCTGTGCATGTAGATCCCAAACTCCCTACCTATCCCTTTTCTCCATCCTTCACTCCGAAACTGGGCAACCATAAGTTCTTGACATCTTAGGGTGTCAGTGGAGCAAGCGGTGACCTTGGACCTGATGAATCAGCAGCCTCTCAAGTGTTGCTATCTATTATGCGGGTGTGAAAAGGCAACTCTGGAGGATCTCACAGCTGCTGTCAAGTCCTCAGTGCAGATGTGACAGAGGCCGCTTACATTCAGAACTTATGAGCCAGAACCAATCACAGCGCTCTGTCTTCCCACCAGCAGCCAGGAAATGCAAACCTAACAGCCGACAGCTGGAGAAATATTTAGTAAACAGCTCAGAAGACCAGTAAAACTAACATTGATGTCAATAAGTATAAGTCCGACTATTGTTTTCAGTAGCTGTATTCTGATTACTCACTGTGTCATAATATATTTAACCAAACCACTTTTAAAGAGTATGCTGGGCTGTTTCCAAGGATCCGCAATTGTTTTAGAAGTTGCAAAGAAGTCTTTTTGTGCTTTCATTTTTTTCTATTGATCATTTTCCCCCATATGATACTTTTCTGAAAGTAAGATTTCTCAATTAAAAATACGCACATACTGGTGGGAATGTAAAATGTTTACAGCCACTTTGCAAACTGTTTTATCTAACTCTTAAAAGTTAAATTTGCCATCTGACCAGGAATTCCACTTAGAAAGGAAATATAACACAAAGACATCTTTGTGAATATTCGTACAAGTTCCACCTATAAATAATAGCCCAAAGGTGGAAGTAACCTTAAAGACTGACAACTGGGAAGTGGATAAACAAAGTGATATATCCACACAATAGAATATTATTCAGACATAAGAAAGAATGAAGTGCTATTAAGTCTACAAGATTATGCTAAGTGAAAAGGACCAGTCATAAATGATCCCATATGGTCTGAATCCATTGGTATGAAATCACCAGAATGAGTAAATCCATAGAGACAAAGTAGATTAGTGGTGCCTAGGGCCAGGGAAAGGCTGGGACTGGGAGGTGACTGGGAAAGCAGGGTTTCTTTGGGGATAAAATTATTCTAAAGTTGGAATTTCCTACCTTATCCCATTTTCCCTGTGCATGTAGATCCCAAACTCCCTACCTATCCCTTTTCTCCACCCTTTCCCGAAACTGGGCAACCATAAGTTCTTGACATCTTAGGGTGTCAGTGGAGCAAGCGGTGACCTTGGACCTGATGAATCAGCAGCCTCTCAAGTGTTGCTATCTATTATGCGGGTGTGAAAAGGCAACTCTGGAGGATCTCACAGCTGCTGTCAAGTCCTCAGTGCAGATGTGACAGAGGCCGCTTACATTCAGAACTTATGAGCCAGAACCAATCACAGCGCTCTGTCTTCCCACCAGCAGCCAGGAAATGCAAACCTAACAGCCGACAGCTGGAGAAATATTTAGTAAACAGCTCAGAAGACCAGTAAAACTAACATTGATGTCAATAAGTATAAGTCCGACTATTGTTTTCAGTAGCTGTATTCTGATTACTCACTGTGTCATAATATATTTAACCAAACCACTTTTAAAGAGTATGCTGGGCTGTTTCCAAGGATCCGCAATTGTTTTAGAAGTTGCAAAGAAGTCTTTTTGTGCTTTCATTTTTTTCTATTGATCATTTTCCCCCATATGATACTTTTCTGAAAGTAAGATTTCTCAATTAAAAATACGCACATACTGGTGGGAATGTAAAATGTTTACAGCCACTTTGCAAACTGTTTTATCTAACTCTTAAAAGTTAAATTTGCCATCTGACCAGGAATTCCACTTAGAAAGGAAATATAACACAAAGACATCTTTGTGAATATTCGTACAAGTTCCACCTATAAATAATAGCCCAAAGGTGGAAGTAACCTTAAAGACTGACAACTGGGAAGTGGATAAACAAAGTGATATATCCACACAATAGAATATTATTCAGACATAAGAAAGAATGAAGTGCTATTAAGTCTACAAGATTATGCTAAGTGAAAAGGACCAGTCATAAATGATCCCATATGGTCTGAATCCATTGGTATGAAATCACCAGAATGAGTAAATCCATAGAGACAAAGTAGATTAGTGGTGCCTAGGGCCAGGGAAAGGCTGGGACTGGGAGGTGACTGGGAAAGCAGGGTTTCTTTGGGGATAAAATTATTCTAAATTGATTGCGTGAAGGTTTTACATGGCTCCCGTGAATATACTAAAAAAATTTAAAAATTGAATTGTGCATGTTAAAAGAATAAATTTTATTGTTTATAGATTATACCTTAGGAACCTGTTTAAAAAGGTTTGCATAAAGTCTAAGCAAGCTTTTTGATTTTCCAAGTTTTTGATTGACGTTGTCAAGCTCTAGGCAGGCTGACTTATTACTCACCACAGTGGATTCAGCACTTCTGTTCTTTAAACAGTGATTTATCATGAGGAATGGTTGGCAGCCAGCTAGGACTCTTCCATGAGTCCAGAGGGGCTGGTTAATTATTAGATGATTTTTAAAACTAAAGATGCTATCGCCTTCCCGTGCCCCTCCTCTGCCTGTGGGAAAGCATAGCAAATCATCCAGAGAAAACACAGTAAGAAAGTTCAAGGTAAGTTCAGTTTGGCCTCTAGAGCTTCCTGGGGTTTTGAATGGAATAAATGAGCCCATCAGAGTCAAGTGGGCATGTTTACTCGTTGTAACAGACCCAACGGTGAAGAGTTTATTTTCAAGCCAAAAATAAATAGAAATCAAATACAGATTTATTTTAAAAGAATTTTCTTTTGATGGGGATCATTTTTTAACCCTTTGTTGGATTTGTTATAATATTGTTTCTGTTTTATTTCTTTTGGCTGTCAGGCACGTGGGATCCTAGCTCCCGACAAGGGATCTAACTCACACCCCTGCTTTGGAAGGTGAAGTCTTGCCCACTGGAATGCCAGGGAAGACCCCGAATACAGATATGAGCTCTATTCTGGTCATTTCGTTCATCTCCCCTAGCAGATGTAAGAATCCTCAGATGAGGGGGTGATATGACATCATGGATTAAGTAGCCAGTTAGGTCTGAGAAGCGTGAATTCCATTCGTGGGCCCAGGTGCTCCCTGGTTCAAGGTCAGAACTGCTTTTCAGGGAGTGGATAACCCTTACTGTGCCTTCGAATTGGTCTCAGCCTAGTTCACGCAACTAACTCAAATGAGAATGACCTCACAATTGTATTTTCTCTTTCTTTTATTCTTCTAGGTTGGACTCAGGTTCCCAAGGCAAGTCCGACTCTTGCAAAGGCTGGTATGTATATTCACATATATTTTCTTAAAAGTCTATTCACTAGTCTGTGTATTTAGAAGCTGGTAACAGCTATGACCACAACTCCTTCAGACCTTATAAGTTGAAGAAATTGAACATGAAATAACATAGTTTTTTAAAATATATATTTATTATGATGATATTGGCATATTCTTTGTTTTTGGTCATGCAGCGTGTAAAGGAACTGAACCCTCACCCCTTGCATTGGAAGCACAGAGTCTTAACCACCCGACTATCACAGGAGTCCCCAGCGTAACTTTTATGAACCTTTCTTTGATAACCTTTTCTTTAAATGGATTTTTTTTTTCTGAAAAGAGACCTAATATTATTCCAATATAACACGAAGGATGGCGTGTGTTGTTTTCAAAGATCTTCTTAGGAAAAAACCTAACACCTAAGTGGATCTTTCCTTTTTGAATGATGTTCTTACACAGGAAATAAAGGCAGTGTTATGCAGTAAACAGAAAACACATTTGTAGATGGAAGCTTCATGTGATGGAAGTTGGGCCAGGCTTTCAGTGTATGCTGCAGGCTCCTAGATGGAACTGGGGAAAACGTCCAGGGTTCTAAGAGTTCATTAGCAATGACCTCAGTCCCTCCTCCTCACGGTGTGTGCAGTGATGTATCCAACTGTGGGGACACACCCTCGGGCTCTGAAGGTACAGATTCCTCTGCACATCCTCCGAGATGAGCTGCGTACTCAAGGGTTCCCTGCTCTTGGCTGGCATTTGAGTCTCTGCTGGATTGATCATGATCAATGTCACAATCATTCCCATCTTTGATTTGGACCAGTGGATCTTCCCGATTCAGGGATCAAACCCTTGTCTCCTGCATTGGCAGGTTCTTTACCTCTAAGCTTCCAGGGAAGCCTTATATTGTGATTTGTATCTCCTGATTGTCAGTGTGGGCTTCCCAGGTGGCACTGGTGGTAAAGAACTCGCCTGCTGAAGACTTAAGAGGCATGGGTTCAGTCCCTGGGTCGGGAAGATCCCCTGGAGGACGACATAGCAACCCACTCCAGTATTCTTGCCTGGTTAAATTCCGTGGACAGAGGAGCCTGGCAGGATAGAGTCCATGGTGTTGCAAAGCGTCGGTCATGACTGAAGTGACTTACCATGCGCGTGTACAACTGTTTGTATGTGGGAGATCTGTGTGTGTTTTGGATAGTCTGTCTTCTGAATTGAAAGAGTTCTCCCCTAAATCTGTCATTTGTTTATTAACTTTGTGGGATATTCGTCATTATAAAAGCTTTAAGTTCCTGAGTAATCAACAGGTCCATCTTTTTCTTGTTTTCATTTGTGGTTACAAAGATTTTCTTGATGCTCTGACTGTTTCATATAATCTCACATTTTTCTGTAGAAATCTTGGAAACCTCACTTTAACAAGTATTATGTTAATTTGTTAATGTGGACTTTATTTATCCATCCAAATGGTACCAGAATGACCTTTCCAGCATGGGTCTGGTGCATCACTCTCTTTTCAAATGGTTTTATGGCTTCCGTGGTGGCTCAGTGGTAAAGAAGCCATCTGCCAATGCAGGAGACATGGGTTCGATCCCTGGGTCAGGAAGATCCTCTGAAGGAGAAGTTGGTAACCCACTTCAGTATTCTTGCCTGGAAAATTCCATGAACAGAGGAGCCTGGTGGGCTTTAGTCCATGGGGTTGCAGAAGAGTTGGACATGACTTAGCGTCTAAAACAACCACAAATCCTCCTTCATGACGAGCATTTCTGTGTCTGCATGTCTCACCACATCTGCCCAAAACAAATCTTAGCTACAGATTTTAGAATATCAGCTATGAAAGGGACACAAAGACACAGCCTTGCCTTCAAGAAGTTAAAGAATGACAGTAAATCATTCTAGGAAAATACAGTCGTACACAATTCAGGGCCTAAACAGCAGCAATAACGTCAGTATACGCACCTGATAGAATGCTGTAACAAGAGGGCTTCCCTGGTGGTCCAGTGGGTAAAGAGTCCACCTGGCAGTGCAGGGGGCACCGGTTCAATCCCTGGCCAGGGAATAACCAACGTGCCATGGAGCGGCTGGACCGGTATGTCCCATTACAAGCCAGCACTCTGGAGCACATGTGCCCAGAGCCCGTGCTCTGCGATGAGAGAGGCCACTGCGATGGGCTGCTCTGCAACGAGAGAGACCACTGTGATGGGAGGCCCAACAAAGAAAAGATAAATGATGACTTAGAGGCAAAAAAAAAGAGAAGAACATCAAATTTATATAAAAAAATGTAGTAACAAGCACTTTATAATCTGTAAAAATGATCTAATGTGCAAATATTTGTATGCTGATTACAATCCCAGTTTGTAGTAACTTAACTTTTCTGTCATATTTCTAAGTATTAAAGCATTATTGTTTTCTTCTTGGTGTTAAAAACAAGAACATAGAAAAGAAGAAAATATAGTCAATTCAGCAGGTTAACATGGTTCTGGGCACCATTACTTCACTGAGAGCTAGTTACATGTGTGTCTGTCTCCCTGCTCCCAGCACTACCCATCGTGGTTCATCTTTTTAAAAACTTTTTATGTTTTGGCCACATGGTGGGCATGCAGGATCTTAGTGCCTCGATCAGGGGTTGAACCCATGTCCCAGGCACTGGACACTGAGTTTTAACCACTGGACAACCAGGGGAATTTCATCATGGTTTATCTTTTTAAAGAGATTATAGAAATTTTTCTTTCTGAATAAAAATGATAATTGCATTTTGTGTTTCTAAACATAATGAAAATATCACCCTCTAGAATGTATTACTGCAGAGAGGCCATGACTTAGCGTCTAAAACAACCACAAATCCTCCTTCATGACGAGCATTTCTGTGTCTGCATGTCTCACCACATCTGCCCAAAACAAATCTTAGCTACAGATTTTAGAATATCAGCTATGAAAGGGACACAAAGACACAGCCTTGCCTTCAAGAAGTTAAAGAATGACAGTAAATCATTCTAGGAAAATACAGTCGTACACAATTCAGGGCCTAAACAGCAGCAATAACGTCAGTATACGCACCTGATAGAATGCTGTAACAAGAGGGCTTCCCTGGTGGTCCAGTGGGTAAAGAGTCCACCTGGCAGTGCAGGGGGCACCGGTTCAATCCCTGGCCAGGGAATAACCAACGTGCCATGGAGCGGCTGGACCGGTATGTCCCATTACAAGCCAGCACTCTGGAGCACATGTGCCCAGAGCCCGTGCTCTGCGATGAGAGAGGCCACTGCGATGGGCTGCTCTGCAACGAGAGAGACCACTGTGATGGGAGGCCCAACAAAGAAAAGATAAATGATGACTTAGAGGCAAAAAAAAAGAGAAGAACATCAAATTTATATAAAAAAATGTAGTAACAAGCACTTTATAATCTGTAAAAATGATCTAATGTGCAAATATTTGTATGCTGATTACAATCCCAGTTTGTAGTAACTTAACTTTTCTGTCATATTTCTAAGTATTAAAGCATTATTGTTTTCTTCTTGGTGTTAAAAACAAGAACATAGAAAAGAAGAAAATATAGTCAATTCAGCAGGTTAACATGGTTCTGGGCACCATTACTTCACTGAGAGCTAGTTACATGTGTGTCTGTCTCCCTGCTCCCAGCACTACCCATCGTGGTTCATCTTTTTAAAAACTTTTTATGTTTTGGCCACATGGTGGGCATGCAGGATCTTAGTGCCTCGATCAGGGGTTGAACCCATGTCCCAGGCACTGGACACTGAGTTTTAACCACTGGACAACCAGGGGAATTTCATCATGGTTTATCTTTTTAAAGAGATTATAGAAATTTTTCTTTCTGAATAAAGATGATAATTGCATTTTGTGTTTCTAAACATAATGAAAATATCACCCTCTAGAATGTATTACTGCAGAGAGGCCATTCAGAGCTGATAGCACCTTCTGTGGACAGAGGAGAAGTTATTTCCCCAGGTTGGTAAATACGGAAGGTGCCTTGTCTGGAGGTCTTCTGCTTCATACGATAAGAGCATGAGCTATGTTTTTCTCAAAAAGAAGAAGCATTAAAAAGAAAAAGAGGAAGCATTGAGGTTTATTAATAGTTAAGACCTCTGGACTTGGAGCCAGCCAACTGCCAAGCTCTATAAAGTGAGGGAAGTGGATGAGGCAGTTTCTGAGGTTCTCTTCCACCTCTGAGATGATTTCTTCTGTGGTTCACGAGGAACTATTAGACCAGAATAAAAGTGCAGGAGGTTGATCCTCTGGCAGGAGGCCTGACTTCTGGCAGACATTCTCAGTGCCCTTTCCTGATGGCATCGTGGGTGATTTGGGGTGTCGTTGGTGTGGCTTGATCATGAATGATGCACGTGAGTCACACGGAAACCTCTGGTGCCTGATTAATTAGGACCCTCCCTGCCTCAAAACACTTTTCCATCTGTTTAGCTTTTGTAGGAAAAAATAATGCAGAAATTATTATGTCACAGGAAGGCTTGGTTTCTGCCCACATCCCAAAACAAAATACTGAGTCGAATACAAGTATGGGAAGCATGCTGGAGGTTGAAGCTCTGTGCCTTGGCCGGGGCTGAGGCCACTGTTTTATATCCTTTCTTTTATGACACATTGTTGTAAACTTCGGGCGTTCCAGATTCAGTGCTTGGACTTGAGTTGGTTCATGTCCTCACGATTTTACGTACCTGGTCAATGTTCTTCACCCCAAGTGCCCTCCTCTCTAACTAAATTGCTCTATTCTCGTGCCAGGAATGAGATCTGGTTTATTCTTGTTTCTGTCTTTTATGTTTTTAGAATTTCTTTTTGTTCTGTTTCACTCCATACACATTCTGTATTCCTTTAAAAGTTTTTTCTTACTTTCACAGTCTCAGCTGTTTTCTCTTCCTTCTGGACTCTAGAAAGTCTTCTAGCCAATAAATAAATACAGACACCTCCCTATATCTTCTTATGTTTCTCCCTGTTTTTTGCACTTTTTTCCCACTGCACCTTGAAAGAACAAATTCGATGTTAATATTTCTTCCCAATCCATCCTAGAATGTAGAGTTGTACTTAACTAAATACTAGTTATTACCATTTTCTATTGAGAGGGATATATATTTTTCTTTAATTGTTCGAGATCGAGAAAATTCAGTTTTGTTATTGGTTTTGATTTTAACTTTATGCTGAGAGGTATGTGAAAAAGAATGTCATAGGCCCTGTTTTTCATGTATTTACAACCCAAGAGAGGTAGGGGAAGGGATGGGAAGCTTTTGGGAATGGGGATAGAGTAGTTCATAATTGATGTTAATAGATTTTTAGCTGACAGCACCATCATGGGAAGACGTGGAGTGTTCGTGTCAATAACACAGAGCCTCCTGTGGGAAGCCAGTAATGGGGCAGGAGCAGTACCACTAAAATAGTTTTTTGAAGCTTTTTTCAGCCTGTCTCTTGGGGCCATGAGCCATAAACTGTGCTTCCTCTTGAGGCAGTGTTATGGAAAATTCTACCAGCCATAATCTTAACGTCAGGCAACCGAAAAGGTCACACTGGGCAGACTTAGTGTTTTGTCAGGGGTCTTCTAATTGTCACATTTTAATTGCAATGACATTCTAACTCATCAGTATCTCAGACACAAAAACCAATCAACGTGATTTCAAAGATAGCCTCAAGGGTACCAAGGGTAGATGATCTTTTATCAAATGGCACAGAGCAAAGACTCTCTATGGAAGAAGCTCAGTTGTGTTTGGAGTGCTAGAACTGTACTCTTTGTTTATCAAAGATGTAAACTTAACAGTATTTTCCTTTCCCTGTTAGTACTCAACTTTTTGTGTAAAGAAGTGATAAATTGGGCTTCCCCTGGTGGTCCAGTGGCTAAGGACACCGCCTTGCAGTGCAAGGGGCGCCGGTTCGAGCCCTGGCCTGGGAAGATCCCACGTGCCGCGGAGCGGCTGGACTGATGTGTCCAATCACCGAGCCGGAGCTCTGGAGCGCATGCGCCCAGAGCCGGTGCTCTGCAACGACAGACGCCACCGCGATGGGAGGCCCACGGGAGCCAAAGAACAAAGACGAATGAAAATAGAGAAATGAAAGACCAATAGAAGTGGCCCGCCCACTCCCCTCCCTCCCCAACCCGACCCCCGCCCAAAAGTAAATAAATAAATAAATCTTTAAAAAAAAAAAAAAAAAGAAGAAGTGATAAATTGATAAGAAAAAAAAATTGGGGAAAATGTCAGACACCTGTGCGGAATGTGTTCTGCTCCCTGCCTTGTCTGGAGAGTTTACAGTTTAATGGGGTGATAGCTGAGGCTCCCAGGTAGCTTTTGAATCAGCATTGTATTTTCAGCGCTTTGGCAGTTTTTCTTTAATTGTTCGAGATCGAGAAAATTCAGTTTTGTTATTGGTTTTGATTTTGACTTTATGCTGAGAGGTATGTGAAAAAGAATGTCATAGGCCCTGTTTTTCATGTATTTACAACCCAAGAGAGGTAGGGGAAGGGATGGGAAGCTTTTGGGAATGGGGATAGAGTAGTTCATAATTGATGTTAATAGATTTTTAGCTGACAGCACCATCATGGGAAGACGTGGAGTGTTCGTGTCAATAACACAGAGCCTCCTGTGGGAAGCCAGTAATGGGGCAGGAGCAGTACCACTAAAATAGTTTTTTGAAGCTTTTTTCAGCCTGTCTCTTGGGGCCATGAGCCATAAACTGTGCTTCCTCTTGAGGCAGTGTTATGGAAAATTCTACCAGCCATAATCTTAACGTCAGGCAACCGAAAAGGTCACACTGGGCAGACTTAGTGTTTTGTCAGGGGTCTTCTAATTGTCACATTTTAATTGCAATGACATTCTAACTCATCAGTATCTCAGACACAAAAACCAATCAACGTGATTTCAAAGATAGCCTCAAGGGTACCAAGGGTAGATGATCTTTTATCAAATGGCACAGAGCAAAGACTCTCTATGGAAGAAGCTCAGTTGTGTTTGGAGTGCTAGAACTGTACTCTTTGTTTATCAAAGATGTAAACTTAACAGTATTTTCCTTTCCCTGTTAGTACTCAACTTTTTGTGTAAAGAAGTGATAAATTGGGCTTCCCCTGGTGGTCCAGTGGCTAAGGACACCGCCTTGCAGTGCAAGGGGCGCCGGTTCGAGCCCTGGCCTGGGAAGATCCCACGTGCCGCGGAGCGGCTGGACTGATGTGTCCAATCACCGAGCCGGAGCTCTGGGGCGCATGCGCCCAGAGCCGGTGCTCTGCAACGACAGACGCCACCGCGATGGGAGGCCCACGGGAGCCAAAGAACAAAGACGAATGAAAATAGAGAAATGAAAGACCAATAGAAGTGGCCCGCCCACTCCCCTCCCTCCCCAACCCGACCCCCGCCCAAAAGTAAATAAATAAATAAATCTTTAAAAAAAAAAAAAAAAAGAAGAAGTGATAAATTGATAAGAAAAAAAAATTGGGGAAAATGTCAGACACCTGTGCGGAATGTGTTCTGCTCCCTGCCTTGTCTGGAGAGTTTACAGTTTAATGGGGTGATAGCTGAGGCTCCCAGGTAGCTTTTGAATCAGCATTGTATTTTCAGCGCTTTGGCAGTATTTTACCGGCTGTTTGACAGTGACCGCTGTGAAAGCCTGGACCAGCCAGCTTCTGGAATGTTTTTACAGAAGAGACAGGATTAGAAATTACAGACTCTAGATTCCTACGCTAGATGTTTTTGAAAGTATCAGAAGACTTTAGGACTTTGCTTTTTAGAACAGTTTTAGGTTTAAACCAGAATTGAGAGGAAAGTACAGATTTCCTGGATAGTCCTGCCCTGACGCATGCGTCACCTCTGCTTTGTCACCATCATTCACTAGAATGGTACATCTTTAACCAATACTGACACATCATAATCACTCAGAGTTTATAGTTTACCTTAGGGTTCACTCCTGGTGGTATACATTCTATGGGATCCAACACATGTTTAAGGACATATATCCATCATTATTGGGGCTTCCCAGGTAGACCTAGTGGTGCTGAATCTGCCTGCCAATGCAGGAGATGCAGAAGATATAAGTTCAATCCCTGGGTCAGGAAGATCCCCATGGAGGAGGTCATGGCAACCTACTCCAGTATTCTTATCTGGGAAATCCCATGGACAGAGGAGCCTGGCAGGCTACAGTCCACAGGACCTCAAAGAGTTGGACTCGACTGAAGCAATTTAGCATGCATGCAGAAGGGGTAGCAGAGGATGAGATGGTTAGATAGCATCACAGACTCAATGCACATGAGTTTGAGCTTCCCTGGTGACTCAGATGGTTAAGAATCTGCCTGCCAATGCAGGAGACCCAAGTTCCATCCCTGGGTCAGGAAGATCCCCTGGAGAAGGGAGTGGATCCCCACTCCAGTATTCTTGCCTGGAAAATTCCATGGACAGAGGAACCTGATGGGTTATAATCCATGGGGTCTCAGAGTTGGACCTGACTTAGTGACTGAACAACAAAACAGTGTTTTCACTGCCCTAGAAATCCTCAACGCTATTGTTCACTGGAGAAGCAAGTGACAACCCACTCCAGTATTCTTAGCCTGGAGAATTCCATGGATAGAGGAGCCTGGAGGGCCCCACTCTGGGGTCACCGAATCAGACACGACTGAACCACTGACACTTTTCTACTATTCACAGACTGCCCCTCCCTGCTACAACTGATGCAGTTTTGCCTTCTTCCAGCATCATATGGTTGGACTCGTACAGTATGTTGCCTTTTCATATGAACTTCTTCCACTTACTAATATGTGCGTATGGTTCTTTGGTATCTTTTCGTGGCTTGATAGCTCATTTCTTTTTGCCCTGGACTTCTTAGCTCACCCCTCTGTGACCAGGGGCAGGTATCCTACCCTGATCTTAGATTGATAAAGAGACAGGATTGGATTCAAGAGTTTCTTTTTCTTTATATTTATCTTTACAGCTTGCACTATAACTTCTTCATTTCCAGAGTGTTTCTAATATGCAGAAGTCTAGTTCTCGAAGAAAAACCCAGTAAGACATGTAGAGTTCGAAATAATTAACTCAATGTCTAAATGCAGCTCAAGGGCATTCCCAACTGAAGCAGGGTTGTAAACTCAAGCACCTGCAGAGACGAGGTGGGTGTGCAATTTCTATTGTTGTGTAAAAATCTCCAGACACTGTGGCTTCAAACAACAGATTTTGTCCTAAAGAGGCCAGATGTAGATGAAGAATATTTTTTTTGGTGGTGGAGCGAGGAGGAGGGGAGGGGTCGGGGAGGGAGGGGGGCTGGCGGGCCACTTCTACTGGTCTTTCATTTATCTGTTGTCATCCATCTTTGTTCTCTGGCCCGTGTGGGCCTCCCATCGCGGCGGCCTCTGTTGTCTCAGAGCGCCGGCTCTGGGCTCATGCGCTCCAGAGCTCTGGCTGGGTAATTGGACACATCGGTCCAGCCGCTCCGCGTCACGTGGGATCTTCCCAGGCCAGGGATCGATCCGGTGCCCCTTGCACTGCAAGGCGGTGTCCTTACCCACTGGACCACCAGGGAAGCCCTGAAGAATATTTTATCATCGGTTATTTCTGATTTCAGGAATAGTTTCCTAAAGCCCAGTTTTATTTCTTACTTTTGGCTTTGCTTTAGATTCTTGCATGTCAAAAAAAGACATAATTTTGGTGATTTCTTCAAGCCTTCTCAACTTATGTTGCTGTTTAGTCATTAAGTCATGTATGACTCCTTTGCAACCCCATGAAGTATAGCCTGTCAGGATTCTCTGTCCAAAGGATTTCCCAGGCAAGAATACTAGAGTGGGTTTCCATTCCCTTCTCCAGGGGATCTTTCCAACCCAGGGATTAAACCCATGTCTCCTGGTTGGCAGTCTCTTTACTATGGAGCCACCTGGGAAAGCCCTCTCAATTTATAGATATTATAAAACTATAGCAAAAATACGTGTCACCTACTTGTATTAATTTCAAAGAGTCGTTCTCAAACATCAGAGTGCCCTGGAGGGCATTTTAAAATATAGATTTCTGGCCTGGCCCCCTGAGATTCTTTCTTCGTGACTTTGGGATAGAGTCTGAGACACTACATTTCTTCTTCTTTTTAAAATTTTTTATTATTTTAATCGGGGGATAATTGCTTTGCAGCATTGTTAGTTTCTGCTGTACAAGAACTTGAATCTCATATATGTATACATGTATCCCCTCCCTCTTGAGCCTCCTCCCCATCCTCCCCCATCCCGCCCCTCTGGGTCATCACAGAGCACCAGACTGCGCTCCCTGCACTCTACAGCTGCTTCCCACTAGCTAGCTGTTTTATACATGGCAGTGTGTATATATATATTATATATATCTCAATACTCCTCGCAACTTGTCCCACCCTCCCCTTTCCTGTCTGTGTCCACAGGTCCGTTCTCTATGTCTGCATCTCTGTTCCTGCCCTGCAGATAGGTTCATCAGTACCCTTTTAAAAGATTCCACATATGTGTTAAAGTTTCTGCATTTTTCACAAAAGTTTCTGGATAATACTGTTTCTACTGGCCCATGGACCAGCATCTCGAGAACCATTTTTTTGAAATAATTCCTTCTCAGACCAAATGGGAGAACTGCTTTTCTTTTTAGGTGAAAATCTTTAAAATGCATTTAGATTTTTTTTTTTTTCTTTTTGAAATTCGCTTCCGTATGAATAGTTTCCTAAAGCCCAGTTTTATTTCTTACTTTTGGCTTTGCTTTAGATTCTTGCATGTCAAAAAGACATAATTTTGGTGATTTCTTCAAGCCTTCTCAACTTATGTTGCTGTTTAGTCATTAAGTCATGTATGACTCCTTTGCAACCCCATGAAGTATAGCCTGTCAGGATTCTCTGTCCAAAGGATTTCCCAGGCAAGAATACTAGAGTGGGTTTCCATTCCCTTCTCCAGGGGATCTTTCCAACCCAGGGATTAAACCCATGTCTCCTGGTTGGCAGTCTCTTTACTATGGAGCCACCTGGGAAAGCCCTCTCAATTTATAGATATTATAAAACTATAGCAAAAATACGTGTCACCTACTTGTATTAATTTCAAAGAGTCGTTCTCAAACATCAGAGTGCCCTGGAGGGCATTTTAAAATATAGATTTCTGGCCTGGCCCCCTGAGATTCTTTCTTCGTGACTTTGGGATAGAGTCTGAGACACTACATTTCTTCTTCTTTTTAAAATTTTTTATTATTTTAATCGGGGGATAATTGCTTTGCAGCATTGTTAGTTTCTGCTGTACAAGAACTTGAATCTCATATATGTATACATGTATCCCTCCTCTTGAGCCTCCTCCCCATCCTCCCCCCTCCCGCCCCTCTGGGTCATCACAGAGCACCAGACTGCGCTCCCTGCACTCTACAGCTGCTTCCCACTAGCTAGCTGTTTTATACATGGCAGTGTGTATATATATATTATATATATCTCAATACTCCTCGCAACTTGTCCCACCCTCCCCTTTCCTGTCTGTGTCCACAGGTCCGTTCTCTATGTCTGCATCTCTGTTCCTGCCCTGCAGATAGGTTCATCAGTACCCTTTTAAAAGATTCCACATATGTGTTAAAGTTTCTGCATTTTTCACAAAAGTTTCTGGATAATACTGTTTCTACTGGCCCATGGACCAGCATCTCGAGAACCATTTTTTTGAAATAATTCCTTCTCAGACCAAATGGGAGAACTGCTTTTCTTTTTAGGTGAAAATCTTTAAAATGCATTTAGATTTTTTTTTTTTTTCTATTTGAAATTCGCCTCCGTATGAATAGTCTCTAAATCTCTGCCTTCAGCCCCGCCCACACTCTGGCCTGGCTCATGCATGTGAAGAAGACACTTAGCAGAAATTATAACTCAGTGAGATAGAAGCACATACACATATTGCAGATGCACAGAGAACAGTGAATATATAGTTTTAACCAGCTTTTACAGTTTCACTCTCTAGCCATTGCTTTCTATCAGAAGCTTTAGGAATAAGTGTAATTAGCATACACTTTCCTTTTTCTGAGTTTTAATTCCCCAAATACTTTCTCGAGCTCAAAAAGATTCTCATTGTACAATAGTGTGATTGTCATCCGAATGGAAAAGCCCCACAGTGCCGTTTCTCTGAGTGGATTCTGAAATTAATTTAGAAGTATGAGAATGTTTTTAGGCATGCTCTGATGTTGTGATCAATTCAGCGATCCTAGAAATATGATCTAAAAGTTTATAACAGAAAAGTGTTATGTATGTCACATACTTATAAAATTCCAATAATTTGTTAAGCTCTTTAGGCAAAATTAATTCTGTTAAGTTGGAAAATTTGCATGTATCTGTTTTTTTTTTTAGTTTAAATTTTTTTTATTGAAATATAGTTGATTTACAATATTGTGTTAGTTTCGGGTGTACAGCAAAGTGATTCCATTGCACACATACATATATCTATTCTTTCTCATATTCTTTTCCCATATAGGTTATTACTGTGTATTGGGTAGATTTCCCTGTGCTCTACAGTAGGTCCTTGTTTGTTACCTGTTTTATAAGTTGATCGAGTTGTGTCTGACTCTTCGGAACCCCAGGTACTGTAGCCCATCAGGCTCCTCTTGTCTATGGGATTTCCCAAGCAAGAATATTTTAGTGGGTTGCCATGCCTTCTTCTAGGGGATCTTCCAGACCTAGGGATCAGACAGCATCTTTTGTCTCTTTCATTGACAGGCAGGTTCTTTACTACTAGCACCACCTGGGAAGCCCTGTTGTATGCATAGTAGTATGTGTATGCTTCCCTGGTGGCTCAGATGACAAAGCACCTGCCTGCAGTGCAAGAGACGCAGGTTTAATCCCTGGGTGAAGAAGATCCCTGGAGAAGGAAATGGCAACCCACCCCAGTATTCTTGCCTGGAGAATTCTATGCACAGAGGAACCTGGTGGCTACAGTCCATGGGGTCACAAAGAGTTGGACGCGACTGAGTGACTAACACTGCCCCACTGCATGTGTATGTTCATCCCAGTCTCTAATTTATCCCTCCCTAGTGGGTTCATTTCTTAAAGCTGAGTTAAGCAGTTTGTTTCTCTGTCCTAAACTTGTGATTCAACTGTGGTTGTCTTACAAGTGGAGGAGAAAATCACAGAAACTCAGGATAAGACAAAGAAAGAAGAAGACAATTACAAGTCAAGGGTTCCCAAACTGAAGATGATTGATTGAATCGTGCTTTCATGTACCATGGAAAATACTCTAAAAAAAATTTTTTTTAATTTTGAAATTATAGTTGATTTACAGTGTTGGATAGTTCCAAGTGTACAGCATGCTGTGTGTTTTGATTCCAACAGAAAACCAAACCCTTGATGACAGAGTTCTCGGTGAAGTCTACCATCATCTCCCGTTATGCCTTCACCACGGTTGCCTGCAGGATGCTCAACAGGGGGTCTGAGGACCAGGAAGTCACGTTTCAGATGCAGATTCCAGCTGCGGCTTTCATTACTAACTTCACTATGTAGGTGAACCCTGGTCAGAGACCCTGGAGTGAAGATTCGTCTGTGGGATACTCAGGGGGAGCCTGAGATGCTGTGAGGATATACTTTTGACTGTGAGAATTTATGAGTTCTCAGTCCAGAGGACTTTTGGGGGGGAAAGAAGGCTGATTCCCTGCTCCTCCTCTTGTCTATGGATTTCCCAAGCAAGAATATTTTAGTGGGTTGCCATGCCTTCTTCTAGGGGATCTTCCAGACCTAGGGATCAGACAGCATCTTTTGTCTCTTTCATTGACAGGCAGGTTCTTTACTACTAGCACCACCTGGGAAGCCCTGTTGTATGCATAGTAGTATGTGTATGCTTCCCTGGTGGCTCAGATGACAAAGCACCTGCCTGCAGTGCAAGAGACGCAGGTTTAATCCCTGGGTGAAGAAGATCCCTGGAGAAGGAAATGGCAACCCACCCCAGTATTCTTGCCTGGAGAATTCTATGCACAGAGGAACCTGGTGGCTACAGTCCATGGGGTCACAAAGAGTTGGACGCGACTGAGTGACTAACACTGCCCCACTGCATGTGTATGTTCATCCCAGTCTCTAATTTATCCCTCCCTAGTGGGTTCATTTCTTAAAGCTGAGTTAAGCAGTTTGTTTCTCTGTCCTAAACTTGTGATTCAACTGTGGTTGTCTTACAAGTGGAGGAGAAAATCACAGAAACTCAGGATAAGACAAAGAAAGAAGAAGACAATTACAAGTCAAGGGTTCCCAAACTGAAGATGATTGATTGAATCGTGCTTTCATGTACCATGGAAAATACTCTAAAAAAAATTTTTTTTAATTTTGAAATTATAGTTGATTTACAGTGTTGGATAGTTCCAAGTGTACAGCATGCTGTGTGTTTTGATTCCAACAGAAAACCAAACCCTTGATGACAGAGTTCTCGGTGAAGTCTACCATCATCTCCCGTTATGCCTTCACCACGGTTGCCTGCAGGATGCTCAACAGGGGGTCTGAGGACCAGGAAGTCACGTTTCAGATGCAGATTCCAGCTGCGGCTTTCATTACTAACTTCACTATGTAGGTGAACCCTGGTCAGAGACCCTGGAGTGAAGATTCGTCTGTGGGATACTCAGGGGGAGCCTGAGATGCTGTGAGGATATACTTTTGACTGTGAGAATTTATGAGTTCTCAGTCCAGAGGACTTTTGGGGGGGAAAGAAGGCTGATTCCCTGCTCCTTCTTCTTCCTTCTATCTCCCTCTTCCTCCTTTTTATTATCTCTTCTCACATCCCATTCCTCTTTCTTTCCTCCTCCCTTCATTTCCTCTTCTTTCCCTCTGACAGATCAGTACCTATCCTGGGCCAGGTGCATTTCAAGATGATTAATCTACTTCTGTGAAAAAGATGGTGTTGCTCTGCTCCAGAAATTCCAGTGGGGGGAAACAAATAAGCAGATGAAGAGATGAGATTGGCTTCAGACAGTAGTGAGTGCTGTAGAGATAGCATATCAGATCGAGGGGGCTTGTTTAGGTCACAGAGTTGGGGAGGTGGCTCAGAGGATTCAGTGTTGAAGTTGAGAGCTGAAGAACCGGCCAGCATGATATCTTTGATAACGCTAAGTAGAAAATAGCTCTTCTTTTCACCTGAACTAAGAGGTAAAGAGATGTAAACTAGGTGTGTGTGTTTAATTTTAGGTCTGGGCAAGATTCAAGTTGATGAATCTTCTTGGAAGTTTGTTTGAGCAGGTCTTCTGAGTGCCTCTTTGAGAATCAGAGGCACCATGGGTTGGGTTCTTAACATTTGGACCTGTTGAAATCTGCCCTAGAACAAAATAAGCGATGCAAGTGCCCTGGTCTGGAATGCATTCTTAGTGTGTATATCCAAGAGGCAAACAAAAATATTTCCTAGGGTTGTCATGGTTATGAGATCCATGTTGAGTTCGTCTTGGCAAGCTGGCAACACAGCTGTCTCTCTCTCTCTTTTACATTTAAACATTTTATTTTGTATTGGGGTATAGCCAATTAACAATGTGATAGTTTCAGGTGAACAACAAAATGACTCAGCCATACATACACATGTACCCATTCTCCCCCAAACTCTCCTTCTATCCAGACTGCCACATAACACTGGGCTGCTATATAGTAGGACTTTGCTGGTTATCCATTTTAAATACAGCATTGTGTACACGTCCACCCAGACTCCCTGACCATCCCTTCCCCCTGGCAACCATAAGTTCATTCTCTAAGTCAACATAGCTGTCTCTTGTGTTTCAGGCTTATTGGAGACAAGGTGTATCAGGGAGAAATTACAGAGAGAGAAAGGAGAAACAGTGATAAAGTAAAAGAGAAGAGGAATAAAACTGTGGAAGATAATGAGTGAGTACCATTGGATTAAGTAATTAAAAGTCCACTTCAGCTGAGGGTCAGGTTTTCTATCTCTTTGCCTACCCACTTTGTTCTCACCCTTTGTTTTGTTTTTAATTATTATTTTTATTTGACTTTTTACTTTTACAGAGTTTTGTTGTGTATGGATATGTATAATCCCAGATTAGTCATATGTATATCACCCTTTGTTTTAAGGATTTGTCTTTTTGTTTTTTATAATAACAAACACTTAAATATACCTCATTAGCAATGCAGTAGCTAAGGGTTTACGGTAAACTCCTGTTCCCAAGTTCTCTTTTTCTACCAGGATCCACTTTCTTTCCTTTTTTTTTTTAATTTTTCTTTTTTTGGCGGCGGGGGTGGGGTACCAGTTGGGGCGGGAGTGGTGCAGGCGGGCCACTTCTATTGGTCTTTCATTTGTCTGTTTTTCGTCCATCTTTGTTCTTTGGCTGGGCAAGATTCAAGTTGATGAATCTTCTTGGAAGTTTGTTTGAGCAGGTCTTCTGAGTGCCTCTTTGAGAATCAGAGGCACCATGGGTTGGGTTCTTAACATTTGGACCTGTTGAAATCTGCCCTAGAACAAAATAAGCGATGCAAGTGCCCTGGTCTGGAATGCATTCTTAGTGTGTATATCCAAGAGGCAAACAAAAATATTTCCTAGGGTTGTCATGGTTATGAGATCCATGTTGAGTTCGTCTTGGCAAGCTGGCAACACAGCTGTCTCTCTCTCTCTTTTACATTTAAACATTTTATTTTGTATTGGGGTATAGCCAATTAACAATGTGATAGTTTCAGGTGAACAACAAAATGACTCAGCCATACATACACATGTACCCATTCTCCCCCAAACTCTCCTTCTATCCAGACTGCCACATAACACTGGGCTGCTATATAGTAGGACTTTGCTGGTTATCCATTTTAAATACAGCATTGTGTACACGTCCACCCAGACTCCCTGACCATCCCTTCCCCCTGGCAACCATAAGTTCATTCTCTAAGTCAACATAGCTGTCTCTTGTGTTTCAGGCTTATTGGAGACAAGGTGTATCAGGGAGAAATTACAGAGAGAGAAAGGAGAAACAGTGATAAAGTAAAAGAGAAGAGGAATAAAACTGTGGAAGATAATGAGTGAGTACCATTGGATTAAGTAATTAAAAGTCCACTTCAGCTGAGGGTCAGGTTTTCTATCTCTTTGCCTACCCACTTTGTTCTCACCCTTTGTTTTGTTTTTAATTATTATTTTTATTTGACTTTTTACTTTTACAGAGTTTTGTTGTGTATGGATATGTATAATCCCAGATTAGTCATATGTATATCACCCTTTGTTTTAAGGATTTGTCTTTTTGTTTTTTATAATAACAAACACTTAAATATACCTCATTAGCAATGCAGTAGCTAAGGGTTTACGGTAAACTCCTGTTCCCAAGTTCTCTTTTTCTACCAGGATCCACTTTCTTTCCTTTTTTTTTTTAATTTTTCTTTTTTTGGCGGCGGGGGTGGGGTACCAGTTGGGGCGGGAGTGGTGCAGGCGGGCCACTTCTATTGGTCTTTCATTTGTCTGTTTTTCGTCCATCTTTGTTCTTTGGCTCCTGTGGACCTCCCATCACGGTGGCCTCTGTTGTCGCAGAGCACCGGCTCTGGGCGCATGCGCTCCAGAGCTCCGGCTCGGTAATTGGACATATCTGTCCAGCCTTTCCACGGCACGTAGGATCTTCCCAGGCCAGGGATCGAACCGGCGCCCCTTGCACTTCACGGTGGTGCCCTTACCCACTGGACCACCAGGGAAGCCCCCAGGATCCACTTTCAATATTTGTATAGTTTTTTGGTAGTTACTTCCCTTATTCTAAATGTTATAATAATCTTACTTTTTAAGAATTTCTTGATAAAAATCAGGTGTTGATTATTGATTCTCTGCTATAAAGAAAGAAAATTCAACAGATTTACAATAATCCCACTTTCTCTCTGCTTTCCAAATTTTTGTATTATTATTTCTCTCTTTTTTTTAATTGAAATATAGTTGATTTACAGTGTTGCATTAGTTTCAGGTGTACAGTGAAGTTATTGTTATATGTCTTTTACAGAGTTTTGTTGTTTATAGCCATACATAATCCCAAATCGGTCATAGGCATATCCCTGAGTCTTCAGTCACCATGAGTTATACCATCCTAGATGAGCCCTGTTATCTTCAGTGGTAGTATTCTTTCTCCTCCATGTCACCTGGCCGTTTCTTTTCCTTTCCCTGTGTTCATCTTTTCCAACTTAATCATTTACTTTTGCATTGTCAGAGTTATCAACATTTAAATTCTAATCTGTCATGGTATTTGTGTTCTTTGTCTGTACACTGAATCCAAACATTGAAGACCAATAACTCAGTTAACTTTTAATGACACTGTAAATAACATTCACCACAGAGCCACTTAGTACAGAATCTTACTAGAATCTTAGCCACTCAGATTCTGTTTCCTTCTCTGCCAGCCCAGCTGAAGAAAAAGTCACCTGTTCCCTTTGAATAAAAATGATCATAGTATCTAGAGAAAATGGTGTGGGCCTTATGAGGGCTTTCTTCTTTTCACACTTTACAAATTGTTCAGAATCATGCCACAGTTCTGTCTAGTTGGATTACAACATGTATCTGTTTTTCTTTTTTTTTAATATTATTTTGTGGGCTTCCCTGGTGGTCCAGTGGGTAAAGAGTCCACCTTGCAGTGCAAAGGGCACCGGTTCAATCCCTGGCCTGGGAAGATCCCACACGCCAAGGAGCGGCTAGACCAGTGTGTCCAATTACGAGCCGGCGCTCTGGAGTGCATGCACCCAGAGCCGGTGCTCTGCAATGAGAGGCCACTGAAATGGGAGGGCCGCACAAGCCAAAGAATAAAGATAGATAAAAATAAATAAATAAATAAAACAAACAATAAAAGAGGCCAAAATTTAAAATATATATATTACTTTGTTTTATTTATTCATTTATTTTTGGGATGCCCCTTGCACAGTATGTGGGATCTTAGTCCTTGGCCAAGGATCAAATCTGCGCCCCCTGCATTGGAAGTATGGGGTCTTAACCGCTGGGCCACGGGGGGAGGTCCTGATGTGTTTTTCCTGGAGGTCACCTGTGTCAGCCCTCCCTTTGCCCCCTTGAGTCTGCATTAGGGAGAAGCAGAAGGGTTCAATGGTCTTTGAATTCTCTGCTTTTCAGTGTTCCTTGAACCCATGGAACCTTCTTCTAGTGCAGCAGTTTGCTTTTCCTGCCAAAACTAAATTCTAGTTTTTCTTTCTAATGTTGACTAAAAAAATACGCAGAAGCTGAAGTTGAGGAGGTATGTTTTCTTGGAGGCATTCCTGAGGACGATAGCCCAGGAGACGGTCTCTCAGATAGCTCTAAGAGAATGTTCCAAAGAGAGAAAGGAGGAGCCAGACTATGGAGTTTTTGTTGGAAAAAAAACCAAAAAACAAAAAAACAAACCCAAACATAGTCAAACATCAAAACATTTCTGCTAATCAGAAAAAAATTCAGAATGAAAGTGAATGATTTTAGTGCTTTTCTGTGTATGGGAAGGTGCAAGAGTTTGGGCTCATTGAAATGAGTCCTTAATTATACGTTTTAAGCATCCAGGGTTGGCCTCCTGTTTTTCGCCATCCTAAATCCCCTCAGGGCGCAGTGGAGGGAGGGCTGCCGTGACTGGTGGCTTGTTGGTAGGAAACACGGTGGTCCATGCTGAGGGTTCTCACTGAGAGCACTTGGCCAGGACCCTGAGGTCCTCGGGGGAACCTGGCTTTCTCCAATCCCCCGTCCGCTTCTCTCTTGCTTCCAGGGAGAAGGGGACGGAGACCTTCAGAGCCTCCGTGGTGCTCCCCAGCAAGGACAAGGCCGCCTTCCTCCTGAGTTACGAGGAGCTCCTGCAGAGACGGCTGGGGAAGTACGAGCACGTGGTCAGCGTGCGGCCCCAGCAGCTGGTGGGGCGGCTGACGGTGGAGGTGACCGTGCTGGAGAGGCCGGGCATCGCGGAGCTGGAGGTGCTGGGGCTGCAGAACAGCCGGCACCGAGGCAGCGGGCGGGGGCCAGGTGAGTGGCGTCCGTGGCTGTGCTCAGGTGTCCTGTGCTGACTGCGAGCTGGGCGCTGGCGTTAGAGCAGATGGCGCCCCCGCAGCCCAGGCCCCGGTGGAGCGGGGATCTGAAGGACAGCCGCAAAGCAAAGACAGTGCTCTGTGCATTTTAAAAAATTATGTTTATTTAGCTGCATCGGTTGCTGCAAGGCACTGATGCTGTAGTTGTGGCCATGGTGTGTGGTATTTTAGTTTCCTGACCAGGGATCGAACTCACATTCCCTACTCTGCAAGGCAGATTCTTAACCACTGGACCACCAGGGAAGTCCCGTAGGTGCCCTTTTTAAGCCATGGTCTATCAGGAGATTTTGCAATGTTCAAGTCGTTTGAGTAGTTGTATCACTTCTGGGAGTCTAGCCTTGGTGAGACATGGAAAATGTCGGGGTGTTATATACACAAACCCATTTGATAATATATGTAGTAGCAAAAACATTCCTTCATCCTAAATATTCAACCCCATGGATGTGATTAGTAAAATAGGGCTACCAAAACAATTTGTAATGTGGGAAGGGAAAAAGATAGTGTGTACACGTTAGTGTTAAATATGTTCACAGTGAAGCTGTCCAAAGACTAGGAATTATATAAAATAATCATTTATGGGTGAGTGAGGATGGGGTCATTTATTTTTTATTTTTATTTTACTTTTGACTTTTACAGAGTTTTGTTGTTTACAGATAGGCATGATCCCAGATTAGTCATACGTCTATCCCACCCCCATCCCACCCCTCCAGGCCGTCGCACAGCACCTGATGGGGTCATTTTGTAACACTCCATTTTTACTTTTTAAATTTTATCTTATTTTTTAATACTAGGTTTTCAAAACAACATCTAACATTAATATAAACATCTATACAATGTGCTATATTCTTCCTAAAATTAAATCGTGAAAAATATGTCCTGGAAATTTGATTTACGACGGACATTTTTCTATCTGAGTTTTTCTTAAACTTTAATTTTTTTAAAAAATTAGCTAATTTATTTATTTTTGATTGTGCTAGATCTTCACTGCTGCATGCGGGCTTTGTCTAGTTACAGTGCTTAGACTTCTCCTGTGGCAGCTGGCAAGCCGTAGGGCGTGAGGCCTTCAGTGGCTGCTGCTCTCAGGCCTTGTTGCCGTGAGGGATGTGGGCTCTTAGTTCCGGGACCAGGGGTGGGATTGGTATCCCTGGAGCTGGCAGGCTCAGTCTTAATCACTGGACCATCAAGAAAGCCCCTTCACATTTTAATTTTTTAAGTAGCACTCTGTTGAAATGATCATGAAAAATTCCGTCTGATCTCAAAGTAATCATTATATTAATGTCAACTGATACTTCATATTCAATATTCACTTACATTGGACCTTATCTTAAATATGTCGTTAAGGCCTAAGGTCAAGTTGGATAACAAGATAGATGTGCCCTCAGAATTGCACAAGGATTAGAAGGACAGGATTTCCGGTACTTGTGATGCTGAGGTCGGGGAAAGACTGAGTGCTGAGAGACTGTGCAGAATCCAAATTCAACCCCTGTGAATGCAAGGAGGGTGCAGAGTCACCCAAGTAGGCTTCCCGTACAAGAATATTTGGGGATGAGGTTGGAAGGAGAGGAGAGAAATAACTTCACACCAGCAATAGGTAACAGCAATGTTGTTACCTTGTTGTTCAGTTGTTTAGTCATGTCCAACTCTTTACAACCCCATGGACTGAGGCATGCCAGGCTTCCCTGTCCTTCACTGTCTCCCGAAATTTGCTCAAACTCATGTCCATGGAGTCGATGATGCCATCCAACCGTCTCATCCTTTGTCGCCTCCTTCCCCTGCCCTCCATCTTCCCCTGTAGCAGGGTCTTTTCCAACAAGTCAGCTTTCCACCTCAGCTGGCCAAAGTGTTGGACCTTCGCGACAGTCTTTCCAATGCCATTATCTTACACAGTGCAAGAATAGTCAAGGCCTGGAGCTGTTCTGGGAAGTGTAATCAGTATGGAACCTACTAGTTCTTCCCCAACTCGCAGTGCAGTGAACGACTCTGGACGGGAGAGGTAGTCTACTCCAGGCTGGGAGCGTGGAGGCAGGTCTTCATTAGAAGCTGACTCCAAACAGTGAGATGGCACTCCATCCAGATTGCATCAGACAGTTAAAGATATTCTCAAAGGACCTGATATCAGAAATGGCATGAGATAGGAGACATCAGGACCTCCTGCATCGGGAGTGTGGACTACCAGGAAGTCCCTACTTATGGTATTAAACACAGTGCCTTTTAAAGAGCAGAGAGCTAATGAGATGTCTGCAAAGTGGAGAAGAAAGGAAACGGGAGTTTTTTGTAAGGCAACAGGAAACCTTCACATTTTAATTTTTAAGAAATTTTTCATGAAAAATTCCGTCTGATCTCAAAGTAATCATTATATTAATGTCAACTGATACTTCATATTCAATATTCACTTACATTGGACCTTATCTTAAATATGTCGTTAAGGCCTAAGGTCAAGTTGGATAACAAGATAGATGTGCCCTCAGAATTGCACAAGGATTAGAAGGACAGGATTTCCGGTACTTGTGATGCTGAGGTCGGGGAAAGACTGAGTGCTGAGAGACTGTGCAGAATCCAAATTCAACCCCTGTGAATGCAAGGAGGGTGCAGAGTCACCCAAGTAGGCTTCCCGTACAAGAATATTTGGGGATGAGGTTGGAAGGAGAGGAGAGAAATAACTTCACACCAGCAATAGGTAACAGCAATGTTGTTACCTTGTTGTTCAGTTGTTTAGTCATGTCCAACTCTTTACAACCCCATGGACTGAGGCATGCCAGGCTTCCCTGTCCTTCACTGTCTCCCGAAATTTGCTCAAACTCATGTCCATGGAGTCGATGATGCCATCCAACCGTCTCATCCTTTGTCGCCTCCTTCCCCTGCCCTCCATCTTCCCCTGTAGCAGGGTCTTTTCCAACAAGTCAGCTTTCCACCTCAGCTGGCCAAAGTGTTGGACCTTCGGCGACAGTCTTTCCAATGCCATTATCTTACACAGTGCAAGAATAGTCAAGGCCTGGAGCTGTTCGCGGGAAGTGTAATCAGTATGGAACCTACTAGTTCTTCCCCAACTCGCAGTGCAGTGAACGACTCTGGACGGGAGAGGTAGTCTACTCCAGGCTGGGAGCGTGGAGGCAGGTCTTCATTAGAAGCTGACTCCAAACAGTGAGATGGCACTCCATCCAGATTGCATCAGACAGTTAAAGATATTCTCAAAGGACCTGATATCAGAAATGGCATGAGATAGGAGACATCAGGACCTCCTGCATCGGGAGTGTGGACTACCAGGAAGTCCCTACTTATGGTATTAAACACAGTGCCTTTTAAAGAGCAGAGAGCTAATGAGATGTCTGCAAAGTGGAGAAGAAAGGAAACAAAGAAAGAAAAATGTATATACAACTAAACTAATAACAAAGAATGTTTCAAGCTTTCATTTCTTCTTTATCACGGTTTAGCAGGAAATTATCCCCTGTGGAAAGGATGGTTTTCCTGCTGCAGGAATGAAACGCCTGTGTGTCCTGCCGGGTTCAGAACCACCGTGACTCTTCCCAGGTGCTTCTGCGTGGTGGCGTGTGGGGTCAGGCTGCTAGGGGGCAGGTCTGAATCCTGATGGCTCTTTGCGAAGCTGCTCACTGCTTATCAGCAGGACCTGTGGGAATCTCCGAGGAAGTTTTCCAGACCATTGATCTCTTGGGAATCTGTTTATTTTTAAGAAAATTGTTTTCCTGGCTCTTTGCACCAGACCAGATATCTGGCCTTGCAGAGCAAGAGGTCTCACAGGCCATTCCCCTGTCCAGGTGTGGTGGATGGGAGCCCTTTGTGCTTCTCAGTCCCATCCAGAGCACAGCTGCTTCTGTTCCTGCAAAACAGTCACTGCAGGAAGGAGCTAGAGGCACAGGATGCTGTGACTGTGCCTGGATGCATGTTTTCAGAAAGCACCCCAGGGAGAGATGCAGCTAGAATAGCATAGAGACCAGGACATGTGGTTTGAGCCTGTGAATTGGACTGGAGCCAGCACGGGCCTCTGAGGTCCGACTTCTGGACGTTCTCTGAGCAAATCTCTGCCTGCTGGACCCACTGATATCATTAGGGAAGCAATTCTAGATAAGGATGACTGTGTGCTAGCTACCAGACTCGACACGTGCACACTAGACTGTCTCCTTCTAGGACAGCCCTCCTGGGAGCTTCTGTAAAATACTGAGGGCGTGTGTTCAAATTCCATGTCTCCCTAGTGACACAGAAAGAAGAAAAGACTAAACAACTAGCCTAGTTTCTTGTCTGATGTAATGGGCCCACGGCTATTGACTCCAAACAGTGAGATGGCACTCCATCCAGATTGCATCAGACAGTTAAAGATATTCTCAAAGGACCTGATATCAGAAATGGCATGAGATAGGAGACATCAGGACCTCCTGCATCGGGAGTGTGGACTACCAGGAAGTCCCTACTTATGGTATTAAACACAGTGCCTTTTAAAGAGCAGAGAGCTAATGAGATGTCTGCAAAGTGGAGAAGAAAGGAAACAAAGAAAGAAAAATGTATATACAACTAAACTAATAACAAAGAATGTTTCAAGCTTTCATTTCTTCTTTATCACGGTTTAGCAGGAAATTATCCCCTGTGGAAAGGATGGTTTTCCTGCTGCAGGAATGAAACGCCTGTGTGTCCTGCCGGGTTCAGAACCACCGTGACTCTTCCCAGGTGCTTCTGCGTGGTGGCGTGTGGGGTCAGGCTGCTAGGGGGCAGGTCTGAATCCTGATGGCTCTTTGCGAAGCTGCTCACTGCTTATCAGCAGGACCTGTGGGAATCTCCGAGGAAGTTTTCCAGACCATTGATCTCTTGGGAATCTGTTTATTTTTAAGAAAATTGTTTTCCTGGATCTTTGCACCAGACCAGATATCTGGCCTTGCAGAGCAAGAGGTCTCACAGGCCTTTCCCCCTGTCCAGGTGTGGTGGATGGGAGCCCTTTGTGCTTCTCAGTCCCATCCAGAGCACAGCTGCTTCTGTTCCTGCAAAACAGTCACTGCAGGAAGGAGCTAGAGGCACAGGATGCTGTGACTGTGCCTGGATGCATGTTTTCAGAAAGCACCCCAGGGAGAGATGCAGCTAGAATAGCATAGAGACCAGGACATGTGGTTTGAGCCTGTGAATTGGACTGGAGCCAGCACGGGCCTCTGAGGTCCGACTTCTGGACGTTCTCTGAGCAAATCTCTGCCTGCTGGACCCACTGATATCATTAGGGAAGCAATTCTAGATAAGGATGACTGTGTGCTAGCTACCAGACTCGACACGTGCACACTAGACTGTCTCCTTCTAGGACAGCCCTCCCTGGGAGCTTCTGTAAAATACTGAGGGCGTGTGTTCAAATTCCATGTCTCTCCCTAGTGACACAGAAAGAAGAAAAAGACTAAAAACAGTGGAACCTACTTTTTGCCTCAGTTTACTTGTCTGATGTAATGGGCCCACGGCTATTGAACCATAAGCAAATGAACTTTTTCTCTGTGTCAAAGCCTGTACTGTGAGATATAATTTGGAAGCCAAATCGTTATATTTTTTAGATTATTAAAATAGTTAACTCGTGTACATGTTTCAAACTCTGTCGTTTATTGGCAGAGTCAGACAATTTTTGGGCACCCCATGGACTGTAGCCTGCCATGTTCCTCTGTCCATGGGTTTTTCCAGGCAAGAACACTGGAGCAGATTGCCTTTCCTTCTCCAGGGGACCTTACTGACCCAGGGATCAAACTGGGTCTCCTGCATCGGCAGGCAGAGCCTTTACCGCTAAGCCACTGGGGAAGCCTGGTTCAAATTCTAACAGGGTATACATTGGTATTCGATGCAAGACTAGACTCATTCTCTCCTCCATTACCCTGCTCCCTTCTCCCTTGATAATCCTCTCTAAAATATTTTGATGATTTGGGGCCTCAATGGAATAGAGTATTTGAAATTAATACTTTTTTGGAGCACCCCTGGATATGTAATCTTCTCAGGTCATATACACGAGTACATATTCCATTTATGCGATTGGTTTAAGGCTGATTATTTCACTCTCTAAGTTAAAAATCACAAAATTCCTATGATCCTATGGTACCTAAATTTCCCAAAAAAGGGGGTTTTTTTACATACCCATCCAAAAAAAATTTATACTGCGATGCATGTTTTCAGAAAGCACCCCAGGGAGAGATGCAGCTAGAATAGCATAGAGACCAGGACATGTGGTTTGAGCCTGTGAATTGGACTGGAGCCAGCACGGGCCTCTGAGGTCCGACTTCTGGACGTTCTCTGAGCAAATCTCTGCCTGCTGGACCCACTGATATCATTAGGGAAGCAATTCTAGATAAGGATGACTGTGTGCTAGCTACCAGACTCGACACGTGCACACTAGACTGTCTCCTTCTAGGACAGCCCTCCTGGGAGCTTCTGTAAAATACTGAGGGCGTGTGTTCAAATTCCATGTCTCTCCCTAGTGACACAGAAAGAAGAAAAGACTAAAAACAGTGGAACCTACTTTTTGCCTCAGTTTACTTGTCTGATGTAATGGGCCCACGGCTATTGAACCATAAGCAAATGAACTTTTTCTCTGTGTCAAAGCCTGTACTGTGAGATATAATTTGGAAGCCAAATCGTTATATTTTTTAGATTATTAAAATAGTTAACTCGTGTACATGTTTCAAACTCTGTCGTTTAGTGGCAGAGTCAGACAATTTTGGTCACCCCATGGACTGTAGCCTGCCATGTTCCTCTGTCCATGGGTTTTTCCAGGCAAGAACACTGGAGCAGATTGCCTTTCCTTCTCCAGGGGACCTTACTGACCCAGGGATCAAACTGGGTCTCCTGCATCGGCAGGCAGAGCCTTTACCGCTAAGCCACTGGGGAAGCCTGGTTCAAATTCTAACAGGGTATACATTGGTATTCGATGCAAGACTAGACTCATTCTCTCCTCCATTACCCTGCTCCCTTCTCCCTTGATAATCCTCTCTAAAATATTTTGATGATTTGGGGCCTCAATGGAATAGAGTATTTGAAATTAATACTTTTTTGGAGCACCCCTGGATATGTAATCTTCTCAGGTCATATACACGAGTACATATTCCATTTATGCGATTGGTTTAAGGCTGATTATTTCACTCTCTAAGTTAAAAATCACAAAATTCCTATGATCCTATGGTACCTAAATCACCCTTTCTGTGATTAAAAAAAATCTGGGAGGCGGCATAAAATTTTCATTTATGATCATATCCCTGATAGCTCAGAGTAAAGTGATATAGAACAAAGTAAGATACCTTGCTTGCTTTATCCCCTTTTGCATTACCTCAGTGATGCTTCAAATACTCTTTTTATTCTGACTCTTTATTTCGTATTGAAGTATAGCTGATTAACAGTGCTGTGGTAGCTTCAGGTGAACATCGAGGGGATGCAGCCACACGTATACATGTATCCCTTCCCCTCAAGCTTCCATTCCAGCTGCCACACAACAGTGAGCAGAGTTCACATGCTATACAGTAGTTCCTTTTTGATTATCCATTTTAAATATAGAAATGTGTACATGTCCATCCCAAACTCCCTGACTGTCCCTTTCCACTGGCAACCATAAGTTCATTCACTAACTCTGTGAGTCTCTGTTCCATGTGTCATATGGTATTTCTCCTTTATACTTGTTTGTTTTTTTTTTTAAGAAAGAAATTCAGATGACTGAGTCCACCTTCAAACACTTGAATTAGAATCTACCCAGGTGAGGCCTGACTAGCTGTGCTTTGGCGTGGACTCAGTGGACACAAATCTGAACAATCTCTGGGAGGCAGGGAATGACAGGGAGCAAGCCTGACATGCTGCTGTCCGTAGGGTCCCAAAGAGTTGGACACTTCTGTTGAACAACAAAATTCTCTAAATTTATACGAGAAACTGAAAGATTCTGTGAGTGCTTTGAACATGTTTATTTATTTGTAAAGCTAAAGAAGAATACTCAAAATTTGTTTCTGCTGCTGAGCAGATTTGGCCCTGGAGCTTTCATAATTTATCCTTTATATTCTTTACTTATCTACTTATTTTTAAATTTTATTTATTTATTTTTGGCTGTGCTGTGCTGCGTGGGCTTTCTCTAGTTGTAGGGAGCAGGGTCTACTCTCTAGTTGAGATCCACGGGCTTTTCATTGTGATGGCTTCCCTTGTTGCCGGGCACAGGCTCTAGGAGCACAGGCTTCAGTAGTTATGGTGCACAGGACCAGTTGCTCTATAGCACGTGGGATCTTATTTCCCGGACCAGGGATCGAACCTGTGTCCACTGCATTGGCAGGCAGATTCATAGCCACTAGACCACCAGTGAGGTCCTATTCTTTGCCTTTCTAAAAAGCAGTTTTACTGAGGCTGAGTTTGCACACCATAAAATTTACTCATTTTAAGTCTCTCAGTGATTTTCTTTTTTTTTTTTTTTGGTACAGTTGAGGAGTTGCACAACCATCCACACGGTCCAAGTCAGGAACATTTATATCGCCCCAAAAAAGATGTTTGTGCCTCTTGGCAGTCACTCCCTGTTCCGACCTCAGCCCCAGGCAACCACTAATCTACTTTCTGTCTCTGTTTTCAGGCAGCTGCGTTTTTCAAGGCACCCCCGGTGGTTCTGACGGTTGTTAAACGTTAGGAACCTTACTTTGGACTTTCCAACGGAATTTAGGGGCATGAGCTATATCAGGATCTTGAAGCAGCTTTTTTTTAGATGGATTACTTTTATTTATTTTTAACTATTTAAAAAATCAAAGTAAATTCACAATGTTGTGTTAGTTTCAGGTGGAAAGTGATTCAGTTATACATATACATATATCTCTCCTTTTTCAAGTTCTTTTCTCGTTTCGGCCATTAGAATATTGAGCAGTGATCCTGGTACTCTTGAATAGGTCCTTGTTGGTCATCTATTTTATACATAGTAGTGAAAGTGAAGGTGTTAGTTGCTCAGTCTTGTCGGACTCTTTGTAACCCCATGGTCTCTAGCCTACCAGCCTTCTCTGTCCATTGAATTCTTCAGGCAAAAATACTGGAATGGGTTGCCATTCCCTTCTTCAGGGCATCTTCCCACCCCAGGGATCGAACCTGAACCTCCTGCATTGCACACAGATTCTTTACTCTCTGAGCTACCAGGGAAGCCCGTATATGTCAATCCCAAACTCCTCTAATTTATCCCTCCCCCTACCCTGCCTTTTCACTATGGTAACCATAAGTTTGTTTTCCATGTATGTTTCTGCTCTATGTATAATTTTTTTTTTTTTTTTCTGAAAAAATACTACATTTTAGATTGTTAGAACTCCACTCCCTCCAAGTTCTCTGGAGGCAATGTGCGCTGTGCTTTCCATTGGTTGGCTCTGTGTCCTTTACCTGCCCAGGACCTACAGCTTGCTTTTTAATTGTATCACTTCTAGATCAGCTTCCCATAAGATAATGCTAAAAAACTAAGAAAGCTTCATTAGAAAGAAAAGAGGGCTTCCCTGGTGGTCCAGTGAGTAAAGAGTCTACCTTACAGTGCAAGGGGCGCTGGTTCCATCCCTGGCCCAGGAAGATCCCACATGCTGCAGAGCGACTGGACCGGTGTGTCCAACTACTAGCCAGTGCCCTGGAGTACATGCGCCCAGAGCCAGTGCTCTGCAACAAGAGAGGCCACTGCAATGGGAGACCCACACAGGCCAAAGAATAAGGAAGGATGAAAATAAATAAAAAAAAGATCAATATAAAAGGCCAAAGTTAAAAAAAGGGGGGTGGCCCCGGTGTCCTATGCAAAAAAAAAGAAAAGAAAGAAGAGAGCCACTCAAAATATAGTTTCATTACCTTGGGTGTTGGAAGATGAGGCTGTTGACTCTGCTGGGGTCTTTAAGGATAAATTAATAACCAGTCACGAGTCCTGCAGGGTCACATCACTTTTGACTGTAGACTAGATGGTGTCTTATATATCCGTAAACACCCAGTGAAGGATTCATTAAATCTGTTTAAAATCGTATTTCTCTTTTCCTTTGTTTGGCTGTTCACCTCTTGACTCTGCCATTTGTTATGAAGGCTCTCAGGATTGTGAGGGAGTCAGCTAGCATGCTGCCTGGCATAAAACAGGTGCTCAGTAAATATTTGTTAAAGGGATTTAGGAATAAGTGTGCTGTGCTGTGCTGTGCTCATTCACTTCAGTCATGTCCAACTCTGTGCAGCCCTATGAACTGTTGCCTACCAGGCTCCTCTATCTATGGGATTCTCCAAGCAAGAATACTGGAGTGGTTGCCGTTTCCTCCTCCAGGGAATCTTCCCGACCCAGGGATTGAACCCACGTCTTACATCTCCTGTACTGGCAGGCAGGTTCTGTACCCCTAGTGCCACTGGGAAGCCCAGAAACTGTCAGCACTGGAGATGTGATTGGGTTTCCAATGCTTTCCTGGTTTGTTGTTATTGTTCTTTAGTTGCTAAGTCATGTATGACTCTTAACAACTCTGTGGAGTGCAGCATGCCAGGTTTCCCTGTCCTTCACCGTCTCCCAGAGTTTGCTCAAACTCATGTCCATTGGGTCCGTGCTGCCAGCCAACCATCTCCTCTCATTTGTCACCCCTTCCTGGTTTAAGTTGGTTGATTTTTCCAAACTGCATGTGACTCTTACTTAGTTGTGAAGGATGGATTAGAAGACAGAATTTGATCCCAGAAGACGCATTACAAGAATCTAAAAGAGGGAATGCTTGGTCAAATCTGAACTCCAGCTAAATAATATGTCCCATGCAATATCTGAGACATACTTATCCTAAAAAGTCATTCGTTTTAAAAAAACATTTATCCTAAATCAAATGTAAGGAAGAATGAAAACAAATAAAAAAAAGATCAATATAAAAGGCCAAAGTTAAAAAAAGGGGGGTGGCCCCGGTGTCCTATGCAAAAAAAAAGAAAAGAAAGAAGAGAGCCACTCAAAATATAGTTTCATTACCTTGGGTGTTGGAAGATGAGGCTGTTGACTCTGCTGGGGTCTTTAAGGATAAATTAATAACCAGTCACGAGTCCTGCAGGGTCACATCACTTTTGACTGTAGACTAGATGGTGTCTTATATATCCGTAAACACCCAGTGAAGGATTCATTAAATCTGTTTAAAATCGTATTTCTCTTTTCCTTTGTTTGGTTGTTCACCTCTTGACTCTGCCATTTGTTATGAAGGCTCTCAGGATTGTGAGGGAGTCAGCTAGCATGCTGCCTGGCATAAAACAGGTGCTCAGTAAATATTTGTTAAAGGGATTTAGGAATAAGTGTGCTGTGCTGTGCTGTGCTCATTCACTTCAGTCATGTCCAACTCTGTGCAGCCCTATGAACTGTTGCCTACCAGGCTCCTCTATCTATGGGATTCTCCAAGCAAGAATACTGGAGTGGTTGCCGTTTCCTCCTCCAGGGAATCTTCCCGACCCAGGGATTGAACCCACGTCTTACATCTCCTGTACTGGCAGGCAGGTTCTGTACCCCTAGTGCCACTGGGAAGCCCAGAAACTGTCAGCACTGGAGATGTGATTGGGTTTCCAATGCTTTCCTGGTTTGTTGTTATTGTTCTTTAGTTGCTAAGTCATGTATGACTCTTAACAACTCTGTGGAGTGCAGCATGCCAGGTTTCCCTGTCCTTCACCGTCTCCCAGAGTTTGCTCAAACTCATGTCCATTGGGTCCGTGCTGCCAGCCAACCATCTCCTCTCATTTGTCACCCCTTCCTGGTTTAAGTTGGTTGATTTTTCCAAACTGCATGTGACTCTTACTTAGTTGTGAAGGATGGATTAGAAGACAGAATTTGATCCCAGAAGACGCATTACAAGAATCTAAAAGAGGGAATGCTTGGTCAAATCTGAACTCCAGCTAAATAATATGTCCCATGCAATATCTGAGACATACTTATCCTAAAAAAGTCATTCGTAGTTTATCCAACATTCAAATGTAACCGGGTATCCTGTCTTTTTCTTTGCTAATTCTGGCTGCTCTGCCCTATTAAAGGCTGTATTGT
This sequence comes from Tragulus kanchil, assembly GCA_022376925.1. Classification (NCBI taxonomy): domain Eukaryota; kingdom Metazoa; phylum Chordata; class Mammalia; order Artiodactyla; family Tragulidae; genus Tragulus; species Tragulus kanchil. Next base: position 73,023,263 of record JAIOJX010000031.1, read on the forward strand.
GACTAATGGTTGACCCCCAGCTCCAGTTCCCTACTGCTGTGTGTCCCCCACACCCGGAATCCAGTCTCCAGCTGCAGCTGGAAGGGCATGGCCCTGCTTAGCCTCTGTACCTCTGCCAGGAAGCAATCTGGTTGTTACGTGAGGGTTTCCAACATTGTTCCGTGCAGAAATTATTGATGTGTGAATCATCTGGCTCCATAGTTGGATCTGCTTTGTTTTGTTTTTAATGCTAATAGGAGGATTATCATGCTATCTAGTCTGTTTGGTTGTCGGCTGTAGTTGGGTGGGGGCCTGCTATGAGTAGGATGACTCAGAGCTACCCGACAGGGTGGCCTTCTTTCTTTCACTTTATACTGGTGAGCAGCCATCTCTTCTCCCGGAGATCTCACTCTGTTTCTTGCTGTTTCCTGCTGCTTTAGTTTTCTGAGCAAGGTGGGGTGTTGTCTAGGTGAGTGGCCCTGTCCACCACAAATGTGGCTGAAACAGGAGATGGAAGCAGGTGACATGGATCAACTAAAGCACCTGCCGCACCCATCAATTTCACGATGATCCTCCTGAAGGCCCCCTCCATGCATCTGCCCAAGTACATGCCAGTGTGCTGAGGTGTGTCCACGTTAAACATTCCGTAAGCTCGCCTCGAGTCCTCACCACGTCCCGGACCCTGTGGTTGGGTGCCTGGCACCTACAGATGTTCATGGCATTGTCACTACCCTTGAAGAACTTGGAGGCAGCAGTTTTTAAAAGCTAACAAAAGTTTTTTAAAATAAATGTGTAGTTGATTTACAATGTCATGCTAGTTTCAGGTATACAACAACGTCATTCAGTTTACATATACACATATGTATTCTTTTCCAGATTCTTTTTCTACTTGAGTCATTACAGAATATTAAGTAGGGTTCCCTGTGCTATATAGTAGATCCTTATTGATTATTTATTTTATTTATGTTGTTGTTTAGTCGCTAAGTCGTGTCTGATCCTTTTGCAACCCTATGGACTGTAGCCCACCAGGCTCCTCTGTCTGTGGGATTTCTCAGGCAGGAATACAGGAGTGGGTTGCCACTTCCTCCTCCAGGGGATCTTCCCAACCCAGGGATTGAACCTGCACCTCCTGCATTGCAGGCAAATTCTCTACCATTGAGCCACCAGGGAAGCCCCATTTTATACATAGGAGTGTGTGTATGTTTATCTCAAAATTTTGAGTTATCCTTCTCCCCTTTCCTCTTTGGTAACCATAAGTTTGTTTTTTGTGTCTGATTTGGTATTTGTATATAAGGCAAAATGATGACCACAGTAAAGCTAGGTGGCATGCCTCATTGTACATAGTTACAGAATTGTGTGTGTGCGGTAGAGAGAGAGAGAGAGAGAACTTTTAAGACCAGCTCCCTTAGCAACTTATAAATATGCAATATGGTATTAGTAATGATAGGCGCCATGCCATAATTACATCCCCATCGCTTTTTCTTTTAGCACTCAGCCTATTTGCTTGAATTTGTCTGTATCGCAGCAATGGGAGGGGTAGTTGCCCAATTATTCCATGTATTTTTGACTTGCCTATGTTGAATAAATCTCCCCACTGGAGCCCAGGTGAGTAGATAACATAAACCAGCATAGATAGTTTAGCCTCTTTTCCAAGAGGGAAGTGAGTAGCCAGTATTTGTTGTGTTTGGAAATCCTATTGTAAAATCACCAGGTGTTAGCTGCTTTTCCCCGGCAGTGGGCAAACCCAAGGCCCACAGGAAGCAGAGGCCAGGAAATCCCCTGTCAGTTGACCCAAAGAGGGCGTAGCTTTCAGTTGATGACCTTAACTGTGGTTCTTTGCTCCTAAATATTTTCACCTTTAGACACTGTACATAGCAGTTGACTTCCCTTGCCTCCCATGTGGTTGTCTAGGAGGGGAATATTTATTTGTGAAAACAAAATTTTTAAATGGGCAATTCTTTTCAAAAAAGTCATTCTTTACATATACACATATGTATTCTTTTCCAAAAGTCATTACAGAATATTAAGTAGGGTTCCCTGTGCTATATAGTAGATCCTTATTGATTATTTATTTTATTTATGTTGTTGTTTAGTCGCTAAGTCGTGTCTGATCCTTTTGCAACCCTATGGACTGTAGCCCACCAGGCTCCTCTGTCTGTGGGATTTCTCAGGCAGGAATACAGGAGTGGGTTGCCACTTCCTCCTCCAGGGGATCTTCCCAACCCAGGGATTGAACCTGCACCTCCTGCATTGCAGGCAAATTCTCTACCATTGAGCCACCAGGGAAGCCCCATTTTATACATAGGAGTGTGTGTATGTTTATCTCAAAATTTTGAGTTATCCTTCTCCCCTTTCCTCTTTGGTAACCATAAGTTTGTTTTTTGTGTCTGATTTGGTATTTGTATATAAGGCAAAATGATGACCACAGTAAAGCTAGGTGGCATGCCTCATTGTACATAGTTACAGAATTGTGTGTGTGCGGTAGAGAGAGAGAGAGAGAGAACTTTTAAGACCAGCTCCCTTAGCAACTTATAAATATGCAATATGGTATTAGTAATGATAGGCGCCATGCCATAATTACATCCCCATCGCTTTTTCTTTTAGCACTCAGCCTATTTGCTTGAATTTGTCTGTATCGCAGCAATGGGAGGGGTAGTTGCCCAATTATTCCATGTATTTTTGACTTGCCTATGTTGAATAAATCTCCCCACTGGAGCCCAGGTGAGTAGATAACATAAACCAGCATAGATAGTTTAGCCTCTTTTCCAAGAGGGAAGTGAGTAGCCAGTATTTGTTGTGTTTGGAAATCCTATTGTAAAATCACCAGGTGTTAGCTGCTTTTCCCCGGCAGTGGGCAAACCCAAGGCCCACAGGAAGCAGAGGCCAGGAAATCCCCTGTCAGTTGACCCAAAGAGGGCGTAGCTTTCAGTTGATGACCTTAACTGTGGTTCTTTGCTCCTAAATATTTTCACCTTTAGACACTGTACATAGCAGTTGACTTCCCTTGCCTCCCATGTGGTTGTCTAGGAGGGGAATATTTATTTGTGAAAAACATCCTGTTCTCTTTACCCTTTACGTAAAATATATGATGTGCCTAGATATGATGTGTAAGATAGAGTCAGTGGAAAGAACAGGGATGTTTAATAGCACCTATGGGGCTCGTTGGAGAATCTGGTGGAAGTTATAGAACATCTCCAGAAAAAAGCATACATGTACACTTTCATGCCAAATTCTGTACATGATCCAAAGGAGCTCTTGAGAAGGCACAACCTCTATTGGGCTTTACAAAGGTGGTTCTCTGTATAGACATTGTTGAATTCCCTGGTACGAACGTCTCCCTCCAAATAATGAATATTTTTTTTTTACTAACCTCTCGGTGGTTATAGGGGCTTCCCTGGTAGCTCAGCTGGTAGAGCATCCACCTGCATTGCAGGAGACACCCGTTCATCCCCCGGCGAAGGGATAGGCTACCCACGCCAGTAGTCTTGCCTAGAGAATTCTGTGACTCGTCCAGGGGGCCCCAAAGAGTCAGATATGATGGAGCCACTTGACTTTCCCTTTCAGTGGAGTAGAGAAACCTGCTACGGGAAAATGTAAACTGTGTTGTCAAAGTGTCTGTTTTTTTTCTCACGAGTTGCCTTTCATTCTAGACAGAGAGTAAGAAGGTGCCACTGGAGTGGAAGAGGATTGGGGCTAGTATGTACTGAGCATCTACTGTGCCTGGCGGGGCTTCCTTGGTGGTTCAGATGGTAAAGAATCCACCTGCAATGCAAGAGCCATGGGTTCGATTCTTGGGTCGGGAAAATCTCCTGGAGAAAGAAATAGCAAATCACTCCAGTGTTCTTGCCTGGAAAACCCATAGACAGAAGAGCCTGGTGAGCTATGGTCCGGGGCATCTCAAAGAGCCTGACACGACCGAGCAACGACACCATCTTCAGTGCCTTTTGTACGTGATCCCACTTAATTCTGACAGGAATTCTGTGATGTGGATTTAAAAGACATGGATTCAAGGCTCAAAGATATTAAGTCAGTCATTTCGAGTCTATCAGACTCTGGAGTCCACTTCCCTTGGTCTTATATGGGTCCTCAACACCTATCGTCCTGTTAAAATGTGGGACTTTATTTATTTTTTTCATTGGTCTTTCATTTATTTATTTTCATCCATCTTTGTTCTTTGGCCTGTGTGGGCCTCCCATTGCAGTGGCCTCCTCATTGCAGAGCACTGGCTCTGGGTGCATATGCACTCCAGAGCTCTGGCTGGGTAGTTGGACACATCAGTCCAGCTGCTCCACAGCACGTGGGATCTTCCTAGGCCAAGGATTGAACCAGCACCCCTTGCACTGCAAGGCGGACTCTTTACCCACTGGACCATCAGGGAAGCCCCCCAAATACAGGACTTTAGACAGGAAGAAGGCATCTTGGGATCCTGCTGTACTGAGAAGCAGGGGTGAGTGGGTGGAGAAAGAGCAGTCAGTGTATCTTCCCAGGGATGCTCCAGAGGCTTCCTGTGCCCGCGAAGGTCATCTTGCAGGAGATCACTGACACTTGGGTTAAAACAGCGGGCATGGTGTGAGAAGACACAACTTCCTCCATTCAAAGCAATCACCCAAGTTCACTGCTACCCCTGACCAAGTGGGTGTGAAGGCAGCAAGCCAAGATATGTGGGTTCTCATTAGAAAAGTAGGTCAGATTCTCACTCTCTTGGTCGGCTCCCAACCTGTTCCCTTGCACTCTTATGTTTAGGACACGTCCCATGATTGCTGAGAGTCCTGCTAGTAAATTAGTTCATGGTGCTTACGATTTTGTGGCAATCATCAGGTCCCCTGTTCACATGCAAGAAAAGCTAAATAGTATTCTTTTGCTTTGTGATCTTGGTCAGTCCTTATGAGCAGCCTATTCAGTCTTACTGATTTTTTTCTTTCTCTAATAAAAAGAGGATTTTATGTTCCAGAAATACTTCTCTGAAATTTTCCCCAGTGGAACTTTTTTTTTTTTTTTTTTGGATAGATAGTGGGAAATTCTTTCGATCACATTGACTGATACTTAGTGGGTGGAGGTCAACCTCAGGAACCAGGTTTCTTGGTGAATAACCCAGTTGGGAATCAGCCCACTCTTTGGGCACATAAAATAAGCCCATTTAGAGGAACCTCATGAATTTTCATGACGTGCTAGCAGACATCAGGGTCAGTAGGAAATTAAAATAATAATACACTATCCTTTCTCATGGCTTATGTCAAAGAGGCTAGTCAAATAAATTATGAAGGGAGAAATTATACTTTTTAATCCTTGGTGCTTTCATTCAACTATGAATGGTATTAATTCAGGGTAATTGTAAAGACTATTTCAATGAGAAAGACTTGAAATATGAAATTGTAGGTATGTCCTGACAGTGTTGTTTTTGTTATTCATTCACTTCACTGAGTCATGTTTGACTCTTTGAGACCCCATGAACTGCAACACATCAGGCTTCCCTGTCCTTCCCTGTCTCCCAGGATTTGCTCAAACTCATGTCCATTGAGTCAATGATGCCATCCAACCATCTCATCCTCTGTCATCCCCTTCTCCTGCTGTCCTCAATCTTTCCCAGAATCAAGGTCTTTTCCAAAGAGCTGGCTCTTTGCATCAGGGGGCCAACGTATTGAAGCTTCAGCTTCAGACATCAGTTCTACCGGTGAATATTCAAGGTTGATTTCCTTAAGGATTGACTGGCTTATTCCCCTTGACAGTGTAAAGAGAGTCAGATCCCATTCATGTCAAGTTTTAAGGTTAAAGAGAATCTAGTGCTGCGCAATCACATACATCAAAGGCACATTACCATTGTCTTGGTGTGGGAACCAGATTCACCTGGGAAGGCTTGTGAAAATGCAGATTCCTGGGTCCCGCCCACAGGGTTTCTGACTCAGAATTTCTCGGATGAACCCAGGAATTTGTATTTCTAGCAAGTTCCCGGGGGATGCTGCTGGTCCAAAACGACATGGTAGACCTAGTTTGTACTGTCTGGCACATGATGAACTCATTGCTGGAGTGCTGCTGGTGAGACGAGCTGTGAACCCGCCTCTGCCAACACGATGACTTTCTTAGAGCTTAAGGACACTGGGGGCTTCCCTGGGGGCTCAGTTGGTAAAGAATCTGCCTGTGAAGGAAGAGACTGCCTGCAGTGCAGAAGACCTGGGTTCCATCCCTGGGTTGGGAAGATCCACCAGAGAAAGGAATGGCAACCCAGTTGTGTATTCTTGCCTGGAAAATTTCAGAGGAGCCTGGCGGACTACACTCCATTGGATCTCAAAGATTCAGACATGGCTGAGCACACACACACACCTAAGGATGCTGCGCAAAAAATGTTCCCCTGTACCTTTGTCCCTGGTCCTCGTTCCACCAGCTGTTACACTGTGTAATACTCCCAGGTATTATATTGTATATATTAATGTCCACACAACGAAGTTTACCCTAAGATAGAGGTCCATTTGGCAGATAATACTGTGTTCCATCTTAGGAGTGACTTATTCAATCAGTTGTGCTATGCAACTTTCAAAACGTTTAATTTTTTTTTAGGAAATTGGGGTATGCATGGAAAAAAATATATATACATCTTTATGTGTGTAGTTTAATAAAGTTTTACACATGTATACACCCAACCAGTTGCTTTGCAGTCAAGGTGTAGAGTATTATCAGTACCCCAAAATGTCTCTGTCCTCTCCGCCAGGCAGTGTTTATCCTCCACAGAGGAACCACTTACGCTCTTTCAATTGCCATGAGTGAGTTATGCCTGCTCTCGAGCTCAGTGTAAATGGAAACATAGTGAATACTTTCTTCTGCCTCTTGTGTTTTTACTCACAATGACCATGATGCAACATGTTGCCAAAAGCAGTAGTTCTTTCCTCTTCCTTGCGGAGTATCCCAATTTTGACACAATGTATTGTTTTGCCTCTAATGCACTGGCACTTCTGTTTTGTACCTGTGTTGATAATAATATTAGTAAGCTTGACTGCTCCCCTGAATCAGAATGGTGCTAACTACATTACATCACAACCACTTCAAGTGTGTTTGGTAAACTATGCATCCATTTTACAGATGAAGTAACTGGGGCTCAGTAAACTGCCTAAAGTCTCATAGGTAATAAGAGGTGGACCCAGTATCAAGAGCAGGTCTTTCTGACTCGCTTGTGATCCCAGCTTCTTAGCTAGTTTATTATCATACTTCTTGCTCTTGATGCTTTACCAATAATTAACAATGAGAGATTAACTCCAGAGAACATAGGCTGGCACTTGGCACTGTGCCCTAGAGGTTTTCCCAGCTCCTTCTCTTGAGTAGGTCATCTTTGAAGGAAAATTGTTCTCATACCTGCAACTGACTTTCTAAAAACAGACTTCCCGATTTGCTAGCTCTCTGGCTGAGCACACACACACCTAAGGATGCTGCGCAAAAAATGTTCCCCTGTACCTTTGTCCCTGGTCCTCGTTCCACCAGCTGTTACACTGTGTAATACTCCCAGGTATTATATTGTATATATTAATGTCCACACAACGAAGTTTACCCTAAGATAGAGGTCCATTTGGCAGATAATACTGTGTTCCATCTTAGGAGTGACTTATTCAATCAGTTGTGCTATGCAACTTTCAAAACGTTTAATTTTTTTTTAGGAAATTGGGGTATGCATGGAAAAAAATATATATACATCTTTATGTGTGTAGTTTAATAAAGTTTTACACATGTATACACCCAACCAGTTGCTTTGCAGTCAAGGTGTAGAGTATTATCAGTACCCCAAAATGTCTCTGTCCTCTCCGCCAGGCAGTGTTTATCCTCCACAGAGGAACCACTTACGCTCTTTCAATTGCCATGAGTGAGTTATGCCTGCTCTCGAGCTCAGTGTAAATGGAAACATAGTGAATACTTTCTTCTGCCTCTTGTGTTTTTACTCACAATGACCATGATGCAACATGTTGCCAAAAGCAGTAGTTCTTTCCTCTTCCTTGCGGAGTATCCCAATTTTGACACAATGTATTGTTTTGCCTCTAATGCACTGGCACTTCTGTTTTGTACCTGTGTTGATAATAATATTAGTAAGCTTGACTGCTCCCCTGAATCAGAATGGTGCTAACTACATTACATCACAACCACTTCAAGTGTGTTTGGTAAACTATGCATCCATTTTACAGATGAAGTAACTGGGGCTCAGTAAACTGCCTAAAGTCTCATAGGTAATAAGAGGTGGACCCAGTATCAAGAGCAGGTCTTTCTGACTCGCTTGTGATCCCAGCTTCTTAGCTAGTTTATTATCATACTTCTTGCTCTTGATGCTTTACCAATAATTAACAATGAGAGATTAACTCCAGAGAACATAGGCTGGCACTTGGCACTGTGCCCTAGAGGTTTTCCCAGCTCCTTCTCTTGAGTAGGTCATCTTTGAAGGAAAATTGTTCTCATACCTGCAACTGACTTTCTACAAAAACAGACTTCCCGATTTGCTAGCTCTCTGGGAAGTCGTAAAATTTCTGCCCTTTATAAGTACAAATAATAGAAGAGTCAGTTCTGTCTTGTGGCTCTTGGACACTTCAATGGTCTCTTAAAAATAACTGTCTCTTCTGATGAAGGAAATGTTTAAACTTCCTTTGTTTTTTTGTCTAATAAGCCCTTAGCAGAAGGAAGTTTATTCTTAAACACAAATTACCACGGGCAAATGATGCCTCATTTCCTTTTTTATTTTGCTAATTAGAGATGGAAAATTATGGGTCAGCTTAGTCCATGATACCGACTTGAATAGATTTAAAAAGAGAATCAGATACTTTGCAGCAGTTTCAAGCCAGCCTTCAATTCAGTATCTGGGCTAAAAGTCTCCACATACTGATGTTTATGAGTTCTTAATTTTCCTATTCTTCATAATGCCTGCAGATCTGAAAAGAAACTAGTTACTTAACATATAGACACAGTATTGATTGAATTTACAAAGGTGGGGGTAGTCTGAGAAATAATTCTCTGTAGTGTGTCCTACTGAAGGAGATGAAGGCTAGGAGTAAAACGAGATTGTTCTAAACTTGCTTAATCTTTCATCTCACTAATTTTTCTTAAATCACATAAAACCCATTTATCTGTTCCTCTTTCTGGAATTCTAATTTATATCCTATGTTTCATGCTGGTGAAGGCTTTAGGAAATGTTTGTTTTAAAAGAGTCATAAACCTTCTGGACAAGCAGTATGTTACAGTAACCAAATGATTGATGGAGAAAAAGTGTTCCTTAGGAAGAATTCCATGTGGAAGGAATGAGACAATTAGAAATCACCCTTTTGCAACTCTGATGAAATACTGAACTAACATCATCAGTAATTAGTAAAACTGTTAAGGGAAAGAGTGATGAGGAATTTCATCATGGATAATCAAAACCCTCTATCCATCTTGCATTAGCAGTAGACAGCTAGATAATGTGTACTTTCTGATGTGATAAGGTAGTAAGGCCTCAGCATCACCAAGAAGTATTTTGCCTTAGAATCAAATAATAAAAAAGGGATGTCCCAGATTTTCCCAGCTCCTTCTCTTGAGTAGGTCATCTTTGAAGGAAAATTGTTCTCATACCTGCAACTGACTTTCTAAAAAACAGACTTGATTTGCTAGCTCTCTGGGAAGTCGTAAAATTTCTGCCCTTTATAAGTACAAATAATAGAAGAGTCAGTTCTGTCTTGTGGCTCTTGGACACTTCAATGGTCTCTTAAAATAACTGTCTCTTCTGATGAAGGAAATGTTTAAACTTCCTTTGTTTTTTTGTCTAATAAGCCCTTAGCAGAAGGAAGTTTATTCTTAAACACAAATTACCACGGGCAAATGATGCCTCATTTCCTTTTTTATTTTGCTAATTAGAGATGGAAAATTATGGGTCAGCTTAGTCCATGATACCGACTTGAATAGATTTAAAAAGAGAATCAGATACTTTGCAGCAGTTTCAAGCCAGCCTTCAATTCAGTATCTGGGCTAAAAGTCTCCACATACTGATGTTTATGAGTTCTTAATTTTCCTATTCTTCATAATGCCTGCAGATCTGAAAAGAAACTAGTTACTTAACATATAGACACAGTATTGATTGAATTTACAAAGGTGGGGGTAGTCTGAGAAATAATTCTCTGTAGTGTGTCCTACTGAAGGAGATGAAGGCTAGGAGTAAAACGAGATTGTTCTAAACTTGCTTAATCTTTCATCTCACTAATTTTTCTTAAATCACATAAAACCCATTTATCTGTTCCTCTTTCTGGAATTCTAATTTATATCCTATGTTTCATGCTGGTGAAGGCTTTAGGAAATGTTTGTTTTAAAAGAGTCATAAACCTTCTGGACAAGCAGTATGTTACAGTAACCAAATGATTGATGGAGAAAAAGTGTTCCTTAGGAAGAATTCCATGTGGAAGGAATGAGACAATTAGAAATCACCCTTTTGCAACTCTGATGAAATACTGAACTAACATCATCAGTAATTAGTAAAACTGTTAAGGGAAAGAGTGATGAGGAATTTCATCATGGATAATCAAAACCCTCTATCCATCTTGCATTAGCAGTAGACAGCTAGATAATGTGTACTTTCTGATGTGATAAGGTAGTAAGGCCTCAGCATCACCAAGAAGTATTCTTGTCCCCTACACTGAACCCGAGTCTATCAGCCTCCAGCTCTGTCCACCAGACACAAGGAGATGCAGGAGATTGAGCTGGGATTCTCAAGCTTGACTGAGCGGTAAACTCATGGAATTTCAAAGACCCGATGCCCTGCCTGTGCACCAGAATAGTTAAATGAGCTCTTGGCCTGGGCATTGGTTTGTTTTCTACTCCCCCAGATACTACATTCGAGTTCAGGTTGGGGGCCAAGGGAGCAGAAGAGCAAAAGACAGGGCGAGGAAACAGTCATGGAATACAGAGTGTGAGGATGACTGGTGCTTTATAACATGTATATGTAGTGTTAGAAAAAGGATAAAGAGAGAGGACACGTGGACTGAAAGAGATTTAGGAAACATCAGTTGAATGTGATGTGGGGACTTTGTTATGATCCTGAATCAAACAAAGCAACCATTCTAGGACATTTTTCCAGAGAACCAGAAAATTTAAATACAGATTGAGTATTCGATGTTAATAAAGCAACAAAGCATTAGTTTTGTTACTTTTGAGACCAGTTTTGTGGTTACACTGAAAAAAGTTCCTGTAGTTAGGGATACATAAAGAAGTATTTTGGACTTCCCAGGTGTCACTAGTGATAAAGAACCCATCTGCCAATGCAGGAGACTTAAGAGATGTGGGTTCGATCCCTGGGTCAGGAAGATCCCCTGGAAGAGGAAATGGCAGCCCCATCCAGTATTCTTGCCTGGAGAATCCCACGGACAGAGGAGCCAGGTGGGATACAGTCCAGGGGTCACAAAGAGTCGAACACAACTGAAGCAACTTAGCACACATACACAAAGAAGTATATATGAATGAAATATGATGGCTTGGATTTGTTTTAAAATTCTAGCAAAAAGTGGTGAAGGGGGACTTCGCTGGTGGTCCAGTGATTAAAACTCTGTGCTGCCAATGCAGGGGACGCAAATTCGATCCCGGCATGCTGGGTGGTGATGTGTGAGATCCCACATGCTATGTGGTGTGTCCTGGTGTGTCCTAAAGACTAAAAACAAGTGGTGAGAGGCTACATTAAAACGATACAGTAAGACTGGTTAAAAGTTGATAATTGTTCAGGTGATGGGTCCATGGGAGTTCACTTTACTGTTTTCTCTACTTTTTTGTGTGTTTTTAAAATTCTAAGAAGAAAGAGTTTAAAAGGAAGCATAAATATGAAACCGAAGCTAACGTAACTCATGCATCATCATATGTTATTGGTACAAAGTTTTGGGAGTTCATATGAAATACAAACCTGCCATAAAATAAAGGCTAACCCTCCATGTCCACGCAAAATAGATCATGTTTCTTTTCAGAAAAAATTTATGTATTCATTTATTATGTTTCTATTCTACCTACAGATGATTCTGGGCCACCTCCTTCTACTGTTATCAACCAAAACGAAACTTTTGCCAAAGTAATTTTTAAGCCAACTGTGGTCCAGCAAGCCAAGATTGCCCAGAATGGCATTTTGGGAGATTTCATCATTAGATATGATGTCAACAGGGAACAGAGCATTGGGGACATCCAGGTAATGGGTTTGTTGTTGTTATTTCTTGTTAGTTGATTGCTACTTTTAATTAGACCCAGAACTAGAGATTTCAGTATTTACCTAAGGAAGAGAGAATCACTGACTCTTAGAAAATCTATTTTAGCCTCAAATATGTTTCTGAAAAGGCCAGTTATGTTCCCTTGCTGTAGCCTGGTGATATCTATTTCCTGCTTAAATAATCTAGAGACAAATAAAACTTATAACCTAATTTACCCTGAGGTGCTTTAGATTAAGTTAGAACTTAGTTCATCTGTAATTTAGAGAGACTAGCCTATGGTTTATTTTCCTGTTGGTTATATTCCTCCAAAGACAGCGTGGGAATATCATAATGTATTCATGTGCATCTTATGAAAGGAAACAGATTATGCAGGAAGCAGAATTCTCAAGTGACAAGGGTCAAGAAGGGAGGGATGATTTATATGGAGTCAACGTAATCAATATATTTATTTTTTATTTTTTTCCAATGTCATGCCACGAGCTCTTTCTTATGTATTTATTATTTTTCATCCATCTGTATTCTTTGGCCTGTGTGGGCCATTGCAGTGGCCTCTCTCATTTCAGAGCACTGGCTGATAATTAGACATAGCTACTCAACCGCTCCATGGCACGTGGGATCTTCCTGGGCCAGGAATTGAACCAGTGCCTTTTGCACTGCAAGGCGGACTCTTTACCCACTGGACCACCAGGCACCACCCGTAATCAATATATTTTTAAGGAATGATTTTTATCCTTATCCAGTTTAAAGTAGCAGTGTTGGAGGAATCAGGACTGTAGACGCTTTTGCTCTGGGCACTTTCGCTCTGGAAATATTTCATTCTGTCTATGATGTTTAGATGTCTCATAGACTCTCCCTTTTGATTTGTTTTGCTACCTAAGCTGGGCACTACCGTTTTTACTTTCTTTTCCCTCCACCAGATTGTCGATGGGTATTTTGTGCACTATTTTGCCCCGAAAGACCTTCCACCTTTACCTAAGAATGTGGTGTTTGTGCTTGACAGCAGTGCCTCCATGGTGGGAACCAAACTCCGCCAGGTGAGTCCGTGCTTCCCCGACTTTTTCCTCTTTCACGTTTGCTCAGGACGGTGATGTTCTTCTCAGTCAACAGGATGCCTGCTTCGTGAAGCTGTTGACATGAACTATCATCTCAGTGTAGGGAGTTGGAGGAGAGCAAACACCCTGAAATAAAGGGGACTGGTGGGGAATGTGAGTGAGATGAGAATACAACGTGGCCACTCAGAAGCATCGTCGTTGATGGATAGTTCTGTTCAATGATGATGTCCTTTGAGAACAATGGAAGAAAGTCCTCGGCCGCCCCTTGGCCTGTGATTAGAACCAAGGACGGGTATCTCAGTATTTCAGGACTCATATTCTCACAGTACTTAGGATGAATCTTATGCATACCGTTCTAGGGATGGGGGGGCATTCCGGGGACATGTAGGCTATCCTGAAAAGTTAATTTATCGCCCACATGCAGGTATTTACATTTTTCACAAAACACGGAAAAAGGCTATTTCTTGTCTTTCTCTGGTCTCGGAGATATCATAAATTTGCATTTATAGTGTATTTCCAATTTACCTAGTGGAAAATAGGACTGTGGGGGTCTCAGGACAAGTAACAGGATAACGAGGCAGTGTCCTCGTGTGTGGTGTTAGGATAGGCATGTAGGTGCTTACAGAGTCAGTGCCTTGACGTTTGAAGCCTCTGTTGCAAAGGCTGCATCTCAGTGGGAGGGATTTCCTTGCCAGGAGCAGTATCAAGACAGATGTCACCCTGCTTGATATTCTCTGCCTCCCTTCGTTCCTGGATTGTTGTTGTTTAGTCTCTAAGTCCTGTCCCCCTCTTTGCAACCCCGTGGCCTGTAGCCTGCTAGGCTCCTCTGTCCGTGGGATTTCCCAGGCAAGGACACTGGAGTGCGGTTTCATTCCTGGCCAGGAAACCTCATTCCTCACAAGGCACCAAGTGTCTGGCATGCCCTCTGGCTGGCCTCTGAGCCACAGCAGGGCCTCTTTCCAAGGAGAACCGCCCTCGACCAAACATGTGTCAGAAGCCTCCAGGCAATTTCTAAAGCCTTTGGCTGCCTCGAGTGGTTTTGCAAACCGCTGAGTGTCTGAGCCCACAACTTCTCTAAGACCACAGCCCTGAGTGAGCAGCTTAGCTGACTCTTCGTAGAGTCTGTACACAGTAAGTATCATGTCGCCTGGTGAAGAAGAAGATTTCCCCCAAACCCAAGGGTTGGTGAGGTGTCCATGGACTTGGCAACATCATACATTTATCATGGGTCCCCACAAGTGCTGTGAAGCATCATTCCTTGCCTCTTATTCCAGATGTTCTTGGCTCCCTGTGTCTTTGATGAGCCTGAGATGCTTCTCTGTACTTATCACAATGTCGGTCACTTAGTTGCTATTGAGTCAGTCCTTGAACAATTGACCTGTAAAGAGTGGTAAGAATCACTGGATGTGTATTCTTCCTCAAGGGTCTGTCAGCACCTGGGAGTAGCTGAAGCTCTGTGAGTTTGGCATCTTCTGGTTCTGGGCCTAATCATGGTAGGAATGTGAGCCTGGAAGCCAGGACGGGGACATGTAGGCTATCCTGAAAAGTTAATTTATCGCCCACATGCAGGTATTTACATTTTTCACAAAACACGGAAAAAGGCTATTTCTTGTCTTTCTCTGGTCTCGGAGATATCATAAATTTGCATTTATAGTGTATTTCCAATTTACCTAGTGGAAAATAGGACTGTGGGGGTCTCAGGACAAGTAACAGGATAACGAGGCAGTGTCCTCGTGTGTGGTGTTAGGATAGGCATGTAGGTGCTTACAGAGTCAGTGCCTTGACGTTTGAAGCCTCTGTTGCAAAGGCTGCATCTCAGTGGGAGGGATTTCCTTGCCAGGAGCAGTATCAAGACAGATGTCACCCTGCTTGATATTCTCTGCCTCCCTTCGTTCCTGGATTGTTGTTGTTTAGTCTCTAAGTCCTGTCCCCCTCTTTGCAACCCCGTGGCCTGTAGCCTGCTAGGCTCCTCTGTCCGTGGGATTTCCCAGGCAAGGACACTGGAGTGCGGTTTCATTCCTGGCCAGGAAACCTCATTCCTCACAAGGCACCAAGTGTCTGGCATGCCCTCTGGCTGGCCTCTGAGCCACAGCAGGGCCTCTTTCCAAGGAGAACCGCCCTCGACCAAACATGTGTCAGAAGCCTCCAGGCAATTTCTAAAGCCTTTGGCTGCCTCGAGTGGTTTTGCAAACCGCTGAGTGTCTGAGCCCACAACTTCTCTAAGACCACAGCCCTGAGTGAGCAGCTTAGCTGACTCTTCGTAGAGTCTGTACACAGTAAGTATCATGTCGCCTGGTGAAGAAGAAGATTTCCCCCAAACCCAAGGGTTGGTGAGGTGTCCATGGACTTGGCAACATCATACATTTATCATGGGTCCCCACAAGTGCTGTGAAGCATCATTCCTTGCCTCTTATTCCAGATGTTCTTGGCTCCCTGTGTCTTTGATGAGCCTGAGATGCTTCTCTGTACTTATCACAATGTCGGTCACTTAGTTGCTATTGAGTCAGTCCTTGAACAATTGACCTGTAAAGAGTGGTAAGAATCACTGGATGTGTATTCTTCCTCAAGGGTCTGTCAGCACCTGGGAGTAGCTGAAGCTCTGTGAGTTTGGCATCTTCTGGTTCTGGGCCTAATCATGGTAGGAATGTGAGCCTGGAAGCCAGGACTTCTCCAGCCTGGGGCAGCTGCGTTGTCTGCTGCAGCTGTGGATGCCGGGCTTGGCTCTGTGTTCTCTCCACCTGCTCTTCTACTGGACCAGGCTGGCTTTCTGCCTCCCAGCTTGAGTTTGTAAAACTTAGTGAGACAGGGAATCTGAAGAGAAACAAAAAACATGAGCTAGTTAGATCTTTTTCATTCTTTCTAGTTGCCTGCTAAAGACATTGGCATGAGCAAACATACAGGTCCTTGGGACTGTGAAGGGTACATGCTGCAATGTCGCTTCAGTTGCGACTGACTCTTTGTTACCCAATGGACAGCAACCCACCAGGATCTTCTGTCGATGGGGAATCTCCAGGCAAGAATACTGGAGCGGGTTGCCGTTCCCTTCTCCAGATGAAGGGTAATAGATGTCTATTAAAAACAGTTTCCATTGACTAGGTCTGCACATTCTTTTCTTTCTTTTCCCCAATCTGTATAATCTCCCCAATGGCTTAGTGGGTTAAGAATCTGCCTACAATGCAGGAGATACAGGAGACATGGGTTTAATGTCTGGATTGGTAAGATACCCTGGAGTAGGAAATGGCAACCCACTCAGAAGTGGAGGAGCCTGGCGGACTACAGTCTCATCTGGGAACATACATGTCTGTGAACAACAAAACTCTGTAAAAATTTTTTAAAAATAAATTAAAAAGAAAGAGTCAGACAGCTGAGCACATGGGATGTTTGAAAATTCTTTTTACATTGACTTTGGGGACCTGCTAAAGTGTCCATGGACTTGGCAACATCATACATTTATCATGGGTCCCCACAAGTGCTGTGAAGCATCATTCCTTGCCTCTTATTCCAGATGTTCTTGGCTCCCTGTGTCTTTGATGAGCCTGAGATGCTTCTCTGTACTTATCACAATGTCGGTCACTTAGTTGCTATTGAGTCAGTCCTTGAACAATTGACCTGTAAAGAGTGGTAAGAATCACTGGATGTGTATTCTTCCTCAAGGGTCTGTCAGCACCTGGGAGTAGCTGAAGCTCTGTGAGTTTGGCATCTTCTGGTTCTGGGCCTAATCATGGTAGGAATGTGAGCCTGGAAGCCAGGACTTCTCCAGCCTGGGGCAGCTGCGTTGTCTGCTGCAGCTGTGGATGCCGGGCTTGGCTCTGTGTTCTCTCCACCTGCTCTTCTACTGGACCAGGCTGGCTTTCTGCCTCCCAGCTTGAGTTTGTAAAACTTAGTGAGACAGGGAATCTGAAGAGAAACAAAAAACATGAGCTAGTTAGATCTTTTTCATTCTTTCTAGTTGCCTGCTAAAGACATTGGCATGAGCAAACATACAGGTCCTTGGGACTGTGAAGGGTACATGCTGCAATGTCGCTTCAGTTGCGACTGACTCTTTGTTACCCAATGGACAGCAACCCACCAGGATCTTCTGTCGATGGGGAATCTCCAGGCAAGAATACTGGAGCGGGTTGCCGTTCCCTTCTCCAGATGAAGGGTAATAGATGTCTATTAAAAACAGTTTCCATTGACTAGGTCTGCACATTCTTTTCTTTCTTTTCCCCAATCTGTATAATCTCCCCAATGGCTTAGTGGGTTAAGAATCTGCCTACAATGCAGGAGATACAGGAGACATGGGTTTAATGTCTGGATTGGTAAGATACCCTGGAGTAGGAAATGGCAACCCACTCAGAAGTGGAGGAGCCTGGCGGACTACAGTCTCATCTGGGAACATACATGTCTGTGAACAACAAAACTCTGTAAAAATTTTTTAAAAATAAATTAAAAAGAAAGAGTCAGACACAGCTGAGCACATGGGATGTTTGATACAATTTCTATTGCTTTTGCCCTCACATTAAGAAGCTTGGCTAAGGGACCTGCTTTGGTGAGCAAACAGTGGCTAACATGTCAGGTACTACATGTCTTTCATGCTGTAAGTTTCTACAGACCTGTTCCTGGATTTGTTCCCATAACAGGTGCCATTCTGTGCCAATCCTCAACTCCACTGTGGCTTTGGAAGCTTGTCTTCCTTTCGCTGTTTAATTTAGTCAGCAGTTTTAGAGGGTAAAGAAGAAGCATAGTGTTTGTTTTTGTTGTTGAAGTATAGTTGATTTACAATGCGGTGCCTATCTCTGCTGTACACCAAAGTCATTCAGTTGTACACATATGGGCATGTTTTGTATTCTTTTCCATCATGCTTTATCACAGGATATTGACTATAGTTCCCTGTGCTCTACCGTAGGGCATTGTTTAACTGTTCTTACTGTGCTATTTTCAGATGTACAGCAAAATGGGTCAGTTATACATACACATATACATTATATTTTTATTCTTCCTCAGATTCTTTTCCCTTTTAGGTTATTACAAAATATTGAGTCTACTGCCTTGTGCTAGATGGTTGGTCCTTATTTACTGTTCATTTTGCGTATTGGACCTGCTCCTTTATTTATTTATTTGGTTGTGCTGGGTCTTAGTTGCAGCATTTGGGATCTTTAGTTGCTGTATGAAAACTCTTAATTGCAGCATGTGGAATCTAGTTCCCTGACCAGGGTCTGAACCTGGACCCCCTGCACTGGGAGCATAGAATCTTAGCCTCTGGATCACCAAGCAAGTTCCTGTAGTACCTGTTCCTATGCCAACTGAGGAGATCACTTGAATGCTGCCCATCTCAGGTGATGTGGTGGGAAGAGAGGTCTCCTGCACAAGTGAGGGGAGGGGATGCAGAAAAGGAGGCTCACGAGCACACATACCAAAGGCTAGCTCGTCTAGGAAACTTGGAGAGTCCCCAGAGGCGGGCACTCTGTGGCTGTTACGACAGGAGGTTTGGGTCCTCCTGCCTCTGAAAGCATGGCTACAGTTCATAACACAATGTCCAGCTTACATACAAAAAAAAAAAGGCCTGAGCACATGGGATGTTTGATACAATTTCTATTGCTTTTGCCCTCACATTAAGAAGCTTGGCTAAGGGACCTGCTTTGGTGAGCAAACAGTGGCTAACATGTCAGGTACTACATGTCTTTCATGCTGTAAGTTTCTACAGACCTGTTCCTGGATTTGTTCCCATAACAGGTGCCATTCTGTGCCAATCCTCAACTCCACTGTGGCTTTGGAAGCTTGTCTTCCTTTCGCTGTTTAATTTAGTCAGCAGTTTTAGAGGGTAAAGAAGAAGCATAGTGTTTGTTTTTGTTGTTGAAGTATAGTTGATTTACAATGCGGTGCCTATCTCTGCTGTACACCAAAGTCATTCAGTTGTACACATATGGGCATGTTTTGTATTCTTTTCCATCATGCTTTATCACAGGATATTGACTATAGTTCCCTGTGCTCTACCGTAGGGCATTGTTTAACTGTTCTTACTGTGCTATTTTCAGATGTACAGCAAAATGGGTCAGTTATACATACACATATACATTATATTTTTATTCTTCCTCAGATTCTTTTCCCTTTTAGGTTATTACAAAATATTGAGTCTACTGCCTTGTGCTAGATGGTTGGTCCTTATTTACTGTTCATTTTGCGTATTGGACCTGCTCCTTTATTTATTTATTTGGTTGTGCTGGGTCTTAGTTGCAGCATTTGGGATCTTTAGTTGCTGTATGAAAACTCTTAATTGCAGCATGTGGAATCTAGTTCCCTGACCAGGGTCTGAACCTGGACCCCCTGCACTGGGAGCATAGAATCTTAGCCTCTGGATCACCAAGCAAGTTCCTGTAGTACCTGTTCCTATGCCAACTGAGGAGATCACTTGAATGCTGCCCATCTCAGGTGATGTGGTGGGAAGAGAGGTCTCCCTGCACAAGTGAGGGGAGGGGATGCAGAAAAGGAGGCTCACGAGCACACATACCAAAGGCTAGCTCGTCTAGGAAACTTGGAGAGTCCCCAGAGGCGGGCACTCTGTGGCTGTTACGACAGGAGGTTTGGGTCCTCCTGCCTCTGAAAGCATGGCTACAGTTCATAACACAATGTCCAGCTTCCTTCTTTTCAGTTTTCTAGGACAAGGGTCAGCAAACTTTCTTAAAATTGACAGGCCAGGGATTATGTTAAGCTTTGCGGCCTGCATGAGGTCTGTTGTAATGACCCAGCCCCATCCTGGTAGTGCAGAGGCGGCTGCTGCCGTGTGCAAAGAGATGGGTGTGTCGTGTTCCCATAAAATGACACTTATTAAAACAGGCAACAGCTGGATTCGGTCCCCAGGCTGTGGCTGGTGGACTCCTGGCCTTGAGCAACGACTCATTGGTGCCAGCAGAAATCCTGTTTCAGCTGATCAATGCTATTTATTCTCATCTCCTCAGCAGCACTTGTCCAAACAGAGACCCAGCAGACACGTGTCTCAGAAGTACATTGCAAAATGGAAGTCTGGGGCGTGGGGCCGTGAACAGAAGGCAACAGGGGAATCTGGCGTCTTTTGGCTCCGACTCAGGAGATGAGGAAATGAATGATGGACAGAGGGCCAACCGTGCACACTTTTCAAAAAAAGTTGCCGTTTCAACAAAGATTATATAGATAATCTTAAATAAATTGGAGGCACCCCATAAAAAAAACTTACTGAAACAGTTAAGATTGAGCCAAATGAGGTCAGGTTGAAAATGTTTTGATGGGGATTGCCCTGGTGGTTCAGTGGTTAAGAATCCATCTGCCTATGTGAGGGACACAGGTTCGATCCCTGGTCCTGAAGTGTCCCGCATGTCCCACATGGGCAGTTAAGCCCATGTGGCGCAACTGCTGAGCCCGTGCTCCTCAACAAGAGAAGCCACTAAAATGAGGAGCCTTCACACCACAGCTAGAGGGGAGTCCCTGCTCGCCTCAGCTAGAGAAAGCCTGCCTGCCGCAATGAAGACCCAGCACAGCAACAACCATAAAAAAAGCTTTGAGGATCTCTGAATGAAGGTACAAAGTGGTTGTCATGGGAAGAAAAAAATGAACAATGTAGAGTTTTGAGTACTCTTGCATTATCTGTTCAGAGTGCAGGCATGGCAGTCCACATCTGGAGGCATGGTTTTCTCACAGCCAAAAACCTGCTTCCCCTCCCCGGTGGCCCGATCTGGCCCTTAAGTCTCTCCAGTGGGGACAGCCATCAGCCGACTTTCTCTGTAAAGGGCTAGATAGGCATCTTACACTACAAGTCACAAAGCGATAAACTCTGTAAGTCAAAGAGGATTAAATGAGATGTGGAAGCAGTTATCAGAGGGTCAGCAAACATTGTTGTTGGCGGATTGTGTCCTTTGGTGGCTGATGGAAACTGCAGAGGGGGTGCAGTTCCTAAGAGCTGCCTGGGCCAGACATCACAGCCACGTTGTTCGCTGACTTAGGACCCCACGCTGCCTCAGGCTGGCATCGTGGCTTTAACTCCAAACTTCATTTCTCCAAAAATGAAAGATGAGGGCTTCCCTGGTAGTCCAGTGGGTAAGGACACCACCTTGCAGTGCAAGGGGCGTCGGTTCGATCCCTGGCCTGGGAAGATCCCATGTGCTGCAGAACGGCAGGACTGATGTGTCCAATTACTGAGCCGGAGCTCTGGAGCGCATGCACCCAGAGCCGGTGCTCTGCGACAACAGAGGCCACTGCGATGGGAGGCCCACACAGGCCAAAGAACAAAGATGGATGAAAATAGATAAATGAAAGACCAATAGAAGTGGCCCACCTGCTCCCTTCCCTCCCAAACCTGCTCCCCACTCCCCACCCCCCATAAAATGAAAGACATGTTGATTAGGTACCATGAGAGAGGTACGAGGCATGGGTGAGACAAAGATAAATATCACAAAACTTTTTCTCCCAAGAGATCCAGAGGAGAATAAAAGTCATGGAGGAAACCATGCAGGGTGCTTCCTGTGATACAGGTACATGTAGGGTCCAATCTTGGAGAGATGGGGATGCTGAGCCATTTTTCTTTCAGGGTGAAGCAGGGGACAGTCAGTGCTTCCCAGAGGAGGGACTCGTGGAGAAAGTCTTTCAAAAATGAATTCAATGGATGGGATGAGAAGGGAAACAGAACACTCTTTTTTTGACCACATGCCAGCATGCAGGATTTTAGTTCCCTGACCAGGAATTGAACCTGTGCCCCCTGCAGTGAAAACACGGAGCCCTGACCACTGGGACCACCAAGGAGGCCCCTCTAGCTATTACGTATATGACCCTCCCATGCAGCGGGCTATGTGCACTTCTTCCTAACCGTTCCATAGTCTGACTCTGACCATGGCTTTTTAACAGCCTCCTACATCCTTCTATCACATTCTTGATGTTCATCAAGACACATCCTTGGGGGTTTAAAGCAAGTCGCCTAGGTGGACCTATGCCATGGACCCAGGAGTCATGAGAACTCACATGTAAGGGAACGTGGAATGGGCCAAGGGGCAGTCAGAGAGTCAGATACCCCCAAAATCTGTAGACCAAAATGGGCAGGACTCCAGTATCAAACATGCAGTTAGGCAATGTAGATTTCAGAGTGTAGACCAGGCACTGGGAGACAGAACTCAATCCTGCCTCAGTAGGTGCATGAGAACATGCCAGCTACAAACATCTGTGAACTTAGATGACCTTCTCTTGGTCAGCAGCCTCTTATCTACTTCCTGTTTGAGCCAGAAGCCTTACCTGGGGATGACCACCTATAGCCTAGGACCACCTGGCTAGAGGTGGTAAGGCTAAGTTCTTGCCCAGAGTAGGAGCTATGGGATCAGCCTTGTGATCAAATCCTTAACTACAAACCTTCCACTTCCATGTGAAGAGATGTGGAAAATATCATCTTTTTCGAGTCTTGAGTTATTTCTACATCACGTATGAAAAGTAGATGCTCTTAATACATGTTAAAGAATCAAAGGAACATTGGCAAAGAAAGTTTTAGAAACATGCACCATGACATTATTAGGTAAATACTTGATACATTTGTCAAAGGGAAGCCAAAATATTAGGTGACAGATGGTAACATTCACCAGAGCCTTTCTATGAGAGAGGTTGCTTCTCAAGTTAGAATAACATTATCCAAGCATAAAGACTAATAAATATAGTTACATTTATATTGCACAAGATGCTCTAATGTCTAAACCTAGTCAGAATTTTTATCTAGCCAGAATTGAGTTAGAAACTATTCTTCTTTAGAACCAGTCCCAAAGTAATACTGGCATTTTTTGGTGTGTGCCGCTGCAGTCGACAGTCTTTTACTGATTTATTTTGGCCTGGCCACGCAGCAGGTGGGATCCTAGCTCTCCAACCGGGAATAGAACCTGAGTCCCCTGACGTGGAAGTGCAGAGTCTTAACCACTGGACCACCAGCCCGTACTGGCTTTTAGATCGGAATTTGTACTATAATAGTGCTTTTCTCTTGCTATGAAGCAGCAACCATTTAATAATATTTTCATACAGATTAAATAATCATATAACTAGAGTTATAACATAATCTAGCACAGTACTGCGTTGAAAGAGCATCTGAAATTAGAATTCAAACAGTAAATAAAATCATAATATCATAAAATGATGTATTTTTAAATACAAGAGCATTACAATTTTGTTTAATTTTGAGCATAATACTCTTCATAATAATGTAAACAGTATAGAGACCAAAGAAATACATTTTTTTTTCCCATTTTCTTATAGGTGAAATTTTAAGTTAATATTTGGCATTTACTAAACTGTTGTAGGGCTTCCTACAATTTGGGAGACCTGGGTTCAATCCCTGGGTTGGGAAGATCCCCTGGAGGAGGACATGGCAACCCACTCCATTATTCTTGCCTGGAGAATCCCCATGGACAGGGGAGCCTGCTGGGCTATGGTCAATATGATCACAAAGAGTCGAACATAACTGAAACAATTTAGCACACACACATGCATGAAAACTGTTTTAAAATACTGGAAGATACGATGGCTTCTTCTTCTTCTTCTTTTTTTAAAGAGCCTACAGAATTTTTTTTTTTATTATTGTTTTTATTTATTTGGCTGGTCGTGGTCTTAGTTGCAGCATATGAGATCTAGTTCCTTGACCAGGGTTTGAACCCAGGCCCCCAGCATTGGGAGCCCGGAGTCTTAACCACTGGCCCACCAGGGAAGTCCCTATGATGGCTTCTACCCCTAGTTTTCCAGTGATATAAAGACAGCTTTAGAGTTTCTGCTCTTCCTCTAGAAAGAACAGTTAGGCCAGGAGAAAAATAGTTTTAGTTTCTTTCAACCAGAGTCCTTATATTGCAACCGATTTAGAAGCTCAGTCCCAAAGTAGTTAGAAACTATTTTTTAGGCCCAATTTTTTGGTGTGTGCCGCTGCAGTCGACAGTCTTTACTGATTTATTTTGGCCTGGCCACGCAGCAGGTGGGATCCTAGCTCTCCAACCGGGAATAGAACCTGAGTCCCCTGACGTGGAAGTGCAGAGTCTTAACCACTGGACCACCAGCCCGTACTGGCTTTTAGATCGGAATTTGTACTATAATAGTGCTTTTCTCTTGCTATGAAGCAGCAACCATTTAATAATATTTTCATACAGATTAAATAATCATATAACTAGAGTTATAACATAATCTAGCACAGTACTGCGTTGAAAGAGCATCTGAAATTAGAATTCAAACAGTAAATAAAATCATAATATCATAAAATGATGTATTTTTAAATACAAGAGCATTACAATTTTGTTTAATTTTGAGCATAATACTCTTCATAATAATGTAAACAGTATAGAGACCAAAGAAATACATTTTTTTTTCCCATTTTCTTATAGGTGAAATTTTAAGTTAATATTTGGCATTTACTAAACTGTTGTAGGGCTTCCTACAATTTGGGAGACCTGGGTTCAATCCCTGGGTTGGGAAGATCCCCTGGAGGAGGACATGGCAACCCACTCCATTATTCTTGCCTGGAGAATCCCCATGGACAGGGGAGCCTGCTGGGCTATGGTCAATATGATCACAAAGAGTCGAACATAACTGAAACAATTTAGCACACACACATGCATGAAAACTGTTTTAAAATACTGGAAGATACGATGGCTTCTTCTTCTTCTTCTTTTTTTAAAGAGCCTACAGAATTTTTTTTTTTATTATTGTTTTTATTTATTTGGCTGGTCGTGGTCTTAGTTGCAGCATATGAGATCTAGTTCCTTGACCAGGGTTTGAACCCAGGCCCCCAGCATTGGGAGCCCGGAGTCTTAACCACTGGCCCACCAGGGAAGTCCCTATGATGGCTTCTACCCCTAGTTTTCCAGTGATATAAAGACAGCTTTAGAGTTTCTGCTCTTCCTCTAGAAAGAACAGTTAGGCCAGGAGAAAAATAGTTTTAGTTTCTTTCAACCAGAGTCCTTATATTGACAGAGAGACCCTTTGATGTTTTATGTCTCTTTTGTTACAGTTTACATTTTTTATTTTTAATATAAATTTTAAAATGTGTTCCATTTCAGGAGTTATTTATGGCAGAAGGGACAGAGGGCACCAGGCTTTGTGTGAGCCATGTTTTCCTTTGTGAGTTTACATAACCTCTTGAACTGGGCTTAAACTTCATCAGTGGGGTAATATTTTTTAATGTTTCATTTTTTAAAAAATTTTGGCCTCTTTTATTGGTTTTTTTATTTAGTTGTTTTCATCCATCTTTATTCTTTGGCCTGTGTGGGCCTCCCTCCCGTGGCAGCGGCCTCTCTCACCGCAGAGCACCAGCTCTGGGCGCATGTGCTCCAGAGCGCTGGCGTGTAATTAGACACACCAGTCCAGCCGCTCCGTGGCACATAGGATCTTCCCAGGCCAAGGATTGAACCAGTGCCCCTTGCACTGCAAGGCAGACTCTTTACCCACTGGACCACCAGGGAAGCCCGTGTTTGGGGTTCTTTTCTGAAACCACTCTGTTGCTGGATTTGTCTTTTGAAAAGTGTAACAATGATATAGACACGAATACATGATGATGAAAATGGAGTTTATTGCCTTGCTTGTAAAGATTGCATTAAAAAAAATTACTTGTGGGTCAGTCTCGATATGATTTCAAAAAACTTAAAATTATTGCAAGACCTGTAGCGTGTCCATATAAGGTCATACCACCTTTTATGGAATCTGTGAGCTTGAAATGCCACGGTCTTGGAATACTCCCCCTGAAGCATAATTGGTACCCGGGGACTGCAGAAACCAGCTGACTCATCGTGGCTGCTGGGATTGTAGCCATGACCATGACTCCAGGGGGACGTGGATGGATTGATGTCAGTGGAGGGCACAGAGAGAGGCCGAGGTGGTGAGCATGGCTATGCTTCTCAGTCCCGGCTTAGACAAGTAGTTGGAAGTTGCGAGAGAACCTGATTCTACAAATTTTGATGGGACCACAGACTATTTTTTTGTCTGCCCTTCTGATGGTTTACCTGGTGGCTCACATGGTAAAGAATCTGCCTGCAGTGCAGGAGACCTGGGTTCCATCCCTGGGCTGGGAAGATCTGCTGGAGAGGGGCATGGCAACCCACTCCAGTATTCTTGGTTGGAGAATTCCATGGACAGAGGAGCCTGGCGGGCTACAGTCCATAGGGTCTCAAAAAGTCGGACCAAATGGAGGGGCTAACAACTTTCACTTTCACTTTTCCAATGGTGGGACTCCATTGCCAGTCGTGGGCTTGGAGGGCTCCCCCTGCTGGCCTCAGGAGGGAGGACAAGCACCAGAGGATGGTCATACCTCTGTGGTTCCCACCCCTGTCCCTTACCTCCACCCCTCTGGGAAGGGAGAAGGCCCTCTTGTGTCCAGTTTCTACAGAGTGTATTCCACTCGCCAGTATAACCTCTCAGAAACTTAGGGCATTTTAGGTTACATATCTGCTGATCGCAATTCTCTGTCATGGCTCGAGTCGGCCTTTCAGAAGCTCTTAGATTTTTTGTTTCCGACGAGAAGACTCATAGATGATTTTCTCGGGTTCCTCCAAAAGGAGTGTGTGGAGCAAGGAATGGGAACATATCAGCTCTTCAGCAAACATTTTAGAACGGGGCAAGTGATAGAACTGCTTCATAACACAGCGAGGCTTCTCTGCCAGTAAGTGCGGCATGTCTAGTGCCTCAGAGCCTTGAACTTGGACTTCCTCTATGACGTCATGGGCTTGCAACCCCCAGGGGCTGTGGTACAAAAGCCTTTTGTGTCAGAGTTGGTTCCTGCTGAGGGTAGTTTGGTGGGGACAGAGAAGCGTTTGGAGAGAGTCAGCGGGTACCCTGATGGAGTGCGGAGGGGGGCAGCTGGGTTTTCCATGGGCTCCATGGATGGGTCACCCTGATGGTCTTCTCTCCTTGGGGAACATCTAAGAGTAAGTGGTTCACGAGGGGGTAGCTGGTTCCAGAGCCCTAGAGGGCTGAGCCAAGAACCTGCAGCTCCTTAGGCTCAGGGCCGTAGGGACAGGAAGTTCCATTCCTTATCTCTAGGACAGTCGGGTACCACAGACTTTTTTTGTCTGCCCTTCTGATGGTTTCCCTGATGGCTCACATGGTAAAGAATCTGCCTGCAGTGCAGGAGACCTGGGTTCCATCCCTGGGCTGGGAAGATCTGCTGGAGAGGGGCATGGCAACCCACTCCAGTATTCTTGGTTGGAGAATTCCATGGACAGAGGAGCCTGGCGGGCTACAGTCCATAGGGTCTCAAAAAGTCGGACCAAATGGAGGGGCTAACAACTTTCACTTTCACTTTTCCAATGGTGGGACTCCATTGCCAGTCGTGGGCTTGGAGGGCTCCCCCTGCTGGCCTCAGGAGGGAGGACAAGCACCAGAGGATGGTCATACCTCTGTGGTTCCCACCCCTGTCCCTTACCTCCACCCCTCTGGGAAGGGAGAAGGCCCTCTTGTGTCCAGTTTCTACAGAGTGTATTCCACTCGCCAGTATAACCTCTCAGAAACTTAGGGCATTTTAGGTTACATATCTGCTGATCGCAATTCTCTGTCATGGCTCGAGTCGGCCTTTCAGAAGCTCTTAGATTTTTTGTTTCCGACGAGAAGACTCATAGATGATTTTCTCGGGTTCCTCCAAAAGGAGTGTGTGGAGCAAGGAATGGGAACATATCAGCTCTTCAGCAAACATTTTAGAACGGGCAAGTGATAGAACTGCTTCATAACACAGCGAGGCTTCTCTGCCAGTAAGTGCGGCATGTCTAGTGCCTCAGAGCCTTGAACTTGGACTTCCTCTATGACGTCATGGGCTTGCAACCCCCAGGGGCTGTGGTACAAAAGCCTTTTGTGTCAGAGTTGGTTCCTGCTGAGGGTAGTTTGGTGGGGACAGAGAAGCGTTTGGAGAGAGTCAGCGGGTACCCTGATGGAGTGCGGAGGGGGGCAGCTGGGTTTTCCATGGGCTCCATGGATGGGTCACCCTGATGGTCTTCTCTCCTTGGGGAACATCTAAGAGTAAGTGGTTCACGAGGGGGTAGCTGGTTCCAGAGCCCCTAGAGGGCTGAGCCAAGAACCTGCAGCTCCTTAGGCTCAGGGCCGTAGGGACAGGAAGTTCCATTCCTTATCTCTAGGACAGCCTAACACAGGGGCCCTACACCTGCTGGGCAGACCTGCTCCCAGAAACTCCCTGTCCCAGGAGCAGCCCTCACAAAGGAGCAGAGTGAGTGAAGAGTGAAAAGGGGCTGCAGCTCCTAAGCCCAGCCCTGCCCCTTCCCATAGAAGCCGTCAGGGGAGGCTGCCCACTTCCCTGCCAGAAGACCCACTAGAGCAAGAGGGACCATTGCCAGCCATGTCCGATGAACAGAGGATCTGAAACCCAGAGCTCCTCTTGATTTATTTACATTCTCCTTGCTCCTGAAAGAATTTAAGCAGACAGAGATGAAAAGGCTTACTTCGTAATAAACCAAGGGCAGTGCTGGAATTAACTTCTTAGACATTGTTTTCAAAAGAAATACCTTCCCCCCTGCCTCCTTTCAACCCAAGAGAAGTACCTGCAAGAAGAAGGAGGCCTCGCCGTGAAACTGTTTCAAGGAGCCAGTCATCCCTATTCTCATTTCTCCGAGGCTCAGATTAAAGGGAACCTTGGCTGGAGGCTCCTTGCAGGCCAGAGTACTTCTTTACTACCTGAATAATGAGAAGGATTTCCTACTCCTCTCTTCATTGTGTCTGTGTATCTTTTGTATCTTCCTTCAGTCCAGACACAACCTAGAATGTCGTCAGGAGCCCTTCTAGTGGCATGTAGGGCCTGATGTTTGTGGAGTGTCCTCTGGGATCCCCAGCAAGTGGATCTGACCAATCGGTGCCTGCAGGACAGCTCAGACTTTCAAACCAGCTTGCATTATGTTATTTACTTTTCTGGGCTTCCTCTGATCTTTCTGGAATCTGCTTATGCTTGGTCTCTGGGGCATACTCTTGGAAAAAGTCCGACCAGGTTTCTGTCTATCTTCAGGATATAAGTGCAGGATGCAGAAATATCAGCTGATGCCACCTCATATTTTCCTCTCTTATCTGGACTCACCTTCCTCCTGCCTGTTCAGGCTTCTCTAGAACAGAGCTCCCCAGGCCACGTGCCATCTAAGGAGATGGTTGAAGCTCAGAGTTCAGAAAGGGTTAATGGGTAATGGGGGTGCCAGGCAGCTTCTGCCCCCACCCCTTGGAATGAGGACTTGGAAACCAGTGCAGAGGTCCCAAGGCAACTGGAAATGGAGCCCCCAGAGCCCGCAGGTCTGCCTGCCTCGGGGCGCATGAGGACAAGTGGTAGTTGTGGCCTTACAAGGTCATCAGAAGCCCGTCGTTGCTGAGCTCAGGGGAGGAGTGTGGAGAGGCTCAAAGAACTGCTCATAAAGCAAAGAATCCATCCTGATGGGGAAAAACATCACTAAAGGAGCCAGGCCAACCCCTCTTGAGGGCTTTAGCTCACTATTTAAAGATCCCTTAAGGATGCCAGCCACTAAACAAACAGCAACCTTCTGACAAGACTCCCCAGGTCCCCAGCCTATGCCCTGGGGGCCCTGCCAGCCCTGAGCCACAGCGGCGGTAACACACCCAGGTGCCCGCCTTGGCATTGGGCCGCCAGCCCTACTGTCCCAGGGACCACCTGTGCCTGCTGGCCCCACCTGTCACCTCCCCACTGTGGACCTTCAGGCTTCCTCAAGGGCTAGACCCTTGGGTGAGTAACCACACTGTGCCTGTCTTTGCCCACACTGGGGTCGTGTTGGGTCTGAGTGGAAGAAAGAGTGAGGAATCAAGGTGGGGCCAGCTTTCTGTAGTTCCGTCAGCATCAGCGCTTAGGGCATTCCATCCACTTCCGTTTATGGTCACAATCTGATCTTTTTATTTTTGCTTTAATGCTATCCATCATTCTGCTCGGTTTCCTGCACATCATCCTGCTTGGTGTTTTTGGTCTTAGCCTCTCAAGGATGGAGGCTTTATCTCTCGTCCTTTGTATTCACTCCGTAGAATTCTCCCTCTTTCTCTCTCTGCCCCTCCCCTCTTTTTCTCTCAATTACTCATTCAGAAGATATTTACTGAGAGCCCGCAGTATGCCAGCTATTGCGTTGGGAGGGTGGGGAGGACAAGGGGACAGCTGTTTTGAAGAGTCTGGTGTGACAGATGGACAGTTTTTTCTAGCACTCATTTTTTCTGCAAGCATGTATCCAAGACTGCGGTGCGGGAAGACTCAGCTGGGTATAACCCAAGAGGGGTGGAACCAGAAAAGACTCCTGCACTCGGAGTTATGGAGCTGAGTTGGACCATCAAGTAAATGCACAAGTATTTAATTACAGTCTTTCTATCAATGCTGGAAAGCCAGAGAAAACAGAGAGGAATGAGGGAGCCCAGAACTAAAGGATGAGGAGGGCTCAGAGGGCATGCAGACTGTAGGACAGAGCATCCGGGCACTGGGAACAGCAGGTGCAGAGGCCCTGAGATAGGGCTTGAAGGAACAGTGACGATGCCTGTCCTAAGAGAGTCAGAACAGACGGGTGGGTCATGTGAAAGAGGGTCTCGGAGAATGGGGCTGGTATTTGTTTTGTCGCTTGGTTTCCCCCAAGTTGTGTTGAGATACAGTTGCTTTATAACACTGAGTAAGTCTAAGCTGTAATGGGCTTTTAAACATATTTATTTATTTAAAATTTATTTTTAATTGGAGGATAATTACTTTACAATATTGTATTGGTTTCTGCCACACTGATCAGCATGAATCAGCCATAGGTCCCCTCCCTCTTGAACTCCCCTCCCACCTTCCGCCCATTCTGCCCCCCGCCCCACATTGTCCCAGAGCCCCAGCTCTGGGTTGCCTGGGTCACACAGCAAATTCCCACTGCCTGTCTGTTTTACATGTGGTAGTGTGTATGTTTCAATGTTATTGTCTTAAATCATCCCAGCTTTGTGGATGTTCCAGGTCTTAGTTGTGGCACGTGGAATCTTCAGTCTTTATTGAGACACGTGGGATATTTATTTGCAGCATGCGAAATCTAGTTCCCTGACCAGGAACTGAACCCAGGCCACCTGCATTGGGAGCCACGGGGCCCCCGAAGGTCCCCACAATGGTTTGACTCACCACTGTGATGAGTCACTGCATGGTGCAATGACTACCAGCATAAGCTTCATGAACATTCATCATCTTGAGCAAACTGAAAAGAAAGAAATATTCCCCTTGTGATGAGAACAATAAAGGATTTATTCTCTTAACAACTTTTGTATTAGTCATCACATTGCACGTTGCATCTCCGAGACTCCTGTATCTCATAACTGGAAGCTTGTACATTTTGACCAACTGCGATCAGTTTCCTGAGCTCCCACCTGGTGCCTCTGGAGCCACCAGTCTGATCCCTTTTTCTGTGAGTTTGGTTTTGTTCTGTTTTTAGACTCCATACCTAAGTGATACCATACAGTATTTCTTTGTCTTTATCTGTCTGGACCACACAGGTCATGACTGACAGTGACGGATCCAGGGTGAACCCCAGCCCTGCTGCTCATACAGTGAAGGGCTCTTCACCCCCGTCAGAGGTGGCAGCGGTCATTGCTATGGCAGTTATGGAATGAGCATCCACAACCTCCTACCTCATGGGCCTAGTGCCCAACAGCAGTGCTGCTTAGAGAGTCAGAACAGACGGGTGGGTCATGTGAAAGAGGGTCTCGGAGAATGGGGCTGGTATTTGTTTTGTCGCTTGGTTTCCCCCAAGTTGTGTTGAGATACAGTTGCTTTATAACACTGAGTAAGTCTAAGCTGTAATGGGCTTTTAAACATATTTATTTATTTAAAATTTATTTTTAATTGGAGGATAATTACTTTACAATATTGTATTGGTTTCTGCCACACTGATCAGCATGAATCAGCCATAGGTCCCCTCCCTCTTGAACTCTCCTCCCACCTTCCGCCCATTCTCCCCCCGCCCCACATTGTCCCAGAGCCCCAGCTCTGGGTTGCCTGGGTCACACAGCAAATTCCCACTGCCTGTCTGTTTTACATGTGGTAGTGTGTATGTTTCAATGTTATTGTCTTAAATCATCCCAGCTTTGTGGATGTTCCAGGTCTTAGTTGTGGCACGTGGAATCTTCAGTCTTTATTGAGACACGTGGGATATTTATTTGCAGCATGCGAAATCTAGTTCCCTGACCAGGAACTGAACCCAGGCCACCTGCATTGGGAGCCACGGGGCCCCCGAAGGTCCCCACAATGGTTTGACTCACCACTGTGATGAGTCACTGCATGGTGCAATGACTACCAGCATAAGCTTCATGAACATTCATCATCTTGAGCAAACTGAAAAGAAAGAAATATTCCCCTTGTGATGAGAACAATAAAGGATTTATTCTCTTAACAACTTTTGTATTAGTCATCACATTGCACGTTGCATCTCCGAGACTCCTGTATCTCATAACTGGAAGCTTGTACATTTTGACCAACTGCGATCAGTTTCCTGAGCTCCCACCTGGTGCCTCTGGAGCCACCAGTCTGATCCCTTTTTCTGTGAGTTTGGTTTTGTTCTGTTTTTAGACTCCATACCTAAGTGATACCATACAGTATTTCTTTGTCTTTATCTGTCTGGACCACACAGGTCATGACTGACAGTGACGGATCCAGGGTGAACCCCAGCCCTGCTGCTCATACAGTGAAGGGCTCTTCACCCCCGTCAGAGGTGGCAGCGGTCATTGCTATGGCAGTTATGGAATGAGCATCCACAACCTCCTACCTCATGGGCCGCATCTCTTACGTGCCCAACAGCAGTGCTGCTTAGAGAAGGCAGTGCCTGCTCACAGTACTGTTTTAGGAACTCTCAGAGCTGCTCTGTTTTCAGTTTCATGTGGTTCCTTTCCTCTTTCCACACGTTACATCTGACTTACCTGCCCCCTCTCATCCCCTCAGCATCTCTGGATCTCACCTGTGGTACCTCTTTGCTTCTCCCAACCGCCTCTCTGCCATTCTTGGCTTCTTTCCAGGATGTCCTCCCTCATATTTCAAGTTACCCAGTTCCTTTGAGCCTCATCCACAAATCCCCTCTTTTCTCATGACACCTTTTCACAACACTCCAGCCCACAGTGCTTCATTCTCTTTTTTTTTGGCGGGGGGAGAGGTGGGTTGGGGAGGGAGAGGGTTGGGCGGGCCACTTCTATTGGTCTTTCATTTATCTATTTTCATCCATCTTTGTTCTTTGGCCCATGTGGGCCTCCCATCACAGTGGCTTCTGTTGTCACAGAGAACTGGCTCTGGGCGCATGGGCGCCAGAGCTCCAGCTCGGTAATTGGACACATGGGTCCAGCCGCTCCGCGGCACGTGGGATCTTCCCAGGCCAGGGATTGAACCGGCGCCCCTTGCACTGCAAGGTGGTGTCCTTACCCACTGGACCACCAGGGAAGCCCGCTTCATTCTCTTTTAACATCCAGTGGTATTTATTATTCGTATCCTTCCTCTATAATTCACCACTCATCCAGGTGTTCAGTCATCCTCTGAAATTCTCTCTAATGTGTTTCAGGAGTTCTCCTCCACTCTGAGCGATTAAAAAAATAGGTGGAGGGATGTTGCTGGTGGTCCAATGGATGAGAATCAGCCTGATGATGCAGGGGTTGCATATTTAATCCCTGGTTGGGGAACTAGGATCCCACCTGCTGCAGGACAACTAAGTCCTTGTTCTCAAACTAGCAAAAGCCCAAGTGCCACAATGAAGGCCAGCACAGCCAAAAAAAAAAAAGATGGAACCTACCTTCACTGGAGGAAGGGAAAGAGACATAGAACAGATGGTAGTTCTGACAGATGATGCCCATTCCTCTCTGAGGACAGTAGTAGCCTCGAGGAGAGATCCACTTTCTTTAGAAGAGCTAGAAAATACTTCAGATGCAGAATATAGCACATTTGCTGGGTTTTGAAGAATGACTAGGGATTTGTTAGATGAAACAGGGGCACAAGGCAGTGGGGAAGAACATCCCGTGTCTCAAGAATAGTAGTCGTGAAGTCCCACAGGCTTGATGCATGTGGATCGGAGCAGACGTGAAACACATCCATGTCTTGTATAACGTTGTGATGTTGTTTAGTCGCTGAGTCGTGTCCAACTCTTTGTGACCCCCGTGGACTATATCCCGCCACGTTCCTCTGGGAACGGACAGTTTCACTGGGATTTTCACCGGGATTTTCCAGGCACGAATACTGGAGTGGGTTACCATTTCTTCCTCCAGGGAACCTCTTTGACCCAAGGATCAAACCCACATCTCCTGCATTCTTTCCCACTGAGCCATTTTTTTTTTCCAGCAAGATGACAGTTCGTTGACATTTATCTAAGGCCCTTTACGTAGCAAGCACTTCAGTGTAACCCTGGGATTGTCCCTGGCTTACAGTTTCCAAGCCAAGGGCCCTGTGGACTTGTGCCACCAGAGGTAACTGGTTTTGCCGTTGTGTTTGCCTAGACCAAGGATGCCCTTTTCACGATTCTGCATGACCTCCGATCCCAGGACCACTTCAATATCATTGGGTTTTCCAACCGGATCAAAGTGTGGAAGGACCACTTGGTGTCGGTCACTCCCAACAGCATCAGAGACGGCAAAGTCTACATCCACCACATGTCGCCGAGCGGAGGTAAGCACGCCCTGCTTTGCCCGTTTGCTGGCTCGTGATCCAGAGATTTGAAAGTCAATGCTGATCACAGGAAAGGAGATAACAGCTGAACACTTCCCTCAGGAGCTGGTTTCTCCTCTTCGGGGCCCTGAACTAAGATGGTCAAGTAAGTTATGGAGGAAATACCTGATAGGTGTTGGAGCCTTTCCTGGTTTATCTCACAGACCCCAAACAATGCAGCTCTTTTTGTAAGTCAGTTTGGGGGGGTGAGGAATGAAAGCCAAGGGGACAACTCAGTGTTTTTTGTGTTTGAATGTGAGAACTTTGAGGTGCAGCAGATAGAGCTGTCCTTCTGGGTCCATAGGTCTCCCGGCCCCAAGGTGGCCTGGGAGATGCTCTGGGTGGAGAGGTGGTGGAGTCTTTGCATCCTCGTCTGGGATGTGGTGGCCAGGTAAGGGCACAGGTGAGGGGAAAGACTAGAAAGAAAGAACTCTGAGACGATTAGAGACCCAGGACAGTGTGTTACCAACTGTGTTGGCTCTAAGTGCCTTCACCCCAGGACCCAGATCTTACGCTGTCAACTCCATCATGAGGCCAGTGGGCACCGGGAAGGAGCTTCGTGTTGGCGTGTTGACTGGACCTGACCCTGACCCTTTAACCTCCTTCCTAAAGGCCCTTGTAGAGACACCACCTCCTGCAGGTCTCAGGTAATTCTTTTTGAAGATCTGGAAGTAGAGAACACCTGGTTCTGTCCATCCTCATTCTTCTTTCTCATCACTGATGTATTGATTATTTTCCATCCAAGTCAAGGCTTTGGTTTCCCAAATGAACTTTGTTTGGAACTGGTCTTGTGTAGATAGAATTTTGATGTATGGATACAATGGGATTTCCTACCAGTTTCCGTAGCCATGTGGTCTAGGAATTGTTTTACTGGTTGATGGGAGAAAAGAAAGGTTAAATTTAATATTTCAGTGATGGTCCTTGGCAAGTCTCCGAGGAAAGAGACTTTCCTTCATCTACGTTTAGCCTGTAGTTCCTAGAGCCAACTTACTGGAAAAGACCCTGATGCTGGGAAAGATTGAGGCAAGAGAAAGGGTGACAGAATGAGACGGTTGGATGGCATCTCTGATTCAATGGACAAGAGTTTGAGCAAACTGAGGGAGACAACGAAAGATAGGGAAGCCTGACAGGGTGCAGTCCATGGGATTGCAAAGAGCTGGATATAACCTTAATGACTGAACAACAAAGACCTGGCTTAGCTCCTGACATACAGCATTGACTTAAAGAATATGTATTAAATTGAGTTTATTTTAATGATGCTGCTTAAAAGATAGTTTGGGGGTGAGGAATGAAAGCCAAGGGACAACTCAGTGTTTTTTGTGTTTGAATGTGAGAACTTTGAGGTGCAGCAGATAGAGCTGTCCTTCTGGGTCCATAGGTCTCCCGGCCCCAAGGTGGCCTGGGAGATGCTCTGGGTGGAGAGGTGGTGGAGTCTTTGCATCCTCGTCTGGGATGTGGTGGCCAGGTAAGGGCACAGGTGAGGGGAAAGACTAGAAAGAAAGAACTCTGAGACGATTAGAGACCCAGGACAGTGTGTTACCAACTGTGTTGGCTCTAAGTGCCTTCACCCCAGGACCCAGATCTTACGCTGTCAACTCCATCATGAGGCCAGTGGGCACCGGGAAGGAGCTTCGTGTTGGCGTGTTGACTGGACCTGACCCTGACCCTTTAACCTCCTTCCTAAAGGCCCTTGTAGAGACACCACCTCCTGCAGGTCTCAGGTAATTCTTTTTGAAGATCTGGAAGTAGAGAACACCTGGTTCTGTCCATCCTCATTCTTCTTTCTCATCACTGATGTATTGATTATTTTCCATCCAAGTCAAGGCTTTGGTTTCCCAAATGAACTTTGTTTGGAACTGGTCTTGTGTAGATAGAATTTTGATGTATGGATACAATGGGATTTCCTACCAGTTTCCGTAGCCATGTGGTCTAGGAATTGTTTTACTGGTTGATGGGAGAAAAGAAAGGTTAAATTTAATATTTCAGTGATGGTCCTTGGCAAGTCTCCGAGGAAAGAGACTTTCCTTCATCTACGTTTAGCCTGTAGTTCCTAGAGCCAACTTACTGGAAAAGACCCTGATGCTGGGAAAGATTGAGGCAAGAGAAAGGGTGACAGAATGAGACGGTTGGATGGCATCTCTGATTCAATGGACAAGAGTTTGAGCAAACTGAGGGAGACAACGAAAGATAGGGAAGCCTGACAGGGTGCAGTCCATGGGATTGCAAAGAGCTGGATATAACCTTAATGACTGAACAACAAAGACCTGGCTTAGCTCCTGACATACAGCATTGACTTAAAGAATATGTATTAAATTGAGTTTATTTTAATGATGCTGCTTAGTGTAAGAATGCTGTATGTGTGGGGTGAGGATAAAGCTTTAGAAAACAGTTAGTGCATGTTATGTTCTTTTGGAATGTCAACCTTAGAAACCACACTGGTTTCTTTTACTTATTTTCCACACTTCATTGCCTCAATCTCTGCAGGTGAACAGAAAACTGATCTCCTCATCAGGAGGTGAGCATAGATTCTGAAGGCAAACTGTGTGGATTTGAATCCAGCTCCACCAGCTATGAGGCATTTAACCTCTCTCTACCTCTGTTTCTTCATCTGTAAAATGAGGATATAATGGACTTGTTTTTAGGATGAGTTAACATATTTAAAGTACTTAGAACAGTAGCTGCACACAGGAAGTGCCCTCTAGCTGTCAGATATGGCCACTTTTACTCAAATAGTCTCTCTAGCTGGAGCGTTTGGGTTCTTTAATGACCCTGGGGGAGCTCTCAGTGGAATGGTTGGGGCAGCTCCATGGGACTATTCCCTGGGGAGAGAGAGACCCCTCCCATTGTTGTTGTTTTTTTTAATTTTTTTAACTTTTTAAATTTTTATTTTACTTTTACAGAATCTTGGGTTTTTTTTATTTTTATTTTTATTTGGCTGCACCAGGTCTTAGTTGCATCACGAGGCATTATTTAGTTGTGGCATGCAAATTCTTAGTTGTGGCCTTTGGGATCTAGGTCGCTGAGCAGAGATTAAAGCTGGGTCCCCTGCATTGGGAGCTTTGAGTCTTAGCCACCAGAGCACCAGGAAAGTCCCAGCTCCAGCTTCCCACTGCCACTGTTAAGCGTGCAAGAGATGCCCCAACTTACTGGAGGTTTGATGTCGCTCCCTGCTGTGCGTTGGCATCTGGTATGAGAAAAGCTAAACGCATCTTTGTCTGAGACTGTCCTTGACTTTCAAGTGCAGTGAGAGATTTGGCATCATCGCTAAGCTCTAGATTAAAGAGAAAGTAAACACCTGCCTTTTGGTCTCTGTATCCACAGGACAAGAGTTTGAGCAAACAACGAAAGATAGGGAAGCCTGACAGGGTGCAGTCCATGGGATTGCAAAGAGCTGGATATAACCTTAATGACTGAACAACAAAGACCTGGCTTAGCTCCTGACATACAGCATTGACTTAAAGAATATGTATTAAATTGAGTTTATTTTAATGATGCTGCTTAGTGTAAGAATGCTGTATGTGTGGGGTGAGGATAAAGCTTTAGAAAACAGTTAGTGCATGTTATGTTCTTTTGGAATGTCAACCTTAGAAACCACACTGGTTTCTTTTACTTATTTTCCACACTTCATTGCCTCAATCTCTGCAGGTGAACAGAAAACTGATCTCCTCATCAGGAGGTGAGCATAGATTCTGAAGGCAAACTGTGTGGATTTGAATCCAGCTCCACCAGCTATGAGGCATTTAACCTCTCTCTACCTCTGTTTCTTCATCTGTAAAATGAGGATATAATGGACTTGTTTTTAGGATGAGTTAACATATTTAAAGTACTTAGAACAGTAGCTGCACACAGGAAGTGCCCTCTAGCTGTCAGATATGGCCACTTTTACTCAAATAGTCTCTCTAGCTGGAGCGTTTGGGTTCTTTAATGACCCTGGGGGAGCTCTCAGTGGAATGGTTGGGGCAGCTCCATGGGACTATTCCCTGGGGAGAGAGAGACCCCTCCCATTGTTGTTGTTTTTTTTAATTTTTTTAACTTTTTAAATTTTTATTTTACTTTTACAGAATCTTGGGTTTTTTTTATTTTTATTTTTATTTGGCTGCACCAGGTCTTAGTTGCATCACGAGGCATTATTTAGTTGTGGCATGCAAATTCTTAGTTGTGGCCTTTGGGATCTAGGTCGCTGAGCAGAGATTAAAGCTGGGTCCCCTGCATTGGGAGCTTTGAGTCTTAGCCACCAGAGCACCAGGAAAGTCCCAGCTCCAGCTTCCCACTGCCACTGTTAAGCGTGCAAGAGATGCCCCCAACTTACTGGAGGTTTGATGTCGCTCCCTGCTGTGCGTTGGCATCTGGTATGAGAAAAGCTAAACGCATCTTTGTCTGAGACTGTCCTTGACTTTCAAGTGCAGTGAGAGATTTGGCATCATCGCTAAGCTCTAGATTAAAGAGAAAGTAAACACCTGCCTTTTGGTCTCTGTCCACATATCCAGAGGCAACATGAAACTAGGTGGGGCATTCAGAAAGGCAAGTAAGCGAAGCCAGAAAAATGCTGAATGCTGTTTCCACTGTAAATTTCCTTTACATTCGGACCAAGTGTACATTTTAGAATGAATTGTCCATGTGTTTGCACAGTCATAAACGTCTGTATTTTCACCAGAAGTTCTGGAGGATGTGAAGCAATGGGGGAAACTATCTGGTTCCATCAAATACGATATGTTTGCAGGACATAAAAAGCACTCCAGTCATGTGGCTGGATGATGGTGATGGGTTCACAGCTTTATAAATTTAGTAAAAATCATTAACTGTGTCTGTAAAATGAGTGAAGTATTTGACACGTTAATAAGGCCACTAAAAAAATAAACTGGGGGGCTTCCCTGGTGGT
Organism: Tragulus kanchil; assembly: GCA_022376925.1. Classification (NCBI taxonomy): domain Eukaryota; kingdom Metazoa; phylum Chordata; class Mammalia; order Artiodactyla; family Tragulidae; genus Tragulus; species Tragulus kanchil. Next base: position 73,062,962 of record JAIOJX010000031.1, read on the forward strand.
CCAGTGGGTAAGGACACCGCCTTGAAGTGCAAGGGGCGCCGGTTGGATCCCTGGCCTCGGAAAATCCCGCGTGCTGCGGAGCGGCTGGACCGATGTGTCCAATTACCGAGCCGGAGCTCTGGCGCGCATGCGCCCAGAGCTGGTGCTCTGTGACAACAGATGCCACTGCGATGGGAGGCCCACACGGGCCAAAGAACAACGATGGATGAAACTAGACAAATGAAAGACCAGAGGAAGTGGCCTGCCCACCCCCCTCCCTCCCCACCCCCACCAAAATAAATAAATAAATGTTTTAAAAAAATAAACAAATAAACTGGGGTCAGAAAAAGGAGATAGGTGTTTGCAGCTGCAGTCAGAGCTCTAGGTTTTCCTGGCGATGGTAGAACAGCAGCAGCAGGGTAGAACGAAGCCAGAAGCCCTGTGTTAGCTGGTAGCTTTAACTTCCTCCAGTGATCCATCTCGCCATGCCCCAAGTGGAATGCCTGTCCAGCACCTGCCATAGACACTGTCCCTTGCCTTTAATTTAATTTTTTTGGAGGGGGCGGGTTGGGGAGGGAGGGGAGCAGGCGGGCCACTTCTATTGGTCTTTCATTTATCTATTTTTTTCATCCATCTTTGTTCTTTGGCCCGTGTGGGCCTCCCATCGCGGTGGCATCTGTTGTTGCAGAGCACCTGCTCTGGGCACATGCGCTCCAGAGCTCCGGCTCAGTAATTGGACACATTGGTCCAGCCGCTCCGCAGCACGCGGGATCTTCCGAGGCCAGGGATCAAATCGGTGCCCCTTGCACTGCAAGGCGGTGTCCTTACCCACTGGACCACCAGGGAAGCCCCTGTCCCTTGCCTTTAATCAGAGCTGCCAGTGATAAGCGTAAATTAAAAATGGCTGGGGTGGGAGGTATAAACTGGACAGCCTTCACTTGGTGGGTTCCTCACGAGTAGGGGAGACCCTAAAGGACAGGAAGCTGGAAAGGTGATACCAGCAATAAAAAAATGAGGGATTTCTGTAATTTGCATCTTCCAGCCCCAGGCTACACGTGATGTCTCTGCAAAGATCTCTGTGACCCCACCTCCTCACTTTGTGCCCTTTCCTTCCCTCTGGGGCAGATTCTTTCTCTAAGTACCTTCATCCAACACCCTCCTGCCCTTTCCAAAGGGATTCACTGAAAAGGAGGCAGGGAGTGGAGATGCCTAAGATGAAACACCATCAAACACCTTTGTGTGTGCTCAGTTGCTCAGTTGTGTCCAATTCTTTGCAACCCATAGACTGTAGCCCACCAGGCTCCTCTGTCCATGGGATTTCCCAGGCACAAATACTGGAATGGGTTGCCATTTGCTTCTTCAGGGGATCTTCGCGACCCAGGGACTGCACCTGCTTCTCCTACATTGGCAGGTGGGTTCTTTACCACTGAGCCACCTGGGAAGCCTCATCAGATACCTTCAGGATGAGATTATAAAACTCTGTGCCATTCCTAAGCATACGCCGAGTTTCTAGGTGGTCTGTGTGACCTGGATTCACACCCCACAAGTGCCGGGGGTGCTTTCCCCACCTCTTTCTCCTGTGGGGTCCATGGGAGGGATGTGAAAGTATGTCAGGGGAGGGAGGCCGCGAGGCTCGAGCATCCTCTTCTGTATCCCACAGGCACAGACATCAACGGGGCCCTGCAGAGGGGCATTCAGCTGCTCAACGACTACATGGCCCACAATGACATCGAGGACCGTAGCGTGTCCCTCTTGGTCTTCCTGACGGACGGGAAGCCCACCGCTGGAGAGACCCACACCCTCAAGATCCTCAACAACACCAGGGAGGCCACGCGGGGCCGGATCTGCATCTTCACCGTGGGCATCGGGGCCGACGTGGACTTCAGGCTGCTGGAGAAGCTGTCCTTGGAGAACTGTGGGTTCACAAGGCGTGTCCACGAGGACCACGATGCCCGTGCCCAGCTCATCGGGTCTGTGGGTCTTCCTGTCTCTTTGGGGCAGGGTGGGCTCAGCAGGAAGCCCAGACGTGAGGAGGGAGACAGAATCTGACCATCATTGCTTCCACGGGCAGCGTCTCTATGCCTCTTAAAGTCAGGTGGATCTGGGTTCACGTTCTGGTCCTGCCTTGTGACTTGAGGCTGTAAGACTCTGTGCCTCAGTCTCCTCACCTATGAAATGAGGATTCTGGCTAGATGGTAGAATTTCATGAGAAAACCACTGTAAAATATGGCCAGGAGTGGTTAGGGATTCTTGAAATTGTATCATATGAAGAATATTTAGGATGGATTAGGCTAGATGTAAAAGATATGCATATTTATAGAAAATGCAGCAGTGCCTGTCACCATGGAAAGGTCATATCTTCAGGTGTCTAAATACTGAAGGTGGGTGGTACTGCTTCATGCTGTGTTCCTCCAGAAACAAAACTGGGCAGTGGTTGGAACTGTCAGGAAGGAAGATCATGATTTACTGCCTAGAGCCCCCTGCCGCTGGGTTTGCCATGTGCCTAAGCTTTCCCGAGTGGGAAGCCTCATCAGATACCTTCAGGATGAGATTATAAAACTCTGTGCCATTCCTAAGCATACGCGAGTTTCTAGGTGGTCTGTGTGACCTGGATTCACACCCACAAGTGCCGGGGGTGCTTTCCCCACCTCTTTCTCCTGTGGGGTCCATGGGAGGGATGTGAAAGTATGTCAGGGGAGGGAGGCCGCGAGGCTCGAGCATCCTCTTCTGTATCCCACAGGCACAGACATCAACGGGGCCCTGCAGAGGGGCATTCAGCTGCTCAACGACTACATGGCCCACAATGACATCGAGGACCGTAGCGTGTCCCTCTTGGTCTTCCTGACGGACGGGAAGCCCACCGCTGGAGAGACCCACACCCTCAAGATCCTCAACAACACCAGGGAGGCCACGCGGGGCCGGATCTGCATCTTCACCGTGGGCATCGGGGCCGACGTGGACTTCAGGCTGCTGGAGAAGCTGTCCTTGGAGAACTGTGGGTTCACAAGGCGTGTCCACGAGGACCACGATGCCCGTGCCCAGCTCATCGGGTCTGTGGGTCTTCCTGTCTCTTTGGGGCAGGGTGGGCTCAGCAGGAAGCCCAGACGTGAGGAGGGAGACAGAATCTGACCATCATTGCTTCCACGGGCAGCGTCTCTATGCCTCTTAAAGTCAGGTGGATCTGGGTTCACGTTCTGGTCCTGCCTTGTGACTTGAGGCTGTAAGACTCTGTGCCTCAGTCTCCTCACCTATGAAATGAGGATTCTGGCTAGATGGTAGAATTTCATGAGAAAACCACTGTAAAATATGGCCAGGAGTGGTTAGGGATTCTTGAAATTGTATCATATGAAGAATATTTAGGATGGATTAGGCTAGATGTAAAAGATATGCATATTTATAGAAAATGCAGCAGTGCCTGTCACCATGGAAAGGTCATATCTTCAGGTGTCTAAATACTGAAGGTGGGTGGTACTGCTTCATGCTGTGTTGCTCCAGAAACAAAACTGAGGCCAGTGGTTGGAACTGTCAGGAAGGAAGATCATGATTTACTGCCTAGAGCTCCCTACTCCTCCTCAGAGCAGTGGACAAGAGATGAGGGCGCATGAGAGGTAGTGAGTTCCCCATCACCAGTGGTATTCAAGCTTCTGCTGCATGGACTCCTGGACTTGACTGCTTCTAAGATCAAATCAGCCACCCCCCTCCATACAGCCCATGGTTTCCTCTAAGCCCTTTCCTGCCCAGGCAGGCTCTGATTCTCCCTCTCTGTTCCTCCTCTCAAGGTTCTACGATGAGATCAGGACCCCGCTCCTCTCAGACATCCGCGTGGATTATCCGCCCGACTTGGTGGAGCGCGCCACCAGGACTCTGTTCCCCAACTACTTCAACGGCTCGGAAATCATCATCGCAGGGAAGCTGGTGGATGGGACAATGGATCGGTTGCACGTGAAAGTCACGGCCAGCAACAGTAAGAAGTTTGTGGTGCTCAAGAAGGACGTGCCCGTGGAGGCCCGGAAGGTGGGGAACGACGTCTCCGGGAGCCCAAGGCTCAAGGTGGGTGGTCAGCAGGAGCCCAACCATGTGGAGCGTCTCTGGAGCTACCTGACCGTGAAGGAGCTGCTGACTGCCTGGCTGCAGAGCGTCGAGGAGCCAGAGAGGCAGCGGCTGAGGCAGGAGGCACAGGCTCTGGCCTTGAACCACAGCTTCCTCACCCCGTTCACCTCCATGAAGCTGAAGTCAGCACCGCGGACAGAGACCCCGGCGGAAGCCTACGGCATGTCTGCGGCCACTGGGCCCGAAACGGTGATGCAGAGCCTGCGGGGCACAGACCTGCAGCCAGGTAAGGGCCTCAGGGACATGTCCTAAGGTAAGGGAACTGCCATGAGCCCCAGGCCTCATGTGATGCTCATATTCTAAACTCTAAAAATCACCTGGGCATGGTGAAGAGAGCACAAAATTAGGATCCAGAGTTTCAGCTCTTGGCGCCCCCTAGTCAGCCATGCGGCTTGGGCAGGTTTCTGAACCTTTCTGAGCTTCTGTTGCCTCACCTGTAAAAGGTAGATAATAATATCTTTCCTGAAGGGCTGTTGCAAGGATTAATGTGCAGAATCTTTAATGTGTGTTCATGATTTACTGCCTAGAGCTCCCTACTCCTCCTCAGAGCAGTGGACAAGAGATGAGGGCGCATGAGAGGTAGTGAGTTCCCCATCACCAGTGGTATTCAAGCTTCTGCTGCATGGACTCCTGGACTTGACTGCTTCTAAGATCAAATCAGCCACCCCCCTCCATACAGCCCATGGTTTCCTCTAAGCCCTTTCCTGCCCAGGCAGGCTCTGATTCTCCCTCTCTGTTCCTCCTCTCAAGGTTCTACGATGAGATCAGGACCCCGCTCCTCTCAGACATCCGCGTGGATTATCCGCCCGACTTGGTGGAGCGCGCCACCAGGACTCTGTTCCCCAACTACTTCAACGGCTCGGAAATCATCATCGCAGGGAAGCTGGTGGATGGGACAATGGATCGGTTGCACGTGAAAGTCACGGCCAGCAACAGTAAGAAGTTTGTGGTGCTCAAGAAGGACGTGCCCGTGGAGGCCCGGAAGGTGGGGAACGACGTCTCCGGGAGCCCAAGGCTCAAGGTGGGTGGTCAGCAGGAGCCCAACCATGTGGAGCGTCTCTGGAGCTACCTGACCGTGAAGGAGCTGCTGACTGCCTGGCTGCAGAGCGTCGAGGAGCCAGAGAGGCAGCGGCTGAGGCAGGAGGCACAGGCTCTGGCCTTGAACCACAGCTTCCTCACCCCGTTCACCTCCATGAAGCTGAAGTCAGCACCGCGGACAGAGACCCCGGCGGAAGCCTACGGCATGTCTGCGGCCACTGGGCCCGAAACGGTGATGCAGAGCCTGCGGGGCACAGACCTGCAGCCAGGTAAGGGCCTCAGGGACATGTCCTAAGGTAAGGGAACTGCCATGAGCCCCAGGCCTCATGTGATGCTCATATTCTAAACTCTAAAAATCACCTGGGCATGGTGAAGAGAGCACAAAATTAGGATCCAGAGTTTCAGCTCTTGGCGCCTCCTAGTCAGCCATGCGGCTTGGGCAGGTTTCTGAACCTTTCTGAGCTTCTGTTGCCTCACCTGTAAAAGGTAGATAATAATATCTTTCCTGAAGGGCTGTTGCAAGGATTAATGTGCAGAATCTTTGGAACATAATGTGTGTTCCACATGTGTTAGCCACTGTCTCCCATGCGGAGGGCAGAACAAGAAATTTATTGAAACGTGCAGACCCTGATGCAGAGGTGAAAAAAGCTATGTCGCCTTTTTAGAAAGAGTGGAGCTTTTCTTGGCAAAACTAGTATAAGATTCATTCTGGTGAAAAGGATGAAAAGTAAGCAAGTTGCATGGTACTGTGACTTCATGCTGCAAGATATGTGCCGCATTCAGGGAAAATGGCTTTTTGAGTAACATGTTGACTTGAGGTCAACAACTCAAATTTCAGCAGCTTCAAGAGAGATCAAGCTCAAATGACACGAGAGTCAGAGGGCCAGGAACACAGATGAGGGAATAACCAACTGACTGCATGAAAGGCTTGTGAAACATAGAATTTTCCTGAAGCATCAGTCAGTACTTGGGACAGTTTCCTTTTTTTTTAAAAAAGCTCTGATGTTTTAATTTTAAGATTTTTTGAGTGTCTGTGACAGTTTAAGGCTCCCAAACCAGGCATCCAGACTGAGATATCCCTTCTCCCTTGAGGTTGGCCTGATTCTGTCCATGTCCAGGGGCCAGTTGGAGAAGGGGGTGCTTAAAAACCTTCAGAGACTGTGATCTTCATTTTCTGGGGGCAAAAATCAGTGAAGCACATCTGAAGAGGAGAATAATCTTGTTGATACAGATGACGTGAAACAAGATATTCATTTTTTTTATTGACAGTAGTTTACTTTTGGATTATTCTTTAATTGAATATTTATTTTTGTGAATTGTACTTACACTCATGGCTATTGACCAGGATTGCCACGATATCGTTTTCTTTTACATTTTGTATGTTTTTGGCTATTGTCAGTTGCTGTTTTACAAGAAACGCGTAACTTAAAATTTGCCATTGTAACTGTTTTTCCGTTCCTCTTTTTAAATTGAAGTTTGGTCGGTTCACAATGCTGTGTTAATTTCTGCGGTACAGCGTAGTGACTCGGTTGTATCTGGGTGTGAGTATCTGAAAGGTGCTCGGTCGTGCCTGACTCTTTGCCACCGCGTGGACTGTAGCCCGCCAGGTTCTTCTGTCCATGGAATTCTCCAGGCAAGAATACTGGAGTGGGTAGCTATTCCCTTCTCCAGGAGATCTTCCCAACCCAGGGATCGAACCCATGTCTCCTGTGTTGCAGGCAGATTCTTTATTGTCTGAGCCACCAGGAAAGCCCATGATGCATGTATACATTCTTTATTTTTAGTCTTCTCCATGATGGTTTGTCATAGGATATTGAATATAGTTCTCTGTGCTTTTGAGAACAGTAGGGCCTTGTTGTTTTTCTGTTTTTTTATGTTAAAAGCTTATATCTGCTAGCCCCATTCCTCCCACTTCACGCCTCCTCCAGCCCCCTCCCCCTTGGCTACCACCAGTCTCTTCTCTGCATCGGAACCATTTCAATGTACAGCTCAGTCGTGTCAGGTGTATTCACTGTGGTGAGACAGATCTCCAGGACTTTTTCATCTTGCAAATCTAAAACTGTACCCCCACTAAACAGTTCTACTACCCCCCCCATAACTATAGAATATTTTCTATATTTTCTCCTATGATATATGTGGAAATCACAGGCAAGAAGAGTATGATTGATTGAATTTATAAAGGAATAAAATAGTTATCCCTCCTCATGTTACACCTTCACTTTGTGTTGGGAGGCCAAGCTCTTCCTGTATAACAGATGCTTTTAAATGTTCACAAATGTATCTGAAGGCTGTATTTGACTCTTCTCAGTCCTCTGTATCTCTCACTTCCTCCTCTTTAATAAGTAACAGTGATGGGTCTCTTCTTTCTCCTCTCTAGGACCTGCGGTCAAGAAACTGTACAACCCAAGGATTAAACTCTCCAGAACATCAGGTAAAGCAAAGAACATGCTCATGTGTGACTGAGAGGTGAGATGTTTAGGATGCGGGAGACCTGGAATTCCCTGAAGCCAGTTAGATCAGTTCATAGAACAAGATGTGAGGACCTGCATTTATTTAGCACAAGTTGGCAGCCTGGGGGCAGTTCTCAAAACCAGGACAGTTGTTACACCATCACATAAACCCCACAGATAACACGGTCCTGAGGAGCCTTGAAGGAGCCCTGATGGAAGGGTCCCACCGTGGACTGTAGCCCGCCAGGTTCTTGTCCATGGAATTCTCCAGGCAAGAATACTGGAGTGGGTAGCTATTCCCTTCTCCAGGAGATCTTCCCAACCCAGGGATCGAACCCATGTCTCCTGTGTTGCAGGCAGATTCTTTATTGTCTGAGCCACCAGGAAAGCCCATGATGCATGTATACATTCTTTATTTTTAGTCTTCTCCATGATGGTTTGTCATAGGATATTGAATATAGTTCTCTGTGCTTTTGAGAACAGTAGGGCCTTGTTGTTTTTCTGTTTTTTTATGTTAAAAGCTTATATCTGCTAGCCCCATTCCTCCCACTTCACGCCTCCTCCAGCCCCCTCCCCCTTGGCTACCACCAGTCTCTTCTCTGCATCGGAACCATTTCAATGTACAGCTCAGTCGTGTCAGGTGTATTCACTGTGGTGAGACAGATCTCCAGGACTTTTTCATCTTGCAAATCTAAAACTGTACCCCCACTAAACAGTTCTACTACCCCCCCCATAACTATAGAATATTTTCTATATTTTCTCCTATGATATATGTGGAAATCACAGGCAAGAAGAGTATGATTGATTGAATTTATAAAGGAATAAAATAGTTATCCCTCCTCATGTTACACCTTCACTTTGTGTTGGGAGGCCAAGCTCTTCCTGTATAACAGATGCTTTTAAATGTTCACAAATGTATCTGAAGGCTGTATTTGACTCTTCTCAGTCCTCTGTATCTCTCACTTCCTCCTCTTTAATAAGTAACAGTGATGGGTCTCTTCTTTCTCCTCTCTAGGACCTGCGGTCAAGAAACTGTACAACCCAAGGATTAAACTCTCCAGAACATCAGGTAAAGCAAAGAACATGCTCATGTGTGACTGAGAGGTGAGATGTTTAGGATGCGGGAGACCTGGAATTCCCTGAAGCCAGTTAGATCAGTTCATAGAACAAGATGTGAGGACCTGCATTTATTTAGCACAAGTTGGCAGCCTGGGGGCAGTTCTCAAAACCAGGACAGTTGTTACACCATCACATAAACCCCACAGATAACACGGTCCTGAGGAGCCTTGAAGGAGCCCTGATGGAAGGGTGGATGGACAGAGGCACACACTCATCATGATGGAGTTGAAAAAACATTTGTTTTTAGAGATCTGAAGTATGCTCACTTCAAGCTTCTGGTGTTAAGTTATCTGCCTAAGTGCAGACTTTTTAAACACGATTATTTTATTATTTTCATAATCCTTGGCTTTGGAAGGGAAGAACAGATAACAATACCATGACATTTCCCTTGACCAGCTTCCTGGAATTATAAGAAAAATCTGGGTGGAATAGTGACCTACCCACTGGGTCTTAGTCTTCATATGTACACATTTGTCAACATTGGAAGTCTGTCTTATTGCCTTGATGCTGCCGTGCTGGGCTTGCCTGTGCACATAGCCAGGGACCATCTAGAGATTAGCTCTGGGTAGGGGAAACCCATTGTCCCCGACGGGTAGGGTGTTGTTCCTTTGAGCACACATGCTTTATGAAATGCAAGAAAACTTTCTTCTTGGATACTGAGTGGAGTAATGACTTCCATACCTCTCCTCTTTTTTTGGAGCAAGAAGCTTCTTTCATTATAAAGGAATTTGAGAGATTTGAGGAGAAATGATGTGATGTGAGCACAAAAAGCTCTCAGAAACATCGCACAGTTATATTCATAACCACAAACTGCCAAATATATGGACTTTATCTTCAGTGGTTGTCATTTCTTCACTACAAAGTCCAGTACCTTGTACATCTGTATTGTGTTGTCGTTCACTGGAGGCTTGAGGCCCTCTTCAGTGAGGTCAACCAGATGCTTCCAAAGGCCCTTCTGAGTCCTTCCAGGGACAGAAGGGGTTTCTCAGCAGTTCCACCTGGAACGTTAATTGGCTCGTGACTTGGAAACACTAGGCTCCTATGTGTGGGGGGAGGGGGGTCCACAATCCCCCACCATATACAAATGCATATACATACATGACATAGAGAGGAATTCAGGAACATGTTGTGTTTGGCGTCTTGAGAGAAACGAACTCTCCAATTTCACAAGAGAACTGATGTAGACTCTTGGGAAATAGTTTGTCTGTATAGTAAGAGACACGACTGACTGTCCACTTCAGCAGAGGTGAAAATGAGGAGAACGGGCGAGGAGCAGGAACCAGCCAAACTTTGTGGTTTTATCTGTGGACAAAAAAATTGAGAGCAGTCCAGTCAGTGGGACCCAGAGGAGGAACTGCCATGGTCATTGCCGATGGATGTCCTGTGGACTCTGTGTCCCCTACTTGTCACCAGCTCTAAATTGGGCTTGTTCATTACTGCTCGCACAAGGGCTGTGTCCCCCTGGCTCTGTGCATGTCCCCAGGGCTGTGGTGCTCCTGTCAGAGAACAGGAAGTTCTCACCCCCATCTCTTGACAAGGGTGATCTAAGTGGGACAGAAGGGATTAGGGGCAGCCGCACAGGGAATTGAAGACTGTGGGCTCAGTCGTCGTGGGGGGTGAAGGGTGATTCCCAACTTACCCCTAAAGCTCAGTTGTCTAAACGGACTCCAGGGTCCTGACAGGAGCACCGTATTTGAATTTAGAGAACTTCCATTCAAATACTAAAAGTTCCCTGGACTACCTGTGTGATTGGCACATCTCTTCACCTTCCAGTCACCTTCCTCGTGTTGACACAGAGGACCCACTGTTGACAGGGTTAAGTCAGTAGCACGTGAGAAAATCGGGGAAAAAATGCTTATACAGGGAAGGAGGCCAATACATGTCTCTTCTTTCTTTTCCTCTCCCGCTCTGGCCCTGGCCTGGCAGCGGACGGAGACCCCCACTTTGTTGTGGATTTCCCCTTGAGCAACCTCACCGTCTGCTTCAACATCGATGGGGAGCCTGGGCACATCCTAAGGCTGGTCTCCGATCACTTGGACTCTGGTGAGTTCTGCCTAGAGAGTGGACAGTCTTGCGTTTGGAGACTAAAAATAAAAAAGATCCTCATCTTTGCATTCTACCCCACTGTTCCTGGTGTCCCAGAAGCTCCAAATCAGGAGCAGTAGAAACGGGTGGATCAGAAATACTGTGTCAGGGCCGCACGAGAGTTCTCTGGAACAAAAGCAGATGAACATGTCAATTCCCTTTTATTTTCTATTTTTTAAATTTTTTAAAATATTTTTTCACTTTTAAATTTTATTGGCGTTTAGTTGATTTGCAATGCTGTGTTAGTTTCAGGTGGATGGAAAAGTGAAGCAATTATACATGTACATCTATACACTTTTTTAAATATTATTTTCGCATGTTGTTCAGTTGATAAGTCATGTCTAACTCTCTGTGACGCCATGGACTGTAGCAAATTAGGTGTCCCTGTCCTTCACATCTCCTGGAGTTTGCTTAAACTCATGTCCATTGAGTCGATGATGTCATCTAACCATCTCATCCTCTGTTGTCTCTTTCTCCTCCTGCCCTCAGTCTTTCCCAGAATCGGGACCTTTTCCAATGAGTCAGCTTTCCGAACCAGGTGGCCCAAGTATTGGAGCTTCAGCCTTAGCATCAGTCCTTTCAATGAATATTCAAGGTTGAGTTGCTTTTGGACTGACTGGTTTTATCTCCTTGTTGTCCAAGGGACTCTCAAGAGTCTTCTCCAGCACCACAGTTCAAAAGCATCAATTCTTCGGTGCTCAGCCTTCTTTAGGCTTCTCTTTCCCATATAGGTCATTACAAATTATTGAGCAGAGTTCCCTGTGCTCTACAGTAGGTCCTTGTTGATTATTTTCTATAGGGTAGTATGTATATGACAGTTACCTTTTATGATATTTTCACCCAAATGTGCATCAGTTTCTTCTACCCAAAACATTGGTCAAAAATCACTTACCTTCATGCATTCATTCGTTTATTCAGTAGGCACAGAGTGGTCCCTACGCAAGAGCAGTTCTTGGTTCTAGAGACACAAAGGAGGAAGGAAATCCTAGTGAGATGCCTTCACAGGAAACAGGGGGCAGTTTGTCTAACCACTGTCCTCTTTCCCTCCACCTTTGAGGTGTGACGGTGAATGGAGAGTTGATCGGGGCCCCCGCTCCTCCGAATGGCCACAAGAAACAGCGCACTTACTTCCGTACCATCACCATCCTCATCAACAAGCCCGAAAGGTCTTACCTGGAGATCACGCCCAGCAGAAATACTTGTCAGGCCCAGAGTTCTCACGCATGAACATGTCAATTCCCTTTTATTTTCTATTTTTTAAATTTTTTAAAATATTTTTTCACTTTTAAATTTTATTGGCGTTTAGTTGATTTGCAATGCTGTGTTAGTTTCAGGTGGATGGAAAAGTGAAGCAATTATACATGTACATCTATACACTTTTTTAAATATTATTTTCGCATGTTGTTCAGTTGATAAGTCATGTCTAACTCTCTGTGACGCCATGGACTGTAGCAAATTAGGTGTCCCTGTCCTTCACATCTCCTGGAGTTTGCTTAAACTCATGTCCATTGAGTCGATGATGTCATCTAACCATCTCATCCTCTGTTGTCTCTTTCTCCTCCTGCCCTCAGTCTTTCCCAGAATCGGGACCTTTTCCAATGAGTCAGCTTTCCGAACCAGGTGGCCCAAGTATTGGAGCTTCAGCCTTAGCATCAGTCCTTTCAATGAATATTCAAGGTTGAGTTGCTTTTGGACTGACTGGTTTTATCTCCTTGTTGTCCAAGGGACTCTCAAGAGTCTTCTCCAGCACCACAGTTCAAAAGCATCAATTCTTCGGTGCTCAGCCTTCTTTAGGCTTCTCTTTCCCATATAGGTCATTACAAATTATTGAGCAGAGTTCCCTGTGCTCTACAGTAGGTCCTTGTTGATTATTTTCTATAGGGTAGTATGTATATGACAGTTACCTTTTATGATATTTTCACCCAAATGTGCATCAGTTTCTTCTACCCAAAACATTGGTCAAAAATCACTTACCTTCATGCATTCATTCGTTTATTCAGTAGGCACAGAGTGGTCCCTACGCAAGAGCAGTTCTTGGTTCTAGAGACACAAAGGAGGAAGGAAATCCTAGTGAGATGCCTTCACAGGAAACAGGGGGCAGTTTGTCTAACCACTGTCCTCTTTCCCTCCACCTTTGAGGTGTGACGGTGAATGGAGAGTTGATCGGGGCCCCCGCTCCTCCGAATGGCCACAAGAAACAGCGCACTTACTTCCGTACCATCACCATCCTCATCAACAAGCCCGAAAGGTCTTACCTGGAGATCACGCCCAGCAGAGTCATCGTGGACGGTGGGGACAGGCTGGTCCTCCCCTGCAACCAGAGCACGGCCATGGGGAGCCGGGGGCTGGAGGTGTCAGTGGCCGCCAATGCCAACGTCACCGTCACCGTCCAGGGCACCATGGCCTTCGTCATCCTCCTTCACCTCTACAAAAAGCCAGCGCCCTACCAACGCAACCACCTGGGCTTCTACATCGCCAACGGCCAAGGCCTCTCTGGCAACTGCCATGGCCTGTTAGGTAGGTGACTGCTTCCCGGGCCTGTTGCAGCACAGAGTTCAGTTTCCCAAAGTGAGCCTGGTGCTGCCTGTGTCTTTCTTTGGTTGAGCAATTCCACAAGAACGTGGTCTCTTCTTCTTCTTCTTCTTCTTCTTTCATTTATTTTTTTTGGCTCTGCTGGATCTTTGTTGGCTGGGTGTGGGCTTTTCTCTAGTTGCAGTGCTCGGGCTTCTCACTGCAGTGGCTTCTCTTGATGTAGAACACAGGCTCTAGGCATGCGGGCTTCCGTAGTCATGAACTTAGTTGTCCCAAGGCATGTGGGATCTTCCCAGACCAGGGATCAAACCTGGGTCACTTGCCTTGTCAGGAGAATTTTAAACCACTGGACCACCAGGGAAGTTCAGGAATGTGATCTTTCTGTAGCTCATGAAAAATTATTTCTTTTTCTTTGTCTCTCTCTTTTTTTTCTTTTTTTTTTAACAAATTTTTCTGGTTTCCCCGGTAACTCACATGGTAAAGAATCTGCCTGAAGTGCAGGAGACCTGGGTCAAAAATATCCCCTAGAGAAGAATTTCTAAAATATTCAGTAGGCACAGAGTGGTCCCTACGCAAGAGCAGTTCTTGGTTCTAGAGACACAAAGGAGGAAGGAAATCCTAGTGAGATGCCTTCACAGGAAACAGGGGGCAGTTTGTCTAACCACTGTCCTCTTTCCCTCCACCTTTGAGGTGTGACGGTGAATGGAGAGTTGATCGGGGCCCCCGCTCCTCCGAATGGCCACAAGAAACAGCGCACTTACTTCCGTACCATCACCATCCTCATCAACAAGCCCGAAAGGTCTTACCTGGAGATCACGCCCAGCAGAGTCATCGTGGACGGTGGGGACAGGCTGGTCCTCCCCTGCAACCAGAGCACGGCCATGGGGAGCCGGGGGCTGGAGGTGTCAGTGGCCGCCAATGCCAACGTCACCGTCACCGTCCAGGGCACCATGGCCTTCGTCATCCTCCTTCACCTCTACAAAAAGCCAGCGCCCTACCAACGCAACCACCTGGGCTTCTACATCGCCAACGGCCAAGGCCTCTCTGGCAACTGCCATGGCCTGTTAGGTAGGTGACTGCTTCCCGGGCCTGTTGCAGCACAGAGTTCAGTTTCCCAAAGTGAGCCTGGTGCTGCCTGTGTCTTTCTTTGGTTGAGCAATTCCACAAGAACGTGGTCTCTTCTTCTTCTTCTTCTTCTTCTTTCATTTATTTTTTTGGCTCTGCTGGATCTTTGTTGGCTGGGTGTGGGCTTTTCTCTAGTTGCAGTGCTCGGGCTTCTCACTGCAGTGGCTTCTCTTGATGTAGAACACAGGCTCTAGGCATGCGGGCTTCCGTAGTCATGAACTTAGTTGTCCCAAGGCATGTGGGATCTTCCCAGACCAGGGATCAAACCTGGGTCACTTGCCTTGTCAGGAGAATTTTAAACCACTGGACCACCAGGGAAGTTCAGGAATGTGATCTTTCTGTAGCTCATGAAAAATTATTTCTTTTTCTTTGTCTCTCTCTTTTTTTTCTTTTTTTTTTAACAAATTTTTCTGGTTTCCCCGGTAACTCACATGGTAAAGAATCTGCCTGAAGTGCAGGAGACCTGGGTCAAAAATATCCCCTGGAGAAGGAAATGGCTACCCACTCCAGTATTCTTGCCTGGAGAATTCCATGGACAGAGTTGCTGAAAATGCAACATTTCATTCTTTTTCATGGCTGAGTAGTATTTCCCTCAACCAATCTACATACCGCATCTTCTTTACCCATTCATCAGTTGATGGACACTCCGGTTGCCTCTGTGTCTTAACTATTGTAAATAGTACTTCTATGAACTTGGGGGTGCATGTATCTTTTCACATTAGAGTGAAAAGTGTATTTCTCGCCTTCTAACAGCTTTCTAGAGTAGGAATGAACTTTATAAACTAATTTCCACTGACCTTTGGGGATAGGGAGCAATGAAATGAGGCATCCTTCTCTCCAAGTCTGGTTCTTTACTCTCAGCATGAAGATGCAGACACAGTGTGGTCTGTGGCCCAGCACCCAGCCAGCCCACTCCAACTGGCTTCCATCCACATGCAGTTCCATGTGGGCCCTTTGCCCACAAGCGGGGAGGAAGCCACTGCCAGGGCTGGGTTTCCAAAGCAGGATTTCCTGGCACTTGAGCTGGACATCTCCGTGCAGCCTGCCTGCCAAGCTTCAGCGCCTCTCTTAGACGCTGACCTGATTTCCCTCAGCCTCAGTGATGCCCTGGCTTGACCTGGAGCATTCTGACACTGCTTCCCACACTCACTCAGTGTACATACAGATGGGATCCCCCAGCAGGAGGAGGGAAGGGAAGACCAGACCCTGCTTCCCTATTCATTCACCCCATCTCATTCTCCTACCTCAGTAGGAGACCAAGTATCTGGGTTTGTTTGTTTGTTTTTTTAATTTTTTAAAAATGTATTTACTTATCTTTGGCTACACTGGGTCTTTGTGGCTATGTGGGCTTTCTCTAGTTGCAGTGCGCAGGCTTCTTATTGCAGTGGCTTCCCTTGTTGCGGAGCACAGGCTCTAGGGTGCAAGGACTTCAGTAGTTGTGGTTTCCAGCTCTGGAGCAGAGGCTCCGAAGTTGTGGCCCACGGGCTTAGTTGCTCCCTGGCATATGAAATTTTCCCAGACCAGGGATCAAACCTATATCTCCTGCATTGGCAGGCAGATTCTTTACCACTGAGCCTCCGGGGCCCCTAATTGTTTGCTTCTATGTTTAAATAGTTATTTAGCTCCTCCAGGTCTTAGTTGCAGGATTCAGGACCTAGTTGCCCGACCAGGGATGGAATCATGGCTCCCTTCATTGGGAGCTAGGAGTCTTAGCTTCAGGATGGCCAGGGAAGCCCCTGAGTGTCTCTCTTTGCGGGTTGGACATCTTTCCTGTCTTGGCTTCCAGAAGTGGAGGCTGCTACGAATACAGCCTCAGGTCTCTCCACAGTCACTGGCCTGCCGTCCTACATCCCCTACCCCTGGGTCTCACCTGAGCATGTGCTTCTCACTGGTGCCTGAATCCATGCTAGATGCTGTTTAACCACATTGCTTATGCTTGACCTAGACCTGATGTCTTTCTTGTCCTGTCAGGTCAATTCCTGAACCAAGAGGCCAGGCTCACCGGGCTTGGCCAGAACCCTGCCCATCCTCCAGTTCCCGAGGCCGGTGAGAGGTCTGAGGCCGTCCTCGAGGTTAAAGGTCACCAGGTCCCAGTGGTATGGAAGCAGAGGAAAATCTACAACGGGGAGGAGCAGGTGAACTGCTGGTTTGCCCGGAATAATGCTGCCAACCTGATTGACGGGGAGTATAAGGACTACCTGGCGGCCCATCCTTTCGATTCTGAGACCACCTTCGGCCCAGGCCCATCCCGGGGACTCTGATGCCAGCAGCCGTGATGCAGGAGGGCATGACAGGGAGCCCCGTGGTCTGGTTCTTGGCAGGTACCCACCACCCTGACCTCACCCCTGGTGGTGGGGAAGTCCACTGTCTGCATGACAAAAGGGTGGGGTCAGGGTGTTGAAGGGAGAATGGGATTCCCATCCCCCTCCCTCATCTCCAGTAGAGAAAGATGGTGGCACCAAGGGACCGGTCACAGTTAAAAGCAAGTTTTTTCGTCACTAGTTTAGCAGTGGGCCATTCCTTGTTGCGGAGCACAGGCTCTAGGGTGCAAGGACTTCAGTAGTTGTGGTTTCCAGCTCTGGAGCAGAGGCTCCGAAGTTGTGGCCCACGGGCTTAGTTGCTCCCTGGCATATGAAATTTTCCCAGACCAGGGATCAAACCTATATCTCCTGCATTGGCAGGCAGATTCTTTACCACTGAGCCTCCGGGGCCCCTAATTGTTTGCTTCTATGTTTAAATAGTTATTTAGCTCCTCCAGGTCTTAGTTGCAGGATTCAGGACCTAGTTGCCCGACCAGGGATGGAATCATGGCTCCCTTCATTGGGAGCTAGGAGTCTTAGCTTCAGGATGGCCAGGGAAGCCCCTGAGTGTCTCTCTTTGCGGGTTGGACATCTTTCCTGTCTTGGCTTCCAGAAGTGGAGGCTGCTACGAATACAGCCTCAGGTCTCTCCACAGTCACTGGCCTGCCGTCCTACATCCCCTACCCCTGGGTCTCACCTGAGCATGTGCTTCTCACTGGTGCCTGAATCCATGCTAGATGCTGTTTAACCACATTGCTTATGCTTGACCTAGACCTGATGTCTTTCTTGTCCTGTCAGGTCAATTCCTGAACCAAGAGGCCAGGCTCACCGGGCTTGGCCAGAACCCTGCCCATCCTCCAGTTCCCGAGGCCGGTGAGAGGTCTGAGGCCGTCCTCGAGGTTAAAGGTCACCAGGTCCCAGTGGTATGGAAGCAGAGGAAAATCTACAACGGGGAGGAGCAGGTGAACTGCTGGTTTGCCCGGAATAATGCTGCCAACCTGATTGACGGGGAGTATAAGGACTACCTGGCGGCCCATCCTTTCGATTCTGAGACCACCTTCGGCCCAGGCCCATCCCGGGGACTCTGATGCCAGCAGCCGTGATGCAGGAGGGCATGACAGGGAGCCCCGTGGTCTGGTTCTTGGCAGGTACCCACCACCCTGACCTCACCCCTGGTGGTGGGGAAGTCCACTGTCTGCATGACAAAAGGGTGGGGTCAGGGTGTTGAAGGGAGAATGGGATTCCCATCCCCCTCCCTCATCTCCAGTAGAGAAAGATGGTGGCACCAAGGGACCGGTCACAGTTAAAAGCAAGTCTCTATCTCATCCCAACTGGCACGTCCATGTCACAGCTCTGATGAAGGAAAGTGACTGTCTAATCTGTGTTCTCTGTGGAAATGGCCACGTTTCGGCACTCTGCTTTGCACGTCATGCTAATCTTTAAGAATCTCTCCTCCTAGCCCGGCCGCATCCTCCAGACGTGCGGCCAACCTCTGCCTCAGGGGAGCCTTTCCTTGGGCTCAGGCCACCCTTAGTTGTGCAAATAGCACACAGATTGAATCACTGGAAACCATTCGGTCTTTCCTTGGCAGAGGATTTCCTTCTGCTGTGATGTCTTGCTCTTGAAAGTTTGTTTTCATTTTTAAAAATTGATTCAAAATAGAAACCCTGCATTCCATATATCAATATATTCTTCTAATAGGCTCTGTATATCCCTTGACTTTCCTGGTGAGATTCTCCTATTTATTCCAGAAAGCTGATAAGAAACAAGGCAGCCCACATGGGAGTATTTCACTGGCCCATCTTGGTGCTGGAGCATCTTCCAGCTGCACAATGGCTCTTCAGCCTTGGTCCCTGTTCCGACCTGGCTTATTTACAGTCCCCAGGAGGTGATCAGTTAGGCTCTTTCAGAACTGGGAGGTGGAGGGATCAGATCGGCAGCACAGAGCCAACCTACATGTTCTCAGTAGGAAGCCTGGTTGTGCTTATGGATCTAAGGGCCCCACTTTCCAGACAGGCAAGGCCAGGGAATCATGGTGAACAAGATCTGATTCCATCAGGAGAGGTTACAGTTGGGGTTTGAGGGTGGTGTCCAAAGTCAGTGATGTCACCCTCCTTACTGTGGGACCTGTGAAGCCTGTTACATCATCAAGCGGAAGGGAGGCTGGTGGTGGCCTCTTCCTCCCCACCTCCCACTTTTGTCTGGGAGCCCCGTGGTCTGGTTCTTGGCAGGTACCCACCACCCTGACCTCACCCCTGGTGGTGGGGAAGTCCACTGTCTGCATGACAAAAGGGTGGGGTCAGGGTGTTGAAGGGAGAATGGGATTCCCATCCCCCTCCCTCATCTCCAGTAGAGAAAGATGGTGGCACCAAGGGACCGGTCACAGTTAAAAGCAAGTCTCTATCTCATCCCAACTGGCACGTCCATGTCACAGCTCTGATGAAGGAAAGTGACTGTCTAATCTGTGTTCTCTGTGGAAATGGCCACGTTTCGGCACTCTGCTTTGCACGTCATGCTAATCTTTAAGAATCTCTCCTCCTAGCCCGGCCGCATCCTCCAGACGTGCGGCCAACCTCTGCCTCAGGGGAGCCTTTCCTTGGGCTCAGGCCACCCTTAGTTGTGCAAATAGCACACAGATTGAATCACTGGAAACCATTCGGTCTTTCCTTGGCAGAGGATTTCCTTCTGCTGTGATGTCTTGCTCTTGAAAGTTTGTTTTCATTTTTAAAAATTGATTCAAAATAGAAACCCTGCATTCCATATATCAATATATTCTTCTAATAGGCTCTGTATATCCCTTGACTTTCCTGGTGAGATTCTCCTATTTATTCCAGAAAGCTGATAAGAAACAAGGCAGCCCACATGGGAGTATTTCACTGGCCCATCTTGGTGCTGGAGCATCTTCCAGCTGCACAATGGCTCTTCAGCCTTGGTCCCTGTTCCGACCTGGCTTATTTACAGTCCCCAGGAGGTGATCAGTTAGGCTCTTTCAGAACTGGGAGGTGGAGGGATCAGATCGGCAGCACAGAGCCAACCTACATGTTCTCAGTAGGAAGCCTGGTTGTGCTTATGGATCTAAGGGCCCCACTTTCCAGACAGGCAAGGCCAGGGAATCATGGTGAACAAGATCTGATTCCATCAGGAGAGGTTACAGTTGGGGTTTGAGGGTGGTGTCCAAAGTCAGTGATGTCACCCTCCTTACTGTGGGACCTGTGAAGCCTGTTACATCATCAAGCGGAAGGGAGGCTGGTGGTGGCCTCTTCCTCCCCACCTCCCACTTTTGTCTGCTTGATCTTCTCTGGACCACAGAGGTCCTCCAGTAAGTCTGATCCTCGCTGCAGTCGAGACGCACATGGACACAGAGGGCCCCGCCACCAACAGTGGGGAAAGAAAGATTTGGGTCAAAGGAATGGAATATTTTAATGGAAGACTGAATAGAATAAAGGCTTTTGTGCTGACTTCACGTAGGTCCCTTCCAGGTGGGAGCAACTCTAGAACTTGCGTGCCATGTGGAAGCCAACTTAGCACTTGGAGAGAGCTCGAGTTAAGAACATTGTTTATCATCTTGGCCCTCCCGTGGGAAACATTCGAGTCGCGAAATGACCTCCCCATGTTTCTGTGGACCAGGTGGCTGCAGGAGGTGAAGCCTGTGCCAGGGCCGTGGGGGGGGGGGTCAGTTCTGTCTCAGAGTCTCCACCCCTCTCTACTCTGGGAACCCACCAGACCAGACCCAGCAGCTGTGTTATTTTTGACTCAGCTCAGCTGCCTGTTTTCGTGCCAGCGGTGTTAACACACCAGCCCAGGCCGCTGATGACTACTTCCATATTTCAGAGGCAGAGGAGGGGCAGGAGCCAGGCTGGCTGGGACCTGGGCTGGCTCTGCAGGGACCTCCCTGTTCTGTAGACCTCGGCCCCAGCTGGGCAGATGACCCTGTGGCCAGGAGAGCAGCCCACTGTTTTTTAGCCCCTGAGGCATGATCTGTATTCCAGGTGCAGCCTCAGCTGGAGACAAAACAAGAAGCTATTACTCCAGGACTAGGTACTACAAGGGGTGCCCATCTTACTCCTCATTCAGAACTGGGAGGTGGAGGGATCAGATCGGCAGCACAGAGCCAACCTACATGTTCTCAGTAGGAAGCCTGGTTGTGCTTATGGATCTAAGGGCCCCACTTTCCAGACAGGCAAGGCCAGGGAATCATGGTGAACAAGATCTGATTCCATCAGGAGAGGTTACAGTTGGGGTTTGAGGGTGGTGTCCAAAGTCAGTGATGTCACCCTCCTTACTGTGGGACCTGTGAAGCCTGTTACATCATCAAGCGGAAGGGAGGCTGGTGGTGGCCTCTTCCTCCCCACCTCCCACTTTTGTCTGCTTGATCTTCTCTGGACCACAGAGGTCCTCCAGTAAGTCTGATCCTCGCTGCAGTCGAGACGCACATGGACACAGAGGGCCCCGCCACCAACAGTGGGGAAAGAAAGATTTGGGTCAAAGGAATGGAATATTTTAATGGAAGACTGAATAGAATAAAGGCTTTTGTGCTGACTTCACGTAGGTCCCTTCCAGGTGGGAGCAACTCTAGAACTTGCGTGCCATGTGGAAGCCAACTTAGCACTTGGAGAGAGCTCGAGTTAAGAACATTGTTTATCATCTTGGCCCTCCCGTGGGAAACATTCGAGTCGCGAAATGACCTCCCCATGTTTCTGTGGACCAGGTGGCTGCAGGAGGTGAAGCCTGTGCCAGGGCCGTGGGGGGGGGGGTCAGTTCTGTCTCAGAGTCTCCACCCCTCTCTACTCTGGGAACCCACCAGACCAGACCCAGCAGCTGTGTTATTTTTGACTCAGCTCAGCTGCCTGTTTTCGTGCCAGCGGTGTTAACACACCAGCCCAGGCCGCTGATGACTACTTCCATATTTCAGAGGCAGAGGAGGGGCAGGAGCCAGGCTGGCTGGGACCTGGGCTGGCTCTGCAGGGACCTCCCTGTTCTGTAGACCTCGGCCCCAGCTGGGCAGATGACCCTGTGGCCAGGAGAGCAGCCCACTGTTTTTTAGCCCCTGAGGCATGATCTGTATTCCAGGTGCAGCCTCAGCTGGAGACAAAACAAGAAGCTATTACTCCAGGACTAGGTACTACAAGGGGTGCCCATCCCTTACTCCTCATTCAGAAAAAAATATCCATTTTTTTAAATATTAGATTGAGCTTTCATTTTAACATTTTTACTTTAGACTCATCCCAGTCTTCTTTCTCCTCTTCCACTGTATCTTATCTTTTTATTTGCTAAAGGCATGTACTAAGACATTTTTTGTTTCAGCTAGAGACTATGAGGTTTGTGGGCCCCAAACTCCACAGAAAAGTCATATTTCAGTTTTTTTTTAACTCGATTGAGAAGTGTCATATTTTCCGTTGATCATGTGTATGGTGAATAGCAAGGTCTTTTCAAATACAGTTGAGTCTCCTCCATATGAATGAGTTCCATTCTGAGAGTGAGTTTCTAAGTCCAATTTGTTCCTAAGTCCAATAAAGTTAGCCCAGGTACCCAACGAACACAACTGGCTATAGAGGACTGCACTGTAATAGGTTTAGAATACTTATCACACAATGCAGAAAAAACAAAGCAACTGTACTCCAATAAAAATTAAGTTTAAAATAATTTTTAAGAAATAAGACATTTTAAAATTTACAGTATAGTGCCTTGAACAGTACAATAGCTGGCACACAGGAACATGTCCAAATCTTTGAAAGTTCACAACATGATGGTTTATATGCAGGGACTTACTATAAATGCAGTGGCGAGGGGGAATTCTGCTCTCAGGTGGGGACACGGAGGCAGGGGCAGCTTGGAGACTTCCCCCACGTCATCTAAAACACTTAGAACATGGCCAGACTGAGCATCAAGAACGCATTCGTTATCTTTGACACAATGTCTTGGCAATTGTTTGTTTTCCTTGAGCATTTAAAAATAAGGTGGTATCAGTCAAATGAGCAGTTGAATGAGCTTGAGAAGTATGTGATAAGAATGAGAGTTTAAATCTACAAGAAAATTAGAGATGCCAAAGGAACATTTCATTCAAAGGTAGGCACAACAAAGAGAAGAAATGGTGTGGACCTAACAGAAGCAGAAGCTATTAAGAAGAGGTAGAAAGAATACACAGAAGAACTAAACAAAAAAAAGATCTTAATGACCCAGATGACCATGATGGTGGGATCACTCACCTAGAGAGAGACATTTTAGAGTGTGAAGTCAAGTGCTCCCTAGGAAGCATTACTACAAATAAAGATAGTGGAGGTGATGGAATTCCAGCTGAGCTATTTCAGATATTAAAAGATGGTGCTATTAAAGTGCTACACTCACTATGCTATAAATTTTTGAAAACTTAACAGTGGCCTCAGACTGGAAAAGGTCAGTTTTCATTCCAATACTGAAGAAGGGCAACGCCAAAGAAAGTTCAAACTGCCACACCATGGCAGTCATTTCACAGACGAGCAAAGTAGTGCTCAAAGTACTCCAAGCTAGACTTCAACAGTACATGAACCAAGAACTTCCAGATGTACAACCTGGATTAAGGAAAGGCAGAGGAACCAGAGGTCAAATTGCCAACATCTGTTGGATTATAGAAAGAGCAAAGGAATTCCAGCAAAACATCTACTTGTGTGGATCACAACAAATGGTGGAAAATTCATAGAGGTCAAATTGCCAACATGCAACTGTACTCCAATAAAAATTAAGTTTAAAATAATTTTAAGAAATAAGACATTTTAAAATTTACAGTATAGTGCCTTGAACAGTACAATAGCTGGCACACAGGAACATGTCCAAATCTTTGAAAGTTCACAACATGA
Organism: Tragulus kanchil; assembly: GCA_022376925.1. Classification (NCBI taxonomy): domain Eukaryota; kingdom Metazoa; phylum Chordata; class Mammalia; order Artiodactyla; family Tragulidae; genus Tragulus; species Tragulus kanchil. The sequence goes on from JAIOJX010000031.1 coordinate 73,086,533, forward strand.
TGGTTTATATGCAGGGACTTACTATAAATGCAGTGGCGAGGGGGAATTCTGCTCTCAGGTGGGGACACGGAGGCAGGGGCAGCTTGGAGACTTCCCCCACGTCATCTAAAACACTTAGAACATGGCCAGACTGAGCATCAAGAACGCATTCGTTATCTTTGACACAATGTCTTGGCAATTGTTTGTTTTCCTTGAGCATTTAAAAATAAGGTGGTATCAGTCAAATGAGCAGTTGAATGAGCTTGAGAAGTATGTGATAAGAATGAGAGTTTAAATCTACAAGAAAATTAGAGATGCCAAAGGAACATTTCATTCAAAGGTAGGCACAACAAAGAGAAGAAATGGTGTGGACCTAACAGAAGCAGAAGCTATTAAGAAGAGGTAGAAAGAATACACAGAAGAACTAAACAAAAAAGATCTTAATGACCCAGATGACCATGATGGTGGGATCACTCACCTAGAGAGAGACATTTTAGAGTGTGAAGTCAAGTGCTCCCTAGGAAGCATTACTACAAATAAAGATAGTGGAGGTGATGGAATTCCAGCTGAGCTATTTCAGATATTAAAAGATGGTGCTATTAAAGTGCTACACTCACTATGCTATAAATTTTTGAAAACTTAACAGTGGCCTCAGACTGGAAAAGGTCAGTTTTCATTCCAATACTGAAGAAGGGCAACGCCAAAGAAAGTTCAAACTGCCACACCATGGCAGTCATTTCACAGACGAGCAAAGTAGTGCTCAAAGTACTCCAAGCTAGACTTCAACAGTACATGAACCAAGAACTTCCAGATGTACAACCTGGATTAAGGAAAGGCAGAGGAACCAGAGGTCAAATTGCCAACATCTGTTGGATTATAGAAAGAGCAAAGGAATTCCAGCAAAACATCTACTTGTGTGGATCACAACAAATGGTGGAAAATTCTGATAGAAATGGGAATACCAGACCACCTTACCTGCCTCCTGTGAAACCTGTATGCAAGATGAGAAGCAGCAGTTAGAACCAGGCATGGAACAATGGACTAGTTCAAAATTGGAAAAGGAGTATATCAAGGCTGTATATTGTCACCCCACTTATTCAATTTATATGCAGAGTAGATCATGCAAAATGGCAGTCTGGATGAAGCACAAGCTGGAATCAAGATTGCTTGGAGAAATAGCAATAACCTCAGGTATGCAGATGACACCACCCTTATAGCAGAGAGCCAAGAGAAACTAAAGAGCCTCTTGATGAAGGTGAAAGAGGAGAGTGAAAAATTTGACCTAAAACTCAACATCCAAAAACCAAAAATAATAGCATCCAGACCCATCACTTCATGGCAAATAGATGGGGAAACAATGGAAGCAGTGACAGAATTTATTTTGAGGAGCTCCAAAATCACTGTGGATGGTGAATGCAGCCTTGAAATTAAAAGACACTTGCTACTTAGAAGAAAAGCTATAACAAACCTAGACAGTATATTCAAAAGCAGACACATGGGCTTCCCTGGTGGTCCAGTGAGTAAAGAGTCCACTTTGCAGTGCAAGGGGAGCCAGTTCGATCCCTGCCCTGGGAAGATCCCACGTCCTGCAGTGCAACTGGACTGGTGTGTCCAGTTACGAGCCAGCACTCTGGAACACATGCACCCAGAACCGGTGCTCTGCAATGAGAGGCCACTGCAATGGGAGACCCACACAGGCCAAAGAATAAAGATAGATGAAAATAAACAAAGAAAAAACCTATAAAAGAGGCCAAAATTAAGAAAAAGAAAACAAAAGCAGAGACATCACTTTGCCAACAAAAGTCTATGTAGTTGAATCTATAGTTTTTGCAGTAGTCATGTATGAATGTGACATAAATAAAACTAAGCATGGAAGAATTAATGCCTTTGAACTGTGGTGCTGGAGAAGACTCTTGAGAGTCCCTTGGACTGCAAGGAGATCAAACCAGTCAATCCTAAAGGAAATCAACCCTGAATATTGATTGGAAGGACAGGTGCTGAAGATGAAACTCCAATACTTTCGCCACCTAATGCAAAGAGATGACTCATTGGAAAAGACCAATGAGAAAATTATTTTCCAGTGATATTGGGAAAATAGAAGGCAAAAGGAGAAGGAGATGACAGAGGATGAGATGGTTGGATGGCATCACTGAGTCAATGGACATGAGTGTGCGCAATCTCCATGAGATGGTGAAGGACAGAGAAGCCTGGCGTGCTGCAGTCCGTGGGGTCACAAAGAGTCAGACATGACTAAGCAACTGAACTAAATGGTCCTCATTGCTAATGTTAATGGGTTCTTGCTGGGCTTTCCAGCAAGTCTCCACCCCAGGGTTTCTAATCCTCTCCCTCATCTAAAAAAGAGAGGCATCTCCATGCATCGTCTTTAAAGGTCTCTTGATGTAGTTTCATGTTTGCTGAATAAAATGGACTGAAGTTCTCTACCCATGTTAGATGCTTAATTTTCTTCCATTTGCCTTTTCACTGGTTGACTAGTTTAGGGTGGAGGGTGTGTGTGTACGGAGGACAACCCTTCCTGACCCTCCGTCATGCTGGGCAGTGTGTTGCTGGGCTCTGGAATGGGAGAGGTCACCTCTGTTTCTATCAAATCTTTGGTTAAACCATGTGTTCCCATAGGTGGACTAGGGATAGGATTCATTTCTTTAAATTTATGTCTTTACTGAGCAGAATGCTATGGACAGAATGGTTGTGTCCCTCTAAATTCATATGCTCAAGCCTAAATTAAATTCCCAAGATGATGGTATTAGGCAGTGTGACCACTTGGGAGAGGAGGAGGTCATCAGGATGGAGCCCTTGTGATGGGATTAGTGGCTAAGTCATGTCCAATTCTTGTGACCCCATGGACTGTAGCCCACCAGGCTCCTCTGTCCATGGGATTTCCCAGGGAGCATACTGGAGTAGGTTGCCATGTCCTTCTCCAGGAGATCTTCCTAACCCAGGGATCAAAGCAAGGTTTGCTGCATTGCAGGCAGATTCTTTACCATCTGAGCCACCAGGGAAACCCTTCATGATGCTGTTAGTGCCCTTATAAGAAGAGGCATGAGAGGGATGGTTTTTCTGTTCTCCACCCTGTGAGCACAAGAACACCTTTTTTTTTTTTTTTTTTTTTTTAGGCAATTCTATTGGTCTTTCATTTATTTATTTTCATCCATCTTTGTCCTTTGGTCTGTGTGGGCCTCCCATTGCAGTGGTCTCTCTCGCCTGGATGGGCATCACTGATTTGGACATGAGTGTGCAATCTCCATGAGATGGTGAAGGACAGAGAAGCCTGGCGTGCTGCAGTCCGTGGGGTCACAAAGAGTCAGACATGACTAAGCAACTGAACTAAATGGTCCTCATTGCTAATGTTAATGGGTTCTTGCTGGGCTTTCCAGCAAGTCTCCACCCCAGGGTTTCTAATCCTCTCCCTCATCTAAAAAAGAGAGGCATCTCCATGCATCGTCTTTAAAGGTCTCTTGATGTAGTTTCATGTTTGCTGAATAAAATGGACTGAAGTTCTCTACCCATGTTAGATGCTTAATTTTCTTCCATTTGCCTTTTCACTGGTTGACTAGTTTAGGGTGGAGGGTGTGTGTGTACGGAGGACAACCCTTCCTGACCCTCCGTCATGCTGGGCAGTGTGTTGCTGGGCTCTGGAATGGGAGAGGTCACCTCTGTTTCTATCAAATCTTTGGTTAAACCATGTGTTCCCATAGGTGGACTAGGGATAGGATTCATTTCTTTAAATTTATGTCTTTACTGAGCAGAATGCTATGGACAGAATGGTTGTGCCCCTCTAAATTCATATGCTCAAGCCTAAATTAAATTCCCAAGATGATGGTATTAGGCAGTGTGACCACTTGGGAGAGGAGGAGGTCATCAGGATGGAGCCCTTGTGATGGGATTAGTGGCTAAGTCATGTCCAATTCTTGTGACCCCATGGACTGTAGCCCACCAGGCTCCTCTGTCCATGGGATTTCCCAGGGAGCATACTGGAGTAGGTTGCCATGTCCTTCTCCAGGAGATCTTCCTAACCCAGGGATCAAAGCAAGGTTTGCTGCATTGCAGGCAGATTCTTTACCATCTGAGCCACCAGGGAAACCCTTCATGATGCTGTTAGTGCCCTTATAAGAAGAGGCATGAGAGGGATGGTTTTTCTGTTCTCCACCCTGTGAGCACAAGAACACCTTTTTTTTTTTTTTTTTTTTTTTAGGCAATTCTATTGGTCTTTCATTTATTTATTTTCATCCATCTTTGTCCTTTGGTCTGTGTGGGCCTCCCATTGCAGTGGTCTCTCTCGCTGCAGGGCACTGACTCTGGGCGCATGCACTCCAGAGCTCCGGCTCAGTAGTTGGACACATTGGTCCAGCTGCTTCGCGGTACGAGAGATTGAACCGGCGCCCCTTGCACTGCAAGGCGGTGTCCTTACCCACTGGACCACCAGGGAAGCCCATGAACACCTTCTGATATCAAGAAGCAGGCTCCCTTCAGATACCAAGTCAGCTGGCACCTTGATCTTGGATTTTTCAGCCTCGAGAACTGGGAGAAATAAATATTTGTTGTACAACCCACGTTGTCTATGATCTTCTCTTTTTTTCTAAAAAAAAGATTTATTTATTTTTGGCTGTGCTAGGTCTTCATTGCTATGAGTGGGCTTTCTCTAGTGGGCTACTCTTCGTTTTGGTGCTCAGTCTCCTCATCGCAGTGGCTTCTCTTGTTGCTGAACACGGGCTGTAGGCTGCAGCGACTTCAGTGGTTGCAGCTCGTGGATCAGTAGTTGCGGCTTGAGTGTCGACTCAGTAGTTGTGGCACGTGGGCTCAGTTGTTCCTTGGCGGCATGCGGGATCTTCCCACATCAGGGATTGGATCCATGTCACCTGCATTGGCAAGTGGATCCTCAGCCACTGGACCACGAGGGAAGCCCCTATGGTATCTGAATAGAGCAGCCTGAGCTGACTGAGACACAGAATCATCTAAGATGTGAATTCCTTTTCTTATCTTCAAGCTACTTAGAATGTATACAATGTTGTTACTAAATCCACAGGACTCTCGGATCTATTCATGCATGATCCAACTAAAATAAACAGCAAGTAAAATAACACAGCTAAGCAAACTCTTAGAACTGTGACTTTATTTATTCTGTTTGGTTTAAAATAATAAGTAGGACACAAGACAGTTCACCTTCAAGAGGCATTTTCCTTCCACAAAAGTTTGTAAGATTATGATATCTACAAACAACACCCTGGCATATTTTTTTGAGGGGAAATGACTAGAGAGAATAAAACGTGTGGGTTCTAACTGCACTGTTTGTAGGAATGTCTGAATTCAGGGTGGATTACTGTGTGGATCACCCAGTGTACACCAGCCATTTCTGATCTTAAACAGTCAGGTTCATAGAAAAATCCTTAAACTCCAGTCTCTTTCTCCTAGAGGCGTGGGCATCCCACCATATGCACTGCCTTCTTCCTGAGTCACTAGTTTGCCCAAACCGCCCATTGCCTTGCTCACTACTTCTTCAGAGCATTTCTCGATTGTGGTTCTGGCATTTCTGCCTCCAGTTCCTGAGGTTGTGCCAGATCTTGCTTAGATATTAGATTCTGAATTAGAACCAGAGTAGACCTACAGCAGGACTGAGACATCACTGGGAGACTGTGGTAAAGAGAAAACCAGCCAATTCCTTGTCTCAGGGGCATGAAGTCAGCCTCTCAGGGCCTTGGTTTATTCATCTCTAATGAAGGCACTGGACTAGGTAATGTGCTTAGATTCCATGATCTTTATCTTCTGCCTGTACATGAAGATGCTTCCTGAATATCCAAGTAATAAGTGCAAAATGATTCATTCTGTGACTCCAGTCTGTTCTGAGACCCAGTGTTCCAAGCTCAGGGATTCAGAGGAAAGCAAAGCTCATGGAATCCACATTCAGAGCAGGATCTATGCAAACATTGTAACAGAATGTGAGAAATTCTGCCAGAGAACTGTGCAGAAGCCCAGCTATGAAAGGAGGAAGGAGGTGGGGAAAATGTTCCATAGATGGAGTGTGTTCAACTGCAAGGAAGACGTACATGTACAGAGGCAGCCACAGGAAATGTCTTTTCTGGAATGTTAAGCAGAAGAAGACAGCTTCTGAACTGAAGCCATCTTCTTACCTGTATTCAGTTTCAGTCAGTTTTGATCCGTGCCCTGTAGATTCAGGGGTTCCTGAGAACCCACAGTGGATGATGCTCAGTGGACCTGCAGACTCCTCTCTCCCTGGACCCTGGCCGGAGTCTGTCTCCAGTCCCACTTGTGCCCCGAGGTACAGACACACCAGGAAGTCACAGAGCTCTGTGATGGGTTCATTCCACCAGTCAGGCGCTTGCTGGCATTTAGCAAAACTTTATATAGTTTTCCTTGAAGAGCACCAGCTCCTGTGTTCTGCTTCGACTTTCTAGACTACCTCACTCTGCACCTCTCCACAGAAATTCCTCTCCTGTTGTGCTGAGAACACTGCAGAAAGCGCTCCCTCCCTGACTTTGTCACGTAGCACCTCCGTGTCACTGCCTCCCAGGTGTAACGGTCCGCTTGCCTCCAGGCTCTGTCCTACCCACTCCCTCCGGGCACTTGCCTCAATGATTCCTTTTCGTTCTAGAATCTCTGGACTCTTGCTCCCCAGCGGTTCTTCCCTCTCAGATGCAGATGCCCTTCCCGACGTCTCCTCCAGGGCCCGTGACTATTCAGGCTCCCTGGGGCTTCCATCTGCTCTTTCATTTCACTGTCAGCCTTGTACTAGTGGTCGGTGTTTGAACCCTCTTTTTTAAAATTTTTTTTCATGTGGATCATTTTTAAAGCCTTTGTTGAATTTATTACAATATTACTTCTGTTTTATGTTTTTGCTTTTGGGCCATGAGGCATGTGGGTATCTTAGCTCCCCAGCCAGTGATCAAACCCATGCCCCCTGCACTAGAAGGTGATGTCTTAACCGTTGCACTGCCAGGGAAGTCTGAACCTTCCGGTTTTTTCACCTTCTAGTCTGTTGCTTAAGTCATGAAATTCAGCTTCTGTTCTCACCACATTCACCAAATTATCTCCAACATCACGTTACCATTTCTGATGTCCAGTTCCTGTGATGGGTGTCTCTAGCTCCTACTACATGATCATTGTGGCCTTTCCACTTTTTTAAAATGTTGGATCCTGTTACTTCGCTCAGGTGATTAGCATTTTTTCCCTAGTCTCCTTTGCTGCATGTCTTTCTTGCTACCAACCTGTGAATGTTTCCCAAGGTCATACTGGTGCTTTTTTAAACTTATTTTTTACCTTTTTTTTGGCTGAACCATGTGACTTTCTTAGCTCACTGACCAGGAGGAAAGCCCATGCTCTGCAGTGGAAGTGCAGGGTCCTAACCACTGGACCACGAGGCAAGTCTCCACACTGGTCCTTTTATCATCTCCACTCCCCGCTTCCTGATCTCACTCACTTCCTGATCTCAGCATCTGGCTTGGCATAGACTTGAGAACACTTCCCTTCTGTTATTCTGGTACTGTCTCAAATTCAGGAGTAAGAACAAACTTTCCATCTTCAAAGTGGTTGGTAGTTTCATCATGAACTCGTGTCTGATTTAGGTGACCCCATGGACTGTAGCCTGCTAGTCTCCTCTGTCCATGGAATTCTTCGCAATCCGTGTCCTACCCAGGTGTAACGGTCCGCTTGCCTCCAGGCTCTGTCCTACCCACTCCTCCGGGCACTTGCCTCAATGATTCCTTTTCGTTCTAGAATCTCTGGACTCTTGCTCCCCAGCGGTTCTTCCCTCTCAGATGCAGATGCCCTTCCCGACGTCTCCTCCAGGGCCCGTGACTATTCAGGCTCCCTGGGGCTTCCATCTGCTCTTTCATTTCACTGTCAGCCTTGTACTAGTGGTCGGGGTTTGAACCCTCTTTTTTAAAATTTTTTTTCATGTGGATCATTTTTAAAGCCTTTGTTGAATTTATTACAATATTACTTCTGTTTTATGTTTTTGCTTTTGGGCCATGAGGCATGTGGGTATCTTAGCTCCCCAGCCAGTGATCAAACCCATGCCCCCTGCACTAGAAGGTGATGTCTTAACCGTTGCACTGCCAGGGAAGTCTGAACCTTCCGGTTTTTTCACCTTCTAGTCTGTTGCTTAAGTCATGAAATTCAGCTTCTGTTCTCACCACATTCACCAAATTATCTCCAACATCACGTTACCATTTCTGATGTCCAGTTCCTGTGATGGGTGTCTCTAGCTCCTACTACATGATCATTGTGGCCTTTCCACTTTTTTAAAATGTTGGATCCTGTTACTTCGCTCAGGTGATTAGCATTTTTTCCCTAGTCTCCTTTGCTGCATGTCTTTCTTGCTACCAACCTGTGAATGTTTCCCAAGGTCATACTGGTGCTTTTTTAAACTTATTTTTTACCTTTTTTTTGGCTGAACCATGTGACTTTCTTAGCTCACTGACCAGGAGGAAAGCCCATGCTCTGCAGTGGAAGTGCAGGGTCCTAACCACTGGACCACGAGGCAAGTCTCCACACTGGTCCTTTTATCATCTCCACTCCCCGCTTCCTGATCTCACTCACTTCCTGATCTCAGCATCTGGCTTGGCATAGACTTGAGAACACTTCCCTTCTGTTATTCTGGTACTGTCTCAAATTCAGGAGTAAGAACAAACTTTCCATCTTCAAAGTGGTTGGTAGTTTCATCATGAACTCGTGTCTGATTCGTGTGACCCCATGGACTGTAGCCTGCTAGTCTCCTCTGTCCATGGAATTCTTCAAGCAAGAACACTGGAGTGGGTTGCCATTCCCTTCTCCAGGAGATCTTCCTGACCCAGGGATAGAACCCATGTCTCCTGCATTGCAGGTGGATCGTTTACCAATTGAGTCCTCAGGGAAGCCCATCTTCAAAGTGTATGTATTTCTATTAGAGGCATTTGATATTTGGGAGAAAGGGAAGCTGTTCTAGCACAATCTTTTAAAATTTTGATTCTGGCAAATAAAAGTAGAAATGTGTGTGTGTGTGTGTGTGTCAGGTATGTTTCCTAGGCCAACTCAAAATTTATTTTTACTGATACAGAGTTCTTCCTGAAAATTCTATGTTAATCGTATTTTCTCAAAACAACAGCTGTGTTTGTGTAAGGAAAGACTCCATGTCCTGATTGCTCGCTGAGAATTTCTGGTTATAAAAAGATGAAAATCGCAGGTCCTACGTTTATCAGTGCATCAGTTAAGTCACTTCATTGTAGTACAGAGGCATAAGAGACGCGGGTTCAGTCCCTGGGTTGGGAAGCTCCCCTGGAGGAGGGCTGGGTAACCCACTCCAGTATTCCGCCCGGAGAATCCCACGGACGGAGATGCTGGCGGACTCCTGTCTGTAGGGTCGAAAAAGTCAGACCTGACTGAAGCAACTTAGCATGCATTGTAGTACAAGTAAACGCGTTGTAAATGCATTTTAGTTTGCTTTTTCCAAATGAATGAATTCTATTTGAAATGTATGGCACAATGTAGAAAATACAACACTGCAGATACAAAAAATTGATGTATTTTTTCCATCACTGGTGCTTTTAAACTATTTTTACCTTTTTGGCTGAACCTTTTATCATCCCCTGCTCTACAGTGGAAGTGCAGGGTCCTAACCACTGGACCACGAGGCAAGTCTCCACACTGGTCCTTTTATCATCTCCACTCCCCGCTTCCTGATCTCACTCACTTCCTGATCTCAGCATCTGGCTTGGCATAGACTTGAGAACACTTCCCTTCTGTTATTCTGGTACTGTCTCAAATTCAGGAGTAAGAACAAACTTTCCATCTTCAAAGTGGTTGGTAGTTTCATCATGAACTCGTGTCTGATTCGTGTGACCCCATGGACTGTAGCCTGCTAGTCTCCTCTGTCCATGGAATTCTTCAAGCAAGAACACTGGAGTGGGTTGCCATTCCCTTCTCCAGGAGATCTTCCTGACCCAGGGATAGAACCCATGTCTCCTGCATTGCAGGTGGATCGTTTACCAATTGAGTCCTCAGGGAAGCCCATCTTCAAAGTGTATGTATTTCTATTAGAGGCATTTGATATTTGGGAGAAAGGGAAGCTGTTCTAGCACAATCTTTTAAAATTTTGATTCTGGCAAATAAAAGTAGAAATGTGTGTGTGTGTGTGTGTGTCAGGTATGTTTCCTAGGCCAACTCAAAATTTATTTTTACTGATACAGAGTTCTTCCTGAAAATTCTATGTTAATCGTATTTTCTCAAAACAACAGCTGTGTTTGTGTAAGGAAAGACTCCATGTCCTGATTGCTCGCTGAGAATTTCTGGTTATAAAAAGATGAAAATCGCAGGTCCTACGTTTATCAGTGCATCAGTTAAGTCACTTCATTGTAGTACAGAGGCATAAGAGACGCGGGTTCAGTCCCTGGGTTGGGAAGCTCCCCTGGAGGAGGGCTGGGTAACCCACTCCAGTATTCCGGCCCGGAGAATCCCACGGACGGAGATGCTGGCGGACTCCTGTCTGTAGGGTCGAAAAAAGTCAGACCTGACTGAAGCAACTTAGCATGCATTGTAGTACAAGTACGAAACGCGTTGTAAATGCATTTTAGTTTGCTTTTTCCAAATGAATGAATTCTATTTGAAATGTATGGCACAATGTAGAAAATACAACACTGCAGATACTTGAGTGTAAATAAATAATGTGTATGGTAGGCCCTCGCTGTTCCATCTGGGACATTTCCTACCCGAAGTCTTCTCAGGCACTAGGGTCCTTCCTCCATGAAGTTAACATAACCTCTCTAAGTGTTACCGAACGTTACAACAGAAACAGACCTTTCCAGGGGAAGGCAGAAACTATGTCTGAAGGCTCAGCTCCAACCTGAAGTATTTGGTTTTGTTTTTTTTTTAAATTTTATTAATCTTTTTGGGGGTGGGGTGAGGAGGGAGGGGGATGGGCGGGCCACTTATATTGGTCTTTCATTTCTTTATTTTCATCCGTCTTTGTTCTTTGGCTCCTGTGGGCCACCCATCATGGTGGTGTTTGTCGTTGCAGAGCTCCAGCTCTGGGCGCATGCGCTCCAGAGCTCCGGCTCGGTAATTGGACACATGGGTCCAGCCACTCCGCAGCACGTGGGATCTTCCCAGGCCAGGGATCAAACTGGCACCCCTTGCACTGCAAGGCGGTGTCCTTACCCACTGGACCACCAGGGGAAGCCCCGAAGTACTTGCTTTTGAAGAAGGCTGGATTCCAGGAATATTCTAGAAATTAAAGCTTCTCCTGTCTAAGTTGAAAGTAACTATTTATCCTTTCGATCTCTTCTTTGGCCCAGCCTGGCAAACAAAATAAGGCTTTAAGACTTTGTGATGAAAATATAGGATAAAATTGTATATTATTGAAAGACAAGAACAATTTAAATTGTTCCTTCAAATCTCCCAGAAGAGAAAATGCTTCAGAACAAATACATTGACTTATTCATTTATTGGACTCATGGAAGTGGGCGCTAACCATATGGAGGGGAGAGAGGACCCTCCCTAGACTTCCCTGGAGATAATTTTGTATGTAATTAGTAATAAAGACAGGCAGCAGTGTGCCCTTAAAAGATTCAGAAAAAAAAAATGTGGTAGATGGCTTCCCTGGTAGTTCAGTGGTAAAGAATTCACCTGCCAATGCAGGAGACATGGGTTCGATCCCTGATTGTGAATATCCCACATGCTGCAGAGCAACTAAGCCCGTGAGCCACAACTATCGAGCTTGGGCTCTAGAGCCTCGGAGCCGCAACTGTTGAGCCCGTGTGCCACAACTACTGAAGCCCGTGTGCCCTAGAGCCCGAGTTCCACAACAAGAGAAGTCACCGCAGCAAGAAGCCTGCTCACCTCAACTAGAGAGTAGCCCCCACTCCCTGCAACTAGAGAAGAGCCTGTGGCAGCAGTGAAAACCCAGAATAGCCCAAAAAAATGTGGCTGGGGAGAAGGGGTTTACAAAGGAAGAGACTGCTTTCAGACTAGGTAGAAGAGATGCTGGCGTTTGATCTGGGTTGTACAGAACATATAAGGAGGGAACAGGAAAACATCTAGGAGTATTTTATATAATAATTTATTCATAATAAAATAAAACACTACAAAGGAAAGGAAACAAATTGTATAGAAGAACTAAAATTTCAGAAAGATGCCCTGACCAGCCCTCATGACAGAGCTGATATCTGGGCTTAGCCTGGATGCAGGTGCTCTGGTCTTCTCATGACCCTGAGATGCTCTGGACCAATCAGGAGCAGCCCCCACAGGGATGGCCGTGACGCTGGGCCCCGGAAGCAGGATCCTACCTGTGTGTCTCAGCTGAGCATCACAGGGCAGGAAGTAAGGCTGGGTAAGGGTGCTCTTGTACACGTCCCTGAATGTCCTGGTTTCAAGATTGCTTTTTCTCTCTAAAAGCCAGTGTCCCTTCCATACAATGTTGGATCGTTTTTTGCACCAGTCTAGGTTCAAAGTGGGCAAGGAATTCTGTGGGCTGGAGATTCAGGGTGGCTCCCAGTGGCTCCCAATTCATCTTTCTGTGTTTTCCTTATAAATGACATATTAGAAAACATCTCACGGTTAGTAGCTTCCTGCAACAAATCGCCCTCCATGCAAAAAACACATAAGCACATCTGGGGAGCAGGGGTGAGAAGAGCCCGCTGGGAAAGGGGTTTCCACCCCCCAGCCACATAAGTACGCAGACATGGAGAGAGGCAGGACTTGTGTGAACATCTGGTAGCTGGTAAATGTCACTCGCCTTCCTTGGAAGAGGCGCAGACAATGCAGCCCTTGACATGATTAATGAACTCTGACCACACCGGGCAGAGAGAAACTCTGGGTAAGGAGGCAGAAGTCCCAGGACCCTCCTTTTTCTCTGTCAGACACTCAGCACCGTGCCCAAGGAACTGATAAGCAAGGCTGACGGCCAGGGAGGAAGAAACCAAAGAGCTGACACAGACTCAGATCAGGGTCTGCAGGCCGGAGAACTGGAGTGTGGGAGGTGCTGGGTTGGAAGTACTCCTGTGGCCCGAAGGTAAAATCCCTGAAAAGAAGGTCTCCATGCTCCCTGGCCATCCTCACCTTCACATCCTTCATCACTGCAGATCCACACACTTTGTCGTGCAAAATGGAATGAGACCTGCCTATATTTAGAACCAGTGACAGGGGGCTTCCCTGGTGGTCCAGTGGGTAAGGACACCACCTTGCGGTGCAAGGGGTACCGGTTCGATCCCTGGCCTGGGAAGATCCCACGTGCCGCGGAGCAGCTGGACCGATGTGTCCAACTACCGAGCCAGTGCTCTGTGACAACAGAGGCCACCACGATGGGAGGCCCACACGGGCCAAAGAACAAAGATGGATGAAAACGGACAAATGAAAGACCAATAGAAGTGGCCCAACTGCTCCCCTCCCTCTCCGCCCCTCCCCCCACCAAAATAAATCTTTAGAACCAGTGACAGATTCTGGGGTTCTCCTGACATCCTGCTGGCACACCCCTGGCTTCTTTTCCACCCGTTTCCCTGCCTCCTCTCTCTTCCCTGCCCTTTGCCTGGGGTACTCCCCCAAGCCATGGTCTGAGACCCACGAGGGAGTTTAGCCCCTTATTACTGCTGCCTGCTTCCCAATTCATCTTTCTGTGTTTTCCTTATAAATGACATATTAGAAAACATCTCACGGTTAGTAGCTTCCTGCAACAAATCGCCCTCCATGCAAAAAACACATAAGCACATCTGGGGAGCAGGGGTGAGAAGAGCCCGCTGGGAAAGGGGTTTCCACCCCCCAGCCACATAAGTACGCAGACATGGAGAGAGGCAGGACTTGTGTGAACATCTGGTAGCTGGTAAATGTCACTGCCTTCCTTGGAAGAGGCGCAGACAATGCAGCCCTTGACATGATTAATGAACTCTGACCACACCGGGCAGAGAGAAACTCTGGGTAAGGAGGCAGAAGTCCCAGGACCCTCCTTTTTCTCTGTCAGACACTCAGCACCGTGCCCAAGGAACTGATAAGCAAGGCTGACGGCCAGGGAGGAAGAAACCAAAGAGCTGACACAGACTCAGATCAGGGTCTGCAGGCCGGAGAACTGGAGTGTGGGAGGTGCTGGGTTGGAAGTACTCCTGTGGCCCGAAGGTAAAATCCCTGAAAAGAAGGTCTCCATGCTCCCTGGCCATCCTCACCTTCACATCCTTCATCACTGCAGATCCACACACTTTGTCGTGCAAAATGGAATGAGACCTGCCTATATTTAGAACCAGTGACAGGGGGCTTCCCTGGTGGTCCAGTGGGTAAGGACACCACCTTGCGGTGCAAGGGGTACCGTTCGATCCCTGGCCTGGGAAGATCCCACGTGCCGCGGAGCAGCTGGACCGATGTGTCCAACTACCGAGCCAGTGCTCTGTGACAACAGAGGCCACCACGATGGGAGGCCCACACGGGCCAAAGAACAAAGATGGATGAAAACGGACAAATGAAAGACCAATAGAAGTGGCCCAACTGCTCCCCTCCCTCTCCGCCCCTCCCCCCACCAAAATAAATCTTTAGAACCAGTGACAGATTCTGGGGTTCTCCTGACATCCTGCTGGCACACCCCTGGCTTCTTTTCCACCCGTTTCCCTGCCTCCTCTCTCTTCCCTGCCCTTTGCCTGGGGTACTCCCCCAAGCCATGGTCTGAGACCCACGAGGGAGTTTAGCTCTTATTACTGCTGCCTGATTCACTTGCATGTGTACATCCTCACCCTCAGCTGTTTCTGCTCCAGGCACCTCCGTCCTAGAGTCTGGAGGAAGTGTGAGGGAGGAAAGGCTGGCGGAGCGAGGATACAATCTTGCCAATCATTAGGGAACCACAGGGGTCTGGATAGGTCACAATGTCTGGATGTTTCTTTTGTTTTATTTTTAAGAATTTATTTCATACACTCACAGAAATTTGCAGTTACATGTACAGGATGTTACCACTTTCTAATCATCATAAAAACAAACACAGAGACTAAGAAATGGCTTAAATGGCCATCACAAGACAGTCCCCAGGACTTCCCTGGCAGTCCAGTGGTTAGGACTTCACCTTCCACTGAGTGGGCATGGGTTCAATCCTTGGCCGGGAAGCTAAGATTCCTCAAGGCCAGAAAGCCAAAACATATACAATATTGTAACAAATTCAGTAAAAACTTTTTAAATGGCCTACATTTTTAAAAAAAAGCTAAAAAAGAAAATAGCCACCAAGGGCATATTAATGCCCCCATTTACAGCTGTTAAAAGGAGCAATGTATTATGTCATGGGTATTCACATAGAAAACTATCTAACAAACACACAATTAAAAACCAAGCTGAAGAATAGCCTGTATAGAATATTCAGCTAGATCACCACACTTGATATTTAACACCCTTGGAGTCAAGGGGACCTCTGAGAACCTAATCAAATAGGAAATCTAAAATATGAAATATCTGTCTCATAAAAAATAAGCTCGCTCCTAGGTTAACGTCATACTGAAGCTCTTCAAAGTCGAAGATGTTGTGGTGGCAAACGCCAGTGAAGCCTGAGCGCCTGGGTCCTTAAATGACCCTTCCTACCCTGGTCTGCTTCCCCACCAAAATAAATCTTTAGAACCAGTGACAGATTCTGGGGTTCTCCTGACATCCTGCTGGCACACCCCTGGCTTCTTTTCCACCCGTTTCCCTGCCTCCTCTCTCTTCCCTGCCCTTTGCCTGGGGTACTCCCCCAAGCCATGGTCTGAGACCCACGAGGGAGTTTAGCTCTTATTACTGCTGCCTGATTCACTTGCATGTGTACATCCTCACCCTCAGCTGTTTCTGCTCCAGGCACCTCCGTCCTAGAGTCTGGAGGAAGTGTGAGGGAGGAAAGGCTGGGAGCGAGGATACAATCTTGCCAATCATTAGGGAACCACAGGGGTCTGGATAGGTCACAATGTCTGGATGTTTCTTTTGTTTTATTTTTAAGAATTTATTTCATACACTCACAGAAATTTGCAGTTACATGTACAGGATGTTACCACTTTCTAATCATCATAAAAACAAACACAGAGACTAAGAAATGGCTTAAATGGCCATCACAAGACAGTCCCCAGGACTTCCCTGGCAGTCCAGTGGTTAGGACTTCACCTTCCACTGAGTGGGCATGGGTTCAATCCTTGGCCGGGAAGCTAAGATTCCTCAAGGCCAGAAAGCCAAAACATATACAATATTGTAACAAATTCAGTAAAAACTTTTTAAATGGCCTACATTTTTAAAAAAAAGCTAAAAAAGAAAATAGCCACCAAGGGCATATTAATGCCCCCATTTACAGCTGTTAAAAGGAGCAATGTATTATGTCATGGGTATTCACATAGAAAACTATCTAACAAACACACAATTAAAAACCAAGCTGAAGAATAGCCTGTATAGAATATTCAGCTAGATCACCACACTTGATATTTAACACCCTTGGAGTCAAGGGGACCTCTGAGAACCTAATCAAATAGGAAATCTAAAATATGAAATATCTGTCTCATAAAAAATAAGCTCGCTCCTAGGTTAACGTCATACTGAAGCTCTTCAAAGTCGAAGATGTTGTGGTGGCAAACGCCAGTGAAGCCTGAGCGCCTGGGTCCTTAAATGACCCTTCCTACCCTGGTCTGCTTCCCACTGACCATCTCTTTGAGGAAGCAGTGCTTAATTCTAGAGAAAAAAAAAGTATCAAATGTAGCTACTGATGCTCAAGGGAAACAGTGTAAGTTTTGAATTATGAAAAGCCTTTTATTGTTCTGGGTAACAGCAGTTACTGTTTATTAGTCAGAGTTAATATGGAGCCAAGATGCCCCAGTGTGACAAGTCACCACTGTTGGGTAGCACTAAACAGGAACTGATAAGTAATGGATATTTAGGATTTTGAATGTCAGATTGAACTTACAGGCCCTCTGGTTGTATTCTCTTTCATCTACAATGTTATGCTGTTGTTCAGTTGCTAAGTTGTGTCCGACTCTTTGCGAGCCCATGAAAGCCAGGTTTCCCTGTCCTTCACCATCTCCCAGAGTTTGCTCAAACTCATGTCCATTGAGTCAGTGATGCCATCCAACTGTCTCATCCTCTGTCACCCCCTTCTCCTGACCTCAATCTTTCCTAGCATCAGGGTCTTTTCCAGTGAGTTGGCTCTTTGCATCAGGTGGCCAAAGTACTGGAGCTTCAGCTTCACTATCAGTCCTTCCAATGAAAATTCAGGGTTGATTTCCTTTAGGATTGACTGGTTTGTTCTCCTTGCTATCTAAGGGATCATTGCAATGTTGCAAGTGGCTAAAAATAAATCGAATAAATACAAATTATCAAAGAAAAAAACCAAATACTTAGAATTGCTGTGGTTTCCACTCCTTTTCTCCATGGGACTTTCACATTCAGACTAAACGTTCCCAAGCCCTCTCAGCAAGGTCAAGAGAGGCGAGCCTGTTCTTTCTTGCTTCTGGGGTCAGGCTGGAAGCTGAGACCCGCTGACCTTCCGATGACCGCACAGTCTGGGCAGCCGGGCGGTGTTACCACCCCGGGCAGGAGCCAGGCTGGGCGCCCCTCTGCCCAGCGGCTCGAGTTTCCGCTGATTGGACGGGAGAAAGGGGAGAAGAGCCCGTCAGGTCCAACAGAGCCTGGGGTCCCCGCGCGGGAGGTCCTGGGACTGCTGCTGGGGAAGAATGGGGCTTATTCTGCGCGGAGGGGAGGGAGCGGCGAGGTGTCAAGCGGAGAAAATGGTTGAAACCCAAGTCGCGGAGATGCTGGCAGCGCGGCGCCTGCAGCGAGACAGTCCGATGAACCCAGATAAACCCCCAGGCGCTTTCCCCGCCCCCGCCTGCTCCCGGCGTAACCCAGAAGCTTTAGCGTCGCAGGGGCAGTGGAGGACCCGGAGGGGTGGGAGAGGTGGGCTGTTGAGAGTCCAGGGAAAGGGCTTTCTTCGTTTGCAGAGGGGCAGTGACCGACTGTGCTCAGGTCAGGCCAGTCGCTGGTCTGGTGACAAATGGGGTGGGCAAGGGGCAGGGGGACCGACTGGGTAGGAGGGGGGCCAGGGCGGTCGTTGTTTTTTATCTACAATGTTATGCTGTTGTTCAGTTGCTAAGTTGTGTCCGACTCTTTGCGAGCCCATGAAAGCCAGGTTTCCCTGTCCTTCACCATCTCCCAGAGTTTGCTCAAACTCATGTCCATTGAGTCAGTGATGCCATCCAACTGTCTCATCCTCTGTCACCCCCTTCTCCTGACCTCAATCTTTCCTAGCATCAGGGTCTTTTCCAGTGAGTTGGCTCTTTGCATCAGGTGGCCAAAGTACTGGAGCTTCAGCTTCACTATCAGTCCTTCCAATGAAAATTCAGGGTTGATTTCCTTTAGGATTGACTGGTTTGTTCTCCTTGCTATCTAAGGGATCATTGCAATGTTGCAAGTGGCTAAAAATAAATCGAATAAATACAAATTATCAAAGAAAAAAAAAAACCAAATACTTAGAATTGCTGTGGTTTCCACTCCTTTTCTCCATGGGACTTTCACATTCAGACTAAACGTTCCCAAGCCCTCTCAGCAAGGTCAAGAGAGGCGAGCCTGTTCTTTCTTGCTTCTGGGGTCAGGCTGGAAGCTGAGACCCGCTGACCTTCCGATGACCGCACAGTCTGGGCAGCCGGGCGGTGTTACCACCCCGGGCAGGAGCCAGGCTGGGCGCCCCTCTGCCCAGCGGCTCGAGTTTCCGCTGATTGGACGGGAGAAAGGGGAGAAGAGCCCGTCAGGTCCAACAGAGCCTGGGGTCCCCGCGCGGGAGGTCCTGGGACTGCTGCTGGGGAAGAATGGGGCTTATTCTGCGCGGAGGGGAGGGAGCGGCGAGGTGTCAAGCGGAGAAAATGGTTGAAACCCAAGTCGCGGAGATGCTGGCAGCGCGGCGCCTGCAGCGAGACAGTCCGATGAACCCAGATAAACCCCCAGGCGCTTTCCCCGCCCCCGCCTGCTCCCGGCGTAACCCAGAAGCTTTAGCGTCGCAGGGGCAGTGGAGGACCCGGAGGGGTGGGAGAGGTGGGCTGTTGAGAGTCCAGGGAAAGGGCTTTCTTCGTTTGCAGAGGGGCAGTGACCGACTGTGCTCAGGTCAGGCCAGTCAGCGCTGGTCTGGTGACAAATGGGGTGGGCAAGGGAGAGGGCACGGTCAGGAGCTGCTGAGCTCTGGGTAGGGGCGAGGCGAGGAGGCAGGGACAGCAGGAGAGCCCAAGTCCAGACGGGCTTCGGTCAGCAGCGACAGCGACCAGAGACTGGAATGGAGACCAGTGAGAAGGCCGCCTAAGAAACACCCCAAGTTCTCCTTCTAGGCCTGGAGAGCAGGGTGTCCTCCCTGCTGGGTGGAGCCCAAACTTGTGTGCTTGATCCCGAAATCCTAGGCATCCACGCACAAAGAGGTAAATGTACTTGATACCACTGAATTATTCATTTAAAATGATCAAACATCGAACTACGACCTTATCCAGCAATCCCACTCCTGGGTTTGCAGGGAAGAATGGATAAAGGAAATGTTACACACACACACACACACACACACACACACACACACACACACACACACACACACACACAGACAGAGTGATATTATTCTACCCTGAACAAGAAGAAAACCTAGTATTTGTAACATGGTTCAGCCTGGAGGGCATTATCCAAAGTGGTTAAGTGGAATAAGCCAGGCAAAGAAAGACAAATGCATGCTATCATTCACATGTGGAACCTAAAAAGAAAGAAAGAAAGAAATCCTCCTAGAAACAGAAAGTAGGAAAGTGGTTTGCAGCCCAGGACTGGGGGAAGGGGAAAGGGGGTCAGGAAATTGTGGAAGTTTGGTAAAAGTATACGACTTTTTAGCTATAAGATGAATAAAGTCTGGGGATCTAATGTGTTAGATGGTGACTACACTTGATGACAACACTTGATGACACTGTATCATATAATTGGAATTTGCTGAGAAAGTAAAGTTTGTGCTAAAAAAAAAAGATAGTCGAAACAGACACTTGAAGAGATATTTGTACTCCGAAGCATTATTTACAATAAGCCATAGATGGAAGTCACCCAGGTGCTTTCCGCCCCGCCTGCTCCCGGCGTAACCCAGAAGCTTTAGCGTCGCAGGGGCAGTGGAGGACCCGGAGGGGTGGGAGAGGTGGGCTGTTGAGAGTCCAGGGAAAGGGCTTTCTTCGTTTGCAGAGGGGCAGTGACCGACTGTGCTCAGGTCAGGCCAGTCAGCGCTGGTCTGGTGACAAATGGGGTGGGCAAGGGAGAGGGCACGGTCAGGAGCTGCTGAGCTCTGGGTAGGGGCGAGGCGAGGAGGCAGGGACAGCAGGAGAGCCCAAGTCCAGACGGGCTTCGGTCAGCAGCGACAGCGACCAGAGACTGGAATGGAGACCAGTGAGAAGGCCGCCTAAGAAACACCCCAAGTTCTCCTTCTAGGCCTGGAGAGCAGGGTGTCCTCCCTGCTGGGTGGAGCCCAAACTTGTGTGCTTGATCCCGAAATCCTAGGCATCCACGCACAAAGAGGTAAATGTACTTGATACCACTGAATTATTCATTTAAAATGATCAAACATCGAACTACGACCTTATCCAGCAATCCCACTCCTGGGTTTGCAGGGAAGAATGGATAAAGGAAATGTTACACACACACACACACACACACACACACACACACACACACACACACACACACACACACAGACAGAGTGATATTATTCTACCCTGAACAAGAAGAAAACCTAGTATTTGTAACATGGTTCAGCCTGGAGGGCATTATCCAAAGTGGTTAAGTGGAATAAGCCAGGCAAAGAAAGACAAATGCATGCTATCATTCACATGTGGAACCTAAAAAGAAAGAAAGAAAGAAATCCTCCTAGAAACAGAAAGTAGGAAAGTGGTTTGCAGCCCAGGACTGGGGGAAGGGGAAAGGGGGTCAGGAAATTGTGGAAGTTTGGTAAAAGTATACGACTTTTTAGCTATAAGATGAATAAAGTCTGGGGATCTAATGTGTTAGATGGTGACTACACTTGATGACAACACTTGATGACACTGTATCATATAATTGGAATTTGCTGAGAAAGTAAAGTTTGTGCTAAAAAAAAAAGATAGTCGAAACAGACACTTGAAGAGATATTTGTACTCCGAAGCATTATTTACAATAAGCCATAGATGGAAGTCACCCAGGTGTTCTTTTTTTGAATGAATGGGTGAGGAAAATGCGGTTTGTTCATACAGAAGATTCAGCCTTTAAAAAGGACATCCTGACACTAGTTACAATATGGATGAACTTTGAGGACGTTATGCTGAGTAAAACAAAACAGTCACAAAAATACAAACATGTGAGTCCACTTACATGAGGCATGAAAAATAAAATAGAAAGAGAGTGGCATGGTGGTTACCAGGGGCTGAGGGAGAGGAAGAATGAAAGGGGGCTGCTGTTTGATGAATACAGTTTCCCATTTGCAAGATGAGAAAATCCCAGAGATTGACTTCACAAGCATGTCAATGTATTCGATACTATGGAACTGTACACTGAAAGGTGATTAAGATGGTCAATTTTATGTTATTTTTTTAAAAATAGACTAGATTTAGAGCATTTTAGGTTCACAGCCAGGAGGAGAGAAGGTACAGGGATTTCACACATACTTGCCAACCCCACACCACCGCTTTCCCCACCATCAGTACGCCCACCATAGCAGGGTGTTTGTTACATAACAAACCCTCATCATCGTCACCCAAAGTGCTGTGTGGTTTTTGCTCCTATTAAAAAAATGCAAAACATGGAGCACAAAAAAAAGTGGAAAAAAGTGAGCACAACATTGATAGAAAAGCCTGACAAATGGCATGAGAAAATTATACACTAAACACTTATGAACACAGATGCAAAACTTTCAAACATTGACTAAGAAACTCCGTGCTGAAAAAACAACATGCAGAATATAGTTAAGTGGTAAATGTTATGTACTATGTGCTGTGCTTAGTTGCTCAGTCGTGTCTGATTCTTTATGACTCCAAGGGCTTAGCCCACCAGGCTGCTCTGTCTATAGGGACTCTCCAGGCAAGAATACTGGAGTGGGCTGCCACTCCTTCCTCCAGGGGATCTTCCCAACGTAAGGATGGAACCCAGGTCTCCTGAATTGCAGGTGGATTCTCTACTGTCTAAACCACCAGGGAAGCCCAAGAATATTGGGTGAGTAGCCTATCCCTTCTCCAGGAGATCTTCCAGACCAAAGAATTGAGCTGGGGTCTCCTGCATTGCAGGAAGATTCTATATTCTATGTTCTATATACTTTACCACATTAAAAAAACAACAACCCTGAGTCCTTTGCTTTCCAATCTGAAGAACAAAACCCTGAGGGGCTTCAAAGTGAAGAGGGAGGCCAGCTGGGCATCAAGGCCAATCTGAAGGGGGGGGGGGAAAAAACAATGAGTCCACTTACATGAGGCATGAAAAATAAAATAGAAAGAGAGTGGCATGGTGGTTACCAGGGGCTGAGGGAGAGGAAGAATGAAAGGGGGCTGCTGTTTGATGAATACAGTTTCCCATTTGCAAGATGAGAAAATCCCAGAGATTGACTTCACAAGCATGTCAATGTATTCGATACTATGGAACTGTACACTGAAAGGTGATTAAGATGGTCAATTTTATGTTATTTTTTTAAAAATAGACTAGATTTAGAGCATTTTAGGTTCACAGCCAGGAGGAGAGAAGGTACAGGGATTTCACACATACTTGCCAACCCCACACCACCGCTTTCCCCACCATCAGTACGCCCACCATAGCAGGGTGTTTGTTACATAACAAACCCTCATCATCGTCACCCAAAGTGCTGTGTGGTTTTTGCTCCTATTAAAAAAATGCAAAACATGGAGCACAAAAAAAAGTGGAAAAAAGTGAGCACAACATTGATAGAAAAGCCTGACAAATGGCATGAGAAAATTATACACTAAACACTTATGAACACAGATGCAAAACTTTCAAACATTGACTAAGAAACTCCGTGCTGAAAAAACAACATGCAGAATATAGTTAAGTGGTAAATGTTATGTACTATGTGCTGTGCTTAGTTGCTCAGTCGTGTCTGATTCTTTATGACTCCAAGGGCTTAGCCCACCAGGCTGCTCTGTCTATAGGGACTCTCCAGGCAAGAATACTGGAGTGGGCTGCCACTCCTTCCTCCAGGGGATCTTCCCAACGTAAGGATGGAACCCAGGTCTCCTGAATTGCAGGTGGATTCTCTACTGTCTAAACCACCAGGGAAGCCCAAGAATATTGGGTGAGTAGCCTATCCCTTCTCCAGGAGATCTTCCAGACCAAAGAATTGAGCTGGGGTCTCCTGCATTGCAGGAAGATTCTATATTCTATGTTCTATATACTTTACCACATTAAAAAAACAACAACCCTGAGTCCTTTGCTTTCCAATCTGAAGAACAAAACCCTGAGGGGCTTCAAAGTGAAGAGGGGAGGCCAGCTGGGCATCAAGGCCAGGCCATGACCATAGGAAATCCCAGGCAGGCGCCAGGGTGTGCTGGATCCTGGTCAACGGCACAGCTGGGTCGGAGTGAGTGGGACCCAGAGGTTCACAAGCTGTCAGGATGTCTGTGCCTCGGGGTTTAGCTCAGCCAATTGGCGGTGAACATCTGTGGGTCCCTCACGACAGGGGCTTGATCCTTAACAAGACAGTTGGGTACCTATAAAAAGATTTTGGAGAGGCAGGAAGCAAATAGAAAAAGCACAAATGGAATACAGAGCCCACAATATCTATTTCTTTAATTATCTAAAGAAATACCTGACTTCTCTATAGAGTGGAATAAGGTAACTCCTCTCTCTTCTCCCCTTTTCATTCTATCTCCTTTTTTCTGTCTTCCTTCTTTTTCCCCTCTTTCTCCTTCCTCTTCTTCTCCTCCTCCTGCTATTTGCCATGTGAATCTTTTACATCTGCTCCCATGTTTCCTCATGTCATGCAAGTGTTTATACATAAGCCATACAGTGTATATATAAATTAAATATAGATACACATATATTTGGGCTTCCCAGGTGGCACTAGTGGTCAAGAACCCACTTGCTCATGCAGATAATGTAAGAGATGAGGTTTCATAGCCTGGGTTGGGAAGATCCCCTGGAAGAGGGCCTGGCAACCCGATCCAGTAGTCTTGCCTGGAGAATCCCAGGGGCAGAGGAGCCTGGTGGGCTACTGTCCATGGGGTTGCAAAGAGTCCAACAGGACTGAGCATGCAGGCATGTGTTTAATTTCCGACCTGAAGGCGTGCTCAGGTTGACATGCTCTGGTGATCATGTGACTGATCACATGACGGGCTCCGTTGATCCAAGGCAAATGCTGTGCCCATCATCCTTTTCCTACCTACACACCCAGGACACACACTGACCTCTCTCATTGCAAGAAGGTAAGCCTCGAAGGCAGCAAACTTTCTTAAAGGACGAGTATTTTTCTTAATTCAAACCGTCAAAATAGACCATGGTTCAGACCATTGCTTCAACAATGTTACATCGAACAAAACCCTGAGGGGCTTCAAAGTGAAGAGGGGAGGCCAGCTGGGCATCAAGGCCAGGCCATGACCATAGGAAATCCCAGGCAGGCGCCAGGGTGTGCTGGATCCTGGTCAACGGCACAGCTGGGTCGGAGTGAGTGGGACCCAGAGGTTCACAAGCTGTCAGGATGTCTGTGCCTCGGGGTTTAGCTCAGCCAATTGGCGGTGAACATCTGTGGGTCCCTCACGACAGGGGCTTGATCCTTAACAAGACAGTTGGGTACCTATAAAAGTTTTTGGGAGAGGCAGGAAGCAAATAGAAAAAGCACAAATGGAATACAGAGCCCACAATATCTATTTCTTTAATTATCTAAAGAAATACCTGACTTCTCTATAGAGTGGAATAAGGTAACTCCTCTCTCTTCTCCCCTTTTCATTCTATCTCCTTTTTTCTGTCTTCCTTCTTTTTCCCCTCTTTCTCCTTCCTCTTCTTCTCCTCCTCCTGCTATTTGCCATGTGAATCTTTTACATCTGCTCCCATGTTTCCTCATGTCATGCAAGTGTTTATACATAAGCCATACAGTGTATATATAAATTAAATATAGATACACATATATTTGGGCTTCCCAGGTGGCACTAGTGGTCAAGAACCCACTTGCTCATGCAGATAATGTAAGAGATGAGGTTTCATAGCCTGGGTTGGGAAGATCCCCTGGAAGAGGGCCTGGCAACCCGATCCAGTAGTCTTGCCTGGAGAATCCCAGGGGCAGAGGAGCCTGGTGGGCTACTGTCCATGGGGTTGCAAAGAGTCCAACAGGACTGAGCATGCAGGCATGTGTTTAATTTCCGACCTGAAGGCGTGCTCAGGTTGACATGCTCTGGTGATCATGTGACTGATCACATGACGGGCTCCGTTGATCCAAGGCAAATGCTGTGCCCATCATCCTTTTCCTACCTACACACCCAGGACACACACTGACCTCTCTCATTGCAAGAAGGTAAGCCTCGAAGGCAGCAAACTTTCTTAAAGGACGAGTATTTTTCTTAATTCAAACCGTCAAAATAGACCATGGTTCAGACCATTGCTTCAACAATGTTACATCATTTTTAAAAAAAAAAGAAAGAGGAAGCTACTAGGTTGAAGTGGATCTATGAGATGAGTGGTGGAACACTCCAAAATTACTTCTAAAATTATTACAAGAGACTTCCCGGAGGGGGAGTCTGAGGGTTACGACTCTGAGTTTCCAATGCAGAGGGGGGATCAAGTTGCATTTCTGGTTAAAGAGCTAAGATCAACATGCTGCATAGTATGCAATCAAAACAGGACAATATAAAAGAAATGCAAGTACATTGGGCCTTCTAGTCTATTATTAAAGCCACCAACTGCTGAGAAGGGCTTTGCTTCACTTGGGGGTAGCTGGCAAGAGATAATATGTGTGAAGGTGCTTTGCTCTTTGTCTGAAAGACATTGTATTAGCCTCCTTGTTGAAAGAACTTTGAAAGGAACCTTCCGTGAAACAAGCTCTCTAGGGGGAAGGGTGGGGTGAGAGAGAGATCTGAGAGGACACAGTGCAAAGTGTCCTTCTGTGCTCTCATTGGGCTGAAAGTTCTCTGGTTTTAATTACAAGGCACAATTGTCATCTGATGGCAAAATAATACACATTCAACTGTTTAAAAAAAGACCTTGGAAAACAAGAAGACCACAAAGGATCCATTTCTTTTTGATTTTTAAAATCTTTCTGTGGTCCTTTAGTGGGGAAAATGTGTTCAAAAGAGACCTATTTCCAGGAGTATATCTACCAGGGAAAAACACCTCTTCTGCCAGTTTAGGTAAGTCATTCCAGTTTAAAAAACAAAAACAAAAACAAAAAACAGCAGGAAAGTGTATTCTCTGAAGAGAATAAGAGTAAGAGTCAGACTTTCTAGCCAAAATCAGGAATAAAGATCATCCTATATTACAGGATTTTCTTTTCTTTTTTTTTTTTTTTTTTGATATGACAAAGTGTGAAGGGATCTAGTTCCTCTCCTGCGAATGACCATCTGACCCGCAAGAAAGATGAGGTGACAAACTAAGAAGAGCACTCAGCGAGCACTAAAGGACCTGGTCCTCCTGGGTGTAAGTGACCACATGGTCTTAAGATGGCCACAAATGCCTCCCAAGCATCAGTTACCTCCTGTGTGTAATGGAGATCTTGGTGACCGCCCACCAGTAGTTGAGAAGAGGCAAGGAGCTGATGCACAAAGAGAATCTGGGGCTGTATCTGGCATAAACTAAGTATTCAAAAAAGATAGTTACATATCCAAGAAATAGTCAAGTGACTGAATTTCTCTGCCAAGGAAATCCCCTTGAATCATCACAAATGTCTCTAGGTAATTAGGATGCTGAAGTTGAAGCTCCAGTCCTTTCACCACCTGATGCTTAGAGCCAACTCATTGGAAAGGACCCTGATGCTGGGAAAGATTGAGGGCAGGAGGTGAAGGGGTTGACAGAGGATGAGATGGTGGGATGGCATCAGAACTCAATGGACATGAATCTGAGCAAACTCTAGGAGATGGTGAAGGACAAGGAAGCCTGGTATGCTGCAGTCCATGGGGTTGCAAAGAGTTGAACACCATTTAGCAACTGAACAACAGCTACAAATATTAGGATTCGGGTTCCAAATCAGCTTTTCTGAATAAGATAACAAAGACTTGGGTTTATCCAAGTTGTGGCCAGCTCTCTCTTTGTTTTTTCTTTACTTGGCTTCTGGTGCCATAAGCCTGCCTGGTGCCATGAGATTCGTGGGCTTGGGTCTCTTTACCCTGGCTTCTGTGGTCCTTTAGTGGGGAAAATGTGTTCAAAAGAGACCTATTTCCAGGAGTATATCTACCAGGGAAAAACACCTCTTCTGCCAGTTTAGGTAAGTCATTCCAGTTTAAAAAACAAAAACAAAAACAGCAGGAAAGTGTATTCTCTGAAGAGAATAAGAGTAAGAGTCAGACTTTCTAGCCAAAATCAGGAATAAAGATCATCCTATATTACAGGATTTTCTTTTCTTTTTTTTTTTTTTTTTTGATATGACAAAGTGTGAAGGGATCTAGTTCCTCTCCTGCGAATGACCATCTGACCCGCAAGAAAGATGAGGTGACAAACTAAGAAGAGCACTCAGCGAGCACTAAAGGACCTGGTCCTCCTGGGTGTAAGTGACCACATGGTCTTAAGATGGCCACAAATGCCTCCCAAGCATCAGTTACCTCCTGTGTGTAATGGAGATCTTGGTGACCGCCCACCAGTAGTTGAGAAGAGGCAAGGAGCTGATGCACAAAGAGAATCTGGGGCTGTATCTGGCATAAACTAAGTATTCAAAAAAGATAGTTACATATCCAAGAAATAGTCAAGTGACTGAATTTCTCTGCCAAGGAAATCCCCTTGAATCATCACAAATGTCTCTAGGTAATTAGGATGCTGAAGTTGAAGCTCCAGTCCTTTCACCACCTGATGCTTAGAGCCAACTCATTGGAAAGGACCCTGATGCTGGGAAAGATTGAGGGCAGGAGGTGAAGGGGTTGACAGAGGATGAGATGGTGGGATGGCATCAGAACTCAATGGACATGAATCTGAGCAAACTCTAGGAGATGGTGAAGGACAAGGAAGCCTGGTATGCTGCAGTCCATGGGGTTGCAAAGAGTTGAACACCATTTAGCAACTGAACAACAGCTACAAAAATATTAGGATTCGGGTTCCAAATCAGCTTTTCTGAATAAGACAACAAAGACTTGGGTTTATCCAAGTTGTGGCCAGCTCTCTCCTACGTGTTCTTTGTTTTTTTTCTCTTTACTTGGCTTCTGGTGCCATAAGCCTGCCTGGTGCCATGAGATTCGTGGGCTTGGGGGCAAAGTGCCAATCGTGGGTGTGGAGGAAACCTCCTCATGTTTCTATCTTTCTGCTCTGCTGGGAGTGAAAAGTGTGTGATGGCCCAGACTACACGCCAGAGTGAGAGGTAGACGGTGCCTCTCCAAGGATGAGAATGAATACTGCACTCCTGCCCTGATTGCTATGGCAGACACTTTATCCCCACACATTGTTCAAAAAGCAACTGCTGCCAGCCAGAGAAAACAGGATGCGGTGATAGGACTGAGCTGACCCTTTGTCTCCTAATCGGCAATGCTGAAACCAATCTAGTTTGACACTGTAATTGACAAGAGTGGAACGGATAGGAATGCTGCCACCTGCACTGAACTTTGGCCACCTGACCTCACCCTTTCTATAGTATAAGCAACGATATTGAACCCTTCTTGGTTTTGTTCTAATGGTTGTGGTGGTGGTTTATTTGCTAAATCATGTCCGACTCTTTAGTGACCCTATGGAGTATAGGAGGAGTAGCCCACCAGGCTCCTCTGTTCATGGAATTCTCCAGGCAAGAATACTGGAGTGGGTTGCCATTTCCTATCCAGGGGCTCTTCCATCCAGGAATCAAACTTGTATCTCCTGCATTGGCGAGCAGATTGTTTACCACTGAGCCTGCTGGGGAAGAAATGTACATTCTGCAGGAATCTGAGCTCTGAGCATGCATCAACCAAAAACAGCTTCAGTTTCATGGGAATGGAGCATCACGGTGACCTGGCTTCTCCCGCAGAGCAGTGAACATAGACTGGGCAATTCTCACACACTTAGGACCTACTTGTGCGTCTCTCTACATCAGGAAATGTGAACGAGAATTATTATTACTCATAGAGCTCACAGTTACATGTGGCAAAGGAAGGAAGGATACTTTGGGGACAGTGGATTGAAATCACAAGTAGACAACTCTCAGTTTTTCATGGCAGTGAAGGTCACAGAGCTAAGACATGAATCTGCATAATCCTCCCAGCCCGAGGGGGCTGCTGAGGTTTATTTTTTGCCCTAAGATATATTAAAAAGCAGAAACATCACTTTGCCAACAGAAGCTCTGTGTAGTCAAAGCTATAGTTTTTCAGTAGTCATGTATGGATATGAGAGTTGGACCATAGGGAAGGCTGAGAGCTGAAGCTTTGATGCTTTTGAACTGTGGTGCTAGAGAAGATTCTTGAGAGTCCCTTAGACTGCAAGGAGATTAAACCAGTCAATCCTAAAGAAAATCAACCCTGAATATTCATTGGAAGAACTGATGCTGAAGCTGAAGCTACAATAATTTGGCCTCCTAATGGAAAAAGTTGACTCATTGGAAAGACAATTCATTGGAAAAGACCCTGATGCTGGGAAAGATTGAGAGCAGGAAGAGAAGGGGACAACTGAGGATGAGATTGTTGGATGGCATCACTGACTCAGGGGACATGAGTTTGAACAAACTCCTGGAAATGGTGAAGGACAGGGAAGACTGGAGTGCTGCAGTCCATGGGGTTGCAGAGTCAGGCATGACTTAGTGATTGGAAAACAACAGTCCATAGTGTATATGTATCAGACCTAATCTTCCAATTCATCCCATCCCCACTACGTCCACACATTTAGTCTCTATGCCTGTGTCTCTATTTCTGCTTTGCAAGTAGTTTCATCGATACTGTTTTTTACTTTCCACATATACGCATTAATATACAATATTTGTTTTAGTCTTTGACTTGCTTCACTCTGTATGACAGTCTCTAGGTCCATTCACATCTGTGCAATGGCCGAGCCATCACTACTTCTGAACCTTGGAAATTTAACAACCAGTGCCACCTGGTGTCAAGCCCCCATATTCCCCTTCTGAAGTCAACAGACCATCGTGCGGCAGGAACGGTACTTGTCCACTGACCTGGAAAGTCAGGAGGCCAAAGTGGCTGTGACATTGCGTTCTGTTTTCTCAAATGTGATGGTTTAACTGTTAGACAAACCTCGATGTTCGATACTCCATCAAGTCATACCCCAGGGACCTTTTTCTCCCCATTGCTGCAGCTGGTCCCCCAGAATCTGATGCAGGGGATTTCCTAGGAGCTGCCACAGCTCTGCACGCACTTGTCTGTTTTCTGTGGAACTAAACAACCCCCCATGACAGCAGTTCTTGCCCTTGAGGCTCCAGTATTCACTGCAGGGTATCTGGTACATGGGAGGTGATTAGTGTACACAAGATGGATGGAAAGAATACAGAGTGACTGTGGGTAGGGCTGATTTTTGAGTTCTGATCACTTCTTTTCATCACTATGTTTCTCTCATAATGGAGAGAAGCCAGAGCCTGCTTTCTCTCCCGTTTTTTTGTCTCCTCTCTTCCATTTTCCTCCAATTTCCCTCCAACTCATCTTCCAACCTGATCCGCACATAATCATGCCTACCTTCTACCATCATTTCCCAAACAGAGGGACTCATGCTCCTATTCTTCATCTTCCAACCTTGTAATAGAAGAAACAACTGAGGATGAGATTGTTGGATGGCATCACTGACTCAGGGACAGGAGTTTGAACAAACTCCTGGAAATGGTGAAGGACAGGGAAGACTGGAGTGCTGCAGTCCATGGGGTTGCAGAGTCAGGCATGACTTAGTGATTGGAAAACAACAGTCCATAGTGTATATGTATCAGACCTAATCTTCCAATTCATCCCATCCCCACTACGTCCACACATTTAGTCTCTATGCCTGTGTCTCTATTTCTGCTTTGCAAGTAGTTTCATCGATACTGTTTTTTACTTTCCACATATACGCATTAATATACAATATTTGTTTTAGTCTTTGACTTGCTTCACTCTGTATGACAGTCTCTAGGTCCATTCACATCTGTGCAATGGCCGAGCCATCACTACTTCTGAACCTTGGAAATTTAACAACCAGTGCCACCTGGTGTCAAGCCCCCATATTCCCCTTCTGAAGTCAACAGACCATCGTGCGGCAGGAACGGTACTTGTCCACTGACCTGGAAAGTCAGGAGGCCAAAGTGGCTGTGACATTGCGTTCTGTTTTCTCAAATGTGATGGTTTAACTGTTAGACAAACCTCGATGTTCGATACTCCATCAAGTCATACCCCAGGGACCTTTTTCTCCCCATTGCTGCAGCTGGTCCCCCAGAATCTGATGCAGGGGATTTCCTAGGAGCTGCCACAGCTCTGCACGCACTTGTCTGTTTTCTGTGGAACTAAACAACCCCCCATGACAGCAGTTCTTGCCCTTGAGGCTCCAGTATTCACTGCAGGGTATCTGGTACATGGGAGGTGATTAGTGTACACAAGATGGATGGAAAGAATACAGAGTGACTGTGGGTAGGGCTGATTTTTGAGTTCTGATCACTTCTTTTCATCACTATGTTTCTCTCATAATGGAGAGAAGCCAGAGCCTGCTTTCTCTCTCTTTTTTTTGTCTCCTCTCTTTCCATTTTCCTCCAATTTCCCTCCAACTCATCTTCCAACCTGATCCGCACATAATCATGCCTACCTTCTACCATCATTTCCCAAACAGAGGGACTCATGCTCCTATTCTTTTTGGTTTTTTACATAAAAAGCAATAATACGGTATCTAAGAGTGAGAAAGTTATTTCTCTGTCCAGTTCTCACTCAATCTTTTTGATTCTAACAATACAGAATAGAAGGTCCCAGCTCATATTACTATGCCGTTAACACCTCTCATATGTCCATGCTAATAAAGAAATCACAGGCAACCATCAGCAGGCAACAATATCCTTTTAGAACTGAAATAGCTTTATTTCCAAACCAGGAAGACTAATCTATTCTCAGCATTAATGTAAGTAAGTGTTCCTTGCAAAGTAAATCCATAACATTTACCGAGTCAGCTTAAGGGAAAATACTATGTAAAGCATTGTAAAGACAGTCTGTCAGCTTATGGCCAGAAAAACAGGAAGGTGGTATATGATATGGGAATGACTTAAGCTTGGGAAACACTTGGATAACCAGGTGTCTTGTTCTTCCTCTCGCTGTCTTTCAACACATCTGCCCATGGTGTGCCTTACAGGGCTTGCTCAGACATACCAGAAAGGTTCGAAAAGCCATAGAAGGTCTAGGCAGAGGTGGGCCCTGCTCAGATGGATGCTTTCCTCATCAACACATTGATCCTGAACTGCATCTTGCATCAACAAGGCCAGCCTGTGAACCACAGCGAAAAATTCAGCCCCTCTTTAGTTTCTCCCTGGGGCTCCCTTGCTTTGCACTGAAACTGGTGAGCCAGGCTCAGCTTTGTGGAATCTCATTCATTAGAATCACTTTAAGGCTAACAAGCCAGCCTCTGCCTGGGCCACAAGTGGGCAGATCAGATGTCTAGGGGCTGGCGATGCCGGCAAGATGGACGCAGAGACATGTGGTGACTAAAGGTCTCAGGAAAGAACCAGGGGTTTCCATTATCCTCAGCTTGCTGGGTAATGCAATCTGAAAATCAATTCTCATTAAAAACAAGTGATACTAAGACCTCTGACAGGTTACATCTTAAGTGATAATTAAAAGCATATTTCCTGACGCTTAGCTGCTATGAAATGCATCCTTATTTATGCCACAGAGGGGGTCTCAGGCTAAGACCCTGTGGACAGCCATTTGCTCCCCCAGGAAACTTCACAATTCCTGGAGTGTCATTCATTATTTTAATCTGATTTTCTTTACTTAAGTGAAATAGAACCTGGCACTGGTACTTTCTCTCCAGTTTCACCAACAGTCCTTAAAAAGCAATTAATGTCATGCTAAACCAAGGAAGGAAGACTCCTTTTGCACAAATAAAGTCTTTCGTGCAATGCATGGATGGAGTTTATGAATTACCAACAGCACTCTGCTAATCTTTATTGTTGCTGTTGTTCAGTCACTAAAAGTCATGCCGGACTCTTTATGACCCCATGGACTGCAGCACGCCAGGCCTCCCTGTCCTTCACCATCTCCCAGAGTGTGTTCAAACTCATGTCCATTGAGTCAGTGATGCCATCCAACCATCTCATCCTCTGTTGCCCACATTTCCCTCCTGCCCTCATTCTTTTCTAGCATGAGGGTCTTTTCCAATGAGTTGGCTCTTCGCATCAGGTGTCCAAAGTATTGGAGCTTCAGCATCAGGCCTTACAGTGAGTATTAGGGGTTGATTTACTTTAAGCTTTATAAACTGGCCTCAATTAATAAAAGACGATGTGGTGGCTGAGATGGGAAACTCTTTATTTGTGGGATCTCAACGTCGAGGGCTCTGAAGTGAACAGTGGGGCTGATTGGGGGTTCAGACATTCAGAAAAGTGGGAGAATATTTACAGCCAACAGTAGTTACTGACTTGGCCCTTTTGGTATCAAGATGTCAAATTTTATCTCAAAAACTCTTGGGAAATATGGGAATGTTCACAACTTCTTTCTTCTGAACTGGATTTGCAGGTTATTCTAACATATCATGAAGGCACAGGAATAAGCCACCAGGTCAAAAGAACAAAAAAGTATTGCATGTTGTTGCAAATCAAGGGACTTCCCTGGGGGTCCAGGAGTTAAGACTTCACCTTCGGATGCAGGGGGTGCTGGTTGAGGACCTAAGATCCCACGTGCCTCATAGCCAAAAAAACAAAACGTAAAACAGAAGTAATATGGTAACATGTTCAGTCAAGACTTTCGAAAATGGTCCACATAACAAAAAAAGAACAGACCCACAGTGAGCTATCACCTCACAGCTATTAGGATGGCTACTATCAAAACTATAGCCACTGCCACAATGTAGAGGAAGAAGTGTTGGTGGGGCTGTAGAAAACTTGGAACCCTCCCAGACTGTTCGTGGGAATGCAATGTGTTACAGCCTCTGGAAAACAGGAGGGAGGTTCCTCCAAAACGTGCTGAGAAGTGGGTACCTACCCGAGACTGCTGCCATGGAAGGGACCACACAGCGACCTGCCTTCCCAGGCGTCCCTTGGTGCACCACTGAGTCACCAGCAGGGGTCCCCTCTCAAGTCAGCCTTACTTGTGGTTCTGAGTAAACCTAGTGAGTGAGTTTGGTTGCCTGGATACTTGCTACTCTGATAAAACTGTTCGTTTCAGTCAGATCTGCGCTTACGTGTGGAATCCAAGCGACACTCACTACAATCCAGTTACAGCAGGAGGAACCCTCTTTTCAGTGACATAGACGAGCCCCAGATGGCGGTGTTTTGCCACTGCCAAGAAACAAAACGCTCTCCTTAAACTCAAGTTTGAATTATGTTCCCTTACACTTCCATGTGTAAAACAGATAGCTAGTGGGGAACTGCTGTAAAACACCAGGGGCTGAGCTCAGTGCTCTGTAATGACCTGGGGGAGGATGCAGGGAGGGGAGGCTCAAGAGGGAGGAAATATATGTATACTTACAGCTGATTTGCGTTGTTGTACAGCAGAAACTAACACAACGTTGTAAAGCAGTTATCCTCCAATTGAACGAATCAAATAATAAAAAAAATTTTCACATAAGTTATGTTCCTGAATTCCTATTGTTCCTTTGTAGAAAAGCCTAAAACCTTGAGCTGCAGAAGTTAACCATTGCCTGTCCCTTAGTCATCAGCTCGCTGCCTGTTTCTCATCTTTCATTTTCCCCCTCTGGTCTCTGCAGCCACCTGGATCCCACGGACACGCACACCCTGCAGCTGAAACACTCAGTCCTCCCTGCAAAGGAAAGAAAAGAAGGGAGAGGGTGAATTTGTTCAATACCTTCCATTCAACCCCGTGTCTTTCTCTGTGATCTTCCCCTTTCCTTCTCGAGCCTGGGCTTCTGTAACATGCCTGGCTCAAGCTGGAGTTAAACTTTCACACGCAAAAATCAGCATCGCAATCCTCAAGGGCCCTCGAGCCTTTTCCAGCCTGACTAGCATCACACGGAGAAAACCGTCCAAGTAGGCTTGCCCAGAAAATCAGAATGCTGTGTTATGGAAACATGGCCTGGTGTCATAGCAACGGAATGGACTGCATCCTTCACGCCTGCCTCTGTGGCCGGCAGGATGTGTGTCTACGACATGAGGGCAGAGGACCAGCCATATTCAGAATCAATCTTATCTTAGGGAGGAATTAAGTCTCTGTGTCCTTTGGATGATGAATAACAGCAACCCCAGGGGCCATATCTATGGAGATAGTCCTGGGCAACAAACAAAAAGACTTGATTCTGTCCAACCTGCATCTGAATATAATATCTAGTTTTATTCTTACCTGAGGAGAATTTGTGTCAGACTTTCATCCTGTTCTTCCTACAGGATTTTATTGAGTGCTCACCACCAGCCACCCATGCGTGTGCTATCTGGCTGGCGTCGTAGGACACACATGAGGTTCTCTCCTAAAAGAGCAAATGTCTGTGCCCTCAGGTGTTTATCCTCAGAAGTGAACCTCAATCTTTGCTTTAAAATTGGAGGGACTGAAAAAAAAATGCAGGGACTGAAATGGTTGCCTAATATACTACAATAAACATTTTCTCACTGTTTAATCAATTACATAGCTGTTGTCAGCTAAGGGTGCAAAAAGATATGTTATCCGTGAGTGGATATCTGATATAAGCTTGCCTCATCCGTGAACCTAATGTGCTTCCAGGGCAAGCTTCCTGGCCACAGACTGCCATGCGCTTCAGGCAATACGGAGACATTGTGAAATTCAATAGAACATAACTGGAAACTATAACTTGACGCAAAAGCAGCACAGTATATTCTAAGCCAGGAAGAGCTGAATTGTGGACAATCCACTGTCAGGGAAGTAAAGCAGTCCTTCCATTGCTGTCCAGCTCATTCCAGCCCCCCACACTCTCTCCTTCTTGCCTCTAGGGTGCCCACCATCAGAGGGTGTGTCCTGATTAGAATCGAGAAACAGACCTCGCTTCTAATCAGGACATAGTCTCCATAGCCCAAGGAGGGTGGTCCTGCTTGGCCCTCTGCCAAGAATGTGACTGAAGACAGCAGGGAGCAGGGTTATTAAGCAAAGAGATGGGAGGAGAACAAACAAATTCTCTCCCCCTTAGGCGTTCACATTAAGAATGATGCCTCGCCTCCCACTGGTAGGGAAAACTAAGCCTCAGGAAGTCCATGGAACTTACCTGTGGAAAGGTCAGAAGCCTGGCATTAGTGGAGCTGGAGGATTTTGTTGGAAGGACTTACAACCGTCTAAGGAGAAGGTCCTCTTGAATGCCATGGCTCACCATCACTGATGTCCCTAAGTCCAGCCAGTGTGGACTTGACCTGGCAGTGACTCTATTTCCACCCACTCCCAGTTTTTGGAGCAACTTGAAGCAGTCATTTCTTCCACCCTCACGCCATCTGCTCTCCTCCCTCACAAAGAGAGTCAGTGAGGAGTGGCCCCCGCCCCCAGATTCTACTCATTCTCATCCCTCTCAGCCTTTTTCATTTTACCACCCCCACAGCTATACACCTAGTGCTTTTTGTACCTCATTGTGAGCCATTGTGAAACATCAGACTCTTCCCAGGCCAAGGAGTGGAAAGCCAGGATTGCACGAAGATCAGAACCCGCAGAAGACAGATCTGACATTTATTTATTTTTTTAAAAAATTTATTTATTTATTTATTTTGGTGGGGGGTGAGGTGGGGAGGGAGGGGAGCAGGCGGGCCACTTCTATTGGCCCTTCATTTATCCATTTTCATCCATCTTTGTTCTTTGGCCCATGTGGGCCTCCCATCACGGTGGCCTCTGTTGTTGCAGAGCACCGGCTCTGGGCGCATGCTCTCCTAGAGCTCGGTCTCGGTAATTGGACACATCAGTCCAGCTGCTCTGCGGCATATGGGATCTTCCCAGGCCAGGGATCGAACTGGCGCCCCTTGCACTGCAAGGCAGTGTCCTTACCCACTGGACCACCAGGGAAGCCCCTGACATTTATTTTTGTGTCTTTGAAAGGCAACCCAGCACTCACATGAGACGTCACATTTTTCCATAGGTCATGGGGTCTAGCTTTACAGTGAGCTAATGACTGTATACTCTAACCCAGGATCAAGCATTGCGTGCCTGCTCTGTGTTCTTCAGGGTAAGAGATGCCCCAGTGTCCACATTCAGCTGAGAGGTAAACGCACACATGAGGGCCTCAGCTCATCATAGAAGCAAAAGTATGCAGGGTTCTGCCAGTGACTGAGAGGGTAAAGGTTCAGAGCAGGAGAGGGTACAGTGAGCAGAGCAGCCAGGAAAGGCATGGGAGGTGCTGCGGACTTTCTTCAAGGCTTTGTAACTTTCTAGAAGGCCATTTTCACACCCAGTAGAACTGGTGTGACAAAGAGGGAGTGGGGATCTGTTGAGCTCAGGGAGGCGACCACAAATTAGCCGTAGGCAGGGATAAAGCTGGAAACGCTGTCTGAAAAGTGCTTCCGTGGTAAGAGAGTAGAATGAAAAACAGATTGGTCTCTCACTGCAAATCTTGACACAAAAAAGAACCAGGCTGAGCTGGCGGGGAGCAGAGAAGAAGGCACGCCTTGTGCCGTGGTGGACAGGGCCGAACGCGGACCCCCACGGAGGTGGCAGGTGGCCTTTTGAGGATGACAGCCCTGCAGGGCCTCAGTGGCTCTTTCTGCTGCATGACTCTGGGAGACGTTACTGGAAATGCAGCCCAGAGCCTCTTCAGTTTCTTCAGCCCCACCAAGGATGCTGGGAGGCATGTAGCCCAGCCAATGGATCTTTTTCTGCCTGAAGGCACCAGAGTGGACTCTGCTCTTGGCCAGGGAACCCTGGCCGATGTGGAGACTCCCTGAAATCCTCTTGTTAAGGGGACACTGACGTCTCAGAGATTCCCCCAAAGACCTTCTGCAAGGACCCATAGTGGGAGGGAGAGGAAGCTCTGAGTAAAGAGCAAATTGCCACCAGAGTCTCTTTCTGTTGCAGAGACTAACCCCTCCTGAGCTGAATTTCGTCTGTTACTCACTGTATTCTCCAAATGCCGATAGGAATAATCCTGACAGTCCACTAACCAGGGCCCCAGTTTCACCCCAGCCCCTATGAGTTGCATTCCCACAGAAGCGCCCAGGACAAAATGTATTGGGTAATGAAGCAAAGAGGAAAGGAAACAGGAGCCGCTAAACCCATACTCATAAGCTCTGCACATCACAGAAGATCCACACGCAGATCCCTACAGTGGGAAACACAACTTCTGTTTCACTGGTTTAAAAAAATTCCCAGTCTTACTATTAGCGGCCAGTTCTGCTACTGCAATCCCATTTTATAGAAACGATCCAATCTTTTCGCACAGTTCTTTGGCTAAAAAACACCGTCCTTTTCAGGTAACAGAAGCTTGGTCTCTCCCCTTGTGGACGATTTTTTGCTGGACATAGTTCTCCCTGGGTGAGGTGGGAGCTCCACCAACAGGAGCCAGGACTGGTACTGCAGCTTCTTCTCTTCCTAGGACCCAGCACCGTGCCTGCACGTTGTAGAGACCAGGTGGAAATGGGTCGACAGGACAAATGAATGAATGCATGCATGCGCTTGAAAGTGAGAGGACTGAGTCACTGATACATTTAGAGACAAACAGAAAAGGAGGAGACCGACTTCCAACACAGCAGGAGAACCAGCTGTCTGTGTTTCTTAGAAAGCCACAAGCAAAGGACAGAGACTCGGGAACTTCTGCACACCCCCGGCCCCAGCACAGGGTCTAGTGGGCAGAGATAGATACCAGGCAGTGATGGGACTAATCAGGGGCTATTGGGCTGCTCTGTCTCATTTCTGACAATCACCATCTATCCCACAATTTTCAAAGAAATGGACCCATCCACTGTCATAGAGTGAAAGGACCAGAGGGTAGGAAAGTGGTTCAGGTTTGAGGCAGAAAAGATAAGAAAGGAGACTGACCTCAACAGAGGCAGGTTGCTTTATTAGAACAACGAGGGGCGACAGTGTATCCGCAGAAAAGACTGCGCACTTTAGCACTGTGGGGAAGGTCCTTTTATTCCCAAAGAGGGGAGGGTATTGGTGGGAATGGACAATGTTAGTTTGCTGAGCTGGGGGTTTCTGGAAAGGACCGATACAGCTTGTGGTCTAGCGGGGCAGGCTTATTGTGGATGTCTGTCATGTCCCCTCCCAGATGGGAGGAACAGGATCAGCTACTCGTTAGGCTATTTATGACCGTGGGGACTGGGTGTTGCTGCTGAGTGCCACGTCCTTAGTCTTGGCCCTTTCATAGAGCAGAGGCCAAATGCAGTGCAGCACATTCAGTAAAAACACATTGAGCTGTTTCCCCAAAGACATTCATTGAACATGAAATGCTATCAAAGAAACAAGGACGGAAGAAAAGAAGACTCTCCTCAGGTTCTTCCTGCTGAAAGAGTGCTGTGATGTCTTGGAAAGACCGAATGTCCACCCGAGAGTCACTCAGCATGGCTAGTTGCTGGCCAGAGCCCACTGTCAGCCATCTAGCAACTCGTGATATTTACGTATGTTATATATGTATTTATGTGTAAACAGAATTCAATTAATGGTGACTGCAAAGACAACTGCACCTTTTGGATCACTTTGAATGTGCCTAAAGCGTGGGGTCTTGTTCTCCAGGATGTTACAGGGCCATGTTGGTGAGATGCATGAAAAAGACTCCTATTATCTGTTCGCAGGTATCACAGAACCAAGGAATCAGTTTCTTTAAATGCCACCATTGATTATGCAAGTACAGTCTCCTCTGGACTATTCTGTATCACCCCTTGCAAATGCATTTGATTCTCTGCTTTTCATGTGGGCGAAC
The DNA here is from genome assembly GCA_022376925.1 of Tragulus kanchil. NCBI lineage: Eukaryota > Metazoa > Chordata > Mammalia > Artiodactyla > Tragulidae > Tragulus > Tragulus kanchil. The sequence continues at coordinate 73,126,511 of JAIOJX010000031.1, forward strand.
ATTAGTAATGAGTGAAAGGGACATCAAATATAAATACATTATGGTTCTTTATACATGATGATGTTTGTCCCAATTACTTCATTGAAAGGGTTCACAATCCCCATCTATCCCACAATTTTCAAAGAAATGGACCCATCCACTGTCATAGAGTGAAAGGACCAGAGGGTAGGAAAGTGGTTCAGGTTTGAGGCAGAAAAGATAAGAAAGGAGACTGACCTCAACAGAGGCAGGTTGCTTTATTAGAACAACGAGGGGCGACAGTGTATCCGCAGAAAAGACTGCGCACTTTAGCACTGTGGGGAAGGTCCTTTTATTCCCAAAGAGGGGAGGGTATTGGTGGGAATGGACAATGTTAGTTTGCTGAGCTGGGGGTTTCTGGAAAGGACCGATACAGCTTGTGGTCTAGCGGGGCAGGCTTATTGTGGATGTCTGTCATGTCCCCTCCCAGATGGGAGGAACAGGATCAGCTACTCGTTAGGCTATTTATGACCGTGGGGACTGGGTGTTGCTGCTGAGTGCCACGTCCTTAGTCTTGGCCCTTTCATAGAGCAGAGGCCAAATGCAGTGCAGCACATTCAGTAAAAACACATTGAGCTGTTTCCCCAAAGACATTCATTGAACATGAAATGCTATCAAAGAAACAAGGACGGAAGAAAAGAAGACTCTCCTCAGGTTCTTCCTGCTGAAAGAGTGCTGTGATGTCTTGGAAAGACCGAATGTCCACCCGAGAGTCACTCAGCATGGCTAGTTGCTGGCCAGAGCCCACTGTCAGCCATCTAGCAACTCGTGATATTTACGTATGTTATATATGTATTTATGTGTAAACAGAATTCAATTAATGGTGACTGCAAAGACAACTGCACCTTTTGGATCACTTTGAATGTGCCTAAAGCGTGGGGTCTTGTTCTCCAGGATGTTACAGGGCCATGTTGGTGAGATGCATGAAAAAGACTCCTATTATCTGTTCGCAGGTATCACAGAACCAAGGAATCAGTTTCTTTAAATGCCACCATTGATTATGCAAGTACAGTCTCCTCTGGACTATTCTGTATCACCCCTTGCAAATGCATTTGATTCTCTGCTTTTCATGTGGGCGAACATTAGTAATGAGTGAAAGGGACATCAAATATAAATACATTATGGTTCTTTATACATGATGATGTTTGTCCCAATTACTTCATTGAAAGAACTGTAACATTAATATTTTCTGTTCACAATCCCTCATCATAAGTCATCCATTTGATTTCTGCAAAATGAGGAAATTGGGGAGCATTTAAGAAACATCTTCAGACAGATCGGTAGGATAGTTGAATAAAATAGAAACCTGGAAAACCTCCATCTACCAAAACTTAAGGAATTTTCATAAGCTGAAGTTAAAGAAAGTCAAATGTACTTCTGAAGGAATTTTATGCTTTTTGGGTAAATATTAGGCTTATCTCATTTGACATTCATGTGTGATAGGTAAAAGGAATAGCAACATATTTGTATTAGAGGTTGTTATATAAACTAAGAAAAATACGCCCCCAAATGGGTCCTGGAATATCCAGGAGAAAAAAACAGAATGATGACAAGTTATCATTAGGAAAAATTCTCTGGGTTCTGAGAGCTTTCACGTTCTTTAGATAGACATCAAAAGTGGTCTGATCAGACCAGAATCTCCAAGAGTGTCTTTCTTCCTTTGTCTCCTTAAAATATTTCACTAAGACAGAAGGCAGAAGAAAAACCAGAACTCTACCACAGTATTTTCAGATTCACTGAGGAAGGAAAAGTCGTTTACAAGGACATAAATAAGAAAGACCTGAGTCTGCCCTTGTAACGTGTGTAAAGTCTTTTTTCTTATTGTTATCAATCAGAAGACCTACACCTTTGAAGCCATCTCCTCTTCTCCCCTGGGGGGTATTTGCATAAACTTCCCCCATCACTGAGGGTCCCCCTGGGGCCTGATCAGTTTCAGTAAAAATATTCAAAGCATGTGGCATTGTAATCAAGCGAGCCCATTGTACCTTCAGCAATCCATAAAACAACAAAGCTGTTGTTTGACCCGAGGTTTTTAAAAAACAGAAGCTGCTAGGTGAATCTGGTCTTAATTAATCATTCTTATTTTTAAAGTGGCTACTTCAGGGCACTTACTGCAGACTTGAGATTATGTGTCCATAATCTATCCATCCATCTATCTAATGTATCAATCATCTCTGTCTCCTCTCTCTCTCTCTCCCTGTCTCTTTCACATCTGTTTGGTTAAATAAAATGAACACAGTCAGTTCTTCCAATAATCCTACCGAGGCTGGATATCTCACCCCACTTTTCCACACCCTTCCTTCTTCAACTTTAAAAAATAAAATCAGTTTTGGAAAGCACCCTGGAGAAGTGCTTTAGGACAACATGGACCAAGTCTGCCCAACAAATGTAATAAATACTGTAAAGGCACCTCAGAAGGATGAAGACGGGGACCTCAGGCAGTGGACAAACACTGAAAGTCTACACGGAATGAGGGCGAGCAGCATATTTGCCTGAATTCTTCCCCAAACGAACGTGTCACAGGCACCTTCCTGAGGAGCTAATGTTGACGGCCGCATTGTTGATGTTAATGCAAGTGGACGCAACTCAGGGTGGTCTGGGGAGGGCTGTCACCCCGCATCTCATCAACCTGGTGGTCCAGTAGCAGGGAGTGCCCCTCCTCCTCCCAGACCCCTGCCCCCACTTCTGGGTGGAGAGGTGGTCCTGAGCCCCGAGGGCCTGTAATCACAGCCCACCAAGGACAAGTCTGGTTCTTTGGGAATCTGAAATAATCAGATCATTATTTTTTAAGTAAAAAAGTTTTAGGCAGGAATCAAACCAATATTGTAAAGCAATTATCCTTCAACTAAAAACAAATATATTAAAAAAAAAACCCTTTTAGATGGGGACTTCCGTGGTGGTCCAGTGGTTAAAACTCCTTGCTTTTTGATGTGGAAAGCCTGGTTTTGATCCCTTGTCAGGGAACTGGATCCTACATGCTGCAACTGAAGATCCTGCATGCCACAACTAGGACCCCGTGCAGCCAAATAAATAAATACAAATAAGTATTTAGGGGGAAAAAGGAATAAATTTTCAGAAAAATAGACATAAAAAGAACTTAAAAAAAAAACAAAACACTTTTAACAGACCACTCTGGTCAGAGGTCACAAAATAACAGAACCTGATAAGAGGAGAAGGGGACAGAAGGAGTCAGAAGAGAGGTGTGGGAAAAGCCTGGTGGCGAAGGTCCAGGCCAGGGACTGGACAGAAGACCCAGCTCGCCCTGTGGGTGGACCCGCCAAGGTACCCCTTCATGAAAATGTTCTGTTCCTCATGACAATGTGTCCTCAGAGCTCAAACCCAGAGAAAGGTCTGGAAACGTGACCGCCATTCACAGGAGAGACATACAATGTTTCTGAAAGTGGCTCGATGACTTCCAGATGAGGCAAGCCTCATGGGAGGAGTCTCTGGTCTCGCCCATCCTGGAAACCTGAACTTTCCCGGCCAGTGGGCAGTCAGGGGAAGTAAACACAAGCTCTAGGACTCACTTTCCAGCCAGCTGCAACATTTATTAGAAATCCAAGAGGATGTCCCAGGAAATTGTCCCTTCTTGTTGCTTTCTGTCCACTTGCAGAAAAGCATCCTCTTGGACTTTGTTAACTCCCGCTTACAGGCATCCTGAGACGCCCAACTCGAAGGGTGGTCTGGGAGGCTGTCACCCCGCATCTCATCAACCTGGTGGTCCAGTAGCAGGGAGTGCCCCTCCTCCTCCCAGACCCCTGCCCCCACTTCTGGGTGGAGAGGTGGTCCTGAGCCCCGAGGGCCTGTAATCACAGCCCACCAAGGACAAGTCTGGTTCTTTGGGAATCTGAAATAATCAGATCATTATTTTTTAAGTAAAAAAGTTTTAGGCAGGAATCAAACCAATATTGTAAAGCAATTATCCTTCAACTAAAAACAAATATATTAAAAAAAAAACCCTTTTAGATGGGGACTTCCGTGGTGGTCCAGTGGTTAAAACTCCTTGCTTTTTGATGTGGAAAGCCTGGTTTTGATCCCTTGTCAGGGAACTGGATCCTACATGCTGCAACTGAAGATCCTGCATGCCACAACTAGGACCCCGTGCAGCCAAATAAATAAATACAAATAAGTATTTAGGGGGAAAAAGGAATAAATTTTCAGAAAAATAGACATAAAAAGAACTTAAAAAAAAAACAAAACACTTTTAACAGACCACTCTGGTCAGAGGTCACAAAATAACAGAACCTGATAAGAGGAGAAGGGGACAGAAGGAGTCAGAAGAGAGGTGTGGGAAAAGCCTGGTGGCGAAGGTCCAGGCCAGGGACTGGACAGAAGACCCAGCTCGCCCTGTGGGTGGACCCGCCAAGGTACCCCTTCATGAAAATGTTCTGTTCCTCATGACAATGTGTCCTCAGAGCTCAAACCCAGAGAAAGGTCTGGAAACGTGACCGCCATTCACAGGAGAGACATACAATGTTTCTGAAAGTGGCTCGATGACTTCCAGATGAGGCAAGCCTCATGGGAGGAGTCTCTGGTCTCGCCCATCCTGGAAACCTGAACTTTCCCGGCCAGTGGGCAGTCAGGGGAAGTAAACACAAGCTCTAGGACTCACTTTCCAGCCAGCTGCAACATTTATTAGAAATCCAAGAGGATGTCCCAGGAAATTGTCCCTTCTTGTTGCTTTCTGTCCACTTGCAGAAAAGCATCCTCTTGGACTTTGTTACAGTTGTTACAATCTCACATCAATTGCTTAGCACACTGAGTCTTGCACCTAGGAGACTGGGGCCTTCATAAGCATTTTATAGTCAAAGCAATCTTTATTTTATTGACTTTTTAATGGATGCTTCGTTTCTAAGGAAATCTTGCCTTCCAGCTTTCCAGTCTCAAAACTGGATTCAGCCCCATGGAAGGGCTGAACGCCGACAGATAAACAGACGGATGGCGCCATCTAGTGGATAATCGTTGTGAGACGCCTTGAGTCCAAGGAAAAATTAAACGGAAGAGGTCGCAGTGGCAGATTTCTTTTCTTGGGCTCCAAAATCACAGTGGACGGCGACGGCAGCCATGAAATTTAAAAACGCTTGCTTCTTGAAAGGAAAGCTATGACAAAGTTAGATGTCGTATTAAAAAGCAGAGGCCTCACTTTGCCAGCAAAAGTACGTATAAGTCAAGGCTATGGTGTTTCCAGTAGCCATGTACCCATGTGAGAGTTGGACCATAAAGAAGGCTGAGCACCGAAGAAATGGTGGTTTTGAACTGTGGTATTGGAGAAGTCTCTTGAGAATTCTTTGGACTGCAAGAAGATCAAACCAGTCAATCCTAAAGAAAATCAACCTTGAGTACTCATTGGAAGGACTGAGTCTGAAGCTGAAGGTCCAGTACGTTAGCCACTTGATTTGAAGCGCCAGCTCATTGGGTAAGACCCTGACGCTGGGACAGACTGAGGGCATGAGGAGAAGGGGACAACAGAGGATGAGATGGTTTAGATAGCATCGCCAACTCAATGGACATCAGTTTTAGCTATCATTGGGAGATAGTGAAGGACAGGGAGACCTGGCGTGCTGCAGTCCTTGGGGAAGCAAAGAATTGGACATGACTAAGTGGCTAAACAACAACAACAAGAGGATGATGGATTTTCTCTCCTGGCAGAAGATGACACTCACCAGTGTCTGCCCCCTCCCCAACCATGAATAGATTTCCATTTCATATCTCTGGAGAAGAGCTATGTTCTTTAGATTATCTGTAGGTACGACATCTCTTAGTGAAAGAGGAGGACTCACAGTACAAGCCACTGTCACATTAAGATGACACGAATATCTCCAATAGACTGTAATTCATTTGTTACAAAACCAGGAAGTAGCCAATTCTAACCTTCTCCGTTATTACCACAGGGGATGTGGGAGTCCGGAGAGCATAGAAAGGGCACCCACTGCTCACGTGGGCCCCATGGTCTTCTCCTTTGGGCTAACAAGGGGTTTTTGAGGGTAACCGTGCAGTGGTTTCTTCAGATTTGGAAGCATGGAAGCATAGTTTGTTATGTTTATACTGATATTATAAACTTGTCAAGTTCCTAAAATGATATATTGGAAAATACCAATGACTTGATTTTTGTGTCTTCCTCCAGAAAAGAGAGATCTGCGTGCCTAGATGAAAGCTGACCTTCTGTCCGAGGTGTGTGTTTGAGATTCGTTTCCAAATCATAAAATAACCCTGATAAGATGGAAACCTGTGAATTTATTGATAAACTTAGCTAAAACCCGGACGTATAAGTCAAGGCTATGGTGTTTCCAGTAGCCATGTACCCATGTGAGAGTTGGACCATAAAGAAGGCTGAGCACCGAAGAAATGGTGGTTTTGAACTGTGGTATTGGAGAAGTCTCTTGAGAATTCTTTGGACTGCAAGAAGATCAAACCAGTCAATCCTAAAGAAAATCAACCTTGAGTACTCATTGGAAGGACTGAGTCTGAAGCTGAAGGTCCAGTACGTTAGCCACTTGATTTGAAGCGCCAGCTCATTGGGTAAGACCCTGACGCTGGGACAGACTGAGGGCATGAGGAGAAGGGGACAACAGAGGATGAGATGGTTTAGATAGCATCGCCAACTCAATGGACATCAGTTTTAGCTATCATTGGGAGATAGTGAAGGACAGGGAGACCTGGCGTGCTGCAGTCCTTGGGGAAGCAAAGAATTGGACATGACTAAGTGGCTAAACAACAACAACAAGAGGATGATGGATTTTCTCTCCTGGCAGAAGATGACACTCACCAGTGTCTGCCCCCTCCCCAACCATGAATAGATTTCCATTTCATATCTCTGGAGAAGAGCTATGTTCTTTAGATTATCTGTAGGTACGACATCTCTTAGTGAAAGAGGAGGACTTACAGTACAAGCCACTGTCACATTAAGATGACACGAATATCTCCAATAGACTGTAATTCATTTGTTACAAAACCAGGAAGTAGCCAATTCTAACCTTCTCCGTTATTACCACAGGGGATGTGGGAGTCCGGAGAGCATAGAAAGGGCACCCACTGCTCACGTGGGCCCCATGGTCTTCTCCTTTGGGCTAACAAGGGGTTTTTGAGGGTAACCGTGCAGTGGTTTCTTCAGATTTGGAAGCATGGAAGCATAGTTTGTTATGTTTATACTGATATTATAAACTTGTCAAGTTCCTAAAATGATATATTGGAAAATACCAATGACTTGATTTTTGTGTCTTCCTCCAGAAAAGAGAGATCTGCGTGCCTAGATGAAAGCTGACCTTCTGTCCGAGGTGTGTGTTTGAGATTCGTTTCCAAATCATAAAATAACCCTGATAAGATGGAAAGTCTTCCTTGAGATCTTGCCTCCGAAGTTCAGAAGTTCTGATTCAGAATGAGTTCGGAAGCAAATAAATGAATAGACTTCCAGGACCCACTCTTTTATCCGCCAAACAATTTGGGAGTAATACAATGGAAAATTGGTCTGGGGGAGAAAAAAAAACTAAATAAATAGATTTTGATAGCCTTTCAACTCCATATAAATTTATGCCCTAATTTATTTCAAGTAGACCAAAAGGAGCTCTCTTACTTTTTCTTCCAGGCTGATGTGGCTTGGCAACATAGGTCTCAATGAACTCATTTAGCTTTCAAGACAACCCACAGAAGTATGTTGTTCAGGATAAAGAACTAGACTCAGAGAGGTTCAGGGGTTTGTCCGAAGCCACCCAGCACTAACTCAGCAAAACTGACTCAACATCTTTTGACTAAGCCACCTGTTCAATCCAAAACTTCTCCTTGCTACTTTCAGGGGCCTTTTTTTTGTGGGGGTGCATGAGTCGGGGTTTGTGGGATCTTAATTCCCTGACCAGGGATTGGAACTTCCAGCCCCCGGCAGTGAAGACTCAGAGTCATAACCACTGGACTGCCAGGGAATCTCCTTTCAGGGGCTTTAGAGATAAAGCATTAGACTTCCTGGGAGCAGAGGATAAGAAAGTCAGGAGTCAAAGTCTTAGTCGCTCAGTGTGTCTGACTCTTCAGGACCCCATGGACTGTAGCCTGTCAGGCTCCTCTGTCCATGCAATTCTCCAGGCAAGAATACTGGAGTGGGTAGCCATTTGCTTCTCCAAGGGATCTTCCCAACCCAGGGATTGAACTCTGGTCTCCCGCATTGCAGGCAGATTCTTTACTGTCTGAGCCATCAGGGAAACCCAGGACCTCCGCTAGTGATCTTACTGTTGACTTAGTGGAAGAAGGAGTTGTTCCAAAGGTTCCCTCCACCTGGGTCGTGGGTGAGTTAAATTGCAGGGTTGCAAGAGGTCCTGGAAGTCTGGTAAGCACGGTGCTAACTGACCTGATGGCAGGTCACTTCACAACACTGCGCCACCGGCAAGTGACGGGTTAGCACCTGCCTGGTGATGCCCTGATGGAGGGCAACAGCATGACACAGAGCAAGAAGCTAAGGACGCATTGCCTTGTTAGGCAGAGCTGGCCATGCCTCATTAGATTAAGAACAGTTACGAGACAGTAATGATCAGAGACAGTTAAACTGTTGCACTAAGATGAAAAAGCCAATATCAAAGGGAAATAATTAACAGCTTGCTTATGAGCTGTTTGGTCCAGAAATCAGACCAGACCCTGAGGGAGGCTTCCGTTTCAGGCAACATTAGTCATTTTAGACCAGTTTTTTTTTTTTTTTCAATTGTCTTTTATTGTGGTAAGATACACATAACGGGGAATTTACCATCTTAACCATTTTCAAATGTACAGTTCAATGGCAATAAGTATATTCATAATGTTGTACAGACATCACCCTCATCCTTCTCAAGAACGTTATCATCTTGCAAGATGAAACTCTTTCCTGTGTAACTGTGACCCCTCTCCTCCTCCTCCCCAGCCCCTGGCAGGGTACTTTCAGTCTCTGAAGATGATTCCGATTGCTGTTACTGCTCAGTGGTGTCTGACTCTTTGTGAGCCCATGAACTGCAGCGCGCCAGGTTTCCTGTCCTTTACCATCTCCTGGAGTTTGCCGAAGTTCATGTCCATTGAATTGCTGATGCACTAGAAGCCACATATAAATGGAATCACATAGCATTTGTTTTTGTCTTTTTGTCGCTGTCTTGTTTCACTTAGCATGAGGTTCTCAAGATTTATCCATGTTGTAGGATGGATCAGATCTTTCCTTTCTAAGGCTGAACCCATGTATGGATGGATCACGTTTTGTCCATCTGTTTATCTGTTGATGGACACCTGGGTTGCTTCCATCTTTTGCCTATTGTGGATAAGGTATACAAATATCTGCTCAAGACCTTGCTTTCATACTCAATATCCTGTGATAAGCCATATGGAAAAGAATATAAAAGGAATGCATAGATATATGTATTAATGAATCACTTTGCTGTACAGCAAGAAATGAACACAATGACCACCTGGGTCGTGGGTGAGTTAAATTGCAGGGTTGCAAGAGGTCCTGGAAGTCTGGTAAGCACGGTGCTAACTGACCTGATGGCAGGTCACTTCACAACACTGCGCCACCGGCAAGTGACGGGTTAGCACCTGCCTGGTGATGCCCTGATGGAGGGCAACAGCATGACACAGAGCAAGAAGCTAAGGACGCATTGCCTTGTTAGGCAGAGCTGGCCATGCCTCATTAGATTAAGAACAGTTACGAGACAGTAATGATCAGAGACAGTTAAACTGTTGCACTAAGATGAAAAAGCCAATATCAAAGGGAAATAATTAACAGCTTGCTTATGAGCTGTTTGGTCCAGAAATCAGACCAGACCCTGAGGGAGGCTTCCGTTTCAGGCAACATTAGTCATTTTAGACCAGTTTTTTTTTTTTTTTCAATTGTCTTTTATTGTGGTAAGATACACATAACGGGGAATTTACCATCTTAACCATTTTCAAATGTACAGTTCAATGGCAATAAGTATATTCATAATGTTGTACAGACATCACCCTCATCCTTCTCAAGAACGTTATCATCTTGCAAGATGAAACTCTTTCCTGTGTAACTGTGACCCCTCTCCTCCTCCTCCCCAGCCCCTGGCAGGGTACTTTCAGTCTCTGAAGATGATTCCGATTGCTGTTACTGCTCAGTGGTGTCTGACTCTTTGTGAGCCCATGAACTGCAGCGCGCCAGGTTTCCTGTCCTTTACCATCTCCTGGAGTTTGCCGAAGTTCATGTCCATTGAATTGCTGATGCACTAGAAGCCACATATAAATGGAATCACATAGCATTTGTTTTTGTCTTTTTGTCGCTGTCTTGTTTCACTTAGCATGAGGTTCTCAAGATTTATCCATGTTGTAGGATGGATCAGATCTTTCCTTTCTAAGGCTGAACCCATGTATGGATGGATCACGTTTTGTCCATCTGTTTATCTGTTGATGGACACCTGGGTTGCTTCCATCTTTTGCCTATTGTGGATAAGGTATACAAATATCTGCTCAAGACCTTGCTTTCATACTCAATATCCTGTGATAAGCCATATGGAAAAGAATATAAAAGGAATGCATAGATATATGTATTAATGAATCACTTTGCTGTACAGCAGAAATGAACACAACATTGTACATCATCTCTACTTCAATCAGTAAGAAAATCAGGAAAAAGATGACCTTTCTTTCAATTCTTTGGGCTTTGTATCTAGAAAGAGTTGCAGGGTCACCTGGTAGTTCAATTTTTAATATTTTGAGGAACCACCAGACTGCAGCATTGGCCAAAATGTTCCTCTGATACTGGTCATTCAGGAGGTGTCCAGTAAAGACACTAATTACACCGGATTGATGGTTCTACCACTATTGTCTCTACGGGAACATCTTGACTTTCTTCATGTGAATGTGTCACGTTAGATTGCCATGTGCACTAGGAGTCCATTTTAATGGTTACAGTTCAATGACTACTGCAGCTATAGTAACGTGATTCATTTTGCAGATGGGGGAGACGAAAGGAAAATTTCTGGCTTATATGGTAATTTGCCTTATTTTCTAGGGCTTCCTTTATAGCTCATTTGGTAAAGAGTCCACCTGCAATGAGGGAAACCTGGGTTTGATCCCTGGGTTGGGAAGATTCCTTGGAGAAGGGAGAGGCTACCAAGTCAGTATTCTTGCCTGGAGAACTCCATGGCGCTTTTGTGGGTCGCCAAGAGTCAGACATGACTGAGTGACTTTCACGTCTACAGGTCAGATGTACTCCATCTCTGTATTTACTCAATTTCTACCACGATTTTTCCTGGAGATATTTTATAAACTTACTCTCAGTCAAAATTAAAAACTGGTGAACAAAGGGGAAAGGAGATAAAGGGGTATGTAAAGTGGCATGGTGGTGACCTGATTTGGTAGCTTCATTGTAGAGCACTGGTGGCCCAGTGGGTAAAGAGTCTGCCTTGCGGAGCAAGGGGCACCGGTTCAATCCCTGGCCTGGGTGGATCCCACATGCCGAGGAATGGCTGGGCCAGTGTGTCCAATTACGAGCCAGCGCTCTGGAGCACATGCGCCCAGAGCCATTGCTCTGTGATGAGAGAGGACACTGCAATGGGAAGCCCACACAGGTCAAAGAATAAAGATGGATGAAAATAAATAAATTTTAAAAACCAATAAAGGAGGCCAAAATTAGGGATAAAAAATAGCATCTTCTGTTCATTTGGTACAGAAATAAAGAAGAAACGCATAATCATTTCCCCCAAAGATAGGCCATTTTAAAAAGACTGCAGGCCCCAGGATATTCATGATCATGTATAAATTCACTTCCAAAAGGATTTTCTTAAGACCAATAAATCTAGCAGGTTAGCTTTGTACCAAAGGAGAGGTCACAAAAAGTTGATTAGGAGGATAGTAGGGAGACAGATGCCTCCTTCTCCTAGACAGGTAGAAATTCTTCTTGAAATTCTTATTTTATGTTGGAGTATAACTGATTAACAAACAATGTTATGGTAGTTTCATGTGGACAGGAAAGGGACTCAACCATACATAGACACATATCCATTCTTCTCCAAACTCCCCTCCCATTCAGGCTGCCGTGTAACATTGAGTGGAGTTCCCTGTACTATATAGTAGGTGATGGTCCATTTTATTTTATTTTATTTATTCTTTTCATAGTTTTTTTTTTGGCCACTTCTATTGATCTTTCATTTATTTATCTTTGTTCTTTGGACTGTGTGGGCCTTCCATCGCAGTGACCCCTCTTGCTGCAGAGCACTGGCTCTGGGCGCATGCGCTCCAGAGCTATCTTGGTAGTTGGACGCATCAGTCCAGCCGCTCCGCGGCACGTGTGATCTTCCCAGACCAGGGATCGAACTGGCACCCCTTGCACTGCAAGGTGGTGTCCTTACCCACTGGACCACCAGGGAAGCCCGGGCCATTTTAAATATAGCGGTTTATACATCAGACTGTTAGAAGTTTTGATCTACAAAGTTGACAGCTCTGAAATTTGAGTATTTTTAAATCCTAGGTGCTCACTATTTCAAAGGAAGATCTTAGTTTAATTCAAGTCATCTAGCTACTGTCAACTAAGAGAGTGGGGAAAAAAAGAACTCTGATATTATCAGCAAGTTAAATTCTTTAAATTAATACTTAGAGCAGTGACTTTTACCCTTTTGGAATCTTGCCTTCCTGTAAGAATGGGATGAAAACTTTAATGTTTTCGCCCAGGTTAGAAGTTACAGGTGTAGACAGACACGGCTTAGACGGTAAAGAATCTGCTCACAATGCAGGAGAGCTGGATTCTATCCTTGGGTCAAGGAGATCCCCTGGAGAAGGGAATAGCTACCCCCTCCAGTATTCTTGCTTGGAGAATTTCATGGAAAGGGGAGCTTGGTGGGCTACAGTCCATGGGGTCACAAGGAGTTGAACATGACTAAGCCAGTGGCATTTCCTTTTCACTTTCATAGACAGGTGCACGGAGTCTTTTTTAACACTATTTAGAGGATTGAGAACCATTTGATACTATTCTGAAGGGAAAGCTCCTTAAGTGGGGTTCATTCTTTCCAGGTTATGAAATGCTCATCTAGAAATATCCAGAAAGAAGATAGCAAAAGAATTCATATTTCATTCTGTTGTTTAAAACATGTGGACAGGAAAGGGACTCAACCATACATAGACACATATCCATTCTTCTCCAAACTCCCCTCCCATTCAGGCTGCCGTGTAACATTGAGTGGAGTTCCCTGTACTATATAGTAGGTGATGGTCCATTTTATTTTATTTTATTTATTCTTTTCATAGTTTTTTTTTTGGCCACTTCTATTGATCTTTCATTTATTTATCTTTGTTCTTTGGACTGTGTGGGCCTTCCATCGCAGTGACCCCTCTTGCTGCAGAGCACTGGCTCTGGGCGCATGCGCTCCAGAGCTATCTTGGTAGTTGGACGCATCAGTCCAGCCGCTCCGCGGCACGTGTGATCTTCCCAGACCAGGGATCGAACTGGCACCCCTTGCACTGCAAGGTGGTGTCCTTACCCACTGGACCACCAGGGAAGCCCGGGCCATTTTAAATATAGCGGTTTATACATCAGACTGTTAGAAGTTTTGATCTACAAAGTTGACAGCTCTGAAATTTGAGTATTTTTAAATCCTAGGTGCTCACTATTTCAAAGGAAGATCTTAGTTTAATTCAAGTCATCTAGCTACTGTCAACTAAGAGAGTGGGGAAAAAAAGAACTCTGATATTATCAGCAAGTTAAATTCTTTAAATTAATACTTAGAGCAGTGACTTTTACCCTTTTGGAATCTTGCCTTCCCTGTAAGAATGGGATGAAAACTTTAATGTTTTCGCCCAGGTTAGAAGTTACAGGTGTAGACAGACACGGCTTAGACGGTAAAGAATCTGCTCACAATGCAGGAGAGCTGGATTCTATCCTTGGGTCAAGGAGATCCCCTGGAGAAGGGAATAGCTACCCCCTCCAGTATTCTTGCTTGGAGAATTTCATGGAAAGGGGAGCTTGGTGGGCTACAGTCCATGGGGTCACAAGGAGTTGAACATGACTAAGCCAGTGGCATTTCCCCTTTTTCACTTTCATAGACAGGTGCACGGAGTCTTTTTTAACACTATTTAGAGGATTGAGAACCATTTGATACTATTCTGAAGGGAAAGCTCCTTAAGTGGGGTTCATTCTTTCCAGGTTATGAAATGCTCATCTAGAAATATCCAGAAAGAAGATAGCAAAAGAATTCATATTTCATTCTGTTGTTTAAAACATTTCAGGAGTTGACTACAAATAAAGAGAGGTAAGGCTTCATGCAAAGCAAAATGCATTTAACGTAATTTATTTATTTTAGGACCTGTGTGCCGAATTTTCATCTTTGGGTGGCTAACATAATTTAAGTTCCAAGCAGAACAAATGAGCAGAGTGTACATCTCATAAGCACTGAAGAGAAAAGAAATCAGCTTCGAATTTAACACTTTATGCCTAATGTGCTTTTTCCATGCTATGATTTTTTGTCTTTTTTTTTGGTCACTTCTAATTTGTCTTTCATTTATTTCCATCTTTGTTCTTTGGCCCGTGTGGGCCTCCCATCGCAGTGGCCTCTGTGGCTGCAGAGCACCGGCTCTGGGTGCAGGTGCTCCAGACCTCCAGCTCGGTAGTTGGACACATTGGTCCAGTCACTCCACGGCACGTGGGATCTTCCCAGGCCAGGGATCGAACCGGCGCCTCTTGCACTGCAAGGCAGTGTCCTTATCCACTGGACCACCAGGGAAGCCCTATGATTTTTTTTTTTTTTTTTTTTTTTTTGCTTTTTTGCTTTTACAGAGTTTTGCCATTTACTGGTATGTTTATGCTTAATGTTTTGGAAAAACCAGCTTGAAAATTTGGAGCCTCTGGTGCTAAAAAATGGAACTTAAGGAAACAACCCTCTTCATCCTTTATTTCACTTCAGGAGACAAATCAAGGAGGTAACACTCCCCTAGAGGGAAAGGCATGAAAGATAAAGTTTTGGAGAGCTATGGTTTATTGGTGACGCCCCACAGCTTTCCTTGCACATCTCCTCAGACTATATATTTTCCCCTGTTACAAATTATAATGTAATGAAAGAAGTATTTTATTCCATTGTGCACCTAAGCAACCAAGCTTAAATATGTTTTAAACTGTGCATTTTGTCTCATGACTAAGCCAGTGGCATTTCCTTTTCACTTTCATAGACAGGTGCACGGAGTCTTTTTTAACACTATTTAGAGGATTGAGAACCATTTGATACTATTCTGAAGGGAAAGCTCCTTAAGTGGGGTTCATTCTTTCCAGGTTATGAAATGCTCATCTAGAAATATCCAGAAAGAAGATAGCAAAAGAATTCATATTTCATTCTGTTGTTTAAAACATTTCAGGAGTTGACTACAAATAAAGAGAGGTAAGGCTTCATGCAAAGCAAAATGCATTTAACGTAATTTATTTATTTTAGGACCTGTGTGCCGAATTTTCATCTTTGGGTGGCTAACATAATTTAAGTTCCAAGCAGAACAAATGAGCAGAGTGTACATCTCATAAGCACTGAAGAGAAAAGAAATCAGCTTCGAATTTAACACTTTATGCCTAATGTGCTTTTTCCATGCTATGATTTTTTGTCTTTTTTTTTGGTCACTTCTAATTTGTCTTTCATTTATTTCCATCTTTGTTCTTTGGCCCGTGTGGGCCTCCCATCGCAGTGGCCTCTGTGGCTGCAGAGCACCGGCTCTGGGTGCAGGTGCTCCAGACCTCCAGCTCGGTAGTTGGACACATTGGTCCAGTCACTCCACGGCACGTGGGATCTTCCCAGGCCAGGGATCGAACCGGCGCCTCTTGCACTGCAAGGCAGTGTCCTTATCCACTGGACCACCAGGGAAGCCCTATGATTTTTTTTTTTTTTTTTTTTTTTGCTTTTTTGCTTTTACAGAGTTTTGCCATTTACTGGTATGTTTATGCTTAATGTTTTGGAAAAACCAGCTTGAAAATTTGGAGCCTCTGGTGCTAAAAAATGGAACTTAAGGAAACAACCCTCTTCATCCTTTATTTCACTTCAGGAGACAAATCAAGGAGGTAACACTCCCCTAGAGGGAAAGGCATGAAAGATAAAGTTTTGGAGAGCTATGGTTTATTGGTGACGCCCCACAGCTTTCCTTGCACATCTCCTCAGACTATATATTTTCCCCTGTTACAAATTATAATGTAATGAAAGAAGTATTTTATTCCATTGTGCACCTAAGCAACCAAGCTTAAATATGTTTTAAACTGTGCATTTTGTCTCATTGTGAAATGAAACCAGAAACCAAGGCATGCTGGCATCCTAGAGTCCCATGTCTCTAATTCAACATTTTCCTTTTTATTGATAAGGAAAATGAGACAAAATTATTTGCTCAAAATCATTCAGTGCCTCCGTGTCAGAGCTTGGTTCGAATCCAGGGAAGTCCCTCCTTTCTGTCTTATTTCATGGTCATGCTGGTCTGAGTCCAGCAACAGTGCATTCTGGATAATAAATCTATGGCTTGCACAAACGCCTTTTCTAGAACATACAAACAAACAAAAACTCATGAAAAAAATCTGTGGCCGTGCAATTCCACTCCTGGGCATATATCTGCAGAAAATTATAATTTAAAAAGATACATGCACCTCAACGTTCAAAGCCCAAGGAAAAGGTGGAACTGAAGATAATTATTCTGTGTGGAATCTCGTTCTCTCAGTCATACCAGGCAGCTCCAAAATTTGGCGTTGAGGGTCTTAATCATTTGAAAGGAGCCCCTGAAGCACTCAGGAGGGAGAAAAAGAAGAAGCAGGTTTAAGAGGAGGGAAGAACTTCCCTGGTGGTCCAGTGGCTAGGATTCCTCAGCCCCAATGCAGGGGGGCTGGGTTCGATTCCCGGTCAGGGAACTAGATCCCACATGCTGCAACTTAAGACCCAGCGCGGCCAAATAAATAAACATTTTAAGAAAAGAAAGGAGGAGAGGAGAGGTATGGTGCCCTCACAGTGTGGTAAACTCTTTGCTGTGCTGCGCTGTGCTCATTCGCTTCAGTTGTGTTCAGCTCTATGTGACCCTACGGACCTTAGCCCACCAGGCTCCTCAGCTTGAGAAAACTGGACTGTGGCAGGAGAGACTTTCATCCCTCCTGTTGGGTAGGCAGCACATCTGCTGTTCCTGCCTGAGTTTTGAAATTTGTTGCTGAGCCGTCAGTGATGCACACAGGGTCTCAGCTGAGCCATGTGGCCACACTATCCTTGCACATCTCCAGACTATATTTTCCGCTGTTACAAATTATAATGTAATGAAAGAAGTATTTTATTCCATTGTGCACCTAAGCAACCAAGCTTAAATATGTTTTAAACTGTGCATTTTGTCTCATTGTGAAATGAAACCAGAAACCAAGGCATGCTGGCATCCTAGAGTCCCATGTCTCTAATTCAACATTTTCCTTTTTATTGATAAGGAAAATGAGACAAAATTATTTGCTCAAAATCATTCAGTGCCTCCGTGTCAGAGCTTGGTTCGAATCCAGGGAAGTCCCTCCTTTCTGTCTTATTTCATGGTCATGCTGGTCTGAGTCCAGCAACAGTGCATTCTGGATAATAAATCTATGGCTTGCACAAACGCCTTTTCTAGAACATACAAACAAACAAAAACTCATGAAAAAAATCTGTGGCCGTGCAATTCCACTCCTGGGCATATATCTGCAGAAAATTATAATTTAAAAAGATACATGCACCTCAACGTTCAAAGCCCAAGGAAAAGGTGGAACTGAAGATAATTATTCTGTGTGGAATCTCGTTCTCTCAGTCATACCAGGCAGCTCCAAAATTTGGCGTTGAGGGTCTTAATCATTTGAAAGGAGCCCCTGAAGCACTCAGGAGGGAGAAAAAGAAGAAGCAGGTTTAAGAGGAGGGAAGAACTTCCCTGGTGGTCCAGTGGCTAGGATTCCTCAGCCCCAATGCAGGGGGGCTGGGTTCGATTCCAGGTCAGGGAACTAGATCCCACATGCTGCAACTTAAGACCCAGCGCGGCCAAATAAATAAACATTTTAAGAAAAGAAAGGAGGAGAGGAGAGGTATGGTGCCCTCACAGTGTGGTAAACTCTTTGCTGTGCTGCGCTGTGCTCATTCGCTTCAGTTGTGTTCAGCTCTATGTGACCCTACGGACCTTAGCCCACCAGGCTCCTCAGCTTGAGAAAACTGGACTGTGGCAGGAGAGACTTTCATCCCTCCTGTTGGGTAGGCAGCACATCTGCTGTTCCTGCCTGAGTTTTGAAATTTGTTGCTGAGCCGTCAGTGATGCACACAGGGTCTCAGCTGAGCCATGTGGCCACACTATCCTATTGCAAAACAGAGTCCCAAGAGTTCCGATCTAAGAGGACTCGAGGTGAAAGGCGTGGCCAACGCGGCTCACCCTCATAGCAAAGGAAGCCGTGAGGATAGGAGTTAGGCTCTGCTCTCATTTGCTTGAGAATCACTTAAAAAAATTATCAGCAAACTCAGTATCCTCTGTCTTGTCTGGCTTTTTATTAGAATGGTGGAAAAATGAGTTGAGTGAACAGATAGCATCTCTGCCTCCCAGGAGACAACAATATTGACTAAGACTAAAAAAGCAAATAATATCAGATAACCTACTAAAATAAAGCAGGGAAAGTCATTATGCTTTTACTTTATTGATCTGGATCCTGGCAGTGGGGGAATAAAAACAACTTACATTGTTGAAGTTGGAGCTCTCTAAGGTTCTAACAACATGATGTTTAAAAGAGGTGCATTTATCTGCAGTAAGAAACAAGACATTGTATCGAACAGTCCAGGGACATGCTGAACACCCAGCCAACAATGGAGAAGAGGGAAAACCATTTGCTTTTAATTGGTGGACATGCTTTGTGAATAGATAATCATTTCAAATACGTTTTTATATTAGCAAGATCTTAGAAACAAGTCTTTTAAATTTATTTATTTATTTATTTTTGGTGGGGGGAGGGGTGGGGAGGGAGGAGAGCAGGCGGGCCACTTCTATTGGTCTTTCATTTGTCCATTTTCATCCATCTTTGTTCTTTGGCCCGTGTGGGCCTCCCATCACGGTGGCCTCTGTTGTCGCAGAGCACCAGCTCTGGGCGCATGGGCGCCACCATGCATGACTTCCCAGGATCGAGTTAAACCCCGTCATTTGCCCTCACAGTGTGGTAAACTCTTTGCTGTGCTGCGCTGTGCTCATTCGCTTCAGTTGTGTTCAGCTCTATGTGACCCTACGGACCTTAGCCCACCAGGCTCCTCAGCTTGAGAAAACTGGACTGTGGCAGGAGAGACTTTCATCCCTCCTGTTGGGTAGGCAGCACATCTGCTGTTCCTGCCTGAGTTTTGAAATTTGTTGCTGAGCCGTCAGTGATGCACACAGGGTCTCAGCTGAGCCATGTGGCCACACTATCCTATTGCAAAACAGAGTCCCAAGAGTTCCGATCTAAGAGGACTCGAGGTGAAAGGCGTGCCAACGCGGCTCACCCTCATAGCAAAGGAAGCCGTGAGGATAGGAGTTAGGCTCTGCTCTCATTTGCTTGAGAATCACTTAAAAAAATTATCAGCAAACTCAGTATCCTCTGTCTTGTCTGGCTTTTTATTAGAATGGTGGAAAAATGAGTTGAGTGAACAGATAGCATCTCTGCCTCCCAGGAGACAACAATATTGACTAAGACTAAAAAAGCAAATAATATCAGATAACCTACTAAAATAAAGCAGGGAAAGTCATTATGCTTTTACTTTATTGATCTGGATCCTGGCAGTGGGGGAATAAAAACAACTTACATTGTTGAAGTTGGAGCTCTCTAAGGTTCTAACAACATGATGTTTAAAAGAGGTGCATTTATCTGCAGTAAGAAACAAGACATTGTATCGAACAGTCCAGGGACATGCTGAACACCCAGCCAACAATGGAGAAGAGGGAAAACCATTTGCTTTTAATTGGTGGACATGCTTTGTGAATAGATAATCATTTCAAATACGTTTTTATATTAGCAAGATCTTAGAAACAAGTCTTTTAAATTTATTTATTTATTTATTTTTGGTGGGGGGAGGGGTGGGGAGGGAGGAGAGCAGGCGGGCCACTTCTATTGGTCTTTCATTTGTCCATTTTCATCCATCTTTGTTCTTTGGCCTGTGTGGGCCTCCCATCGCGGTGGCCTCTGTTGTCGCAGAGCACCAGCTCTGGGCGCATGCGCTCCAGAGCTCTGGCTCGGTAATTGGACACATCGGTCCAGCCACTCCATGGCACATGGGATCTTCCCAGGCCAGGGATCGAACTGGCGCCCCTTGCACTGGTGTCCTTATCTACTGGACCACCAGGGAAGCCCTAGAAACAAGTCTTAAGAATGGAGTCCAGGCCAGTCTTGTTCGTTCTTCCCTACCAAACTTATTAAATATTCATGAATAAATGAATGGTACCCAGCAAGAAAAAATTTAAGTGTTAACATATTAACTTTAATAATTGTGGTAATTTATAAGTCATTACTGTAGAACAGGAAAACATGAAGAACTGCAAGGGTTAATGATTTCCTGGTATATACCCACATATACACATATGTAGGGCTTCCCTGATGGTTCAGACAGTAAAGATCTTATATATATATGTATAAAAGATCATACATATATATATTTTTTTTTTGCAGGAAAAGCATTTTTCTTTGACAGCCTTTTAGCTGTGCAATTAGCATTTGCAAAGTTAGGTGGTTTATTTGATATCTTTCCCATTTTTTGCTTGTTTGCCTCTAAATCATCATTTATTTTTCATTCTTTTTTTATTCTTTGGCCTGTATGGGCCTCCCATCACAGTGGCCTCTCTCGTCACAGAGCACTGGCTCTGGGCACATGTGCTCCAGAGTGCTGGCTCGTAATTATACACACCGGCCCAGCCGCTCCTCGGCATGTGGAATCTTCCTGGGCCAGGGATCAAACCGGTGCCCCTTGCACTGCTGTCCTTATCTACTGGACCACCAGGGAAGCCCTAGAAACAAGTCTTAAGAATGGAGTCCAGGCCAGTCTTGTTCGTTCTTCCCTACCAAACTTATTAAATATTCATGAATAAATGAATGGTACCCAGCAAGAAAAAATTTAAGTGTTAACATATTAACTTTAATAATTGTGGTAATTTATAAGTCATTACTGTAGAACAGGAAAACATGAAGAACTGCAAGGGTTAATGATTTCCTGGTATATACCCACATATACACATATGTAGGGCTTCCCTGATGGTTCAGACAGTAAAGATCTTATATATATATGTATAAAAGATCATACATATATATATTTTTTTTTTGCAGGAAAAGCATTTTTCTTTGACAGCCTTTTAGCTGTGCAATTAGCATTTGCAAAGTTAGGTGGTTTATTTGATATCTTTCCCATTTTTTGCTTGTTTGCCTCTAAATCATCATTTATTTTTCATTCTTTTTTTATTCTTTGGCCTGTATGGGCCTCCCATCACAGTGGCCTCTCTCGTCACAGAGCACTGGCTCTGGGCACATGTGCTCCAGAGTGCTGGCTCGTAATTATACACACCGGCCCAGCCGCTCCTCGGCATGTGGAATCTTCCTGGGCCAGGGATCAAACCGGTGCCCCTTGCACTGCTAGGCAGGCTCTTTACCCACTGGACCACCAGGGAAGCCCTGGTATCTTTCTTTCTTTATTGTTTTAAATTCCCTCAGCACTGCTTTTGCTGCATCCTCTAAATTTCTGTTTGTTGTGTTTTCATTTTTGTTTGTTTCAAGATATTTTTGTACTTTTATTTGCTATTTTGCACCTCAAATAAACTTCCCTCATTACCAGGTTTTACTGGTTCACCTTCTCTGAGGTCCTTATATCATCACAGAATCTAAGACTAGAGCAAACAAACAGGAAAACAGGTCACAGACCATCAGCAGCCAACAGCTACCAACAGGAGACCTGGGGTGTCGCTAGTGGGCTGCAGAGGCCTACTTTATATTGGAAGCAACACATCAGCTGTTGTTGCTGTTCAGTCGCTAAGTCATGTCCAACTCTTTGTGACTCCATGGACTTCAGCACTCCAAGCTTCCCTGTCCTTCACCTTCTCCTGGAGTTTGCTCAGATTCATGTCCATTGAGTCCATGATGCCATCCGGCCATCTCATCCTCTGCTGCCTGCTTCTTCGGCAATGGTCCAAAGCCCAGCTCTTCTAGGTAGGACTGAACCTCCAGGGAGGGGAAAGTGGTCTGGAGAAAGAGGAAGGAAATCTTGGCACTCCTCTGGGTTCACTCCTCTGGGTCCCTCTTCTCCCTACCTCAGGACGAGCATTTGACCCCCTATGGACTCCAATGACCCTGGCCTGCCCCCGAGGCCTGAGGCCTCAGGATGGTGAGATGTGGGCTTCTTATTTCCATACGGCGTCAAGTTCATGAGTACAGGCATTAGGCTCCCTCTACTTGCATCCTACAGCTTGAGGGACACTGGCTTCAGTCTGACCCTCTGCCCCTTAGCCTGGCATACTGGGAAGGTATAGGTGGATCCAGGGCCACCCGTTTCCCATCTTTTCTTCCCTAGTGGAGAGCAGACACTGTCTTGTGCTCAACAGACGATCAGATCCCACATTTAGTGGAACGTGAGAACAGCAAGCCTTGACAGCTGCCCTGGTGCCTAAAACAAGAGAAGACATGACTTGTGCCACCACAGAATGTGTGATACTTACGAACAACGTGATTGGATGATGACGGAACATCTTCTTCCCTGAGCTAGGAGCCCAATGCTCAGCCCAGGCAAACGGAGGGACCTGCCCTCAGGGAGCTGACAATATAATGAGCCAAAGATAGGGGACTTCCCTGGCAGTTCAGTGGTTAAGACATTGCCTTACATTGCAGGGGATGTAGGTTCAGTCCCTGGTTGGAAACCTAAGATCCCACATGCCTTGTGACCAAAAAACTGTAAACATAAAACTGAAACAACATTGTAACAAATTCAATAAAGTCTTTAAAAATGGTCCACATCAAAAAAATCTCTTTAAGGGCTTCCCTGGTGGTCCAGTGGGTGGGGAGTCCACCTTGCAGTACAAGGGGCACCAGTTCTATCCCTGGCCCTGGAGAATCTCGCATGCAGAGGAGCGGCTGGGCTGTTGTGTCCAGCTGAAAGCCAGCACTCTGGAGCACATGCACCAAGAGCTGGTGCTCTGCAGCGAGAGAGGCCACTGCGATGGAAGGCCCACACATGCCAAAGAATAAAGATGGATGAAAAATAAATGATGACTTAGAGTCAAAAAAAAACAGGAAAAAAATCTTTTTAAAAAATAATAAATCATAAATAGGGTCCATGGAAATTAACAGAACACTGCTCATTAGTTAAGTTTCAATATAAAACAAAAATCAAAAAATTAGAATAAGTTGCATGGGCGATGTCTCAGTCAAAGGAAATACTGACTTGAGCCAAACAGAAACCCAGTCTTGGTCTAACATGTGCAAACCCAGGCTCAGAACCGAACATTAAAAGGTGCCCAGGTAGGTGCGATCCATGGCTCTACTTGCATCCTACAGCTTGAGGGACACTGGCTTCAGTCTGACCCTCTGCCCCTTAGCCTGGCATACTGGGAAGGTATAGGTGGATCCAGGGCCACCCGTTTCCCATCTTTTCTTCCCTAGTGGAGAGCAGACACTGTCTTGTGCTCAACAGACGATCAGATCCCACATTTAGTGGAACGTGAGAACAGCAAGCCTTGACAGCTGCCCTGGTGCCTAAAACAAGAGAAGACATGACTTGTGCCACCACAGAATGTGTGATACTTACGAACAACGTGATTGGATGATGACGGAACATCTTCTTCCCTGAGCTAGGAGCCCAATGCTCAGCCCAGGCAAACGGAGGGACCTGCCCTCAGGGAGCTGACAATATAATGAGCCAAAGATAGGGGACTTCCCTGGCAGTTCAGTGGTTAAGACATTGCCTTACATTGCAGGGGATGTAGGTTCAGTCCCTGGTTGGAAACCTAAGATCCCACATGCCTTGTGACCAAAAAACTGTAAACATAAAACTGAAACAACATTGTAACAAATTCAATAAAGTCTTTAAAAATGGTCCACATCAAAAAAATCTCTTTAAGGGCTTCCCTGGTGGTCCAGTGGGTGGGGAGTCCACCTTGCAGTACAAGGGGCACCAGTTCTATCCCTGGCCCTGGAGAATCTCGCATGCAGAGGAGCGGCTGGGCTGTTGTGTCCAGCTGAAAGCCAGCACTCTGGAGCACATGCACCAAGAGCTGGTGCTCTGCAGCGAGAGAGGCCACTGCGATGGAAGGCCCACACATGCCAAAGAATAAAGATGGATGAAAAATAAATGATGACTTAGAGTCAAAAAAAAACAGGAAAAAAATCTTTTTAAAAAATAATAAATCATAAATAGGGTCCATGGAAATTAACAGAACACTGCTCATTAGTTAAGTTTCAATATAAAACAAAAATCAAAAAATTAGAATAAGTTGCATGGGCGATGTCTCAGTCAAAGGAAATACTGACTTGAGCCAAACAGAAACCCAGTCTTGGTCTAACATGTGCAAAACTGTTCTCACAGTTTGGAGTTGAATTCATTCTTGAATAGAAGGCTCAGAACCGAAGGGGCATTCTCAACCACAGGGCAGGGCTGCCTAACGATACCGCTCATAGATGGTCCCAAGATGAGAGTCAACAGGAAATTCCTACGGGTGCAAACCAGCTCTGCACCCGCCCTCAGGCAGGTTGAACAGCCCAGCTGCTCTCTTGGTTGTCTGCTCTGCAGTCTAGTGCCAATGGGGTGATGACTTGGGGAAGGGAGAGGAAATTGGGATGGTGTTTTCACATCTTGCAGGATGGATAAAACACTTATAATACAAATCAATCTCTTAAAGGAGAGAGAATCTCATTCCTCAGGGAGTCTGTCGTTTTCCCCCCTTTCCGTTTTCCACTTTGCTTTGCTGTCACGACTTTCCATCTATATTTCAAGCCTTTAATAATGTCTTTAGAGAAACAAGCAGGTCAAAGACTTGAGGAAACATATGCCAATCCTACTTAGCACATTTCCCTCCCCATCCTCCGCGTCCAACCCAGCCATCTGCTGCTCTGTCAGCCCAAGTATTTATAGCCTCTCACTTTGCCTCATTACCAGGGCCGTGGAGTCTGGCTTTCTTTCCCCCACCCCGAAGAAATAATAGGACAGAATTAACTTCAAATCATTGTACCATTTCCTTCCATTTCAGATGTTAAGATCAAGTTAATCTTGCAAAGACTTGACGGAGGTCGGTCAATAATTTGCCACGTATTCAGCCTGCAAAGAACGAAAATCACTTCCGACGTTTTTCATCCTCTCAGATGGACTCAATAGCCGTAATTCACTAGAATAGGGTATATTAAGCCATAGGCATTCAATCTCATTTTTTCAAACCCAGCTTTTAAAAGCTGGATTTTATTCACACTTTGGGACATCATATTATTGACCTAGAAAATCACAGGGCTAAGAACAAGAGATGTGAATGTCTGCGACAACAAGTGTAATCAGATCTATTCATTCTGGTCTAACTGGAAAGCTCTCCCCTCTCAAGAGAGGAAATCACGAACTGCCCCAGAGATCTTGAGTCTGTGGTCTTTTGTAGTAAGTGTTCTGAGCATCGGTTTTTTCATTCACATCATAAACCAGCTGGTGGACTCAGAATCCTTGATGAGAAGAAGTTTCTGGTTTACCTCCTTCCTTTGATGGAAGTCCAAGTGGCTTCTCACCCTCTGACCGTTCCTTCCTCCTTTGAACCAAGGGAAACTTTCTCAGTAGCACCCCCTACACTGCTACCCTGATGTCACCCTACTGCCCCCCTAATCCTGATGCAAACCTGACCAAGAGCTCCTACCACTAGGGAACATGGTTCAAACAGCTCAAGTCTGAGTGGGACTCAGGATTAACTAACAGACGGATTTTCTGTGTTTAGGTTTAAAGTACCAGGTCTCCCAAGGAAGATAAACCTGGACGCTCTATGTACACGTCAAAGTGTTGGAGGTGCCTACAGACAGGGAGACTTCTAAAAAGGGGACCCCAGAAGGTCCCAAGGCACCTCGTTGTTGATACTGCAGGGAGCGGTCATAGAGAAGGTTATGAGGAGAGGGTTGTAGCCAGAAGGAGGGTCCTAGGGGCTGGCTTTTTGCAAAATGCCCTCCATTACCATCCGCCTGCATGGGAGAAAGGTGTGCAAGAGAGGGAACCATACCCATCCCAGGGTACACACACACTGTGTGGATGCGACGGTGAGGGTCAGGGATCCAAGACTCCAGAAAGGTGTGTGCAATAACACTAACACTGCAAAGACACATTTTCTTCTACCACATGTCAAGGTCCTTACAGCCAAAACACTACTTCAGAAAGACCTTTCCTGGTGGTCCAATGGTTAAGACTTTGCCTTCCAATGCAGGGGGTACAGGTATGATCCCTCGTTGGGGAATTAAAATCCCACAGGCCTTGTGGTCAAAAAATCAATACATAAAACAGAAGCCCTATTGTAACAAATTCAATAAAGACTGTTTCGGGTTTGGTTTTTTTTAAATTTTGGTCTCTTTTTATTGATTTTTTATTTATTTGTTTTTCATCTATATTTATTCTTCAGCTTGTGTGGGCCTCCCATTGCAGTGATCTCTCTTGTTGCAGAGCACCAGCTCTGGGTGCATGTGCTTCAGAGCCGCTCTGCCGCACATGGGATCTTCCTGGGCCAGAGATCAAACTGGCGCCCCTTGCACTGCAAGAGGGGCTCTTTACCCACTGAACCAGCAGGGAAGCCCAAGACTGTTTTCTTTCTTTTTTTTTTTTTTAAGGCCTTTTCTGTTTACCACCTTGTGCAAGATTGGCAGGAAGTTCATGTTATTCAGAAAACAACCTTATGTTGGATTTCTCTATAAGACTTGTCACCCCACTTCCCTGTCCCTACCTCACCCACTTGATAAAACCCAGAATGAGCGGATGACTTGCCCTGATCTGTAGGGGCAGTCATACAGTCCCATGGATCCACAGTGGGTCCCTCTGTCACAAAGCAAACCCTTTCTCCCACAGAGAGAGAAAACCCGGCAAAGCGGATGGAACTCAGAACTAGAGTGCCAGGGAGTTTGAGTTTTAACACCATCAAATCACCTGCATCTTTACGCCCACGCTGTTCATGTTAAGTCATTTCAGTTGTGTCCAACTCTTTCTGATGCCATGGACTGTAGCCCACCAGGCTCCAATTTCCATGGGATTCTCCAGGCAAGAACGCTGGAGTGGGTTGACATTTCCTTTTCCTCTTTCTGCTCAAGTCGCTATAAATGAGGAAACAGGGGCGGGTCATCACTTGGGTCCTTTCTGGCTCGAAGATCCTGCTTCTGCTCTCTCCTAAATCTGTAGGAGGTCATGTCTTTCAGAGTCCAATCTGCAAAGACACATTTTCTTCTACCACATGTCAAGGTCCTTACAGCCAAAACACTACTTCAGAAAGACCTTTCCTGGTGGTCCAATGGTTAAGACTTTGCCTTCCAATGCAGGGGTACAGGTATGATCCCTCGTTGGGGAATTAAAATCCCACAGGCCTTGTGGTCAAAAAATCAATACATAAAACAGAAGCCCTATTGTAACAAATTCAATAAAGACTGTTTCGGGTTTGGTTTTTTTTAAATTTTGGTCTCTTTTTATTGATTTTTTATTTATTTGTTTTTCATCTATATTTATTCTTCAGCTTGTGTGGGCCTCCCATTGCAGTGATCTCTCTTGTTGCAGAGCACCAGCTCTGGGTGCATGTGCTTCAGAGCCGCTCTGCCGCACATGGGATCTTCCTGGGCCAGAGATCAAACTGGCGCCCCTTGCACTGCAAGAGGGGCTCTTTACCCACTGAACCAGCAGGGAAGCCCAAGACTGTTTTCTTTCTTTTTTTTTTTTTTAAGGCCTTTTCTGTTTACCACCTTGTGCAAGATTGGCAGGAAGTTCATGTTATTCAGAAAACAACCTTATGTTGGATTTCTCTATAAGACTTGTCACCCCACTTCCCTGTCCCTACCTCACCCACTTGATAAAACCCAGAATGAGCGGATGACTTGCCCTGATCTGTAGGGGCAGTCATACAGTCCCATGGATCCACAGTGGGTCCCTCTGTCACAAAGCAAACCCTTTCTCCCACAGAGAGAGAAAACCCGGCAAAGCGGATGGAACTCAGAACTAGAGTGCCAGGGAGTTTGAGTTTTAACACCATCAAATCACCTGCATCTTTACGCCCACGCTGTTCATGTTAAGTCATTTCAGTTGTGTCCAACTCTTTCTGATGCCATGGACTGTAGCCCACCAGGCTCCAATTTCCATGGGATTCTCCAGGCAAGAACGCTGGAGTGGGTTGACATTTCCTTTTCCTCTTTCTGCTCAAGTCGCTATAAATGAGGAAACAGGGGCGGGTCATCACTTGGGTCCTTTCTGGCTCGAAGATCCTGCTTCTGCTCTCTCCTACCTGAAATTCTGTAGGGCACGGTCATGTCTTTACCTTCAGCTTCCCTCTCTTGTTCCCAGTTTAAAAGCACATGCCCACGAGAGGGTGGCATCATAATGTGTTTTTCAGTAGCTTACATTTCATTGTGACTTATTTTTAGAAGTGTGATGAAATAAAGCTGTGAAATCTTCATTTCAGGCTTATCACTGATAATGCAGATAACTTGGCAAAGGACGGCTGATTTTTTTCATCTTCTGCAAAGTGAGGGCTCTCCTTCAAAGGCCTGCTTGCATGGTTTGCAGAAGGCTCAGCTGCCTATTTGCTGCAGAAACACGGAAGGATAATGACCAGGTCTTCTGTGGGCTCTCTGATCTTGGTCTCGGTTCACGTGAGATTGCTTTCAAAGCAAACCTGTGAAGACGAATCTCTTCACTGAACCTCAGTTAGGAAAAAGCCAAAGGACAGCTGTTTTTGCTGATTTTTCTTTAAGTGTTACAAGTTGCTACATACTATACTTTCTAAATGGAAAATCCCCACATTTGAGAGCTTATGTTTTCCTTGGTGTCTCAAACCTTCACTTGAGAAATAGCCCTCTGAATCTTTCTGTAGTCCTCTCAAGTTCCAAAATAATGATACCTGGAAGGTATTCTGCAGGGTTCCATCAGTAAAGGGCACAGAGTTCTGCAAATCTAGTGCTGTGAGGGCAGATAAAACCATTGGCCGCTTGCCAATAGATTTGTGCTGTTTTCCTCTTTAACTCACAGCCCTGGAAATTCTGACAGTGTCAGCAGCTCAATGGTTTTTTAAGTAGCTGCCCCCTCGCCTGTTAAAAATGCTTCTCGCTGGCTGGTGAACCTTTAGAAATATGCAATTTCTTGCTTCCCTGGTTTGTAATAATTAAGACATTTCTGTTGAGTTTAAATCTCAAGAAACAAAAACACAGCTCCAGAAGAGGAGGTCTGAACAGGATGCCTTACGTCTCCTGCAGCATGATCTAAAGAAATAAGTATTTGCCTTGGAAATTAAATTTAAATGACTTTGGGAGAATCACCTCCCTTCTGAGACTCAATTCTGTCATTTGTGAGATGGCGATGCAATTGTCAATCCTGCAGTTTTGTTGGGAGCTTTAAAGATGAATGTCTGAAGTGTAAAAATACAACATTTGTAAATTTTGTCCCCTCAATAATGATACTTTAGTTGTTTGACGTGATTTCATTTTTATAAGTAATATTTAAAACTATCGCATAGCTGAGAGGTACTTCAGTCCAAAGAAGGCAGGGTCCACCTTGCATTACCTCAAGGAGGAAAATGCAATTAAGTGCTTAAAAATTTTCCACTTAAAATATAAAATGAATGAGGCCTTCATTAATCCAATTTTCATCTATTAATCTTTGCATGAATAAACACTTGTTTTGCAACACTTTATGAGATCTGCGTAGATCAGACTTTGTTTTTT
Source organism: Tragulus kanchil (assembly GCA_022376925.1). Lineage (NCBI taxonomy): Eukaryota > Metazoa > Chordata > Mammalia > Artiodactyla > Tragulidae > Tragulus > Tragulus kanchil. The sequence goes on from JAIOJX010000031.1 coordinate 73,156,332, forward strand.
CCTTCTTTCTTACTTATATTCCTGGATTTTTAATTTTCCTAAGCACAGATTATCCGTATTTGGTTTTTGCATGTAAAAATAAATAGAAGAAAAGAAAGCCACAAAGATATCAGGATCACATTGAGTCTTGTGGGTCTTTTGGACTCAGAACTTCATGTTCTCGGTAACTGGCAGGGCCTCATCCCTCTGGTTATGGGGTGCACAGATGTGGGAGAGGGAACAGTTACTCTATTAAATAGCCAGTTGCATGAAAGGCTTAAGTCCACAGTCTTTTTATGCTACAAGGAGCCATCCTACCACGGCTTTTTGTTTATGGCTTTTGGTCAATGGATTATATAAAAAAGACCTCCATCCCTAGCATCCTACATCATAGACCATGAACAGCAGTAACATTCCAGCACCTGCTACCTCATATTTGCACATGTGGTTTTCCTTTTTTTGGCCATGCCTTGCAGCATGTGAGATATTAGTTCCCTGACCAGGGGTCAAAACCCAGGCTTCCTGCATTGGAAGCATGGAGTCTCAGCCCTGGACCACCTGGGAGGTCCCTCTGTCTTTTCATTGATTTTGCTGTCCTTCTTTGTTGTATGTCTTGCTTGGCCCACCTTTTCTCCTTCTCTCAGTGTGTTTTTCCATACCTGCTTTGTCTCTATGTGTACATTTTTTCCAACTCCTTCTTTTGTTCCTTTACTTATCCAAAATATGAAATTAAAACCCTTTTTAAAAACTATTTTTTCTAGTTAAAGATTGCAGATGAATCTCACGCATACATCTCTCTTCTCTCCTAAAACTTCATCAGGCAACTCAAAGAAGGTTATGAAAAAGCGAACAATCATCGTACAGTGTAAATCCACACAAATATGGGGAACAGAAGGAGAGGCAATGGAGGGGAGAATTGGCAGGCTGGATGCAGAAGGCATCTCTTTGGTAGAAAGAAGTATAGATCTAAGAAAGACAGATTCTAATCCAGCACTTTAAAAAGCCAAGAAGCAAAATGTTTATATTGCAGCTTCATGATTTTTCTGGAAATATGAAATTAATTCCAAAAGAAACAGTTGAAAGCCATTGTTTCTGTGCAGCAGGAGACTTTAAATTACACTGAAGTTCAATGTATAACTTTAATAAAAATAAAAAGGAAAAACCAGCCAGGGGAGAAATATTAATTATAATACTTCTCAAGCAAACATTCATTTTTTTAAAAAAAATACACAAACTCTTAAATTAAGTTGTACTTTCCTTATGTGACATGAATGTCCTTCCCTTGTGAAAAAAACACTCAATAGAAAAATATATCCTAGTGTCAAAAATAATACAACTAAATCTAATTTTAATAACTAGAATGCTAATAGCTATGGTGTCTTCATTTAGGTAACATCTCCATATAATAAGCTACACTCATTTACACTCCATTTCTATTTGCATCTGTGCATCTTCTATTGTAGCCAAGATAATGGGGCATTTCCATCACACCTAATGTGCTTCATCTCAGATAACTCAGTAGGTAACTACTGCCCACTTTCTGTCACTTTAGACTTGTCTCTTCCAGCGTTCAACAGACACAAAGTGAAATATAAATAGTACGTATTCTGTGTCTGGCTTCTTTCTGAGGCATTTAATGTGTGTCCATATTTCTTGCATCAATAGCCTGTTCCTATGCATCAAGAGTATCCCATGGTATGAGGGCTTCCCAGGTGGTGCTAGTGGTAAAGAACCCACCCACTCACAGAAGGGGAGAAAATAATAGCAAATGAAACAGCTGACAAAGGACTAATCGCCATAATATACAAGCAGACAACTCAATACTGAAAAAACAAACAACTCAATCAAAAAATGGGAAAAAGACCTAAAGAGACAACCATCTAAAGAAGACATACAGATGGCCAAAACACACATGAAAAGATGCCCAACATTGTTTGTTATTAGAGAAATACAAATCAAAACTACAATGAGATATCACCTCACACCAGTCAGAATGGCCATCATCAAAAAATCTACAGATAATAAATGCTGGAGAGGGTGTGGAGAAAAGGGAACATTTGCATTGTTGGTGGGAATGTAAATTGATATAACCACTATGGAAGACAGTATGGAGATTCCTTAAAAAACTAAAAACAGAAGCACCATATGACCCAGCAATCCCACTCTTAGGCTTATACCCTGATGAAATCAAAATTGAAAGAGACACCTGTACCGTAATGTTCACTGCAGCTCTCTATAAAATAGATAGCGCATGGAAGCAACCTAGATGTCCAAATCAACGAATGAATGGATAAAGAAGCTCTGGTACATGTATACAGTGGAATACTCCTCAGCTGCAAAAAAGCAATACAGAAGATTCAGTCCTGATGAGATGGATGAATCTAGAACCTATTATACAAAGTGAAATAAGCCAAAAAGAGAAGGACAAATACAGTATCGTAACATATATATGGTATCTAGTAAGATCATACTGATAAATACACAAGCATCGATGGAAAAACAGTCATAAAAACATGGACACTCCATTTCTATTTGCATCTGTGCATCTTCTATTGTAGCCAAGATAATGGGGCATTTCCATCACACCTAATGTGCTTCATCTCAGATAACTCAGTAGGTAACTACTGCCCACTTTCTGTCACTTTAGACTTGTCTCTTCCAGCGTTCAACAGACACAAAGTGAAATATAAATAGTACGTATTCTGTGTCTGGCTTCTTTCTGAGGCATTTAATGTGTGTCCATATTTCTTGCATCAATAGCCTGTTCCTATGCATCAAGAGTATCCCATGGTATGAGGGCTTCCCAGGTGGTGCTAGTGGTAAAGAACCCACCCACTCACAGAAGGGGAGAAAATAATAGCAAATGAAACAGCTGACAAAGGACTAATCGCCATAATATACAAGCAGACAACTCAATACTGAAAAAACAAACAACTCAATCAAAAAATGGGAAAAAGACCTAAAGAGACAACCATCTAAAGAAGACATACAGATGGCCAAAACACACATGAAAAGATGCCCAACATTGTTTGTTATTAGAGAAATACAAATCAAAACTACAATGAGATATCACCTCACACCAGTCAGAATGGCCATCATCAAAAAATCTACAGATAATAAATGCTGGAGAGGGTGTGGAGAAAAGGGAACATTTGCATTGTTGGTGGGAATGTAAATTGATATAACCACTATGGAAGACAGTATGGAGATTCCTTAAAAAACTAAAAACAGAAGCACCATATGACCCAGCAATCCCACTCTTAGGCTTATACCCTGATGAAATCAAAATTGAAAGAGACACCTGTACCGTAATGTTCACTGCAGCTCTCTATAAAATAGATAGCGCATGGAAGCAACCTAGATGTCCAAATCAACGAATGAATGGATAAAGAAGCTCTGGTACATGTATACAGTGGAATACTCCTCAGCTGCAAAAAAGCAATACAGAAGATTCAGTCCTGATGAGATGGATGAATCTAGAACCTATTATACAAAGTGAAATAAGCCAAAAAGAGAAGGACAAATACAGTATCGTAACATATATATGGTATCTAGTAAGATCATACTGATAAATACACAAGCATCGATGGAAAAACAGTCATAGAGAACAGACTTATGGACACTGGGGAGAGAGAAAAGAGGGTGAGAGATATGGAAAGAGCAACACAGAACCGTACACTATCCTATGTAGAAGAGATAACTATTGTCAATGTGCAGTGGGTCTAAGGGATCGTACATGGGGGTTATGCAACAGCTTGGAGGGGTGGGATGGGGGGAATGGGATACACATATGACTAATCTGGAATTACACATATCTATAAACAACAAAACTCTGCAAAATCAAAAAACCAGAATAAGAAAACTAGGGATTATGAAACAAACAAATAAAAAAAGAACCCACCTACTATAGAATCTAGAAAGATGGGTTGGTGAATTTATTTGCAGGACAGTAACAGAGAAACAACATAGAGAACAGACTTACAAACATGTGTGGGAGGGGGAAGGAGAGTTTTAGATGTATGGAAATGTACATCACCATATGTAACATAGACAACCAATGGGAATTTGTTGTATAACTCAGGGAACCCAATCAGGAACTCTGTAACAACGTGGAGAGGTGGGATGGGGAGGGAGACAGGAGGGAGGTTCAAGAGGGAGGGGACATATGTATCCCTGTGGCTGAAGAAGAAAAAAGAACCCACCTACAATGCAGGAGATGTAAGAGGCAAGGTTTGATCCCTGGGTTGGGAAGATCCCCGGGAGGAGCGCATGGCAACCCACTCCAGTATTCTTGCCTGGAGAATCCCATGGACAGGGGAGCCTGGTGGACTGTGGTCCGTGGGATCACAAAGAGTCAGACATAGCTGAAGCGACTTAACACACACGCACACATCCCAAGGTATGATATGCCATAGTTTGTTTATAAGATAAAAACTCTTCTTGCAAAACTTGGAACAGTTAATTTTTCCAATTTCTCAAGCTTCTGGATGACAAGTTCTTTCTTTCCAGCAGCAAGCTCTCTCCTTGGTCAATTATCAGAAAGGGAACAGGGGTCTGACAGCAGAGTGAGGTTCGTCTGGGTAACCCAGCTCTGTTGCTTAGCAACAAACAGAATAACTGTATTAGTTTAGTGGATTCTGAACAAAAAGGTAATCATCTTTTATCCCAGATAGATAGAGGATGATGTGATTTCAAGTAAAGTGGGAAAAAAATAAAAACCATGCGAATGGAAAGAAAACACATCTAGAAAATAAAGGCATCATGACACGGCCTAAACCCATACAATTGAGTCCCATCAGGTGTTCTGTAGGAAACCAAGAGACCTTCCTTTATACTGAATATCATGATATAGGCACTGATATGGGCACAATCTTCTTTTTTTTTTTAACTTTTTTCTCTCTCTCTCTCTTTTTTTTGGCCACTTCTATCGGTCTTTCATTTATCCATTTTCATCCATCTTTGTTCTTTGGCTTGTGTGGGCCTCCCATCACAGTGGCCTCTCTCCCTGCAGAGCACTGGCTCTGGGCACATGAGCTCCAGAGCTCCGACTTGGTAGTTGGACACATCGGTCCAGCCGCTCCGTGGCACGTGGGATCTTCCTAGGCCAGGGATTGAACTGGCGCCCCTTGCACTGCAAGGTGGTGTCCTTACCCGCTGGACCACCAGGGAAGCCCCTTGGCAAAATCTTTTAAAAGGCACAAATAATTGGTGACCAAAATAAAGAGAAACACATTAACCTTAATTAGCATTAATCCTTCAAAGAATCCTCATGAGGTTAATGAGAAATCTCGTCCTATATATCTGCCTCTTTCGAATAGAAGCCTGTACCCTATGGCGAGGAACTGCTTTCCCTAAGAAAGGTGCTGACTGGTATTTGTTCACCAGGTTCCTTAATATCAAAAAGAATGGTATTCACTTTGCAGGTGATGTTACTACAGAAGGCTTTTTTTTTTTTTTAAGCTTCCCCTGGAGTTTTGCCAGCTCTACACCACTATTTCCTTCTCATTATCTGTTCCCCACCCCCAACTCCCCAGTGATAAAATCTGGCAGAACTAGCTCTGCAGAGAATCCTGGATTTAACGAGCAGAATATCCCCTAGCCATTTAATGCAAACTGTTTAATAATCAATCTGAGATCAGTTTCACTTAGTTTTACAGGGTTGAGAGGGAGACAGAAACGCTTCACCGCAGTTTCTGAGCTATCCCTGGAGCGGGTCCCCACTTGGCCTCCTGACGACAGATTTCTTGGTGTAAATCATGCCCCGAGGGAATGGCTATGAAACTCCAGTCTTGCAGTTTCCTGTCAGTGCCTGGGCATCTGGTACAGACGGTTTTGCAGTTTCATTTATTTGAGAGGTGAAGCTGACCGCCAAATAGTTGGGTTCACTTCCGATGGCCTTCCTGGCTGGGGGCTGAGTTCTCAGCTAAGTGCGCCTCATTGCAGCCTTCAGAGAAAAGGGGCTCAAGACACATGCCTTCCATGTCTTGCATTCTTCTTTTCAGCCTAATTAAAATATTCTGGTTGTCTCTGGTTTTTGTGTTTGTTATTTTATTTTTTAATTGGAAGATAAATGCTTTAGAAAGTTGTGTTCATCTCTGCTGCACAATGAAGTGAATCAGCGACAAGTAGACATCGGTCCAGCCGCTCCGTGGCACGTGGGATCTTCCTAGGCCAGGGATTGAACTGGCGCCCCTTGCACTGCAAGGTGGTGTCCTTACCCGCTGGACCACCAGGGAAGCCCCTTGGCAAAATCTTTTAAAAGGCACAAATAATTGGTGACCAAAATAAAGAGAAACACATTAACCTTAATTAGCATTAATCCTTCAAAGAATCCTCATGAGGTTAATGAGAAATCTCGTCCTATATATCTGCCTCTTTCGAATAGAAGCCTGTACCCTATGGCGAGGAACTGCTTTCCCTAAGAAAGGTGCTGACTGGTATTTGTTCACCAGGTTCCTTAATATCAAAAAGAATGGTATTCACTTTGCAGGTGATGTTACTACAGAAGGCTTTTTTTTTTTTTTAAGCTTCCCCTGGAGTTTTGCCAGCTCTACACCACTATTTCCTTCTCATTATCTGTTCCCCACCCCCAACTCCCCAGTGATAAAATCTGGCAGAACTAGCTCTGCAGAGAATCCTGGATTTAACGAGCAGAATATCCCCTAGCCATTTAATGCAAACTGTTTAATAATCAATCTGAGATCAGTTTCACTTAGTTTTACAGGGTTGAGAGGGAGACAGAAACGCTTCACCGCAGTTTCTGAGCTATCCCTGGAGCGGGTCCCCACTTGGCCTCCTGACGACAGATTTCTTGGTGTAAATCATGCCCCGAGGGAATGGCTATGAAACTCCAGTCTTGCAGTTTCCTGTCAGTGCCTGGGCATCTGGTACAGACGGTTTTGCAGTTTCATTTATTTGAGAGGTGAAGCTGACCGCCAAATAGTTGGGTTCACTTCCGATGGCCTTCCTGGCTGGGGGCTGAGTTCTCAGCTAAGTGCGCCTCATTGCAGCCTTCAGAGAAAAGGGGCTCAAGACACATGCCTTCCATGTCTTGCATTCTTCTTTTCAGCCTAATTAAAATATTCTGGTTGTCTCTGGTTTTTGTGTTTGTTATTTTATTTTTTAATTGGAAGATAAATGCTTTAGAAAGTTGTGTTCATCTCTGCTGCACAATGAAGTGAATCAGCGACAAGTAGACATGTATCCCCCCATCTGCTCCTTGAGCCTTCCTTCCTGCCCTCCCTCCCACGCCTCTAGGTCATCACAGAGCACCTGGCTGAGCTCCCTGCGCTCTACAGCAGCTTCCCGTTAGCTGTCTAGTCCACACATGGTGGTCTACATACGTGGACGCTAGTCTCTCAGCTCATCCCACCCTCTTCTCCCCCTCTGTAATGGAGGAGACAGGCACTTGTGGTTCGAATCGTGTGTTCTAGGAGAGCACACAGGGGCAGATAAACAGGAAGGCAGGCCCTGCGAAAGAGCTTGCAAAACACATCCTGGGGCCCCATACAATGAATGAAAATCTCACCACCAGGCAGCACCACACTAGCCAGAGCCTCTGCAGTGATGGGACTGAGGCACCATTGTTTCGGATCACTGAGAGCCTCCAGGGTCTTACTCCCTTTTGTGACACTTTGTGGCTCTGGTTTCTGTTGTGGGGAGATTTGTCAGTTCAAAGAAGAGACTGGATGGAGAAGTCCGGCTTTCCTCATTAACAGATGGTGGTCCACAACTGTCCCATTTACATTTACTAAAATGGGTTCTCCTTGGGGTTAAAAGACTGAAAGAATGTGTCCATGTCTCTATATTTGAAAATATGTAAGACAAGAGCCATATTTCAGATCAGTCTTTTTAAAAATTGAAGTATAGGTGATTTACAGTGTTGTGTTAATTTCTAACGTACAGCAAATTGGCTCAGTTATGTGTGTGTGTGTGTGTGTGTGTGTGTGTGTGTGTGTGTGTGTAGCAGAAACCAGAGCCACAAAGTATCACACAGGGAGTAAGACACACACACACATTTTTTTTCTTTTTGGCCACTTCTATTAGTCTTTCATGTATTTATTTTCATCGATTTTTGTTCTTTGGCTTCTGTGGGCCTCCCATCGCAGTGGCCTCTCTCGCTGCAGAGTACCAGCTCTGAGCGCATGCGCTCCAGAGCTCCGACTCGGTAGTTGGACACTTTGGTCCAGCCGCTCCGCGGCACGTGAGACCTTCCCAGGCGAGGGATCGAAGCAGTACCCACTGGACCACCAGCGAAGTCCCTACACACACTTTTTAAATGTTCCTTTCTATATACGTGTGTGTGTGTATATATATATATACACACACACATACACACACACACACACACACACACACACACACACACACTTTTTTAAAAATGTTCCTTTCGATTACGGCTTATCCAAAGGCACTGAATATAATTCCCTGGGCCATAAGTAATATCGGTTCATTTTTGACTTAGTGCTGTCAAGGGATATGTAGTGGTGAGGGGAAAATGTCAGAGCAATGTCCTCTGAAATTCAGACTTGGGGTCAGCAGGGGTTCAGTTCCATCTCATCTACTCATTTTCATCTTTCTGAGCTTTGTTTTCTTTTTTAAAAAATGTTTATTGGGAGTCTAGTTTGTTTACAATGTTCTGTTAGTTTTAGGTGTACCGCAAAGTGGATCTGTTTTACATACACATATATCTATTTTTTTAAAGATTCTTTTCCCATCTAAGGTCATTACAGAGCACTGAATAGAGTTCCACAGGTCTATGCTAGTTACTGATTTTCTATATGATAATGTGTGTATGTCACCTCCAGGCTTCTAATTTAACCCATTTCCCCGCTGGTAACCATCTGCAAAACTAAGGGCCTCCTTTCCCCTTTTCCAAGAGAAGGACTGGCAGCTAAGGCCGCTTTGATCCAACGAGCAGCCCCAGTGGCCGGAACTAACTGCGTTTGCGGAAGCGATTAGCTGCAAATTAAGGGTGCATCTGATCTTTCAGAAGGTGCGGCTCATGGGTTCCTATCGGTGAACCTTGATCTGTTTTGCACACTTGTGGGCAAATTAGAAATCAACCGTACTGGTTCTGCCAAGAAGTCTCCCATAAAAGAGACGTGCTTGGTCCTCTTGCTTTTATTTGGAGGAAAAACAGAGCATACACTTTGAATAGAAATAAGCTGAGACTACAGAGAGGATTTTCCTGCGGCTCTATGATCTCAGGAAGGATGCACAGCCTTCCGGAAAAGCCCTCATTATTGAGAAGCCACACCTCTCAGTTTTCAATAGGAGAATATCCTGGCTGGGTTTGGGTCTCATTTGATAACCAGGGCAAAGAATTGTAGCACATCTTTAGGAATTCTCACATACACTCAGTTAGCCAGCATTTCTGACTCCGTTGCAAAGGGTCTGGTTACCCATCTAGCAAAACCACCTTGCAATGGGAATGTGACTATATCAACTGAAGGCGCTCTTACTAAGACATATATTTTTATGCTTGCATTGAAAGCATTGTGCTCAATTCTAAACTTTGCTGGTCTGGACGCTACCCATGATGACTGATGTGAGATGCACAGGCCATCTGTCCAATGGAAAGCTGTTCCCAGTCCCCCATCTGAGGCTAGAGTTAGACCCTTCTTGGTGTCTTCATTTATTTCCAACATCCTGACTCCTTTATTCATTGGCTGTGTGACCACCAGGAAGTCACTAGACCTCTCTGATCTTCAGTTTCCTCATCTGTAAATCGGGGTAATAATCTCTGCTTCAGACCCAGAACATCTCGCAAAGCTGGTTTGCCACATACCCTGGACACATACCCACATACCCTCTTTTAGTCTCCTGCCCCCGCCACCTCTGTCTCCCCTATAGCTCGTAACTGAGCAGTTCCTCTGACTTCCAGTGTATTATTTTACTTCTCTCTCTAGAACAAGACCATAAAAGAGATATGAATAATCGTGTGAATTATGGCCTGCAGACGTCTTTGGCTACCAATGTAACTCTCCAGGGACATTTCTGAATAGGAGCCAGGTCAATGATAACGTCTCCTAGATGTCATTTTATGTTCAAATGAAAACTGTTCTTACCACATGAAGGGTGGGTGATAGAATGAATTTTCTCATCACTGTCTCTGCACAGGTTTATCCATGGGAATGAGAGGACTAGATAAAAGTCTTTACCACCTGTGCCACTTAAACTTTACTTAGCGGTCCTCTTGCTTTTATTTGGAGGAAAAACAGAGCATACACTTTGAATAGAAATAAGCTGAGACTACAGAGAGGATTTTCCTGCGGCTCTATGATCTCAGGAAGGATGCACAGCCTTCCGGAAAAGCCCTCATTATTGAGAAGCCACACCTCTCAGTTTTCAATAGGAGAATATCCTGGCTGGGTTTGGGTCTCATTTGATAACCAGGGCAAAGAATTGTAGCACATCTTTAGGAATTCTCACATACACTCAGTTAGCCAGCATTTCTGACTCCGTTGCAAAGGGTCTGGTTACCCATCTAGCAAAACCACCTTGCAATGGGAATGTGACTATATCAACTGAAGGCGCTCTTACTAAGACATATATTTTTATGCTTGCATTGAAAGCATTGTGCTCAATTCTAAACTTTGCTGGTCTGGACGCTACCCATGATGACTGATGTGAGATGCACAGGCCATCTGTCCAATGGAAAGCTGTTCCCAGTCCCCCATCTGAGGCTAGAGTTAGACCCTTCTTGGTGTCTTCATTTATTTCCAACATCCTGACTCCTTTATTCATTGGCTGTGTGACCACCAGGAAGTCACTAGACCTCTCTGATCTTCAGTTTCCTCATCTGTAAATCGGGGTAATAATCTCTGCTTCAGACCCAGAACATCTCGCAAAGCTGGTTTGCCACATACCCTGGACACATACCCACATACCCTCTTTTAGTCTCCTGCCCCCGCCACCTCTGTCTCCCCTATAGCTCGTAACTGAGCAGTTCCTCTGACTTCCAGTGTATTATTTTACTTCTCTCTCTAGAACAAGACCATAAAAAGAGAGATATGAATAATCGTGTGAATTATGGCCTGCAGACGTCTTTGGCTACCAATGTAACTCTCCAGGGACATTTCTGAATAGGAGCCAGGTCAATGATAACGTCTCCTAGATGTCATTTTATGTTCAAATGAAAACTGTTCTTACCACATGAAGGGTGGGTGATAGAATGAATTTTCTCATCACTGTCTCTGCACAGGTTTATCCATGGGAATGAGAGGACTAGATAAAAGTCTTTACCACCTGTGCCACTTAATATTTTCTTGTCTTACTTTAGCCCTAGTAATTTTTACAAGCTTAAAATAATATAGGTGAGTGTAACTGGGATGGAAATATTTTTTAAATATATTTAATCTGAACTAAAACTGCTGCTTTATTTTCCTATAGAAAGAATTTTTTTATGATTGATAACTGTTGGTCTGCCTACACAGTTGAAAAAGCTTATTAATGAGTTTTATCTTTCAGCATAGATATGTTGCTTTGTGTCTCCATTTTATGTCATCTTGGCATTTGATTTCGAAATGCTGTGATATTTCATTATTTTTTTCCTGTTTGCCCCCTTAAAATGAAAGTATATAAGTATATAATCTTTGGTAGGTGAACTACTTTCTAGTTATGACACTGAACAAATAAATCATTAGGGAAAAATATTGCTACACAAATATTGTGTAGACCATATAAATCTGTATAGACTCCACTAAGATATTTTAACATATACCAAAATATACATAAAATTAGGAGACAAATAATGAATGAGGAGAAGGTAACCTTAAAATATATAAGAATCAGAAGTTTAATATTCTTAATTTTAAATAGAGAGAACACTCACAAATCAAGAAGTTATCAATAAATAAAAGAAAATGAGTAAACAACAGGGAAGAGTATTTCACAATGAAATGAATGATTGAGAAATAAACATATGGAAGTATGTGGAACTCCAGCAATCAAAGAAATATCAATTGATATTGAGAGACAATATTTTTAGCTAATTTAATTGACAGAATGGTTTCTTTTTTCAGTTGTCAATATCGGTAAAGATGCAGAAAATAGGAGTTTTCAAACATACCTGTTACTAAGAATGATATTCATTTCCTTTAACCCATCATTCCTCATCTAATAATTCACTCTAATGAACTATTTCAAAGTAATGAATCTCAGTGAACATGAGTTTGAATAGACTCCAGGAGACGGTGAAGGACAGGAAAGCCTGGTGTGCTGCAGTCCATAGGGTTACAAAGAGTCAGAACTGAAATCTGTTCTTACCACATGAAGGGTGGGTGATAGAATGAATTTTCTCATCACTGTCTCTGCACAGGTTTATCCATGGGAATGAGAGGACTAGATAAAAGTCTTTACCACCTGTGCCACTTAATATTTTCTTGTCTTACTTTAGCCCTAGTAATTTTTACAAGCTTAAAATAATATAGGTGAGTGTAACTGGGATGGAAATATTTTTTAAATATATTTAATCTGAACTAAAACTGCTGCTTTATTTTCCTATAGAAAGAATTTTTTTATGATTGATAACTGTTGGTCTGCCTACACAGTTGAAAAAGCTTATTAATGAGTTTTATCTTTCAGCATAGATATGTTGCTTTGTGTCTCCATTTTATGTCATCTTGGCATTTGATTTCGAAATGCTGTGATATTTCATTATTTTTTTCCTGTTTGCCCCCTTAAAATGAAAGTATATAAGTATATAATCTTTGGTAGGTGAACTACTTTCTAGTTATGACACTGAACAAATAAATCATTAGGGAAAAATATTGCTACACAAATATTGTGTAGACCATATAAATCTGTATAGACTCCACTAAGATATTTTAACATATACCAAAATATACATAAAATTAGGAGACAAATAATGAATGAGGAGAAGGTAACCTTAAAATATATAAGAATCAGAAGTTTAATATTCTTAATTTTAAATAGAGAGAACACTCACAAATCAAGAAGTTATCAATAAATAAAAGAAAATGAGTAAACAACAGGGAAGAGTATTTCACAATGAAATGAATGATTGAGAAATAAACATATGGAAGTATGTGGAACTCCAGCAATCAAAGAAATATCAATTGATATTGAGAGACAATATTTTTAGCTAATTTAATTGACAGAATGGTTTCTTTTTTCAGTTGTCAATATCGGTAAAGATGCAGAAAATAGGAGTTTTCAAACATACCTGTTACTAAGAATGATATTCATTTCCTTTAACCCATCATTCCTCATCTAATAATTCACTCTAATGAACTATTTCAAAGTAATGAATCTCAGTGAACATGAGTTTGAATAGACTCCAGGAGACGGTGAAGGACAGGAAAGCCTGGTGTGCTGCAGTCCATAGGGTTACAAAGAGTCAGACCTGACTGAGTGACTGAACTGAACTGGACTGAATGAGCTATTTGTAGAGATCTGACTGCCATGACATTTACTTCAGTATTCTTTAGAATACTTGAGGAATGGAAACAAAGCAATGTGTAACCAATAAGGAACTAATGAATTATGATTTTTTTATACAAGAGAAAATTATTCATCTATTAGAAAGGATACTATTAGATAGTCAACGCTTTTCAGTTGAAATCCCCTTAAATAAGTAAAGCCAAAAGGTAAAATATTGAACAGCCAAAATATTGAAAGAACATGAACATCTAAGGAAAATAACTCAGCCAGGTCACATAGGAGCAGGAAGTGGAAATCAGGTGTCAAGGCTACAATACTTATCTCTTCGTCCACAGACACCTGGGGTCTCCCTTCCTGCCTTTCTACAGGTCACTCTGCTTTCCTGCTTCTACTTGTAGATCCGTTCACTTGCCCTACTCATGATCTCTCTGCATGACTCAGCCAGCTCACAGGACTGTTTAGTACAAAGACCTCCATTATGGTTCAAATGACCAGACTTTCACAGCCCAATTCCAAATTACTGAAAGAGAGAATCTGATTGGCCCCATCAGGGGTGTGTGTGTGTGTGTGTGTGTGTGTGCTTGTCATGTGGTGTAGGAGGAACGCTGACTGTGGAGTGAGTGAAAAGGTCTTATGACCTGTGATCCCTAAGGTCTCTAAGGTCACCTTTTACAGTCCTAAAATAGAGGGAGAGGTTAGGGTCTCTACAGATGAACTTGCCATGTCTATTACACAGAAGGATGTTTAGTGATGTAACACGACATTCAAACTTCACCAGATGTAGAAAAGATTGCATTACGTTTAGTATAATCCTGATTTTTAAAAATAAATGTGCATAGAAAAAATAGTGGCTGAGTCCCTGGGTGTGCAATAATGGAAGACTTTTCTTTTTAAAATTTGACAGAATTTTTTCAGTTGTCAATATCGGTAAAGATGCAGAAAATAGGAGTTTTCAAACATACCTGTTACTAAGAATGATATTCATTTCCTTTAACCCATCATTCCTCATCTAATAATTCACTCTAATGAACTATTTCAAAGTAATGAATCTCAGTGAACATGAGTTTGAATAGACTCCAGGAGACGGTGAAGGACAGGAAAGCCTGGTGTGCTGCAGTCCATAGGGTTACAAAGAGTCAGACCTGACTGAGTGACTGAACTGAACTGGACTGAATGAGCTATTTGTAGAGATCTGACTGCCATGACATTTACTTCAGTATTCTTTAGAATACTTGAGGAATGGAAACAAAGCAATGTGTAACCAATAAGGAACTAATGAATTATGATTTTTTTATACAAGAGAAAATTATTCATCTATTAGAAAGGATACTATTAGATAGTCAACGCTTTTCAGTTGAAATCCCCTTAAATAAGTAAAGCCAAAAGGTAAAATATTGAACAGCCAAAATATTGAAAGAACATGAACATCTAAGGAAAATAACTCAGCCAGGTCACATAGGAGCAGGAAGTGGAAATCAGGTGTCAAGGCTACAATACTTATCTCTTCGTCCACAGACACCTGGGGTCTCCCTTCCTGCCTTTCTACAGGTCACTCTGCTTTCCTGCTTCTACTTGTAGATCCGTTCACTTGCCCTACTCATGATCTCTCTGCATGACTCAGCCAGCTCACAGGACTGTTTAGTACAAAGACCTCCATTATGGTTCAAATGACCAGACTTTCACAGCCCAATTCCAAATTACTGAAAGAGAGAATCTGATTGGCCCCATCAGGGGTGTGTGTGTGTGTGTGTGTGTGTGTGTGTGTGCTTGTCATGTGGTGTAGGAGGAACGCTGACTGTGGAGTGAGTGAAAAGGTCTTATGACCTGTGATCCCTAAGGTCTCTAAGGTCACCTTTTACAGTCCTAAAATAGAGGGAGAGGTTAGGGTCTCTACAGATGAACTTGCCATGTCTATTACACAGAAGGATGTTTAGTGATGTAACACGACATTCAAACTTCACCAGATGTAGAAAAGATTGCATTACGTTTAGTATAATCCTGATTTTTAAAAATAAATGTGCATAGAAAAAATAGTGGCTGAGTCCCTGGGTGTGCAATAATGGAAGACTTTTCTTTTCTCTAATTTTTTCTAAATTTTATGTAATGAAGTAGTATAATACAAGAAAAAATATACATTTTAATAAAGAAAGTAAATATGGCAAGTGCATACAAATTTTAAATGAACAAGGAATTTAGGATCCTAAATTAACCCTTATGAAAAGATAATTATCCTTATTAATGGGAAATTATTTATAACCCAGCAGATAACAATATTATAGGTGGGAATATTCTGAGTATCTCAAGGCAAGGAGTCCTAAAACTCACTGTTTCCACTTGGTAGATGTGGGCAGTGAACACTTAAGAGTATGTATACCTTTTAGGCATCATAGACATCAATAATAGGATTTAATACAAAAGGATTATATTATTGGATTATATCAATAATATGATTATGCTATTGATATAATAATTCATTATAGACATAAATGGATAAGAATCAGTACTGACAATTTCTTAAAGACTTCTGTTTGTTTCACTTTTAAAAAAAATTCTGGCCTCTTTTTATTAATTTTTTATTTATTTATTTTTCATCCATCCTCATTCTTCAGCCTGTGTGGGCCTCCCATTGCAGTGACCTCTCTCGCTGCAGAGCACCGGCTCTGGGCGCATGCACTTCAGAGCGCTGGCTAGCTATTGGACACATCAATCCAGCCACTCCCCGGTTTGTGGGATTCTCCCAGGCCAGGGATGGAACTGGTGCTCCCTTGCACTGCAAGGCAGACTCCCCACCCACTGGGCTCCCAGAGAAGCCCCTGTTCTTTTCATTTTTTAAACCTTTTATGACAGAAACTTTCTAATGGAGGCAACAGTAGAAGGACTAATACTGTGCCCCCTCACATTTCCACCACTGATCCTTGATTACTTGGTTTACAGTCCTAAAATAGAGGGAGAGGTTAGGGTCTCTACAGATGAACTTGCCATGTCTATTACACAGAAGGATGTTTAGTGATGTAACACGACATTCAAACTTCACCAGATGTAGAAAAGATTGCATTACGTTTAGTATAATCCTGATTTTTAAAAATAAATGTGCATAGAAAAAATAGTGGCTGAGTCCCTGGGTGTGCAATAATGGAAGACTTTTCTTTTCTCTAATTTTTTCTAAATTTTATGTAATGAAGTAGTATAATACAAGAAAAAATATACATTTTAATAAAGAAAGTAAATATGGCAAGTGCATACAAATTTTAAATGAACAAGGAATTTAGGATCCTAAATTAACCCTTATGAAAAGATAATTATCCTTATTAATGGGAAATTATTTATAACCCAGCAGATAACAATATTATAGGTGGGAATATTCTGAGTATCTCAAGGCAAGGAGTCCTAAAACTCACTGTTTCCACTTGGTAGATGTGGGCAGTGAACACTTAAGAGTATGTATACCTTTTAGGCATCATAGACATCAATAATAGGATTTAATACAAAAGGATTATATTATTGGATTATATCAATAATATGATTATGCTATTGATATAATAATTCATTATAGACATAAATGGATAAGAATCAGTACTGACAATTTCTTAAAGACTTCTGTTTGTTTCACTTTTAAAAAAAATTCTGGCCTCTTTTTATTAATTTTTTATTTATTTATTTTTCATCCATCCTCATTCTTCAGCCTGTGTGGGCCTCCCATTGCAGTGACCTCTCTCGCTGCAGAGCACCGGCTCTGGGCGCATGCACTTCAGAGCGCTGGCTAGCTATTGGACACATCAATCCAGCCACTCCCCGGTTTGTGGGATTCTCCCAGGCCAGGGATGGAACTGGTGCTCCCTTGCACTGCAAGGCAGACTCCCCACCCACTGGGCTCCCAGAGAAGCCCCTGTTCTTTTCATTTTTTAAACCTTTTATGACAGAAACTTTCTAATGGAGGCAACAGTAGAAGGACTAATACTGTGCCCCCTCACATTTCCACCACTGATCCTTGATTACTTGGTTTATTTACCTTTTCACGCATCCCGCTCCCCTGCCTCCCCACCCTGATCCTCAAATTACCCTGGAACAAGGCCCAGAAGGACATCACCAATGGCTGAGGGACTGCCACACCCACGCTACCTCCAATGGGCTCCAGCTCTTCTGAAATCTAGCAGGTAGCTGGGTAGGGGCTCAGCCAGAGGCCCTTGGGCAACTCATTAGCTGACTGCCACACGACAGTTAAGTAACACTTTCTACACACACTGCAACGTGTGATAGAACACTAAACACGGCTTTACTGCAGCCAAAGCTTCAAAGTCACGTCAGCCAGCCTCAGTCCTGGTATTTCTCCTGGATTTCCAAAGATTCGTGGGTACAGCCCTGATTATCTGCTAGAGAATCAACTCTTACAAATATAGCTTAGTCAAGACAAAGTAAAAATATGGTTACCTAAAATCACACAAAGTATAAATTGCTGAAAAGACAATAAAAAAGATTAAAAGCTTTAAAAAAAAGAACATAGGTTTAAATGTTTCTAATTAAGGCAGGGTGGGACAGAATAAGATAAAAATAATGTATCAGTATCTGTTATACATTGCAGAACCATTTCAGAATAATTAGAACAGGTAAACAAATTACCTCGTTTTTGAACAATAAGAAACTCTTGAACCTGACTTTTGGTTTATCACATTAGAGTGACTGAGATAGTCCCTGCTACCTGAGTTGGGAGAGTATTCCTATGTTTGTGTACCTGGAACATTTGGACCCTCCCCCCAGGGTCCCAGGCGGCATCTATAAGACACCTCCTCCAAGCAAGGATGGCAAGATCAGCGAGCGAAGTCACCCAATACCTGCCCACCTGACTTACTCTGCAAACAGGAAGTCAGAAAGACTTTTTTTGAAAGAGCAGTTCTAGATTCACAGCAAAATTGAGAGGAAGATACAGAGATTTTCCATCTCCCCTCTGGACTTCCCCAACCCCCAGCCTCCTCATTATCAACATCCTCACTAGATGGGACATTTTCTACAATTAAGGAACCTCTGCTGACAGGTCCTCATCACCCAATGTCCATAATTTGAATTAAATCTAAGGGTCCACTTGGTGGTGTATCGCATGGGGTAGTTTCACGGCCCTGAAAGTTCCCCGTGACCCCCTACTTCTCCCTGCTTCCATCAGCCCACTGATCTTTTGCGTTTTCCAGAACATCATCA
Source organism: Tragulus kanchil (assembly GCA_022376925.1). Classification (NCBI taxonomy): domain Eukaryota; kingdom Metazoa; phylum Chordata; class Mammalia; order Artiodactyla; family Tragulidae; genus Tragulus; species Tragulus kanchil. The sequence goes on from JAIOJX010000031.1 coordinate 73,174,908, forward strand.
TATGTTTGAAATCATATGGTGCCTCAAATTAACCCTGGAACAAGGCCCAGAATAAGGCTGAGGGACTGCCACACCCACGCTACCTCCAATGGGCTCCAGCTCTTCTGAAATCTAGCAGGTAGCTGGGTAGGGGCTCAGCCAGAGGCCCTTGGGCAACTCATTAGCTGACTGCCACACGACAGTTAAGTAACACTTTCTACACACACTGCAACGTGTGATAGAACACTAAACACGGCTTTACTGCAGCCAAAGCTTCAAAGTCACGTCAGCCAGCCTCAGTCCTGGTATTTCTCCTGGATTTCCAAAGATTCGTGGGTACAGCCCTGATTATCTGCTAGAGAATCAACTCTTACAAATATAGCTTAGTCAAGACAAAGTAAAAATATGGTTACCTAAAATCACACAAAGTATAAATTGCTGAAAAGACAATAAAAAAGATTAAAAGCTTTAAAAAAGAACATAGGTTTAAATGTTTCTAATTAAGGCAGGGTGGGACAGAATAAGATAAAAATAATGTATCAGTATCTGTTATACATTGCAGAACCATTTCAGAATAATTAGAACAGGTAAACAAATTACCTCGTTTTTGAACAATAAGAAACTCTTGAACCTGACTTTTGGTTTATCACATTAGAGTGACTGAGATAGTCCCTGCTACCTGAGTTGGGAGAGTATTCCTATGTTTGTGTACCTGGAACATTTGGACCCTCCCCCCAGGGTCCCAGGCGGCATCTATAAGACACCTCCTCCAAGCAAGGATGGCAAGATCAGCGAGCGAAGTCACCCAATACCTGCCCACCTGACTTACTCTGCAAACAGGAAGTCAGAAAGACTTTTTTTGAAAGAGCAGTTCTAGATTCACAGCAAAATTGAGAGGAAGATACAGAGATTTTCCATCTCCCCTCTGGACTTCCCCAACCCCCAGCCTCCTCATTATCAACATCCTCACTAGATGGGACATTTTCTACAATTAAGGAACCTCTGCTGACAGGTCCTCATCACCCAATGTCCATAATTTGAATTAAATCTAAGGGTCCACTTGGTGGTGTATCGCATGGGGTAGTTTCACGGCCCTGAAAGTTCCCCGTGACCCCCTACTTCTCCCTGCTTCCATCAGCCCACTGATCTTTTGCGTTTTCCAGAACATCATCATATGTTTGAAATCATATGGTGCATATATAGCCTCTTCAGATTGGCTTCCTCCACTTAATAATATGCATTTAAGTTTCGTCCTTGTATTTCATGGCTCATTGTCTGATGCCCCACAGTTTATTTGTCCATTGGCTTACTAAATGACATCTTCCAAGTTTGGGCAGTTATGAATAAAGCTGCTATAGATAGCCCTGTGCAGGGTTTTGTGGGCATAGTTTTCAAGTCATTTGGCTGAATACCAGGGAGTATAATTGCTGGTGGTGGTGCAGTGGTAAAGAATCCGCCTGCCAGTGCAGGAGATGCAAGAGTCACCAGTTCCACATGGAAACCTATACTGTCATGTGTGGAAAAGATAGCTATGGTCATTGTGCTAGGGGAATAGGAGTACCTACAACCACTTGGGGCGATGGTCTGGAGGGATGGGAGGAGGGGAACTGGGTGGGGGGAGGGTCCAGGGTTATGCATATGAATGATCTGGGAACATACATGTAAAAAATAAAAACAATAAATAATAAAAAAAAAGAGTCACCAGTTCCATTCTCTGGGTCTCTATGGCCTCCTGGAGTAGGAAATGGCAACCTGGAGAATCCCACGAACAGAGGAGCCTGGCAGCCTACAGTCCATGGAGTTCCAAAAGTCGGACTCGACTGAGCAGGAACGTATGACAGAAATGTTTCATTTTATAAGAAGTTGCACCATCCAAAGCTGAGTGTTCAGTTCAGTTCTTTTTTTTTTTTTTTTAAAAGATTTATTTATTTATTTTGGGCGGGAGTCGGGTTGGGGAGGGAGGGGAGCAGGCGGGCCACATCTATTGGTCTTTCATTTCTCTATTCTCATCCGTCTTTGTTCTTTGGCTCCTGTGGGCGTCCCATCGCGGTGGCGTCTGTCGCTGCAGAGCGCCGGCTCTGGGCGCATGCCCTCCAGAGCTCCGGCTCGGTAATTGGACACATGGGTCCAGCTGCTCCGCGGCACGTGGGATCTTCCCAGGCCAGGGATCGAACCGGCGCCCCTTGCATTTCAAGGCAGTGTCCTTACCCACTGGACCACCAGGGGAAGCCCTCAGTTCAGTTCTGTTCAGTTTCTCAATCGTGTCCAGTAATTTGTGACCCCACGAACTTGTGGCACGCCAGGCTTCCCTGCCCTTCTCGGTTTCTCAGAGCTTGCTCAAACTCATGTCCATCGACTTGGTGAAACCATCAAACCACCCTGTCCTCTATCGTCCTCTTCTCCTTCTGCCTTCTATTATTCCCAGCATCAGGGTCTTTTCCAGTGAGTCATCTCTTCACATCAGGTGGCCAAAGTATTGGAGCTTCAGCTTCAGCATCAGTCTTTCCTATGAATATTCAGGGTTGATTTCCTTTAGGATCAACTGGTTTGATTTCCTTGCAGTCCAGAGGAACTCTCAAGAATCTTCTTTAACAGCAAAGGTGTCAATTCTTAGGCGCTCGGCCTTCTTTATGGTCCAGCTTCTCACATCCATACATGACCACTGGGGAAATCATAGCTTTGACTATAGTCAAAACCATACCTTTGGACTTCTGTCGGCAAAGTGATGCCTCTGCTTTTTAACATGATGTCCAGGTGTGTCATAGCTTTTCTTCCCAGGAGTAAGCATCTTTAAATTTCATGGCTACCGTCACCATCTGCAGTGATTTTGTATCCTAAAGCTTTTTGTTTTGAGATTTCTTTATTTTATTTTTACAGAGTTTTATTGTTTACACGCACACATTGACTCGAATCCTCCATAGGTGTACTAAATCTTTTAAGACCCTATAAGTGAGTGTACCATTTTGCGATGCCATCCTGGTAATTTTTCTAAACATTTATATATCTGTTACAGTTAGTGATCTAAAAAACACTGAGAAAATATATTACTTTAAACAAGTTAGTAGGACAAGATCCTTTCTTTTATAAGCTAACTATATTGGTCTTTCATTTCTCTATTCTCATCCGTCTTTGTTCTTTGGCTCCTGTGGGCGTCCCATCGCGGTGGCGTCTGTCGCTGCAGAGCGCCGGCTCTGGGCGCATGCCCTCCAGAGCTCCGGCTCGGTAATTGGACACATGGGTCCAGCTGCTCCGCGGCACGTGGGATCTTCCCAGGCCAGGGATCGAACCGGCGCCCCTTGCATTTCAAGGCAGTGTCCTTACCCACTGGACCACCAGGGGAAGCCCTCAGTTCAGTTCTGTTCAGTTTCTCAATCGTGTCCAGTAATTTGTGACCCCACGAACTTGTGGCACGCCAGGCTTCCCTGCCCTTCTCGGTTTCTCAGAGCTTGCTCAAACTCATGTCCATCGACTTGGTGAAACCATCAAACCACCCTGTCCTCTATCGTCCTCTTCTCCTTCTGCCTTCTATTATTCCCAGCATCAGGGTCTTTTCCAGTGAGTCATCTCTTCACATCAGGTGGCCAAAGTATTGGAGCTTCAGCTTCAGCATCAGTCTTTCCTATGAATATTCAGGGTTGATTTCCTTTAGGATCAACTGGTTTGATTTCCTTGCAGTCCAGAGGAACTCTCAAGAATCTTCTTTAACAGCAAAGGTGTCAATTCTTAGGCGCTCGGCCTTCTTTATGGTCCAGCTTCTCACATCCATACATGACCACTGGGGAAATCATAGCTTTGACTATAGTCAAAACCATACCTTTGGACTTCTGTCGGCAAAGTGATGCCTCTGCTTTTTAACATGATGTCCAGGTGTGTCATAGCTTTTCTTCCCAGGAGTAAGCATCTTTAAATTTCATGGCTACCGTCACCATCTGCAGTGATTTTGTATCCTAAAGCTTTTTGTTTTGAGATTTCTTTATTTTATTTTTACAGAGTTTTATTGTTTACACGCACACATTGACTCGAATCCTCCATAGGTGTACTAAATCTTTTAAGACCCTATAAGTGAGTGTACCATTTTGCGATGCCATCCTGGTAATTTTTCTAAACATTTATATATCTGTTACAGTTAGTGATCTAAAAAACACTGAGAAAATATATTACTTTAGAGGAGAACTTGCTAAATGCTCTAGTAGTTAGGACAAGATCCTTTCTTTTATAAGCTAACTATATTACTGTTTACAAACACACTTTTCTCTCAACTCCCTCACTTGTCTGTTGGCTCCCAAGCCTGCAATTGCTCATATACCCTGAAGATCAGCTTGGTAACAGCCTCTATATTTCTCTCAACACACATCTCACAGTTTGCCAGCAAGAACGACCTGACTTTATAAGAACGTTTACCTCAAAGTGAATTCTTAAGAGATGCCAAAACTCCCCACTTAACACTCAATTCTTCCTGGAAAATAAATATCCGTTAAAGATTCATTTCTTTGGGTTAAAGCAGTGCCAAGAAACCAGCATTTAAGATGCAAAATGCCCTCGAAAGGGAATGCATTCTACTGTGGACACTTTAACATGGGGACTTTCATCAGGATATGCTGTCCTGTCCCCTTCTACGGCCCCGCGAGAAGGAGGAAGACTGATGGCCTTTAAAAGAAAAGAATCCAAGATTTGAATGGTTGCCAGGCGGCCTTTAGGAAGAAACAGCTGTGATCAGCAGGCAGGCACTAGACACTTGGCAGGAATCTACACAGGGGCAGGAGACTGGGGAGTCGAGGTGCAAAGGCAAAAATCGTAAGTGTTGATTTAACTTTGGGTTTTTTCCCAAGAGGGTGTCCCTTGTCATTGGAGTTAATCTCTGGAGTTTCTGATCATCTCCCTTCATACAAATCCAGATTCGTGGGTGACCCTGGAGCTTTGCCCTCATGGTAGGGTGGGTGGGGGTGCGGGATCACCCGTGAGCCCATCGGCTGTCACTACAGTGTCCCTGGGCATCGGGCCAGTTGTTCCTGCCAAGAGTCATAAATCACCAGTTTTAACCTGTTGCTATGAAGGTATCGTCCACAGTTATTTTCCTTGTCATGCTTTAGCACCCAGCCAAGCTCGTGGCTAATTAGGCTCCGAGGAGCCAGGGGACGGCTTGCTCATGACTGTGTTGGCTGAAATGTGTCCCCAGGATACACTGCTCTGAATTGGCTGCAACTGAGATTTGGGGCTTTAGTATTTTGCTGCTTAGTTGAAATCTACAGTATTTAAAAGGTAACTTAACCTGTATTTGCAATGAGCACATTGCAGAGCATGTTAGGAATAGGAAGCATGCCAAGTGCTTGCTTTCAAGCATCTTCCTATCCGTTGTTGTTGTTGCTGTTTAGTCGCTCATTCCTGTCTGACTTTTTGTGACCCCACAGACTCTAGCCCATCAGGCTCCTCTGTTCATGGGATTCTCCAGCAAGAACACTGGAGTGGGTTGCCATTTCCTTCTCCAGGGGATCTTCCTGACCCAGGGATCGAATCCGTGTCTCCTGTATTGGCAGACAGACTCTTTACCTTTGAGGCACCCAGGAGTACTTCAACACCTGCAGAATTAACTCATGAGTGTGAGACAGTTTATAATAAATATTAAGAGGGATACCGGTTTCCACGAAAGTTGTGGAGGGTGGGTGGAGGGTGTGGGGTATTTAGGAAGACAAAAGATTGCCCAGTGGACCCAGTGTGATCGCCTTGATCCTTGTAAGGGGAAGGTGGGATGCACAAGGTGAAGTGAGATGTGGTAACAAAAACAAGAACTGAAGTGAGCGGAGCATTTTGAAGATTGATGAAGGGGCCACAAGCCAGGGAATGCAGGAAGTCTCCTGAAGCTGTAAAGGGTAATGGAAGAAGCTCTCCCTTGGAGCCCCCAGAAGGGGTGCAGCTCTGCTGACAATGTAATCTGGTTCAGAAGATTCATTTCGGATTTCTGACTGTCCAAACTGGTGGGCTTTTTTTTTTTTTTTTTAAATTTTGGCTTCATTTATTGTTTTTTAAATTTATTTATTTTCATCCACCTTTGTTCTTTGACCTGTGTGGGGCTCCCATTGCAGTGGCCTCTCTCGTAGGAGAGCACTGGCTCTGGGCGCATGAGCACTGGCTTGTAATTAGATACACCAGTCCAGCCACTGCGCAGGACGTGGGGTCTTCCTGGGCCAGGGATCAAACAGGTGCCCCCTGGACTGCAAGGTGGACTCTCCACCCACTGGACCACCAGGGAAGACTCCGCCCCCAAACTAGTGGTGTTTTAAGTCATGAAAATTGTCATCATTTGTGATAGCAGCCTCAGAAAACTAATACGCCCAGGAATGGACAGTTTCATTTCTGCAGTTTTATTTTGGCTGTTTGGAAAAAGAGGAGGATGGTTAAACACCCAGACTTTGGAGTCAGATGACCAGAATCTAAACCCTAGTAAACAGCTCTGTGAATTGGGTACATTCTTTGAGTCTCAATTTACATTTTTTTGGTAAAATAGATGTCTCATTTTTGAGTTTACAAGTGATGTGGTCTCCAGCAAGAACACTGGAGTGGGTTGCCATTTCCTTCTCCAGGGATCTTCCTGACCCAGGGATCGATCCGTCTCCTGTATTGGCAGACAGACTCTTTACCTTTGAGGCACCCAGGAGTACTTCAACACCTGCAGAATTAACTCATGAGTGTGAGACAGTTTATAATAAATATTAAGAGGGATACCGGTTTCCGAAAGTTGTGGAGGGTGGGTGGAGGGTGTGGGGTATTTAGGAAGACAAAAGATTGCCCAGTGGACCCAGTGTGATCGCCTTGATCCTTGTAAGGGGAAGGTGGGATGCACAAGGTGAAGTGAGATGTGGTAACAAAAACAAGAACTGAAGTGAGCGGAGCATTTTGAAGATTGATGAAGGGGCCACAAGCCAGGGAATGCAGGAAGTCTCCTGAAGCTGTAAAGGGTAATGGAAGAAGCTCTCCCTTGGAGCCCCCAGAAGGGGTGCAGCTCTGCTGACAATGTAATCTGGTTCAGAAGATTCATTTCGGATTTCTGACTGTCCAAACTGGTGGGCTTTTTTTTTTTTTTTTTTAAATTTTGGCTTCATTTATTGTTTTTTAAATTTATTTATTTTCATCCACCTTTGTTCTTTGACCTGTGTGGGGCTCCCATTGCAGTGGCCTCTCTCGTAGGAGAGCACTGGCTCTGGGCGCATGAGCACTGGCTTGTAATTAGATACACCAGTCCAGCCACTGCGCAGGACGTGGGGTCTTCCTGGGCCAGGGATCAAACAGGTGCCCCCTGGACTGCAAGGTGGACTCTCCACCCACTGGACCACCAGGGAAGACTCCGCCCCCAAACTAGTGGTGTTTTAAGTCATGAAAATTGTCATCATTTGTGATAGCAGCCTCAGAAAACTAATACGCCCAGGAATGGACAGTTTCATTTCTGCAGTTTTATTTTGGCTGTTTGGAAAAAGAGGAGGATGGTTAAACACCCAGACTTTGGAGTCAGATGACCAGAATCTAAACCCTAGTAAACAGCTCTGTGAATTGGGTACATTCTTTGAGTCTCAATTTACATTTTTTTGGTAAAATAGATGTCTCATAAGGTGGTTGTAAGGATTATGTGAGTTAATACAAGTGACATTCTTTTTTTTTAAATTTTGGCTTTTTTCATTGGTCTTTCATTTATTTGTTTTCATCCAACTTAATTCTTTTTTAATTAATCAATTAATTTATTTATTTTGGGGGGGCCGGTTGTGGAGGGAGGGGGCAGGCGGGCCACTTCTATTGGTCTTTCATTTATCTGTTTTCATCCATCTTCGTTCTTCGGCCTTGGCCTGTGTGGGCCTCCCATTGCAGTGGCCTCTGTTGTCACAGAGCACCGGCTCTGCGCGCATGCGCTCCAGAGCTCTGGCTCAGTCATTGGACACATTGGTCCAGCCACTCCGCGGCACGTGGGATCTTCCCAGGCCAGGGATCAAACCAGCGCCCCTTGCACTGCAAGACAGTGTCCTTACCCACTGGACCACCAGGGAAGCCCCATCCAGCTTAATTCTTTTAGCCTGTGTGGGCCTCCTATGGCAGTGGCCTCTCCTGTAGCAGAGCACCGGCTCTGGGCGCATGCGCTCCAGAGCGCTGGCTGGTAATTGGACACGCCGGTCCAGCCGCTCCGCCGCACGTGGGATCTTCCCTGGCCAGGTATCGAACTGGTGCTCCTTGCACTGCAAGGTGGACTCTTTGCCCACTGGACCACCAGGGAAACCCCAAGTGACATTCTTAGAACGTGGTCTCTGGTCTCGTACACAGCAAACCCTCCACACATTTTGATTGATGCATATATATTTTGTAGCATATCTCAGCAAATACTGGAGCTAGGATTGTGTTGAGAACTCTCCATCACTGCTTTAGGACAACTGCTGCGGCAACCATAGTAACTTCAGAAGTGCAGAGAACGGGCTTTCTCAGCATTCATCCCCAACAGATGCTGAACTTCTGTGATGTGTTTGCAGCTCGGGGAAGCCTTCACTGCCACCCACTCCCACCCCCAAGAGCGCATGTACTCCCTTGGGAAGGATTCTTTTTTAAAATTCCTTTTTTAGAGTCTCTGAACAGAGAATCAGAACATTCATACCACCTAATCTTGGTGGTTCTGTGGTTCTTGAAACAGTTTCATTTCTGTTTGCAAAGGTAGAAAATCCTCCAGGCTATATTTAAAACAGTTTCAAGACTGCTTGACTATAGGGATTCAAGCTTTTCCTGGGAAATTGTCCTTCCTGGTAACAAATTGCTTCCTCTACCAAATTGAAACATGTATAGGATTTTTTTTTTTTTTTTTTCCTAGGAGCCCAGACTTGGAAGAGACTGATCCGGGCTTTGTGGGCACTGAACACTGTTTGGGCGTGTGCACCATCTGAGCAGGCATGTAAACTTATTCAGCTGGGTGGCTAGCTGGCATCTGAAACAACAGTAACGAGGCACTGACTCTGAAACAAATCTTCAGAGCTGTATCAACCAGGGTCTTTTAGGTCAACCACACTGTTTCCCTTGTGGGATGCAGTGGGTGGAAAGAAACTTTTGCCTCATCCCAGGCAGACATCAGGAAGATATTTCCCAGTGTATCCTTCTAAAACCGTTATAGTGCTGGGCCTTACACTTGGGTACTTGATGACTTTTGAATTAATTTTAACCTATGGTGGGATGCAGAGGCTCAAATTCATTCCTTTTCAGGTGGATGGCCTGATGCCATTGGACCATTTGTTAAAAAGGATACTGTCTTCCCATTGAATTGTCTTGGCACACTTACTGAAAAGTCAATTGCTCATTAATGCAAGGGTTTATTTTTGGGCCCACTGATGTGTATGGCAGGATCAGATCCTTTTGATCACTGTAGTTTTGTAGCAAATTGTGAAATAGTGACATGTGAGGCTCCTCCCATTTCCTTCTTTTCTTAAGATTGCTTGATTAGTTGGAGTCAATTTCTGCAAAAAAAGTTGACCTATATTTGTTAGGGATTGAGTTGAATCTGCAGATCGACCTGGAAAATGCATGCATGCTTGTGCTCAGTTGCTTTGGTCATGTCTGACTCTTTGTGACCCCAGGGACTGCAGCCCATCAGGCTCTTCTGTCCATGGGATTTCCCAGGAAAGAATACTGGAGTGGGTTGCCATGCTCTTTTCCAGAGGATCTTCCCAACCCAGTGGTTGAGCCCGAGTCTCCCATATTGCCGGCCAATTCTTTACCCATTGAAGCAACTGGTAAGCCCAATACCACTGTCTAAACAGTCTTCCAATTCACGAACACATCCTTGAGTCCTTTGACAGCCTTGAATTCTGAAGTCATGTCTCCAGCATGAACCTGCTTACCTAGCGACAATCAGGTGACTCTGACGTGTCTAGTTAGAGTACTGATAGTGAGCTAGTTGGACCATTAGCTGTACTGTTCACACACTTTTCTGGGCTTCTTACATCATCTGTAGGATGGAGCATGACACTAGAAGACCAGATAACTTCTCTAGTTCGATGACCACAGGATTTCTCTCTAGCCTCACTCAAGTATCATTCAGATCCTTGAAGTTGGTATGATGAGGTACTGCGAAACTACTTATCGTCTGTGAGGTAATGGGTCCCCCATGTGAGAATGAAGTCAAATGCCATTCTTTTGGGGTGTAATCTACTCCCCATGAACCTAAAGATCTCAGGAGGCCACCTGCATCCTATCTACTCATCTATCTAAGAGATATTTCCCAGTGTATCCTTCTAAAACCGTTATAGTGCTGGGCCTTACACTTGGGTACTTGATGACTTTTGAATTAATTTTAACCTATGGTGGGATGCAGAGGCTCAAATTCATTCCTTTTCAGGTGGATGGCCTGATGCCATTGGACCATTTGTTAAAAAGGATACTGTCTTCCCATTGAATTGTCTTGGCACACTTACTGAAAAGTCAATTGCTCATTAATGCAAGGGTTTATTTTTGGGCCCACTGATGTGTATGGCAGGATCAGATCCTTTTGATCACTGTAGTTTTGTAGCAAATTGTGAAATAGTGACATGTGAGGCTCCTCCCATTTCCTTCTTTTCTTAAGATTGCTTGATTAGTTGGAGTCAATTTCTGCAAAAAAAAAGTTGACCTATATTTGTTAGGGATTGAGTTGAATCTGCAGATCGACCTGGAAAATGCATGCATGCTTGTGCTCAGTTGCTTTGGTCATGTCTGACTCTTTGTGACCCCAGGGACTGCAGCCCATCAGGCTCTTCTGTCCATGGGATTTCCCAGGAAAGAATACTGGAGTGGGTTGCCATGCTCTTTTCCAGAGGATCTTCCCAACCCAGTGGTTGAGCCCGAGTCTCCCATATTGCCGGCCAATTCTTTACCCATTGAAGCAACTGGTAAGCCCAATACCACTGTCTAAACAGTCTTCCAATTCACGAACACATCCTTGAGTCCTTTGACAGCCTTGAATTCTGAAGTCATGTCTCCAGCATGAACCTGCTTACCTAGCGACAATCAGGTGACTCTGACGTGTCTAGTTAGAGTACTGATAGTGAGCTAGTTGGACCATTAGCTGTACTGTTCACACACTTTTCTGGGCTTCTTACATCATCTGTAGGATGGAGCATGACACTAGAAGACCAGATAACTTCTCTAGTTCGATGACCACAGGATTTCTCTCTAGCCTCACTCAAGTATCATTCAGATCCTTGAAGTTGGTATGATGAGGTACTGCGAAACTACTTATCGTCTGTGAGGTAATGGGTCCCCCATGTGAGAATGAAGTCAAATGCCATTCTTTTGGGGTGTAATCTACTCCCCATGAACCTAAAGATCTCAGGAGGCCACCTGCATCCTATCTACTCATCTATCTAAGAGTTTCTTCCAGTCTAGAGCTGGAGAGGGGTCTTCTTGGAGGAGGAGTGCTGAGGTTCAGAGGTTTCAGGACTGCACCTACCCTTGAGCTTTAAGGAATTCAGTGTCATTTAAGGGAGTTGGGAGCTGGAGGACCCACACTTGCAAGCTGTAGGATTTCAACCATCTGTGGGACTCTGACATCAGTGCAGTGGTTTGCAACAATAATTCTGAAAAAATGAAATAACAAATAGCACGAGTTCATTGAGAAGGGTAAGTTTTGTCTCCAGAAACTGTCAATACCAACATAAATCAATTTTGATGTTTTGGTGCTTTTGTAACTGCTCTGTGTTTGTTATTTCAGCTGCCTGTGTCTCTTTGGCTACAGCGACGGAAAGAAGAGGCTTGAAACAGAAAGGTCTGAGCATTTAGCTTCAGGCTCTTTAAAATGAGCAAAGCTCTAGGGGATTGAAACTGGACAGTTGACCCCCTCAGAGGTGGGCATTCCGGAAAGGGAAAGGCTGATCCTCCGGAAATAAAGAAAACCCACTCACAGGAAACATGTCTAGGACTGAGAAATGGTCACAAGATTAAACCAGCAAAAAGTTCAATATATTCTTATTCATTTGGCCACAAGAAAACTGACTCAGAATGGATTTAACTATTTCTGTTTAATTAACTAAACTGAGTTTCACTATAACCAGTCATGAAATGTGAAATTGACAGTATAAGCACTATGCTGAACAGTCTTCCAATTCACGAACACATCCTTGAGTCCTTTGACAGCCTTGAATTCTGAAGTCATGTCTCCAGCATGAACCTGCTTACCTAGCGACAATCAGGTGACTCTGACGTGTCTAGTTAGAGTACTGATAGTGAGCTAGTTGGACCATTAGCTGTACTGTTCACACACTTTTCTGGGCTTCTTACATCATCTGTAGGATGGAGCATGACACTAGAAGACCAGATAACTTCTCTAGTTCGATGACCACAGGATTTCTCTCTAGCCTCACTCAAGTATCATTCAGATCCTTGAAGTTGGTATGATGAGGTACTGCGAAACTACTTATCGTCTGTGAGGTAATGGGTCCCCCATGTGAGAATGAAGTCAAATGCCATTCTTTTGGGGTGTAATCTACTCCCCATGAACCTAAAGATCTCAGGAGGCCACCTGCATCCTATCTACTCATCTATCTAAGAGTTTCTTCCAGTCTAGAGCTGGAGAGGGGTCTTCTTGGAGGAGGAGTGCTGAGGTTCAGAGGTTTCAGGACTGCACCTACCCTTGAGCTTTAAGGAATTCAGTGTCATTTAAGGGAGTTGGGAGCTGGAGGACCCACACTTGCAAGCTGTAGGATTTCAACCATCTGTGGGACTCTGACATCAGTGCAGTGGTTTGCAACAATAATTCTGAAAAAATGAAATAACAAATAGCACGAGTTCATTGAGAAGGGTAAGTTTTGTCTCCAGAAACTGTCAATACCAACATAAATCAATTTTGATGTTTTGGTGCTTTTGTAACTGCTCTGTGTTTGTTATTTCAGCTGCCTGTGTCTCTTTGGCTACAGCGACGGAAAGAAGAGGCTTGAAACAGAAAGGTCTGAGCATTTAGCTTCAGGCTCTTTAAAATGAGCAAAGCTCTAGGGGATTGAAACTGGACAGTTGACCCCCTCAGAGGTGGGCATTCCGGAAAGGGAAAGGCTGATCCTCCGGAAATAAAGAAAACCCACTCACAGGAAACATGTCTAGGACTGAGAAATGGTCACAAGATTAAACCAGCAAAAAGTTCAATATATTCTTATTCATTTGGCCACAAGAAAACTGACTCAGAATGGATTTAACTATTTCTGTTTAATTAACTAAACTGAGTTTCACTATAACCAGTCATGAAATGTGAAATTGACAGTATAAGCACTTCTCATGCTAGACAGGCATTTTTTTCAGTATCTTTTTTTGCCATGTGGAATAATGATAAGGACAATTCATATGTATAAAGTTTCTTTGCAGGAGATCAAGGGTAAGAACTTGACTTTCAGTGAATAATGTGCTTTAAATCCCTACTATCTGCTACTTACGGACACCTGGCATGCCGCAGTCTATGGGGTCGCAAAGAGTCGGACATGACTGAGCGACGGAACTGAACTGATCTGCTCCTTTCGTAGGTACCGAGTCAAGAGCTTCGGGCAAGGAAAGTCCTTCAAAATAAAAATCAGGAAGTCATACAGGGCACCTGAGTGTACATTCAAGAGTTTCAAGTTTTTTTTTTTTTTTTCACTCATTTACTGAGACTTAACACCTAACTGAACAAGTTTGCAGCAGGTAAAGGTTAAGTGAGGACAAGAAATAATGCTCAGTTTCCATTGAAAAGGAGGCAGGTTCTGATAAAGCATTGGGAATGTGGTCTGAGGAAGCAGGGGTACCATGTATGTATGTGGTATTCTGTGTCCAGGAAATTGCCTCCCGTCACTCTCCTCCTGAGACCTCAAGAGAAATAGAAACATGCATCTATATCCTTAGTAAAGAGGAAAGGATGGTGCACCTTCCTATGGCGGAAGCCAAGAGAACCATATGATCTTCAGCTGATAAATCCTAAAGATCAACATGTACCCTTCCTATAAAAGCCCCCCAAGTCCAAGAATGAAAATGCCGTCTGGTACAACTCAGGCCTCTGGAAATACAAATTCCCCCAGCCCAGGGGAGAGAGCCAAGGATATGCATGTCCACCAAGTTCTTGCCTGGACTCCATTGGTGCCCCTCCTAGCCGTGACACTCTCATTTGCCGGGATTGAAATGGTCCCACAAGGAATTAAATAAAGAAAACCCACTCACAGGAAACATGTCTAGGACTGAGAAATGGTCACAAGATTAAACCAGCAAAAAGTTCAATATATTCTTATTCATTTGGCCACAAGAAAACTGACTCAGAATGGATTTAACTATTTCTGTTTAATTAACTAAACTGAGTTTCACTATAACCAGTCATGAAATGTGAAATTGACAGTATAAGCACTTCTCATGCTAGACAGGCATTTTTTTCAGTATCTTTTTTTGCCATGTGGAATAATGATAAGGACAATTCATATGTATAAAGTTTCTTTGCAGGAGATCAAGGGTAAGAACTTGACTTTCAGTGAATAATGTGCTTTAAATCCCTACTATCTGCTACTTACGGACACCTGGCATGCCGCAGTCTATGGGGTCGCAAAGAGTCGGACATGACTGAGCGACGGAACTGAACTGATCTGCTCCTTTCGTAGGTACCGAGTCAAGAGCTTCGGGCAAGGAAAGTCCTTCAAAATAAAAATCAGGAAGTCATACAGGGCACCTGAGTGTACATTCAAGAGTTTCAAGTTTTTTTTTTTTTTTTTCACTCATTTACTGAGACTTAACACCTAACTGAACAAGTTTGCAGCAGGTAAAGGTTAAGTGAGGACAAGAAATAATGCTCAGTTTCCATTGAAAAGGAGGCAGGTTCTGATAAAGCATTGGGAATGTGGTCTGAGGAAGCAGGGGTACCATGTATGTATGTGGTATTCTGTGTCCAGGAAATTGCCTCCCGTCACTCTCCTCCTGAGACCTCAAGAGAAATAGAAACATGCATCTATATCCTTAGTAAAGAGGAAAGGATGGTGCACCTTCCTATGGCGGAAGCCAAGAGAACCATATGATCTTCAGCTGATAAATCCTAAAGATCAACATGTACCCTTCCTATAAAAGCCCCCCAAGTCCAAGAATGAAAATGCCGTCTGGTACAACTCAGGCCTCTGGAAATACAAATTCCCCCAGCCCAGGGGAGAGAGCCAAGGATATGCATGTCCACCAAGTTCTTGCCTGGACTCCATTGGTGCCCCTCCTAGCCGTGACACCTCTGCTCTATTCCCTGCCCGTCCACCTTTTTTAACTCCCCACATGCATCTTGCATCCTCTTGCCTCGTTTATCTTGTAACTGGATTATTTTTTTTCATCTTGATCTCCCTCACCTCTTTCCTCCCCAGCCTGCTCCCTGATGGCAACCACCTGTTTGTTCTCTGTAACTGTAACTCAACTTCTGTTTGGCTGTGTGTGTTCATGTGTTTTGTTTTTTAGGTTCCACATATAGGTGAAATCATACAGTATTTGTCTTTCTCTGTCTGACTTATTTTCTTAGCGTAATACTCTTTGATGTTGTCCGTATAGCAAGATTTCATTCTTTTTAATAGCTGAGTAGTATTCCATTGTATGCATACACCACATCTTCATCCATTCTTCTGTTGAAGACCCTGGACTCCATCTACGGCACTCAGATTCACACCTTTGTTCTATGTTTAGGCCAAACTGAACTTATTTAAAAACCACAAAACCCATGGTATTTTAGTCTTTTTTTTCAATATTAATATTTTGGTATTCTAGCCACAGTCCTAATTGCCCTCCTTTTCCAAATTGCCCTTTTTACTCAATTCTCCTTTATGCACTTTCATTTTTGCCATCAGCCCTCTCTATTCCTGACTTCTGGGTGTCTGGCTCTTTTTCTCGGGCTGCCTCTACTTCTGAAACCTGTGAAAAAGCTTGTGATGGGGAAGGGAAAAAAGAAATTTAAAAACTGGAAATGAGACGCTGAGGAAATAATTCCAAGAACTGGCACAAATGCACTCCCCTCCCCCAACCTCACAACACAGTTTCAACTCTGGTTGGTTTTGTTTCTCTTTGCTGCCTTTTCGATACATTTTCCAGAATTTTTTTTCAGGTCAAGGTTGTGAATTCCAAATATTGACTTGCACAGCAAATCACCAACAGATAACCCACCACATAACATTTTCTAATATGTGTCAGAATGCCTTTGGAATTTGTATAAGGCTTCTCCCCCTGATTCCGTTTACCAACATTTTTATTTTGGCTGATTATTTGGCAAGATGCCCCCATCTATACAGCTAAACAAAGTTTTAAAAATGTAATTTCCTTGTGTAAACAACATATTCTACACTCTGATAAACAACTTCATATTTATTTGTTGTTTTAGGTAGGTCCTAAATTCCCAATACTTCCCACAAAGTCTTCCCTTAAATTAATTCTAATTTTAATTTTTAAAGTCAACACTACAACTATCATATGAATGAGAGAGAGAGAGAGCAAAACCATTGCAATGAATTAGTTATTCAGAGGAAGGACATGAGGAATATGTGCCAATATTCCCTATACCTTCACATATAAAACTGATCATTTGGGACTTTCTTGGTGCTCTGGTGGTTAAGACTCTGTGTTTCTGCTACAGGGGCATGGGTTTGATCCCTGGTCAGGGAACTAAGGTCTCACATGCCGCATGACCAAAAAAACAGATAAAAGTGATCAGCCTATTCATCCAGCTCATTTTACAGATGAGAAAACTGAGGCCTGGAGGTGTGGTAGCATTGTCCCAGAGCCACATGTGAGCTGGAGGGAGGTCCTGCCTGTGCTCTGGCTTCCGTATGTACAGTCCTTAGCACCTGGAAACTAAACACCAACACGTGGCCCTACCCTCACCCCCTCCTTCTTTTATCCTTCTCAGCATGGTGATCATTTCCGTAGAATAATTTCTGTGAATATCCCCCAAGCCTGTATGCTAACAGAGCAGCCTACGCTTTACCTCTCCCCTACTCCCTACCATGTGGGCTTCAGGGGTGTTCACTTGTGGTCCCAGGCTCTGAACCGTGGATTCTTCTCCCTAGTCCTTTGAAACATGGAGCTTCCTGTGGTCCCTGGTGCGTAATAGGTACTGAATAAGTATTTGTTGGAGGATTTTCCCAAGTTTCTTGTTCTCCCAGACTGTGCTCTTGCTTTTAGGCTAGAATCAGAAAAACTTTGCACTTGCTTTTGGCTGCACCCTGCAGCATGCAGGATCTGTTGCAGCTAAATGGAAATACGAATGTGGGTGTTCAGGACAATGTTGCTGACAAGGTCACTGATGTGTTTTCCTTCAGAATGCCTTTGGAATTTGTATAAGGCTTCTCCCCCTGATTCCGTTTACCAACATTTTTATTTTGGCTGATTATTTGGCAAGATGCCCCCATCTATACAGCTAAACAAAGTTTTAAAAATGTAATTTCCTTGTGTAAACAACATATTCTACACTCTGATAAACAACTTCATATTTATTTGTTGTTTTAGGTAGGTCCTAAATTCCCAATACTTCCCACAAAGTCTTCCCTTAAATTAATTCTAATTTTAATTTTTAAAGTCAACACTACAACTATCATATGAATGAGAGAGAGAGAGAGCAAAACCATTGCAATGAATTAGTTATTCAGAGGAAGGACATGAGGAATATGTGCCAATATTCCCTATACCTTCACATATAAAACTGATCATTTGGGACTTTCTTGGTGCTCTGGTGGTTAAGACTCTGTGTTTCTGCTACAGGGGCATGGGTTTGATCCCTGGTCAGGGAACTAAGGTCTCACATGCCGCATGACCAAAAAAACAGATAAAAGTGATCAGCCTATTCATCCAGCTCATTTTACAGATGAGAAAACTGAGGCCTGGAGGTGTGGTAGCATTGTCCCAGAGCCACATGTGAGCTGGAGGGAGGTCCTGCCTGTGCTCTGGCTTCCGTATGTACAGTCCTTAGCACCTGGAAACTAAACACCAACACGTGGCCCTACCCTCACCCCCTCCTTCTTTTATCCTTCTCAGCATGGTGATCATTTCCCGTAGAATAATTTCTGTGAATATCCCCCAAGCCTGTATGCTAACAGAGCAGCCTACGCTTTACCTCTCCCCTACTCCCTACCATGTGGGCTTCAGGGGTGTTCACTTGTGGTCCCAGGCTCTGAACCGTGGATTCTTCTCCCTAGTCCTTTGAAACATGGAGCTTCCTGTGGTCCCTGGTGCGTAATAGGTACTGAATAAGTATTTGTTGGAGGATTTTCCCAAGTTTCTTGTTCTCCCAGACTGTGCTCTTGCTTTTAGGCTAGAATCAGAAAAACTTTGCACTTGCTTTTGGCTGCACCCTGCAGCATGCAGGATCTGTTGCAGCTAAATGGAAATACGAATGTGGGTGTTCAGGACAATGTTGCTGACAAGGTCACTGATGTGTTTTCCTTCTAAATGATTCCCTGGCCATTCTATGGGGATCACCACCATCCTATGCCAGGAAGCTATCTTTTTTTTGTTCCTTTAGGGAAGGAAATGGCATATACCACCTAAAATAAGATAGCTCCTCGCAGTAATAAGAAGGCTTGCCTGGGGCGTGAACCAGTCTGTGTCTTCCTCACCCTGGAGGAGTGCTGAGGGGGTACTGCTAGTGTGGAATACAGCATCTGGGAGCCAGTCTGTAAATAACGACGGAAGTACCATTCGGAGTACGATTTTTCAGCCAGCTGGTGGCTCAGCCAGGTGACAACGGAAATCACAAATAGCTGGAATGATGCCAGCTGGTCCTGGAGATGGTTTCCAAGGCTATGCAACATGTCTCATAAGTCTGTAAGCTGAACAGTTAATGGGAATGTTAGTGTAAATCGTGAAGATCTTGTCTGGCTCAAGGGAGAAAACCAAGAGCCTGCCCAAGGTTCTGTTTTCAGGGCCTCTGATGATGTCAGGGTATTAAATGTCAGCAACACCTGGGGCCATAAGCTCTCCTGACAGCGGCACCATGGTACGCATGTGGCCACATCATTGATCGCAGATTGGCAACAGAGATAAAATCTAGGTTACGGATCGTAAAATGCTCTCAAGCATCTTCTTGACAAATGCAGGGTTGTGTGAATGATTTACAAGGATGGGATATTGTAGAAAAATCTCAATAGGAATGAACCCATCTCACCCGTAAGAAACTTCTTTCTTGCTCTAGGGCATTAGGTTGTTCTAGAAATGCAGGTGTTAGTATGAGGAGAGTCTGATGTAGGAATAAAGGGATAAAGCAGGTCAAATGCAATAAGCACTCATCCCAGAGACCAGCTGCTCAAGATGCTGGTTATTAAACATGGGGCTTTGCTTCATAACTGACTACACAGAGGGCCTAATCCAATTGCTAAGGTGATGTCAGGCTCTTGGTTTAATCGTTTCTTTCTTTAGCAGATATTTTATTGAAATTGTATTTTGCCAAGCCTTGTTCTAGACCCCAGAGATAACAACCTGGAAACAAGAAAATCTTTGACCTCATGCAGTCTGCTAAATAAATTTGAATTCTTCCTGATCTTTGGACGTTTGTACTTGAGACTATCAAGTAGGTCTGAGAGAGATTAAAATACAACACTGGCACAGTTTGAATTTACAGACTGACAGAGTTAATCCACTTCCTAAAATATACCTGCAGTACCAATGGAAGACTATGTATCCAATTTCCAGTGAGAAAATCAAGTTACAATGCTATCTATACAATGGGATTAAATATGTCTGCATAGAAAAAAGTACCAAAAGGCTCAAATTTTAGTTTTTAAATTAATCTTTATAGAAGTAAAGTTGATTTACAATGTTGAGTTAGTTTCCGCTGTACAGCAAAGTGCATCAGTTCTACGTATATGTGTATCCACTTGTTTTTAGATTCTTTTCCCATATAGGCCCTTATGGAGTATTGAGTAGAGTTTCCAGTGTTATACAGTAGGTCTTTTTTTTTTAATATATATTTTTACAATTTTGGCCTCTTTTATTGGTTTATTTATTTATTTATTTTCATCCACTTTTATTCTTCGGCCTGTGTGGGCCTCCCATGGCAGTGGCTTCTCTTGTTGCAGAGCACTGGCTTTGGGCACATGTGCTCCAAAGTGCTGGCTCGTAATTGGACACGCAGGTCCAGCCACTCCATGGAACGTGGGATCTTCCCAGGCCAGGGATCGAGCCAGTGCGCCTTGCAGTGCAAGGTGGACTCTTTATCCACTTGTCCAGCAGGGAAGCCCTGCAGTAGGTCTTCATTAGTTACTTTATATATAGTGGTGTGTATATGTCAATCCCCATCTCCCAATATATCCCTTTCACCCTTACCTCCTGGTAACTACAATTTTGTTTTCCATATCAGTGACTCAATTTCTGTTTTACAGATAAGTTCATCTGTACCATTTTTTTAGATTCTACATGTGAGTGATATCATGCAGTATTTAACTTTCTGTAGCTGTACATCTAAGTTTTAAAAGTAACCCTGAGATGATGAAAGCGTTTCCTTTTCCTCTTGAGGCTTAACCGGCTTAAAAATCTCAGGGCTGGGCTTCCCCTGGTGGTCCGGTGGGTAAGGACACTGCCTTGCAGTGCAAGGGGGGCCGGTTCGATCTCTCGCCTGGGAAGATCCCACGTTCCATGTGCGGCGGAGCGGCTGGATAGATGTGTCCAATTACCGAGCCGGAGCTCTGGAGCGCATGCGCCCAGAGACAGCGCTCTGCAACCACAGACGCCACCACAATGGGAGGCCCACAGGAGCCAAAGAACAAAGACAGATGAAAATAGATAAACGAAAGACCAATAGAAGTGGCCCGCCCGCCGCCCTCCCTCCCCAACCGGACCCCCGTCCAAAAATAAAATAAATAAAATAAATAAATCTTTAAAAAAAAAAAAAATCTCAGGGCTTTCACACTGGAAGTTTTTCCTTTTTCTTCATGAACATCCCTTCTACAGTGCAGTACCCTCTACCCTTAGAAGCCCTCGCTCTCCGCCAGCAGGCCTGCCTGGCAGGGGAGGAGGTCACAGTGGCACAGGATCCATTTCCCAGAATTCAGCTGTGTGGTCCCCACCGAACTGCACAGGAGGTTTGGAAGCACCAGCTTCCTCCACTTGGTGAGCTTCCAGTGAGGCTTGGATGTCAGTCTTGTTTCCTTGCAGAACCATGAGAGTTCTCTAAATATCTGGTACTCACCGGATGCTCTATGCTTTCTAAAAATGAGCCTGGGCACTTTATATAGGCTATTCCAGATGTGAGCAATTCCATGTCATAGTTAGAACTGAGAGGCACAGAAGAGAAACTGTGGTCTAATGTGGCCATTGCCTTAGATGGAAAGACAGGACAGGAGCTCATTGTACACCTGCTTTGCATAAGGCAAGTGATTCTGGACGTATTAGCCTCTCAATCTGAAAAAGAATAATGTCTCCTATAATGTTCTATGATTGTTTAGGCTAAATTGCTGAGCACCCAGATTCAATATGATTTCTGGGTATGTCTGAAAGGGTTCTACCTCAATTTGAGACTTAAACCCAGGGCCCAGACCTAATTAAAAGTAACCCTGAGATGATGAAAGCGTTTCCTTTTCCTCTTGAGGCTTAACCGGCTTAAAAATCTCAGGGCTGGGCTTCCCCTGGTGGTCCGGTGGGTAAGGACACTGCCTTGCAGTGCAAGGGGGGCCGGTTCGATCTCTCGCCTGGGAAGATCCCACGTTCCATGTGCGGCGGAGCGGCTGGATAGATGTGTCCAATTACCGAGCCGGAGCTCTGGAGCGCATGCGCCCAGAGACAGCGCTCTGCAACCACAGACGCCACCACAATGGGAGGCCCACAGGAGCCAAAGAACAAAGACAGATGAAAATAGATAAACGAAAGACCAATAGAAGTGGCCCGCCCGCCGCCCTCCCTCCCCAACCGGACCCCCGTCCAAAAATAAAATAAATAAAATAAATAAATCTTTAAAAAAAAAAAAAATCTCAGGGCTTTCACACTGGAAGTTTTTCCTTTTTCTTCATGAACATCCCTTCTACAGTGCAGTACCCTCTACCCTTAGAAGCCCTCGCTCTCCGCCAGCAGGCCTGCCTGGCAGGGGAGGAGGTCACAGTGGCACAGGATCCATTTCCCAGAATTCAGCTGTGTGGTCCCCACCGAACTGCACAGGAGGTTTGGAAGCACCAGCTTCCTCCACTTGGTGAGCTTCCAGTGAGGCTTGGATGTCAGTCTTGTTTCCTTGCAGAACCATGAGAGTTCTCTAAATATCTGGTACTCACCGGATGCTCTATGCTTTCTAAAAATGAGCCTGGGCACTTTATATAGGCTATTCCAGATGTGAGCAATTCCATGTCATAGTTAGAACTGAGAGGCACAGAAGAGAAACTGTGGTCTAATGTGGCCATTGCCTTAGATGGAAAGACAGGACAGGAGCTCATTGTACACCTGCTTTGCATAAGGCAAGTGATTCTGGACGTATTAGCCTCTCAATCTGAAAAAGAATAATGTCTCCTATAATGTTCTATGATTGTTTAGGCTAAATTGCTGAGCACCCAGATTCAATATGATTTCTGGGTATGTCTGAAAGGGTTCTACCTCAATTTGAGACTTAAACCCAGGGCCCAGACCTAATTAAACCCTGCTTGGGACTTGAACTCACATGGCCGGGGCTTAACCCTGGCTAAAACTCTGTTTGGGACTTGAACCCAGCCAAAACCCTGCTTGTGACTTGAACCCACATGGCCAGGACTCAAACCCAGCCAAAATCCTGCTTGGGACTTGAACCCACGTGGCCAGGACTCAAACCCAGCCAAAACCCTGGCAATTAAAATCACTTACCCAATGTATGGACCCAGTGAGAGTCAGGTTCTTCACGTCTCTTTGAGAAGAATTCAGCGAGAGACAAAGTGATAGGTAAGAAATGGATTTATTCAGATTCAGAGAAAGCACACTCCACAGACAGGGTGTGGCCCATCGTAGAGCGAATCCAGCAGCGGCCCCTTCTTAGCTTTTATAGGCTGGGTAATTCCATGTGCTAATGAGTGGGAGGATTATCCCAGCTCTTTTAGGGAAGGGGTGGAACTGTCATGGCACATCTGGGTGCGTCATTTAGCTTGCTGATTGACGATCACGGTCTAGTCTGCCATCTTGGACCCATTTGATTCTAATGGGTTTATGCTGTGTCCTTGGACTATGTCATCCTTTTCAAAAATTGTGCCCTGCCTCTTTCCCTCCTAACCCTTACATGTCTAGGAGCATGTACTGAGATGAGAGAGATTCTCTTGTAGCTCAGTTGGTACTCGGCCTGCAATGCAGGAGACTCCGGCTCAATCCCCAGGTCAGGAAGATCCCCTAGAGAAGGAATAGGCTACCCACTCCAGGATTCTTGGGCTTCCCTGGTGGCTCAGACAGTAAAGAATTCACCTGCAATGTGGGAGACCTGGGCTCGATCACTGGGTTGGGAAATCCTCTGGAGAAGGGAAAAACCACCCACACCAGTATTCTTGCAGGGAGAATTCCATGGTTTGTCCATGGGCTGCAAAGGAGAGGGCTTCACTTTCACATGTGGCCATTGCCTTAGATGGAAAGACAGGACAGGAGCTCATTGTACACCTGCTTTGCATAAGGCAAGTGATTCTGATATTAGCCTCTCAATCTGAAAAAGAATAATGTCTCCTATAATGTTCTATGATTGTTTAGGCTAAATTGCTGAGCACCCAGATTCAATATGATTTCTGGGTATGTCTGAAAGGGTTCTACCTCAATTTGAGACTTAAACCCAGGGCCCAGACCTAATTAAACCCTGCTTGGGACTTGAACTCACATGGCCGGGGCTTAACCCTGGCTAAAACTCTGTTTGGGACTTGAACCCAGCCAAAACCCTGCTTGTGACTTGAACCCACATGGCCAGGACTCAAACCCAGCCAAAATCCTGCTTGGGACTTGAACCCACGTGGCCAGGACTCAAACCCAGCCAAAACCCTGGCAATTAAAATCACTTACCCAATGTATGGACCCAGTGAGAGTCAGGTTCTTCACGTCTCTTTGAGAAGAATTCAGCGAGAGACAAAGTGATAGGTAAGAAATGGATTTATTCAGATTCAGAGAAAGCACACTCCACAGACAGTGTGTGGGCCATCGTAGAGCGAATCCAGCAGCGGCCCCTTCTTAGCTTTTATAGGCTGGGTAATTCCATGTGCTAATGAGTGGGAGGATTATCCCAGCTCTTTTAGGGAAGGGGTGGAACTGTCATGGCACATCTGGGTGCGTCATTTAGCTTGCTGATTGACGATCACGGTCTAGTCTGCCATCTTGGACCCATTTGATTCTAATGGGTTTATGCTGTGTCCTTGGACTATGTCATCCTTTTCAAAAATTGTGCCCTGCCTCTTTCCCTCCTAACCCTTACATGTCTAGGAGCATGTACTGAGATGAGAGAGATTCTCTTGTAGCTCAGTTGGTACTCGGCCTGCAATGCAGGAGACTCCGGCTCAATCCCCAGGTCAGGAAGATCCCCTAGAGAAGGAATAGGCTACCCACTCCAGGATTCTTGGGCTTCCCTGGTGGCTCAGACAGTAAAGAATTCACCTGCAATGTGGGAGACCTGGGCTCGATCACTGGGTTGGGAAATCCTCTGGAGAAGGGAAAAACCACCCACACCAGTATTCTTGCAGGGAGAATTCCATGGTTTGTCCATGGGCTGCAAAGACTGGACTCTACTGAGCGACTTCACTTTCACTGAGGTGAGATTAGCATTTGAATCCGTGGACTCAGTACAGGGTAAAGAAGATCACCATCCCCTATGTAGGAGTGGGGAGTGTGGGTGGGAGCCTCATCAAATCCCCTGTGGGCCTGAATATAGCAAAAAGGTTAAGGAAATTGGCTCCTTTTGTTCCCTGCTTACCTGCTGGGTTGGGACTTCTGCTCTCAGACAGGGATTTATGTCCCAGACTGCCTGCATCTCAGGCCTTTGGACTCAGACTGGGACCACACCCCTGGCTTTTCCTGGGTTCCAGTCTGGTGGTGAGATTTCTCAGCCTCCATCATTGACGTGGGTCAATTCTTTACAATGAATATCTGCATATATACTCATTCTGTTTCATATATTATTGGTTCTGTTTCCTGGAGGACCCTGACTGATAAATATAGAACAAGGCCAAGTGGGGTTAGAACCAGGAACAGAACATCCACTCTGGAATTCTTTGTACTTGTCTGATGAGCCTGGATATACAGACACTTGTGCATACTGAACTTAACCCTTTCAGTCCAAGCCATCTTTTTATTATTTTGTTCTTCCCTCAGAGAGGAGCTTCCCAAGAGGCTCAGTGATAAAGAATCCGCCTGCCAAGCAGGAGACACAGGTTTGATCCCTGGATCAGGAAGATTCCCTGGAGAAGGAAATGGCAATACACCCCAGTATTCTTGCCTGGGGAATCCCATTGACAGAAGAGCCTGGTGGACTGTAGTCCATGGGGTCGCAAGAGAATTGGACACGACTTGGTAACTAAACAACAATGACTCTTCTCAGAGAAGAGGTTCGTTCATCCCATGGGGTGCTGGCCAGCCAGGCAGGTGTGTGTTGTCAGGGGATATAGGATGCTGGTGGCAGCTGGGGGTTCTGTCCCTTCCCCATGGGCTCTGCTGGTAGAAACAACACAGGAGCTATTGAGAAAGCCGAGGACCCCAGGCCTGCAGTCAGTCTGGCAAAGCCATGTGTCTTTCTCAGGGATAAGGGGGAGGGGTCTTGGGCTATTTATTACACACCAGAGACCAGTAAACCACATACTGATTAAAAGGCGACATTTTTTAGCTAACAAAACAGCGCACAGTGCCAAGGGACAGGGAAGTCTTTTTTTAGCAAAGTTTACACAGTCAAAGCAATTGGGTGAAGGACTGTAATTCCAGGAAACTCAGCTAAAAGAATTTGACGTTTTAACAGGAACAGTTAGCATTGCAACCTTGAGATCACGGTGAGGGCTTGCTACAGATGAGAGGAGGACACGACAGATCCAAAGAAATGATGTTACTACAGCTTTGGACCTCTGGTTATGTGGAATAATACATGTCCTATCATTTAAGCCATTCGAGTCAGATTACTTTATATATATATTTAAAGTAATTTGGAAAAAGGTTATTTTTTTTTTAATTTTTTTTGGGGGGTAGGGGTTGCACTGGGTATTTGCAGACTTTCTCTAGTTGCAGCACTTGGATGCTGGGCTACTCTTTGCTGCAATGCAGGGGTTTCTCACTGTGGTGGCTTCTTTTGTAGGCGTGGGCTCTAGGGCTCCTGGGCTTCAGTAGCTGCAGCTCTCAGACTCTAGAGCACGGGGTTCAGGAGTTGTGGTGCACCAGCTTTGTTGCCTCTGCGGCATGTGGAATCTTCCCAGATCGGGGATCAAACCTTTGTTCCCTGCATTGGCAGGCAGATTCCTATCCACCGTATCACTAAGGAAGTTCCCAGATCACTGTATTTGTTGTAGTTAAAAAAAAAATCCTGATACGACACACCTAGGGAGATCACATATTGACAACAAAACCCCCTTCTGGCAGCTTTGCATTTGCAAGCTCCCAGGGAGCAGCCAGGTTATTGAGAAGCATTCTGAATGAGAATCTTTGATTACCTCTAGAAATTGCTGATGGGAGTTTATGAGTGCCAAATGTCATTAATCCTCTTGACCTCTTCATTCAGTTACAGCTAAGGAGACCTTTCAAGTGTACGTGAAAGGAAGGTTTAAGAGTCAAAGGAAGGATGTCCATCTTTGGACCAGCTCTTGGCAGAGGATGTAAGGAATCCAAACAACATTAAAGAAAAAAGAAAAAACCCAACAATACTACCCTAAAAATAACTGCTGACATCCCACCCCAGTGGAGCAACTAGTAGGCAATGTTTCCTGCAGGAAGTATTCCCAGGAGTAGCTAAACTACTGTTTGTTGCATAGAAGCTGCAGATGAAACACACTGCTAAGTGATGACTACCAGGGGACTGTGTATTATAATTATGGTAATTTAGAAAAGACTCCCATAAACTCGTTTTGGCTTAGAATACACAAACCGTGAAAAAATTCTTTACTGTTTCTCTCCTGATAGTTCTATTCGGACTTTTCCCCAGAAACTTGTCTACGATCTTCATTAAAAATTTGGACAGGCTCATCAAAGCCAACAATCTGTTCTCTTTGATTTTTTTTTTTTTTGGGTAAATCAATGGGTGGTGTTTCATTCTCTTTGCATTTTCTCTGAAGGCAGTTTGTGAACATTTGCATAATTTTAATTGAAAGATAGTTCCTCCTCGTGTGACAAGGGAACACTTGACTAGAGAGTCTGAGACCCCAGGAGGCAGCCTTGTGCCCTTTTCCTCTGTGGCTGGATTCTTTCCTGTAAGTTCATATAAAATGTTTGTAAAATGTATGGAAAACTTAGATGAGAATCCATTTTTTCTCAAGAAATTGTATTCATTTTCCTTTTTCAGTTTGCAAGGAGTAGAGATTTTCTCTTACTTCAGATGACGGGACTTCTCATGAAAAAAGAAAGAAACAGAGGAATCAGGAAAACTTATCCATGATTGGAGAGCCACTATGCAAAGGAAAAGCCATAAAATGGCTTTTTATCAATTATAACACAGTAATAGCCACAGTGGACAAGAACTCTGGGAATCAGACAGCTTTTTGTGTCCTTAGACTTGGACATCTTTCACCTCCTACTTCGGATTGCTATTGTGACTTTGTTTCTTCTAAATCTGGTTTGCCCGTCTGCTGTCTTTAAAAGATAGTTTTACTCTATATAGAATACCAGGTTCTGATAGTGCCCCTTTGTTTATGTGTTTTTCTTTTCTTTTTTTAGCACTTTAATGTTATCATTCCACTGCATTCTGCTTTGTTTCTAATGAGAAGTTGGCCAACATTCTTATTGTTGACACTTCATCAAGTCCCTCTATAAATTCTTAAAAGTGCTTAAAATAGTATTTTAAAATTTTTGATGCTAATTCCAATAACTGGGTTAACTGTAGGTCTGCACCTATTAACTATGTTTTCTCTCAGTTACTGGCCAGTGTCTCCTACTTTATTTCCATGCCTCATAATTTTTTTAGTGTATCTAAGATATGCACATGCAATACCAATGAAAATTGAAGTATAATATTTTGATGTTACTTCTCAGAGAATGCAGGCGTTTTTCTTCTGTTGACAGGGCAAAGGGCTGAGTATTTCTATTCCTTGTGGAGTCTAATTGACTTGGGTCTGTGCTGACGTTTTAATTAGATTGAGATGACCTACGCTTAGACCAGTCCTCTGCTCCCCACATAGCTTCTGTCGTTTTGAAATTTTCCATATTTGAGCTGATGAGCTTCCCTTTAAAATATTTTTCATTTACTTTGGATTCAATTCGGAATCCCTGGAATCCAAGCACGGGGCAAATGCAGGGGTCTTTGTGACCTCGCTCTGCCCTTTAGCCATTTCTTGGCTGATTAGTTTTGTCAAAGGGTGAGGGTGAGGGTGGGGATGTGAGAGTCTTTGGGCCAATTTGGTTCTGCACTTGGGACGCTTTCCTCTTCTGGTTCCAGGCTTTGGGCATCACAGTTGTCTGAAACTAAGCTCTTTCCTTCATCCTGCAAAGTCTGTCTAGGCCAGCCCTGCCGTATCTACGCTAGAAGCTCGTCCCCAGGAGAAGGCGCTGTCCAGACCTCCCCTTTACCAGGGGAGGGCTCAATTCCCTGAAATTCCATTTATTAAGCTTTCCTCTGTCCCTAGTCTTTGTCAGTCCCTTGGGAAAGTATGTTTTTGTATGTCTGGACCTTTTCTGGTGTTACCATGTGAACACAAGTCTTTCATGTCCTTCTGTTTTCTAACTTGAAGTGGAAGTCAGGGTCAAACGTTTGAGTTTTTAAAAGTGAAACCATAAAAATGATGAAAAGAAAATATAGGCTACTTTATTTTAAAATTTGGAGTGGAGAAAGTCCTTCTCAAGAGAGACCCAAACCTCAGGATCTCACAAGTCATAAGGAAAATTATTTAATCCCTCTCTCACATATATGAGATACATATATGTGTATATATAGAGAGAGAGAGAGCAATAGCTGTATACACACATATTTCTATATCTCTCTTCAACTTCAGGGTAGTATTAATAAAATATACCAAAGATTGAGGTGACAAACTTGGAAAGAAATATTTGCAGCACATAAGACAAAGATGACTGTAAAACCTATTAAGGGACTTTTTAAAGAAGTAAAAATTTTCGAAAAGAAAATGAGAAAGGCATGTGATTAACATACAATCATCATAAATAGAGTATCCAGATGAAAAGATGCTCACATTCACTGAACATTAAGAACTACAAATTGGGCTGAGACATTATTTATCATCTTGTCAAAGCTAGGTGCTAGCAAGAGTCTGGAGGAACCAGCAGTCCATCACACTGTGGATGGGTGGAAATTAACACAGCCTTCTTAGACATGTTTGCTTCTTATTATCTCAAAGTGTTTTGAGGGGACATCAAACAAAATTAGGAAATGAATACACCATTGTACCCAGCAGTTTCAGTTCTGGGAACTTATTCTGTGCTGAGTGTGTGCTCAGTCACTCAGCTGTGTCTGCTTCTTTGTGATCTCATGGAGTATAGCCCCCCAGGCTCCTCTGTCTATGGAATTTTTCAGGAAAGAATACTGGAGTGGGTTGCCAATAGGTTTTGCTCTAGGGACGCTTTCCTCTTCTGGTTCCAGCCCTGCTCGTTTCCTTCATCCTGCAAAGTCTGTCTAGGCCAGCCCTGCCGTATCTACGCTAGAAGCTCGTCCCCAGGAGAAGGCGTGTCCAGACCTCCCCTTTACCAGGGGAGGGCTCAATTCCCTGAAATTCCATTTATTAAGCTTTCCTCTGTCCCTAGTCTTTGTCAGTCCCTTGGGAAAGTATGTTTTTGTATGTCTGGACCTTTTCTGGTGTTACCATGTGAACACAAGTCTTTCATGTCCTTCTGTTTTCTAACTTGAAGTGGAAGTCAGGGTCAAACGTTTGAGTTTTTAAAAGTGAAACCATAAAAATGATGAAAAGAAAATATAGGCTACTTTATTTTAAAATTTGGAGTGGAGAAAGTCCTTCTCAAGAGAGACCCAAACCTCAGGATCTCACAAGTCATAAGGAAAATTATTTAATCCCTCTCTCACATATATGAGATACATATATGTGTATATATATAGAGAGAGAGAGAGCAATAGCTGTATACACACATATTTCTATATCTCTCTTCAACTTCAGGGTAGTATTAATAAAATATACCAAAGATTGAGGTGACAAACTTGGAAAGAAATATTTGCAGCACATAAGACAAAGATGACTGTAAAACCTATTAAGGGACTTTTTAAAGAAGTAAAAATTTTCGAAAAGAAAATGAGAAAGGCATGTGATTAACATACAATCATCATAAATAGAGTATCCAGATGAAAAGATGCTCACATTCACTGAACATTAAGAACTACAAATTGGGCTGAGACATTATTTATCATCTTGTCAAAGCTAGGTGCTAGCAAGAGTCTGGAGGAACCAGCAGTCCATCACACTGTGGATGGGTGGAAATTAACACAGCCTTCTTAGACATGTTTGCTTCTTATTATCTCAAAGTGTTTTGAGGGGACATCAAACAAAATTAGGAAATGAATACACCATTGTACCCAGCAGTTTCAGTTCTGGGAACTTATTCTGTGCTGAGTGTGTGCTCAGTCACTCAGCTGTGTCTGCTTCTTTGTGATCTCATGGAGTATAGCCCCCCAGGCTCCTCTGTCTATGGAATTTTTCAGGAAAGAATACTGGAGTGGGTTGCCAATTCTTCCTCCAGGGGATTTTCCCAACCCAAGGATCGAACCCAGGTCTCCTGCATTGTAGGCAGATTCTTTACCATGCATCGGGGAAATACCTGGGAAGCCCAATTTATTCTACAAATACACTGAAAATGCACAGAAGGGTGTATGCCAAAGTGGAACCATTGCTGTATTGTTTACAAGAGGGAAAACCGAAAATAACTTTACTATTCATACAAGAGGCCTGGTTTATAATATATAGTATATTATCTTAATGGAATATTTCATAGCAAGAAGGAAATCAATAGAGCTGTCTGTGCTAATATTGCCAAGGTATATTTTCAAGGGTAAAAATCAAGTTATAGTATGATTCCCGTGTCTTCATTTGTATGTATAAATAAAAAGATCTCTGAATATGTGTCTATAGGACAATATATCTTGAAGGTACACAGGAATCAATAAGTGGATCTAAGAGTCTGAAGGATTTATTTTTAATTTAAAATCATATTTTTACTTGGATTTTTTTAAAATCAAGGATCATAGTTATTTCTATAAAATAAAGGAAGGAGGTTATCACTATGCTATGAACTAGGGCATTTAGCAATGTTTGTCACTGACTGACATATATGGTTTATTGCGTCACAGATCACATCATATTCTTGAATATTCTGAGTCTGTTGCAGAGTCTTACACACAAGAAAAGCAACACGTGAATCCATGAACAAATGAAACTATGAATTTTGGGACAGTATGTGGGAAACAGGCAAGCTTGCAGAGTCTACCGATAACGTTAAAATGCTGATGGATTTTGTGAATCTCCTTCTTCAGTTGACCAGGTAATGGCTTATTTTGCTGACTTGAACTCAGAGTTCTTTGTCATCAAGTCTTTGAAAACAAAAACAAATGAACTTTTGCTTTTGGGTGGGACTGAGCTGTCGTTCCCGAAGACACCAGGATCTGTTGTCTTGCCTGAACCGCAGCAGCATTTTGGGAATCAAGTGCCTCTGGTCCCGGAATCTGGAGTCTGGCTTCTGTTGTCTTTACTTTGCTGCTAACTGGCATGTAACCCGAAGGCTGTTTCTAAGGAGATCCTGACAGCTCTCGGATGCAAGCCCATCCCCCTCCCTTCCAGGATTTGTCTCTGCCTAATTGAACTCCCCTTGGCTCGGATCCAGCACAGCCCTGTTTCACCTGCTGATAAATAGTCTCTCGCTTTCTAGCTTCAGAGCTAAACGGCGGACCGTTCGTCTTAACTATGTCCCCAGTGCAGAGACCAGTGTGCCTGGCGATCGATGTGGTTTTGCAGCAAATTGGCAGAGTTCAGCAGCTATATACTGGAACATCAGAAACCCAGGTACAGAAGGGCTTTTCCCCAAGGGGAACCTTGTTTGAAGGTGTGAAAAAAAAGAACTTAAGCTTTATTCCAGCTTCTTGCTAATGTTTGAAAGTTTTAAATAATGGCCTGCGTGAACGCGTCAGGGAAATGCAGGGGCAATGAAGGATGAACTGTGAAGCCGTGAGCTACACCTGATATGTGGATGGCAGCCCCAGCAGACATGGCTGTCTACATGGCCTGAGTTAAGCTGATTGGAAGAGCCAAGTTGGCCCTGAGTATTTCCTCTGCTTGTGTGTCTAGGCATCAGTTCCTCTTCACTGTGATACTCTCTGTTTTGACTTGTTGCATTTCCCCTCAACAAGTGGTGACTCCCAGATTTCCCATCACTCGGTTCATGCAGCTTAGTTAACTCCTCACTCCTCTATCAACTTTCTTGATCCAGGCACAGCCCAGGTCTGCAAACCAATCAAGTCATTCAAGGAAAGATCCATTGGGAAGAAGGTCCAACAGGGAGGCAGAACACACGTGTGCAAAACCAAAGCTAGGTTTCGTTCACAGAATCTGATAAATGAAGCTATTGTCAGCCCGGGGCAGGGAGACTATGAGCAACATTGGACGAGAAGCATAACCACAAAAGTCACTGGGCCCGGGTGCTGATTCAACCAATAAGAATGTGGGGAGCCCCCAAGTTATGTGGCACTGACTATGCCTACAGGGTACAGTGAGGGTCCCTGGGCTCTCTTTTTGACAGGTGGGGACCTGGTCAGGCATTTGGGTTTTATGCTGCTGCTTCTTGTTCCCACTATAATTTTTCTGGATCAAGTCCTCATAGGCTTAAATGTTGGGTAAAGTGGACTATTTGCTTGTCCCCGTATGTGGTTGCATTTCCTGTCTAGCTTATGGCAGATTCATGCTTCACACATTACAGGGATTCTTAAACTGAGTGCCGTTTTCAGAGTACGAGAAAGCCACACTCAGCCTGGAGGAAATAATTGAGTGACTTATGGATCGTTTGGGTTCTAACACACCCAAGTGCTCAAATACCCAAATCAGTGAGGATTTTTTTTTCCTTTGGGCAACAGGTGAAGAGACAACTCACTGGAATAGGCCCTGATGCTGAGAAAGACTGAGGGCAGATGGAGAAGGGAGTGACAGAGGAAGGATGGTTGGATGGCATCATCAAGTCAATGTATATAAGTTTGACCAAAGTCCAGGAGATAGTGAAGGACAGGGAAGCCTGGCATGCTGCAGGCCATGGGGTCACAAAGAGTCAGACAGCCGTCCCTGATATGTGGATGGCAGCCCCAGCAGACATGGCTGTCTACATGGCCTGAGTTAAGCTGATTGGAAGAGCCAAGTTGGCCCTGAGTATTTCCTCTGCTTGTGTGTCTAGGCATCAGTTCCTCTTCACTGTGATACTCTCTGTTTTGACTTGTTGCATTTCCCCTCAACAAGTGGTGACTCCCAGATTTCCCATCACTCGGTTCATGCAGCTTAGTTAACTCCTCACTCCTCTATCAACTTTCTTGATCCAGGCACAGCCCAGGTCTGCAAACCAATCAAGTCATTCAAGGAAAGATCCATTGGGAAGAAGGTCCAACAGGGAGGCAGAACACACGTGTGCAAAACCAAAGCTAGGTTTCGTTCACAGAATCTGATAAATGAAGCTATTGTCAGCCCGGGGCAGGGAGACTATGAGCAACATTGGACGAGAAGCATAACCACAAAAGTCACTGGGCCCGGGTGCTGATTCAACCAATAAGAATGTGGGGAGCCCCCAAGTTATGTGGCACTGACTATGCCTACAGGGTACAGTGAGGGTCCCTGGGCTCTCTTTTTGACAGGTGGGGACCTGGTCAGGCATTTGGGTTTTATGCTGCTGCTTCTTGTTCCCACTATAATTTTTCTGGATCAAGTCCTCATAGGCTTAAATGTTGGGTAAAGTGGACTATTTGCTTGTCCCCGTATGTGGTTGCATTTCCTGTCTAGCTTATGGCAGATTCATGCTTCACACATTACAGGGATTCTTAAACTGAGTGCCGTTTTCAGAGTACGAGAAAGCCACACTCAGCCTGGAGGAAATAATTGAGTGACTTATGGATCGTTTGGGTTCTAACACACCCAAGTGCTCAAATACCCAAATCAGTGAGGATTTTTTTTTCCTTTGGGCAACAGGTGAAGAGACAACTCACTGGAATAGGCCCTGATGCTGAGAAAGACTGAGGGCAGATGGAGAAGGGAGTGACAGAGGAAGGATGGTTGGATGGCATCATCAAGTCAATGTATATAAGTTTGACCAAAGTCCAGGAGATAGTGAAGGACAGGGAAGCCTGGCATGCTGCAGGCCATGGGGTCACAAAGAGTCAGACATGACTTAGTGACTAAACAAGGGACTTTTTAAAAATACAATTTTAAAGGTTACTTTCCATTTAAAGCTATTACAAAACATTGGTCAATGAGGATTTTTGTTATCTTATTTTGATTTTTGCTTAGAAGTGGGAATCTATTTTTTAGCTACTCATTTCAACTGTTATCTGCTTCTTCAGTCTCAGAAATCGTGAACAGAATGATTGCACAGAATGGGCTTCCCTAGTGGCTCAAATGGTAAAGAATCTGCCTGCAATGCAGGAGACCTGGGTTCGATCCCTGGGTCGGGAAGATCCCCTGAAGAAGGGAATGGCAATCCACTCCAGTATTCTTGCCTGGAGAATTCCATGGACAGACAATGGGGTCATAGAGTTGGACACAACTGAGCAACTAAGTTTCTCTTTGAACATCAACCCTGTGTCTCCTAGCAGTTGCTAAGTGTTCCCAGAGGCCCACGTGATCCGAGGGGACGGTGTGCGTAATAGTAACGGGAGAGCAACCAAGGGCCGGCAAGAGCATCATTTTTCTTCCATGCCATCACCTCTATTTCCCTGTGACAAAGACCAATGGAGGGGAGCGGCTCTCCTCTGTGGCCTGAAAGCTTTGTAAATTACACAGGCAAAACCCTGATGGATCGCTTCACTGCAAGGAGGAGAGGAGGAGGGGGCCCCTTACATGGTCCCTTTCCCAGTCCCTGTGCTAATTTCATCTTTGTCCCATCTCCTCCGTCCCCATCGCCCTAATCACAGTTTCCTCTATAATTTCGGAGGATGCTTTCCATGGCAAAAGCAACCAGAGAACTGTCTTTAGTAGAGAGAGTCAAGGAAGTGACTGAGAGCTCTGTGTGCGTGTGTGTGCGTGTGTGCGTGTGTGCGTGCGTGTGTGCACTGTTGCTTGCACAGCTACACACCTCATGCCTAGAGGTGCTATCTATGGTCATTGTGGCTACTAGTTAAGGGACTGCCATGAATTATGCTACCTTGGGCAGCAGCCATTCTGAAAGGCAGTGTGGTGCCATAGAAAGAAGGTTGGCCTCCAGAGTTCATCCAACTCAGTGTTGAATTCCAGGCTCTGTTACTTATTCTAGGACATACTGTCTGAGCCATAATTTCTAAACCATAAGAGGAGTATAAAAGTCCCCACTCGCTGGACTGTTGTTGTTAGGATAGTGTTCTGGGCGTTAGGGACATACGTTCACCAAAAATGAGCAATCTCGGGCTTCCCTGGTGGTCCAGTGGGTAAGGACACTGCCTTGCAGTGCAAGGGGCGCCGGTTCGATCCCTGGCCTGGGAAGATCCCACGTGCCACGGAGCAGCTGGACCAATGTGTCCAGTTACTGAGCCGGAGCTCTGGAGCACACGCGCCCAGAGCCGGAGCTCTGTGACAACAGAAGCCACCGCGATGGGAGGCCCACAGGAGCCAAAGAACAAAGATGGATGAAAATGGACAAATAAAAGACCAATAGAAGTGGCCTGCCTGCTCCCCTCCCTCCCCACCCTACCCCCTAATTAAAAAAAAAAAAAAGAGCAATCTCATGTTTCAGATGCTTACACTGTAAGAGAAAGGGTAAGAAAATAAATTAAATTTTTTGAGGGGATGGGGATACAGTGTAAATGAGAAGAAGAACTGACCTATTCTTTTGGGGTGAATGATTTCAGGAGCTAGATAAAGCTATAGTTTGAGTATCTGAACCACAGATCCCTGTGTTAGCAAGGCCTTTGGTACCTAACATGGCCAATGTTTTATGAACATCATCCTTCCTGATGCTCCTGTGTTTGCCAATGGAGAAACAAAGGTCTACCTCCTGACAAATGAAGAAATAAACCTCTTCAGCTACTGCTATAGTCCTTGCCAATGTTTCACGCCACAGAAAGAAAAAATAGCCCCACACATATACCTTGCCAAGCTTTATAAAAACTACATAGTCGTTGCAGAAAGTTTCCAAGTGAGGAATTTCTCTGTAGCCTAAGTTATTTGTGAGTTTTTTTTTTTTAACATAGAAAATATGTTCCTTGCTTGAACCAATTCCCATGTTAAACATTTGCCTTCATCACTCATTTTTATTACCAGTCTAAACACAGACTGTTTCAATAGAGCCCATTTACAGCGGATAATAAAAAGGATTCATTACTCATTTTCCTCTTATTATCTTTCAATTGCTCGAGCTCAAGATGGTACTTGAAGTGGACATTAGGCCTCTGTAGCCAGGACATAACAGGCATACAATCCTGCTTAACACTCTCCAACACTCAGAGAAGATAAACGCTCTTTCTCTAATTCCTTAGCTCGGGCGGCCTTTCCTCACGTTTATTCCACTTTCATCTCATTAAACTTCACATTTTTATAGGACGTTTTCCCTCATCTGTTGGCTAGGATGTCTCGCTCTTGGTCTGCAATTGTCTCAGGTCTGATTCAATGAGCTTGAACAATTCCTTCTTCAAAAAATACACATAAAACACCCACTTTATCACTGTCATCATTAAGCATAATTTCTCCAGAAACAAGCTGACCACAACCACTAAAGATTTAGTCAGAGATTGGATTCCAGTGCTGGTTGCAAAAATAACTGTTTTTGGATGATGATTATGTCATAATGCAAACAGGTTACAGCCCCAAATTGTGTTCTAGTACCTTCTCTCCATCTCAACCTTCCTCTGGATTAATCCCACTATATTCATCATTATTTTGATACTTAAATAGCATTCAATTGAAATTGGAATTAATAGGTTCTAGAAACATAGATGCTGAAAAAAATCCCACTGGCTTTTTTCTTAATTTTTAAAAATTGGTGGGCTTCCCTGGTGGTCCAGTGAGTAAAGAGTCTGCCTTGCACTGCAAGGGGCGCTGGTTCGATCCCTGGCACAGGAATATCCCATACGCTGCAAAGCGGCTGGACCGGTGTCTCCAATTACCAGCCAGTGCTCTGGAGCACATGCGCCCAGAGCCGGTGCTCTGCTACAGGAGAGGCCACTGCAATGGGAGGCCCACACAGGCCAAAGAACAAAGACGGATAAAAATAAATAAATGAAAGACCAATAAAAGTGGCCAAAATAAAATGGTGTATGGTTGGTTGATGATATTGAGCTCATTTCAGGTGTGTAGTAAAGTGATTCTATCATACATATATGCCTCAGTTCTTTTTCATGATAGGCTATTATAAGATATTGAATATAGTTCCCTGTGATATACAGTAAAGCCTTGTTGTTTACCTGTTTTGTAAATAGTAGTATATTTATGTTAATCCCATACTCCTAATTTATCCCTCCCCCTTTGGTAGCCATAAGTTTGTTCCCTGGGTCTGTGATTCTGTTTCTGTTTTGCAATTAAGTTCATTTGCACCCACTGACTTATATCATTCGAGTGAGTGTCACTTTGGCCCTTTTTACTCTTTTATTAATCGACTCTTTTATTAATGATAATTATATGGCAACTTTCTCTATGATACTCTAAATCTTTACAAGTCTCCTGGTTGCCTGGGGGTTAACTCCGGATGTTTTAATTAAAATAGGGTAGGCTTTTACAAACAGAAGCTGGCATTCTCCACCTGCCACTTACTGTACCTGGAACCCTGAGTAAGTCAGGTAAATGCTCACTACTTTCACCTCCTTGTCAGTAAAATGAGTGTAATAGTGCTTACTTCATTCTTAGGGTTGTTGAGAGGAACAAAAAGAATAATGCCCATAAAATACTTATTGCCTCACCCAGAGTGTATATTAAATACTTCATAAATATTAGCTATTATGTCTGCCCTCACCACTTATTAGGTGACTATTATGTGATGAAGGGTTTTATGTGTTGCTTTAATTAATCCCCCTGAAAGTGAGAGGAATCCTGGAGGTGTTGGTGCTGTCAGTAAATACGAGATAATAGTCTGAAGAGAGACTTGAGGGGCTGGTTTGATGCATGAGCGGTGCTCAGCAAACTGAGTGACTCCACCCACTGTGGGGATCCAGCGACATTCCGCCTCCTCTCTGACCTCCTTCTCCCCCAGGGACTGGAAAAGGAGGGTTGGGCACAACACTGCTCAAGAAACACTCCTGACTTTTCCATCAAGGCCACCGCCGTTCACGAGCTGGTGGCCTTGAGTGAACTCCTAAGCTTCGCTCCATCTTGGTTTCTTCCACTGTAAATATGCAGATCATAGGCACTACACATGGTTTGGGAGAAAATTCAGGCAAAGAATGCTTGTAAAACTCCTAGCTTTCACAAAGAAAAAGAGAACATAGTAGATTAAAATCATTGTTTTAATTGGACTATAGTGGCTTTACAATGTTGTATTGGTTTCTGTGGTACGACAACATGAATCAGCTGTATGCATACATGGATCTCCTCTCTCCTGAGCCTCCTTCCCGCTCCTCCAACCCCAGCCCTCTAGGTCACCACAGAGCACCAAGCTGAGCTCCCTGTGCCATATAGAAGCTTCCCACTGGCTACCTGTTTCACACATGGTGGTGTAGGTATGTCAATTCCCATCTCCCCATTCATTCCCCACCCCCGTGTCCACACAGCTACTCTCTATGTCTTCCTTTCTAGTCCTGTTCTGGAGGTTCATCTGTACCATTTTTTCTAGATCCATACATATGCATTAATATACGATATTGACACAGTAGAGTTTTTTTAATAATTAAAAAAATTTTTTTTGACCTCTTTTGTTTATCTTTTTAAAGCTTATTGTTTTTTGTTTTTTTTTAAAGATTTATTTATTTATTTATTTTAAGTGGGGGTCGGGTTGCGGAGGGAGGGGAGCTGGCGGGCCATTTCCATTGGTCTTTCATTTCTCTATTTTCATCCGTCTTTGTTCTTTGGCTTCTGTGGGCCTCCCATCGCGGTGGCGTCTGTTGTTGCAGAGCACCGGCTCTGGGCGCACGCACTCCAGAGCCCTGGCTAGGTAATCGGACACATCGGTCCGGCCGCTCCGCGGCACGTGGGATCTTCCCAGGCCAGGGATCGAACTGGCGCCCCTTGCACTGCAAGGCGGTGTCCTTACCCACTGGACCACTAGGGAAAGCCCCCTTATTGGTTTTTAATTTATTTATTTTCATCCATCTTTACTCTTTGGCCTGTGTGGGCTTCCCATGGCAGCGGCC
The DNA here is from genome assembly GCA_022376925.1 of Tragulus kanchil. Lineage (NCBI taxonomy): Eukaryota > Metazoa > Chordata > Mammalia > Artiodactyla > Tragulidae > Tragulus > Tragulus kanchil. Next base: position 73,214,380 of record JAIOJX010000031.1, read on the forward strand.
TCTCTCGTTGCAGAGCACCGGCTCTGGCGCGTGTGCACCAGAGCGCTGGCTTGTAATTGGACACACTGGTCCAGCTGCTCTGTGGCATGTGGAATCTTCCTGGGGCAGGGATCGAACCGGTGCCCCTTGCAGTACGAGGTGGACTCTACACACTGGACCAACAGGGAAGCCTGACACAGTAGATTTTTAACACTTCTTCTGTCTCTTAAAATCCATTATAGCAGAAAAAACCCAAACATTTACTAACCCCCAAATTAAAGCACATGCTCGAAAAATTGTAGTCATCTTATATCATGCAGATATAATCGTGATACCATGCAGTGGCTAGCCTGTGTCTTCTAATAATATATTTGATGCCTAACTCAGAATAGGAGCCTTGAAGACTGTCAATTTCTCTTTCTGACATTCCTACTCAAAAAGTCCATAGAAACTGGTTCACAGATTGAGCCAGAAAGTAGAAAACACAAATGGACCGTGATGATGCCAAATGAAACTGAAACCAGCTAGGTTCCTACCTGCTAAATTCAGGAGCATACACTTTATCAAGCAAACTGTTTTCTTAATTGCACCCATGGTTGGAGACTGTTCAGCCTAGTTACAAACCACTTTGGTCTATTTTTCAATATGGCGCCAATAAGGTGGCAACACTGGAGTCTGTGTGGCTGTTTTCACCCAATCTGTCGGTGACCTCAGTGAGGAAAGCATTTGTCCTCTCCTTTTCAAACACAAATTTCTATGGCCTCTTTTCTTTGACTTCCCTCATGGAGTCCTGTGTCCCACCCCCCTTCCAGGCCTCCCTTTGTTTATGCTAATGTAATAAACTGTCCCCAGGGAGTTCTGGCTAAACATAGTATGAAATAGTAACATAATCAACTATTTTACCAGCAGGAATGGCTTGTTTATTTAATCTCTCTTTTAAAAAACAATCATTTCTAGAAAGACATTGCGTACTTACTTATTCTGACAGCATTAGGAAACTCCATTGTTAATCAGAAACATGTTAAATCACACAGTCGTACCTACAAGGCAACAGCCAAGATCTGTCAGCTGGATTGACTTTTACAGCGTAAAGCTGTAAAAACATTTTATAGGAGGAAAACCCTATAGCAGCGGGGTAAGCACAGACTGAGTGACAAAGCTCAACCCAGATGAATCCATGATGGAATCGGGCATTAAATACCCAATTTCATTTTAATACACTATTTTTATAGGACAAGCATACTTGGAAATGAAATGCTAATGATAGGAAAGAATATTAAGAATTAATGAATGTATAGGAAAGATAAAGAGTAATGGATTCTGAATCACTGTGTATTGGTTGATTTATTTTGACAGGTGCAGTTTAGTTTTAATGATTTCAAATAACACTTCGTAGTAGGGTACTAAAAATCCTGCTGGGTGTGTGTATACGCACAGTAATAAAATCTTGGTAATATGAGTTCCACTAAGCCTTAGTGGTTAAATCTTCATTAAGAGTAAGTTTCTCTGCAGGATCAGATGTTGGTGAGGTGAAATTAAGCAAGTCTCTTCTACTTTATGAGTTGATTTTTTGATCATGGTTATGTCTAGTTCAGAATATGATTTCTTTTTGAAAGTAAGAGTGAAAATTTGTTGCCTAGATAATCATTCAAGCCAAATCTTAACAGGATTTCAATACGTCTCCTTCACTTTCTGCTAGTTTCAATTTTTTTAAATGGGGCCCTAGTTACAAACCACTTTGGTCTATTTTTCAATATGGCGCCAATAAGGTGGCAACACTGGAGTCTGTGTGGCTGTTTTCACCCAATCTGTCGGTGACCTCAGTGAGGAAAGCATTTGTCCTCTCCTTTTCAAACACAAATTTCTATGGCCTCTTTTCTTTGACTTCCCTCATGGAGTCCTGTGTCCCACCCCCCTTCCAGGCCTCCCTTTGTTTATGCTAATGTAATAAACTGTCCCCAGGGAGTTCTGGCTAAACATAGTATGAAATAGTAACATAATCAACTATTTTACCAGCAGGAATGGCTTGTTTATTTAATCTCTCTTTTAAAAAACAATCATTTCTAGAAAGACATTGCGTACTTACTTATTCTGACAGCATTAGGAAACTCCATTGTTAATCAGAAACATGTTAAATCACACAGTCGTACCTACAAGGCAACAGCCAAGATCTGTCAGCTGGATTGACTTTTACAGCGTAAAGCTGTAAAAACATTTTATAGGAGGAAAACCCTATAGCAGCGGGGTAAGCACAGACTGAGTGACAAAGCTCAACCCAGATGAATCCATGATGGAATCGGGCATTAAATACCCAATTTCATTTTAATACACTATTTTTATAGGACAAGCATACTTGGAAATGAAATGCTAATGATAGGAAAGAATATTAAGAATTAATGAATGTATAGGAAAGATAAAGAGTAATGGATTCTGAATCACTGTGTATTGGTTGATTTATTTTGACAGGTGCAGTTTAGTTTTAATGATTTCAAATAACACTTCGTAGTAGGGTACTAAAAATCCTGCTGGGTGTGTGTATACGCACAGTAATAAAATCTTGGTAATATGAGTTCCACTAAGCCTTAGTGGTTAAATCTTCATTAAGAGTAAGTTTCTCTGCAGGATCAGATGTTGGTGAGGTGAAATTAAGCAAGTCTCTTCTACTTTATGAGTTGATTTTTTGATCATGGTTATGTCTAGTTCAGAATATGATTTCTTTTTGAAAGTAAGAGTGAAAATTTGTTGCCTAGATAATCATTCAAGCCAAATCTTAACAGGATTTCAATACGTCTCCTTCACTTTCTGCCTCAGTTTCCCCAAGGATACAAAATAGATAACTTCCTGGTGAGAGAATTAATTAATATCTTTAGAGAACTTTAAGGTCTTTTATGAATGAATTCTTCATGAGGAAAAATATGAGGCTGCATGAGATAAAAGAGCAAAGACCATAGATTTCAAACACTGTGAAAGTTATTGAAGAATAAAAAAAAATACCAGAGGGATATAATTATCTTCAGAAAGACATCTATCATCAGGCAGACTATAATACAGTGATGAAAGATATATTAAAAAGGAGTTTGATGAAGCCTTTGGGGAATTAAGCACCATGTCATTGGTGAGACTGCTTAGACTCACACTATAAAGGCTCTAAATCAAATATCATCCAGCAGGCTGAATAAAATGAGAGTGGTCAAATTATAGCCTAAATGTAAGGTTTCTAGTAATCCCACCAAATCTTTCAATGATTCGGTTTTTCCTCCTGTCTTTTGACATACCATGATTGATGCCTCATTACTGACTCAGAAAAGCCTTTCCATCCTTGCTCATAGACTGGAAGTGCAGAATAATCGAGGGCTGTAGGCTGAACTTCTTTTTCTGTCATTCTTTTGTTCCTGGTCTCCTTTCCTTGGATTTCAAGATATAAGAGAGGAACCTTCCATGTAGGGTTGTCTCCATACACTGAAAGTGAAAGTGTTAGTCACTCAGGTCTTGCTCTTTCCAATCCGCCAGGCTCTTCTGTCCATGGAATTCTCTAGGCAATAACACTGGAGTGGGTAGCCGTTTCCTTCTCCAGGGAATCTTCCTGAGTCAGGGATCACAGTAAGAGAGAAAAATATCCCAGGGGAATCTCTCCTACAGAAGGAAATGTGCTGAGAAAAGAGATTGGTAACAATCTGTTACGTAATATAATAATCCAACCAAAGTCTCTTACACAATCTGGATGTGAATTCAGGTGACTAGAGTTGGATGCTGTTATGAACAAGATGTTTGTATCTCCCCAAAATTTACAGGTTGAAATTCTGCTCTCCAAAGGGGATGGGACCTTTAGGAGGTGACTAGGTCATGCGGTGGAGCTTCATAAATGGGATTAACTTGTGTTCGCTCTGGACCAGGTGTGGACACAGAGAAGGTGGCTGCCACCAACAAGACATAAAGCGGGCCTACATCAAACCCTAATCTTGGACCGCCAGCTTCTAGAAATCAGCGTCCAGAAATGACTGTTTAAGCTGCTGAGTTTGTGGATTTTTGTTATAACAGCCTGAACTAAGAAAGATATCAACCATTGTTATTCTGTTCAGCTTTGTTAAAGACTGACCAGCGTAACATTTTTCAGGTGAACTTTTGCACCTAATGACTTATGGCTAAGGATTCAGGGAGTGACTTCAATTTTCAGTCTGCTTCTTAATACTAATTAATAGTGACCCCCTCCAGAGAAGTTAGAATTGGGACCAATTGTGTTTAAGTAACCTATAATTGCTTTGTCTCTCTTGTGAATGAAAATACAGATGCTTCTTCCCTCCAAAAGGAAAAGAGAGAAAAAAAAATCTAATAAATACCTAGCTGATGTGATGATACTGTTTGGGAAATCAATTGAGTAATGGAAATGATGAATAATCACAGTGTACAGCTAAGACGCTGTATTTCACATTTATATTTTTAGAAGACAGTTACATTCAAAATGTGGCAGTAATTATCATATCATCATGGCAAAGACAGCCTAAAATTTATTTATTTGTTTATTTATAGTTATACCCGAAGACTGGGGAAAAAATAAAACTGATGTTAGGAAATTGCCCTCCCTAAGGAAATAGATTTAGCCCAAGACATTTTATCCTATTTGTAAGGATAAGGATGGCTAAGAGTATATTGATTATTGAGTTCAACTGGTTATGGAAGAGCTGAAGTTACCTCCTATTTCAACATCCCTTCTAATTCCCACTTACAGCCACAGAAATATTAGTGCACAGAGTGGTCAGTTTAGAACTCAATAAGTGAAACCATTTTTTATATATATAAAAAAATATTTGTTTATTTAGCTGTGCCAAGTCTTAGTTGCGGTACATGGGATCTTTGATCTTGGTTGTAACATGTGGGCTCTGGTTGCAGCGGGGGAACTCTTTGTTGCAGCGTCTGGTATCTAGTTCCTGACCAGGATTGAACCTGGGCCCCCTGAATTGGGAGTCTTAGCCACTGGACCATCAAGGAAGTCCCTGTAAGTCCCTTTATATTTTTCCATTCGTATTTTAATCTTGTTTCTGTTAAGCATGAGCCATGTGAAGCTTCGTTGACCAGAAAAATTCCCCCTTAGCCAGCTTCTAGAAATCAGCGTCCAGAAATGACTGTTTAAGCTGCTGAGTTTGTGGATTTTGTTATAACAGCCTGAACTAAGAAAGATATCAACCATTGTTATTCTGTTCAGCTTTGTTAAAGACTGACCAGCGTAACATTTTTCAGGTGAACTTTTGCACCTAATGACTTATGGCTAAGGATTCAGGGAGTGACTTCAATTTTCAGTCTGCTTCTTAATACTAATTAATAGTGACCCCCTCCAGAGAAGTTAGAATTGGGACCAATTGTGTTTAAGTAACCTATAATTGCTTTGTCTCTCTTGTGAATGAAAATACAGATGCTTCTTCCCTCCAAAAGGAAAAGAGAGAAAAAAAAATCTAATAAATACCTAGCTGATGTGATGATACTGTTTGGGAAATCAATTGAGTAATGGAAATGATGAATAATCACAGTGTACAGCTAAGACGCTGTATTTCACATTTATATTTTTAGAAGACAGTTACATTCAAAATGTGGCAGTAATTATCATATCATCATGGCAAAGACAGCCTAAAATTTATTTATTTGTTTATTTATAGTTATACCCGAAGACTGGGGAAAAAATAAAACTGATGTTAGGAAATTGCCCTCCCTAAGGAAATAGATTTAGCCCAAGACATTTTATCCTATTTGTAAGGATAAGGATGGCTAAGAGTATATTGATTATTGAGTTCAACTGGTTATGGAAGAGCTGAAGTTACCTCCTATTTCAACATCCCTTCTAATTCCCACTTACAGCCACAGAAATATTAGTGCACAGAGTGGTCAGTTTAGAACTCAATAAGTGAAACCATTTTTTATATATATAAAAAAATATTTGTTTATTTAGCTGTGCCAAGTCTTAGTTGCGGTACATGGGATCTTTGATCTTGGTTGTAACATGTGGGCTCTGGTTGCAGCGGGGGAACTCTTTGTTGCAGCGTCTGGTATCTAGTTCCCTGACCAGGATTGAACCTGGGCCCCCTGAATTGGGAGTCTTAGCCACTGGACCATCAAGGAAGTCCCTGTAAGTCCCTTTATATTTTTCCATTCGTATTTTAATCTTGTTTCTGTTAAGCATGAGCCATGTGAGCTTCTTGGCTCCTTCACTGCATTCAAGTTTTTCAAACTGTCAGATAATGGAATTAAACTAGATCAGTGTTTCTCAACCTTAACTGGTGCAGTTGAACCACTGCAGGGGGTGGGGCGGGCTTCATATAATACAGATGGGCATTCACGAGGTCTCTGGGGTGGGATCTTGAGTACCTCCAGCTACAAAGTGATGCCAGTGATGCTGACTCAGGGACCGTGCTTTGGGTTATGATGGGAATTCACACCTCTCCTTTCATCTCTGTATTTCATTAGAGAGTCCAAGGATTCCTGTTCTGTCTTCAGGTTGCCTGAGTTGTCTATTGAGTTTAGGATGCTCAGTAATGTGACGGCTCTCAGCAACCTGAAATAAAACGTCCAGCTTGGGTTTTACTGTTAATTACTTACAGTGTCTTTATCAGTCTTTGTTAAAGATTGGATGTACTCAAGTTTTAATAAAAATCACAAGCTTTCAAAAAACTAAATTCAGCTTCCCTGAATGTGACACTGCAGAGCCTCGCGTTGACACAGAAGCCTTGTTCTCCAGTCACTTTCTCTTTGATTCCTCTTAATGTTCTTTGAAAACTCAGTGAACACCCCATTCAATGGCACACGTTCATCACTTTCCTTTCCATTTCTTGGGCTGCGGTCTGTCCCCTGTAAGGAGGCAACTCTTACTCTTACAAGTGAGGGAGTGTGGTCTAGACACTAGAGCAAGGGGCAGAGATTCAGGGCTCCCAGCTCCATCATGATAGGAAGACATTTATTTTAGGCATAGCAACAACTTTAAGTGCCCTATTGAGGCACTGGTTTATTTCTACTTGTCTGCTATAAAATACTTTAAGAGGCTTGGGTGAAAAGTACTGGCTTACTAACGCAAGCAACACCTCCCCAGAGCCCAGGGGATCCTCTTGAGTGACTTATTTTTTCTTTCTATGTCTTGTTTTCCTTCTCTGTAGAATAGGGTAAATTTTTCCTAGGATAGTTAAGAAGATGCAGTGAGTTAACACCTGTTGAGTGTTTTGAACTCTACTTGGGACATAGTGAATACATGGAAGCATTTGTCAATGTTGCTGCATAAGTCTTGTTTCAGACGGTAGGCATTTATTTTTTATTGAAGGTAGGTTGAAGCATACCGCAGCACTCTGTGGCTGTAAGACTGCTATCTGTTCACTTCAAACAAAGCTGAAAGCCACTAGGTAAAGTGAACGTATCAGAAATGGTGACTCAGCTTTAGATGTCACCGACTGTCACCAGCAGTTTACAAATGTAAAGGGTTTTTAAAATTTAGTGATTAATAATAATGTGCTTTCATAAGATACTAGGAAGAAACATCAGAGCAGAAAACTGGAATTAGGGGGCTTCCCTGGTGGTCTAGTGGCTGACTCTTAGCTCTTAATGCAGGAGGTCTGATTTGATCCCTGGTCAAGGAATTAGATCCCACATGCCATAACTAAGAGTTCACATGCTGCACCTTAACACCTAGCACAACCAAGTAAATAAATATTCTTTAAAAAATTAATGTCTAAGACTCATTCTACTTAAAAAAATAAAAAGAAAACTAGAATCAGATGGGCCATACACCCTATCTGGGGGTTCCTACCCTACATTGACCCAGAAGAATCTAAATGAAGTATGTGGTCATCAAGGCTGAAATGTATCAGGGCAAGTCTAAGGATGTTTCTTGCAGAGCTCCCTCAGTCTTTGGGGCAGGCATGGCAGCCTTTGCTCTGTTAAGGCTGTCAAAACCCAAATCAGAGGAAAGCCCCATCTTACTTTCTTTTTTAAGGAGGCAACTCAAAGTGAGGGCGTGTGGTCTAGACACTAGAGCAAGGGGCAGAGATTCAGGGCTCCCAGCTCCATCATGATAGGAAGACATTTATTTTAGGCATAGCAACAACTTTAAGTGCCCTATTGAGGCACTGGTTTATTTCTACTTGTCTGCTATAAAATACTTTAAGAGGCTTGGGTGAAAAGTACTGGCTTACTAACGCAAGCAACACCTCCCCAGAGCCCAGGGGATCCTCTTGAGTGACTTATTTTTTCTTTCTATGTCTTGTTTTCCTTCTCTGTAGAATAGGGTAAATTTTTCCTAGGATAGTTAAGAAGATGCAGTGAGTTAACACCTGTTGAGTGTTTTGAACTCTACTTGGGACATAGTGAATACATGGAAGCATTTGTCAATGTTGCTGCATAAGTCTTGTTTCAGACGGTAGGCATTTATTTTTTATTGAAGGTAGGTTGAAGCATACCGCAGCACTCTGTGGCTGTAAGACTGCTATCTGTTCACTTCAAACAAAGCTGAAAGCCACTAGGTAAAGTGAACGTATCAGAAATGGTGACTCAGCTTTAGATGTCACCGACTGTCACCAGCAGTTTACAAATGTAAAGGGTTTTTAAAATTTAGTGATTAATAATAATGTGCTTTCATAAGATACTAGGAAGAAACATCAGAGCAGAAAACTGGAATTAGGGGGCTTCCCTGGTGGTCTAGTGGCTGACTCTTAGCTCTTAATGCAGGAGGTCTGATTTGATCCCTGGTCAAGGAATTAGATCCCACATGCCATAACTAAGAGTTCACATGCTGCACCTTAACACCTAGCACAACCAAGTAAATAAATATTCTTTAAAAAATTAATGTCTAAGACTCATTCTACTTAAAAAAATAAAAAGAAAACTAGAATCAGATGGGCCATACACCCTATCTGGGGGTTCCTACCCTACATTGACCCAGAAGAATCTAAATGAAGTATGTGGTCATCAAGGCTGAAATGTATCAGGGCAAGTCTAAGGATGTTTCTTGCAGAGCTCCCCTCAGTCTTTGGGGGCAGGCATGGCAGCCTTTGCTCTGTTAAGGCTGTCAGCCAATCAGAGGAAGCCCATTAATACGATGAGGACAAATTGCATTACCCAAAATTCATTGTTCAGTCGCTCAGTCGTGGTTGACTTTTTGTGACCCCATGGATTGCAGCATGTGAGACTTCCCTGTCCTTCACCATCTTCTGGAATTTACGCAAACTCATGTCCATTGAATCAGTGAGGCCATCCAACCATTTCATCCTCTTTCATCCCCTTCTTTTCCTGCCTTCAATCCTTCCCAGTCGCAGGGTCTTTTCCAAGGAGTTGTCTCTTTGCATCAGGTGGCCAAAGTATTTGCAGCTTCAGCTTCAGCATCAGTCCTTCTGGTGAATATTCAGGGTTGATTTCCTTTAGGATTGACTGGTTTGATCTCCTTGCTGTCCAAGGGACTCCCAAGAGTCTTCTCCAAGTGTTCAAAGGCATCACTTCTCTGATGCTCAGTCTTCTTCAGTGCTCAGTCTTCTCATGCTAATACATGACTATTGGAAAAACCATAGTTTTGACTATATAAACCTTTGTCGGCAAAATGATGTCTCTGCTTTTTAATATGCTATCTAGGTTTGTCATAGCTTTTCTTCCAAGGATCCAGTGTCTTTAAATTTTGTGGCTGCAGTCCCCGTCTGCAGTGATTTTTGCAGCCCAAGAAAATAGTCTGTTACTGTTTTCATTTTTTCCTTATCTATTTGCCATGAAGTGATAGGACCAGATGCCATGATCTTAGTTTTTTTGAATGTTTAGTTTTAAGCCAGCTTTTCCACTTTCCTCTTCATCAAGAGGCTCATTAGTTCCTCTTCGCTTTCTGCCATTAAAGTGGTATCATCTGCATATCTGAAGTTATTGGTATTTCTCTTGGCAATCTTGATTCCAGCTTAAGCTTCATTCAACTTGGCATTTCGCATGATGCAGTCTGCATATAAGTTAAATAAGCAGGGTGACAACATACAGCCTCAATGTGGTTCTTAAAATCCACTGATTCAAATGTTCATCGTAAGAATCAGATGGGCCAAACCTTTTGGGAAGGTAATGTGGTCATCAAGGCTGAAATGTATCAGGGCAAGTCTAAGGATGTTTCTTGCAGAGCTCCCCTCAGTCTTTGGGGCAGGCATGGCAGCCTTTGCTCTGTTAAGGCTGTCAGCCAATCAGAGGAAGCCCATTAATACGATGAGGACAAATTGCATTACCCAAAATTCATTGTTCAGTCGCTCAGTCGTGGTTGACTTTTTGTGACCCCATGGATTGCAGCATGTGAGACTTCCCTGTCCTTCACCATCTTCTGGAATTTACGCAAACTCATGTCCATTGAATCAGTGAGGCCATCCAACCATTTCATCCTCTTTCATCCCCTTCTTTTCCTGCCTTCAATCCTTCCCAGTCGCAGGGTCTTTTCCAAGGAGTTGTCTCTTTGCATCAGGTGGCCAAAGTATTGGAGCTTCAGCTTCAGCATCAGTCCTTCTGGTGAATATTCAGGGTTGGTTTCCTTTAGGATTGACTGGTTTGATCTCCTTGCTGTCCAAGGGACTCCCAAGAGTCTTCTCCAAGTGTTCAAAGGCATCACTTCTCTGATGCTCAGTCTTCTTCAGTGCTCAGTCTTCTCATGCTAATACATGACTATTGGAAAAACCATAGTTTTGACTATATAAACCTTTGTCGGCAAAATGATGTCTCTGCTTTTTAATATGCTATCTAGGTTTGTCATAGCTTTTCTTCCAAGGATCCAGTGTCTTTAAATTTTGTGGCTGCAGTCCCCGTCTGCAGTGATTTTTGCAGCCCAAGAAAATAGTCTGTTACTGTTTTCATTTTTTCCTTATCTATTTGCCATGAAGTGATAGGACCAGATGCCATGATCTTAGTTTTTTTGAATGTTTAGTTTTAAGCCAGCTTTTCCACTTTCCTCTTCATCAAGAGGCTCATTAGTTCCTCTTCGCTTTCTGCCATTAAAGTGGTATCATCTGCATATCTGAAGTTATTGGTATTTCTCTTGGCAATCTTGATTCCAGCTTAAGCTTCATTCAACTTGGCATTTCGCATGATGCAGTCTGCATATAAGTTAAATAAGCAGGGTGACAACATACAGCCTCAATGTGGTTCTTAAAATCCACTGATTCAAATGTTCATCCGATCCAAAAAAACCCAGAAACATCCAGAATAGCGTTTCATCAAATATCCGGGCACAAAGGTCCAGCCAAGTTGACACACAAAAGCAACAGTCATACTGTGCCTCTCCGGCTTCCGGATACTCACACTTTTACAAGAGGGAAGGAAGTTGAGGGATTTAGTCATCACAAGGTTGCTATTTATTTACTCCCTGAAGGTCCATTGCCTCAAGCTAGTGGTCTCAGACTCTATCTTTTATGTAACTGGATTTATAAACGAATGTGTGTACTTTTCTGGAGATGAATTGTAAAGTTCACTCCTTCTACTTCCAGGGAAGGACTGCCTAAGACCTTTTTACCATTAAAATTCCTGGCCTGGGGCCGTGACATTGAATGCCAGGTGCATGTTTAAAAAAGTACCACCAACAACTGAAAGTTGACCTTTCATTGCCTTCTGTAGGGAAAATCAAAAAAGACATTTTGTATTTTTCGTTCAGAGGCAGGCTCCCTTCTCTGAACTATTTGCTCTTGATAAGACTCTCTGTCAGGGTTACTTTTCGTTTTTGTGGTTTTGTTTGCTGTGCTGCACAGCCTGTGGGACTTCAGTTCCCTTACCAGGGATTGAACCCAGGCCCTTGGCAGGGAGGGTGCAGAGTCCCAACCACTGGACTTCAGGGAATTCCTCTCATCTGACTTTTAAAAGCTATCTAGGGGCTTCCCTGGTGGTCCAGTGGGTAAGGACACCACCTTGCAGTGCAAGGGGCGCTGGTTCGATCCCTGGCCTTGGAAGATCCCACGTGCTGCAGAGCGGCTGGACCAATGTGTCCAATTACTGAGCCGGAGCTCTGGAGCGCATGCGCCCAGAGCCGGTGCTCTGTGACAACAGAGGCCACTGTGATGGGAGGCCCACACTGGCCAAAGAACAAAGATGGATGAAAATGGACAAATGAAAGACCAATAGAAGTGGCCCGTCTGCTCCCCTCCCTCCCCACCCCACCCCCACCAAAATAAAAAAATAAAAGCAATCTAATCAGGCTTGTGTCGAGATGAAGTTACAGTGTACCAGCAAGTACTCTTGCAAGAGCCCAATGCTGAAACTCCAACAGAATAAGAACGTTGTTGATAATGGTTCATGTTTGTGTTGTTCTTTGAAGTTGGCAAAAATGTCACTGTAGTGCTGGTGGTGAGAAAGATTTTGAGGTCTTTATATTACTAAGATTCTCAGTTTGAGAGTCACATATCCACTTTAAGAGTACAGATGGGGCTTTCCTGGTGACTCAGTGGGAAAAGAATCTGCTTGCGATGCAGGAGACCTGGGTTCAGTCCCTGGGTTGGGAAGATCCCTGGAGGAGGACGAGGCAATCCATTCCAGTATTCTTGCCTGGAGAATCCCATGGACGGAGGAGCCTGGTGGGCAGTGCTTTGAATATGACTGAAGCCATCTGAGCTCACACACATGCAGGGGTACAGACCACACCGCAGGGCTCAGCATCCCCACATTCTTTTGTCACTAAAATTCAGTTTACAAAAATACTGTTCTTACTAAAAACATCAGCAGCCTGTCGGTAGGGCTTCTCCACAGCAGGTTGTCGCCTCTTGTTTCAGAGTAACAAATCTGTAAATAAATCAGCCCAACAGTGCAAACATGGGTCACTCAGAAGCTATGCAAACAACGTTTGTTTGCTGGAAACAGAATCCATATCATCCTTTTTCTTCCAAGAAGCTAAAAAAGTAACAAAACTGTAATGACTTTCATACAATCTTTCCAAAAGTGCCTATGTGATATTACCACACTCCTTTTTCGGAAGGGGAAGGGTTTACTTTTGGGTCAAAGCCAAAGCTCAAACCAAATTCCACCAACAAGCACTGAGCCTTTTCTGTGGGCAAATCAGCACAGTAAACATCAGATTGGGGTTGTGATCTTCATTACTAAAATTCTGTCAAAAACCTTCTTTTAATTGACAAGGGGAATGAAGAGAGAAAAAAACCTGGCATTTCTTTTAAAGTCAGAAATATTGGCTCTTTCAATGTGATTTATGCTACGTTACGTAGAGAGAAGAAAGATGGAGATATTTCTGTCTCAAAGAATTCTTGGTTTCACAGATTTTCTTTCTTTTGTTCTTTTTAGCAGCTGAAGGCACACCAACAGAAGACTCTTAAGAAATAAGAACCCTATGTTTCCTTTCTGTGGGTCTGTTCCTTCTAAGAGTCCAAAGCAGTTTTAAACTAGTACAAATGTGAAGGCAAATAGCCGGAAGCACAATGCCTGGAATATAACAGACAATATTACAATTGCTTGGATTACAGCATTGCCTTACAACATGGCTCTTTCTGATTTCTTTGAATCATGGTTTGGGCTGGACTTGGAGAACTTAGTTTACTATTAAACAGAAAAGGAGGCTAAAGGAAATGTGTTTTTGTTTTTTTGCACCCACGTCCAAGTTCTATATCACTGGGTATATTACATCTCCTTAAATTCTCTCAGTCCTGCGAACTAGGAAGTCATTATGCCCATGTCACAGGTGGTACATCCAAGGCCCAGAGAAATTAACTGACGTATAAAGAACCTACTAGGGAACACCACTGGGATTTGGATGCAAGTCTCGTCATTCCTTATACTCCCGCCTTCCCCACTATTTTGGTCTGCAGTGTTATTCTATGACCCATTGCATATGAAATTTAAAACTATTTTTTAGGAGCAAGGTATTGGCGGTGTTGTCTGCTTTTCAAACTGGGCATTAAAATTTGTGCCCTTTTAGAGATGGACACAGTTTCACAGCATTGTGCAGCATTGGTATCCATGCAGACTTTGCCTCTAATAAGCAGAATCTAACTTAAAGCCTCAACCCTAAATATCCATTGGAAGGACTGATGCTGAAGCTGAAGCTCCAATACTTTAACCACCTGATGTGAAGAGCTGAGTCATTGGAAAAGATCCTGATGCTGGAGAAGATTGAGGGCAGGAGGAGAAGGGGGTGACAGAGGATGAGGTGTTCGGACGGCATTACCAACTCAATGGACATGAGTTTAAGCAAACTCCAGGAGCCAGTGAAGCCTGGCATGCTGCGATCCATGGGGCTGCAAAGAGTCAGACACAATTTAAGGACTGAACAATGATAATATCATATAAATCACTTTTATGTGATTTATGCTACGTAGAGAGAAGAAAGATGGAGATATTTCTGTCTCAAAGAATTCTTGGTTTCACAGATTTTCTTTCTTTTGTTCTTTTTAGCAGCTGAAGGCACACCAACAGAAGACTCTTAAGAAATAAGAACCCTATGTTTCCTTTCTGTGGGTCTGTTCCTTCTAAGAGTCCAAAGCAGTTTTAAACTAGTACAAATGTGAAGGCAAATAGCCGGAAGCACAATGCCTGGAATATAACAGACAATATTACAATTGCTTGGATTACAGCATTGCCTTACAACATGGCTCTTTCTGATTTCTTTGAATCATGGTTTGGGCTGGACTTGGAGAACTTAGTTTACTATTAAACAGAAAAGGAGGCTAAAGGAAATGTGTTTTTGTTTTTTTGCACCCACGTCCAAGTTCTATATCACTGGGTATATTACATCTCCTTAAATTCTCTCAGTCCTGCGAACTAGGAAGTCATTATGCCCATGTCACAGGTGGTACATCCAAGGCCCAGAGAAATTAACTGACGTATAAAGAACCTACTAGGGAACACCACTGGGATTTGGATGCAAGTCTCGTCATTCCTTATACTCCCGCCTTCCCCACTATTTTGGTCTGCAGTGTTATTCTATGACCCATTGCATATGAAATTTAAAACTATTTTTTAGGAGCAAGGTATTGGCGGTGTTGTCTGCTTTTCAAACTGGGCATTAAAATTTGTGCCCTTTTAGAGATGGACACAGTTTCACAGCATTGTGCAGCATTGGTATCCATGCAGACTTTGCCTCTAATAAGCAGAATCTAACTTAAAGCCTCAACCCTAAATATCCATTGGAAGGACTGATGCTGAAGCTGAAGCTCCAATACTTTAACCACCTGATGTGAAGAGCTGAGTCATTGGAAAAGATCCTGATGCTGGAGAAGATTGAGGGCAGGAGGAGAAGGGGGTGACAGAGGATGAGGTGTTCGGACGGCATTACCAACTCAATGGACATGAGTTTAAGCAAACTCCAGGAGCCAGTGAAGCCTGGCATGCTGCGATCCATGGGGCTGCAAAGAGTCAGACACAATTTAAGGACTGAACAATGATAATATCATATAAATCATTTTCTAGTCCCCTTCTTGGTTGGTGTTTTTGGGAGAGTAAGCTTCTGCATAGTGGAGTAAAGACTGAAGAAGAAGCTGAAATGATCCCATAGGATGTAAGACTGGTAATGCAGAAAACAGCTTTGAGACATGATTTGATTCAATCATCCAAACCGTAGTTAACAAACTCGAATTTTAAAATATTGCAAGACTGTAGTAGAAGTTTATGAACAATGTGCACTTTGAGCAAGTGGCAGATAGGAGGGGATGGAGCAGAAGCAGGTCTTATTTTGGAGCAGGTTGTAGTACTTCTTAAGCTTCTTCTATGTGCCTGTCCATTTCTCTGAAAAAGAAATTTAATCCATGTTTACATAGATACAGATTGAGAAAAAGGAAGCAGAGAGAGACAAGAGACTGAAAGGGAAATCAATCATGGCAGAACTGGCATTTAAGTATAAGTCCTTCTGGTTTCTAGTCTAAGTTCTTTCCAATTTAGCATACATATATATACTTGGGAGGCGGGACACATCTCTTGGTCTTTCATTTTTATCTGTTTTCATCCATCTTTGTTCTTTGGCTCCTGTGGGCCTCCCATCGCAGTGGCCTCTGTTGTCACAGAGCACTGGCTCTGGGCACCTGCGCTCCAGAGCTCCGGCTCGGTAATTGGACACATCGGTCCAGCCGCTCAGCGGCACATGGGAGCTTCCAAGGCCAGGGATCGAACCAGCGCCCCTTGCACTGCAAGGCGGTGTCCTTACAACTGGACCACCAGGGAAGCCCTCCAATTTAGCATATATATATTTTAATATCTTTATTATTTGGCTGCTCTGGATCCTGGTTGCGGCATGTGGGATCCTTAATTGTGGCCTGTGAACTCTCAGTTGCTGTCTATGAACTCTTAGTTGAGGCATGTGGGATCTAGTTCTCTGGCTAGGAATTGAGCCCGGGCCCCCTGCATTGGGAACGTTGAGTATTAGCCACTGGTCCACCAGGAAAACCTGTCCCTTTTTTTTTTTTCTAAAAAAAAAATCAAGCATATCTTCTTTCTTTTTGTCTCCACTGCACAGCTTATGGGATATTTATTCCCCCACCAAGTACTGAACCCGACTTCCCTACAGTGGAAGTTTGGAGTCTTAACCTGAGGGCCACCTGGGGAGTCCCACCAGTGCATTTCCTGAAGGCCTCTGGTGAGTTTGGAAACAAACTGCCCATTAGCCTAGCATAACACCTAATGCAGGCCCATCTTCAAGCAAACCATTTTGCCTCTTAACTCAAATATAAGCAACACAATAAATATTGCAAGACTGTAGTAGAAGTTTATGAACAATGTGCACTTTGAGCAAGTGGCAGATAGGAGGGGATGGAGCAGAAGCAGGTCTTATTTTGGAGCAGGTTGTAGTACTTCTTAAGCTTCTTCTATGTGCCTGTCCATTTCTCTGAAAAAGAAATTTAATCCATGTTTACATAGATACAGATTGAGAAAAAGGAAGCAGAGAGAGACAAGAGACTGAAAGGGAAATCAATCATGGCAGAACTGGCATTTAAGTATAAGTCCTTCTGGTTTCTAGTCTAAGTTCTTTCCAATTTAGCATACATATATATACTTGGGAGGCGGGACACATCTCTTGGTCTTTCATTTTTATCTGTTTTCATCCATCTTTGTTCTTTGGCTCCTGTGGGCCTCCCATCGCAGTGGCCTCTGTTGTCACAGAGCACTGGCTCTGGGCACCTGCGCTCCAGAGCTCCGGCTCGGTAATTGGACACATCGGTCCAGCCGCTCAGCGGCACATGGGAGCTTCCAAGGCCAGGGATCGAACCAGCGCCCCTTGCACTGCAAGGCGGTGTCCTTACAACTGGACCACCAGGGAAGCCCTCCAATTTAGCATATATATATTTTAATATCTTTATTATTTGGCTGCTCTGGATCCTGGTTCCCATGTGGGATCCTTAATTGTGGCCTGTGAACTCTCAGTTGCTGTCTATGAACTCTTAGTTGAGGCATGTGGGATCTAGTTCTCTGGCTAGGAATTGAGCCCGGGCCCCCTGCATTGGGAACGTTGAGTATTAGCCACTGGTCCACCAGGAAAACCTGTCCCTTTTTTTTTTTTCTAAAAAAAAAATCAAGCATATCTTCTTTCTTTTTGTCTCCACTGCACAGCTTATGGGATATTTATTCCCCCACCAAGTACTGAACCCGACTTCCCTACAGTGGAAGTTTGGAGTCTTAACCTGAGGGCCACCTGGGGAGTCCCACCAGTGCATTTCCTGAAGGCCTCTGGTGAGTTTGGAAACAAACTGCCCATTAGCCTAGCATAACACCTAATGCAGGCCCATCTTCAAGCAAACCATTTTGCCTCTTAACTCAAATATAAGCAACACAATAAATATTTGAGATTGACTTTTTGCTTAACAGGAGCTAGTTGTCTTCTGTGTCCAACTTTTTTTTTTTTTTTAATACTAGCTGTTTTTTTTTTTTTAAAACATTATTTATTTATTTAGGCGGGGGTGGGGAGGGAAGGGGGTGGGCGGGCCACTTTCATTGGTCCTTCGTTTGTCTAGTTTCATCCATCCCCGTTCCTTGGCCCGTGTGGGCCTCCCATCGCGGTGGCCTCTGTTGTCGCAGAGCACCGGCTCTGGGCGCATGCACTCCAGAGCTCCGGCTGGGTAATTGGACACATTGGTCCAGCCACTCCGCGGCACGTGGGATCTTCCCAGGCCAGGGATCGAACCGGCACCCGTTGCACTGCAAGGCGGTGTCCTTACCCACTGGACCACCAGGGAAGCCTGTCTTCTGTGTCTAATTTTTAATTCATTTACCTCTCTGAGAAACTGTCTTGGGAAACCCTGAACAATCCTGTGTCCCTCTCCCTCAGGGTATGAAATTAAAAGGAAAACCTCTAAGAAGTCAACTTTATTCCAGAAACATTTACAAGTGTAAAAATTCATCTTTACAGGGACAAGAAAAAAGTTATATTAAAAAGCTAATTGCAATGAGCCTTTTTAAAAAAAATGAAAGAGGTTTTACTTTTGAAAGAAACACGTTAAGGACTCTTTATGTGATTCAAAGACTAAATGATTTCATATGAATATATTTCGTTTACTTAAAACTAAATTTAAATAAATTTAGTTTTTGTTTGATTACAGATAACACCTTCTCCAAACTGTTATCTATAATCAAATATGTGTGTGTGTGGTATTCGCTCAGTCATATCCCACTCTTTGGGATCTTATGGACTGTAGCCCACCAGGCTTCTCTGTCCCTGAAATTCTCCAGGCAAGAATACTGGAGTGGGTTGCCATGCCTTCCTTCGGGAGCTCTTCCTGACCCAAAGATTGAATCTAGATCTGCAGCATTTCAGGCAGACTCTTTACTACCTGTGCCACCCGAATTCTTCCTCTACCCTGATATCACAAAA
This sequence comes from Tragulus kanchil, assembly GCA_022376925.1. Taxonomy (NCBI): domain Eukaryota; kingdom Metazoa; phylum Chordata; class Mammalia; order Artiodactyla; family Tragulidae; genus Tragulus; species Tragulus kanchil. Next base: position 73,233,125 of record JAIOJX010000031.1, read on the forward strand.
AATGCGTTTAAAAAGAAAAGAAAAGAAAAATGTATATTAGAAAAAATCTGAAAGCAAGTCAATATTTGTTTCCAGTAGATGGCACTGCAAATCAAGTCTTAATGGATCTATTATCTATTATTTCTTGGACTAGGATAATTCTTTTCTACAGTGAGATCCACTAAAACTACTTATACAGTGAAATTGAAAAGGTTGAGGGGAGAGGGTTGAGGCTACAGTAAGGCTGCGTTGCCCAGTATCCAAACACTGATATTTCTTTTCTCTTTAGCAGAGTTGGGATTTATTAAGGTGGTAGATGCACAGAATAAAAACTGTCCACTTGCTTTTACATGAAACCTACATTTTGATGTGGGATTTTGGTTGCCCACTTTAATTTGTTTAGTCTATGTTATTAGGAGTCCAAGGGGACATTTTATACTTCTGCACAGTGTCTGATTCAATCTCACACAGGCTAGTTAACTTGCAGAGGCAAAACCGAGCAGGGCCATAAACCACATCCCTGAGGTGTGCTGGGTTTGCGTGTGTGTTTGCGGAGTGGGGGTGGGGGCAATCAATACCCTCAGTTATAGAGAATGTGAATAATTCAAGACAACTCAAGTCCTGCCACAAAAAGAGTGATGTGTGCAAGTGTTCTAGAGACCATGGATCAGAGTCCAGCTTTTTAAAACACTTTTTATTTATTTATTTATTTTTGACTGGTTTTCACTGTTGCTGCCTTCACTAGTTGCAGGGACTGGGAGCTACTCTCTCGTTGAGGTGACCAGGCTTCTTGTTGTGGTGACTTCTCTTGTTGTGGAATTCAGGCTCTAGGGCACTCGGGCGTCAGTAGTTGCAGCACAGGGGCTCAGTAGTTGTGGCTCCAAGGCTCTAGAGCACCGGCTCCATAGTTGTGGCTCACGGGTTTTGTTGCCCCCCCAGCATGTGGGATCTTCCTGGATCAGGGATTGTTTCTTGCATTGGCAGGTGAACTCTTCACCACTGAACCACCAGGGAAGCCCCACAGTCCAATTTTGTATGTAAAAGCATGTGTGTTTAAAACATATGGAAAAGTCATTTAAAATAGACACTACACATAATAGAGAGTAGAACAGAGAAAACGCTATCACATATGTAAAGACACTGAGCAGAGCACCTGGTACAACTAGATGCTGAATGAATCCTCGTCCTTCTCCTCTAATGGAGGGGGAGAGCAAAAGGTCAGGCCTTGCTCTGTGGGTCTGGGTAAGATTGCTCTCATTCCACCTCCTCGGACTCTGACTTTCCCACCTCTCAAAAGGACTGCAAGCTGGGTTGCAAGATCTAGACGATTCTGCCTTGTGTAAAATAAGAGTTACAAGTGGAGCATGTACTCCGAGGCAGCCAAGACACGAGGCCTCAGAGTCTGGATGTGACTTTTGTCGTGAGGATTATCTTCCTCAGTGAGAAAGAAGCCATCCGTCAAAACCAGCTCTTCCATAGCTAAACCATGTCTGCTCTTCAAATAAATGTCCTAGGAGAGTTCAGACATGACAACTTTTTAAAAATATACCCTCTGTCTTTGCTGTTATGTTTTCTCTTGTCAAGGAAGCCTGAAATTTCTTCAAATTATGCAGGAAGCAATGGTGGGTTTCTGGAGTTTTTAGAAATGGACGAGAAAGTACTCTGAGAGGGGATATATTTGTGGAGCCCTATTCATCACTGTGCTCACTTACCCATTTAAACAATGAGCTCCATCACCCCAGCTTTCCCCAGGGACTCTCAGGTACCTAGCCCAGACATTTTCTACGGTTTCAAACTAAAACCCATACATGGGGACTTCCCTGGTGGTCCAGTGAGAAACTGTGCTCCCAATGCAGGGGGCCTGGTCTCAACCCTTGGTCAGGGAACTAGACCCCACGTGCTGCAACTAAAGATTCCACATGCCACAACTAAAACCCTGTGCACCCAAATAAACAAATGTTTAAAAAAATCATACAGTATTTACAAAAACATAACCATGATCTATACAAGGCAGAGATAGGAATCAAGCAACACCTTTACTGTTGGCTAGGAGTGCAAAGAAACCTTTCCCCTACAGATCTGCTCATTTTTTCTTTCCTCTTTGTGACCTCAGAATTTACACCTTGGCTATTTCTAATTGACAGAGATGGTGTTAAGATATTATAGAGAGCAGTTCGTGGCTTTGGATCGGGGTAGGTGGATAAGCACTCTTTCAAGTTTGAAAGGACCTTACAGAACACAGTCCAACCCCTTCCTTTTAAAAACAAGAACACAGTCCAATACCCACCTCTCAAAAGGACTGCTAAGCTGGCCTTGCTCTGTGGGTCTGGGTAAGATTGCTCTCATTCCACCTCCTCGGACTCTGACTTTCCCACCTCTCAAAAGGACTGCAAGCTGGGTTGCAAGATCTAGACGATTCTGCCTTGTGTAAAATAAGAGTTACAAGTGGAGCATGTACTCCGAGGCAGCCAAGACACGAGGCCTCAGAGTCTGGATGTGACTTTTGTCGTGAGGATTATCTTCCTCAGTGAGAAAGAAGCCATCCGTCAAAACCAGCTCTTCCATAGCTAAACCATGTCTGCTCTTCAAATAAATGTCCTAGGAGAGTTCAGACATGACAACTTTTTAAAAATATACCCTCTGTCTTTGCTGTTATGTTTTCTCTTGTCAAGGAAGCCTGAAATTTCTTCAAATTATGCAGGAAGCAATGGTGGGTTTCTGGAGTTTTTAGAAATGGACGAGAAAGTACTCTGAGAGGGGATATATTTGTGGAGCCCTATTCATCACTGTGCTCACTTACCCATTTAAACAATGAGCTCCATCACCCCAGCTTTCCCAGGTACTCTCAGGTACCTAGCCCAGACATTTTCTACGGTTTCAAACTAAAACCCATACATGGGGACTTCCCTGGTGGTCCAGTGAGAAACTGTGCTCCCAATGCAGGGGGCCTGGTCTCAACCCTTGGTCAGGGAACTAGACCCCACGTGCTGCAACTAAAGATTCCACATGCCACAACTAAAACCCTGTGCACCCAAATAAACAAATGTTTAAAAAAATCATACAGTATTTACAAAAACATAACCATGATCTATACAAGGCAGAGATAGGAATCAAGCAACACCTTTACTGTTGGCTAGGAGTGCAAAGAAACCTTTCCCCTACAGATCTGCTCATTTTTTCTTTCCTCTTTGTGACCTCAGAATTTACACCTTGGCTATTTCTAATTGACAGAGATGGTGTTAAGATATTATAGAGAGCAGTTCGTGGCTTTGGATCGGGGTAGGTGGATAAGCACTCTTTCAAGTTTGAAAGGACCTTACAGAACACAGTCCAACCCCTTCCTTTTACCCACAAGAAAGGATGGCTCAGAGACGTCATTTGGACTTACAAAGGTCACACAGGAAACTGGTGATGAGGCCGGAATAAGGTCATTTGATTCTCATCCCAGGAGCTAAGTGCTTAAACAGGAATAGGGGTAGAAGGGTGAAAAAATAAGGGAGGAGGTGTCTTCAGCTTTCAGTCTTAGTGTCCTTAGGAAAGTGATGGAAAAACACTGTCTCACCTGGTCTGGACACTCACATCCCTGGTCGAAGAGGTGTGTTCAGATGTCAAACCTCTGGTAAAAAGACTGCAGACGTTCTGCAAATATTTGTTTATTTTGAGGACCTTTGGGGTTTTACTTTTTATGTCAAACTCTTTTGTGTAACATCTCAGAGATTCTCTACATGAAGGAAGCAGAATGGTTCATTTTCTTTTTAGGGCACTTCCTTATAGGATGACTTCAACACGGACTAATCACGAGCCAATGGACTAACCTTCTTCTTGGTGTGAAGATTAGTGCAAGAAGCTTTAAGTCATCATATGTCTTTAGAAGAAATAAGATAAATAATAGGCATATACTGTTTGACTCTTCTGTGATACTTTTTGTGAAGTCATAGGTAGAAATGCCCATAATGTGAGCGAGACAGTTTTCATCCTACGTATTTTCCAATTAGCAAACATAATTTTAACATTTTATAGCCTGTTACCTCCTTCTGCAAAGTCCTTTGAAGACAAACCTTAGATGCATGCGTGTGTTTGGAAAGAGATATGCTTCATGGTTCAATCACTGTTTAGACATGGAATGAGTTACATCAACTGGTGTGAGCAAAAGTTTATTTTTGTCAAGATTTTTAGAAAACGTTAACAGCATAGAAATCTAGTGGTGTTTAGCCTGAGATTTCCATGGCTGAATTTCCTGGTTTGGAATGTATTAATATTATGCCTGCTTTACTCTGAAGCAGTCTCAGTTTTAACCAAGGCTGTATCTCTGGGTGAGGCTGCTGGTCCCCCACCCCCTTCCATCTTTGATTTAGGGTGGATACTACCCCCGGGCACTCACATCCCTAAAGTGTCTGTTTCTGAGATAAAAATGAAAGTGGGAAGGTAGTGGGATGGGATGCAAGGCCCCTTTAATTACCTCCGCGAGTTTTCGGACCCATTTCTTTTGCCTCAAAGGTGTCCTCGGAGAGAGGAGACCGGAGGGAGAAAGAAGGCAGAATAACAAGCCGAGGGACGTTCAGGAAGCCACGTGGGAAAACAAGAGGAAAGTAGAAGGTTGCCCGAACTTTGAGAAATCTCACCTTAGACCACGTGGAAATGTGACGCCCACTAAGTATTGTGGCTTCATGATTTTCTGTCTTAATCGCGACAATCGCAAAGAAATCAAACACTTCCACACTGCTCTGCAGACCCACCGGGAAAGTTAAGCTAGGGTGTGAGTTCCAAAACATAAAAAGACTCCACCCCTTTGCAGGAATTCTAAGACAATGTAGAGACAAGCCATCGAGTTGGGGATTGGGTGTGTTTTCTTTACAATATATATATGCATATAAATTTTGATAAAATAACGTCCATGCATAGTAATGACTTAAAACTGGTAAAAAAGCAAAAAACAAAAAACCTAGAGCCGGCGCAATGGCTGCTGCAGCTCTTGTCGCCTCAGCTCTTGGAGACGACAAGTGCATCCTCTGTAAACTGGAGTCGCCCGGAAGTGCTGGGGAGCGAGGCGAGAAGAGCGACCTCTGCCCCTCTACGACCCGAGCTCCGCAGCGAGGTTTGGGACACTGGAGGGAGGGCCTGCCGCCGGCGCCCTGCAGGGCCAAGGCCGCCGAGGCGGGCGCAGCGCGGCGGGGAGCGCGGCTGGATGGAGGAGGGGTTCCGTACTCAGACCCCTCGGCGGCGGAAGTTCTGCGAGTCCGCGGCGCCAGAGCAGAAGACCCCGGCGATGGGAAGGGGGTTAGATTTTTAGAAAACGTTAACAGCATAGAAATCTAGTGGTGTTTAGCCTGAGATTTCCATGGCTGAATTTCCTGGTTTGGAATGTATTAATATTATGCCTGCTTTACTCTGAAGCAGTCTCAGTTTTAACCAAGGCTGTATCTCTGGGTGAGGCTGCTGGTCCCCCACCCCCTTCCATCTTTGATTTAGGGTGGATACTACCCCCGGGCACTCACATCCCTAAAGTGTCTGTTTCTGAGATAAAAATGAAAGTGGGAAGGTAGTGGGATGGGATGCAAGGCCCCTTTAATTACCTCCGCGAGTTTTCGGACCCATTTCTTTTGCCTCAAAGGTGTCCTCGGAGAGAGGAGACCGGAGGGAGAAAGAAGGCAGAATAACAAGCCGAGGGACGTTCAGGAAGCCACGTGGGAAAACAAGAGGAAAGTAGAAGGTTGCCCGAACTTTGAGAAATCTCACCTTAGACCACGTGGAAATGTGACGCCCACTAAGTATTGTGGCTTCATGATTTTCTGTCTTAATCGCGACAATCGCAAAGAAATCAAACACTTCCACACTGCTCTGCAGACCCACCGGGAAAGTTAAGCTAGGGTGTGAGTTCCAAAACATAAAAAGACTCCACCCCTTTGCAGGAATTCTAAGACAATGTAGAGACAAGCCATCGAGTTGGGGATTGGGTGTGTTTTCTTTACAATATATATATGCATATAAATTTTGATAAAATAACGTCCATGCATAGTAATGACTTAAAACTGGTAAAAAAGCAAAAAACAAAAAACCTAGAGCCGGCGCAATGGCTGCTGCAGCTCTTGTCGCCTCAGCTCTTGGAGACGACAAGTGCATCCTCTGTAAACTGGAGTCGCCCGGAAGTGCTGGGGAGCGAGGCGAGAAGAGCGACCCTCTGCCCCCTCTACGACCCGAGCTCCGCAGCGAGGTTTGGGACACTGGAGGGAGGGCCTGCCGCCGGCGCCCTGCAGGGCCAAGGCCGCCGAGGCGGGCGCAGCGCGGCGGGGAGCGCGGCTGGATGGAGGAGGGGTTCCGTACTCAGACCCCTCGGCGGCGGAAGTTCTGCGAGTCCGCGGCGCCAGAGCAGAAGACCCCGGCGATGGGAAGGTTGGGTCTCCCCCGCGCTGTACGCCCGCTTGGGTTGGGACCTTCCCTCCACCCCTCTCCTTATGGGTCAAACTGTGTGTTGAAGGACTGAGTAGACGAGACCCCGGGGTAACTCCAGGGAGACTGGAGTCCACTTTCAGGATTCCTTGGAAACGCGGTGCATCCATGGTCTCATTTAAGAGCCGTCTCGGGGCACAGAGGGAGGCAGTTTGAGGGTGCATGCGGCAGGGTTAATGCTCTGGGACCGGGTGTGGTTGGAGATGCTCTGTCCTTGGTGACTTTCCGGTGAAAGAGGTCGGATGTCCCCAAGCGGAGGGGACTGGGAAGCGGGCCTGGGAATCAGACTCCTGCTGGAGTGTGAACTCTGAGTTGCCTGCCCTTTCTGAGTCTCAGGGGCCCTGCCGATGAAGGCGTGACAAGACGAAGGCTTCCTCCGGGGGCTCTCGCAGAGCGCTCTCCAAGACGTAAGGAAGCACAAGTGCCCCAGCGTGTAAGTACGCGGGGTCGCACTGCCGCCCGCGTCTCCAACGGTCTCCGAGCTCCACCCACCGTTTCGACGGAGACGAGCTCGCCACCGCGGGGCTGGGCTGGAGCAGTTGCTGAGCACGACCCTGGTGCGGTTCTTCTAGACCAGCTCGCGTCGAGCGGTCGGGAAGAGGATCCGGCTGGGCCGACCCCTGCCGGTGCCTGGCGCCCTCAAACTCTGACTTCCTCTCTGCATTTCCGATCCTGGCCCTGTCCCTCGCCTTGGGTGCGTCCACTTGTCCTCCGGGCACCTCACGTGCCTGAGCACAAGGGTCCTCGGGGACTCGCCGGGGTGGCAGGGTGTGGGAGAGTGGGTGGAACTGGGAACGCGCAAAAGCCTTGGGCATGCGAGATCCTACGGACCCCTGGGCCACGAGAGAAAGATTCGTAGGAAAGAGATGGGCACAGAATTGGGAGACTCTAGGGGATTTACCCCTTGTGGTAACAGAGCAAAAACCCTGCTAAAAGTGTTGGCTCTCTATTTCCGTTGAAAATAAATTCTAGTCCCCGGCAGGATCTCTTCGACCCTCAGCAAAGCCCACCTGCGGAAGTTCTCGGTCTGGTCCGCTCGGGCGTCGCCAGCATTTCCGCACTGGGGACACTGTTCAGTCTCTACCCAGCCACTGGTCCGGCCAGAGAGGTCCTCTTTGTCCTCCCCCCACGCCTCGGGCAAGGTGCCCACAGACCCGCACAGGCGGCAAGGAAGTCCAGCCCCGCGCGGGTCTGCTCGGCCTCTCATTCCCACCGTCGCCGAGGGCCACGTTTTTCTCGGGCAGAATTCTTTTCCCGCCCCCCTCCAAGAGCTGACCCAGGCCAGGTGCCCTCTGCGGTCGCCCAGACCTGGAGATTGGTCCTGGGGACGTCGTGACGACCCTCGTTACCTGCCTCTCGCAGGTCGCAGCGGCAAGGCTGGCCGAAGCAGCCCTAATTGAATTTCCGACCCCTCTGGGCACGTTTTCCTTGAAAACCTTTTCCAGGCCCTTCCCGCCACCCCGAAGGGCCAGGAAATATGCGAATCTCCGTAGCAAAGGGGCAATTTAAGAAGCCGGGTGGAGCGCTTTGGGCGGGGCCGGAGTTTCGGAGGGGTTTGAATTTCTCTAGGCTCGCTACGAACCTTCGGCGGATAAAGCGCAAGTTTGCGCGTTTCGTCCACCCGGGGATAGCAGACCAACGAAACAGAAAGTGTCCAGTGAGATGCGGAGTTTGCCCAGATTTCCCTGGAGATGGGTTTGCGGAAGCGCCCGTGATGGGAACTTTCGTCAGATCGTGTATGGAGGGAGCTAAAAGAAAAAAGGGAGGGAAGTGAGACGGGGAGGGGGCAGTGGGAGCGTGGAGTGTGTGTGTGTGTGTGTGTGTGTGTGAGAAAGAGAGAGAGAGAAAGAGAGAGAGAGAGAGAGGTGTGCCCAGCCGCGGGGGCGTCACACTGTGGGCAGGGGAAGGAGTGCGGAACGTCCCGCAGGCTAATTGGCTTAAGACGTTGTGCGAGCGCTTGGAAAAGGTCGTTGAAGGAGTTCGCTGCACACACACACAAAATAATAATCTTAAAAAAGAGTGCCGGGCATGCGCACAGAGAGGATGCCATATTGGAATGAGGCTGTAGTGGGAGTCTGAGCAGCGGAGCGGGCGCGCTAGGGAGGCGGCGGGTGGGGAGCGAGAGAGGCACAGCGACCGGCGGAGGCCCGCATCCCCTCCTCGGCGGCTCCCTGGGCCTCTGTCCACGCCCCGGGGAGGACAAACTTCGCCAGGTAGGATATCAACGCCGGCCCCTGTCCTCGCGTCCAGCCCGCCCCGCGAGGGGACCTCGGCCCGCAGGTTGAGTGAGCCGGTCAGCTTCTTTTTTTTCCAGCTCCGAGAAAAAGGGAAGCTGGATCGGACCCGGTCTGGGGGGCGGGAGGACGGGGTGCTGAGGCAGAGAAGCGAAAGGGAGCGATGGAGGAGCAGGCGACAGCCCCGCTGCAGAGCCCCAAACTCCGCTCTGCGCTCCGGGTTGTCATTTTCGCTCCCTCTGTCCCCTTCCTCCGGGTCCCTCGGCTTCGCAAAGCCGGGCCTCGCGGGAGTCGGTCGGTAGTTGGAAAGTGTCTTCCTCTATGGGTGCAGAGTGTCCCCTCCCGCCGCCCACCTTCCTCATTTGTGCGCTCATTTTGGCGACGCAGCCGCCCTTGCTACTCCGCGTTGGGGTCTCTTTCTTCTTCCTTTTTTTTTTTTTGGTGTGTGTGTTCTGGGTGGCGGGGTGGGGTAGAGGATGGTGGGATGTGGGCTAGAGACCAGCCATCAAGGGGGTTAAAAATCTTGGGCACTTTCAGAATCGCCCCCCTTGGTAACATTTGCCTGTGCAGCTGAAATGAAATTGTCAGTAGTTTCGGAGCGTGCTTCGGCGTGGATGATCTTTTTGTTCTTTTTTCTTTTCTTTTCGCGTTAAAGTCACATCCTGCCACTTGGGGCTTTCCTGTTGTCTACTCTCATATGACCTTCTTTCACAATTACTAATCTGATTTGGCTTTGGAGTTTATTATTTTTAAAAAATGTGTGTTTTGGTAAAATCTGCCAACCCCCCCCCCCCCCCAAACAGCTGCTGCAGGAACTACTAAATACATTTATGGATTGTTGACCAGGAGCGGCGGGAGGCGATTAGCCGGAGAAGGGGGAGCCTAGCGGAGGGAAGTGGTTGATTTGCGGTGGCCAGACGCGCGCCCAGAGCCCGCTCCGTACTCGTCTTTTCTTGGAAGCCGCGGCGGCGAAGGAGTATTTAGAAGCCTTGCCAGTTTCAATATGGCGGGCTAAGGTGGCTTTTAAAAACTGAAAATAAGGTTTTGCGGTGGGAAAAAACCCAACCGGAGTTGCCATCTCTTAGTTTCAGCTCTCTTTGGCTACTCGAGTAGCTGCTTTAGCGAATTAAATGGGAAAAAAGAGAAGGAATGAGCTGCCCTAGTTTTTTCCGTGCTTAGAGTCTGCGTGTGCCCAGTTCATTGCTAAAGGGGAAATTCGGGATACTGCTGGCCCGGAGCGGGGCATCGGAGCACGACTGCTGTGCGTGCCTTTGATCAGTGGGTGTACCCGTGTGTGCAGCTGGGTGGGGGTGTCCAAGAGATCCGCCTCAAATTCGTGTGTGCGTCTCGGAACCAGACCCGGCCCTGATTTGACGTGACAAACTGCTGACACGTGGTGCAAAATGCATGAGGGCAGAGGGAATGATTTATTTAGGCTTTCTAGATCAGTTCTCTTTCTCTTTGTACGCAGGATCCTGTGTGGGTTAAAAGCCTGGTGGGTGGAGCGAGAGGTGCTTATTTAAAGGACTCGGTATCCAGGATTTCGGGGGCAGTTGGGCTGCAGACGCCCGTGGGGTTGTGTGTGTGTGCAGGGGGCGCCCTGCACTTAGCTGTGGGCAGCCCGTACAGTTCGCGGCGCGGTGGGGTGGAAGGTGGCGGGGGAGGTCGTTGTCCTGCGTCTGGTGGGTGGGGTGGGTGGGGTGGGGGGGACAGTAAAGTGCGTTGGCGGAAGGGCGGGGGCGCACGGCCCGGGGCTGCAAAGCGTGAAGGGTGGAGGGGAGGAGTTGCTTTCGGAGTTGCGCTCTAGGGAAGGTGGGGGATGGGGAGAGCGTTTGCGGAAGAAAGTGTCCCCGGCTCCTGTTGAGCTCCGAGAGGTCTGGATCTGCGAGAGGCATTCTAGGAGAGCGAGCGTGGGTGTCGCCTTGGGGTTGGAGAGGGCGGCGAGGTGCCCGGGAAAGGCCGGCCTCCCGCCCGAGGGAGGGTCTGGAAGTGGAGTTTGGAGGCACAGCCGGAGCTCGTAAATGGAGCCCGAGGGAAAGCTAGCAAATCGAGCTTCCTTAGCTGGAACAGGGGTCCCCGACAGGGGTCGCCAGTGGCCAGGATGCGGCCGCGGAGCGATGGTCGCGCAGCGCTTCCAACAGGGTGGACCAGGGGGACGAGGGCCACACGGTATCCGCGCGCCGTCCCTGGGGCCAGGCTAGGGCAGATCAGGGGGACTTTCTCTAGGCCTGCGAACCTGATGGCGCGTTTACCTCGTGCGCCAAGAAGACTTTAAACGACAGGGTTAAAAAGCGCTGGCTAGGTTTGCAGTTACTGCAGTGACGCTGGCTCTGGGCATTTGCAGGGGCCTGGGGGAAGGATCGAGGGGGTCAGCTCGACCTCCCATTTAGACGGCCGCCCAGCAGACTGGCTGTCCCTTGCGACGGGGCCTGGGGACAGCATTCACGAGACTGGAGACTCCGCGGCAGATTTGCCCTTCCACTGGGCGGTCAGGCTGAGAGATACGCGACCCTCAGACCCAGAGCCGTTTCGCACTCACGAACCCCCCGGCCGAGCGCGCGGCGCGTCCCCGGCTCTCCAGTCCCGCGAGTACCCCCGGGGACGGCTCTCGCTTGGGTTTCGTCCAAAGTGGAAACCAACATGACTCGGTGCTTGTAAACTGCAGTTTCTGCCGGGAACCCCTCCCTTCGTACTTCTCTCGACGTCGCCGCTGAAAAGCGTCTCCGCACAGTTCACCCCAACGCCCCGAAACCTGCGATTTTGCACCGATCTATGCCGCGGAAGCCAACATACAATCTGTTACAAAGAACATTCTTATTTTCGCATGGCCCAAGTTTCCCTTCTTGTGGGGAGGTGCGGGCGGAGGGTAAATGGAGACCATCTAGGAGCACGGCCGACCCCCGACCCGGAACCGAGGCTGGGGACTTTTGCGCGTGGAAAACTGGGGATGTGCCCGGGAATGCGGAGGATGAGCGTGCGGAGCGATGGCCACTCTCAGGGGGAGGTGGACTTTAACCGCATCAGTGGTATCGGGACGCCGGGGAGCCTGGGAGGCCGTTTCCAAACTTCTGGAGACCTGCTGGCAGTTTCGCTTTCGGAATTTTCGGAATCTTCGGATTTTCAGAGTTGGGTGGGATTCCGCTAGGGGCAGGGCGCCCGGGGCTGGGTGCGCGGGCCCTTGTTCCTTTCCGTTGCAGGAGTCAGACTGCTCACCCACCCGGGTGTCCCCTGCGTTACCTCCCTGGACCCCGAGCGCCGGAGCCTCCGAGGCTCCGGGGTTGCAGGCTCCTGAGTCTCGTCCCGCGCGGTGTTTTGTCGGCTCTAGCTGCACAGCCGCTGCGGATCCGAGCCCACGGTTGGGAAACTGCTTTGGATGCGGGCTGACCCTGCCCGAATCTAGACCTATCGCCACCGCCCTCTACCTTCCCTCACCCCTCCACCCTGGCAGAGTAACCTAGGAACCCGGGGGTATAGGGGTGAGGAGGAGAGGAAAGAGTTGGCCCCGTGCCTGCACCAAGCAAATGCACCCAGGTTTCACCACATGGGCTCAAATTTGGCCTCATGTCCTGGGGGCGCTGTTGGAGTGGAGAGATAGATGGAATAGGTCAAGGAGGGGAGGGGAGAGGCCTTGATGGTTATAAGGAATTGCTGGCTTGGTTTTCCTTGGAGATAGGGGATTTGCTACTTTCTCCCTGCAAAGCATTAAATTTGCGCACACTCTGCTTCCTCCCTTCCTTGACTAAGTGCTGCCTCAGATTTTTACCTTATTTCATTGGGGCGACCCCGGCGCTGCCTGAAAGGTTGGGGGCACGGGACAATACACCCGTGAGCACCGGAAGCCCGCCAGCCCCCTACCCAAAGGCAGGACCCACTCCCAGGCCAGTGGAAACCACTGCCCAGCGGCAGGGCCATTCAGCAGCTTGGATCCACCAGCTAGTCGGTTCTGTTGTGGGTTGTTCTAGAAGCACGGCCTGAGACCTGCAGGGGTTAGAAAGGGGTGTTTCCTTTTTCTCATTGGGTTACCCTCACCTTGAACCATCCTGCTGGGATGGGAATTTCTCTAACCATAGTAGTAATTGATCAGAGAGGATTTTTCCTCTTCATGGTTTCTTGCAGAAATGATGGACTAATTTATGAAGTTATGGTCAGCCATGCTCATCAGATCCCAGTTTGTCCACTCTGACTGAGGTGGCCTTTTCTCCCTAGAGGACTTGTCAGATCTGAGCAGAAATGCTGGATGATGGAAACCATGCTCTGAGCAGGAAGTGAATGAGGGGCCCCTGGAATTGATAGAGGGCACTTTTGGGATCCAAGAAGCACATGCAGTGAAAATGCAGAAGATTTCAAAGTAAAAGAGATTTTTTTTTTCCTTTTCTTTTAAGTAATTTGAACAAATATGAACTAGGTGGAATTTGAACTACCTCCAGTGCTAGTGTTAGATACATTTCTTCCTTAGTATTTCACTATTTTTGGAACTTTTGGAGTTCCCATCACAATATGGAGGTCACATAGAAAAGCTTGTTAGACTTCGCTGGTGGTCCAGCGGTTAAGGCTTTGCACACCCAATGCAAGGGGCATGGATTCAATCCCTGGTTGGGGAGCTAAGACTCCAAACACCACGAGGCATGGGCAAAAATGATAAAATAAAAATAATAGAGGAAAAACTTACAAAAAGGTTCTTGTCCTCAAAAGGAACGAGGATCCCTCGTTGAAGACGTACTTAGTGTTTTTTTCTGACTGTTCTTACATCAACAGTGCCCTGGTAGCAACTGACGTTCCCATTCTACAGGTAAGAAAAACTGCTTAGGGGAGTTATCCCAGTCATGACAAACCAACTGCTGCATTTGTAGTGGTGACTTTAGAGCTGGCGGCTCTGTTTTGTAAGGAGGACTCCTGACAGAGGAGGTGAGGACAGAATTGGGAGAAAGACTGGTTTCAGTAATGCTTCTCTCTGGCTGCATGACCTTGGACCAGTTACTGAATGTTATCTTTTGAGCATCAGCTTCCACATCTACAGATTAAGTGCTTTGGACTAGAAAGAAACTCACTCAGACATCTCCGTATTCTGTTTGGGAAAAAAAAAAAAAAATTGGTGGTTCAGCGTGTCTATGCAGACCTGCGCATGTGATTCATCTTTAGACTATTGTCTGGGAGGTAGAGTGGACATGTAGCTGGCTGGTTGTCATTAGAGAGGGTGTCTGCAGACACAGGTCACTGCGCAAAAGTAAGATTATTATTGTTAGGCGATACAAGTCCACATGGGGTCATGAGTTCCCTTAGGCTTTGAAAAGGAGAGATGTAAGGAAAATTAGGGCTTCCCTGCTGGCTCAGATGGTAATCCACCAGCAGTGCAGGAGACCTGGGTTTGATCCCCCCGTCAAGAGGATCCCTTGGGGAAGGGAATGGCTCCCGACTCCAGTATTCTTGCCTGGAGAATTCATGGACAGAGGAGCCTGGCGGGCTGCAAAGAGTGGTGCATGGCTGAGTGACTAACAGTTTTCAGAGAAAATTGACCATAGCATTGTAGCCTTCACAAATAATCCAGTGATGGCAGGGCTTGGGCCAGGTCAGTGTGCCTTTGAATTCAGGCCATAAAGGAAGGAGTTTGCTCTAATAATTCCTAGGCTAAAAGGAACCGTTCCATATTGTCCTCTGTATCCCGCCTTTTCAGACAAGATGCTTGGACCTTATTTGGTTCTATTCATAATGTATGTACACCCAATGACGATTCAATCCCTGGTTGGGAGCTAAGACTCCAAACACCACGAGGCATGGGCAAAATGATAAAATAAAAATAATAGAGGAAAAACTTACAAAAAGGTTCTTGTCCTCAAAAGGAACGAGGATCCCTCGTTGAAGACGATTAGTGTTTTTCTGACTGTTCTTACATCAACAGTGCCCTGGTAGCAACGGGACGTTCCCATTCTACAGGTAAGAAAAACTGCTTAGGGGAGTTATCCCAGTCATGACAAACCAACTGCTGCATTTGTAGTGGTGACTTTAGAGCTGGCGGCTCTGTTTTGTAAGGAGGACTCCTGACAGAGGAGGTGAGGACAGAATTGGGAGAAAGACTGGTTTCAGTAATGCTTCTCTCTGGCTGCATGACCTTGGACCAGTTACTGAATGTTATCTTTTGAGCATCAGCTTCCACATCTACAGATTAAGTGCTTTGGACTAGAAAGAAACTCACTCAGACATCTCCGTATTCTGTTTGGGAAAAAAAAAAAAAAATTGGTGGTTCAGCGTGTCTATGCAGACCTGCGCATGTGATTCATCTTTAGACTATTGTCTGGGAGGTAGAGTGGACATGTAGCTGGCTGGTTGTCATTAGAGAGGGTGTCTGCAGACACAGGTCACTGCGCAAAAGTAAGATTATTATTGTTAGGCGATACAAGTCCACATGGGGTCATGAGTTCCCTTAGGCTTTGAAAAGGAGAGATGTAAGGAAAATTAGGGCTTCCCTGCTGGCTCAGATGGTAATCCACCAGCAGTGCAGGAGACCTGGGTTTGATCCCCCCGTCAAGAGGATCCCTTGGGGAAGGGAATGGCTCCCGACTCCAGTATTCTTGCCTGGAGAATTCATGGACAGAGGAGCCTGGCGGGCTGCAAAGAGTGGTGCATGGCTGAGTGACTAACAGTTTTCAGAGAAAATTGACCATAGCATTGTAGCCTTCACAAATAATCCAGTGATGGCAGGGCTTGGGCCAGGTCAGTGTGCCTTTGAATTCAGGCCATAAAGGAAGGAGTTTGCTCTAATAATTCCTAGGCTAAAAGGAACCGTTCCATATTGTCCTCTGTATCCCGCCTTTTCAGACAAGATGCTTGGACCTTATTTGGTTCTATTCATAATGTATGTGTGTGGAGCGGGGTGGGGTGGTAACTGCAGCCTCTCAGGTAACTCAGCAAGCGAAAGAATCAGACCTGACCCTCTGTTTTCCACACCTGCCCTTCAGGTTGGGCCACTGGGGGAGTCCTTCCTCTCTTCTTAAGACTGAACAGGTCCTGAGATAATTCACAGGAAACTTGATCTTGTTAGCAAAGCCAAGCGTTGGCTATTTGGAGCTCAGTGTTAATAATCAAGATATTTACAGACAGGACAGTATAATGTAAGAGAAGATAATTTGGAGCTTGCAGTCCAACAGGGAATGTTACACGATCTTTACAGTGTTACCAAATAAAATTCTTAAGGTTCGGTTTTGCCTGATCAGCAGCATTGTTCTGATTGAAAGGTATCCCCCATACTCCCCCATCTGGTTAGCCCATAGAGAATTTCATTACTATTTTAGCCACACTGCATGGCATACAGGATCTTAGTGCCCCAACCAAGGCTTGAACTCTGTAATGGAATCTCGGAGTCTTACCCACTGGACCACCAGGCAAGTCCCTCTAATTTTTAAATGTGCTGATTTTAAAATGTGCTGATACTTTGCTCTACATCAAGAGTCCTTCCTGTAAGAGGATACTCACTACTCAAAAAGTTTTACTCACTTGTCACGTAGGTTTCTCTTCTTGTGATGAGATGGATGTGTTTGACATTGACTTAAAGAAAGAATCCATTGTACTTTTGGTTTCATTCTTTTTGATTTTTCTTAAAAAACCAAAGTGACACATTTTGGTCTATGCCTTGCATTTGATGAATTCTGCTTTGTTGGGCAAATGGCGCCAGTGGCTGTGACTAAGAAAGGGGGGTTTGGAGCTGCTGGGTTGGGGGAAGGTGGGGCTGATTTTTATCCTGTGATTCCCAACCCCTGCAGTGTTATTGCCCCGGATGGTTATTTAAGCATACTCTGTCCTCAATTTGGCAAGTTGTTGTTGTTGTTGTTGTTGTTTTTTTACCATTTTAGTCAAAACTGCTGGAGGTAAAAATTCCATTGTTTGAGGGTACAGTATGAGGTCTGAAGTGCCAAGTGCAAGTTCCTACAAAGTCTCACATAAAAGAAAATTTATTTATTTATTTATTTTTAAAGGTTTATTTATTCATTTATGGGGGGGTGGTGGGGAGGGAGGGGAGCGGGCGGGCCTCTTTTATTGGTCTTTTATTTATTTAATTTCATCCATCTTTGTTCTTTGGCCCGTGTGGGCCTCCCATCGCGGTGGCCTCTGTTGTCACAGAGCACCGGCTCTGGGCGCATGCGCTCCAGAGCTCCGGCTCGGTAATTGGACACATCGGTCCAGCCGCTCCGCGGCACGTGGGATCTTCCCAGGCCAGGGATCGAACCGGCGTCCCTTGCACTGCAAGGCGGTGTCCTTACCCACTGGACCACCAGGGAAGCCCTAAAAGATAATTTAAACAAACACTTGTGTATATATTTGGCTGTGTTGGGTCTTAGTTACGGCATGCAGGATCTCTTTCCATGGGCAAGGAGCGATCCCAGGGCCCTTGCATTGGGAGTGTGGAGTCTTAGCCACTGGACTGCCAAGGAAGTCCCTGCCATCATTTTAATTAAGGCTGGTGGTTCTTGAGCAATTCATTTTTCCCTGCTCCTCTCTCCCTTGTTCACAGTAGTCCATAGTGCTGTTACTAAGAAAGAACCACCTATGAAATCAAACCTCCTAGGCCTGGTTTTCTGTCTTCTTTGATGTTCTGCTTGGAGACAGGAGAAGGGCTCTAAGTGAAGTGAGAGAATATTTGGAGCTTTGAGTCTTGGTCCTTATCATTTATCATCTTTAAAACTTTAACTTAAATATACATTCTTCTTCCCAGCCAGCTGGAGAAAGCCAGATGCATTCTTCCCCTTTGCATCCCTGTGCTGTGAACCAGAGAGGCTCTGGGCAGTGTAGCAGATGGTACACTTTGAGTGGCCAGCTGCGCATTTGGGACTGGACCTACCTCTATTATGAAAGCTTTGGGATCCAGTATAGACAATGGGGACAGCATTCTTTTTGGAGTCTCTGTTCCGTTTGAGCGGATGCTGTATTGTTTTCTTCTACCACGTACACTCTTGACTAGGAAGGTCCAGGAAAACCCAGATTTCCTGAAATCTAGTTTGAGTGGAAAGAGAGACTTGAGGAGACCTCTAGGATAGTTCTTGTCTTCTGAGGTCTGAAGTGCCAAGTGCAAGTTCCTACAAAGTCTCACATAAAAGAAAATTTATTTATTTATTTATTTTTAAAGGTTTATTTATTCATTTATGGGGGGGTGGTGGGGAGGGAGGGGAGCGGGCGGGCCACTTCTATTGGTCTTTCATTTGTCTATTTTCATCCATCTTTGTTCTTTGGCCCGTGTGGGCCTCCCATCGCGGTGGCCTCTGTTGTCACAGAGCACCGGCTCTGGGCGCATGCGCTCCAGAGCTCCGGCTCGGTAATTGGACACATCGGTCCAGCCGCTCCGCGGCACGTGGGATCTTCCCAGGCCAGGGATCGAACCGGCGTCCCTTGCACTGCAAGGCGGTGTCCTTACCCACTGGACCACCAGGGAAGCCCTAAAAGATAATTTAAACAAACACTTGTGTATATATTTGGCTGTGTTGGGTCTTAGTTACGGCATGCAGGATCTCTTTCCATGGGCAAGGAGCGATCCCAGGGCCCTTGCATTGGGAGTGTGGAGTCTTAGCCACTGGACTGCCAAGGAAGTCCCTGCCATCATTTTAATTAAGGCTGGTGGTTCTTGAGCAATTCATTTTTCCCTGCTCCTCTCTCCCTTGTTCACAGTAGTCCATAGTGCTGTTACTAAGAAAGAACCACCTATGAAATCAAACCTCCTAGGCCTGGTTTTCTGTCTTCTTTGATGTTCTGCTTGGAGACAGGAGAAGGGCTCTAAGTGAAGTGAGAGAATATTTGGAGCTTTGAGTCTTGGTCCTTATCATTTATCATCTTTAAAACTTTAACTTAAATATACATTCTTCTTCCCAGCCAGCTGGAGAAAGCCAGATGCATTCTTCCCCTTTGCATCCCTGTGCTGTGAACCAGAGAGGCTCTGGGCAGTGTAGCAGATGGTACACTTTGAGTGGCCAGCTGCGCATTTGGGACTGGACCTACCTCTATTATGAAAGCTTTGGGATCCAGTATAGACAATGGGGACAGCATTCTTTTTGGAGTCTCTGTTCCGTTTGAGCGGATGCTGTATTGTTTTCTTCTACCACGTACACTCTTGACTAGGAAGGTCCAGGAAAACCCAGATTTCCTGAAATCTAGTTTGAGTGGAAAGAGAGACTTGAGGAGACCTCTAGGATAGTTCTTGTCTTCTGCAGATGGGAACAGTATTGCTTATGGTGGTGAAAAAGGCCCAGAGTACATTCTTTTAGGTGATGGTTACTGTGCAGGGTAAAACCATTCTTCTGCCGTCTTGGCAGAGGTCTTTATAATTGAAGTAAATTAGGGTGTTTTTATTGACCTTGCAATTAGGTGGGGCCACACTTGCTACTGTCTTATTATTTATTCTCTTATTGCTCTGGGACTTTCCTGGTGGCTCAGAAGGTAAAGAATCTGTCTACAGTACAGGAGACCTAGGTTTGATCCCTGGGTGGGGAAGACTTACTACTTTTACTAATTTCCTTTCTGCATTTAGATCATACCACTCATGCCATTCAATGGGTTCCTAATATAGATATGTATTTGTGGCTTAAAGACAATACCTGAAATGCTCTTCAAATGAATCCCCAGAGCTCTGCAGGTGGGGATTATATCCTTCACGGATGGGCTTTCAGAGTTCAGGTTGGTACTTTTCAGTGTCCTTGTCTTAGTTGAAGTATACCTGCTGTGCATCTGTCCTCTTTGAAGTTATCCATTCGTAAAACCCCTTTGGAAAATTAGGCGCCGATGATTAGATGTTATCTATGCTTACAGAGGGCTTCCCAGGTGGTGCTAGTGGTGAAGAAACCTCTGCCAATGCAGGAGACTTAAGAGACAGTGGGTTCAGTCGCTGGGTAGGGAAGATCCTCTGGAGAAAGCCATGGCAACCCATTCCAGTGTTCTTGCCTGGAGAATCCCATGGATGGAGGAGCCTGGTGTGCTCAAGTACATGGGAGTCTCACGGACTGAGACATGATTGAAGTGACTTGGCATGCACACATGCTTACAGAAGGGTCCCCTGATCGACGTCTTGAGTTCTCATGACTGTACATACAACATTTCCTTAAACTGACTCCTGTACACAGGTGTGTGATGTGAAATGTATGTCTCCTGTAGAACGTGAGGTCACTTAGCTTTGTTATGGGGCTTCTCTGGTATCTCTTGTCAATGCAGGAGGAACAGGTGATGCGGGTTTGATTCCTGGATCAGGAAGGTCCCCTGGTGGAGGAAATGGCAACCCCCCTCCAGTATTCCTGCCTCAGAAATTCCAGGGACAGAGAAGCCTGGCGGGCTGTGGTCCATGGGGTTGCACAGAGTTGGATGTGACTAAACAGGAGCGTGATAATGTTGTTACAGCTTTGGAGTGATGCTTTAATTCATCCCTCTCAATATTTGCAGGTAACAGGGAAATCCTATGTTTGGAGTCTCTCCAGGATATCATCACTGAATGTGTGTTAATTCTGACGGTCATGCTTTGATAGAGCCCTAAACCAAGCTCTTCCCGGTCAAGTATTTCGTGTGCATTGTATGCTGACCATTGTATGCTTATGGTGTTTACCTTTGTGGCTTGGAAGTCAGTTTCCAGTGTGAAAAGCCCTAGATTGCTACCTTGCTGCAAAGGCCGACTCTATAGGAGATTTAACTGTGTTCTTTCAAGGCCTTGTCTATCTTGACAGTAAATAAGTAGAGAATCATACATTAATAATTCAAAGAGAATTAGTTAATAAATAAATGAACCTCTGGGATGGGACACAGCCTGTCTGCAATTTGATTGGGTTTTCTTCTCTTGAACAAGTAACATGGGAGACAGTTACTTTTCTCTTTTGCCGGCGTTCGCTTCAAGTGACTGATTTAGCTCAGTCTTGAGTGATATACTTGCTTTTTTATGACAAATTTTGGAAGTGATTCTTTGCTCGAGACAGTGGGTTCAGTCGCTGGGTAGGGAAGATCCTCTGGAGAAAGCCATGGCAACCCATTCCAGTGTTCTTGCCTGGAGAATCCCATGGATGGAGGAGCCTGGTGTGCTCAAGTACATGGGAGTCTCACGGACTGAGACATGATTGAAGTGACTTGGCATGCACACATGCTTACAGAAGGGTCCCCTGATCGACGTCTTGAGTTCTCATGACTGTACATACAACATTTCCTTAAACTGACTCCTGTACACAGGTGTGTGATGTGAAATGTATGTCTCCTGTAGAACGTGAGGTCACTTAGCTTTGTTATGGGGCTTCTCTGGTATCTCTTGTCAATGCAGGAGGAACAGGTGATGCGGGTTTGATTCCTGGATCAGGAAGGTCCCCTGGTGGAGGAAATGGCAACCCCCCTCCAGTATTCCTGCCTCAGAAATTCCAGGGACAGAGAAGCCTGGCGGGCTGTGGTCCATGGGGTTGCACAGAGTTGGATGTGACTAAACAGGAGCGTGATAATGTTGTTACAGCTTTGGAGTGATGCTTTAATTCATCCCTCTCAATATTTGCAGGTAACAGGGAAATCCTATGTTTGGAGTCTCTCCAGGATATCATCACTGAATGTGTGTTAATTCTGACGGTCATGCTTTGATAGAGCCCTAAACCAAGCTCTTCCCGGTCAAGTATTTCGTGTGCATTGTATGCTGACCATTGTATGCTTATGGTGTTTACCTTTGTGGCTTGGAAGTCAGTTTCCAGTGTGAAAAGCCCTAGATTGCTACCTTGCTGCAAAGGCCGACTCTATAGGAGATTTAACTGTGTTCTTTCAAGGCCTTGTCTATCTTGACAGTAAATAAGTAGAGAATCATACATTAATAATTCAAAGAGAATTAGTTAATAAATAAATGAACCTCTGGGATGGGACACAGCCTGTCTGCAATTTGATTGGGTTTTCTCTTCTCTTGAACAAGTAACATGGGAGACAGTTACTTTTCTCTTTTTGCCGGCGTTCGCTTCAAGTGACTGATTTAGCTCAGTCTTGAGTGATATACTTGCTGTTTGATTGGGAAGTGACAGTTAAAACTGTGAATCAGAAGACAATTTGCTTTCCTTTGTGTGACAGACTCTAGATTCAGAGTGATGTTAGGGGAAAACAAATATCGTATATTAACACATATATGTGGAATCTAGAAAAATGGTACCGATGCATCTATTTGTAAGGCCGGAATAGAGATGCAGGTGTAGAGGATGGACAGGTGGACACAGGCTGGGGAAGGAGAAAGTGGAATGAATTGAGAAAGTAGCCTTGACTTATCGACACTATTGTCTGTAAAATAGCTAGTTGGAAGCTTCTCAGGGAGCTGGCTCGGTGGTCTGTGATGACCTAGAAGGGCAAGAGAGAGGCTCAGGAGGGAGGGGATATATACATACAATATAGCTGATTCCCTTCATTGTACTACGGAAACTCATACCTTGTAAAACCAACTATATCCCAATTTAAAACATTTTTTTTTTAACAAAAGAAGACACACTTTGCTATTGTGGGGATCACTGACTGCTACCGGCTTTGGTATTTACTCCTTGATCACATCTTATCCACTATAGATCTCATTTCCTGGATTAGAGGTATGAATTGGGATATGAAAAGTGAGCATTTTTTTTATGCTGGGACCGCAATTTGTGCCAGATTTCAATCTGTTTAGGGAGAAAACCTGATGCAAACTGGTTGCAAAATGGCGAGGAGATTGTGGTCCTAATCCAGGTAAGCCAAGCTGTGGGCGTCTAGCGGATGGCACGGTTCCATGAGCATTCTGTCCAAAATTTTCCTTGATGAGTAAGGCCCAGATTTCAGTTCGTCTGGTGTTTACCTTTGTGGCTTGGAAGTCAGTTTCCAGTGTGAAAAGCCCTAGATTGCTACCTTGCTGCAAAGGCCGACTCTATAGGAGATTTAACTGTGTTCTTTCAAGGCATTGTCTATCTTGACAGTAAATAAGTAGAGAATCATACATTAATAATTCAAAGAGAATTAGTTAATAAATAAATGAACCTCTGGGATGGGACACAGCCTGTCTGCAATTTGATTGGGTTTTCTTCTCTTGAACAAGTAACATGGGAGACAGTTACTTTTCTCTTTTTGCCGGCGTTCGCTTCAAGTGACTGATTTAGCTCAGTCTTGAGTGATATACTTGCTGTTTGATTGGGAAGTGACAGTTAAAACTGTGAATCAGAAGACAATTTGCTTTCCTTTGTGTGACAGACTCTAGATTCAGAGTGATGTTAGGGGAAAACAAATATCGTATATTAACACATATATGTGGAATCTAGAAAAATGGTACCGATGCATCTATTTGTAAGGCCGGAATAGAGATGCAGGTGTAGAGGATGGACAGGTGGACACAGGCTGGGGAAGGAGAAAGTGGAATGAATTGAGAAAGTAGCCTTGACTTATCGACACTATTGTCTGTAAAATAGCTAGTTGGAAGCTTCTCAGGGAGCTGGCTCGGTGGTCTGTGATGACCTAGAAGGGCAAGAGAGAGGCTCAGGAGGGAGGGGATATATACATACAATATAGCTGATTCCCTTCATTGTACTACGGAAACTCATACCTTGTAAAACCAACTATATCCCAATTTAAAACATTTTTTTTTTTTAACAAAAGAAGACACACTTTGCTATTGTGGGGATCACTGACTGCTACCGGCTTTGGTATTTACTCCTTGATCACATCTTATCCACTATAGATCTCATTTCCTGGATTAGAGGTATGAATTGGGATATGAAAAGTGAGCATTTTTTTTATGCTGGGACCGCAATTTGTGCCAGATTTCAATCTGTTTAGGGAGAAAACCTGATGCAAACTGGTTGCAAAATGGCGAGGAGATTGTGGTCCTAATCCAGGTAAGCCAAGCTGTGGGCGTCTAGCGGATGGCACGGTTCCATGAGCATTCTGTCCCAAAGAATCAGTTCGTCTCGCTTGATGATAGAATCGGAAGGCTTGCCTCTTCTGAGAGAGGCAGAGTGTTGGCTGGGGCGATGGGCTTAGTCACGCGTGATTAGCAGAGTGATCTGGGTGACAGGGTGGGTGTAAACCGAAGGGAGCCTTCCTTGATAAGGGCCTGGTCTTCAAAGCCATTTATATGTGTGGTTCTTCCAGATAGGCTTGTGATCCCAGGCTGGTATTTGCATGTTGCTTCTTAGGGAAATGGACTCAGTGATTTTCAGAGATCAGGTTTGGGTCACAACTTGGGTTGATCCTCCTTGAGAATCCTCTGAGATGTTTCCATTTTGATGGAAATGTTTGGGAAGGTCTTAGCTCAGATTAGGTGTCCCGTGGTCTTTGGGAAATTTCTGAAGTGCGAAATGAGGCCGTTTTCTCTGATTTAGATTTGCCAGATTTCCACAGGCACACTGAACATGTTTGGAATTTCTTAAGCGTTCACTTTAGGCCTTTGCTTTTAATTTTCAATCTGAAGAAGAATTTCTCTTTGGAGTCATGCAGAAAAACAAATAACTGCCAACCATTTTCCTGTCTCACAGTGGCAAGCTTGAAGTGGTAACCACATTAATAGGTAGTAAAATCACCCATTTCTTGAACTGTTTTAAAGCAGATTCCTCTGAAAGGCCTAGATAATTGGGTAACTTTTAAAAAAATGAAACATTTCTTTTATTGCTATTATAATAATGCTCACTGGAGTGAGGCCTTCTGAGCGCTCTGTCTTTGGACCTTGCCTTTCAATGAATATAGGTAAGAGTGATTTTAAATGCTAGGTGTGCATGCTTAGTTGCTCAGTCATGTCTGACAATTTGCGACCCCATGGACTGTAGCCCGCCAGGCTCCTCTCACCATGGGATTTTCCAGGCAAGAATGCTGGGGTGGGTTGCCTTTTCCTCCTCCAGGGGATCTTCCTGATCCAGGGATCAAAACCAAGTCTCCTGCATTGGCAGGCGGATTCTTTACCAACAGAGCTACAGGGGAAGCCCTAGGTAGCTTCATTATTTGGGCTTCCCTGGTGACTCATTGATAAAGAGTTCACCTGTCAGTACAGGAAACATGGATCTCATCCCTGGAATGGGAGGATCCCCTAAAGGAGGAAATGGTAACCCACTCCAGTATTCTTGCCTGGGAAATTCCATGGACAGAGGAGCCTGGTGGGCTACAGTCCATGGAGTCCCAAAGAGTCAGGTATAACTTACTGACTAAATAACAACAATCCAACTATTATTATTATTATTATTATTTATTTATTTTTTTGGTGGCAGCGGGGGATGTGATAGGGTGGGAAAGAAGCCAGAGACAACATTTGGCATTTTTAAAAAAATTTTTATTTATTTATCTTTTGCTGTGTTGGGTCCCCCTTGCTGCCCAGGGTTTTCTCTAGTTGAGCAGTGAGCAGGGGCTACTGTTTATTGTGGTGCTCAGGCCTCTCTTGTTGCAGAGCACAGGCTTCAGTAGTTGCAGTGCACGGGCTCAGTTGTTGCGGCTCCCGGGCTCTAGAGCACAGGCTCAACAGTTGTGGCGCATGGGTTTAATTGCTCCACGGCACTTAGGATCTCCCTGGATCAGAGATGGAACCTGTGTCTCTGGCGTTGGCGGGCAGGCTCTTTACCACTGAACCACTAGGGAAGCCCCCCTCCCTGTTTTATTTTTGGCATTATTGATAGGCGTTTGGGTAAAAACTTAGCACACACCAGAGTTCTAGAGGCCCACCCAGGCATTCTCATTAAAAGCATAGTACTGGGCTTCCCTGGTGGTCCAGTGGGTAGAGTTCCCCTCGCAGTGCAAGGGACACCAGTTCAATCCATGGCACGGGAAGATTTCATGTGCCGCAGAGTGGCTGGACCGTGTGTCCAATTATGCGCCAGTGCTCTGGTGCGCGTGGGCCCAGAGCCGATGCTCTGCAACGAGAGAGGCCACTGCAATGGAGGCCCACACAGGCCGATGAATAAAGATGGATGAAAACAAATAAATAAAAAACTAATAAAAAAGGCCAAAATTAAAAAAAATACATATAGTACTAAGGTGCAGGGTCCTTCTTGGGTATATTTACTGGGATTTGGGATTGGCTGTGTCTCAGGGACCCTTACTTAGAGAGAGGGGTGTAACCCAGGTAGCTGGTTTCTCTCTGAAGTGATCATCTGCAACTGATGGCAGAACCAGAAGGTCACCGCCTTTGAGGTAAGGGTGGGTTGACCTCATTTGCTCCCAAGCTTCCCATTGGCCAGACTGAGTGACCCAATCATATCCAACTTCCAGGACAGCCCACCAGTGTTTATCTTGGGTACCCAGTTACTTCTCCCTATAGACAAAGAAAATGGAAATTTGTTGGCGGCAGGGGGTGGGGTGGGGGAGCATTTACTAATTTCTGTTGCACAAGTCGTTTCTGCCTGTGAGCAGGTTCTGCCACTTTCTGTCCACAGTAGAATGCCTTGTGATGAAGTCTTGAGTCTAGGTTCACAGGTCATGCCAAGCCATTATCACCCCTTTATAGATCTGCCTTAAGTAACCCCAAGTTCAGTGATTGCTGACCCAAATGGAGGTTGTATGAACTGTAAGCATAGTTCCTACTTTGCTGACTTTTCTTACAATGAAAGGAAACTTGGTGCATGGAAGCATAGCCTTGTCTGTGTAAGAATGTCATAGATGGCAAAGACAGGCTGTTAAAAACCCAGTGGGGTAGGAATGGATTATTAACTGCAGGGGGTGGTCAGCTCAGAGCCGCACCTCACAAAATAGTTGAACGTAAGCCATATGGGGACAAATGTTTAAACAATTAAATGTAAAATCTTAGGGAAGTTAGACTTCTGATGTCTTACCGTGGGATAGGACACTTTAGGAATATAATTTTTAGAAGAAATAAAGTGAACTGATAGATCAGAGTAAGTTAAAAAAACCCTCAGCATTCCATATATATATCAGTGTGAGTGTCCTAAGTCACTTCAGTCATGTCCGACTGTTTGTGACCCAATGGACTGTAGCCCACCAGGCTTCTCTGTCCATGGGCTTCTCCAGGCAAGAATACTAGAATGGGTCGCCATGCCCTCCTCCAGGGATCTTCCTGACCGAGGGATCGAACCCGTGTCTCTTAATGTCTAACCTGGGTTGGCAAGTGGGTTCTTTATCAGTAGCACCTCCTGGGAAGGAGAATTAAAGGGAGAATTTTGGAAAATGTATGCCCGGATGTTGTGGGGTAAGATACATAGCGTTCTTAAAAAGCCGTATGAAATATCAGCAAAGTTAAAACTTGGGAAGGCTGTGAGGTGTCACGTGAGAACTGCAAATTACGATGCCCATAATGATGAAAAATAAAAAACCAACTTAATGGCCAGCAGTTGGAGAGGAATAGTAAATAAATGATCTATTCATATTGTAATAAAAATCATACAGTCATTTCAAGTCATGTTTTCAAAGACGTTTAATGATGTGGGGTAAATGCTTTCTAGGTGATGTTAAATGGAAAATGAATTAGAACTCTAAATTCTATACAGAGAAACTATCAGGAGGAGATGCTGTAAATACAAAAGAGATTTTCCCTGGGTGTTACAATTGCGCATGATTTTAATTTGTTCCTTTGTGGTTTTATTTTGCAAGATGTCTGCAGCAAGTGGCCAGGTGTATGCCTTTTATGGGAAGGAAAAAAGTAAACATTGTGAAAGATGGTGTACGACATGTCATTTATCCAAATAAATAAATCTGGCAGCCGCCTGGGTAGACAAAGCCTTGTCACTTGTCCTTAAAGAACAGTGCAGGGTTTTGGTATTAATCTTGTTGCTTTTGTCTTCTGTTCAGAATAATGGATCTGGTGTATTTAAATTGATCTTATTTTACAGTTGCTGATTACCTTTTGACAGCACGTAGTTAGAGGCAGACAGAGTTGAATCAATAGGAATCTTAAACACTTGAGTAAAGTTTTCTCCTCTTTAATAAGGGCATGGAAGCAACTGATATTTGACAGATGTACTGATAGGTTTGTAGACTTTTTTCTTACAGAAAAACTTTCTGCCTGATTACATTTCCAAGGTGGAATGATTCTTTAAGTTGTAGATGAATGAAAAAAGTAATCTTAGTGTGACATACCTTCACTGCTAAGATTGCTTCTCTTTTGAAATTGTTGTTTTTTTTTTTAAAGATTTATTTATTTATTTATTTATTTTTGGGGGTGGAGTGGGGTTGGGGGGGGGAGGAGAGAAGGCGGGCTGCTTCTATTGGTCTTTCATTTGTCTATTTTCATTCTTTGTTCTTTTGGCCCGTGTGGGCCTCCCATCGCGGTGGCCTCTGTTGTCGCAGAGCGCCGGCTCTGGGCGCATACACTCCAGAGCTCCGGCTCGGTAATTGGACACATGGGTTCAGCCGCTCTGCGGCACGTGGGATCTTCCCAGGCCAGGGATCCAACCGGCGCCCCTTGCACTGCAAGGCGGTGTCCTTACCCACTGGACCACCAGGGAAGCCCTGAAATTGTTTTGATATAAAAGCAGCACATCCTCTAAAAACCAACTACTTTAGAAAGATTGCAATGAAGATGTGTGAAATATTATGGAGAAACTTTTCAGTCTCCTTTTGATTTTCCTTAGGGTGTAAAGATTCCTTTGCTGTCTTTAAACTAGCTTGCTATAGATTAAAACTATTAAGAGAGGCAGGAGTTGGTGATGACTTAGCATATATTCCAAACTCAAATACAATAAACTCCTGCTTGCCTAGACAATTGGCCAGGTGTATGCCTTTTATGGGAAGGAAAAAAGTAAACATTGTGAAAGATGGTGTACGACATGTCATTTATCCAAATAAATAAATCTGGCAGCCGCCTGGGTAGACAAAGCCTTGTCACTTGTCCTTAAAGAACAGTGCAGGGTTTTGGTATTAATCTTGTTGCTTTTGTCTTCTGTTCAGAATAATGGATCTGGTGTATTTAAATTGATCTTATTTTACAGTTGCTGATTACCTTTTGACAGCACGTAGTTAGAGGCAGACAGAGTTGAATCAATAGGAATCTTAAACACTTGAGTAAAGTTTTCTCCTCTTTAATAAGGGCATGGAAGCAACTGATATTTGACAGATGTACTGATAGGTTTGTAGACTTTTTTCTTACAGAAAAACTTTCTGCCTGATTACATTTCCAAGGTGGAATGATTCTTTAAGTTGTAGATGAATGAAAAAAGTAATCTTAGTGTGACATACCTTCACTGCTAAGATTGCTTCTCTTTTGAAATTGTTGTTTTTTTTTTTAAAGATTTATTTATTTATTTATTTATTTTTGGGGGTGGAGTGGGGTTGGGGGGGGGAGGAGAGAAGGCGGGCTGCTTCTATTGGTCTTTCATTTGTCTATTTTCATTCTTTGTTCTTTTGGCCCGTGTGGGCCTCCCATCGCGGTGGCCTCTGTTGTCGCAGAGCGCCGGCTCTGGGCGCATACACTCCAGAGCTCCGGCTCGGTAATTGGACACATGGGTTCAGCCGCTCTGCGGCACGTGGGATCTTCCCAGGCCAGGGATCCAACCGGCGCCCCTTGCACTGCAAGGCGGTGTCCTTACCCACTGGACCACCAGGGAAGCCCTGAAATTGTTTTGATATAAAAGCAGCACATCCTCTAAAAACCAACTACTTTAGAAAGATTGCAATGAAGATGTGTGAAATATTATGGAGAAACTTTTCAGTCTCCTTTTGATTTTCCTTAGGGTGTAAAGATTCCTTTGCTGTCTTTAAACTAGCTTGCTATAGATTAAAACTATTAAGAGAGGCAGGAGTTGGTGATGACTTAGCATATATTCCAAACTCAAATACAATAAACTCCTGCTTGCCTAGACAATTGGTCTAGGTGTTCAGTACAGCAGCTGCTAATCACATATGGCTTTTTCATAGGTAGGCATGTGTGCTCAGTCACTAAGTCGTGTGCAAACTTTTTGTGACTCCATGGACTGTAGCCCACCAGGCTCCTCTGTCCAAGAGATTTTCCAGGCAAGAATACTGGAGTGGGTTGTCACTCTCTTCTCCAGGGTTAGATAGATATATGAAGGAATATATCTGCCATGGAAAGGAATGAAAAATGTGCCATTTGCATCATCGTGGATGGGCCTGGAGAGTGTTAGGCTTAGGGAAATATGTGAAACAGAGAAAGATAAATACTGTATGTTATCACTTATATACAGAATCTAAAAAATATAGCAAAGGAATATAACAGAAGCCGACTCACAGACAGAACAAACTAGTGGTTACCATGGGGAGAGGGGATGGGTTAGGGGCAAGATAGGGTAGGGCTTAAGAGGTACAGAGTACTAGGTAGTAATTTCTCAGTGGGTTGTCTTTCTCAACTGGTACCCTATCACTCAGCATGTTCTCACTTTCTGTCTGTTTCCATTCAGTCTCTCCACCTGTCTGGCTGGCCAAAGGATTTTACTGAAACAAACCTGATCATTTCACTTCCTGGAATGAAACCCTGCAGTGCCCACCCCTGCCTGCAGAGTGATATTCAAGGAGCGGGTCCCTGTTTTGGCCAACCAGCCCTGAGTGGCTGACCCTCAGTAATGACAGAGCCTGGGTATTTCATGGGCTGTGAAGTACACAGACTAGATTGTAGGCTTCTGTGGGAACCGGCTGTTATTTTACCTGTTTCATGACCAATTCTATCAGAGTGCAAGTGTGCAAATAGCTGTCTTACTACAGGAAAAGTCCAGTTACTCCAAAAGCAGGTTATTAGCAAGTACTGATGCTTTATCTGGTTTTGGTAATGAATCACGTGTGAGCACCAGACATCTTGCCTGTGTGTGGGGGTGCTGACGCCAGTGGGGAGTGAAGGGGGCAGGTTCCTGCTTTACAGCCTCCTTCGAAAGAGCCCAGAGAGGGTGGGTCTTGGAGTGTCTTGCCAATGCTGTGGAGGTAGATTGGCGGGTTGAAACGGCAATTCTGTTGATCGACGAAAACTGTTTCCATCCTAGTGGTGATGATGACCTGTAGAATATGGGAGGTTTTGCTGTGCTGTGACCTTCCTGTTGACCTGGTGTGGATATGAGCTCTTCCGTCTTTAATCCTGGTATTTTCTGTGACCAGCATGACATGACACCTGCGTGTTGTAATGAAATGGTGGCTGCTTTGATAGGGTGTCATTTGTTTTGTGGAGTTCAGAACAGAGTGGATACAATTACAGGGCTCTGACTTCTGCTGTTGTCGGTTACCCTTAGGTAACTCTTCCTGCAGGATGAATTAAGAGAAGACGATCCTCAGTCATTAAGAATGGAGAGCAGCGTGTCAGTTTCCAGCATGCAGGACCCCTCGTCCTCACCTTTGGAAAAGCATCAGAGCTCAGCTGGTCGTAATGGCGATCTTGATTCAGGTGCGATTTTGTTTTTTAAGCATGTTTGGCCTTTTGATGTCTTGACTGTATCTTCCTGAGAATGTTTAAAAAACGCTGAGGGAGCATTCTGAGGCCTTACATACTGTCTGTTCCTGGTATTTGCAGGCATAATATAAGCATATAGCAACTTGAAGGTTATGCAAAGTTGGGTTCACAATATTAGACAGAGTGGGCTAGGTTCTAGTGAGGTGATGTGTCACTTCAAAATCTCAATGGCTTTGTGATCCAGCATTCCCACTTCTGGGCATGTATCTGGTCAAAACTGTAGTTCTAGAAGATACATTTTAGTTTATTAAGTAGCCCTGAGTGGCTGACCCTCAGTAATGACAGAGCCTGGGTATTTCATGGGCTGTGAAGTACACAGACTAGATTGTAGGCTTCTGTGGGAACCGGCTGTTATTTTACCTGTTTCATGACCAATTCTATCAGAGTGCAAGTGTGCAAATAGCTGTCTTACTACAGGAAAAGTCCAGTTACTCCAAAAGCAGGTTATTAGCAAGTACTGATGCTTTATCTGGTTTTGGTAATGAATCACGTGTGAGCACCAGACATCTTGCCTGTGTGTGGGGGTGCTGACGCCAGTGGGGAGTGAAGGGGGCAGGTTCCTGCTTTACAGCCTCCTTCGAAAGAGCCCAGAGAGGGTGGGTCTTGGAGTGTCTTGCCAATGCTGTGGAGGTAGATTGGCGGGTTGAAACGGCAATTCTGTTGATCGACGAAAACTGTTTCCATCCTAGTGGTGATGATGACCTGTAGAATATGGGAGGTTTTGCTGTGCTGTGACCTTCCTGTTGACCTGGTGTGGATATGAGCTCTTCCGTCTTTAATCCTGGTATTTTCTGTGACCAGCATGACATGACACCTGCGTGTTGTAATGAAATGGTGGCTGCTTTGATAGGGTGTCATTTGTTTTGTGGAGTTCAGAACAGAGTGGATACAATTACAGGGCTCTGACTTCTGCTGTTGTCGGTTACCCTTAGGTAACTCTTCCTGCAGGATGAATTAAGAGAAGACGATCCTCAGTCATTAAGAATGGAGAGCAGCGTGTCAGTTTCAGCATGCAGGACCCTCGTCCTCACCTTTGGAAAAGCATCAGAGCTCAGCTGGTCGTAATGGCGATCTTGATTCAGGTGCGATTTTGTTTTTTAAGCATGTTTGGCCTTTTGATGTCTTGACTGTATCTTCCTGAGAATGTTTAAAAAACGCTGAGGGAGCATTCTGAGGCCTTACATACTGTCTGTTCCTGGTATTTGCAGGCATAATATAAGCATATAGCAACTTGAAGGTTATGCAAAGTTGGGTTCACAATATTAGACAGAGTGGGCTAGGTTCTAGTGAGGTGATGTGTCACTTCAAAATCTCAATGGCTTTGTGATCCAGCATTCCCACTTCTGGGCATGTATCTGGTCAAAACTGTAATTCTACAAGATACATGCTCTCTATCTTCATAGTAACACTATTTACAGTAGCCAAGACTTGAAAGTAACCTACGTGTCCATCATCAGATGAATGGATTAAGATGTGATACCTATATACAATGGACCTATGCTATTCAATGTGGTACCTATATTACTCAGCTATAAATAGAATGAAATACTGCCATTTGCAGGAATATCTATGGATCTAGAGAGTGATTATTATACTAAGTGAAGTCAGTCATAGAAAGACAAATGTCATATGATATCACTTTTGTGCGTTAGTTACTCAGTCACGTCCAACTCTGCGACCCCATGGATTGTAGTTACCCAGGCTCCTCTGTAACATGGAATTCTCCAGGCAAGAATACTGGAGTGGGTAGCCTATGCCTTCTCCAGAGGATCTTCCCAACCCAGAGATCAAGCCCAGGTCTCCTGCACTGCAGGCAGTTCTTTACCATCTGAGCCACCAAGGAAACCCTGATATCACTTCCATGTAGAATTAAAAAATAGTACAAATGAACTTATTTATAAAACAAAGACAATCAAAGACACAGAAGACAAGTCTTAGGTTACTAACGAGGAAAGAAGGAGAGGGATAAATTAAGAGGTTGGGCTTAACATACATACACTACTATTAAAATAAATAACAACAAAGTCCTACTGTATAGCACAGGGAACTCTACTCAATATTCTGTAATAAACCATAATGGAGAGCAGCGTGTCAGTTTCCAGCATGCAGGACCCCTCGTCCTCACCTTTGGAAAAGCATCAGAGCTCAGCTGGTCGTAATGGCGATCTTGATTCAGGTGCGATTTTGTTTTTTAAGCATGTTTGGCCTTTTGATGTCTTGACTGTATCTTCCTGAGAATGTTTAAAAAACGCTGAGGGAGCATTCTGAGGCCTTACATACTGTCTGTTCCTGGTATTTGCAGGCATAATATAAGCATATAGCAACTTGAAGGTTATGCAAAGTTGGGTTCACAATATTAGACAGAGTGGGCTAGGTTCTAGTGAGGTGATGTGTCACTTCAAAATCTCAATGGCTTTGTGATCCAGCATTCCCACTTCTGGGCATGTATCTGGTCAAAACTGTAATTCTACAAGATACATGCTCTCTATCTTCATAGTAACACTATTTACAGTAGCCAAGACTTGAAAGTAACCTACGTGTCCATCATCAGATGAATGGATTAAGATGTGATACCTATATACAATGGACCTATGCTATTCAATGTGGTACCTATATTACTCAGCTATAAATAGAATGAAATACTGCCATTTGCAGGAATATCTATGGATCTAGAGAGTGATTATTATACTAAGTGAAGTCAGTCATAGAAAGACAAATGTCATATGATATCACTTTTGTGCGTTAGTTACTCAGTCACGTCCAACTCTGCGACCCCATGGATTGTAGTTACCCAGGCTCCTCTGTAACATGGAATTCTCCAGGCAAGAATACTGGAGTGGGTAGCCTATGCCTTCTCCAGAGGATCTTCCCAACCCAGAGATCAAGCCCAGGTCTCCTGCACTGCAGGCAGTTCTTTACCATCTGAGCCACCAAGGAAACCCTGATATCACTTCCATGTAGAATTAAAAAATAGTACAAATGAACTTATTTATAAAACAAAGACAATCAAAGACACAGAAGACAAGTCTTAGGTTACTAACGAGGAAAGAAGGAGAGGGATAAATTAAGAGGTTGGGCTTAACATACATACACTACTATTAAAATAAATAACAACAAAGTCCTACTGTATAGCACAGGGAACTCTACTCAATATTCTGTAATAAACCATAATGGGAAAGAATCTGATAAAGAATATATATTTGTGTGTGTGTGTGTAACTGCATCACTTTGCTTACACCTGAAACAACACAACATTGTAGATTAACTATCCTCCAATAACAAATAAAGCCTCAATAGTTTACCAGTCACTGTTTATAAATCGGTCACACTGTTTGAGCAGGGTCTTTGGGTGCTCTGTCCCTGAGTCCTCCCCCCCTCTTCTAAAGCTGTCATCTCAACATGCTGCTGCTTATGTTAGCTACTTACATAAGAAAGAGTTAACTTTAAAAAGATTATTAAAAATAAAGATTTTGATATTTCAGTTCAGTCTAGTCACTCAGTTTTGTCTGACCGTTTGTGACCCCATGAATGGCAGCATGCCAGGCTTCACCATCTCCCAGAGCTTGCCCAAATCGTGTCCATTGACTCAGTGATGCCATCCAACCATCTCGTCCTCTGTCGTCCCTTCTCCTTCTGCCTTCTCTTTTCCCCAGCATCAGGGTCTTTTCCAGCGAATCATCTCTTTGTATCAGGTGGCCAGAGTGTTGGAGCTTACAATATTTACATAACAACAACTTGTATCAAGTTTATATCGGCTCTAAATCATCAACATTTGTTGTGGAGAATTCATTTAAAAAGTGAGCATTAACTTCCTGGGAGATTTGACTTTTATCCAAAAAGTGACAAGATGTGTCTTTGTACTTTAATGAGACCTTGGGAGTCTAATGTGGTTGCTCCTGGGTGTTTGCATCCTGTGTAATAGTTGTTGGGGGTCCCTCACCCTCACCCCCAGTTGCTGCAGTTGCTGCAGCTCCTAGCTTGATGATCCATTTTCCTGAAATGAAAACTTCAACTTCACACAGAGGACTCAATATGATGACCAGCTTTTTTTTTTTTTTTGGCCACTTCTATTGGTCTTTCATTTATTTCTGTCTTTGTTCTTTGGCCGGTGTGGGCCTCCCATCACAGTGGCCTCTCTCGTCATAGAGCACCGGCTCTGGGCAAATGCGCTCCAGAGCTCCGGCTTGGTAGTTGGACACATCGGTCCAGCTTCTCCGCGGCACGCAGGATCCTCCCGGGCCTGGGATTGAACCGGCGCCCCCTGCACTGCAAGGAGGTGGATGACCAGCTTTTTATTTTTCATTTTGCTTCTTTTTTTAAGGAAGGCTCAAATAGTTGGGGCTTCTGACTCTTGAGTCCCCTCAGTGAAGTTGTTGTTATTCAGTTGCTCAGTCATGTCTGACTCTTTGAAACCCTGTGGACTGCAGCATGTGAGGCTCTGTCCGTCACCATCTCCTGAAGTTTGCTCAGATTCACAGCCATTGGGCTTCCCTGGTGGTCCAGTGGGTAGAGAGTCCACCTTGTAGTGCATGGGGCACCGGTTCAATCCCTGGCCCGGGAAGATCCCACGTGCCGCGGAGCAGCTGGATCGGTGTGTCCAATTATGAGCCAGAGCTCTGGAGTGCATGCGCCTAGGGCCACTGCTCTGCAATGAGAGAGACCACAGAAATGGGAGGCCCACACAGGCCAAAGAATAAAAGATGGATGAAAATGAATATAGAACTATAGAGAGGCATGGTGAAGGAAAAAAAAAAATCACATCCATCGAGTTAGTGATGCCATCCAACCATCTCATCCTCTGCTGTCCGTTTCCTCTTTTCCCTTCAATCTTCCCCAGCATCGGGGTCTTTTCTAGTGAGTCGGCTCATTGGAACAGTAGAACTGTTTTCTACACCTCATCATCCTAGGAACTGACTATCAGCAATTAAAATGACTAGGATTGAATGACTTCTTCCTTTCTCTTTACTCTTAAAAATTATCTAGCACACCGGAAGGTGCACTGTAAGATTTCATTCACTCTAAAACTGCTGGTTCTCTGTCCCTTGCCTGGATACTGGAGACAGGTATCCAGGTTTCCCTTGCAAAGACTTCCTTGGCAGTCCACTAGTTAAGACTGTGCAGGGGGCACAGTTCCTGATTGCGGAAGTAAGATCCCACGTGCCTCATGGGCAAAAAGAAAAAATTTTCCCTTGCAAAGTCAGTCTTATTTCAGATTATAATATTCAACAACTGAAGATCTGATTCCTTAAAAGAAGATGATGAGTCCTGGGTTGAGTTCCATTTTTCACTGTAAATTTCTTTGCACACCTATTTTCAGTGAAGTGTTCAGTATTCTTTTTCTAGTTAATAGGAATGATTCTGGTCACATACTCAGCATTCTGTGTTCTAGAAATGGATCACCACTAATGAACACTCCTTTCTTTTAAATCGTGAAATGTCCTTAGTAGCGGTTCATAATCTGCGTTGCATAACGCGCCTGTAACTTGTTCTTGTGCAGAGAAGAGAGATTGTCAGGGTTTCCTTGATAAAACGTTTATAGGTTTAAGAGGTTTATGAACCAGCTGTAAATATTTGCTCTAGATTTATGAGATCTCCACTCATAAACATTTATCTGTTGTGTGTTTGTCTGTAGCCCTTTGAAATATTTTTAAGTGGCTGAGGAAGTGTTATATGTTAATGGTTCGTGTAACAGTAACAAGACGGCAGAACCGTTGTGGGGAACCCTCAATTTTGTGTATGATTTTATGGTTAAAACAGCAGTGTTGTTCAGTCATTAAGTCATGACCAACTCTTTGCGACCCCATGAAGACCTGTAAGACCTTCTAAAATAGCATACTTAGAGTTCGTAACATGAATGTAAAGGTTTTAATTTTTAAAATTCCATCCTGGGTCTGGCTCTAGGGTGCTTTTTGAAGTATTCACAGATTTTTTGATGTGGACCATTTAAGATCAATCTTCCCCAGCATCGGGTCTTTTCTAGTGAGTCGGCTCATTGGAACAGTAGAACTGTTTTCTACACCTCATCATCCTAGGAACTGACTATCAGCAATTAAAATGACTAGGATTGAATGACTTCTTCCTTTCTCTTTACTCTTAAAAATTATCTAGCACACCGGAAGGTGCACTGTAAGATTTCATTCACTCTAAAACTGCTGGTTCTCTGTCCCTTGCCTGGATACTGGAGACAGGTATCCAGGTTTCCCTTGCAAAGACTTCCTTGGCAGTCCACTAGTTAAGACTGTGCAGGGGCACAGTTCCTGATTGCGAAGTAAGATCCCACGTGCCTCATGGGCAAAAAGAAAAAATTTTCCCTTGCAAAGTCAGTCTTATTTCAGATTATAATATTCAACAACTGAAGATCTGATTCCTTAAAAGAAGATGATGAGTCCTGGGTTGAGTTCCATTTTTCACTGTAAATTTCTTTGCACACCTATTTTCAGTGAAGTGTTCAGTATTCTTTTTCTAGTTAATAGGAATGATTCTGGTCACATACTCAGCATTCTGTGTTCTAGAAATGGATCACCACTAATGAACACTCCTTTCTTTTAAATCGTGAAATGTCCTTAGTAGCGGTTCATAATCTGCGTTGCATAACGCGCCTGTAACTTGTTCTTGTGCAGAGAAGAGAGATTGTCAGGGTTTCCTTGATAAAACGTTTATAGGTTTAAGAGGTTTATGAACCAGCTGTAAATATTTGCTCTAGATTTATGAGATCTCCACTCATAAACATTTATCTGTTGTGTGTTTGTCTGTAGCCCTTTGAAATATTTTTAAGTGGCTGAGGAAGTGTTATATGTTAATGGTTCGTGTAACAGTAACAAGACGGCAGAACCGTTGTGGGGAACCCTCAATTTTGTGTATGATTTTATGGTTAAAACAGCAGTGTTGTTCAGTCATTAAGTCATGACCAACTCTTTGCGACCCCATGAAGACCTGTAAGACCTTCTAAAATAGCATACTTAGAGTTCGTAACATGAATGTAAAGGTTTTAATTTTTAAAATTCCATCCTGGGTCTGGCTCTAGGGTGCTTTTTGAAGTATTCAAAGATTTTTTTTTTTGATGTGGACCATTTAAGAAATCCTTATTGAATTTGTTATAATTCTGCTTCTACTTTATGCTTTGGCCTTGAGGCATGTGGGACCTTAGCTTCCTAACCAGGGACTGAACCTGCACCCTCCTCATTGGAGTGGTGGGTTCTTAACCCCTGGACCACCAGGGGAGCCTTTCAAGGATTTGTTCAGATGACGGAGGATACCTGTGCTTTCCCGAGCACTGATCTCACCGACTCACGTGTGGGTGGGGTCCCAGTGGTACCTCATCCTTTCTTGGTGGTCAGGCATGAATGCCTGGGTGAGCTCAAAACCTGCTACAGATGATTTTATTGGAGAAGAGACTGGAGATGTGACTTGTGTTGAATTAAAATTGAACAGAAACAACCTTTCTGGTAGCAGTCTAGATAAGAATTTTATGGAGGATCGAGAGCTCTGGTGAGTGGGCTCAGAATTGAACTCAGGAGATTAAGCCATGGCCTTGGCCTCACCACTGACTCCAGGGGCCAGAGCCATCAGGTCTCTTCCGGTCCTGTTGCAGTTCCTTAGGCCAGACCTTGGCAGTGTCAAAAGTGTGTGTAGGTCAATCCCAGTCTCCCAGTTTGTCTCACCCTTCATGTCCACATGTCTATTCTGTATCTGAATCTTTCTTCCTGCCCTGTGACTAGGTTCATTAGTGCCATTTTTCTAGATTCCACCTATATGCATTAATACGTGATATTTGTTCTTCTCTTCCTGACTTCCCTGTGTATGACAGACTCTA
The DNA here is from genome assembly GCA_022376925.1 of Tragulus kanchil. Lineage (NCBI taxonomy): Eukaryota > Metazoa > Chordata > Mammalia > Artiodactyla > Tragulidae > Tragulus > Tragulus kanchil. The sequence goes on from JAIOJX010000031.1 coordinate 73,271,904, forward strand.
GGTCCATCTGCATCTCTACAAATAACCCAATTTTGTCCCTTTTTTCAGCTCAGTAATATTCTATTGCATCACATCTTCTTTGTCCATTAATCTATTGATGGACATTTAGTGGCTCAGTGGTGAAGAATCCTTCTCCGGTGCAGGGACTGGAGAAGACTTGGGTCTAGTTACTGGGTGAGGGAAGATGCCCTGGAGAAGGAAATGGCAACCCACTCCAGTATTCTTGCCTGGAGAATTCCATGGTCAGAGGAACCTGGCAGGCTACAGTCCATGGGGTTGCAAAGAGTTGGACACAACTGAGCACGTACGTGCACACACATACACACACACGCACACTCACTCACTCACTCCTGGGTTGCGTCTATGACTCTCTCCAGTCTCCTGTCTGTAACACCAATAAATAGAAGCTTTGAAAAAGAATTTAGCAGTGTCTTTCTACGCACTGAATTTGTTCCTCTCTTGCACGAGAGTTTCTGATGTTCATGGAAGCGCAGTGCCTTTCCATTCTTCATGCTAGTATTGATTTTGTGTTTTTTTTTTAACTTCAAAATTTTTTGATTTTTTTTTTTTTTTTTTTGGTCTTTCCACAGAAGAAGGCTCCAGCTTGGAGGAGACCGGCTTTAACTGGGGAGAGTACTTGGAAGAGACGGGGGCCAGTGCGGCACCACATACATCTTTCAAACATGTAAGTGGTGGTGACGTCCTTCTCCTTCTCGTCTGCATTTGGGGTGTGGGAGTTGCCAAAACTATTGGGAGAAAGGGAATGAAAAGAAGAGAGAAATTTGGCCAAGCTTTATCCCCTGGAGAAAGGAATGGCTACCCACTCCAGTATTCTTGCCTGGAGAATTCCATGGACAGAGGAGCCTTGTGGGCTATATAGTCCATGGGGATGCAAAGAATCGGACACGAGTGAGCGACTAACACTTTCTTAGAAATACGGAGAAGATGTGAAAGTGAGTGGGGAACGTGAGCCTTGCTCTGATCCTGCCCAGGGCATGTACTCACTGATTTCAACCTTATCTTGTGGCTCAAAAACCCAGAGCAGAATGATGCGTTCCCTGCCTTGTGGGGGCCCACAGCCCAAGTCTGGCAAGGTGGGTGTGAGCAAATAGAAGCAAACTAGGCATGTAGCTGTCATGAGTCAAGTCTTCTTAGGAGGCATAATGGCTATATGCTTTCGTTTTGCATTGACATTTTTACTTGGAAAGGACACCTAAAAAGCATTCTAACCTTTTGTGGACAGATGAGCCAAATTACAGGAAAGATCATAAGTATTCCCAAAACACTTGGATCACACCAAAAAATCGCCTTCATCAATACTGTTTTTCAAACAGTGCAAATAATGTGCCAAGGCGAGGGCAAGTTGTAGGAAATAAAAAAATTAAGTTTTTTTTAATCCATCATTTGCTTAGATATGAGATTTTGGTGATACATCATTAGCAAGAAAAAGACTAACTTTCTAGGACCCAAGTTTCCTGGGTTTTACTTTTGCTTTAACTGGAAGTGAAAATTTAATAATGAGAGACCCCCCCCACCCCCCACACACCGCCACTGGACTTCCTAAAGCAAAGATTTAGCCTTAGTATCGTAAGTATTTATGATATTTTGCCTGAGCATCATGGGCAGATTGGGGGACTTTCTCCACCTGGTATTCCTTCTGGGTCTTTTGGTCAATTGGAAGCCACTTTCTTTCCTTTTTTTTTTTCATTTTCTTTCCTTTGTTTTTTGCTTATTTTATTTTAATGCAAGATTCTTTCCTTTTTGGAGGTGAAGTGTTATTTTGAAAAGGAGTCTAAACTTGCATGTTAAAGGTGAATCAGATTCCAGATTCTTTTTTCACATTGACACTTAGGCTGTTGTAATGACTGGTTTCTTATGAATGGGCTTGTGGCCATTTAGTGAAACCAGTAGCCAAATATTAAAACATAACAAAACTAAAACTCACCCTGCATACTGTGTGGTTTCTGTTTTGCAAAAGCTGTTTTAACCTGTGCCTTTTTGGTGCCAGGAGGACTTGGTAGGTTTCTCTAGGCGCTTTAGGAATGAGGTAAGGCTTCCCCAGTGGCTCAGTGGTAAAGAATCTGCCTGCCCGTGCAGGGGTGCACGTCTGATCCCTGTATGGAGAAGATCACCTGGAGGGTGAATGGCCACCCACTCCAGTATTCTTGGTAGGCAACCTCATGGACAGAGGATCCTGGTGGACTCAGTCCATGGGGTCACAAAAGAGTCGGACATGACTGAGCAACTAAGTGATTCCATACAGAGTCAGTGCTTTTCTCATTCATCCAGTCTGTTCTCCTCCCTCCCTTTCAGTCATGGTGAAGTGTCCTGTTCTGTGGACACAGAGTGACCCTAGGCCCGTCTTCCAGGCCTAAAGGAAGAGTAGCACAGGACCTATGGGTGAACTGTTTATACTTCCATCAAGTCTTTATGCAGCAGCTACTCAGGGACATCCGATGTGCTCACACTAGAATATTATGCCTCAGCAGGCTGGAAAGCTTTCTTCTGTCGGAGGGCTGGCAAATATTCACAGATGTGTGCTTGCATGCTAAGTCGCTTCAGTTGTGTTCAGCTCTTTGCGACTCCATGGGCTGTACCCTCTGGGCTCCTCTGTCCATGGGATTCTCCAGGCAAGAACACTGGAGTGGGTTGCCATGTCCTCTTCCAGGGGATCTTCCTGACCGGGGGATGAGAGCCCATGTGTCTTAATGTCTCCTTTATTGGCAGGCAGGTTCTTTACCACCAACGCCACCTGGGAAGCCCATTCATAGATGATAACCCTTAATTAAAAAAAAAGAAAAGAAAAGACAGTCCATTTTCTGAGGCTGCACGGTTCACGCAGCAGCCACTAAACATCCGGCACTTGGAAAGCTTGTTGTCCAAATTGCAATTGAAGCCGAGCAGGACCCTATAGGACCTTCCTGGGGACAGACTCCCATGTCTTCACTTCCAAAAGCTTTAGCCTCCTAAGCTCTTCTCTGAGTGGCAAAGAGGAGATTTAATCAGAGAAGTAAGAAAAATTCAGGAACAAAGTAAAGCTGTCGAGCAAGAGAAAATAGTAATTGTTGTTTAGTCACTAATTTGTGTGTGACTCTTTTGCGACCCCATGGACTGCAGCCCGCCAGGCTCCTCTGTCTGTGGCATTTCCTGGGTGAGGATACCGGAGTGGGTTGCCATTTCCTCCCCTAGAGATTTTCCCAACCCAGGGGTCAAACCTGCATCTCCTGCTTGGCAGGTGGATTCTTTACCACTGAGATACCTGGGAAGCCCCAAATAATAATCCTTTAGCCATAAAACTAAGTCAAGAATCCTTAATTACACCTCAAGGGCTATAGATCCTATCCTGAGCCTTATCTTGGAGTAGTTTTGCAGATACTGCAACCCCCACCCGGTAGGAGTTAACTGCGTGCCGACCACCAGGGCGTAGACCCCAGAGTGGTTGGATCCAGAAGGTTGATGACTGAGTTTCTTAACACGTCACCCTGTGACCTCACCAACAAGCAGCCAGAGAATTGTGCATAAGCTGATGACACATGCTGTGATCGACTCCCTAACCTTGCCTTTAAAAACCCTGGAACACCATCAGGGAGCTGGGGTCATCTGGACGTGAGCTGCCTGTTCTCCTTGCTTGGCCCTGCAGTAATCGCTACACTTTCCTCTGCCACAGCCCCATCCGCAGAGTGACTTCATGGCACTTCTGACTAATGGTCCCAAGTTCTGTTTAGTCACAGGATGTGCTATGAGTGTAGGAGTCACACCAGGCTTTAGAGGCTTCCTTGGAAAATAAGAATGTAAAATTTCTCATTACTATTTTATTTTAATGTTGGTTACATCTTGAAAAGATGCTGTTTGGCATCCTTTGGGTTAAATAAAATACATCACTAAAATTAACTTCATCTGTTTTGTCTCTTTTTAAAGTGGCTTCTAGGAAATGTAACGACACACCTATTGACTCACGTTATATTTCTCTTAGTGTTGCTCTAAGGAAACAATTAAAAAAAAATTTTTTTTAATTTGACTGCACCAGGTCTTAGTTGTGACATGAAGCATCTTTTTTTTTTTTTTAGTTGCTGTATGTGGGATCTGATTCTCTAACCAGGGCTTGAACTCTGGGCCCCCTGCCTTAGGAGGATGGAGTCTTAGCCACTGGACCACCAGGGAAGGCCCCTAAGGACATAAATATTTTATGCTGTGTTTTCAGTCGTTCTTCAAATCTTTTGGATGTTACGTATCTAGGGTAATGATGGATTTCCTCTATTTCTGGTTCCTTAAGGTGGAGATCAGCATTCAGAGCAACTTCCAGCCAGGGATGAAGTTGGAGGTAGCCAACAAGAAGAACCCAGACACGTACTGGGTGGCCACGGTCATCACCACCTGTGGGCAGCTGCTGCTCCTGCGTTACTGTGGTTACGGAGAGGACCGCCGGGCGGATTTTTGGTGTGATGTGGTGATTGCAGACCTGCACCCTGTGGGGTGGTGCACACAGAACAACAAGACGCTAATGCCGCCGGATGGTGAGCCCAGGCTGGCCCAGCTCTTGGGCGTCCCTTGTGATGCTCGGAGAAAAACCTTGTAGAAATTCAATAACTGATTTCCTAAGAAGGTCCGGCCTTTTTGTATCTCTTCTTGAGTTGTGTTAGCCTGAGGGCTCCAGAGTGAGGGAGAGCTGGGTGCCTTTTCAAGAGTTGGAGCTGCGTCTGACAGCTGAACCCAGTATGGCCCTTTATGCCTTTGAGCCTAATTAGTCCTCGTATGGGTTTTTGGAGAAAGAGAAGGGAAGCCTGAAGGGATGCTGGCGATGGGGTCTCATTCTCCATTTCCTGCTGTTGGGTTATCTTGCCTTGCTTCTGGGTGAAATTCTGGCTTTTTGTTGTCCTTGCTTATCTGTAGACTTACTCTTTTTTTGTTTTTTTAAGATTTATTTATTTATTTTTATTTTTGGGCGGGGGTTGGGGAGGGAAGGGAGCGGGCGGGCCACTTCTATTGGTCTTTCATTTCTCTATTTTCATTTGTCTTTGTTCTTTGGCTCCTGTGGGCCTCCCATCATGGTGGTGTCTGTTGTTGCAGAGCGCCGGCTCTGGGTGCATGCACCCCAGAGCTCCGGCTCGGTAATTGGACACATCAGTCCAGCTGCTCTGCAGCACGTGGGATCTTCCCAGGCCAGGGATCGAACTGGCGCCCCTTGCACTGCAAGGCGGTGTCCTTACCCACTGGACCACCAGGGGAAGCCCTAGACTAAAATGCGATACTTTTAAAACACTCTCAGAGGAGATGTAAGTGGGTTTCCTCACTTTATAATAGATCCTCTAGTGAGCTGTTTTTGAGAGGAGTTCCAGGGTACAGAATTTTAATACTCTAATAACCCACAGTTAGTGGGTTCATTTGGTTAAAGAAAAAAAAATCCATGTCGTTACTTTGGAAAAGAGAACAGAGTTGATGAATCAATTCTTCTCTCTCCCTTGGGTGAAAAATGCGGCCGCCGCTCCTGTTTCAGAAACACCATCAAATTTGTATCCTCTTGACTTTGTGCTCTTAGGCAAGACACAGATACACTTAAAATGACAAACTGAAAATGAAAAATGGAGAAACCCTGTGAAAGAGAAACCATTAATGGCACTGAAAGATCTGAAGCCTGTTCAGACAATCCCAAGTGATGCTAATTGGAGAATTTCTTTATTGCTCCTTTTAGAGCAAAAAATGTTAGTAGGGGGATCAATATGGCTTGGAAATCTTGCATACTGAGAACAAAGTCAGGAAGTAGCAGGTTCACGGGGCAAGAGCTTTTATTGATTTCTGGAGTGCAGGATAATCATTGCTTTGTAGCCAGAGGTGGCAGCCTGTTCCAGAGGGCATCGTGAAGTCTGTTGCTGCTCGAGGGTTCTCGTTGGTATGATTTTCTGTCTTACAAAAGTCATCACACTGTACATCCCACAGCTGTACCTGGTTGACGTTTGTCATGTTTAAACTTGAAAGGCATCCCAGACTATTAACACGAGTTAAAGTGGTCCATGACACCTCATGTATTTGTTTGAGCTGCTCCGTGGTGATAGTTTCCTACTGATCCCAGGAATCACGGGGTGGGAGAAAGCAGGAACGTGGCAGTTGGAGCTAGAAGATGGAGGTTCTCTTGCCATTTCTTTTAGGTACCTGAGTGACCCCCCCTCCGTTCTCTTGTTGCAGAGCGCCGGCTCTGGGCGCATGCGCTCCAGAGCTCCGGCTCGGTAATTGGACACATCAGTCCAGCTGCTCTGCAGCACGTGGGATCTTCCCAGGCCAGGGATCGAACTGGCGCCCCTTGCACTGCAAGGCGGTGTCCTTACCCACTGGACCACCAGGGGAAGCCCTAGACTAAAATGCGATACTTTTAAAACACTCTCAGAGGAGATGTAAGTGGGTTTCCTCACTTTATAATAGATCCTCTAGTGAGCTGTTTTTGAGAGGAGTTCCAGGGTACAGAATTTTAATACTCTAATAACCCACAGTTAGTGGGTTCATTTGGTTAAAGAAAAAAAAATCCATGTCGTTACTTTGGAAAAGAGAACAGAGTTGATGAATCAATTCTTCTCTCTCCCTTGGGTGAAAAATGCGGCCGCCGCTCCTGTTTCAGAAACACCATCAAATTTGTATCCTCTTGACTTTGTGCTCTTAGGCAAGACACAGATACACTTAAAATGACAAACTGAAAATGAAAAATGGAGAAACCCTGTGAAAGAGAAACCATTAATGGCACTGAAAGATCTGAAGCCTGTTCAGACAATCCCAAGTGATGCTAATTGGAGAATTTCTTTATTGCTCCTTTTAGAGCAAAAAATGTTAGTAGGGGGATCAATATGGCTTGGAAATCTTGCATACTGAGAACAAAGTCAGGAAGTAGCAGGTTCACGGGGCAAGAGCTTTTATTGATTTCTGGAGTGCAGGATAATCATTGCTTTGTAGCCAGAGGTGGCAGCCTGTTCCAGAGGGCATCGTGAAGTCTGTTGCTGCTCGAGGGTTCTCGTTGGTATGATTTTCTGTCTTACAAAAGTCATCACACTGTACATCCCACAGCTGTACCTGGTTGACGTTTGTCATGTTTAAACTTGAAAGGCATCCCAGACTATTAACACGAGTTAAAGTGGTCCATGACACCTCATGTATTTGTTTGAGCTGCTCCGTGGTGATAGTTTCCTACTGATCCCAGGAATCACGGGGTGGGAGAAAGCAGGAACGTGGCAGTTGGAGCTAGAAGATGGAGGTTCTCTTGCCATTTCTTTTAGGTACCTGAGTGACTCCTCCCCGTGTTCTCATCTTTGAAATGAGAGGTAGTAGCGTGATCTCTAAAGAGCTTTCCAGTTGGACCTACCTTGGTTTGTGATCCTTGGGAAGGATCAGTTTGTCAGATGCACAAGGAGTGGAGCTTGCTTTGGGATTAGAACTGGTGAAATTCCAGCCCAAGAGCCTGCGCAAAGCACAGAAGTCAGTTTCTTTGTGACTGTTGGGATGGTGACGTTTCAGTGGATCAGGGGGCAAATGAGATGGAGAAGCTGTGATGAGTGCTTGGGTCCTTTGTCGCCTGCCATGGATAGAATTTCACTCAATACAGAATTGTAGACTCTGCCCCCTCTTGGGAACTCTGAGACTCGGGAGCACTCGGTCTCAGAGATTGGTCAGTATGTGGATGCCAGTATCAAAATATTGTTGGATCAAGCAGAAGGACCGGAACCTTCGGTGGTTTTGTTCATTAATAGGGGAAGAGGACTGCCTTTTCTGGTCAACACATAGGGTGCAGGGCCCCAGTCTTTCAGGTCATTTTGGGATTCTCCAAGTAGCTTTCTCTCTTCTAAAGTCACTACCCTGCCAGAGAGTCATTTTTAAAAATTTAGATGATCTTTTACCAAGCACATGGCATCTTTTACAGTCCTCTATGTTCCTGCTTGCCTTTTATTATATGTATATATATTTGTTTGTTTAATTTGACTGCCCTGGGTCTTAGTTGTGGCACGCGACGTCTTTGTTGAGTCATGTGGTAACTTTCGTCATGGCGCACAGACCTTCTAGTTGTGGTGCATGGGCTCAGTAGTTGTGACATGCAGGCTTAGTTGCTCCACAGCCTGTGGAATCTTAGTTCCATGACCAGGGATTGAACCAGTGTCCCCTGCATTGCAAGGCAGATTCTTTTTTAATGATTTCTTTGCCTCTAAGTCATCGTTTATTTTTTGTCCATCTTTATTCTTTGGCATGTGTGGGCCTCCCATTGCAGCAGCCTCTCTCATCGCAGAGCACCGGCTCTAGGTGCACGTGCTCCAGAGTGCTGGCTTGTAACTGGACCGGCCCAGCCGTTCCTCGGCACATGGGATCTTCCTGGGCCAGGGATCGAACCGGTGGCCCTTGTACTGCAAGGAGGACTCTTTACCCACTGGACCACTAGGGAAGCCTGTGCAAGGCAGATTCTTAACCACTGGACCACCAGGGAAGTCCCTGCCTTGCCTGTTGAAGTGAAATTAATCTTGGAATCAGTGCTGGGTGTCATCACTCTGTTGATGTTAGTGGGACGGAAACTGTGGCAGCAGCTCCATGGTACTTGGTTAAGAGAGTTCCTCTAATAAAGACTCGTTCAGTGAGACCTGGGTTTAGTGACCCACTAGCCATTCCAAGAGCAGTGTTCCTGCTTCAGGGCTAATTGCCGCTAATCTTTCATATTAAAAGTATTAAGAAACATCGTACATTAAAGCCTCACTAAATGCAGTGGAGGACGATAGCTCATATTATGGGAGCAAAATGTAAAGTGTTTCGGCTTGCTGAATGAATATGGCTTGATTTATTCATAAGCACGTGCATGCTTGCAAAGGGCAGCTGCCAAATAATTATTGTTTATGGTGATAATGTAAGGAAATCATTTAATCCAGTGACTGTTTCACTGTTATTTATTGAGAAGTAACAACATTGCCTCTTAATGTCTCGGGCTGGGGCACTCTGGCATGCCGGCAGGTACCCGCGGAGTCCCGGAAAGGAGTGCTAGGATGAGATGCAGGTCAACACGTGCCCGTCGCAATAGCGCTCCACCCCCAGCCCCTGGCTTAGACATTGAGAAGTATTATGTTGACGTGCGCTTTCTACTGTTGCAGTGGAAGTATTGGAATTCTGGTGCCTGAGGAGGCATGCCACTAATTTTTATTTTCCCCAGTATCAAAATTTCTGTAATTTGAATGGCAGACTCTGCTGTCTTGCCAGAATGACTCTATGTGCCATTTGAGGTTGAATCAAAATGACTGCAGTTAGTTAATAGGTAACTTATTTGAATATATGGATGTGTATTCATGAAGTGTTGGGAGAAATTGTGATTGTGGCCTTCTGTGAGGTTGTGGCACTGGATCCTGCCTGGTTGTGAGGCTGATGCTGGGCTGTTTGGGGGATTTGTTTTCCCAATAGTTGATTGTGAAATAAGAGATGTGGCTGTTGGTACACAAGACCCTAATGTGAGCAAGTGACAGGACTTAAACCAGTCTGTAACCCTTGTTTATCTGTGGACTCAGACTAGGATTTGATTGTGCTATATAGAGACAATCAGCATTTAAGATTCCAATGTTTAAATTCCTATTTATTCCTATTTTATGACATTTTAGTACTATAAACAATCACATTTAAAATTCCATTTTAAATTCCTATTTATTCCTATTTTATGACATTTTAGTAATACTAACAAAACCTAAACAATCACATTGTTTTCATTGGTCGTCTAATATTGTAACTGAAATTTCTTTTGTATACTAATAAGAATTAAATATTATATAAACTCCATGCTCCATAGGGTTTAGTGACCCACTAGCCATTCCAAGAGCAGTGTTCCTGCTTCAGGGCTAATTGCCGCTAATCTTTCGGGTACATTAAAGCCTCACTAAATGCAGTGGAGGACGATAGCTCATATTATGGGAGCAAAATGTAAAGTGTTTCGGCTTGCTGAATGAATATGGCTTGATTTATTCATAAGCACGTGCATGCTTGCAAAGGGCAGCTGCCAAATAATTATTGTTTATGGTGATAATGTAAGGAAATCATTTAATCCAGTGACTGTTTCACTGTTATTTATTGAGAAGTAACAACATTGCCTCTTAATGTCTCGGGCTGGGGCACTCTGGCATGCCGGCAGGTACCCGCGGAGTCCCGGAAAGGAGTGCTAGGATGAGATGCAGGTCAACACGTGCCCGTCGCAATAGCGCTCCACCACCAGCCCCTGGCTTAGACATTGAGAAGTATTATGTTGACGTGCGCTTTCTACTGTTGCAGTGGAAGTATTGGAATTCTGGTGCCTGAGGAGGCATGCCACTAATTTTTATTTTCCCCAGTATCAAAATTTCTGTAATTTGAATGGCAGACTCTGCTGTCTTGCCAGAATGACTCTATGTGCCATTTGAGGTTGAATCAAAATGACTGCAGTTAGTTAATAGGTAACTTATTTGAATATATGGATGTGTATTCATGAAGTGTTGGGAGAAATTGTGATTGTGGCCTTCTGTGAGGTTGTGGCACTGGATCCTGCCTGGTTGTGAGGCTGATGCTGGGCTGTTTGGGGGATTTGTTTTCCCAATAGTTGATTGTGAAATAAGAGATGTGGCTGTTGGTACACAAGACCCTAATGTGAGCAAGTGACAGGACTTAAACCAGTCTGTAACCCTTGTTTATCTGTGGACTCAGACTAGGATTTGATTGTGCTATATAGAGACAATCAGCATTTAAAATTCCTATTTTTAAATTCCTATTTATTCCTATTTTATGACATTTTAGTAATACTAACAAAACCTAAACAATCACATTGTTTTCATTGGTCGTCTAATATTGTAACTGAAATTTCTTTTGTATACTAATAAGAATTAAATATATATACTATAAACTCAAAGAGAAAAGGTAAGTCTAAGAGAACTCTTGCAGTTGACTAAACATTAGATGGTTTAATGTGAAAAATTAAAGAAAATCATTATTAAGAAAAGTGGTGGATTTGGCTTCTTGAGATCTTTAAGAAGAGCATAGAAAACTCCTGTCTGGATCGTTTGGCATTTTGTCATTTTTGGAGTCAAATAAGCGGAAGTGATCTGGTCTGGAGTTTCCTTATCAAATGGTCATCATGAGATTATGTAAAGTTATGTAAATTGTATCAGATGCTGTTTGGGTTTTTCTGCACCATGTGAAAACTGTAAGCACAGAGAGGGACTATGAGATTTTTCTTCTGGTGTTTGTCATACATGCATTTATTTTTTTTTTGCTTCCTAACCCAGCAGCCAACGTACTTTAAAATCAGGCCAGTGTTTAATTCTGTGTGAAAGTGAGGGTGAGTCCGTCCTATGTGTGGAAGTGAGGGTGAATCCATCCTATGGATTTCTTTGCCATATTGTCTGGTCCCCTTTCCTCATGGTTAACACTATCAGAGCCCCAGGCCCACCCATCAACTCTCCACCTTGGTTGCCCACTGGCCTCGGACTGCTCCTGACTGGGCTCTGGTCCTGGTGGTCCCTTGCAGGGGTACTAAGCTCCATTTGGCCACCAATCCTGCCCTGGACAGACCCTTTTCTACCCCAGTGACCCGAGTGTAGAGCCTGCAAGAAAAGCCCCCGTTCACCTTTGAACAGACTCCTCCCCCTTGGCACAGTGGAGCCCTCTGAGACCGCTGCTCTTCCGAGCCACAGTGCTGACTGGTGGACCTCCCTGCTCTCCCATCCTGAGCCAGAGGCCCTCAGTACCCTCTGTCCAGAAGCCCTCCGAGTCTTCTGTCCGGGAGCCCTCAGTGCGGTGTTTCCCTTCTCCATCATGTGTCTTCCTCCTTCTAGCCTGTCGGACAGGTGAGCTTCCTCTTCTCTTCTTCCTCTGAATCCCTGAACAAGCCTCTTGACCTCACCCTGCTTCTTATTAAGTCTCTTATCATGGCTCCAGATTCCCGGGCCTTGACAACCTTCCAGGGCTGTGTCCACCTTCCATGACTATGCCTCTGTGCCAGGGTCATGCCTCCAGTTTGCGTCCTTCTGTTTGGGGTCCCTGGGACAGTCTGCCTGGTTTGACTCCAGCTCTCAAGAAGTGACTGATGTGTGCGTAGATTGTGCCCTGGTCTTAGAATCTTGTTAAAGCTTGGCAAGTACAGCTTGTTTGCAAAACCTTAGGGGCTCAGGCAGTGGGACTTCAAAGTAGAGTTTGATGTTGTATTGATCAGGGTTCTTCAGAGAACCGGAACCAATAGCAGCATATATACACACATATATACACACACACATACACACACAGACTTATTTTAATACATTGGCTCACATGGTTGTGGAGGCTTCACAAGTTCACAGTCTGATGGGGGAGGCCGGCAGGCTGGAGACCGAGGAAAGACTTACCATTCTAGTCCAGAGATTGTCTGCTTTGGAGAGCCAGAAAGAGCTGGGGCTGCAGAGGAAGAACAAAGCTTTCTGCTGGAGATTCCTTCTTTCTGGCGAGGTCAACCCTTCACACAAATCTTTGGGTGAAGACACAAAAGTTTCCAATGTGAATTTTTACACTGGTTTTTTGATTAAAATATGAAAATTGTAGAGACTATACGTAAGTATATTTGTATCATTTAATCTCAGATGATCCGTTGGCTGAGTCCGCTTGCCCAGGGTACTAAGCTCCATTTGGCCACCAATCCTGCCCTGGACAGACCCTTTTCTACCCCAGTGACCCGAGTGTAGAGCCTGCAAGAAAAGCCCCCGTTCACCTTTGAACAGACTCCTCCCCCTTGGCACAGTGGAGCCCTCTGAGACCGCTGCTCTTCCGAGCCACAGTGCTGACTGGTGGACCTCCCTGCTCTCCCATCCTGAGCCAGAGGCCCTCAGTACCCTCTGTCCAGAAGCCCTCCGAGTCTTCTGTCCGGGAGCCCTCAGTGCGGTGTTTCCCTTCTCCATCATGTGTCTTCCTCCTTCTAGCCTGTCGGACAGGTGAGCTTCCTCTTCTCTTCTTCCTCTGAATCCCTGAACAAGCCTCTTGACCTCACCCTGCTTCTTATTAAGTCTCTTATCATGGCTCCAGATTCCCGGGCCTTGACAACCTTCCAGGGCTGTGTCCACCTTCCATGACTATGCCTCTGTGCCAGGGTCATGCCTCCAGTTTGCGTCCTTCTGTTTGGGGTCCCTGGGACAGTCTGCCTGGTTTGACTCCAGCTCTCAAGAAGTGACTGATGTGTGCGTAGATTGTGCCCTGGTCTTAGAATCTTGTTAAAGCTTGGCAAGTACAGCTTGTTTGCAAAACCTTAGGGGCTCAGGCAGTGGGACTTCAAAGTAGAGTTTGATGTTGTATTGATCAGGGTTCTTCAGAGAACCGGAACCAATAGCAGCATATATACACACATATATACACACACACATACACACACAGACTTATTTTAATACATTGGCTCACATGGTTGTGGAGGCTTCACAAGTTCACAGTCTGATGGGGGAGGCCGGCAGGCTGGAGACCGAGGAAAGACTTACCATTCTAGTCCAGAGATTGTCTGCTTTGGAGAGCCAGAAAGAGCTGGGGCTGCAGAGGAAGAACAAAGCTTTCTGCTGGAGATTCCTTCTTTCTGGCGAGGTCAACCCTTCACACAAATCTTTGGGTGAAGACACAAAAGTTTCCAATGTGAATTTTTACACTGGTTTTTTGATTAAAATATGAAAATTGTAGAGACTATACGTAAGTATATTTGTATCATTTAATCTCAGATGATTTTTGTGAGTAGAAGACACATTATGTAACTGTCTGGAGCTTTTCTCTCTTATTTTTTTTAACTCTGATGATTTTGCTAAAATGAATGCATGGAAAACACATTTTATGGATATTCTGTCTCTCTCTATATATACATACACACGCACACACATATTAAACAGCTTACCAATTATGAAGTCTTTATTTTATTACTCATCCAAACATTGCTAGCCCATCAGCAAAACACCCAGGCAAGTGATCATAATTAAATTTAGTAATCGTCGGCATGTTGCCAGCCTGCAGTCATATATAAACCATAGCTTTTTACATCCTTTTGGATTCTGTTAAGTGAGGATGTATTTCTCAGCATAGGCAGATAGAATATAATTCACAGTCAGTGTGCTTGAGTAATAAGTTAAACATATTTCCACATGGAAATGGTTCCCATCTGTGGGCCTGAACATGGCACCCTTCCCCTGGGCCCCGGTGGGCCTGCCCTGGGTTTCCAGCCGGATGTCCCAGGTCTCCATGCACCGGCCTCTTTCCCAGGGTAATCCTGCCCAGGCCGACTTAGAGAGTCCCTTTCTATCCGCCTGGGGCATCACCATTGGTGTTCCTTCCGAGGCAGCCTCCCCTGCCCCAGCCGTCCTTTATCCCTTTGGAGAAGAATGTCCCCAGGGTGCATCACTTTGGAACACGAGACACAAACTCTTCGTTTTCAGTGATGGCTCTTCTTCTCAAGGCCTCACCCTGACCCTCCACCCATAAGAATAAGATACAACAATTTTCCTTTTATGCTTAATTGTCAGACTTTGCAATGTTAGATTGTTTTTGCTCAGGACAAAAATTTTAAAAATTTTTGGAGGCTTCACAAGTTCACAGTCTGATGGGGGAGGCCGGCAGGCTGGAGACCGAGGAAAGACTTACCATTCTAGTCCAGAGATTGTCTGCTTTGGAGAGCCAGAAAGAGCTGGGGCTGCAGAGGAAGAACAAAGCTTTCTGCTGGAGATTCCTTCTTTCTGGCGAGGTCAACCCTTCACACAAATCTTTGGGTGAAGACACAAAAGTTTCCAATGTGAATTTTTACACTGGTTTTTTGATTAAAATATGAAAATTGTAGAGACTATACGTAAGTATATTTGTATCATTTAATCTCAGATGATTTTTGTGAGTAGAAGACACATTATGTAACTGTCTGGAGCTTTTCTCTCTTATTTTTTTTAACTCTGATGATTTTGCTAAAATGAATGCATGGAAAACACATTTTATGGATATTCTGTCTCTCTCTATATATACATACACACGCACACACATATTAAACAGCTTACCAATTATGAAGTCTTTATTTTATTACTCATCCAAACATTGCTAGCCCATCAGCAAAACACCCAGGCAAGTGATCATAATTAAATTTAGTAATCGTCGGCATGTTGCCAGCCTGCAGTCATATATAAACCATAGCTTTTTACATCCTTTTGGATTCTGTTAAGTGAGGATGTATTTCTCAGCATAGGCAGATAGAATATAATTCACAGTCAGTGTGCTTGAGTAATAAGTTAAACATATTTCCACATGGAAATGGTTCCCATCTGTGGGCCTGAACATGGCACCCTTCCCCTGGGCCCCGGTGGGCCTGCCCTGGGTTTCCAGCCGGATGTCCCAGGTCTCCATGCACCGGCCTCTTTCCCAGGGTAATCCTGCCCAGGCCGACTTAGAGAGTCCCTTTCTATCCGCCTGGGGCATCACCATTGGTGTTCCTTCCGAGGCAGCCTCCCCTGCCCCAGCCGTCCTTTATCCCCTTTGGAGAAGAATGTCCCCAGGGTGCATCACTTTGGAACACGAGACACAAACTCTTCGTTTTCAGTGATGGCTCTTCTTCTCAAGGCCTCACCCTGACCCTCCACCCATAAGAATAAGATACAACAATTTTCCTTTTTATGCTTAATTGTCAGACTTTGCAATGTTAGATTGTTTTTTTTGCTCAGGACAAAAAATAATTGCAACGGCCTAAGCCAAAAGACAATTTTTTTTCGGTGGTCAGAAAAATTTTGAAGAGTTTAATTATGTATTACAGGTCTTGTCAGGTATGAATTTTTGTGGTTGTTGCAGAGAAATAGAGTTAGAGGAACAAGAAAAAACTTTGGGGAGGGACTTCCTTGGTGGACAGTGACTGAGACTGCATACTCTCAATGCAAACAGATGCATTCTGTCCTAGAATGCAATGATTTTTATATCCATCTATGGAATATTATTTATTGAGGTTCTACTGTGTCCCTGATTTTTTTTTTTTTTTTGGTTTGAATATACAATACGGTTAATATTAATCATTTTGAATGAAGCATGTTTGTAAACCAATCGGTTTTTTGGCATGTACTCCTCATGATGAACTTATTTTTGGAAAGGATATTCCATGCTGAGCTGATGTAGTGATTTATTTGTCAGTCCTTTCTGCTTTAGCCTTTCGTTCTTGAGGTTTTCACTCTGGTCTTGCTCAGAGGTATCAAAAGTTGATTTGAAATTACAGATCTCTGGAAACATGAATATCATTTCTCTTCTTGTTTGGGTGGGAGATTTTCTAAGCTTTTATTGGCCTCCTATCCCTTGTACCACCAGGGAAATCCTGTGCTAAGCCTTTTTTATTTGTTTATTTTTGTCTATTTTGAGTTTTCACTGCTGCTGCAGGCTCTTCTCTAGTTACAGGGTGTAGGGGATACTCTCTAGTTGAGGTGAGCAGGCTTCTTGGTGTGGTGACTTCTCTTGCTGTGGAACTTGGGCTCTAGGGCACATGGGCTTCAGTAGTTAGGGCATACGGGGTCAATAGTTGCGGCTCCAAGGCCCTAGAGCACCGGCTCAATAGTTGTGGCTCACGGGCTTAGCTGCTCTGCAGCATGTGGGATCTTCTTGTGGTGACTTTCCTTGTCATGGGACTTGGGCTCTAGGACACATGGGCTTCAATAGTTGCTGCACATGGGTTCAGTTGTTGCGGCTCCGAGGCTCAAGCACACAGGCTCTACAGTTGTGACTCATGGGCTTAGTTGCTCCGCAACATGTGGGATCTTCCCAGATCAGGGATTGAACTCGTGTCTCCTGCATTGGCAGGCAAACTCTTTACCATTGAGCTACCAGGGAAACCTTGTACTAAGCCTTTTCAAGCAGTGGCTAGCCTGCAGTGGAAATTTACAAGAGCTGCTTGGTAATGGGAGTCTGATCCTTGACTTCTGGGGTGATCTCCTGACATCCAAAAAAGGGGTCCCTCTGGACAGACAGGATTCTGCTGGTATTAAAAAAAAATAAATTGCTGTCTCTGGAGCTGACTTCTGTGCATTAAGAGTGCTCTTTGGACCCAAATGGAGGCATGGAGAGTTTGTATTGGCTCAGCTGTGCCTCTTGCTGAAAAGAAAATTTGGAAAAAAGTCACGTAACCTCTTTGCATATCTTTAAAATATTTGCTCATTAATACCTGACTTTGCTCTCTTGGGACTTTTGTCCGCAGCAGCTTGATGGCAGATGTGAAACCTCTCTGTAGTGGGTTGAAGTCACCATGAAGTCAGAACGACACTTAGCATCACTTGTTTTCTTCTTTTTTTATTGGTTAATTCTTTTCTATTGCAAAATGAATTTTTTTTATCAAAAGTAATCCTCTAAAAATTTCTTTAATAATGATCTCCCATGATTTATTAAAAAGGGTTTATAATTAACATTTGGGGAGTACATCTACTGCCTACATATGCGTGCGTGCTTGGTCTCTTCAATCATGTCCAGTCCTTTGCAATCCCATAAACTGTAGCTGAAACCGTTTACCCCAGATTGGGACTTGAACCCACGTGGTTGGGACTCTAAATTAGTCAAAACCCAGCTTGGGACTGAAACTCATGTAGCTGGGACTCAAGCCCAGCCAGAAATCTGATTCTCTTCTTTTTTTAAAAGGAAAGCGCCTGTAATGGGTCTCCCCTTAATAGGTGGGGACACAGGAAGCTGTAGGATGGAGGATATGTCTGCATCCAACATAGGGAACCTAGAAAAACAGCTCCCAAGTCCAGAGACACCCCTCGCTTAGCTTGAAGCCCCCACCCAGCTATGTTCAGCCCCCAAGTAGTGATAAGTAATGACTTGTGATTTCGGAAAACTTAGGCCATCTATCTCCTTTCAAACCATTCTTTTTTTGCCTTGTGATGTAATGGCACCCATTTGATGATAAAAGTAAGACTTTGTGAACATTGCATAATCAGAAACACATCTCTTGGGTCCTAATTCTATTGTGTAATTAAGTGTGTCACTGAGGTACCCCTTTCTATGTGCTCCCTTGCAATCTGGGGATCATGATACCTGCCTTACAGGGTTAGGTGGTGTATGAAGTGGTCTCTGTATGATGGCGTCATAGCTGTGCTGAGGATGTGGGAAGAGATGGAGAAATGCTGGGGGGAGTGAGCCCTCCAGACTGAGATCCAGTGCTTGCTTTTTAAAAAGATTTAATTTTTTTAGAACAGTTTCAGGTTCAAAGCAGGCTGAGGGGAAAGTACAGAGAATCCCCAGGTGCCCCTCTCAACCCACACATTCATGGCCTCCTCCATTTTCAATGTTTTCCCCCTTTTGTTACAGTCGATGAGCCTACATCGTCATCATCCAGAGTCCACAGTTTACATTAGAGGTCATTCTTGGTCTTATACATTCTCTTGTTCAATTGCTATGTTGTGTCTGGCTCTTTGTGACTCCATTGACTGCAGCATGCTAGGCTTCCCTGTCCACTGTCTCCCAGAGTTTGCTAAAAATTTCTTTAATAATGATCTCCCATGATTTATTAAAAAGGGTTTATAATTAACATTTGGGGAGTACATCTACTGCCTACATATGCGTGCGTGCTTGGTCTCTTCAATCATGTCCAGTCCTTTGCAATCCCATAAACTGTAGCTGAAACCGTTTACCCCAGATTGGGACTTGAACCCACGTGGTTGGGACTCTAAATTAGTCAAAACCCAGCTTGGGACTGAAACTCATGTAGCTGGGACTCAAGCCCAGCCAGAAATCTGATTCTCTTCTTTTTTTAAAAGGAAAGCGCCGGTAATGGGTCTCCCTTAATAGGTGGGGACACAGGAAGCTGTAGGATGGAGGATATGTCTGCATCCAACATAGGGAACCTAGAAAAACAGCTCCCAAGTCCAGAGACACCCCTCGCTTAGCTTGAAGCCCCCACCCAGCTATGTTCAGCCCCCAAGTAGTGATAAGTAATGACTTGTGATTTCGGAAAACTTAGGCCATCTATCTCCTTTCAAACCATTCTTTTTTTGCCTTGTGATGTAATGGCACCCATTTGATGATAAAAGTAAGACTTTGTGAACATTGCATAATCAGAAACACATCTCTTGGGTCCTAATTCTATTGTGTAATTAAGTGTGTCACTGAGGTACCCCTTTCTATGTGCTCCCTTGCAATCTGGGGATCATGATACCTGCCTTACAGGGTTAGGTGGTGTATGAAGTGGTCTCTGTATGATGGCGTCATAGCTGTGCTGAGGATGTGGGAAGAGATGGAGAAATGCTGGGGGGAGTGAGCCCTCCAGACTGAGATCCAGTGCTTGCTTTTTAAAAAGATTTAATTTTTTTAGAACAGTTTCAGGTTCAAAGCAGGCTGAGGGGAAAGTACAGAGAATCCCCAGGTGCCCCTCTCAACCCACACATTCATGGCCTCCTCCATTTTCAATGTTTTCCCCCTTTTGTTACAGTCGATGAGCCTACATCGTCATCATCCAGAGTCCACAGTTTACATTAGAGGTCATTCTTGGTCTTATACATTCTCTTGTTCAATTGCTATGTTGTGTCTGGCTCTTTGTGACTCCATTGACTGCAGCATGCTAGGCTTCCCTGTCCTTCACTGTCTCCCAGAGTTTGCTCAAATTCATGTCCATTGAGTTGGTGATGCTATCTAACCATCTCATCCTCTCTCCCTCCCCCTTCTCCTTTGCCTTCAGTCTTTCCCAGCATCAGGATCTTTTCTGGTGGGTTGACTCCTTGCATCTGGAGGCCAAAGGATTGGAGCCTCAGCTTCAGTCTTTCTGTGTACGTTCTGTGGGCTTGGGCAAGTGTATAATGACGTGTGTCCACCATTGTCATCTCACAGTGTGCTTCCACTGCTCTAAAATTCTGTGTGCCTTACCTCTTTATCCCTCTCTCCCCTCACCCATGGCGACTGCTCATCTGTCTCTCTAGTTTTTCTTTTTCCAGAATGTCCTAGTTGGAACCATACAGTGTGCAGCCTTTTCAGACTGCTTTTTGCATTTGGTAACATGCACAAGGGTTCCTCCATGTCTTTTCAGGTCTGCCCAGTGCTTTTTCCACTTCACTTCATGGTCTCCCTTGTGGGTGTCTCATCTTTTCTATGGTGGCTATCACTTCACACACTAAAGACCCAGAGGTCTAGGGGGTGTAGAAATAACCAGGCTGTGTGCCCCCTCCCCAGTTCCTGAGGGTACAAAGATAGACTGGAGAGCTCATATTCAGGGCAGACTGAAACAACCTGTGGGTTGTAGAAGCTGCCTTTTCTCTGAACAAAATCAAGGTCAACTATTTTTTTAAAAAATTTGCCTGCTTTCCAAAGATGAGTACAATTCTATGTCCAGACAGCACCTTTGAGGAAAGAATGACTACACAAAACTATTGCTCATCTTTTCAAATCTCCTTAGGGTACACAGCAAGACTTTACAGTATCCAACTCCTAGAAAGTTTGTGTTTCTAAAGAGATTTAATCAGAAGGAAGTGCTGCAAGAATTTAAAAGACAAATGATTTTAAGCATTTTAATAATCATTTTGCTAAGACAAGTTGGCCTCCTCCATTTTCAATGTTTTCCCCTTTTGTTACAGTCGATGAGCCTACATCGTCATCATCCAGAGTCAGTTCTTGGTTTTTTATACATTCTCCTGTTCAATTGCTATGTTGTGTCTGGCTCTTTGTGACTCCATTGACTGCAGCATGCTAGGCTTCCCTGTCCTTCACTGTCTCCCAGAGTTTGCTCAAATTCATGTCCATTGAGTTGGTGATGCTATCTAACCATCTCATCCTCTCTCCCTCCCCCTTCTCCTTTGCCTTCAGTCTTTCCCAGCATCAGGATCTTTTCTGGTGGGTTGACTCCTTGCATCTGGAGGCCAAAGGATTGGAGCCTCAGCTTCAGTCTTTCTGTGTACGTTCTGTGGGCTTGGGCAAGTGTATAATGACGTGTGTCCACCATTGTCATCTCACAGTGTGCTTCCACTGCTCTAAAATTCTGTGTGCCTTACCTCTTTATCCCTCTCTCCCCTCACCCATGGCGACTGCTCATCTGTCTCTCTAGTTTTTCTTTTTCCAGAATGTCCTAGTTGGAACCATACAGTGTGCAGCCTTTTCAGACTGCTTTTTGCATTTGGTAACATGCACAAGGGTTCCTCCATGTCTTTTCAGGTCTGCCCAGTGCTTTTTCCACTTCACTTCATGGTCTCCCTTGTGGGTGTCTCATCTTTTCTATGGTGGCTATCACTTCACACACTAAAGACCCAGAGGTCTAGGGGGTGTAGAAATAACCAGGCTGTGTGCCCCCTCCCCAGTTCCTGAGGGTACAAAGATAGACTGGAGAGCTCATATTCAGGGCAGACTGAAACAACCTGTGGGTTGTAGAAGCTGCCTTTTCTCTGAACAAAATCAAGGTCAACTATTTTTTTAAAAAATTTGCCTGCTTTCCAAAGATGAGTACAATTCTATGTCCAGACAGCACCTTTGAGGAAAGAATGACTACACAAAACTATTGCTCATCTTTTCAAATCTCCTTAGGGTACACAGCAAGACTTTACAGTATCCAACTCCTAGAAAGTTTGTGTTTCTAAAGAGATTTAATCAGAAGGAAGTGCTGCAAGAATTTAAAAGACAAATGATTTTAAGCATTTTAATAATCATTTTGCTAATTATCTCTTATCAGCTGACAGAGGTATTAGGCATAGCTGATTAAACAATACAAATAAGAAAAACCCCATAATGTATTTATACAATGGTGATAAACAGGCCCCCCAAAGTCCCTTGTGGATTGTGGAGACAAGTTATATCCATTAAAACAATCCATAATTATTTTTTCCAGTAGACAGGGTGTCAAGTCATTAGTATCTATTCAGCTTATTTTTCAGAAAACTATGTGACGAGTGTCTTTTGCGGCTGTCAAAAAGCAAAATAATCAACACCAACTTCCCCTGCCACTTTCAGTAGGAAGGAAAAGAAAACCCATTGAAATTCTCCAAAGAAAATGAGATTTAAGTGTTCAAATAAGTAATTAAAAAGCACTTTCTGGTTTAAATCTCTTACTGTCCTATGGAGATCACGGGATGGTACATATGCCTTGCTGTGTGTTATTTGGATTAGTCTTTAATCACAGGTTTGTTTTGTGAAATCTGTAAAGCAGCCCTGTCCTCAGCTTCTTCACCTGTATCTCTGATGTGTAATTTGTTATTACATCAACATTAACTTTCCATCCCGAAGGTAATGGAGATTTGGAATGATAAGTTCTGCTAATGGGTCTTTCAGTAAAGTGTCTGTCTTTATGTGTCCTTCTTGGGTGGATTTTGGCAAAGCATTTCTACAGGCAGGATGTTCACATAAATAACCAAACAGCAAATAAATGTAAATTAAAAATTCTGTTAACATCGCTGGCAGGAGTCCTTTAACAAATATTTAAGTACAGTATATTCAGAGTAAATTTAATTTGGAGGAAAATGATTGCCTGCTTAGCTTTCCAGAGTAACTCATCTTTCTCCTATAACAAAAGAAACTTTTATTTTACATTTAAGGAGAAAAGGTCTACACTGCATACGTCTGAATTGTTGCTGGTATTTAGTCAGTCGCTCAGTCATGTCCAGCTCTTTGTGATCCCATGGAATGTAGCCCACCATTCTCCTTTGTCCATGGAATTCTCCAGGCAAGAATACTGGAGTGGGTTGCTGTTTCTTTCTCCTGGGGGTCTTCCTGACCAGGGGATTGAATTTGGGTCTCCTGCATTGGCAGGTGATTCTTTATCCCTGTGCCACTGGGGAAGCCCCCATACGTCTGTATACTGGATGTTAAAGTGTCCTGAAGACTTTTAAGTGGTTTTTAGAAGCAAGGAGATTTGATTATTTTCAAGTTTTCATCTCAACTGCATGGTTACCTTCCTTCCTGGACGCTTTTTCTATTTTTCATTTTCAAAATTTCTCTTGCCTGAGGATTTTTCACATGGTTTATGTATTAGGGTGCACCATTGGCTGCTCTGATGGAACCACTGTGGCTCACGTAGACTTAGAAGTTCAATGCTCTTTCCTGTAACAAGCCAGGATGAGCGGTTTGGGAGGGTGGTACCTCTGTTCCATTGGATCTATCAGACACTGGGCTCTTTCCAATTTGCTGTGCACCAGTGAGTATTTTCCGCATCTGCTTGGTGGGAACTTGAAAAATAACCAACAAGGACCTACTGCATAGTGCAGGGAACTCTGCTTAATATTCTGTAACAATCTATCTGTGAAAAGCATCTGAGGAAGAATGAGTATGTGTGTATAGATAGCTGAATCAGTTTGCTGTGCACCTGAAACTAACCCAACATTGTAAATCAACTGTACTCCTATAATTTATTAAACAATTGGCTGCTGTAATAAAAAATAAATTAGGAGGAAAGGAGCATTCAGGATATTTGGTTCGCATCTTATTGACCAGGCCTTAGCACTTGGCCATACATCATTGCAGGGGACCATTGAAAATGTCTCCAAGTAGCCACAAGGCCCAGCTTTGTAGCCAAAACTCCCAGGCCACCTTTAAAAAAATTGTTTATTTATTTGGCTGCATGTGTCTAGTTCCCAGACCAGTGATGGAACCAGGGCCCTCTGCATTGGGAACAGAATACAGGAGTGGGTTGCCATCCAGGGGATCTTAGCCAGTGGATCACCAGGGAAGTCCTGAGACTTATTTTACTAGAAGAACCAAGGGGAGAAAGAGGCCTGAGGATGCTTAGCAGTGTCTGCCACGGTTCATGTAGCTCACAGAATATTTCTAGGATGACTATTTTGGTCTTACTGAACATGTCAGAGAATGTCCAATGACTGGAAGACAGGACCAGACAACTTTTTTCTTCTTTTGGAACTCAAAGTGCATTTTCTGTAGTTGAAATTTAGATTTCTAACTGGCAGTATTTACTGTTCAATTAATAGGACTTGTGTCTTTCCCTGCATTAACTTTTAAGGAGATTAATGACCCACGGTATCATTTCCTTTCTAATAGCTGGGCTGCATCAGCCGTGCTTTTCACTGTGCTGTTAAACTGCAGTCCACCTGGAACAGTACATAAAATCATTTACCACTTTGGCTGGGTTCCTCTTTCTGTGCTGAAACATAACATCTTGGGCTGAGATTAATTTTTATCATTTTTAGGTTCTATTTTTAAGCTAGAGTTTTATCAGTTAATATGAATGAATGAATGAGTGTTAGTCGCTCAGTTGTGTCTGACACTTTGCGACCCTATGGACTATAGCCCACCAGGCTCTTCTGTTCATGGGATTTGCCAGGCAAGAATACTGCAGTGGGTAGCCATTCCCTTCTCTAGGGGATCTTCCCAACCTAGGCATCAAACCTGAGTCTCCTGCATGGCAGGCAGATTCTTCACCATCTGCACCACAGGGAAGCCCCATCAGTTAATATATGCACATGATTTCAGAGACAAACGGTTATAAAACCCTTTTTAAAGAAAGATTAGCAGTGTCTTAATCCTGCAAAATGCCCTTTCTCAAGCTGTTTTCAACTGTTTTAAGATGAGTACTTGGTATAAGAAACACCCCTACCACAACATAGCATCATACCACTTATTTATTTATTAAAGATTTTTGGGATGTGAACCACTTTTAAAGCCGTTATTGAATTTGTTACAGGGTCGCTTCTGCTTTATGTTTTGGTTTTTTGACTGTGAGGCCTGTAGGATCTTAGGCCTCCTGACCAGGGACTACAACCGGAACTCCTGCATTGGAAGATGATGTCTTAACCACTGGACTGCCAGGGAAGTTCCAAGGATTTGTATTCTAGAAAGTGTTTCAAGATGAACCCTGAGATGAGCTGAGAACACGAGTGATCATGATCCCGGGTGTCAAAGACTGAAAGCTGCCTTCTTGGTCTTGGGAGTTCTCAGGATGGATGCCTGGGACCCAAGACCAGGTTGTAAGGGGCAGAGGGGCTCTGATGGCCTCAGGAGCTGCACCTTCCAATAGAGGCAAGTGATGCCCTGGCAAAGGAGCCTTGTCTCCTGAAGCGCAGCAGCCTACTTTTCACACCTTTGGCCTGAACAACAGCAGTTTAACCAGTTAGGATCTTTGAGTATCTGTTCCATCTTGCGTATTTACAAGCTTTACTACAACCTGCCATTTTAATAAGAAATAGAGAAATACACATCTAGTCCGTGGTTGCAGTAAGTCATGGTGCACAGATTAACGAATAAAGAAAGGGACTGTTGTATCTTTTCACTAGGTTCAGTCTAGTTGGGTAGAGAATGTACCCTGTTCATCAGTATTGCAAACAGTTGCATCTGAGACCCTGTTGTCTGTCTCAGGTCCTTGAATTTTTCACCTCTGACATCCTCTGTCTCCATTTCCTTTTTCTCCATATGCTTTTTCGTCAGCTCAATTGTCTGTTCATTGTTGTGCTACAATTATGCTTTCAGGGTGCCAGTGAATGTTACTGCTGAATTCGGTAGTCTTTTTCACCTCGGGATTTTTTTTTTTCGGCATCAAACCTGAGTCTCCTGCATGGCAGGCAGATTCTTCACCATCTGCACCACAGAAGCCCCATCAGTTAATATATGCACATGATTTCAGAGACAAACGGTTATAAAACCCTTTTTAAAGAAAGATTAGCAGTGTCTTAATCCTGCAAAATGCCCTTTCTCAAGCTGTTTTCAACTGTTTTAAGATGAGTACTTGGTATAAGAAACACCCCTACCACAACATAGCATCATACCACTTATTTATTTATTAAAGATTTTTGGGATGTGAACCACTTTTAAAGCCGTTATTGAATTTGTTACAGGGTCGCTTCTGCTTTATGTTTTGGTTTTTTGACTGTGAGGCCTGTAGGATCTTAGGCCTCCTGACCAGGGACTACAACCGGAACTCCTGCATTGGAAGATGATGTCTTAACCACTGGACTGCCAGGGAAGTTCCAAGGATTTGTATTCTAGAAAGTGTTTCAAGATGAACCCTGAGATGAGCTGAGAACACGAGTGATCATGATCCCGGGTGTCAAAGACTGAAAGCTGCCTTCTTGGTCTTGGGAGTTCTCAGGATGGATGCCTGGGACCCAAGACCAGGTTGTAAGGGGCAGAGGGGCTCTGATGGCCTCAGGAGCTGCACCTTCCAATAGAGGCAAGTGATGCCCTGGCAAAGGAGCCTTGTCTCCTGAAGCGCAGCAGCCTACTTTTCACACCTTTGGCCTGAACAACAGCAGTTTAACCAGTTAGGATCTTTGAGTATCTGTTCCATCTTGCGTATTTACAAGCTTTACTACAACCTGCCATTTTAATAAGAAATAGAGAAATACACATCTAGTCCGTGGTTGCAGTAAGTCATGGTGCACAGATTAACGAATAAAGAAAGGGACTGTTGTATCTTTTCACTAGGTTCAGTCTAGTTGGGTAGAGAATGTACCCTGTTCATCAGTATTGCAAACAGTTGCATCTGAGACCCTGTTGTCTGTCTCAGGTCCTTGAATTTTTCACCTCTGACATCCTCTGTCTCCATTTCCTTTTTCTCCATATGCTTTTTCCTCAGCGCTCAATTGTCTGTTCATTGTTGTGCTACAATTATGCTTTCAGGGTGCCAGTGAATGTTACTGCCGAATTCGGTAGTCTTTTTCTCTGAACCTTCTCATAAGTGGATTGCATTTGTTATTGGTCTTCCCTCATTTTCCCAGCTTTAAAATTTGTTTTCGAATTTCCCTGGTCGTTTCCTCTCGCTAGTTTTTTACATCCAGTTTCTAGCTTTTCCGTCTAATGGCACCACATTTAAATTGCTGACGTCACAGAGGATAAGATCAAACATCACATTCCCCCAAAGTAGTTTGGACAAGGGGGCTCCAGCTCTGCCATTATGACTCCCAAGTGTTTAATCCGTCCTTTCTTGGCCAGGCTGCACATGGCTTGTGTTCAGCTCTGTTTTATGATTTTTAAAACTTATCATGAGCCAAGAATTGTGGTTGTCCTCAGAGTTCTTTCTAATTCTCATGCTCTGGATTAAGTCGCTCAGTTGTGGCTGACACTTTGTGATCCCATTAACTGTAGCCTGCCAGGCTCCTCTGTCCATGGAATTCTTCAGGCAAGAATACTGGAGTGGGTTGCCATCCAGGGGATCTTCCTGACCCAACGATCAAATCCACATCTCCTGCATTGGCAGTGGGTTCTTTACCACTGAACCACCTGGGAAGCCCTAGCTAATTCTACTGTGAAGGAAGTAGCGAGAAGAAACGTGAACCATAATTATGCAGAAAAATAGGCTTTTATGACTCCTTGAACATATTTACACTGTTTCATTTCAAGGCAGTTTTTCATTTACAAATGATTAAGGACTTTAAAAACTGTTGAAACACTGAGTTCAGATGGATTGAATGATTACGTCTTCAGTTTTTATGTGTGTCTGCTTGATATTCTACACTAGTAGATGAAGTACTCATTAAAGAAGTGTTTACCTTTCTCTGAGGGTTTTTTTTTTCCTTTTTAGTGACTAAGAATGTATTGCAAAAGCCTTGGTTCTGCCTTGTTCCATAGTACATTATAGCCTCAAATGTTTTAGGTAGAAATTTTTTCCTGTTTAGTCACAAAATCATGTCTGACTATGTTGTGATCCCATGGATTGTACCTGCCAGGCTCCTTTCTCTACGAGACTTCTCAGGCAAGACTGCTGGAGTGGGTTGCCATTTCCTTCTCTAGGGGACCTTCCTGACCTATGGAACAAGGCAGAACCAAGGCTTTTGCAATACATTCTTAGTCACTAAAAAGGAAAAAAAAAACCCTCAGAGAAAGGTAAACACTTCTTTAATGAGTACTTCATCTACTAGTGTAGAATATCAAGCAGACACACATAAAAACTGAAGACGTAATCATTCAATCCATCTGAACTCAGTGTTTCAACAGTTTTTAAAGTCCTTAATCATTTGTAAATGAAAAACTGCCTTGAAATGAAACAGTGTAAATATGTTCAAGGAGTCATAAAAGCCTATTTTTCTGCATAATTATGGTTCACGTTTCTTCTCGCTACTTCCTTCACAGTAGAATTAGCTAGGGCTTCCCAGGTGGTTTGAAGCCATATCTCTGGAATTGGCAGGTGGGTTCTTTACCACTGAGCCAACATGGAAGCCCAGATAGGCAGAGTACCTAAAGCCATCAGGTTAGAGAGTGGTAGCAAAGAATTGTTGGCCTGTTGCTTTTGAAGTTAACACTGTGTTACTTCATGGTGCTAAGAAGATAGTATTAATGTCTTTTGCCTGATAGGCAGAGTGTCATTTTTGATTTGAGTTGGATTTTAGCTAATTCATGGGACACCGCAAGTCCTAAACAACAGCCTGGGAGGGATTCCTTTTCTTAGCTAATGCAGTGTGTTCTATGCGGTTGCTTATATATTGCACATTCCTAAATTATGCTTTTCAGGCTGTTACTGTTTGAGACTCAGGTATGGATGGGGTAGCATGGAGAGGAGTGAGAGACACGCATGATTCTGCAAAAACTATCCACATGGAACCCACCCATTCTGGTCACCTGTCCCCTTCTGGGGAAATGACATTATGTATTTACAAGGTGAAGACCATCTGATTCAGGAGCCTCACTGGATATGTATGTTTAGAGGTTGTTTATTGAGGTTATTGTAATACTCACAGAATTCACCCAGTTTTCCTGTCCCCATGGATCATGAAAATTCTTTTCTTATTGAAAAATAATGAATTTATAGATGCACGGTTAGACAACATGTCAGAATTAATTAGACAGGCTGCAGAGTGACGGAAAGAAGAGGGAAGATCTTAGCATGTGGGCGAGGTATTAGCCAGAGCTCACAACACAGTGTGGTGTGTCTGGTAGCTTCGTCTGTAATGGAGATTGGGTAGGCTGGGGTCCTCCTGTCACAAAGTCCCAGAAGAGTCTCCATTGACAAGGTGTTCGAGGAAAAAATAAAACCATAAAACCCCTAGGGTGGCCTGGGGCGGACTTTTGCCACCTTGAGTTTTGTAAACACTTCTTTAATGAGTACTTCATCTACTAGTGTAGAATATCAAGCAGACACACATAAAACTGAAGACGAATCATTCAATCCATCTGAACTCAGTGTTTCAACAGTTTTAAAGTCCTTAATCATTTGTAAATGAAAACTGCCTTGAAATGAAACAGTGTAAATATGTTCAAGGAGTCATAAAAGCCTATTTTTCTGCATAATTATGGTTCACGTTTCTTCTCGCTACTTCCTTCACAGTAGAATTAGCTAGGGCTTCCCAGGTGGTTTGAAGCCATATCTCTGGAATTGGCAGGTGGGTTCTTTACCACTGAGCCAACATGGAAGCCCAGATAGGCAGAGTACCTAAAGCCATCAGGTTAGAGAGTGGTAGCAAAGAATTGTTGGCCTGTTGCTTTTGAAGTTAACACTGTGTTACTTCATGGTGCTAAGAAGATAGTATTAATGTCTTTTGCCTGATAGGCAGAGTGTCATTTTTGATTTGAGTTGGATTTTAGCTAATTCATGGGACACCGCAAGTCCTAAACAACAGCCTGGGAGGGATTCCTTTTCTTAGCTAATGCAGTGTGTTCTATGCGGTTGCTTATATATTGCACATTCCTAAATTATGCTTTTCAGGCTGTTACTGTTTGAGACTCAGGTATGGATGGGGTAGCATGGAGAGGAGTGAGAGACACGCATGATTCTGCAAAAACTATCCACATGGAACCCACCCATTCTGGTCACCTGTCCCCTTCTGGGGAAATGACATTATGTATTTACAAGGTGAAGACCATCTGATTCAGGAGCCTCACTGGATATGTATGTTTAGAGGTTGTTTATTGAGGTTATTGTAATACTCACAGAATTCACCCAGTTTTCCTGTCCCCATGGATCATGAAAATTCTTTTCTTATTGAAAAATAATGAATTTATAGATGCACGGTTAGACAACATGTCAGAATTAATTAGACAGGCTGCAGAGTGACGGAAAGAAGAGGGAAGATCTTAGCATGTGGGCGAGGTATTAGCCAGAGCTCACAACACAGTGTGGTGTGTCTGGTAGCTTCGTCTGTAATGGAGATTGGGTAGGCTGGGGTCCTCCTGTCACAAAGTCCCAGAAGAGTCTCCATTGACAAGGTGTTCGAGGAAAAAATAAAACCATAAAACCCCCTACCCTGGGCTGTGCCAAGAAGTGGTGAGGGACGGACTGAGGTGTGTTGCTTCGTGCAAGGCTGGTGCTCTTCGAGTTTGGCTGGAACGGTTTGAAAATGATGTTGGAGTTCTGACAGTCACCTGTCACCCAGGGCTTTTTGTTGGGAGGAGACAGGTAGTAAAAAAGGCCTCAGAAGTCTTTGTTCCTGTGTTTCTTGCAGCAGAAACTGTTTCCATCAGAGAGTGGTTTAGTGGAGGCAGCAGAGATTTAAAAAGCAAACCTGACTAGGAAAGGGACTGGTGAAGGAGGAGAGGGAGAGACGGAGGGATGGCGGGAGAGAGGAGGAAGGGGAGAGGAAGGGAAGGGCAGGTGCTTAGCCAAGCTGGCTTGGCTTGATGGAGCGTGTCTTGATTAGGTAATTATGGTGATTATCAGTTAACAGATTGTACTTACAGGGTGACACACCTCCTGCAGTGACCTAAGCTCACTCTCAGGTCTAAACGGGAAAGGGTTGTGTCCATAAGGCCACTGGGTGCCAAGGTACTCAGCTACATACCTGCTTCCTCCTGGGAGCTGGGACAGGGGGTGGATGTTTGAGCTTGGAAGTTGTGTGGTGCGATTCTGATTAATCGTGAGGTTTTGCTGAAGACAGGGGCCTCACATAGGCAGTTTTACAGGGCTTCACAAGATAGCCTTGGAATTGGCTGGATCAGTTATTTTGAAAAATAATGAAAAATCTTATCATTAGTGGAAGGTATCCACTAACTAGTGGAAGGTATCAGGTTGTTAAGAAGCAGTCTTTTTAGGATTAGGTTTGTTCCTTGGCTGTAAGAGGAGGAACAGAACTCCCCTCATTAGAAAGCCTTCATGTGTCATTCTGGGGGCAAGAATAAGAGGCTTCTGATGCTGACAGTGGTCCCTGGGCCTGTGGAGCATTGTGAGGAATCTTCATCACTTCTAGAGACTCTGAAAAGCACATCTTTGGGGGGTTCTCAGACAGACCTGAGCAGTTTGTCAGCTATGCTGGTTTTAAAGTCAGACTCTCAATTTCTTTGATGTTTCTCCCGTTAAGGGTGGGGCCTGTGTCCCCTCTTCTGGAACCCCGGCAGGCACATGGCTGTTTGGACCTATAGAGTGCAGCCCAGATGGCCGTGTGTGACTTCCAAGGCCAAGGACAAAAGGGGATGCGGCCAGCATGGTACTGGCTCGAGCAGAAGCCTGTGAGACTAGGGTTCATCCGGAGCACATGGGATTCCTTGGCTGTGAGGACACCAGGCCACACAGAAAGGTCTTACAAATTAGGTACTGTTTGATTCCATGTATGTTGTAGTTGCTCATTGCTAAGTTGTGCCCAACTCTTTGTGACCCCAGGGACTGTAGCCCACCAGGCTCTTCTGTTCATGGGATTCTCCAGGCAAGAGTACTGAAGTGGGTTGCCATTTCCTTCACCAGGGGATCTTCCTGCACTGGCAGGCAGATTCTTCACCACTAAGCCACCAGGGACAGCAATCCCATGTATATGGCATATTTCATCACGTTGTTGGGGCCAGGTGGGGGGTGGGAGGATGTGCCATCTATGGAGGATGTGAGTACAAAGGGACCCAGAAAGGGATCTTTGTGTGTATGTGTGTGTGTGGGGGGGGGAGGAATGGCACCTTTGACTGTATCTTGATTGTGGAGATAACAGTGTGACTCCATACCTTTGCTAAAATCCGTACAAGTGTATACCCTTGAAAAAATGCCTAACGTGGAGTTGGGAGTTAAGTTTTATTTGGGGCAAAAGTTTTAGTTGGTACAGCCAGGAGATAGCATCTCAGATAGCTCTGAAAAATAATGAAAAATCTTATCATTAGTGGAAGGTATCCACTAACTAGTGGAAGGTATCAGGTTGTTAAGAAGCAGTCTTTTTAGGATTAGGTTTGTTCCTTGGCTGTAAGAGGAGGAACAGAACTCCCCTCATTAGAAAGCCTTCATGTGTCATTCTGGGGGCAAGAATAAGAGGCTTCTGATGCTGACAGTGGTCCCTGGGCCTGTGGAGCATTGTGAGGAATCTTCATCACTTCTAGAGACTCTGAAAAGCACATCTTTGGGGGGTTCTCAGACAGACCTGAGCAGTTTGTCAGCTATGCTGGTTTTAAAGTCAGACTCTCAATTTCTTTGATGTTTCTCCCGTTAAGGGTGGGGCCTGTGTCCCCTCTTCTGGAACCCCGGCAGGCACATGGCTGTTTGGACCTATAGAGTGCAGCCCAGATGGCCGTGTGTGACTTCCAAGGCCAAGGACAAAAGGGGATGCGGCCAGCATGGTACTGGCTCGAGCAGAAGCCTGTGAGACTAGGGTTCATCCGGAGCACATGGGATTCCTTGGCTGTGAGGACACCAGGCCACACAGAAAGGTCTTACAAATTAGGTACTGTTTGATTCCATGTATGTTGTAGTTGCTCATTGCTAAGTTGTGCCCAACTCTTTGTGACCCCAGGGACTGTAGCCCACCAGGCTCTTCTGTTCATGGGATTCTCCAGGCAAGAGTACTGAAGTGGGTTGCCATTTCCTTCACCAGGGGATCTTCCTGCACTGGCAGGCAGATTCTTCACCACTAAGCCACCAGGGACAGCAATCCCATGTATATGGCATATTTCATCACGTTGTTGGGGCCAGGTGGGGGGTGGGAGGATGTGCCATCTATGGAGGATGTGAGTACAAAGGGACCCAGAAAGGGATCTTTGTGTGTATGTGTGTGTGTGGGGGGGGGAGGAATGGCACCTTTGACTGTATCTTGATTGTGGAGATAACAGTGTGACTCCATACCTTTGCTAAAATCCGTACAAGTGTATACCCTTGAAAAAATGCCTAACGTGGGAGTTGGGAGTTAAGTTTTATTTGGGGCAAAAGTTTTAGTTGGTACAGCCAGGGAGATAGCATCTCAGATAGCTCTGAAAAATTGCTCCAAAGAGGTGTGTGTGTGTGTGGGGAACAGTATATATGTTATTTTGGTGAAGTGCGAGGACATGCATTCTTGTAGATACTTTTCCAGAAGCTTTCTGCTTGTCTGGTGAAATGTTCTGCTCATCACAAGGAAGGGTTGTCACCATGAAGGGTTTTAGTGCTTTTCTAGATAAGAGATTTGGACTCATAAAATCGGCTTCTCAGCGTATCTAACTATCTGAAGACCTGTCCTGCCAGTTTCCCCCGAGCCCAGAGTGCCTCGTTCCTACTCTCCACCCTGAACTCCTTTAAAGGGGTGTTGAGAACCACCAGCTGCAACAGCACGTGATTTAATCCTTGTAGAGGTGGAAGACAAGGGCCACTTGGTACTTGACAACCCCTAAAGGTCAATTTTGCCTCACAGTAGAAAACAAATTACAGAAGCGATCTTTGTAACTCCTTTGGTCACTGAAGAGAGGAGTGAGGAGGGCTGCTCCTTAAAAGGAAGACCTGGTTTCTCCCTGCCGGCTGGTGGTCCACAATGAAGGGCTGAGCAGGAGCACTGGGTGCTGGAGGGTCACAGGGAAGCAATGCTTCCTGTGGTGTTTTCACAGCGACCTTCCCAAGATTGTCTTCTTGTAAGTCTTAGCTTCCTAAGCTGTTACCCAGAGAAATGCATGGAGAAGAGCTTCCCAGGTGGTGCAGCTGGTAAAGAATCTGCCTGCCAGTGAAGGAGACATAAGAGACCCAAGTTCGATCCTTGGGTCAGGAAGATTTCCTGGAGGATGAAATGGAAACCTACTGCTGTATTCTTACCTGGAGAATTTCATGAACAGAGGAGCCTGTTGGGCTACCGTCTGGGGCCGCAAAGAGTCAGACAATGGCTGAGCACATAGACACACACAGACACACACAAACACACACACACACACACACACACACACACGTTAGCTTTGTAAAATGTTACCCCCCCCCCCAAAAATACATGGAGAATCGAGAAATCTCCTCCCCTTCCAAAAAAGATTGAATTTGATTTGGTTTTAAGGGTATATTTGAAAGAGAAAGAGAGATTCCTTTGGGGCCAGGAAACAGCCTTTGACATGATTCCAAAGAGAGGGAAATTTGAAATTTTCCTTTTTCGTGCACTTGGTAGAGATTTAACCACATAATTCAAAATCATGGCTAATCAGTATAATACAGTTAAATTATCATTTACGGCTCAGAAAATTAAAGGGTAACCTCAGCAGTCTGTGTGATTTGAAGACAGATTTGTTTCAAGATAATGCAAATGGTGATCTTTAGTGTTCAGACTAATAATATTTACATGGGATGTCACCAGTGTTCTGGTCTCTTTAGCGGTAGCTGCCTAAGCTGATTTCAAATATGAACTGAGAGCGGATGCTGTTGACTAGGTGAGATCAGTGATTCCCAGGGTGCCTTGTGGAGCTTGGGGGGATTGGGAAATTTGGGGGGAGGGTTGATAGTGAAGGGTAACTGTCATTTGGGAGACAGGAGGCACAGATCCTAAATGTCCTACAGTGCATGGGAAAGCCATGTACAGTGGAGAATTGTCCCATGATCTTGGAATGTCCAGGTGGACATGAAGGTGAGACATGTATATAATTAGTGGAGCCTAGACCCTAGTCATTTTTCTAGAGTTTGTGTGGTTTTAAAACAGTGTCCATTTCTTAGGAATGTAGCTTCCTGGTAAATTGCAGTAAGTGAAAAGTGAAGTCGCTCAGTTGTGTCTGACTCTTTGTGACCCATGGACGAGCCATGGAATTCTCCAGGCAAGAATACTGGAGAGGGTAGCCTTTCCCTTCTCCAGGGGATTTTCCAACCCAGGGATCAAACCCAGGTCTTCTGCATTGCAGGCAGATTCTTTACCATCTGAGTCACAAGGGAAGATTGAGGTGAGACTGTTGCTAATTTGGAACCTTAATAAGTTGTGTGTTCTTAGATCATCTTTGTACTGGCTCCATTGTCTTGGTGATATTCGGATAACACACACCACTCATGTGTGGCCATGCACCTGTGACAGTTGTGTTCAGGGCAGGCATACACAGGACAATGGACATGAACAAACTGAGCATCTCTCCAGGTGTCACGTAGAAAAGAGTGTCAGTAGTGTTCAGTTTAATACTACCTGCTTTCAAATTCTAGCTGATTTAAGGTAATTAGGTAAAATCTTTGAAACTCAGCATTAAAAATTAAGATCATGGCATCTGGTCCCATTACTTCCTGGGAAATAGAAGGGGAAAAAGTGGAAGCAGCAATGGATTTTCTTTTCTTGGTCTCCAAAATCACTGTGGATGGGAATTGCAGCCATGAAATTAAAAGACACTTGCTCCTTGGAAGGAAAACTGTGACAGACCTAGACAGTGTATTAAAAAGCAGAGACACTACCTTGCTGTCAAAAGTCCATATAGTCAAAGCTATGGTTTTTCCAGTAGTCATGTACTAAAGCAAATCAACCCTGAATGTTTATTGGAAGGACTGGCACTGAAGCTGAAGGTCCAATACTTTGGCCACCTGATGGGAAGAACCAGTTCATTGGAAAAGATCCTGATGCTGGGAAAGACTGAAGGCAAAAGAAAAGGGTGAGAGGATGAGATGGTTAGATAGCATCATCAACTCAATGGACATGAATTTGAGCAGCCTCTGGGAGAGAGCGGAGGATAGAGGAGCCTGGTGGGCTACAGTCCATGGGGTTGCAAAGAGTCAGACCTGAATTAGGAGGGGAACAACAAAAGCTCTTGACCCGCACATTCTATTCTCTGGTAGAGTTGTAACTGAGCTCACATACTGAAGCTCACCTTAATTGGTATAAATTGCTGTCCACTTGTTTGTCTTTTTTTTGTCACGATGAGAGCATTTTATTGTTTTGTTTTGGAAAAATCGCAAATGTAGGTGTTGTTACCTCTGGTTGTTGTTTCATTATATGAAGAGAAGTTACTCATTACAGAGTACACCATGAACACCCAGGTTTAGAGGCGTCAATCTGAGTCACAAGGGAAGATTGAGGTGAGACTGTTGCTTTGGAACATTAATAAGTTGTGTGTTCTTAGATCATCTTTGTACTGGCTCCATTGTCTTGGTGATATTCGGATAACACACACCACTCATGTGTGGCCATGCACCTGTGACAGTTGTGTTCAGGGCAGGCATACACAGGACAATGGACATGAACAAACTGAGCATCTCTCCAGGTGTCACGTAGAAAAGAGTGTCAGTAGTGTTCAGTTTAATACTACCTGCTTTCAAATTCTAGCTGATTTAAGGTAATTAGGTAAAATCTTTGAAACTCAGCATTAAAAATTAAGATCATGGCATCTGGTCCCATTACTTCCTGGGAAATAGAAGGGGAAAAAGTGGAAGCAGCAATGGATTTTCTTTTCTTGGTCTCCAAAATCACTGTGGATGGGAATTGCAGCCATGAAATTAAAAGACACTTGCTCCTTGGAAGGAAAACTGTGACAGACCTAGACAGTGTATTAAAAAGCAGAGACACTACCTTGCTGTCAAAAGTCCATATAGTCAAAGCTATGGTTTTCCAGTAGTCATGTACTAAAGCAAATCAACCCTGAATGTTTATTGGAAGGACTGGCACTGAAGCTGAAGGTCCAATACTTTGGCCACCTGATGGGAAGAACCAGTTCATTGGAAAAGATCCTGATGCTGGGAAAGACTGAAGGCAAAAGAAAAGGGTGAGAGGATGAGATGGTTAGATAGCATCATCAACTCAATGGACATGAATTTTAGCAGCCTCTGGGAGAGAGCGGAGGATAGAGGAGCCTGGTGGGCTACAGTCCATGGGGTTGCAAAGAGTCAGACCTGAATTAGGAGGGGAACAACAAAAGCTCTTGACCCGCACATTCTATTCTCTGGTAGAGTTGTAACTGAGCTCACATACTGAAGCTCACCTTAATTGGTATAAATTGCTGTCCACTTGTTTGTCTTTTTTTTGTCACGATGAGAGCATTTTATTGTTTTGTTTTTGGAAAAAAATCGCAAATGTAGGTGTTGTTACCTCTGGTTGTTGTTTCATTATATGAAGAGAAGTTACTCATTACAGAGTACACCATGAACACCCTGGCCACATAGACAGAGAATTTTACACTCATGGGGTCCAGCCATAGCCTCTGTCTGGTCACCTGGCTTTTAATTGTGGTCCGTGGACTTTCTTGGCAGTAAATAGGGGTGCACATATAATGTTTAAAATGACTGTGTGAAATTTGTTTGTACAGAACTACTGTGGTGGATGTAATCAGTCTCTGCCTGATGCATTTTTAAGATATACAAGGATTGCCAAATATTTTATGTGTATATATATATGTATAGATATATATATATATATTTTTTTTCCTAAAAAGAAATAACATTTCCATGCAAAGTTCTTGGAGTACTTGTCTGAGTATTTCTGTTTTGAGGAATTTTTTGATCAGTCTATATTTTCTTTTTAAGAAAATGTTTTGTGGGCGGTGCTGTAGTACATGTCCACAAAAAATACAGAGATTAAGGGATCAAGCCCTTGCCCCTGCACTGGGGGCCTGGAGTCTTAACCACTGGACCGCCGGGGAAGTCTCACACTTTCCTTTTGTAAATGAGAGCTTTCCTTCTCTTTCCTCCCAGGAAGGTTGTTAATTTGTCTTCTATTTGAGGGGTCCTGTAATAAAGCTTGTCATATTATTAATTAAAAAGAACCCACGCTGGGTCCTGAGGGAAATCAGATGGGAGAAGAGTGTTCATTTAGATTTTTGTGGAGTGGTTTTAGGCAATTTATTTCATTCCCTTATGTCAGAATCATAGAAGAATAGGGTGCTTGGCAGGGCTGTTACGCTACCAAATGGGAGTTGCCGGTCTAATAACAGGGCAGTTTGCCTTGACAGTCTGTGATTTTAATCTCCCATCGAAGTAGGGCATTTTGAATCAGCATGATGTAGTAAAAGCTGAAAGATTAAAGGCAGAAGGAGAAGAGGGTGGCAGAGGATGCGATGGTTGGAAAGCATCAATGGCTATGAACTTGGGCAGAGTACAGGAGATAGTAGCGAATGGGGAGGCGTGGCATGCTGCAGTCCCCGGTCTTGGTCTTGCAGAAGAGTCAGATTAGCAACTGAACAACAGTTCAAAAAAAATGTGGGCTCTGGGCTTGGAAAGAACTCAGCGTGGGGTCCCTGCTTCAGCTCCCTCTCCCCTAAACTGAGTGGATCGCAAATTAAACTCTCTAAGCTTCGTTTTCTTTATCTGAAAAATGCAGATGATATTACTTACATCCCAGGGTGGTGTCCAGGAGGAAGAGAAATTCCATAATTGTCAAGAACCCAGCCCTCAGCTAATAGGACTCCTGCCTTTCTCGAGATTATCTTTCTTCTTGTAGTAAAATAGTTTCTTGAGTGATTCCTGGGGGAAAAAAAACCCAAGGAAAGAAAGTTTCCGTCCTTGAGGAGTGGCCTTTCTGTCTTGGTTCTCTCTTGATGTGTTGTTGGAACGGGGACAGGTGGCCGCAGACCTGGGGATCCTCAGTTTGTTTCATTTAAGCCACAGGGCATGGTGTTGGATAATACTTGCAAAAAGGATTTTAGATCCTTTGAGGAAGAACTGAAAAAAAGGCACCATTAATTAATTTTTAAGAGTCTGCAGCTGCACACTTAGCCATCGAGTTTGATAAGAAAGGAAAACAAGTTCAGTGAATTTTAAATTGCCTGCCTTGTATGACAGCATATTAGAGTAATGAGGGCAATTCATCTTTCCAGCGTGGAGTTGTCAAGCTGTGCTTTCTCTCTCTCTCTCTCCTTCTCTCTGGTAGCAGCTAGTTTAATTCCTGAAATTTATATATTGCAAAAGATACAACACAACAGCAACAATAAACAAATAGCCTTATCTAGATAGTTGGGATTCTTGCAGTTTCTTACGATAACCTAGAAACACGTTTACCTTCCTGGAGAATGTTATGTTTTTCCCAAGTTCAAGGTCAAATGAAGACCAGACCTGCTTCCTGTACAGTTTGAATTCTCACTGGGACCTGTGGGCAGCATCATGACAGTGTTCAATTGTATACTTTGGATTTATCTCACTTGAATGAGCAAAGAATGCCTTTGCAGACACAGAGGAAGTAATCACTGCGAGAGTTTGAAGAAAGCAGCTTGAACAGTTCCTGGCTCTGTAGTCCTACCCTAGGATGTCTGAGCTGGGTGATGTTGGTGTAGTACGTTCTTTACAAGCAGACTTACTATGGATTTCATTCACGTATTGATGACTTTGCCTGAAAACTGAGTCACATGGTTTTGAGGGTGGTTCAGCATAGAGAAATAAATTGGATATACCCAAACTAATCGAATGAAAGATAGGATCATCTCAGTAGATGCAGAAAAGGCATCTGACAAAATACAGTATCCTTTCATGATACTGCTCAACAAATTGGGTGTCAAAGGAACACCTCATGAAAGCTGTATTTGACAGACTCACAGACAACACCATACCTAGTGGTGAAAGATTGAAAGCTTTTCCTTGAAGATCAAGAATATGACCAGGATGCCCACCTTCATTACCACCCCTCCATTTAACATAGGACTGGAAATCCTAGCCAGAGCAAGTAGACAAGAAAAAGAAATAAAAGACATTTCACTAGGAAGGGAAGAAGTAAACTTGTTTGCAGATGACATGATCTTCTATATACCAAATCCTAAAAACTCCATCAAAAAATTTCTAAAGCTAATCAACAAATATAGTAAAGTTGCAACATTCAAAGTCAACATACAGAAGGCAGTTGTGCTTCTATACAGCAACAACCCAAAACATCTGCAAAAGAAATAACCAGTCCTGATCACAAGAACATCCAAAATAGTAAACTTCTTAGAAATAAATCTAAGCAAGGAGATGAAAGGTCAGTATACTGAAAATTACAAGACTTGACTGAAAGGAACTGAAGAAGACAAATGGGAAGATCCTACGCTCGTGGATTAAAAGAACTAACATTGTTAAAATGAATAAACACATAGTATAACTTGTCTGCTTCCCACCTTCTCTCTGATTTTGTCTTCTGCAGTTCGTTCTTTCTGATTCTGCTTTGTGTGGTTGGTTTGTTTTATTTTTTCCCCCATCATTTCACAGACAGGCGAAGGTCACATGCAAGGATCTTTTTGGATTTACCTTCTGCCTGAAACACCCAGACCCCAGATAATCACAGGGCTTTCTCTCACTTCCTTTCACTCTCTGCTAAAATGTCATCTTTTCAAAGAAGTCCTTCCAACCCCTTTAAGCCTCTGCTAAAACATCACCTTTTCAAAGCAGTCCTTCTTCCCCCTGTAATAATCTGGCCAATGATGGAAGGTTTCTTTTTATTTTTTTTAGCTTTTATCCTTGTCTGACATGCAGCATGTTTGCCAGCTGACTGTCTCTCGTCTGGCCCAGAACGCCAGGGCATGAAGATCTGAACTTGGCAGCTTTGCTCCCTGTAGCTCCCCTAGCCTCAAGGCTCTGTGTTTACCGAACGAAAGGTTGATTAGATAGCCTTGGATTAATAAGTCATATTATGGCTCAAGACATATTTAGCAGAGTCAGTGTTTAAACTTCTGCTAATGAAAAGTAAACATTACTGAGTTCATTCAAGTCATAAAATTCATGACTGAGCCAGCAGTCCTGCTTAGAGTCTGAGAACTTGGCCATGGGTGTCCTAGGCAGTTCAGTTCAGGGCAAGAAAAGAAATAAAAGACATTTCACTAGGAAGTGAAGAAGTAAACTTGTTTGCAGATGACATGATCTTCTATATACCAAATCCTAAAAACTCCATCAAAAAATTTCTAAAGCTAATCAACAAATATAGTAAAGTTGCAACATTCAAAGTCAACATACAGAAGGCAGTTGTGCTTCTATACAGCAACAACCCAAAACATCTGCAAAAGAAATAACCAGTCCTGATCACAAGAACATCCAAAATAGTAAACTTCTTAGAAATAAATCTAAGCAAGGAGATGAAAGGTCAGTATACT
The DNA here is from genome assembly GCA_022376925.1 of Tragulus kanchil. NCBI lineage: Eukaryota > Metazoa > Chordata > Mammalia > Artiodactyla > Tragulidae > Tragulus > Tragulus kanchil. The sequence continues at coordinate 73,312,848 of JAIOJX010000031.1, forward strand.
GAAAATTACAAGACTTGACTGAAAGGAACTGAAGAAGACAAATGGGAAGATCCTACGCTCGTGGATTAAAAGAACTAACATTGTTAAAATGAATAAACACATAGTATAACTTGTCTGCTTCCCACCTTCTCTCTGATTTTGTCTTCTGCAGTTCGTTCTTTCTGATTCTGCTTTGTGTGGTTGGTTTGTTTTATTTTTTCCCCCATCATTTCACAGACAGGCGAAGGTCACATGCAAGGATCTTTTTGGATTTACCTTCTGCCTGAAACACCCAGACCCCAGATAATCACAGGGCTTTCTCTCACTTCCTTTCACTCTCTGCTAAAATGTCATCTTTTCAAAGAAGTCCTTCCAACCCCTTTAAGCCTCTGCTAAAACATCACCTTTTCAAAGCAGTCCTTCTTCCCCCTGTAATAATCTGGCCAATGATGGAAGGTTTCTTTTTATTTTTTTTAGCTTTTATCCTTGTCTGACATGCAGCATGTTTGCCAGCTGACTGTCTCTCTCGTCTGGCCCAGAACGCCAGGGCATGAAGATCTGAACTTGGCAGCTTTGCTCCCTGTAGCTCCCCTAGCCTCAAGGCTCTGTGTTTACCGAACGAAAGGTTGATTAGATAGCCTTGGATTAATAAGTCATATTATGGCTCAAGACATATTTAGCAGAGTCAGTGTTTAAACTTCTGCTAATGAAAAGTAAACATTACTGAGTTCATTCAAGTCATAAAATTCATGACTGAGCCAGCAGTCCTGCTTAGAGTCTGAGAACTTGGCCATGGGTGTCCTAGGGAGTCAGACATTTCTAAGGGGGTGAAAAAACTCATACAGTGTGTAAAGCGCAGATAGACATATAATATATGTATATAGTTTGTCTGTGGTTTTATTTTTGAGATTTTGTTTGGACTAGACTGTTTTTCATGTCTTTATTGAATTAGTTACAATATTGTCAATGCTTCATGTTCTGGTTTTTCGGTGGTGGAATCCTAGCTCCCCGACCAGGGATCGAGCCCACGGCCCCTGCGTTGGAAGGCCAAGTTTTTTTGGCTGGACCACCACAGAAGTGCCTACGGTCATTTTAAAATGCTATGAGGATGTGATTTGGAAAAAAAGTACCTGACAGGGCTTCTTAGGGGGAGATATTAGGGAAAAAAGAAGGGTGGAAAGCTCTGGTTTCCAGGCAGTGAAGATCAGTAAAAACAGGCAAAAACTTCCCCGCAGGATGCCTGCTGAGCCCCCGTGAATGTGCTTATTGTGGGTCTGATTGTCTGTGTGTATCTTGCTGGAGTACGTCAGAGCTCCCTGTAACAGGACCTGTTTTAAAATCCATTTTCTTAATGATTTATACAACAACAGGATCTGCCTTGCAGGAAGTAGTGTGAATGGTGAATAAGGGGGTAAGTCTTCCAGGCATCCTGGCCTCAGGTTGTGCTTGGCACCAGAACTCCATGTTTTATTAAGTGAAATTCTCCAAAGGTGGGCAGAGGCCCTGTAACAGGACCCCAGATAATCACAGGGCTTTCTCTCACTTCCTTTCACTCTCTGCTAAAATGTCATCTTTTCAAAGAAGTCCTTCCAACCCCTTTAAGCCTCTGCTAAAACATCACCTTTTCAAAGCAGTCCTTCTTCCCCCTGTAATAATCTGGCCAATGATGGAAGGTTTCTTTTTATTTTTTTTAGCTTTTATCCTTGTCTGACATGCAGCATGTTTGCCAGCTGACTGTCTCTCTCGTCTGGCCCAGAACGCCAGGGCATGAAGATCTGAACTTGGCAGCTTTGCTCCCTGTAGCTCCCCTAGCCTCAAGGCTCTGTGTTTACCGAACGAAAGGTTGATTAGATAGCCTTGGATTAATAAGTCATATTATGGCTCAAGACATATTTAGCAGAGTCAGTGTTTAAACTTCTGCTAATGAAAAGTAAACATTACTGAGTTCATTCAAGTCATAAAATTCATGACTGAGCCAGCAGTCCTGCTTAGAGTCTGAGAACTTGGCCATGGGTGTCCTAGGGAGTCAGACATTTCTAAGGGGGTGAAAAAACTCATACAGTGTGTAAAGCGCAGATAGACATATAATATATGTATATAGTTTGTCTGTGGTTTTATTTTTGAGATTTTGTTTGGACTAGACTGTTTTTCATGTCTTTATTGAATTAGTTACAATATTGTCAATGCTTCATGTTCTGGTTTTTCGGTGGTGGAATCCTAGCTCCCCGACCAGGGATCGAGCCCACGGCCCCTGCGTTGGAAGGCCAAGTTTTTTTGGCTGGACCACCACAGAAGTGCCTACGGTCATTTTAAAATGCTATGAGGATGTGATTTGGAAAAAAAGTACCTGACAGGGCTTCTTAGGGGGAGATATTAGGGAAAAAAGAAGGGTGGAAAGCTCTGGTTTCCAGGCAGTGAAGATCAGTAAAAACAGGCAAAAACTTCCCCGCAGGATGCCTGCTGAGCCCCCGTGAATGTGCTTATTGTGGGTCTGATTGTCTGTGTGTATCTTGCTGGAGTACGTCAGAGCTCCCTGTAACAGGACCTGTTTTAAAATCCATTTTCTTAATGATTTATACAACAACAGGATCTGCCCCTTGCAGGGAAGTAGTGTGAATGGTGAATAAGGGGGTAAGTCTTCCAGGCATCCTGGCCTCAGGTTGTGCTTGGCACCAGAACTCCATGTTTTATTAAGTGAAATTCTCCAAAGGTGGGCAGAGGGCTTTGCATGCTGCTATCAGCTCTTTGACGGGGACAAGCTCAGGGATCCCCTGAATCCCAGTAAGCCTATGCCCTTTCCACTCCGACCATAATAATGCTGTCTCACCTTCTGAAGTTAGGTTCTGCCATACATTTACCTGACCCATCATTAGAACCTCAGTTTCAGGGCTTTGTAATAAAGCATAGGGAGAAAGACAACCCCAGCCTAACGTTCTACTCTGTGGGGCTTGGGAAATATCATTTTGATGTGGTGATAGCCCCTAATGTCTCCACAGACATGGGCTGCAACCTCAAGAGGCCATTCAGTGGATAACAGAAGTACCAAAGCAGTTCTATTCTGCTAATTTGCTAGTTATCCACACGTGTTTATAGAAGTACTGTAACCAGAGCCCTCCAAAGCCAGGGCTTCTGTCCATCATGTAGGATGGAAGGGCCTCTCTGGGGTCCCTTCTTTATTCAGTCCATTTTATGCTGGGCTTCAACCCTGCTGACCATCCTGATCTTTGCTGCTGCAGCGTCTTTTGTATCACAGGAAATGTGGATCCTGGTCTCAGTTTCCCAAGCCCTCCTGCTCTTGGCTGTGAGAAGGTTAGCTGCTTTGGAGAGTGGCTGTGGCTTCTTCAGATCAGCTTCTGGGCCATGTAAATAAACATCCAGCAATCCCACTCCTCAGCATGTATCTGTAGAAAACTGTAATTTAAAAATCTGTAGTCACCCCAGTGTTCATTGCAGCACTATTTACAATAGCCAAGACATAGAAACAACCTAAATGTTCATTAACAGAGAAATGGATAAAGAAGACGTGTATATATACATATACATATATATACACACACACACACACACACACACACACACACACACACACACATATATATACACACACACACATACATACAGTGGGTATTGCTCTGTCATTGAAAAAAAATGGAATAGTGTCATTTATGGCGGCATGGAGATGCGGAAGGTGCTGGTTCGATCCCTGGATCAGGAAGATCTCCTGGAGGAGGAAATGGCTACATACTCCAGTATTCTGAAAAATTCCATAGATAGAGGAGCTGGTGGGCTGCAGTCTGTGGGGCTGCAGAGAGTCAGACACAACTTAGCATACAACAATGTGGATGAACCTAAAGGTTTTCATAGTGAGTGAAGTAAGTCAGAGAAAGACAAATATCATCTAATATTGTATATATGTAGAATCTAATACATAAGTGATACAAATGAACTTATTTACAAAATAGACTCACAAATCTTGAAATCAAATGTATGGTTACCAAAGGGGAATTGTGGTTGGAACTGATAAATTAGGAGATTCGGATTGACATATATACACTACTATACATAAAATGGTTGGATGGCATCACTGAGTCAGTGGACATGAGTTTGAGCAAGCTCTGGGAGATGGTGAAGGACAGGGAAGCCTGGCGTGCCACAGTCCATGGGGTTGCAAAGACTTGGACAGGACTGAGAGACTGTGAACTGAACTGATATATAAAATAGGTAACCAACAAGGACCTACTGTATAGCTCAAGGAACTCTATTTAATACTCTGTAATTACCTATGTGGGAAAAGACTATGAAGAAGAGAATGTATATATGTGTATATGTATATATATATATATATAGAGAGAGAGAGGGTGGGATGGGAGTTGTTTATTTACACGTGTATCTATGCACTACACTGTATATACCTGCAACTAACACAACATTGTGAATCAATTATACTGCAATAAAATTTTGAGAAAAAGAAAATGAAATAACTTTAACTAATGATTTCCACAATGAAGAGAAATACTTTTAGAGTTATAGATGTGCTTTTCAAAAGTGGTGGTACTAGCCTTTCTTCAGCTGTCCTCTGCCTCCAGCGCTTAACATAAGTCCTTTTCCAGAGGCATTAAAAAGGGCTGAGACGACTGTCAGTACCACAGATAAATTTAGGTCATGTATTTTATCTACATAATCTGATTGTAATTTATATAGCGCCAGCCTAGATAAAGCACAGCCATGTCTTCTTACCAAATTTTTCTTGTTGTCAACAAGATGTGGTGTGATGTGAGTTGGATATTGACTTTCCCTGAAGGATGGTGATTCATCACAGCCCTTTTGTTCATTGCTGGCGGAGCTGAGTGGCCTCTGGTTAGAGCTGTGAGTCGATCAAGATCAGCCCGGGCAAGTTAGTGCCTCTTGGATGACGGTGGATGATGTGATGGATGTATTAGTGAAATTTTCTTTTAAAGATCACTTTACATTCTTAGCACGTGGATTTGCAAATAGGAGAAGGACGAGTTTCCAGCAGTGGGAGAATGTGCTAGTTTGCAGGGCAGAGTGTGGCCTGACAGGTCAGTTTCAGGCTGAGATGAGAGTCATTGTCTATATAGAAGGCCAATCTCATTATATTCTTCCTTCTTTTAAAATCTCAGATTGCCCTCTATTCCTTCTGTGGAAGGAATCATGGTTGCAAAATGAGCCGAAAAGTTACTCCTCTCCACTTGTCTTGCATGGATTGTCTGCCCCACAGAAGTTGATGAATTGTTGCTTTCAGAGCTGACCCATAGTTTTTGTTTTGTTAAACAGCTATAAATCTCATCTAATACAGTTTTAGTGATAACAGGAAGAAAACCATAAACTAATATCTGTTATGTTTTATTGCTGAAAAGTAATTGTTACTTAGTAAAGCTTCATTTGTACAAACATCATTTGATTTCCCATCATTGATAGAAGAAAAATCTGGGGAATTTGTCCATGCTCTGCCGACAGCTGACTTTTTCAATAACTGCCACATACAATAATCCAAATGAGTTTTGTTCATGTAATAGAGCAGGTTGGATTTACGGTGAACACTCAGAGTGAATTACTACCAGCTGCTGGAACAGCCTCTTCCTTGATGTATTCTGACCCTTTTGCAAGTTTGTAATGTACTATGGGAACATTTTTGGTTGGCTGGTTTTAAGAATCATAGAGAACAAAATTCTAGGGCCTTTGTTGTTTGCAAATTTCCTGTTAAGTTATTGAGGGTCATGAGCAAGAGAGAGAGCAAGAGAGCGAGAGAGAGAGAGAAAGAGAGAGAGAGTGTTTTCTGACTGTTGGTGCCCACACACCAAATACAGCTTTCATCTGAGGCACCATGACTGCCTGCCTCATTTTTCCATTTTTTCTTCTCTGGGAGATAACAGTATGCAATAATTTGGGTTCTTTCTAAGTAGTCTGCCTTTAATAGCAAACTAGCTTATGGTTTTAAATCCTGATTCTCGCACTTTAGAATGTTCTTTATAATCAGTCACTGTTGCTTTCTTTTCTTGCTTTATAACAAGAATCGAGCTAATTGCCTAGGTATCTCTGTTTTTGGAATAGTCATTGGAATTCTGTTAATGCTGTTCAGGAACTTGTGGGAAATACTCAGGGTCAAAGTTCAGTGTCACAGTCAGCTGAGTCTAATAAACAAAGTACCATAAACTGGGTGACTCATAAGGAACAGATGTTTATTTCTCATGGTTCTGGAGATTGGAAGTTTGAGATCAGGGGGCCTGCATGGTTGGGTTCTGGGCTGCAGCCTGCCAGTTCTCAGTGTGGCTCACATGGAGAAAGGTGTTTAGGAACTCCCTGGGGTCTCTTACAAGGACACTGATCCCATTTGTGGGGGCTCCATCCTTGTGACCTCAGCACCTCCTAAAGGGTCACCTCCTAACACCATCATCTTGGGAGTTTGGATTTCAACATACGTATTTTTCTGGGACTGGACCACAAGCATTCAAAATCTAACACTTAAGTGAAGAATGTTTCAAAAACGAGAGCATGATCTTACTTTTTCAGTGCTGTTGATTATGTCAAATATATACATGATGAGGAATTAGTCATTGGATTCGGCAAGAGGGAAGACATTGGCGACCTGTTTTTGGTTTGTGAGTTGCTTCACACAGTATTCAGCATCTTAGTTCCCTGACCAGAAATTGAACCAGCACCCCCTGCATTGGAAGCTTGGAGTCTCGACCACTGGGCCACCAGGGAAGTCCCGACATCGGCAGTCTTAACCTCCTACCTATTAATACTTAATATTTCCCACTCTGTTTTGTTTTCTGCATGTCTGCCCCCTTCCCCACTCCCCCCTCCATTCATGACACTTGCTTAACCTGCTTCCAAATAGTGTGTCCTGCAGGCGTGTGCTAAGCCATTTCAGTCGTGTTCGACTCTTCGTGATCCTACGGACTGTAGCCCTCCAAGGCTCCTCTGCCCCTGGGATTCTCCAGGAAAGAAGAGTGGAGTGGGTCGCCATGCTTTCCCTGAGGGGATCTCCCCAACCTAGGGATCAAAGCTGCATCTGTTACGTCTCCTGTATTGGCAAGCCAATTCTTTATCACTGGTGCCATCTGGGAAGCCAAGTTGTGTCCTGGCATCAGACAGGTCTCTTCTGTTGCAGCCTTTGTCCTTGGACGTAACAGAAGAGAAATTGATCTCTGAATCTTGCTATGTAGAGTTTTTAGAGCAGAAAGATCTTAACAGGATCCTAACGGAAGAAATGTGGGAAAGAGAGAGGTTACATGTTGAGATTATTCCCAGTTTGCAAGCCCGTAATTTAGATATCAGCCCACCTTTGTAATTTTGAGTTGCCAGTGACTTCTCACTTCACACAAAGTGTGATTAAAAAGAAAACTTAATGTTCAGTAATAGTTTTTTACTAACATGAGAAGATTTATAGGTCAGCCATGAGATAGCTGGATGGCGTTACTGATGAAATGGACATGAACTTGGGTGAACTTGGAGAGATGGTGAGGGACAGGGAGGCCTGGCGTGCTGCAGTCCAGCACTCCAAGAGTCGGACACGACCAGGTGGCTGAACAACAATGTCCTTGTGCAATGTTGGGGTGGAAAGGACTTAAGCTACAATACCTAGACAATAAATCTGTTTCTAAGAATGTATTTTACAGGGTCTGGATTTTGCCAAGAAGTTCTGTTTTCTAGTACTTTAGAGACAGAATCTCAGTGTTTTTATAGGACAGATTGGTAGAAGAGAATTTGCATTTTATTAGTTTTCTCACACGTGGCAGGTCTAGAGAATTTAACCAGCTCTGGGGCCATGTTTTATATTCAGGCATGACTCTCAGATCCCCGAATTTCTCTGTTACTTCTGGAATTCCTGCAAGCTGTTGGTGCTCAGAGTTGGGCCTGACTCATGATGTATGAATCACGCCTCTTCTCTTGAAGAGTTTTGTTTTCTGCATGTCTGCCCCTTCCCACTCCTCCATTCATGACACTTGCTTAACCTGCTTCCAAATAGTGTGTCCTGCAGGCGTGTGCTAAGCCATTTCAGTCGTGTTCGACTCTTCGTGATCCCACGGACTGTAGCCTCCAAGGCTCCTCTGCCCTGGGATTCTCCAGGAAAGAAGAGTGGAGTGGGTCGCCATGCTTTCCCTGAGGGGATCTCCCCAACCTAGGGATCAAAGCTGCATCTGTTACGTCTCCTGTATTGGCAAGCCAATTCTTTATCACTGGTGCCATCTGGGAAGCCAAGTTGTGTCCTGGCATCAGACAGGTCTCTTCTGTTGCAGCCTTTGTCCTTGGACGTAACAGAAGAGAAATTGATCTCTGAATCTTGCTATGTAGAGTTTTTAGAGCAGAAAGATCTTAACAGGATCCTAACGGAAGAAATGGGGGAAAAGAGAGAGGTTACATGTTGAGATTATTCCCAGTTTGCAAGCCCGTAATTTAGATATCAGCCCACCTTTGTAATTTTGAGTTGCCAGTGACTTCTCACTTCACACAAAGTGTGATTAAAAAGAAAACTTAATGTTCAGTAATAGTTTTTTACTAACATGAGAAGATTTATAGGTCAGCCATGAGATAGCTGGATGGCGTTACTGATGAAATGGACATGAACTTGGGTGAACTTGGAGAGATGGTGAGGGACAGGGAGGCCTGGCGTGCTGCAGTCCAGCACTCCAAGAGTCGGACACGACCAGGTGGCTGAACAACAATGTCCTTGTGCAATGTTGGGGTGGAAAGGACTTAAGCTACAATACCTAGACAATAAATCTGTTTCTAAGAATGTATTTTACAGGGTCTGGATTTTGCCAAGAAGTTCTGTTTTCTAGTACTTTAGAGACAGAATCTCAGTGTTTTTATAGGACAGATTGGTAGAAGAGAATTTGCATTTTATTAGTTTTCTCACACGTGGCAGGTCTAGAGAATTTAACCAGCTCTGGGGCCATGTTTTATATTCAGGCATGACTCTCAGATCCCCGAATTTCTCTGTTACTTCTGGAATTCCTGCAAGCTGTTGGTGCTCAGAGTTGGGCCTGACTCATGATGTATGAATCACGCCTCTTCTCTTGAAGAGTATGTTCTGAATCTTCTTGTACTTGACTTTAATAAGGGGAATGTCACTGCATGTCATTAATATGTCAGATCTCACACTGAATGCTTACAGATCGTTCCATCTCCTTCATCGTGTTATTCCTCATACTCGGCGCAGACACACTTCTAGTGAGATAAAGATGATACCTTTTTGAGAATATAAGTTGCATGGTCATCAGATTTGAATCTCTTAAGAAAGCAATACTCAGTTAAGTATTTTCACAAAGTATTACTCTTAAAAATTTCATTCTAAAGGAAGTAATATTTCATGAAGTATCATTGCTGGCAAATGGGAGTTTTCCAATTATTTATTTATAATTTGTTTATCTAGTGATGCAAATCTTTTAAAGTATACACGATGTACTTTTGAGAAATCTGATTAGAATCTAAAGGTTTTTTGAGTAGTTGTGTTTAATTTCTTACTTTCTGAAATAATGTGTGTTGTCACATTTGTTTTATTCCCTTAATTCTATAATGCATGGGTTAGGAGGAGTTACTATTCTAAAATGAAACTTTTATGTATAGGATGTGAGTTAACAGAAATCTGTCTCCTGTAAATGAACTCTTTAAATATATTTGCCACCAACTGTGATAGAGGTCTGCTTAGTCTCTTGGAGTCTTTTTTTGTTGAAGGTGGATGAGAATAGCTAGTTCACTAGAGTTTTGGAAGCACTTACTGAGTTGCTGTATGAGAAAGTGCTTGGTACATAAGGAATAGTCACTAGGTGTCTTTGTAATCAGAACTGTAGTGTCTCCAGCCCACTGGAGCAAAGAAGGGTGACAGGCTGCTTCACTTTGGAAAATTGGGTGGGGAACATATGTTGGGACCTTTGTGTTGGGCCCTGGGATAAACAACAATGATAAGAATGAGCCTGTCTTCCTCAAGGAACTCTATCTAGCGACTTACACCATGGCCACATTTTAATATAGTATTGTCTCTAAGTGTTATTTCTTTTAATTTAATTTTTATTTTATATTGGCATAGAGTTGATTTGCAATGTTGTGTCAGTTTCAGGTGTGTAGCAATTGATTCAGTTATACACACACACACAGTCATTCATTTTTAGATTCTTTTCCCATATAGGTCACTTCAGAATATTGAGTAGAATTCCCAGTGCTATACAGAAGGTTCTGGTTGTTTGTCTACTTTATATATTGTAGTGTGTGTATGTTAATCCCAAACTCTTTATTTTTCTGCCACCTCCATTTTCTCTTTGGTAACCATAAGTTTGATTTTGAAGTTTGTAATTGTTCTTAATCTTTCTGGGGTCTTACAGTCCTTCCCCCCCCCCCCCATCACGCCTCTTTTATTATTTTCATCCATCTTTTTTTTCTTATTCTGTGGCATGTGTAGGCCTTCCATTGCTGTGGCCTCTCTCACTGCAGAGCGCTGACTTGTAATTGGACACACTGGTCCAGCTGCTCTGCAGCATGTGGGATCTTCCCGGGCCAGGCATGGAACTGGTGCCCCTTGCACTGCAAGGTGGACTCTTTACCCACTGGACCACCAGGGAAGCCTCTCTTAGAATCCTTTGAGATTCTGATTAACTCAATGAAACTTCTCAGAAGAGGCCTTCAACATATGTGTGTGCACATACCACAGACATGTACAAACACACAATTTTGTATTCAGTTCTTATGAGCTCATTTATTCACTGTACTTAATTTCATGACCAGCTTCATGAAATCATGAAGTAAGAATCTTTGCTTTGGGGGTATAATAACCAGTCAATCTGAGACTTTAGTAATGACCAGGTCTGGGAGGAGGGACTTGACCTTGCTACCAGACTTTTGGTTGAGTGACAGTCCCAGCAGTCCAAACAAATATGGCAGCCCAAGAGGTAAAACAGCCAAGGACCAGCTGGACCAGAGGCATACATGGTAGGTGGGCCTGCATCTCCAGCAGGTCTTTCAGCGGCTACTCCAGAAAGCTGAGTGCAGGCATAGTGGTCTGGCTTTGGAGCAAGGCTCTGAGAAGCCCAAAGCACAGAGCATGTTAATGATCTGTTTCCTATAAGACATCCTGAAGACAATAACTGCTGAGAGACTGGGTCTGTCCAGATTGCTTGAAGTGTTTAATTTCTTTTAATTTACTTTTTATTTTATTTTATTGGCATAGAGTTGATTTGCAATGTTGTGTCAGTTTCAGGTGTGTAGCAATTGATTCAGTTATACACACACACACAGTCATTCATTTTTAGATTCTTTTCCCATATAGGTCACTTCAGAATATTGAGTAGAATTCCCAGTGCTATACAGAAGGTTCTGGTTGTTTGTCTACTTTATATATTGTAGTGTGTGTATGTTAATCCCAAACTCTTTATTTTTCTGCCACCTCCATTTTCTCTTTGGTAACCATAAGTTTGATTTTGAAGTTTGTAATTGTTCTTAATCTTTCTGGGGTCTTACAGTCCTTCCCCCCCCCCCCCATCACGCCTCTTTTATTATTTTCATCCATCTTTTTTTTCTTATTCTGTGGCATGTGTAGGCCTTCCATTGCTGTGGCCTCTCTCACTGCAGAGCGCTGACTTGTAATTGGACACACTGGTCCAGCTGCTCTGCAGCATGTGGGATCTTCCCGGGCCAGGCATGGAACTGGTGCCCCTTGCACTGCAAGGTGGACTCTTTACCCACTGGACCACCAGGGAAGCCTCTCTTAGAATCCTTTGAGATTCTGATTAACTCAATGAAACTTCTCAGAAGAGGCCTTCAACATATGTGTGTGCACATACCACAGACATGTACAAACACACAATTTTGTATTCAGTTCTTATGAGCTCATTTATTCACTGTACTTAATTTCATGACCAGCTTCATGAAATCATGAAGTAAGAATCTTTGCTTTGGGGGTATAATAACCAGTCAATCTGAGACTTTAGTAATGACCAGGTCTGGGAGGAGGGACTTGACCTTGCTACCAGACTTTTGGTTGAGTGACAGTCCCAGCAGTCCAAACAAATATGGCAGCCCAAGAGGTAAAACAGCCAAGGACCAGCTGGACCAGAGGCATACATGGTAGGTGGGCCTGCATCTCCAGCAGGTCTTTCAGCGGCTACTCCAGAAAGCTGAGTGCAGGCATAGTGGTCTGGCTTTGGAGCAAGGCTCTGAGAAGCCCAAAGCACAGAGCATGTTAATGATCTGTTTCCTATAAGACATCCTGAAGACAATAACTGCTGAGAGACTGGGTCTGTCCAGATTGCTTGAAGTCCTAATTCTTTTCTTTTTAAAAATGTTTATTTATTTGGCTGTGCCTCTGGTGTTAGGTGCAATGTGAGGGATATTTAGGTGTGGCATGTGGGATCTAGTTCCCTGACCAGGAATCGAACCTGGACCCCCTGCATAAGGAGCATGGTGTCTTAGCCACTGTACCACCTAATTATTTTATGAAGGAAAACTCATGTCCTTCTGTAGTTGAAGACAAACCAGGGATTATTATGAGTGAGACCTCTGGAGGTTAGAGTGTGCGACCAAGCCCATATCTCCCCTCAGCCTCATTTCGGATGGATTCAGCTGCCAGGCCAAGGTGAGCGTGCTCTGGATTGGGAATATCAAAGTATGCAGCTCAGAGCTCAGATTATGGCTGTGTGGAGGGTGGGGTGCAGGGTGCGGAGAAACGTGTTGCAAGTACTGCCCTCGTGTATCTGTTTGGTGGAGTCACGCTCTCTTCTGAACTTACTGTGCTGTAGACATCAAGCACAGTGCATGCGTGCTAAGTCGCGTTAGTCATGTCTGACTCTCTGCAACCCTATGAACCGTAGACTGCCAGGCTCCTCTGTTGTGGGATTTCCCAGGCAAGAATATTGGAGTGGGTTGTCATGTCCAACTCCAGGGGATCTTCCCAACCCAGGATTGAACCACATCTCTCCGGTCTCCTGTACTGGTAGGTGGATTCTTCACTGTTTGTGCCACCTGGGAAGCCCCATCAAGCACAGGAAGACTCTCAAATTTTTGAAATTTGATCCCATTTTCTGTGTCTATGGGAAGCAATTGTGTGATTTTGATGATGGTTTAGTTTCACTTTTGAAATGTAAAAAGGTAGCTTCCAAATGAAAATCTGATTTGTTATGAAAATTGGATTATTTCTTTGTCACAGATGGGGTGTGGTCATGTTAACAACTACTCCTGATGGCTCATAGGGCCCTATCTCTCCCTTTCCCTTCTTCTGAATTTAAATTTTTTGTAATCTTATTTCTTTTTAAAACGTGCCCTCATGGGGAGCTTTGGGAAAAGTTTGAACGGAGACTATTTAGCTGCAGCAAAAGAAGTAACTATAGAAAGAAATATCAGGTATGAGGGAGGGAGATAAACCTGTGAGAATAAAATCTTTAACAAACAAGCACCCTATTCCATTGAACTTAGAGCCCTGGATCCTTGTGATATGTCCATTCAGTCTTGACACTTTTTCTGCAATGATAGCCAATAAAAGAGCGGCAGGAAATTGTTCCTATTAGAAAAATAAATTGCTGTCTTTTTGAAAGGGTATTCTTCAAAAGCAAGACAATGTGTAAAGCAAAAGCAGAAATGTCTATCAAGTGGGATATTGACAGCTAGAGAAGAATTGAGGAAAATGTGTAATATTGAGTGAAATTCCATATTTTATTGGATAAAAATCTCTAGCGAACAATAATAAGGTTTTAAATGTCGTCTAATCGTTTTAGAGGCTGTTTATCTTCTAGGCTGTTAAAAAATACGATGCAGAGTAATATGAGTTATACCTTGAGAATCTCATAAATGGTCCTTATCGTGATGGCTTTTGTTGTGTAAATTATGACTGTTTCTAGGGCTCAGAGGTCTGGGGGCACTTCAGATAAAGCAGCTGGTTCCTTGGGGATTAAGCTATGAATGTACAGTATCTTGAGTTTCTTTCGTCTCTGGGTGATGCCCTTGTCTAAAATGAACAGTATCCGTGTTGCTTAATGGCACAGTAGTGTGTACTCACCCGGAAGGAGAATTCAAGAGAAATATTAAATTTCCCTCTGATCTCATAACGTGTTTAATGCCCACTCAATTAAATGAATGATCTCCTTGCTTTCTGGGCTTCCCTTGTGGCTCAGATGGTAATGAATCTGCCTGCAGTGTGGGAGACCCAGGATTGATCCCTGGGTTGGGAAGCTCCCTGGAGAAGGGAATGGCTCCAAACTGCAGTATTCTTGCCTGTAAAATTCCATGGACAGAGATGCCACAGGGTTGCAAAGAGTCTGACTTAACTGAGTGACTAGCACTTTCCCGCTTCCTGGGGTTTGTGTACTGAAACTGAAATCTTACTCAATCATTTAGGTCATGTGTATGCAGTTACAAGCCAGGCAAATACAAGAAGAAACCAATTGCAGTATCAGCTCTTTTGTGAATGTTGGACATGACTTAGTGACTGAACCACCACGAGAGTAATGTATGCTATGGTGCCAAATCCTGTTTTATCAAAAGATCTATGTAAGGCTTCCCTGGTGGTCCAGTGGGTAAAGAGTCCGCCTTGCACTGCAAGGGGTGCCGGTTTGATCCCTGGCACGGGAAGATCCTGCATGCCGCCGAGCGGCTAGACCAGTGTGTCCAATTGCAAGCCGGCACCCTGGAGCACATGCACCCAGAGCCCGGTGCACTGCTACAGGAGAGGCCACTGTGATAGGAGGCCCACAGAGGCCAAGTAGCAAGATGGATGAAAATAAATGGATGAAAGACCAATAAAAGTGGCCAAAATTAAAAAAAAAAAAAGTTGAAAAATAAAAGATCTATGTAATATCCAGGGTAACAGTGGTTCCTGATCTGAATTCAGCAAGGTCTCTTGCAGCCCAAGATTAGTTAAAAAAAGAGACACAATATGCACTCTCCTGATGGGTGAGTCCAATGCAGAGGGTGTGTGTTCCATCCCTCTTCCGAGAACTAAGATCTGAGATACCGTGCAGCATGGCCAAAAGAGAAAACAAGAAAAAGACTCATTTTATAAAACCATTGATCTCGCAGTCCTTCCCTCTTGCGACAGCATTGTACTAAACACCTGCTGTGTGCAGTTGTGACAGGCAACACAGTGCTGATGCAGTGATGGGATGGTTCCTAGGCTCATGGAGTCGTCAGGTGGGGACTGTCATTACGCAAATGAGGATGAACATGGAGTTCCAAATTACACTAAGTTAGGGATGCCATGAGAGGCTGCCGTGTATCATGGAAGTTAGGGAAGCTTGAGGAGGGGTTGTTTGGGACAGAGAAAGGCAGTGTTTCTGTGTAGAAGGAAGAGGATGTACAGAGCCATGCGGCAGCCCTTTGGAAGAGAAGACTGAGAGAAAACCAGCGTAGAGTGCACAGGGAAGACGATCAGGGTGGCCGTAGGGACGTGGAACAGAGAGAGTGACGTGGGGAGCACCTCCACTGCAGGCATCTCTGTCTCTCAAAGCTGCGGGGACGCAGAGTGTGCAGCGACCTCGGAAGACAGCTCCGAGGCTTGGCAGTTTGTCCAGTGGAACCTGCACTTCCATACCATCCCGCAGTTACCCTGTTGGGTATTTATTTGTAATTATTCAATTATATTTATACAGTGGAAAGAGTTCAGAAAGTTTGAATCGAAACCTTTTCTCCATTCTGTGTAAGTTCTCATATGTGCATGTGTGTGTTTGTGTGTATGTGTGATTTTTATGACATTCTTTACAAGGTGTATCTCCATCGAAGCTATATTTATTGGTAAAGACAGAAATACTTGTATCTGTGTGTTTGAGCCCCAGTGGTAAGCCTGGCACATAGAAGGAGCCTGTAGAATCTTCTTATGATCTGTTCTTTTGATTGTAGGAGCAATTTAATTTGGAAACTGTGTGAAATATTTATACAGATTCTTTTCCTTTAAAAATCTCCAAGGGAGAGAACTCTATAGTCTTTTATTCTTAATAGTACGTGTAGGTGCTTCCATTTATAATTCAAGATTCTCCGTTGCCTCATTTCTTTAATAAACTAAACTGTGTGCTTAAAGGGCTTCCCAGGTGGTGCCAGTGGTAACAAATCTGCCTGCCAATGTGGTAGATGTGGATTCGATCCCTGGGTCTGGAAGGTCCTCTGGAGAAGGAAATGGCTACCCACTCCAGTATTCTTGCCTGGGGAATCCCATGAACAGAGGAGTCTGGTGGGCTACCGTCCGTGGGGTATCAGAGTCAGACACAATTTGGTGACTAAACAGCAGCAGTTTTGTATATATGGCTGTATTTCTTGTCATAGATATTTACATTTGAAAGTTTAGAGATTAGAAAACTAAATATTAGCTGAAAACAGCTGTTGTTTTAAAATTAGCAAAGCTCCTGTCTTCTTTCCACTTTTCAACCTAAAAAGACGGTTGTACCTTTTAAGCTAAGATACATTCTTCCACAGAGGACCATTTGTCTCGCTCTTCTGTGGCACACGAAAGCTTGCTTCAGAGCCTTGTGCAAAAGCATATTAATGCGCAGTTACAGGACCTCTGGAGTGCCGGGCCCCGGAGATGTAAATTTCAGAGCCGTCTCCAGTGTTCTCTTGTGGTGTGTGACTCAAACCATTTAAATTTCAGCACTGTGCAGTGTTTCTAGAGGGTGCATGCACATTTCAAAAATTCTAATTTAAATGTCAACTTTGATTGTGTGGGTGTTAGAAACAACCTGTACGTGAAAAACTGAGCTTTCTTCTCTTAGTGGATCTAGATATAAACTTTGTCAGTCACAGGACCCAGTTCCCCTTGGCTGTGGTAATTGTCATCCTTTTGGAATTAAAAATGAAGCATATTATGTATTGGATGCTGTTGTCTGTTTTATATTGTCTCTGTCATGCCTACAGTTTCCATGGTGAGTGTCTCCATGTGCAAAAGCTTTGAGAGTTGTAAGTTCTGGTGGAAGTTTCTAAGTTTGCTGTCTGCAGACCTCAGCTTGAGGTTGACTTTGCCCTTTTCTTATGAACTTGGGCAAAAGTTAAGACTAGTCTTCTGACAGCATTTTTAGGACAAGGAAAAGATATAAATTAAGCCAAAGGACTTTGTAAAGTGTAAGGTGAATACAGACTTTTTATTGTATTTATTTATTTATTTTTATTTTGGCCTCTTTATTTATTACTGATGTTTTAAAAAATTTATTTTTCATCTATCTTTGTTCTTCGACCTGTGTGGGCCTTGCATGGCAGTGGCCTCTCTCATTGCAGAGCACTGGCTTTGGGTACATGTGCTCCAGAGCACAGGATCATAATTGGACACACTGGTCCAGCCGCTCTGTGGCACATGGGACCTTCCCAGGTGAGGGATCAAGCCGTTGCCCCTTGCACTGCAAAGTGGACTCTCTACCTCTCTACTCTCTCTCTATTTTATTTATTTTTAAAGTAATTTGCAATTTATTATTTTACAGACCCAGGCTGTGCTGGGTCTTCGTTACTTTGTGCACTTTTCTCTACTTGCTTCTGGCGGTGGGTACTCTCTAGCTGCAGTGTGCCGGGCTTCTTACTGCAGTGGCTTCTCTTGTTATGGAGCATGGGCTGTAGGAGCTCATGAGCTCAGTAGTTGTGGTTCCCAGGCTCTAGAGCACAGGCTCAGAAGTTGTGACTCGGGGCTTAGTTGCTCCATGGCATGTGCGATCTTCCTGGAACAGGGATTAAACTCATGTCTCCGGCATTGGCAGGCGAATTCTTTACCAGTGAACCACCAGGAAAGCCCTATGGATTTTAATTCCATTGCTTCTGGTTTTCCCAGCCACCTTAGGCATGCAGGAGAGCTGTCTTGTCCATTAGGGTTGTTGTAACAAAAATACCACAGACTGGCTGGCTTATACACATGAAAATTTATTTATTGAAGTTCTAGAGGCTGGATCCAAGCATAATGTCAAGGTCAGGCAGACCCAATGTCTGGTGAGGACCACCCTCCGAACTCATAGACATCTCACCTTGTCCTCACAAGGGTGAGAAGGAAGGGATGATGGAGCCCTGGGGTCTCTTTTATACTAATTTCATTGATAAGGGCTCCAATCTCATGACCTCATTTAATCTCATCACATCCCCTAGGCCCCTCTTCCTCACGCAGTCACATAAGACATCAGGATTCAACAAATGAATTATGGGGATTTCCTTGGTGGTCCAGTGGTTAAGACCTCGCCTCCAATGCAGGAGGTGTTGGTTTGATCCCTGATCAGAAAACTTAAGATCCCACATGCCTTGGGATGTAGGCCAAAAAAAAAAAGTTCAAAAAGAATGATACATGGTAAAAAATGAATTTAGGGGGCAACACATTCAATCCATAGCAAAAGCAGATTTAGCAATGGGTGTAGCATTGAAAATCATTTGCTACACTTGCTAATGATGGGAAAGAACCCAGTAACACAGTTTCTGCCCTGACATAGGCATCTGTTTTTAAGTATGTATGTAGAATATGGTATTTTATTTGAGGAAAACCCCCTAGTGGTAAAGGGTGATGAAGAGGTGGGCTGTGCTGTGCTAGCCCCAGGTCCAGAGCTAGGACATTGTCCAAACCACGGCTGGACTTTCCAGCGTTGCCCGAATCGCTTTCCTTTTGCCTGAGTCTCTTGCATTTTGATCTTTCTCTTGGTCTTATGACCTAAATTAATGGGCAGCAGGTGGGGCTATTGACTGATCTGCAGGTTAGTGGTTGAAAGAGCAGGTCACTGCAGGAGGTGTGGTCCCTGGTCCCTGTTCTGTTGGCAGTTCTGCCAAAGCATGGGGAAAGCTTCTCTCTGGAGCCTGTGAGAGTCCATAATAAATATCTGGTGAGAATGTGCAATAATTTAATATATACTTGTAATAGAACTAAGAAGTCATGTGAGGTAATTTTACCTGGTTTTCCCAGCCACCTTAGGCATGCAGGAGAGCTGTCTTGTCCATTAGGGTTGTTGTAACAAAAATACCACAGACTGGCTGGCTTATACACATGAAAATTTATTTATTGAAGTTCTAGAGGCTGGATCCAAGCATAATGTCAAGGTCAGGCAGACCCAATGTCTGGTGAGGACCACCCTCCGAACTCATAGACATCTCACCTTGTCCTCACAAGGGTGAGAAGGAAGGGATGATGGAGCCCTGGGGTCTCTTTTATACTAATTTCATTGATAAGGGCTCCAATCTCATGACCTCATTTAATCTCATCACATCCCCTAGGCCCCTCTTCCTCACGCAGTCACATAAGACATCAGGATTCAACAAATGAATTATGGGGATTTCCTTGGTGGTCCAGTGGTTAAGACCTCGCCTCCAATGCAGGAGGTGTTGGTTTGATCCCTGATCAGAAAACTTAAGATCCCACATGCCTTGGGATGTAGGCCAAAAAAAAAAAGTTCAAAAAGAATGATACATGGTAAAAAATGAATTTAGGGGGCAACACATTCAATCCATAGCAAAAGCAGATTTAGCAATGGGTGTAGCATTGAAAATCATTTGCTACACTTGCTAATGATGGGAAAGAACCCAGTAACACAGTTTCTGCCCTGACATAGGCATCTGTTTTTAAGTATGTATGTAGAATATGGTATTTTATTTGAGGAAAACCCCCTAGTGGTAAAGGGTGATGAAGAGGTGGGCTGTGCTGTGCTAGCCCCAGGTCCAGAGCTAGGACATTGTCCAAACCACGGCTGGACTTTCCAGCGTTGCCCGAATCGCTTTCCTTTTGCCTGAGTCTCTTGCATTTTGATCTTTCTCTTGGTCTTATGACCTAAATTAATGGGCAGCAGGTGGGGCTATTGACTGATCTGCAGGTTAGTGGTTGAAAGAGCAGGTCACTGCAGGAGGTGTGGTCCCTGGTCCCTGTTCTGTTGGCAGTTCTGCCAAAGCATGGGGAAAGCTTCTCTCTGGAGCCTGTGAGAGTCCATAATAAATATCTGGTGAGAATGTGCAATAATTTAATATATACTTGTAATAGAACTAGAACTGTTATTTGTTCATTGCATCGATGTGCCAGGTATGGTTCTATTTTACCAGCAGGTTAATTGCATCATTGTGGCAGTATGGTTGTACGTCTATAATAATCCTTATAGCAGCACACAAGCAACATGTTGTAGCATCGAAGGAAAGAGATGTTGGGTGAATTACTCGAAGTCATATAGCCAGTGGTGGTAGAGCCCACACCATGAACGTGGCTTTCTCAATCCATGTGGCCTCGTTTCCTTTGGCAGTAACCCTGTTCCTTCAGGTTTGAGCTAGAAATAGTTGCATCTTGCTTTAAAAGAACATCAACAGCCTATGAATCACTTGAATTTTGAGCCTTTCCCTGGTGGCTCAGATAGTAAAAATTCTGCCTGTAATGTAGGAGACTTGGGTTCAATCCCTGGGTTGGAAAGATACCTCAGAGAAGGAAATGGCTACCCCCTCACTAGTATTCTTTCCTGGAGAACTCCATGGATAGAGGAGCCTGATGGGCTACAGTCCATGGGGTGGAAAAGAGTCGGACATGACGGAGAGACTCACACACACAACAGAGGCCAGGCACTGAATGTGGTACCCTGAGGAGTGCTCCTGGGTCCATTGGTCTTTGTGGAATGTGAAAGTCAGACTCACAGTGGCTGGGTGGAAGTCTGGGCCAGCATCCTGCTCTCCTGTGACTGAGTTTACAAATCTTATGATGGTGAAGGACAGGGAAGCCTTGGGGGTGGCAGTGCATGGGGTTGCAAAGAGTCAGACATGGCTTAGCAACTGAATAACAACAAAATAGTTGATGTACACTGTTGTGTTAGTTTCAGGTATAAAGCAAAGTGTTCAGTTACATGTATACCTGTATCCATTCTTTCTCAGATTCTTTTCTTGTATAGGTTATGACAGAATATTGAGTAGAGTTCCCTGTGCCATACAGTAGGTCCTGGCTGGTTATTATGTATTTTATATATGTTAATAGTAGTGTGTGTATCTTCATCTCCAACTTGTAGTTTATACCACCACGTTTCCCCTTTGGTAACTAAGTCAGTTTTGGAAATCTGTGAGTGTGTTTCTGTTTGGTAAATAAGTTCATTTTTATTGTTTTTAAAATTAGATTCTGCATAGAGATTTCTTGTTTACTAAATGTGTGTGCTGGCTTTCTGGGCTGTTGACAGTTTTGTTCCTGCCACTTACCATTATGTTCCATGCTCCGGCCTGGCTGTGTGGCAGAGGGACTGACGTTCTCCATCTCCTCCCTCCTTTCATGCCTCTCATTAGCAGATGTTGTTCCTCTCAGCCTGAAAATCCCTCCTTCCTCATCTGTGTGTGTAGTAATTCTTTCATATGCTAGAGCCTGGCTTTATCTTCCACTTGTAAGACTGTCTCTGATTCTTCCATTCCCTCTTTCTACTTGGAACCTCCTAAATTCAGTGCTTTAGTATAGCACCTCCTTTGTTCTTTACAGAAGTTTCTAAACAGACGATAAGACTTCAGGGTCTTGTGGTCTTCCACCTTGTTTGATGCCTAGCAAAACGTAGGCATGTGGTCGAGGTTACGTCACCCATTGGTGGTCAATCCGCTGTTGCCGTTTCCGTTCTTCCTTTAAGCGTGGTATGGAAAATGAAGAAAAGTCATGAAAGAAGTCCTATGTGCAGAAAAGTGCTGGCGTGCTCCACTGCTATGTTAAGGTCTGTTTTTTTTTCTTCTCTCGTTTGTCTCACCAGCCATCAAAGAGAAGTACACAGACTGGACAGAATTTCTCATTCGGGATTTGACTGGCTCCCGGACAGCCCCGGCCAGCCTCCTGGAAGGTGTATGTATTGTTATCCAGCTATTCCCTGAAGCTACGCAGTTACACGAGCTCACAGCTAAGAGCACCTTTGCATATATCCTTCTATGGATACACGTGTCCTCGTGCACATTAGTGTACACATAGCGTAACAGCTTGTCATTCCCTGCATCACTTAGATGACTGATTGTAAGGGCACAGGAGCGTTTTCATATATATGGTCCAATCCATATATGGAATGTTTGCTTTTATGGGAACACATTTTAAAATAATAACGTGATAGGATCGCTACCTGCGATCCTGTGTGTTTAAGACTTTGTCTTATTTTCATGAATGTTGGTGAACATATATAAAATCCTGTAGAATACCTATTTTGTCCAGGTGACAACTAAGCTGGGGTATAGTCTAAAAGTATATGGATAAATGATTAGCTGTCTTATTCTGCATACAGAGCCCCAGTATTTAAACACAGGTGTTAAGTCACACTTGAAGTAGCTCCCCCTTTATAAAACCAGAGGACAAATGACTAACCATATTTAAATGTGGTTAAGGTCATTTTAAGGTACTGAATCAAAAATAGGTTATTCGAAAATAATTTTATCATGATACATTTTATCATGAACAGGAAGAGAATTGTAGTGTCATAAGTAATTATGAAGTTACCAAATCTGTTTTCGAAGAATGCCCCTGAAAAGGAGAAAACACAAGGAATGACCAAGAATATGATGTAAAGTCTGAGAATCTCATTATTCTCTTAACACTAACCATAAATGTCCCGCCTGTCATAAGTGATATTGAATTTTAGAACACCACAGGCTAATGTACAATTACCTGGTTTTGTTTTGTGATAGTTTTGCCTGATGTGGTTTTGTATCTCAATGGCTACTAACTGAATTGGAAGACAAATCTAAATGATGTTTGCTCACCCTTTCAAAAGGACAGATTGTTTCATTTTGTTCATTTTTTAAGCCAATTTGCCTACAAGGCTGGCTGAACAAACACCCTTTTCCTAGGCAATGTGGAATGTGCTGAGACGGTTGCTTAGAAGGGGCAGATCTTACATTCTCCAGTTTAACTGTGGGGTTAAATGTACAAATTACACAGTAGTCTGATTTAGCTGATTATTTATGTGTGTTAGGCATTCATCAAGAATGTTGTCTAGGGGCTTTCCTGGTGGTCCAGTGAATAAGGACACCACCTTGCAGTGCAAGGGGCATTGGTTCGATCCCTGGCCTGGGAAGATCCCACATGCCACAGAACAGCTGGACCAATTTGCATATATCCTTCTATGGATACACGTGTCCTCGTGCACATTAGTGTACACATAGCGTAACAGCTTGTCATTCCCTGCATCACTTAGGTGACTGATTGTAAGGGCACAGGAGCGTTTTCATATATATGGTCCAATCCATATATGGAATGTTTGCTTTATGGGAACACATTTTAAAATAATACGTGATAGGATCGCTACCTGCGATCCTGTGTGTTTAAGACTTTGTCTTATTTTCATGAATGTTGGTGAACATATATAAAATCCTGTAGAATACCTATTTTGTCCAGGTGACAACTAAGCTGGGGTATAGTCTAAAAGTATATGGATAAATGATTAGCTGTCTTATTCTGCATACAGAGCCCCAGTATTTAAACACAGGTGTTAAGTCACACTTGAAGTAGCTCCCCCTTTATAAAACCAGAGGACAAATGACTAACCATATTTAAATGTGGTTAAGGTCATTTTAAGGTACTGAATCAAAAATAGGTTATTCGAAAATAATTTTATCATGATACATTTTATCATGAACAGGAAGAGAATTGTAGTGTCATAAGTAATTATGAAGTTACCAAATCTGTTTTCGAAGAATGCCCCTGAAAAGGAGAAAACACAAGGAATGACCAAGAATATGATGTAAAGTCTGAGAATCTCATTATTCTCTTAACACTAACCATAAATGTCCCGCCTGTCATAAGTGATATTGAATTTTAGAACACCACAGGCTAATGTACAATTACCTGGTTTTGTTTTGTGATAGTTTTGCCTGATGTGGTTTTGTATCTCAATGGCTACTAACTGAATTGGAAGACAAATCTAAATGATGTTTGCTCACCCTTTCAAAAGGACAGATTGTTTCATTTTGTTCATTTTTTAAGCCAATTTGCCTACAAGGCTGGCTGAACAAACACCCTTTTCCTAGGCAATGTGGAATGTGCTGAGACGGTTGCTTAGAAGGGGCAGATCTTACATTCTCCAGTTTAACTGTGGGGTTAAATGTACAAATTACACAGTAGTCTGATTTAGCTGATTATTTATGTGTGTTAGGCATTCATCAAGAATGTTGTCTAGGGGCTTTCCTGGTGGTCCAGTGAATAAGGACACCACCTTGCAGTGCAAGGGGCATTGGTTCGATCCCTGGCCTGGGAAGATCCCACATGCCACAGAACAGCTGGACCAATGTGTCCAAGTACCAAGCCAGCGCTCTGGAGCGCATGTGCCCAGAGTTGGTGCTCTGCAGCGAGAAAGGCCGCTGTGATGGGAGGCCCTGCCAAAGAACAAAGATCAAAATAAATGAAAGGCCAATAGAAGTGGCCAAAAAAGAAAAAAAGAAAGAATGTCATCTACACAGATTAATATGCTTTACATACATGATCACAAGCACCAGAGGGCTTGATTATGAGAGCAAGACCATCCTCAGACAAACATCTGTTGAATCAAGTTGATTACCCCATATCCGATGTACCCATCTCCGAAAAGTAGATGTTTTGTTCCCACTTGTTTTTTTAATTAGATGCATATTGGGTGAAATGCTTCTTTAAAAACATCCTCTATTCCTCACAAAGGTAGTTTTATCTGGGAAGGGTGATTTGTTTGGTGAGAACTTAGCACAAACTGTTACTTTGTATTTACTTGTGGTTTTGTTGTTGGATACCAAGTTGGGAAAAATGGATTTTGTGGGGGGGGTTTGGGGGGGGGGTGGGGTGGAGGAAACACCAGACTGTTTTGCCAATAACTTGGATGATGGTGTGAAAAATACCAGCTGTTTTGCCAATAACTTGGATGATGGTGTGAAAAAAATATTATCTTCTGCTGTCATCTGTTTCCATGAGATAGTTTTGCCTGATGTGGTTTTGTATCTCAATGGCTACTAACTGAATTGGAAGACAAATCTAAATGATGTTTGCTCACCCTTTCAAAAGGACAGATTGTTTCATTTTGTTCATTTTTTAAGCCAATTTGCCTACAAGGCTGGCTGAACAAACACCCTTTTCCTAGGCAATGTGGAATGTGCTGAGACGGTTGCTTAGAAGGGGCAGATCTTACATTCTCCAGTTTAACTGTGGGGTTAAATGTACAAATTACACAGTAGTCTGATTTAGCTGATTATTTATGTGTGTTAGGCATTCATCAAGAATGTTGTCTAGGGGCTTTCCTGGTGGTCCAGTGAATAAGGACACCACCTTGCAGTGCAAGGGGCATTGGTTCGATCCCTGGCCTGGGAAGATCCCACATGCCACAGAACAGCTGGACCAATGTGTCCAAGTACCAAGCCAGCGCTCTGGAGCGCATGTGCCCAGAGTTGGTGCTCTGCAGCGAGAAAGGCCGCTGTGATGGGAGGCCCTGCCAAAGAACAAAGATCAAAATAAATGAAAGGCCAATAGAAGTGGCCAAAAAAGAAAAAAAGAAAGAATGTCATCTACACAGATTAATATGCTTTACATACATGATCACAAGCACCAGAGGGCTTGATTATGAGAGCAAGACCATCCTCAGACAAACATCTGTTGAATCAAGTTGATTACCCCATATCCGATGTACCCATCTCCGAAAAGTAGATGTTTTGTTCCCACTTGTTTTTTTAATTAGATGCATATTGGGTGAAATGCTTCTTTAAAAACATCCTCTATTCCTCACAAAGGTAGTTTTATCTGGGAAGGGTGATTTGTTTGGTGAGAACTTAGCACAAACTGTTACTTTGTATTTACTTGTGGTTTTGTTGTTGGATACCAAGTTGGGAAAAATGGATGTGTGTGTGGGAGGGGTGGGGATTGGGAGGGGTGGGGGTGGGGGGTGGAGGGAAACACCAGACTGTTTTGCCAATAACTTGGATGATGGTGTGAAAAAAAAATATTATCTTCTGCTGTCATCTGTTTCCATGAGAACCTGAAAATGAAGTTTAAAATAAGGAGTTTTGCTTCTGTTTAAACAGCCTCTGCGAGGGAAAGGCCCTATAGACCTCATTACAGTTGATTCCTTAATAGAGCTGCAGGATTCTCAGAACCCTTTTCAGTACTGGATAGTTAGTGTGCTTGAGAATGCTGGAGGAAGATTGCGCCTTCGCTATGTGGGATTGGAGGACACTGAATCCTATGACCAGTGGTTGTTTTACTTGGATTACAGACTTCGACCAGTTGGTTGGTGTCAAGAGAATAAATACAAAATGGACCCACCTTCAGGTAAGGGCTGGAGCTTCCGCCGCTCTCGAGAGTTTCAGGAAGAGAAGGGATTATTTTCCTGGATGTCTCTCTGGGAAATGTGTTAGCTCTGTGGTGTCATTCACATCCGTATCTCTGCATAGGAAGCGATTTAACATCACATACTCTCTGAGCAAATGGAACCCAAGACTTCAATGAATAGAGTTCTGAAATGAGAAAACAGAGCTGGGGGCTGTGGAAAAGCTGATCAGGTTCCTTTGGGATCACTGGTTTAGAAATGAAAGACAGTGTATGGGGAATTGGCGATAGTTTCTATTTTTCTTTAGGAATTTTACAGTCTTGCAAGCAGGTTCTTGTCCTTCTACCCATGTCCATCCATCCATCCACCCACCCACAATCCATCCATCCATCCATCTACCCACCCACAATCCATCCATCCATCCATCAATCCATCCACCCATCCATCCATCTGTCCATCTCTCCATCCATCCATATAGCCATTTACCAACCCAACCATCCACCCATCTATCCATCCATCTGAATATCTAAACCAAATGTTAATCATTGTATTATCTGTCCTGACCTGGAATTATCAGTAGCAAAGAGGAAATCATCATGCTTTTTTCCCTGGGACATCATAGATTTCCAAGTAGCTTCAAGTACCCTGCCAGATGCCTTTCCACAGACCTAATTGGGTAGAAGAGTGTGTTATGGTTCCTGACATACTCAGCTGGGCCAAACTCTCAGCATTTACAGAACCATTGTTCTTGAACGTTTACTGTGTGCCAGGTGATTTTATATCTGCTGTGTTGTTCATTTTGATTCCAGAAAACTACTATGTGTTTTGTGTGAATATTTCCTTCTATAGCAGAGAAAATGTGAGACTTGAGTTTAAGCTGCTTGTCCAAGGTCACCCGGTTTGTAGGAGGAATGTGCTGTAATTCAGATTCCTAGGTCCCTTTCTTCTTGCACCCAGTTTCCCCAATGCCTCTTCTGGGGCTTCTCAACTTCTTGATAGATGGCTATAGAACAAAAATGTTGGCATCTCATGAAATTAAAGATGCCAAGGAAGGAATATGCCTTTTTCCCCAAATTGGCTGATTTTCATCCTGATCAATTTCACGGGCTTATAGGAAGCAAAGAATTGGCCCCTTCCTTCATTAAAATTGCCAGGGACTTTTCCCTCCCTTCTTACTTGCCAGAGTTAGTACTGACAGTGTGAGGTGAGGGATTATATTTCCCCTTTGCATCAATCAAGGACTTTAACTGAAAAAAACGTCTTAGTTTTGCATGTCATGTGTTTGCGTTTGTATTGGATTTGATAGGCATATAGACGTAACGTGGCATTTTATTAGTAGTATTGTTGTCAATATTTTGAGAAGCAGCCAAGAAATCAATTTACACTCTGAATAGTTTGGGGATATAATTACAAACAAAGGACCTGTCCATTTTGTGAGAAAAGATCTAAGTTCCCTTGAGAATTATAACCCAGCTGGAGAAGTTTACTTTGTTCAGAAAGTTGGGTGTATAAATCTTAGCTCAGTATCTAATTGCTTTACAAATTTTAAGAGAAATATGTATTTGTCAGTCTTATAGCAAAGCAGAGGAGCTCTTAGGCTCTGTGTAATGTCTCTCTCCTTGCTCATGGGCTCATGCTTAGTGACTCAAATGGAAAGTGTCCCTTTAGAAGCTAAGGAAATATTTTCATTAAAGAAGAGAACTCTCTCTTCCTTTAGATAATTTGATGTCCTTATAAGACAAGAAGACACTGTGTTTATTCATCTTAGTAATTTTCTGGCCACGCATTGTCCATTTCATGAAAAAGTCAAAGGCTTCGGCAAAGGTTTTCATTATTAAGAAGTTATATTCTCAACATTTAAATTGTCAGCGTAAAAGGCTATCGATGGGAAGAAGAAATTAAAAGGTGAAAGGACACCTCAAGTGTGACTTTGAGTTCTTCAGATGCAGTAGTTACAAGATGAACACTGACTTCTCCACCTGATTCAGCAGAACAGCACATGGGACCAGAGCCCAATCCTTTGGTTTTCTGTACATTAACTTCAGGACCCGATAGAGCCTGTTAAACTAAGATGGTGATGGGAGTAAACTTTCAGACTTGCCTAGAAGATATTAGACTAATTTCCTAATTTCAAGCATGCTTAAGTCCATGAAAGTGTTCATTGTTGACTGGTGATAAGAAGACCAGCTGGAAGGGTTGGGGAAGAGGGCATATAAGAGACACTTTGCATATAGAGTCATCCCTCAGCATCCATGGGGGATTGGGCCTTTGCCAGGACTTTTCCTCCTTCTTACTTGCCAGAGTTAGTACTGACAGTGTGAGGTGAGGGATTATATTTCCCCTTTGCATCAATCAAGGACTTTAACTGAAAAAAACGTCTTAGTTTTGCATGTCATGTGTTTGCGTTTGTATTGGATTTGATAGGCATATAGACGTAACGTGGCATTTTATTAGTAGTATTGTTGTCAATATTTTGAGAAGCAGCCAAGAAATCAATTTACACTCTGAATAGTTTGGGGATATAATTACAAACAAAGGACCTGTCCATTTTGTGAGAAAAGATCTAAGTTCCCTTGAGAATTATAACCCAGCTGGAGAAGTTTACTTTGTTCAGAAAGTTGGGTGTATAAATCTTAGCTCAGTATCTAATTGCTTTACAAATTTTAAGAGAAATATGTATTTGTCAGTCTTATAGCAAAGCAGAGGAGCTCTTAGGCTCTGTGTAATGTCTCTCTCCTTGCTCATGGGCTCATGCTTAGTGACTCAAATGGAAAGTGTCCCTTTAGAAGCTAAGGAAATATTTTCATTAAAGAAGAGAACTCTCTCTTCCTTTAGATAATTTGATGTCCTTATAAGACAAGAAGACACTGTGTTTATTCATCTTAGTAATTTTCTGGCCACGCATTGTCCATTTCATGAAAAAGTCAAAGGCTTCGGCAAAGGTTTTCATTATTAAGAAGTTATATTCTCAACATTTAAATTGTCAGCGTAAAAGGCTATCGATGGGAAGAAGAAATTAAAAGGTGAAAGGACACCTCAAGTGTGACTTTGAGTTCTTCAGATGCAGTAGTTACAAGATGAACACTGACTTCTCCACCTGATTCAGCAGAACAGCACATGGGACCAGAGCCCAATCCTTTGGTTTTCTGTACATTAACTTCAGGACCCGATAGAGCCTGTTAAACTAAGATGGTGATGGGAGTAAACTTTCAGACTTGCCTAGAAGATATTAGACTAATTTCCTAATTTCAAGCATGCTTAAGTCCATGAAAGTGTTCATTGTTGACTGGTGATAAGAAGACCAGCTGGAAGGGTTGGGGAAGAGGGCATATAAGAGACACTTTGCATA
Source organism: Tragulus kanchil (assembly GCA_022376925.1). NCBI lineage: Eukaryota > Metazoa > Chordata > Mammalia > Artiodactyla > Tragulidae > Tragulus > Tragulus kanchil. The sequence goes on from JAIOJX010000031.1 coordinate 73,342,323, forward strand.
TAGAGTCATCCCTCAGCATCCATGGGGGATTGGGCCCAGGATCCCCACGGATGCCAGAATCCAAGTATGCTCAAGTCCCTGCTATAAAATAGCGCAGTGCAGTTGGCTTTCTGCATTTGCGGATATTCCACATCTGTCATCTGCAGGTTCCACATTTGCCAACTTCTCTATGATTTTTCCTATCTGTGGGATCCCCCTGCCAAGGCTGGAATATTCTGGAACTGCAGGCCCGGAGGGCTGTCTGGACTTTGAGAGTGAGACAGTGCCAGGCCACCCTACCCTCTTTGCTGTGCTGACCTCCAACACCTTTCCTAGAAGTAACAATAACTTCTCATTTTGTCTCCTGATTTATTCTGCTTCCTAAAAAACACACTATTTCTCAACTCTTTAGTGCAGATCGAGGTATAGAAATAGGTGGTAGAAGTAAGCTGGCTAGTAAGTCTTCAAACACTGGAGGAGAAGATGCTGGCTGTTATGCTGCTCGCCAGCAAGAAGCCCGCATCCCATTTCTGGATGGAATCAGAGGACGCAGGGTGGGGGAAGGGAGGCTAGTGAGAGGGCTGCAGCCACTCCGACCCACTCCACCCACTGTGGGGGTGCAGGTGCTATGGGGTAGGGGAGTTCGACTTCAGCCAAGACCAGGTGAAGGAATGGAAGATGGTGAAATGCCAGTGATCATGGGAGGCAGTGGCTTGCTGCATCCCTAGTGATTCAGGTGTTATCAGGGCGGAGTGGGGGCTTCGATGGGAAGGAAAAAGGAAAACACCTCAAGTGTGACTTTGAGTTCTTCAGATGCAGTAGTTACAAGATGAACACTGACTTCTCCACCTGATTCAGCAGAACAGCACATGGGACCAGAGCCCAATCCTTTGGTTTTCTGTACATTAACTTCAGGACCCGATAGAGCCTGTTAAACTAAGATGGTGATGGGAGTAAACTTTCAGACTTGCCTAGAAGATATTAGACTAATTTCCTAATTTCAAGCATGCTTAAGTCCATGAAAGTGTTCATTGTTGACTGGTGATAAGAAGACCAGCTGGAAGGGTTGGGGAAGAGGGCATATAAGAGACACTTTGCATATAGAGTCATCCCTCAGCATCCATGGGGGATTGGGCCCAGGATCCCCACGGATGCCAGAATCCAAGTATGCTCAAGTCCCTGCTATAAAATAGCGCAGTGCAGTTGGCTTTCTGCATTTGCGGATATTCCACATCTGTCATCTGCAGGTTCCACATTTGCCAACTTCTCTATGATTTTTCCTATCTGTGGGATCCCCCTGCCAAGGCTGGAATATTCTGGAACTGCAGGCCCGGAGGGCTGTCTGGACTTTGAGAGTGAGACAGTGCCAGGCCACCCTACCCTCTTTGCTGTGCTGACCTCCAACACCTTTCCTAGAAGTAACAATAACTTCTCATTTTGTCTCCTGATTTATTCTGCTTCCTAAAAGACACACTATTTCTCAACTCTTTAGTGCAGATCGAGGTATAGAAATAGGTGGTAGAAGTAAGCTGGCTAGTAAGTCTTCAAACACTGGAGGAGAAGATGCTGGCTGTTATGCTGCTCGCCAGCAAGAAGCCCGCATCCCATTTCTGGATGGAATCAGAGGACGCAGGGTGGGGGAAGGGAGGCTAGTGAGAGGGCTGCAGCCACTCCGACCCACTCCACCCACTGTGGGGGTGCAGGTGCTATGGGGTAGGGGAGTTCGACTTCAGCCAAGACCAGGTGAAGGAATGGAAGATGGTGAAATGCCAGTGATCATGGGAGGCAGTGGCTTGCTGCATCCCTAGTGATTCAGGTGTTATCAGGGCGGAGTGGGGGGGCTTTCTTCAGTGCTGAATGGAAGGCAAGTCACGATTAGACGAACCTGAGCTCTGTTTCCAGCCATGCATCCCTAACACCACCCCTCATGTATTTATTTTCCCACATATGGCCTCCTCTGTGGTCCCCAGGCTTTCCACGTGGGTCTCCTTTGGAAGACTGCTCTCTCACGTCTTCACTTCATCCAGACCTTAGATGACATTAGTTTTACTGCTGTACTCAAAGTCGTGGCCCCTTGTCTCCTGTGGCCCCTGACACTTGCCTGACACATAGTAGGTGCTCAGTAAATATGTGTCAGGGGAGTTGACTGAGTAAAAACTTGGTGCGTCTAGATGGAAGGAAGGGACCGGCCAACCTCCAGGAACCAAATCATTGGTGGGGCTTTGGAAGCCAGTCTGGGGTAGGGAGAACCTGATGGAGACACCCTCTAAACCATGAAGACGGCATCGTCCTCTTTGCCCTGAAGCATTAGGGGAGCTTCTGAGCAGAAGAGATGCGATCTCTTGTTTAGCACCCAGGACAGCTCCAGGATGTGGGATCCACAGGCATGTGGTTTATGGGGCTCAGAATGGGAATGACTTCCTTTAAAAAGGTCCTCGTGTAACTAGAGCTTGAGAAACCTGACAGAGTGGAAGGAACATGGACTTGGAGTCAGAGTCCCAGTGGGCCTCTCCTTTCACTTTGTCACTGGCTGCAGAACCTCTGGATGAGTCCCTCTACTCTGAACCTCAGTTTTCACATCTATAAAATAGGGTTAATCCCATGGTTGAAGAGCTCACCCAGAGGCTTTGCAGCCAGTGACAGAGTGGAAGGGGAGGCCCACTTGCACTTGTTACTCAAATGATTAGTATTTTCTAAATATTCAGTCTGTGATCAGAGTATTAAGGTCCTATTTGGTCTTCTAAGAAATTTAAGTAGATTGCTGAGGTATTGGGGTCATTTAGAAGCCCCCCCGGCTTTTATATTTTTGGAGGTTTAGAAAGCATGGTAGAATCCGACATACTGAAGTGAAAGAAACTTCTGAGTTTTCGACTTCAGCCAAGACCAGGTGAAGGAATGGAAGATGGTGAAATGCCAGTGATCATGGGAGGCAGTGGCTTGCTGCATCCCTAGTGATTCAGGTGTTATCAGGGCGGAGTGGGGGGGCTTTCTTCAGTGCTGAATGGAAGGCAAGTCACGATTAGACGAACCTGAGCTCTGTTTCCAGCCATGCATCCCTAACACCACCCTCATGTATTTATTTTCCCACATATGGCCTCCTCTGTGGTCCCCAGGCTTTCCACGTGGGTCTCCTTTGGAAGACTGCTCTCTCACGTCTTCACTTCATCCAGACCTTAGATGACATTAGTTTTACTGCTGTACTCAAAGTCGTGGCCCCTTGTCTCCTGTGGCCCCTGACACTTGCCTGACACATAGTAGGTGCTCAGTAAATATGTGTCAGGGGAGTTGACTGAGTAAAAACTTGGTGCGTCTAGATGGAAGGAAGGGACCGGCCAACCTCCAGGAACCAAATCATTGGTGGGGCTTTGGAAGCCAGTCTGGGGTAGGGAGAACCTGATGGAGACACCCTCTAAACCATGAAGACGGCATCGTCCTCTTTGCCCTGAAGCATTAGGGGAGCTTCTGAGCAGAAGAGATGCGATCTCTTGTTTAGCACCCAGGACAGCTCCAGGATGTGGGATCCACAGGCATGTGGTTTATGGGGCTCAGAATGGGAATGACTTCCTTTAAAAAGGTCCTCGTGTAACTAGAGCTTGAGAAACCTGACAGAGTGGAAGGAACATGGACTTGGAGTCAGAGTCCCAGTGGGCCTCTCCTTTCACTTTGTCACTGGCTGCAGAACCTCTGGATGAGTCCCTCTACTCTGAACCTCAGTTTTCACATCTATAAAATAGGGTTAATCCCATGGTTGAAGAGCTCACCCAGAGGCTTTGCAGCCAGTGACAGAGTGGAAGGGGAGGCCCACTTGCACTTGTTACTCAAATGATTAGTATTTTCTAAATATTCAGTCTGTGATCAGAGTATTAAGGTCCTATTTGGTCTTCTAAGAAATTTAAGTAGATTGCTGAGGTATTGGGGTCATTTAGAAGCCCCCCCGGCTTTTATATTTTTGGAGGTTTAGAAAGCATGGTAGAATCCGACATACTGAAGTGAAAGAAACTTCTGAGGTTTTAAGAAAAATCATTATCTCTGTAGTCTTTTGTATATTTTTTCCCTTCAGAATCTTTATGTCAACCATTCCCTCTTCCCTTCTCTATTTTAGATTATTCCTGGAGCCAGACGTTTCTAAATCTAATTCAGGCACTTCCTACTTGAACTATTTCTTATTCCAGAAAGAATCATTTAATCTTAGATTGGGCTGCCTTAACAAAATACCATTGACTGAGGGGTCGGGGATGTGAAAAACACAAATCCACCATTCTGGAGGTTGGAAATCCAAGGTTAGGGCAGCAGCTGAAATGGGCTCTGGTGAGGACTCTCTTCCTGATTTGTAGGTGGGCACCTTCTTGCTGGGTCCTCACCTTGCCTCTTCTTTTTTAAAAAAATATCTTCTGGCTATGCTGTGAGACACATGGGATTTTATTTCCTGACCAAGAATCAAACCCATGCCCCCTGCATTGGAAGCATGAAACCTTAACCACTGAACCACCAGAGAAGTCCCCTGGCCTCTTCTCTATGTGTGGAGATGTATGCATCTCTATCTCTGTGTTGAGAGTGAGCCAGCATGCACTTGAAAGAAGCTCTTTTGGCATCCCCTTTTGCCAGGGAACTAATTTCATCAAGGGGGCCCCACCCTCACAGCCACATCTAAACCTAATTACCTCCCAAAGTACAATGACATTGAGGGGCTAGGGCTTCAACATGGGAATTTGGGAAGGACGCAAGAATTCAGTCCAAAGCACATCCCAGTGTCTATGAAGACGCCTAGGTGAGCCTTTCCTCACTTCTCAGAGCCTGGTGGAGAAGGAAGGAGGGAGGATGGGGGGCACCTGAATAAAGGGGTTCACACCTCCAGGCCTGCGCTCACCAGAGCCTGGGAGATGAGGATTTCGCTCACTCCTCTTCCTCCTGCTGCACCCTCCAGAAGATGGGTGGCCAGTCCATAGAGGCGGGCACCTCGTTTTCACCTAAGCTTCTAGTTCAAGATAAAAGTCTGGATAAGTTTTAATTGCCTGTTACTTCTCACCAACAGAAATGGCCATGAAATTTATCTCTGTAGGGTTCTTTTGAAAAAATTTGAGGTTTTAAGAAATCATTATCTCTGTAGTCTTTTGTATATTTTTTCCTTCAGAATCTTTATGTCAACCATTCCTCTTCCCTTCTCTATTTTAGATTATTCCTGGAGCCAGACGTTTCTAAATCTAATTCAGGCACTTCCTACTTGAACTATTTCTTATTCCAGAAAGAATCATTTAATCTTAGATTGGGCTGCCTTAACAAAATACCATTGACTGAGGGGTCGGGGATGTGAAAAACACAAATCCACCATTCTGGAGGTTGGAAATCCAAGGTTAGGGCAGCAGCTGAAATGGGCTCTGGTGAGGACTCTCTTCCTGATTTGTAGGTGGGCACCTTCTTGCTGGGTCCTCACCTTGCCTCTTCTTTTTTAAAAAAATATCTTCTGGCTATGCTGTGAGACACATGGGATTTTATTTCCTGACCAAGAATCAAACCCATGCCCCCTGCATTGGAAGCATGAAACCTTAACCACTGAACCACCAGAGAAGTCCCCTGGCCTCTTCTCTATGTGTGGAGATGTATGCATCTCTATCTCTGTGTTGAGAGTGAGCCAGCATGCACTTGAAAGAAGCTCTTTTGGCATCCCCTTTTGCCAGGGAACTAATTTCATCAAGGGGGCCCCACCCTCACAGCCACATCTAAACCTAATTACCTCCCAAAGTACAATGACATTGAGGGGCTAGGGCTTCAACATGGGAATTTGGGAAGGACGCAAGAATTCAGTCCAAAGCACATCCCAGTGTCTATGAAGACGCCTAGGTGAGCCTTTCCTCACTTCTCAGAGCCTGGTGGAGAAGGAAGGAGGGAGGATGGGGGGCACCTGAATAAAGGGGTTCACACCTCCAGGCCTGCGCTCACCAGAGCCTGGGAGATGAGGATTTCGCTCACTCCTCTTCCTCCTGCTGCACCCTCCAGAAGATGGGTGGCCAGTCCATAGAGGCGGGCACCTCGTTTTCACCTAAGCTTCTAGTTCAAGATAAAAGTCTGGATAAGTTTTAATTGCCTGTTACTTCTCACCAACAGAAATGGCCATGACACACACTATTTAATTACTAGCCACACAATCAGTTTAAGAACATGTTTTATGTTCTTTTAATGGTGCTATTTGTTGTCCATAAACTTGCCAGTGTAACCAAGCACCTCTCGGTCTAGTGAAACACACACATGGACTATTCCCTCCTTGTTGAAATAGGAGGCGTTTAGCTCCTGCAGGTGGTTGAGTACCCTGACAAAACTGCAGCTGAGTTTTCACCTTGTAAGACAAGGAGTGTGTCCTGCCATGGTGTTAAATTTTGTATTAGCATTTAATATCCTCAACATGAAGACAGAGAATCTTAGGACTGTAGGACAGAGATGAAAAGTCCTAAGACCTCCTGGGTGTCTTTATCTATTCCACCCGCTATAACAGCAGAAGGAAGAACAGGTGACTTGTTAACAAGAGACATTGATTTCTCACCGCTCTGAAAGCTGAACATCTAAAGTCAAGGCATCAGCAGATTCGGTGTCTGATGAGGACCTGCTTCTTGGTTTAGAAACAGCATCTTCTTTCTGTGTCCTCCCCTGACGAAGGGGCAGGGGTCTCCCTGGGGTCTCTTATATAAGAGGACACTTGTCCCATCCTGGAGACTCCACTCTCACGACCTCATCACCTCCTAATGGCCCCACCTCCTAAGGCTGAGTATTTCAACGTACAGATTTTGGGGACACGCGTGCAGCTCACAGCACCAGGCTGCATGACACCTGTCTCTGATTTGATGGAGCAGATGTGCCGTCAGGTGGACTCAGTCCCCTGGGATGGCAGGACTGGTCCAGTCCTGCTCTGCCACGTGGCAGGAGGGACTATGAGCATCCTTCTGGGGGCTTCCCATCTCCTCACTCAGATCTGAGTCAGGATCTGACTGTGTTAGGTTTTCATTGCTGTGGTCTTGAGAACATAAAAATACTTTTTTAAAAAAAGTATGGTTTTGCCTGCACGTTGTAGATTCTTCCAAGACCTTTTTATTTCAAGCATTCTAGAATTTATCCGTTACTTTAGAACTAAAGATCATATTCACTCATATAATAATTTGTCAGACCATAATCCCACTCACTCAATTTCAGCACATTATTTGGTGATACTTAGCAGTCCTTTTGTCTTATTACTAATTTTTAAAATTTTTATTGGAGTACAGTTACTTGGCCTTGAGTAGTTTTTTGGGGGGGAGGGGGAGGGACGGGGGCGGGCAGGCCACTTCTATTGGTCTTTCATTTATCTATTGTCATCCATCTTTGTTCTTTGGCCCACGTGGGCCTCCCATCGCGGTGGCCTCTATGGTCACAGAGCACCGGCTCTGGGCGCATGCGCTCCAGAGCTCCAGCTTGGTAATTGGACACATCGGTCCAGCTGCTCCGCAGCTTGAGGGATCTTCCCAAGCCGGGGATCGAACCGGTGACCCTTGCACTGCAAGGTGGTGTCCTTACCCACTGGACCACCAGGGAAGCCCCCTTGAGTAGTTTTTAACCTCTCTTCTCTTACCCTCTTCTTTGTCTTGGGAGCACCCCACCCCCAGAGTCCTCAGATACAGACTGCGGGGTGGGGAGAGGCTCGGCTCCAATATGTCTTCTCTCTTTCTCTCCCTGCATGTCTGCAGACCCTTCCTTTAACCTTGTCTTTGGAAGTCACCCTCCTTTTGCATGATTCAGTCTCCTTTTAGTACAGTACCGAGATTGAATTCCCTGTCCACCTGCTTCCAGAACCCTGGAAGAGTGGGTTTGTTCCTTTTCTCCTTTGGAAGTCCATGGTTTTGGGTATCATTCCGTGAAATGGGCCCTCTTCCTTCTTTGTGGGACCTTGTGATAAGCAGTGTCTCCCTCAGCACCCCTGTCTTCTCACCTGTGGAGGTTAGAGGGACCATTCTCTGCAGAGGTGTTTATTGGGGTGGGGGAACCTTAACGAGATTCCCCTGAAAATATATGTCAAGAAGAATCACATGCTATTTTTGCCATTGATACAGAAATGCCAAATTGAGGGAAAGAATTCCACAGAGGTGTAAGAGCATAATGAAAGGCAAGAAGGGATTATAGACAATTTACACAAGTGGGACCTGTCTTGTCATGAGTTATCCTTTATGTGACTTGGCATATCTGACCTGAGTGATGGTAGGCAGGGCATTGAGAACTTGGCCCCTTCTGCCCACACTTCTTGCCCGCCCTAATTGTGGCAGGTTGCAAAGATGGAATAAACTGCTAAAACACAGGCGCTTCAAGCTCAAGGTGAGTTCAGAAGCAATGAGCATCAAAATATATGGCTGCCTGCTAAAAAGCAGACATGCAAGAAATTAAAAATACAGCCCCCAAGGCTTAATGTTGCCTTTTAACTGTGCTTAAATTGATACTCATATCTTCGCTGTCTGTCTGAAGTAGCCCCGGGGTTTATATAGCGAAGGTATAAACATATCTACGGCAAGTGAGTGCTTCTGCAAATCCTATTTTGATAAGGTCTTAAATCTGTTGAGATCAGATCATAAAATTCCCCTGCAGTTTCAGCCACCGGTAAGAACAGCGCTCAACAATTTTGTTCTTTTAATTTTGTATTCAGACAGTGTAACTTCCCTTCGTAAATCCCTTCTCCCCCACCCGTGGTGGGGGAAACCTGGGTAACATGTGATGTGTTAGCAATATTTCAAGTGCAAATATTAAGCTTGATAAATTTTAATCTACCTTTTCATAATGTCCTGACGTAGGTGGACTATTTTTAGCATATGAAAGCTTAGAGATTTAGTGAGAAATAGACTGTAATAACTGAAAATGCCAGACAAGAGTCTTTTCTTGTTTAGAAACTTACAGGAACTTTGTCATCAGTGGATATGACATCCTGGGTGGTGTATGGAGTTTAGGGCCAAGGATGAATGAAGGTGTGGTGAATGCGATTAATACCCTCAGATTATGACCAGAATGCATGCAGGTAGTCTGTGAAGAAGAGCCCTGTTAAGTGGAGTCTTCATTGTAGATCCCAGAAACCCAAGTTGCTATTTAGCTTCAGGAAATCTCTTTAGCAGGTGGCCTTTATGGAGGGCAGGTGTGAATGCTTATGACTGCTGAGCCTGTGGAGTAATTTTGAAACCCCGAGAAGATAAAATGCCAAATTGAGGGAAAGAATTCCACAGAGGTGTAAGAGCATAATGAAAGGCAAGAAGGGATTATAGACAATTTACACAAGTGGGACCTGTCTTGTCATGAGTTATCCTTTATGTGACTTGGCATATCTGACCTGAGTGATGGTAGGCAGGGCATTGAGAACTTGGCCCCTTCTGCCCACACTTCTTGCCCGCCCTAATTGTGGCAGGTTGCAAAGATGGAATAAACTGCTAAAACACAGGCGCTTCAAGCTCAAGGTGAGTTCAGAAGCAATGAGCATCAAAATATATGGCTGCCTGCTAAAAAGCAGACATGCAAGAAATTAAAAATACAGCCCCCAAGGCTTAATGTTGCCTTTTAACTGTGCTTAAATTGATACTCATATCTTCGCTGTCTGTCTGAAGTAGCCCGGGTTGATATAGCGAAGGTATAAACATATCTACGGCAAGTGAGTGCTTCTGCAAATCCTATTTTGATAAGGTCTTAAATCTGTTGAGATCAGATCATAAAATTCCCCTGCAGTTTCAGCCACCGGTAAGAACAGCGCTCAACAATTTTGTTCTTTTAATTTTGTATTCAGACAGTGTAACTTCCCTTCGTAAATCCCTTCTCCCCCACCCGTGGTGGGGGAAACCTGGGTAACATGTGATGTGTTAGCAATATTTCAAGTGCAAATATTAAGCTTGATAAATTTTAATCTACCTTTTCATAATGTCCTGACGTAGGTGGACTATTTTTAGCATATGAAAGCTTAGAGATTTAGTGAGAAATAGACTGTAATAACTGAAAATGCCAGACAAGAGTCTTTTCTTGTTTAGAAACTTACAGGAACTTTGTCATCAGTGGATATGACATCCTGGGTGGTGTATGGAGTTTAGGGCCAAGGATGAATGAAGGTGTGGTGAATGCGATTAATACCCTCAGATTATGACCAGAATGCATGCAGGTAGTCTGTGAAGAAGAGCCCTGTTAAGTGGAGTCTTCATTGTAGATCCCAGAAACCCAAGTTGCTATTTAGCTTCAGGAAATCTCTTTAGCAGGTGGCCTTTTATGGAGGGCAGGGTGTGAATGCTTATGACTGCTGAGCCTGTGGAGTAATTTTGAAACCCCGAGAAGATAAAATGCAGCATAGAACCGCCCAGTAGAACGTTTCAACCCTTAACCTCTTCTGTGGTTTGCTGTTGATACAGAAATCTATCCTTTGAAGACGGACTCAGAGTGGAAACGTGCTCTGGAGAAATCTCTTATTGATGCTGCTAAGTTTCCTCTTCCAATGGAAGTGTTTAAGGTAAGATGTTGATTCCTAGCGGCTTCTCTAGTCTTTTGGAGAATAAACCGTGTAGGAAGTTACCTGTCTCACATCACTTCCCACTATTTAAAAAGATACCTTCTAAGCCGGTGTTCATTTTAAATGTTTAAGATGTGATCTGTTCTATTTCACCCTGTTTTGTGATCTTCCCAAATACCCACACTCCAAGATAATGCTTATAATGCTTATAACCTTTTATTAAACAGTTAAGAAGGATATTATAAGATAATCTTATTAATTTTTTTTCAGGTTTACAGGTTTTTTTTCCTCCATCATGTATGATTATAGAAATTGTATTTTCACCCTCTCACTCCTTACCAAGGAAACCAAAGAAAATAGAGCAAGACTAATTTTATATTTTTTGCTAAAAAGGCCTCCCTTGATGGCTCTGAAAACTCCCGACTCTGGGTAACCAGCTCCCTAACTTTGGCGTTAATCATGTCCTTGCCCTTTGTGACCACCTTAATGTTAAATGACTTATTCTTTTTCTAAAAAAAAAATTATTTTACTTTTTACTTTTACAGAGTTTTGTTGTTTACAGATATGTATGATCCCAGATGAGTCATATGTATATGCCCCCCATCCCACCCCTCCAGGCCGTAAATGACTTATTCTTGACGATGTCCTTGAGAAGCAGGATTGATGGTTTGAGGAGAAGGCATTTTCTTGCTCTCTTTCACACAGATAGCCAGATAGTGCCCGGGTACTAAACTGGCCTTACTTTCTACTGTGCTTTGCGGGGAAATTAAGTATGCACGCTCCTGAGCTAACTTTGGGGAATGAGTTGGGTCCTCAGCCAAACTGTAGCCTGACCTCCAGGACATCCCTTAGCAATACGGACGGGGATCTATCGGTTTCCCATTCTCTGCTTGTCCAGGTTTCCAGTTCTCTTGTAGATCCAGAACCGAGAAGATTTATGGAGGGCAGGGTGTGAATGCTTATGACTGCTGAGCCTGTGGAGTAATTTTGAAACCCCGAGAAGATAAAATGCAGCATAGAACCCAGTAGAACGTTTCAACCCTTAACCTCTTCTGTGGTTTGCTGTTGATACAGAAATCTATCCTTTGAAGACGGACTCAGAGTGGAAACGTGCTCTGGAGAAATCTCTTATTGATGCTGCTAAGTTTCCTCTTCCAATGGAAGTGTTTAAGGTAAGATGTTGATTCCTAGCGGCTTCTCTAGTCTTTTGGAGAATAAACCGTGTAGGAAGTTACCTGTCTCACATCACTTCCCACTTTTTAAAAAAGATACCTTCTAAGCCGGTGTTCATTTTAAATGTTTAAGATGTGATCTGTTCTATTTCACCCTGTTTTGTGATCTTCCCAAATACCCACACTCCAAGATAATGCTTATAATGCTTATAACCTTTTATTAAACAGTTAAGAAGGATATTATAAGATAATCTTATTAATTTTTTTTCAGGTTTACAGGTTTTTTTTCCTCCATCATGTATGATTATAGAAATTGTATTTTCACCCTCTCACTCCTTACCAAGGAAACCAAAGAAAATAGAGCAAGACTAATTTTATATTTTTTGCTAAAAAGGCCTCCCTTGATGGCTCTGAAAACTCCCGACTCTGGGTAACCAGCTCCCTAACTTTGGCGTTAATCATGTCCTTGCCCTTTGTGACCACCTTAATGTTAAATGACTTATTCTTTTTCTAAAAAAAAAATTATTTTACTTTTTACTTTTACAGAGTTTTGTTGTTTACAGATATGTATGATCCCAGATGAGTCATATGTATATGCCCCCCATCCCACCCCTCCAGGCCGTAAATGACTTATTCTTGACGATGTCCTTGAGAAGCAGGATTGATGGTTTGAGGAGAAGGCATTTTCTTGCTCTCTTTCACACAGATAGCCAGATAGTGCCCGGGTACTAAACTGGCCTTACTTTCTACTGTGCTTTGCGGGGAAATTAAGTATGCACGCTCCTGAGCTAACTTTGGGGAATGAGTTGGGTCCTCAGCCAAACTGTAGCCTGACCTCCAGGACATCCCTTAGCAATACGGACGGGGATCTATCGGTTTCCCATTCTCTGCTTGTCCAGTTCCAGTTCTCAGAATAGACCTAGCACAGCATTTCTGTGCCGTGACTCAAACCTTCCCATCTGCTCCAGGCAGCAGGGCCTCAGGGGAGCCCTGGGACGGACTTCAGAGTGTGGTCAGGTGTCATGAACAATCTGGGTCTGACTTCCTGTGGCATTTTTTCCTGAGGCTACGAACATGAGAAAACACAGGGAATCTTCTAGTGCTGGCAGCCTGCTCTGCTCTCATCTTGAGGGGCTGAAAGCATTGTGATTCTGTCTCCATTCTTCTCTGATAGTTAGGGTGTAGAATTCTAGGTCAGCTGTCACTTTGGTTGAGAAGTTGGAGTCATCACTCCATTTTTCCTTTTCTCCTCTGGCATCTTATATTCTGTTTTTCTCCACTCTTCTGAAATTTTACGTTGATCGACCTTCACAGGCTGCTGTTTCTGTCCAGAGCCCAGGGTGCGTTGGGTGACGGCCACTCACGCCTTTAATGGTGGAGATGCTTCTTCTAAAGTGCCTTCCCTCTCTCTCACTGTCTTCCACTGTGACCATGTGGATATGGTATTCTTGGCCTGGCATTGTGATTTTTTTTCTTCTTTTCATTTCAGTGTTTCATCTTCTCCTTTGTCTGCTCTACCGTCAGAGGCTTTCTCCCCTCACTTGTGGTGTTGAGTTTTTATGAGCACTCGTTTGGCGTTTTTGTTCTGTGACTGCTGTTTATGGCCTTCTGTTTTTTCAGCCTGGAAGCACGGGTGTATCTTGTTGGAAGTATTGATTTTTTTCAAGTTTTTTTCTTCCAAAATAGTTTGTTTCCTCCACCTTGCTTTTGGTTTCTTTCTTTCTTGCTAGAGGCTTTCCTTAGTATCCGAGAATCCTTGACTGTGTGTTCTTGAGCAAGAGGGAGATTGGAAAGCTGAGGGCAGGGCTGGGCAATGTAGTGGAGCTTTTCTTGTCTGGGAGCTTCTTCTTTGTGTGACCATTTTTTCTCGTTAGCTGATTTCCAAGGAGGAGAATTTGGGGCTCAGGGTCCAGTTGTCTGCGTTCTAGAAGCTGAGTGGCGGGAAGAGGGCTTGGGGTTTTCACCCTGAGTTTGTATGTTCCTGCACTCACAGACTAGCGATTACTGGCTTCCTCTTCTTCATAGGAGACTCGGGGACCACTGGTCTGTGGAGATGGGGAGGGGAGGATACCTGAGGTCCAGCTGCCTTCCTGACACCACCCCCCATGCTTCTTACTTTATCACCTTCCATTCACCCGCAGTTTCAGACATACCTGCTCTTACTGGTTCCAGAGGCTCTGGAAGGGTCTTCCCCGTTCATAGGGCTTGGTCTCAGCTCTTCTGCAGGAGGCTTGGGATTTGGCTCTGTTGGATAAGTTTAGTTACATCTTGTTTGTGTGCATTTTAGCTTCTTTTTTTTCCCTTTTGGCTGCAGCAAGCAGCATGTGGGGGTCTTAGTTTCCTGATCAGGAATTGAGCCCACATCCCCTGTAGTGGAAACGTGGAGTCTTAACCACGTTCAGTCTGGATGACCAGGGAAGTTCTTTGGTTGCTGATTGAGTGGCTTTGTATCTTTAAAAGACTTTACTATAATTCTGGTTAACGTCTTGGAAGAGGTGAAGTTAGTGTGGGTTTTTAATCTGTTGTCCTCATCTGGGACTTCCTTTTATTAAACTCTTGTAGCTTGGACTGTAGGGTAAAGTTCCCACCTCTTTCATTTAGTGAAACATAACTCCTTGGCTATAGTCATGCTCAGGAAATATTTCTCAAATATGTGTTGAATTTTTGAGTGGACAAATGCATTTTACTGACTGATTTGAAATGTTTTGAGTTCATATATAAATAGTTACAGTCATTGGATATGCAGACTTATTTAGAATTATGAATAGTAAGACTCAAAATACATAAACATTAATAATCCTTATATATTTTTAGGGGCTTCTCAGGTAGCACTAGTGGTAACGTCAGTGACGCTAGTGGTACTGGTCAATGCAGGAGACATGAGAGATGCGAGTTCAGTCCCTGAGTTGGGAAGATCCCTTGGAGGAGGGCATGGCAACCCACTCCAGTTCTTGCCTGGAGAATCCCATGAACAGGGAAGCCAGTGTGCTACAGTCCATAGCGCTGTAAATAGTCAGACATGACTCAAGTGACTTAGCACACGCACATATATATATATTTATATAGTAACTAATAACTAACTTATTAGCCATTTGTTGAGTAGCTACTTTACATAATACTCTTGACCCAATTCCAGGATTTCATAATTGTTTATATTTTCTCCATACACTTATCTCCTTCTTTCACTTTAATGTTTTCTGTTAGAAACCAGAGTATTATTTTCATGAAGTACCTGAGAATTGCCCTCATCCTCAATATTTCGTTTATAATTGAGAGTTGTTTTTAATAAATTTCTCTATTTTGGAGTATAGTTGATAAATAATGTTACTAGTTTCAGTTGTACAGCAACAGTGTGACACAGTTACACGTAGACACTTATCTATTCTTTTTCAAATTCTTTTCCGACTTAAGGTATTACAGAATATTGAGCAGAGTTCCCTGTGCTATATAGTTGTTGCTTTAAAGAGTAGATACTGAATATTTTATGATTTTTATAGGGCCTACAGGGTATATATATATATATATATATATATATGGAGTGGGCAATTAATAAATAAAACTTGGCTGAATTGGAAATTCTGTGTTCTGAAAGCTTGTGAGACACTTTTATAAATGTTATCTTTTATTTCAGTTTGATGGAAAAGAAAGTGGCAATTTTCTGAACCAGACTTTGTTGCAGTGAATAATTTATACACTTAATTTTGAAATCCTGAGAAAACAACCACTGTATTAGTTTCCAAATTATGTTCAGAGACTTTGCATGAGGGCGTGGGATGAGATTCCAACTCTCTTAGCAGTTGTTTCGTTTAAATTAAAACAAGAGAAAATTATTGCCCTTGATTTGAGACCACACATTAAATGACTTTCTAATGCTATCATTTTACTGAGAATTCTGACTTCCTTATTTGGAGGCTGCCGATAAATTTCAAAACATATTGGGAAGGAAAATAAGTAGTTAATGAAATGGGTACCATAAAAGGAAGGGAAATATCTTATATATTTTGGGGTGGGCACTGGACCAGTGACGCTAGTGGTACTGGTCAGGAGACATGAGAGATGCGAGTTCAGTCCCTGAGTTGGGAAGATCCCTTGGAGGAGGGCATGGCAACCCACTCCAGTATTCTTGCCTGGAGAATCCCATGAACAGGGAAGCCAGTGTGCTACAGTCCATAGCGCTGTAAATAGTCAGACATGACTCAAGTGACTTAGCACACGCACATATATATATATTTATATAGTAACTAATAACTAACTTATTAGCCATTTGTTGAGTAGCTACTTTACATAATACTCTTGACCCAATTCCAGGATTTCATAATTGTTTATATTTTCTCCATACACTTATCTCCTTCTTTCACTTTAATGTTTTCTGTTAGAAACCAGAGTATTATTTTCATGAAGTACCTGAGAATTGCCCTCATCCTCAATATTTCGTTTATAATTGAGAGTTGTTTTTAATAAATTTCTCTATTTTGGAGTATAGTTGATAAATAATGTTACTAGTTTCAGTTGTACAGCAACAGTGTGACACAGTTACACGTAGACACTTATCTATTCTTTTTCAAATTCTTTTCCGACTTAAGGTATTACAGAATATTGAGCAGAGTTCCCTGTGCTATATAGTTGTTGCTTTAAAGAGTAGATACTGAATATTTTATGATTTTTATAGGGCCTACAGGGTATATATATATATATATATATATATATGGAGTGGGCAATTAATAAATAAAACTTGGCTGAATTGGAAATTCTGTGTTCTGAAAGCTTGTGAGACACTTTTATAAATGTTATCTTTTATTTCAGTTTGATGGAAAAGAAAGTGGCAATTTTCTGAACCAGACTTTGTTGCAGTGAATAATTTATACACTTAATTTTGAAATCCTGAGAAAACAACCACTGTATTAGTTTCCAAATTATGTTCAGAGACTTTGCATGAGGGCGTGGGATGAGATTCCAACTCTCTTAGCAGTTGTTTCGTTTAAATTAAAACAAGAGAAAATTATTGCCCTTGATTTGAGACCACACATTAAATGACTTTCTAATGCTATCATTTTACTGAGAATTCTGACTTCCTTATTTGGAGGCTGCCGATAAATTTCAAAACATATTGGGAAGGAAAATAAGTAGTTAATGAAATGGGTACCATAAAAGGGAAGGGATTTTTTGTTGTTATTGAAAAATAAATAATGAATTTTTTCTTGAAAACCAACCAGTCTCATCATTTAGAGACTCAAAAGAACAGTCTCTATAACAATACTAATTTATTTGAGAAAAATATTAACTATATATTCCGTCACTGCACATCAGCAAGGTCTCTCACTGGCTTTTTTTTTTTTTTTTTAACTTATTACATTATCTTTGCAAGCCATCCTATAATTAGCTTAGGACATCCTACTGTCAAAGAAAGTGGCCCAGTTTCAATAAAAGCTTTTCACTTTTGTCTCCACAGAGAGGTAGTACAACGGGTTTCTCTTAAGAGTTTGTTTCTGTCGTGAAAAATGAAGTTAATAAGGGCTAATCCAGATTTCTGGCCAGTGATTGCTATCCTGCTTCAGTTCTAATTCAGGAAGTGTTTACTAAAATATAAAGAGTGGATTTGAGGGAATTTAGTTAAATTTTAAAAATAGGGCCAAGGGAGAGCAGACCATAAGAATCTAATGATAATGAATGTAGTATTTCATGTGTGAGACACTCATAAGCCTTTTATAATTACTGCTACTTTTCATTTTCTGCAGTTCTTGTAAATTGTGACCTACGTTGGTGACCCCTCTTGTTTGCAAATGTTAAATTATAGAGGTTTCCCTGACAACTCCCATATACATCAGAAAGACCTGCAAATAAGAAACAGCAGTTCCTAATTTGCCAGGTAATTGAAATACAGTCCTTGTTTCCTTAGAGGAATATAGATGCTCAACCCAAGAAAATTGGGGGCTCTTCAGAGTACCTCATTCGTGACCACACCTCGTAATTGCAAGGGAAGAACATTATTCAAAATGACACTAAGATCCATTCTTCATTTTTACCTCTGAACGAAGTGAAATGGTTTGAATATTTTTTTGTTGTTCATTAACCAAAAAAATTTTAAAACCTCCATGTGTTTGAAACGCCCAACAGGGATGTGCGAAAGAGTCAAGGGAGAGGTAAATGAAGAACTGAAGTGGGGGCCAGAAACCCTGGCATGCCTCCTCGTCAGGGTCCTCAGATTCATGCTGCTCCCGTGTCCATTTGGTAATTCACCAGAACTTACGGTTGCTGTGATCACAGTCACAGTTTATTACAGGGGAAGGTCTAGCTGGCAAGGGGCTTCCCGGGTGGCTCATGGTGAAGAGTCTGCCTGCCAGTGCAGGACACAGGGGGTCCATCCTTAATCCGAGAAGATCCCACCTGCCACTGAGCAGCGAAGCCCGTGCGCCACAACTAGTGAGCCTTTGCTCTAGAGCCCCATTGCTGCATGCACCTGCTGAAGCAGTGTGCCCCGGAGCCTGTGCTCCGCATCGAGAAACCACTGCAGTGAGAAACCCCTGCACCTCAAGTGGAGAGTGGCCCCTGCTCCTCACAACTAGAGAAAGGCCATGTAGCAACAAAGACCCAGCACAGCGAATAAATGAATAAAGAAGTAAAATTATGGACAAAAAGAATAAAGAACAAATTTCCTTTAAAAAAAAAAAAAAAGTTAACTGGTCAAATCAGCAAAGAGAAATGGATGCAGTGAGTTTTAGAAACCCACACACACGCTTCTGTGAGTCCTCTCCCAGAGAAAATGCAGAGGATGGTCTTAATTCCTTCCCCAGCGTGTTGACCCATCATGTCCTGGGGATGCTCGGGAGAGACCAAGTGTCCAGGGCAGTCACGGGGTCGGGGGAACTGACGAGGTGCCGTTTACCCAGCACGCACCTGTCTTCCAGTTGCCTAGAGGGAAACCAGGGGTGTTGGTATAAACCTGTGGTTGGTACAGACCATGTGGGCACAGTGGGCCACTCTTGTATTTAGGGAAGACTTCTTGTCCTTGTCGGGTTCTCTCTATCAGTGAGGCCTGCCTCTGGGGGCCCTTTCCCAGGACTGCATCCCAGGCCCGCTGCCTGTGTTGGTTCTTCCGCGCACACCTCCATTCCACCCGTCCATGCAGCCTAGGGACCCTGCATGGGCTTTCTCTGATGGCTTTGTCCACCACTCCTGCCCTCGTCCGAGCCACCCTCCTCCCTGGACTCTTGCATTTGTTTCAGAATTTGTTTCCAGGCTTGCTTCTCATTGCCCCTCTACAGTTGGTTCTTCTGTGAGAGCAGCCAGACAGATGGTTTAGAAACAGGATTCAGGTCATGTCCCTCTACGGCTTAGGTGGCTCCTAATCTGACGTAGCTGTGACGCCGGGGTCCCCGTGTGCTCTCTGAGTGCCTCAGCTGCTCCAGGCTTTTATCTGCTCTGCTCTACCACCAGCTTCTGCCGTCCGCACAACACACAGGCCCATCCACAGGGCTCTGCAGTGAGGCCCTATCTGGAAAGTGATTCCCCGCACTCACCCCTCGCCAGTGCCTCAAGCCTTCTTCCCTTGCTTTCTTCCAGTCTCGGCTTAAAGTCAGAAAACCATCCTCACGCTGTCTTGCCAGCTTCACAGCTGCCTTCTGAGCATGTATCCCTTGACATTGTCTGCATCCATTTGCTTTCCCTGCATCTGTTCTGTTTCTTTTATCTGGAATGTACACTCTGTGAGAACAGACTGTTTATATTTTCTTGACTGCTGCACCCAGTTCCTTGAACGCTGCAGCCACCGTAAGCACTCAATATGTATTCTTGAGAAGGTCAGTGAAGAAATAAGTACAAATCTCAGCTTGGATAAAAGCTCAGGAGAGGTTGTCAAGATAGCAAATGAAGTGAGTCCCTGTGAGGAAGGTTCTGAACATCAGGAATGACGGCATACAGAAAGGAAGTGAAGGGCTTGGTTGGTCTTCTTTGGTGTTTGCAATTCCAAGCTGGCATTTTCATGATCAGCTAAAAATACCCCAGGTCAGTTCTCAGATAAGGGGAG
Source organism: Tragulus kanchil (assembly GCA_022376925.1). Taxonomy (NCBI): domain Eukaryota; kingdom Metazoa; phylum Chordata; class Mammalia; order Artiodactyla; family Tragulidae; genus Tragulus; species Tragulus kanchil. The sequence continues at coordinate 73,361,980 of JAIOJX010000031.1, forward strand.
GAAATAGTTGAGAGCACCAGGGAAGACATTGAAGATGACCAGGGATGCATTGCAGTTAAGAAAATATCTTTGGGCTTCCCTGGTGGTCTGGTGGGTAAGGACACTGCCTTGCAGTGCAAGGGGCGCCGGTTCTATCCCTGGCCTGGGAAGATCCCACGTGCTGTGGAGCGGCTGGACTGATGTGTCCTCTCACCGAGCCGGAGCTCTGGAGTGCATGCGCCCAGAACCGGTGCTCTGCCACAACAGAGGCCACTGCGATGGGAGGCCCACATGGGCCAAAGAACAAAGATGGATGACAATAGATAAATGAAAGACCAATAGAAGTGGCCCGCCGCCCCTCACTCCCCAACCAGCCCCCCCAAAAAATTTAAAAGAAGAAAATATCTTTGTATACCCTCACCCCCACCCCGCCGACTTCTATGATATCTCATTGCAGGTGAACTTGCAGGGCCCATGTTTGCTTGCTTCCTGGAAACGATCACAGAATAGACTGAATATTGCTTCCTGTGTGTTGCTTGTGGGGTTTTTCTTTTCAGAGCATCTGGTGCTGTGATCTCTTGAGGGTTTGACCGTAATGGGGCATCAGGTGCTGTGGCGTAAATTTGATTTCCTCTTTGAAGACACTGATTGGTGGACACAGGGAGCTTGAGAATCGCCCTGGAGGGAATATGATAGTTTAGAGGAGGGATGGCCCTAAGAGGAGTTTGACACGCTTGTCTGCTTTCCATTTGCTTTCCCTGCATCTGTTCTGTTTCTTTTATCTGGAATGTACACTCTGTGAGAACAGACTGTTTATATTTTCTTGACTGCTGCACCCAGTTCCTTGAACGCTGCAGCCACCGTAAGCACTCAATATGTATTCTTGAGAAGGTCAGTGAAGAAATAAGTACAAATCTCAGCTTGGATAAAAGCTCAGGAGAGGTTGTCAAGATAGCAAATGAAGTGAGTCCCTGTGAGGAAGGTTCTGAACATCAGGAATGACGGCATACAGAAAGGAAGTGAAGGGCTTGGTTGGTCTTCTTTGGTGTTTGCAATTCCAAGCTGGCATTTTCATGATCAGCTAAAAATACCCCAGGTCAGTTCTCAGATAAGGGGAGGAAATAGTTGAGAGCACCAGGGAAGACATTGAAGATGACCAGGGATGCATTGCAGTTAAGAAAATATCTTTGGGCTTCCCTGGTGGTCTGGTGGGTAAGGACACTGCCTTGCAGTGCAAGGGGCGCCGGTTCTATCCCTGGCCTGGGAAGATCCCACGTGCTGTGGAGCGGCTGGACTGATGTGTCCTCTCACCGAGCCGGAGCTCTGGAGTGCATGCGCCCAGAACCGGTGCTCTGCCACAACAGAGGCCACTGCGATGGGAGGCCCACATGGGCCAAAGAACAAAGATGGATGACAATAGATAAATGAAAGACCAATAGAAGTGGCCCGCCCGCCCCCCTCACTCCCCAACCAGCCCCCCCAAAAAATTTAAAAGAAGAAAATATCTTTGTATACCCTCACCCCCACCCCGCCGACTTCTATGATATCTCATTGCAGGTGAACTTGCAGGGCCCATGTTTGCTTGCTTCCTGGAAACGATCACAGAATAGACTGAATATTGCTTCCTGTGTGTTGCTTGTGGGGTTTTTCTTTTCAGAGCATCTGGTGCTGTGATCTCTTGAGGGTTTGACCGTAATGGGGCATCAGGTGCTGTGGCGTAAATTTGATTTCCTCTTTGAAGACACTGATTGGTGGACACAGGGAGCTTGAGAATCGCCCTGGAGGGAATATGATAGTTTAGAGGAGGGATGGCCCTAAATGATGACATTCTGCCTTCTGGCCAGTTTTTCCATGGTTGTGTCTGCCTTCCTGAGATCACACGCATTTCCTCTGTGAACTGCATCTGTGAACGGATGAGATTCGGTTGGGCAATGAGGACCTGATGCTTCTGGGTTATTTCTGTTTTATTGGAGGCTGAGGAGAGTGACGTGGTCTTGAGTGGCACATGTTCCCTGCCATTGTTGCTGCCTTGACAAGTTCCCTGTCAATTCATGTGGCCATGGTGGAGGTTAAAGGGCTCCAAGGTCATGATAACTGAGGCATTTACATCGTTAGAACTCACAGCAGGTAAAAGGTGTTCTTGGTCCAGTAGTTGGATAAAAGCACCCAGTCTCCTGGTGTCCCACTCACAGCACAGCTCCTGTCATCTCTGACTTGGGTAGTGGTTGAATGGATCCAGAATTCTGTATCTATCACTGATACGTGTTGTAGAAGTCAAGTGCCCTTGACCTCTGTAAATAAGGCACTTCCATTAATGTCAGGGCGGTAAGTGAAACCCTGTCTGGTTTCATCTTAGGTGACACCCATCTCACTTTTTTCGTGGCTTCTCATTTCCCCATAAGTTCATGTTTAATAAACAGGGAGAAGGCTAACTGAGAAAAAAAGATGCTCCATATGGTCATGATGATTTTTTTCCCCACAAACACATAAAGAAAGGCATTCCATGCACGTATTTCTTCTCTGCTAAGAGTGTACAGGATGTGCATGTAACACATGGAACATTCCACATTTGTTATTTTTTGAGCTCTTTTCGGCTTTGAATTATGTACCTGTTGGTGCATTGGTAGACTTAATCCTTTGGCGAGAACCCCTCATCTTTTTGAATCTGCGACTTAGGTCACAGGCCAGGGAGAGTCAAGCGTAGCCAATCCTGTGTGTTGCTTGTGGGGTTTTTCTTTTCAGAGCATCTGGTGCTGTGATCTCTTGAGGGTTTGACCGTAATGGGGCATCAGGTGCTGTGGCGTAAATTTGATTTCCTCTTTGAAGACACTGATTGGTGGACACAGGGAGCTTGAGAATCGCCCTGGAGGGAATATGATAGTTTAGAGGAGGGATGGCCCTAAATGATGACATTCTGCCTTCTGGCCAGTTTTTCCATGGTTGTGTCTGCCTTCCTGAGATCACACGCATTTCCTCTGTGAACTGCATCTGTGAACGGATGAGATTCGGTTGGGCAATGAGGACCTGATGCTTCTGGGTTATTTCTGTTTTATTGGAGGCTGAGGAGAGTGACGTGGTCTTGAGTGGCACATGTTCCCTGCCATTGTTGCTGCCTTGACAAGTTCCCTGTCAATTCATGTGGCCATGGTGGAGGTTAAAGGGCTCCAAGGTCATGATAACTGAGGCATTTACATCGTTAGAACTCACAGCAGGTAAAAGGTGTTCTTGGTCCAGTAGTTGGATAAAAGCACCCAGTCTCCTGGTGTCCCACTCACAGCACAGCTCCTGTCATCTCTGACTTGGGTAGTGGTTGAATGGATCCAGAATTCTGTATCTATCACTGATACGTGTTGTAGAAGTCAAGTGCCCTTGACCTCTGTAAATAAGGCACTTCCATTAATGTCAGGGCGGTAAGTGAAACCCTGTCTGGTTTCATCTTAGGTGACACCCATCTCACTTTTTTCGTGGCTTCTCATTTCCCCATAAGTTCATGTTTAATAAACAGGGAGAAGGCTAACTGAGAAAAAAAGATGCTCCATATGGTCATGATGATTTTTTTCCCCACAAACACATAAAGAAAGGCATTCCATGCACGTATTTCTTCTCTGCTAAGAGTGTACAGGATGTGCATGTAACACATGGAACATTCCACATTTGTTATTTTTTGAGCTCTTTTCGGCTTTGAATTATGTACCTGTTGGTGCATTGGTAGACTTAATCCTTTGGCGAGAACCCCTCATCTTTTTGAATCTGCGACTTAGGTCACAGGCCAGGGAGAGAAGGTCAAGCGTAGCCAAGAGAGAAGCTTTCCCTTCTCATTCCATCTGGTCCAGCTGAAGGGATAAGAGACGGGTGTGAGCCACTATTGCCATAGGTTGTCAGGTTACTGTTTCTATGGCGACCAACTTCTTCTCTCCTTTGACAGCCCAATACAGCAACACTACACGATTCATAGCTGAGTTTGGCCTTCAGGTGGGACCCTTGGGTTCTTCCTGAATTCGTTCAAGGCCCCCTATGTAAGGCTGCAACTTAATTTCTTAAGCATTACATTCCCTGTTCCACCCAGCAGGGTGTCTTATACCAAATAATTTAGAAATGCCTTGACCACCTGAGGCCAAGAGCAGACTCATTGGAAAAGATCAATACTGGGAAAAATTGAAGGCAAAAGAAGAAGGGGGTGGCAGAAGATGAGATGGTTAGATGGCATCACTGATGCAATGGATGTGAATTTGAGCAAATTCTGGGAGATAGTGAAGGACAGAGAAGCCTAGCATGCTGCAGTCTTTGGGGTCACAAAGAGTCAGATATGACTTAGCAACTGAACAAAATGTTTGTCTGACACATGGTTACTCTTTCCTTCTCACCAGCTGAAGCCCCATTGGTTCTTGAAAGAGAGGCTGTCTTAAGACAGCAGGTTGTCTCTCTCTGGGTTGGTGGCTGGACCTGTCGGTCTTGTTGACTGACCTCTGAGTTTCTGCCCACCGGCAGGCTGTCTTACCTCAGGCTCCAGCCCCGAACATCTAGGCCCGGGAGCTCAATCTCTGCAATTCCCACTCTTTGTCCTTCTCATCTCTTTAAAGAGTCTGTGAGGTTTGTTAAACAGCCTCTCGGGGATGGTGAATCACATTGGTTTATGTAATACTTGTCCTTTGCTACTTTGAGAAACCAGCAGAAGGGGCTTGTGTCTATTTTTCACATACTCTGGGTTCTTGAACTGCAGCCCATGCATTGAAGAACTCAGAAAGCACCGTGGGGACAATGTATTTTCATACACATTGCAAAAAATCTTGTGAGACCTGCTAGAGAGGGCAACTTGTTCCAAAAGAAAAGGTAATGATGAAAATCTCAAAGCCCAGGTGTACAAAGAGTTCAAAACAAATATTGTTTATTAATGCATATGTATGGATCTAGAAGAGCAGTACTGATGAGCCTATTAGCAAGGAAGGAATGGAGACGCAGACATAGAGAGCATGAGGACATGTGGACCCAGTATGGGAAGGAGCGGGTGGGACGAATTGGGAGAGTAACATTGACATATATACACTCCCATGGGTAAAGTAGCTAGCTAGTGGGAAGCTGCTGTGTGCTCTGTGATAACCTAGATGGGTGGGACGGGAGGTTCAAGAGGGAAGGGATATGCATGTACTTATGGCTGATTTCACTTCATGGTACAGCAGAAACCAACACAACAGTGTAGAGAAACTGTACTTAAAAATAACGATGACTTGATCATGGGGCCCTCAACGCCACAGCCTGCAGGCTGCTAGATGGCAACTTGCTTTTAATTGTAAACACTAAGAATTTAAAAATACAGTCCATTGTGGTTATCTTTGCTCTGTGATTTCCCTGGTCAGGGAACTAAGATTCCATTTGCTGCACCTTGTTCTTGTTGGTCAGTTGCTAAGATGTCTCTGACTCTTTTGCAGTCCCATAGGCTGTAGCCCTCCAGGCTTCTCTGCCCATGGGATTTCCCAGGCAGGAATACTGGAGTGGGTTACTATTTCTTTCTCTAGGGAATCTTCTTGACCCAGGGATTGAACCCCTGTCTCCTGCTTGGCAGGCGGATTCTTTACCACTGAGCTACCAGGGAAGCCCATAATCTGTTTACCTGCATGTGTGTGTGTGTGTGTGTGTGTATGTATCTTTTTTTTCCTTTGTTTTTTCATAGTGGTGTTGTAAGTAAGATTGAATTTCTTGCCACTTATACAATGCTTTTATGGTCCTTAAGAATTAATCAATGAAGCACGTTCTCATTGCCTCTGTTGTTTTAAAATAACCAGTGTATTAATTTGGGGACTTAACTGTGGAAATAGTCCTGCTATAATCGCCTGTTATAAATTTTTGTGATCCTTGTTGTTATTTAGAATTTATGTGATGAATGGCCTTGTTGAGACCTGCTAGAGAGGGCAACTTGTTCCAAAAGAAAAGGTAATGATGAAAATCTCAAAGCCCAGGTGTACAAAGAGTTCAAAACAAATATTGTTTATTAATGCATATGTATGGATCTAGAAGAGCAGTACTGATGAGCCTATTAGCAAGGAAGGAATGGAGACGCAGACATAGAGAGCATGAGGACATGTGGACCCAGTATGGGAAGGAGCGGGTGGGACGAATTGGGAGAGTAACATTGACATATATACACTCCCATGGGTAAAGTAGCTAGCTAGTGGGAAGCTGCTGTGTGCTCTGTGATAACCTAGATGGGTGGGACGGGAGGTTCAAGAGGGAAGGGATATGCATGTACTTATGGCTGATTTCACTTCATGGTACAGCAGAAACCAACACAACAGTGTAGAGAAACTGTACTTAAAAATAACGATGACTTGATCATGGGGCCCTCAACGCCACAGCCTGCAGGCTGCTAGATGGCAACTTGCTTTTAATTGTAAACACTAAGAATTTAAAAATACAGTCCATTGTGGTTATCTTTGCTCTGTGATTTCCCTGGTCAGGGAACTAAGATTCCATTTGCTGCACCTTGTTCTTGTTGGTCAGTTGCTAAGATGTCTCTGACTCTTTTGCAGTCCCATAGGCTGTAGCCCTCCAGGCTTCTCTGCCCATGGGATTTCCCAGGCAGGAATACTGGAGTGGGTTACTATTTCTTTCTCTAGGGAATCTTCTTGACCCAGGGATTGAACCCCTGTCTCCTGCTTGGCAGGCGGATTCTTTACCACTGAGCTACCAGGGAAGCCCATAATCTGTTTACCTGCATGTGTGTGTGTGTGTGTGTGTGTATGTATCTTTTTTTTCCTTTGTTTTTTCATAGTGGTGTTGTAAGTAAGATTGAATTTCTTGCCACTTATACAATGCTTTTATGGTCCTTAAGAATTAATCAATGAAGCACGTTCTCATTGCCTCTGTTGTTTTAAAATAACCAGTGTATTAATTTGGGGACTTAACTGTGGAAATAGTCCTGCTATAATCGCCTGTTATAAATTTTTGTGATCCTTGTTGAAGTATGTAGTGCTACATTTTCTCATGATTACTTCTTAATGTGATTGAATGCAGGACTAGTTGATTAAAATTGCTGTTTACAGCTGTAGATAAAAAATGAACATGCTTATTAGTGATCAGCTTATAGATTTTTAAATTCTATTTTTGTTATAAGTACTCCACTGGCTGAATTTAATTCAGTGCATCAGAATTGAAATACCATAATGATATTGATTTAATTAATGCCAGTATCTTATTGTACATTTTTAGATGAAACTAATATAATGAGGGTGATTATCTAATGATCATAGGAGAACCAGATCTTCAGTAAAGCAAAAGACGAGCAATATGATGAATTGTACTGGATTTTTATTTAGTATAACATTGCATGCTGATATGAATAAAGTAATTAAAGCCTAGGTCATTATATATCAATATATATGAATGTAGTACTAATTAAAACCCTCTTTTGACTTTTCTGAAGCCTGTTCTTAGAAATGATGCAAATTAACTGAGCCTTTGAAAAGTGCCTATGCAATGTTTGAGGTCCTTGTGGACCAAAAACTTGGCACGTTGCAACTGAAAAAATTGTACTGTGTTACATTTTTGTGGACGATGCACTAAAAGCTATTGATACTTAAAATATGTGGAAGGGGTCTGAAGTGCATATCGACTTTTTGTCTGGTTGTTTTTAATATCAACATAAGCAAAACAAAAGAACCAAAAGATGACAAATTGCCCATGGGATTTCCCAGGCAGGAATACTGGAGTGGGTTACTATTTCTTTCTCTAGGGAATCTTCTTGACCCAGGGATTGAACCCCTGTCTCCTGCTTGGCAGGCGGATTCTTTACCACTGAGCTACCAGGGAAGCCCATAATCTGTTTACCTGCATGTGTGTGTGTGTGTGTGTGTGTATGTATCTTTTTTTTCCTTTGTTTTTTCATAGTGGTGTTGTAAGTAAGATTGAATTTCTTGCCACTTATACAATGCTTTTATGGTCCTTAAGAATTAATCAATGAAGCACGTTCTCATTGCCTCTGTTGTTTTAAAATAACCAGTGTATTAATTTGGGGACTTAACTGTGGAAATAGTCCTGCTATAATCGCCTGTTATAAATTTTTGTGATCCTTGTTGAAGTATGTAGTGCTACATTTTCTCATGATTACTTCTTAATGTGATTGAATGCAGGACTAGTTGATTAAAATTGCTGTTTACAGCTGTAGATAAAAAATGAACATGCTTATTAGTGATCAGCTTATAGATTTTTAAATTCTATTTTTGTTATAAGTACTCCACTGGCTGAATTTAATTCAGTGCATCAGAATTGAAATACCATAATGATATTGATTTAATTAATGCCAGTATCTTATTGTACATTTTTAGATGAAACTAATATAATGAGGGTGATTATCTAATGATCATAGGAGAACCAGATCTTCAGTAAAGCAAAAGACGAGCAATATGATGAATTGTACTGGATTTTTATTTAGTATAACATTGCATGCTGATATGAATAAAGTAATTAAAGCCTAGGTCATTATATATCAATATATATGAATGTAGTACTAATTAAAACCCTCTTTTGACTTTTCTGAAGCCTGTTCTTAGAAATGATGCAAATTAACTGAGCCTTTGAAAAGTGCCTATGCAATGTTTGAGGTCCTTGTGGACCAAAAACTTGGCACGTTGCAACTGAAAAAATTGTACTGTGTTACATTTTTGTGGACGATGCACTAAAAGCTATTGATACTTAAAATATGTGGAAGGGGTCTGAAGTGCATATCGACTTTTTGTCTGGTTGTTTTTAATATCAACATAAGCAAAACAAAAGAACCAAAAGATGACAAATTGAGGCTCCACTGAAGGAAATTCCTGGAGCATTTGATGATGGAACTCAAGCTACAGGAGTTTGGTTTCTGCAGAGGAAGTGAGACACTGCTTTTGTTACATGAAAATCCTCTTTAAATGCGTTTTAATCATGTCATGTTAATTTGTTTGAATTCTGTCTCCCCTGTGTCACATTCTTTACATTTTTGTATTGTGTGAGGCGTACTTATCTAATGAAGCAGGACTGGCAAGAAGCATCAATTGTTTGGGGAACCCATGACCCACACGCACTAAACTGTGAGACTGTAATTGTCAAATAAATGGAGAGTGATGGGTTAGGATCGAGGAGGCGTTTGGGAGATCAGGGGACCCTAAAACGGTTGAATGTTCTTTCTTTTTCCCTGTTGCCTGTCTCTCAATTAGTAACTTTATTCACCCTCTTCTGTAGGTTAATACTCTGTCACTTATCTGTTTCACAGAGAACCCCAGTGTTCACCCTGAAACTTCGTCTCTCTGCCAGTGATCAACAGTCAGGCAGTTCTGTGCAGTGTATGCTCAGTCATGTCTGACTCTTTTGGGCCCCATGGACTGTGTAGTCCACCAGGCTCCTCTGGCCATGGGATTTCCCACTGGAGTGGGTGCCATTTCCTCCTCCAGGGGATCTTCCCGGCCCAGGCATCGAACCCATGTCTCTTAGGTCTCCTGCATTGACTGGCAGATGCTTTACCACTGTGCCACCTGGGAAGCCTACTCTGTGCAGTCGTGTTTCTGAATGGTGATACTTGATTCCTCCAGAATCATTCAGGCTTTTTTACCCAGGCATGGTAGTCCTTTTAAAGACACTTAGGGGGACCAGTGTATACATGGGGATGCTCTGACGTTGTGTGATGTCACAGGGGAGATAAAGTGACACACAGGCAAGAACTGTAAAGTTAGAACAGCCAAGCAGATTGTATTTTGCCCAGACTTTTTTTTTCTAGCCTTATTTATTATACTTCAGTCATTTTCTAACTAAATTTCAAGCTTCTCTATTTTGGGGACCATGTCTTTTTTCCTTCATTCTATACATAGGTTAGTGCTTAACACAGAGTATTGGAAATACCACTAGCAGGATGGGACTCCTGTGGACTTGGTAGCTGAGAACGCTTCCTAGATGAACTCCGTTTATCAGATGAACCCGTCTGGGTTAACACTGATGAGGTTATGACAGATAGGTATTGATGATGGATAACTTTTAGAGCATCGTATGCATTTGCTGTACCTGTTAAATCTTCGTGGCTTAAAGAACACGAAAGCAGTCAGTAGAAAATACTGGTTCATTGTTGAAGAAGATTGGTTGTATGTAAACATTGGGAGGTAATTCTAGTTGTCAAAATTTTTTCTGACCTTTTTTTTTCTTTTTTTTTTTTTGAAACCAAAAATATTTTGTATTGGGTTATAGCCAATCAACAGTTCCGTGGTAGTTTCAGGTGAACAGTGAAAGGGCTTGGCCCTGCATATACATGTATTCATTCTCTCCCAGACCTCCCTCCCATCCAGACTAGTACCTAACATTGAACAGAGTTTCATGTACTGTACAATAGATTTTTGTTGGTTTTACATTTCAAACATTGCAGTCTATACATGACTTTCTCAGAGCCTCCCTCCAGGGTTTGATCAAAAAGTCAGGCAGTTCTGTGCAGTGTATGCTCAGTCATGTCTGACTCTTTTGGGCCCCATGGACTGTGTAGTCCACCAGGCTCCTCTGGCCATGGGATTTCCCACTGGAGTGGGTGCCATTTCCTCCTCCAGGGGATCTTCCCGGCCCAGGCATCGAACCCATGTCTCTTAGGTCTCCTGCATTGACTGGCAGATGCTTTACCACTGTGCCACCTGGGAAGCCTACTCTGTGCAGTCGTGTTTCTGAATGGTGATACTTGATTCCTCCAGAATCATTCAGGCTTTTTTACCCAGGCATGGTAGTCCTTTTAAAGACACTTAGGGGGACCAGTGTATACATGGGGATGCTCTGACGTTGTGTGATGTCACAGGGAGATAAAGTGACACACAGGCAAGAACTGTAAAGTTAGAACAGCCAAGCAGATTGTATTTTGCCCAGACTTTTTTTTTCTAGCCTTATTTATTATACTTCAGTCATTTTCTAACTAAATTTCAAGCTTCTCTATTTTGGGGACCATGTCTTTTTTCCTTCATTCTATACATAGGTTAGTGCTTAACACAGAGTATTGGAAATACCACTAGCAGGATGGGACTCCTGTGGACTTGGTAGCTGAGAACGCTTCCTAGATGAACTCCGTTTATCAGATGAACCCGTCTGGGTTAACACTGATGAGGTTATGACAGATAGGTATTGATGATGGATAACTTTTAGAGCATCGTATGCATTTGCTGTACCTGTTAAATCTTCGTGGCTTAAAGAACACGAAAGCAGTCAGTAGAAAATACTGGTTCATTGTTGAAGAAGATTGGTTGTATGTAAACATTGGGAGGTAATTCTAGTTGTCAAAATTTTTTCTGACCTTTTTTTCTCTTTTTTTTTCTTTGAAACCAAAAATATTTTGTATTGGGTTATAGCCAATCAACAGTTCCGTGGTAGTTTCAGGTGAACAGTGAAAGGGCTTGGCCCTGCATATACATGTATTCATTCTCTCCCAGACCTCCCTCCCATCCAGACTAGTACCTAACATTGAACAGAGTTTCATGTACTGTACAATAGATTTTTGTTGGTTTTACATTTCAAACATTGCAGTCTATACATGACTTTCTCAGAGCCCCAGCCATCCCCTCCCCCAGTCTGACAGTTTTTTCTTAAGCCATTGACAAGTGCTGTGAATTGACAGCTGACATTAGAGGTTTTCAGTAAATGGTCAGTATTAATTGCTATCACTTTTTAAATTGGCAGTGTCTCTGAGATGGCATCTTAGGAGCTAGAGGTTGTAAATATGGGTTTTATTTGTTTATTTATTATTTTTTGCTTGTTTATTGTTAGCAGTTATAAAATGAAAAGATCCACTTTGGTCTTTGCTTCCCAGTCTGCTCCATGGCTAATCACAGACAACCCGGTAATCTGATGGCTAGGTTATGTTCTTAGCATCAGACCACGTGGATTTGAATCCTGTCTTCTCTTGTGAGCTATGTGTCCTTGCTTAGGTAACTTAACCTCTCTGGGCCTTAATTTCCTGTCTGCAGGATGGATCCTACCCCATAGTCTGATGTGAGGGGAAAGTAATCATACAAGGAAAGCGCTCACACGTATTTACAATATGTTCATTGTTGTTACTGTTTCTCCCTGCTTGAATAGTTTAGTCCAAACCAAGCTACTGTATTCTTGCCTGGGAAATCCCATGGACAGAGAAGCCTGGTAGGCTCTAGTCGATGGAGTTGCAGAGTCGGGCACAGCTGAGCAGGCATGCGACTCAACAAAGCTCCTGTCAATGCAGTCACTGACTCTTAGTAGAGATAGTGAAGGCTCTGTGGGTCCAGGAAAGAATAAAGCTGATGAAATTTTGCATCGGTTACGGAAGTTGATGTGTACATAACCTCTTGTACATTGTCATTTGACTGAAAATAAAATTCCCCACAGAGTGATTGTTAAGGTAGGCTGATGAGACAGTCCTCCAGTAAAATGAATGGTATTTTATTTCTAATCAATATAAAACTACTTTAGGGCAAAAATAAAACATGTAGCCTTCAATGAAGATGGGAATGACATTACCAGCATGTCTTAAAAGAAGGGATTTTCCGTAAGCAGTTTAACGGGACTCCAGTTTGTTTGAATAAACTGTATTTCGTGAATGTGACAGGCACATCTGTAAATGTCCTGAGGATTTACTACTCACTCCTCATCTCAGGAATAGCATCATTCTTGATCCAATAATTGAGAGGTGTGAAGGATTCTCTAGAGCTTTACAAAGGCTAGGATGTATCTTTCAACACACGGTGAATTTCCCATTATCTCTCAGCAGATAATCGGTTTTCTGAATCATTTCAGGATCTGGGAACACTGTTGCCCACCCCTGCCCCTCGCTCTCTCCGTAGAATCAAAAATGATTAGTTGGTGTTTATAAATGAATGCATGTACTCTGATTGTATTAACAGCTCGAAGCAAATGAGCTCAGACTAAATTTGTTTTCCAATGAGAATATCTGTACTTTTTCTTATATACTAGTATGGATCTTCATTTATACACACACAGAGCTCAAAAGGTCTGTGTAATGGCTTATTTGGAAATCCACTGGCGTTGAATTTGTTATCATAAAAGTCTCTGTGCTTGTTAGGAGTGCTGAATGACTCGTTTTGCTTCTTGACTCAGACTTAAAAACCTCAACGCTGTATTTTAAGACCCAGCCTCCCTAACTAAATTCAACTGTCCCACCTTCCCAGAATCTTTTCTTTGTCATCCTAAGTCTCATGTTTTTTATATTCAGAATTAAGAAATTCATGTCTTTAAATCCCTGTACTGCCAGCATCTTGGTAGTTATAATATTTTGATGCTATAAGTAAAAACAGTATTTGTTTTTGAATTTTTTTCTAAGCTTGGATCTTCCATTGCCTTTTCTTCTTCTGTTGACAAATGCACTAGTGAAGGCTGGGGAGGAAAGAATAAAGCTGATGAAATTTTGCATCGGTTACGGAAGTTGATGTGTACATAACCTCTTGTACATTGTCATTTGACTGAAAATAAAATTCCCCACAGAGTGATTGTTAAGGTAGGCTGATGAGACAGTCCTCCAGTAAAATGAATGGTATTTTATTTCTAATCAATATAAAACTACTTTAGGGCAAAAATAAAACATGTAGCCTTCAATGAAGATGGGAATGACATTACCAGCATGTCTTAAAAGAAGGGATTTTCCGTAAGCAGTTTAACGGGACTCCAGTTTGTTTGAATAAACTGTATTTCGTGAATGTGACAGGCACATCTGTAAATGTCCTGAGGATTTACTACTCACTCCTCATCTCAGGAATAGCATCATTCTTGATCCAATAATTGAGAGGTGTGAAGGATTCTCTAGAGCTTTACAAAGGCTAGGATGTATCTTTCAACACACGGTGAATTTCCCATTATCTCTCAGCAGATAATCGGTTTTCTGAATCATTTCAGGATCTGGGAACACTGTTGCCCACCCCTGCCCCTCGCTCTCTCCGTAGAATCAAAAATGATTAGTTGGTGTTTATAAATGAATGCATGTACTCTGATTGTATTAACAGCTCGAAGCAAATGAGCTCAGACTAAATTTGTTTTCCAATGAGAATATCTGTACTTTTTCTTATATACTAGTATGGATCTTCATTTATACACACACAGAGCTCAAAAGGTCTGTGTAATGGCTTATTTGGAAATCCACTGGCGTTGAATTTGTTATCATAAAAGTCTCTGTGCTTGTTAGGAGTGCTGAATGACTCGTTTTGCTTCTTGACTCAGACTTAAAAACCTCAACGCTGTATTTTAAGACCCAGCCTCCCTAACTAAATTCAACTGTCCCACCTTCCCAGAATCTTTTCTTTGTCATCCTAAGTCTCATGTTTTTTATATTCAGAATTAAGAAATTCATGTGTTTAAATCCCTGTACTGCCAGCATCTTGGTAGTTATAATATTTTGATGCTATAAGTAAAAACAGTATTTGTTTTTGAATTTTTTTCTAAGCTTGGATCTTCCATTGCCTTTTCTTCTTCTGTTGACAAATGCACTTTTTGTTGTGTGTGTTCTGAGCATCACCTAGTAACCTGGTCTCTGGTAAAAGTGAAGTGACAGTGTTAGTCGTTAAGTTGTGTCTGAGTCTTTGCGACCCCATGAACTGTAGCCCGCCAGGCTTCTCTGTCCGTGGAATTCTCCAGGCAGGAGTGCTGTAATGGCTTGCCATTCCCTTCTCCAGGGAGTCTTCTTGACCCAGGGATTGAATCTGGGTCTCCCGCATTGCAGATTCTTTACCAGTGAGCCACCAGGAAAGTCCAGGGTGTGGTACCCCAGTGGTTTTCCATGGATGCTGAATGGATGGATGGTTGGATGGATGAGTGATAGAACACAGAATTAGAATGGATGTCAAGAACACATGTAGTTCTTGATGTTCCCTGGCTTAATTCAATAATTATTTCTTGGTGTCTTTCTTGAATGAGCCACATAATGTAAATGAGAGAGTTTAGCACTGAATGCAAAATTTTTTCATCTATTACGTGGCTAATAGTCATGTATTTTAAACACCAGTGGCCAGAGGTTTCATAAAGAAGCCTTTTTGGAAAATACTATCCTTCCTCTGCAGTTGAAAGTTTCTGACATTACCATTCATAAATACCGTAAACATTTGAGTAGCAAATTTATCATCATAATAAAACTCATAATCATTATGGGTCTTTGCTCCTGAATTTAAAGAAGTTTCATTTTGTTTGACTTACTTTTGAAACTGGTGGGATCTGTACAGTCTATTACCAAGAAATTTCTTTTTTTTCTTTTACATGCTGACTAAAAAGTCGCATTAAGGAGTTCCCTGATGGGCCATTGATAAAGAATCCACCTGCAAATGCAGGGGACATGGGTTCCATCCCTGGTCTGGGAGGATTCCACATGCTGCAGGGCAACTAAGCCTGTGTATCACAACTACCAAGCTCCTGCTCTGCTACAGGAGAGGCCACCACAATGAGAAGTCCATCCACCATACCTATAGAGTAGCCTCTGCTTGCTACAATGAAAGAAAAGCCCACAGAGCAAAGAAGACCCAGCACAACCAAAAATAAAATAAGTAAATAAAAATTTAAAAAAGAATTTGAGTGAAATTGATAAGATTTCACTCAAAAATGACCTCAAGAGGGCTTCCCTAGTGGTCCAGTGGGTAAAGAGTCCGCCCTGCAATACAAGGGGCACCTATTCAATCCCTGGCCTGGGAAGATCCCATGTGCCCCAGAACGGCTGGACTGGTGTGTCCAATTAGGAGCCAGTGCTCTGGAGCGCATGCGCCCAGAGCTGGTGCTCTGCAACGAGAGAGGCCACTGCAATGGGAGGCCCACATAGGCCAAAAAGAGTAATGATGGATGAAAATAAACAAATAAAAAACCAATAAAGAGGCCAAATTAAAAAAAAAAAAAAAAAAGACCTTAAGAAACTGGAAATTAGGCCTAGGCATAAAGGGATGTATTTTAAAATTTCCAAGTTCCCTTCTAAAATTTGGAGCACAGGTTTAATAAGGTATAATCAATAGACCTGGATATTTGAGACCAGAATATAAATAACCTACTTATGGACGCAATAACTCCTCAAAATATCTGACTTCTCTTTTTTCAGTAGTTTGAACAAGAAAGCTTAATAGTTTTCACATAGGTTGGAACAAAAACAGATACATTTTCCGCAAGTAAGAAATTTGTGTGCTTGCAACTGAAACCTCATAGAGAAAGCTTAAGGTGTAGGAAACCTAAGCTGTGATTCACAAAAGAAAATTTGTTTTTAAATCTGACTTCACTAAGCATTATCTATAAACTCTTAAAATATTTTCATGTCATCGAGACAGAACATCGCTAACAGTATTTCTAAGAAGAGGCAGGCCCCCCTAATACCTGTGAATAAAATAAGGCAGCAAGTTGTTAAGGTTGTTCAGTCGCTCAGTTGTGTCCGACTCTTTGCAACCCCATGGACTGCAACACTCCAGGGTTCTCTGTCCTTTACCATCTCCCGGAGCCTGCTCAAACTCATGTCCATTGGGTCAGTGATGCCATCCAACCATCTCATACTCTGTTGTCCCCTTTTCTTCTCGCCCTCCGTCAGTCTTTCCTAGCATCAGGGTCTTTCCCAAAAGTCAGCTCTTTGCGTCAGGTGACCAGAGGATTGGAGCAGGTAAGGACAGGTATTAGTGTAGGGTTGTTGTGTGTTAGAGGGTTTCTACCCCAGCACTGGAGGCTGTGGGTGAGCAACCTTCAGGCGGGGCTTGGAGCAGAGATATGGGATGCATGTTAACCTGGCTAAAGACTTCACATGGAGAGCCTGGGATCAATTAGGTGTTTGGGATTAAACGATACACACTACTGCATATAAACTAGATAAACAATAAGGAGCTACTGGATAGCACAGAGAACTCTCTTCAGTTTCTTGTAAAAATCTATAATGGAAAAGGATCTGTGAAAAGAATATGTATATATATATATATATGTGTATATATATATATATATATATATATATATATATATATGTCTGTGTCACTGAATCACTTTTCTGTACACCTGAAACTAACACAACATTGTAAATTAACTGTATTTCAAGAAAACTTTTTTAAAATCCACTTTACATTGGCAGATCAAAGAAAGCCATAGATCCCCAGCTGTGTTTGGTATTTAGAAACAGCAGGATTTACTTGCAGCTCTTATTTCCTTGGGGACAGGCTGCAAAGACATTTATTTATCCACTACTGTTTATAAAGACAGTGAGTTATGAGGTGACCTCCATCTGTGTGAGATAAATACTGGTGTCCAGAGCCCGCCAGCCTCATCTGTGGCTGGATAGCGAAAGAGGTTATTGAAATGTGCTTTCTTGAGAAGGCAGGCTCCACTCACACACATAAGGTTGCTGTGAATTGTCTATAAAACTGCCAGGCACCTATTAAACAGGAAATTGTAGTTCATCTTTACAGAGCAGGAGTCAGCTTCTGATTGGGTGCTGGGCTGTTTTGGGATGTGTTGTGTCCCCATGTCCAAGGACTGGTATTAGTACCAGTCACCGATAACCTGAATGCTCTTTGACACAGTAGAACCTCCCCAAAGCCTGCGAAGTAGCTCCAGTAACAAGAGGCAACCTTTTCTGAGGACGCCCCTGCCGTGTTTGAGATGACTGGTTGCCTCCATTACTCTGTTGCACGTCCTTCCGTGATGGCACCTATGAAGATCAAAGCTTAGGCAGTGTGAATTTTTTTTCCGCATCGTATAAATGTAAGCGTGGTCACCGAGGCTTGTTTCTTCCTTGGAAAAACATTTAGCTTGCAGAAAATAATTAAATACACCATACTGTGCCATAATTAGAAATCTGAAACTGGAGAAGGTTAGTTATTTCAGTCTGATGTTGGTCTCCCACTACAACATTCAACAAAAATGTCCATACGATTGCCAAGTTAACTGTCAATACCAGCACTTTTAACATTTTCGACCTTTCCCCTGTAGGACCATGCAGATTTGAGAAGCCATTTCTTCACAGTTGGGATGAAGCTAGAGACAGTGAACATGAGTCACATCTGTCCTGCATCCGTGACCAAGGTGAACATCCCTCTCCTGCTCCTCATGTCCACATCTGGAGTGGATCAAATCATATAAGTCTTTCTACTCCAAGCCCACCTGAGGAAATAGGCTCAGTGCCAAGTAAGCTCAGGGAAGAGGGCTTCCTCTGCAGCCCAGCCCTGTTGTAAGCTCACCGAGATCATGGAGTGAGCTTGATCGGATGCCTCCTCTTATAGTGGGTGGGCAACGATTCCTTGGCTTCCCATAGTACAGAATGCAGATGCTTGAGTCCTGCAGGGACTTGGAGGCCGACAGTGAGTTATGAGGTGACCTCCATCTGTGTGAGATAAATACTGGTGTCCAGAGCCCGCCAGCCTCATCTGTGGCTGGATAGCGAAAGAGGTTATTGAAATGTGCTTTCTTGAGAAGGCAGGCTCCACTCACACACATAAGGTTGCTGTGAATTGTCTATAAAACTGCCAGGCACCTATTAAACAGGAAATTGTAGTTCATCTTTACAGAGCAGGAGTCAGCTTCTGATTGGGTGCTGGGCTGTTTTGGGATGTGTTGTGTCCCCATGTCCAAGGACTGGTATTAGTACCAGTCACCGATAACCTGAATGCTCTTTGACACAGTAGAACCTCCCCAAAGCCTGCGAAGTAGCTCCAGTAACAAGAGGCAACCTTTTCTGAGGACGCCCCTGCCGTGTTTGAGATGACTGGTTGCCTCCATTACTCTGTTGCACGTCCTTCCGTGATGGCACCTATGAAGATCAAAGCTTAGGCAGTGTGAATTTTTTTTCCGCATCGTATAAATGTAAGCGTGGTCACCGAGGCTTGTTTCTTCCTTGGAAAAACATTTAGCTTGCAGAAAATAATTAAATACACCATACTGTGCCATAATTAGAAATCTGAAACTGGAGAAGGTTAGTTATTTCAGTCTGATGTTGGTCTCCCACTACAACATTCAACAAAAATGTCCATACGATTGCCAAGTTAACTGTCAATACCAGCACTTTTAACATTTTCGACCTTTCCCCTGTAGGACCATGCAGATTTGAGAAGCCATTTCTTCACAGTTGGGATGAAGCTAGAGACAGTGAACATGAGTCACATCTGTCCTGCATCCGTGACCAAGGTGAACATCCCTCTCCTGCTCCTCATGTCCACATCTGGAGTGGATCAAATCATATAAGTCTTTCTACTCCAAGCCCACCTGAGGAAATAGGCTCAGTGCCAAGTAAGCTCAGGGAAGAGGGCTTCCTCTGCAGCCCAGCCCTGTTGTAAGCTCACCGAGATCATGGAGTGAGCTTGATCGGATGCCTCCTCTTATAGTGGGTGGGCAACGATTCCTTGGCTTCCCATAGTACAGAATGCAGATGCTTGAGTCCTGCAGGGACTTGGAGGACGACGCATACGTGAAACTTGAGTTTGCAGCAGTAAACGCAGCCCCGAACCCGAGCCACCTTCTCTAATGAGTCACTGTGACCTGGAACTTGCCATTTTTCTGTGCTCGTGAAAGGAAACTAGTGATGTGGGTGCATGTTGTAGTGTTTGTACTAGTAACTGGTGCCTACTGCTGCACTGAGGATAGCTCATGGGATCTGTTTTGAAAATACTTGAAAATGGTGATAAGCAAAGTCCTTTCTCTGGGATCAGGAGGGCGGGGGACACTACTTCCTTTCTTTCATTGGCTTTCACTGATGAAAGGAAAAGTCGTATGTCTACAATTCACAGAAAGTACTGTTTCATGAAAAGACATTTCTATTAACTGCCTGATAGTCTTTTAAGATTATAGTTTTCCTTTCCCATCAAAGAAATTTCAGTGAACTCATCTATCCTGACATCTAAAGTATGTCTTTTTATTTCTATTTTAAATATATATATTATAGTTTCTACTTTGTATACATATTAATATATTTATTAAGTCATGTCCAACTTTATAAATATATTAAATATACATATACACACACTATTTATTGGAGGAGGAAATGGCAATCCCACTCCAGTATCCTTGCCTGGGAAATTCCATGGACAGAGGAGCCTGGTGGGCTACAGTCCATGGCATCAAAAGAGTCTGACGTGACTAAGCAACTGAGTGTACACTGTTTATATCCTGTTAGAAATCGTGGGAGAAGCCAACATACTTAGATTCTTAGCCAACATGTGTTCTGGTTCCATTAATAGGACCGAAATGATCAAAGAACATTTTCGCTACCAGACCACTTTAGAAATACATGTTGAAATGCCAGTTAGTGCTGCGACCATTTGGATGAAATATACTTACTCCACTTGGAAGCCGTGCCAGTGTTCCTTACTAGCGTTATATGTTCATCTTAAGGAAATAATCCTGGGCTCTGTTGTCTTTTCTTTCAGGTTTTTAACAATCATTTTTTTCAAGTGACTATTGATGACCTCAGACCAGAGCCTACGAAACTCTCGATGCTGTGCCATGCTGATTCTTTGGGGATTTTGCCAGTACAGTGGTGCCTTAAAAATGGAGTCAACCTCACCCCTCCCAAAGGTTTGTGTTTTGTGAAAATTGTCAAGATTTGGGTGGTTCAGGACGATGTCACTGAAGTAATGGCTTTCATTGCCCTGGAGGGGTTTGCACTGTAAACATTTCGAATTCAGTGAGTAAACAACATGCTTCTTGGTTAGCTTGACAAAGGAGTCTGTTACAACTCCCTGGGGTTTCCCAGGTGGTGCCAGTGGTAAAGAACTCACCTGGCAATGCAGGGGATGTAAGAGTTTGATCCCTGGGTTGGGAAGCTCCCCTGGAGAAGTGCATGGCAACCCACTCCTGTATTCCTGCCTGGAGAATCCTACAGACTGGCAGGCCACAGTCCACAGGGTTTCACAGAGTCAGACACAACTGAAGCATCTTAGTGTGCATGCGTGCACACACACACACACGCACACACACTCCCTCCCCTGGGGAGGCATGTGACCCTGGGCTCCTCTGTAAACCATTGCTACTACCTGTTTGTTATGGTATGATTGGCAGCTGTGTTTCTGCTATGTGTTGAGAGAGGGTACAGAATTGCTAAGTGATTGGGATTAAAAACTGGAACGTGTCTGAGCTGTGGTTTTAAAAAGGCAGCACCTGCTAACGACGCATTTCTTTCATTTATTTATTTATTTATTTATTTTGGTGGGGGGCTGGGGTGAGGGGGCGGGCGGGCCACTTCTATTGGTCTTTCATCTGTCTATTTCTCATCCATCTTTGTTCTTTGGCCCATGTGGGCCTCCCATCGCGGTGGCCTCTGTCGTCGCAGAGCACCGGCTCCACACGCATGTGCTCCAGAGCCCTGTCTCGGTAGTTGGACACATCGGTCCAGCTGCTCCCCGGCACGTGGGATCTTCCCAGGCCAGGGCTCGAACCGGCGCCCCTTGCACTGCAAGGCGGTGTCCTTACCCACTGGACCACCAGGGAAGCCCGATGCATTTCTTTAAAACCTTATTTCCAGTAAGTCAGCTTTTCCCCAGGGCCCAGTTGCTCTCAGATTTTCAGCACGTTGTCGCCCTAAGACATGACAATAATGAAGTTGGGAACTAGGTTGAATTAAAGTCATTTTAAATTGAGATCCATAGACCACACTATTGGTAAGTATCAGACTGTACTCGATGAACCTGATTTCTTGTCCCAGTAGGCCTAAAGTTTACCAAGGGAAGAGGTAGCAAGATGAAAAGTGAGAAGCTGGGAAGGAAGAGAAAGAACACAGGTGTACCTCTGATTCATGTTGATGTTTGGCAGAAAACAACAAAACTCTGTAAAGCAATTAGGGGTTTCCCAGGTGGTGCCAGTGGTAAAGAACTCACCTGGCAATGCAGGGGATGTAAGAGTTTGATCCCTGGGTTGGGAAGCTCCCCTGGAGAAGTGCATGGCAACCCACTCCTGTATTCCTGCCTGGAGAATCCTACAGACTGGCAGGCCACAGTCCACAGGGTTTCACAGAGTCAGACACAACTGAAGCATCTTAGTGTGCATGCGTGCACACACACACACACGCACACACACTCCCTCCCCTGGGGAGGCATGTGACCCTGGGCTCCTCTGTAAACCATTGCTACTACCTGTTTGTTATGGTATGATTGGCAGCTGTGTTTCTGCTATGTGTTGAGAGAGGGTACAGAATTGCTAAGTGATTGGGATTAAAAACTGGAACGTGTCTGAGCTGTGGTTTTAAAAAGGCAGCACCTGCTAACGACGCATTTCTTTCATTTATTTATTTATTTATTTATTTTGGTGGGGGGCTGGGGTGAGGGGGGGGCGGGCGGGCCACTTCTATTGGTCTTTCATCTGTCTATTTCTCATCCATCTTTGTTCTTTGGCCCATGTGGGCCTCCCATCGCGGTGGCCTCTGTCGTCGCAGAGCACCGGCTCCACACGCATGTGCTCCAGAGCCCTGTCTCGGTAGTTGGACACATCGGTCCAGCTGCTCCCCGGCACGTGGGATCTTCCCAGGCCAGGGCTCGAACCGGCGCCCCTTGCACTGCAAGGCGGTGTCCTTACCCACTGGACCACCAGGGAAGCCCGATGCATTTCTTTAAAACCTTATTTCCAGTAAGTCAGCTTTTCCCCAGGGCCCAGTTGCTCTCAGATTTTCAGCACGTTGTCGCCCTAAGACATGACAATAATGAAGTTGGGAACTAGGTTGAATTAAAGTCATTTTAAATTGAGATCCATAGACCACACTATTGGTAAGTATCAGACTGTACTCGATGAACCTGATTTCTTGTCCCAGTAGGCCTAAAGTTTACCAAGGGAAGAGGTAGCAAGATGAAAAGTGAGAAGCTGGGAAGGAAGAGAAAGAACACAGGTGTACCTCTGATTCATGTTGATGTTTGGCAGAAAACAACAAAACTCTGTAAAGCAATTATGCTTCAATTAAGAAAATAAATAAATTTAAAAAATAAATCTCAATCAAAAAGAGTTGACACAGATTAGAGGAAAAAGAAAGAAAAATAAACTTCCAGGGAGATTTTGACAGATAATCTCAAATAAATCAGGAGGTTTTGTGGTCTTCAAATCACCAGAGATAGGATTACTTATACTTCCGTTGTGTTGTACCTCACTCACTGTGGCATGACCACACTCTGCTGGGCTTTTATACTAACTCGTCCTCCAATGTCAGCCCCACTGAAGAGATGGTTTTCCATTATTTCCATGTTAGCCCTTGCTGCTTCTCGTTAGAGTTTTGCAGTAGTGGAATGTAGTCTGAGGATGATATGATGAACTTCTCAAAGCACTGCTTCCACTGTTTTCAGTGTCAAATTCATTGAGTCTTCAAAATGAGGATTTCCCTACAAGGCTTAGTGCCAGAGAGTTTGATGTCCGGGGTGCCCGGGGCCCCATGCTCAGTGACAGGACACTAGCCCAGGCTCCTGGTTCTGGGCGCAGAGTGGGTGTTGAGGCTTTGGAATCACATGGCCTCCATTTTTACATCCTTTAGGGCACCTGTGGGTGTCTCTCAGAATCAGTGTGCTTCAGTTTTCAAGACTGTTAAATGGGGACACGTTCCTGCTCCTCCAGAGATATTCTAGAGCAGGGGCGCCCAACCTCCAGAATCTGATGCCTGATGATCTGAGGCGGAGCTGATGTAATAATGATAGAAATAAAGTGCACACTAAATGCGTCACCCCTGGTTCATGGAAAAACTGTCTTCCATGAAACCAGTCCCTGGTGCCAAAGAAGTTGGGGACCTCTTCTGTATAGAATCAAAGACCAGATATAAGTTCCAATATTTTTGTAATTCTTTATGTGACTATACAGGTTCTATGTTGTATGTGTGTGCGTGCTAACTTCACACACACTTCAGTCGTGCTAACCTTACACTGCACTTCAGTCATGTCTGACTCTTTGCGATCCTGTGGACTGTAGCCCACTAAGCTCCTCTGTTCGTGAGGATTCTCCAGGCAAGAATACTGGAGTGGGTTGCCATTTCCTTCTCTAGGAGATCTTCCCAACCCAGGGATTGAACCTGGGTCTCTATGTCATTTGCATAGATAGGCGTGTTCTTTCCCACTAGCGCCATCTGGGAAGCCCACGTCCTGTTAAACCATCTACTGGTTCAGGGAAGGGAACTCTTTTTCCTGCTGTGAAATGTCAGCAGCTGGCCAACTGTAGAGTTGGAACGCCCTTTGGCCAACTTTGTTTCTTCCCAACTTCTAATCAAAGGGTGTGTGCAGATGGGTCTCATGTCATTGACGAAAAATGTCTTACAGATATTTACAATGCTGCTTGGTTGGACTCTTCAAATTTCTAGCTTGTTCCTAGAAAAATAGGATCTATTTAAGAATTTTAAAAAATGAGTTGGGTATTTCCTTACATAGTTAAAATAAATAGGAAAAACATTTGTATACACATTTTGGATGTTTGCTTGATAGATGGCAAAGGTTTAACGTTTACCTTGAGAATTTTAAAATATGTTTCTGAAAAAGAGATTATTTGTATAGTTTGGAGCTTTATGAGTAAAATGGATGTGCCTCTTTTGATAATTGCATTTTTACAATATTAAGAAAATTGTTTTATATTAATTCAATTGAACTCTTCAGTGTGCAGTGAAATTATAGTACAAATATATTTATAATGGTAAACCTTTTTACACCTTAAGCTCTTTATACCTACTCTTCAGTCATAATTATTGCTTCTTCCATGTCACCTAAGTATTGGTGGTATGTGGTGAAATGAAATTGTCTTAATGTAGTCTTCCAGAGTGTTCCTTTCACAATGGAAAGTAAAGCTTATCTTTTCTAGGAGAGAAGTTTCTCCATTGATAGTACATATCATTGGTAAAATATTGAGTAATGGTGGTTAGCACCTTCCATTAAGAAATCTCAATGATAATCATGTTTTAAACCTTTAAAGGTAGAAGTGATCTGTCAGTAATCTTTAAGGGGTATGTTGTGCGTGCTAACTTCACACACACTTCAGTCGTGCTAACCTTACACTGCACTTCAGTCATGTCTGACTCTTTGCGATCCTGTGGACTATAGCCCACTAAGCTCCTCTGTTCGTGAGGATTCTCCAGGCAAGAATACTGGAGTGGGTTGCCATTTCCTTCTCTAGGAGATCTTCCCAACCCAGGGATTGAACCTGGGTCTCTATGTCATTTGCATAGATAGGCGTGTTCTTTCCCACTAGCGCCATCTGGGAAGCCCACGTCCTGTTAAACCATCTACTGGTTCAGGGAAGGAACTCTTTTTCCTGCTGTGAAATGTCAGCAGCTGGCCAACTGTAGAGTTGGAACGCCCTTTGGCCAACTTTGTTTCTTCCCAACTTCTAATCAAAGGGTGTGTGCAGATGGGTCTCATGTCATTGACGAAAAATGTCTTACAGATATTTACAATGCTGCTTGGTTGGACTCTTCAAATTTCTAGCTTGTTCCTAGAAAAATAGGATCTATTTAAGAATTTTAAAAAATGAGTTGGGTATTTCCTTACATAGTTAAAATAAATAGGAAAAACATTTGTATACACATTTTGGATGTTTGCTTGATAGATGGCAAAGGTTTAACGTTTACCTTGAGAATTTTAAAATATGTTTCTGAAAAAGAGATTATTTGTATAGTTTGGAGCTTTATGAGTAAAATGGATGTGCCTCTTTTGATAATTGCATTTTTACAATATTAAGAAAATTGTTTTATATTAATTCAATTGAACTCTTCAGTGTGCAGTGAAATTATAGTACAAATATATTTATAATGGTAAACCTTTTTACACCTTAAGCTCTTTATACCTACTCTTCAGTCATAATTATTGCTTCTTCCATGTCACCTAAGTATTGGTGGTATGTGGTGAAATGAAATTGTCTTAATGTAGTCTTCCAGAGTGTTCCTTTCACAATGGAAAGTAAAGCTTATCTTTTCTAGGAGAGAAGTTTCTCCATTGATAGTACATATCATTGGTAAAATATTGAGTAATGGTGGTTAGCACCTTCCATTAAGAAATCTCAATGATAATCATGTTTTAAACCTTTAAAGGTAGAAGTGATCTGTCAGTAATCTTTAAGGGTTGTCTTTTGGCTGTAGGACTGCTGTCTTCAAATAGTAGAGCTTTTACTTATAAATCAGTAAGAAGAAAATCAACAACTTACAGAGAAAAGTTTATAAATATGAGCAAATACCTCATGATAATAGAATCATGTAAACTCATCATAAGAAAAGAAATGCACGTTAAAACCATACTGAGATGGCACAGATTTCTCAGATGAGGTGGAAATCCAAAAAGAGAGAAAGAAGTAGGTCTATTTTGATGGAGTGTGGAGGGACAGGCTTCTCTCAGACTTGTTGGCAAGAGTACAGATAGGGACAAAATGTATGTAAGGCAGCTTGGCAAATTTTGCCAAAATTATAGATGTATTTAGCTGTTGACTTAGCATTTCCACTTCTGGAAATTTCTCCTAAACTTATAATGTACTGATAATATGCAAAAAGTATTTTTTAATGGCTTAAAAAAATTTTTTTTTTGACCTCTTTTATTGATCCTTCATGTATTTTTCATCCATCCTTTTTCTTCGGCCTCTGTGAGCCTCCCATTGCACTGGCCCTCTCGCTGCAGAGCACCGGCTCGGAGTACATGTGCTCCAGAGCACTGGTTTGCAACTGGACATACAAGTCCAGCCACTCCATGACACATGGGATCTTCCCAGGCCAGAGATCAAACCGGTGCCTTGCACTGCAGGGCGGACTCTTTACCCACTGAATCACCAGGGAAGCCCAAGTTTGGGTATTTTTGCATTTTTACAATATTAAGAAAATTGTTTTATATTAATTCAATTGAATTCTTCAGTGTGCAGTGAAATTATAGTACAAATATATTTATAATGGTAAACCTTTTTACACCTTAAGCTCTTTATACCTACTCTTCAGTCATAATTATTGCTTCTTCCATGTCACCTAAGTATTGGTGGTATGTGGTGAAATGAAATTGTCTTAATGTAGTCTTCCAGAGTGTTCCTTTCACAATGGAAAGTAAAGCTTATCTTTTCTAGGAGAGAAGTTTCTCCATTGATAGTACATATCATTGGTAAAATATTGAGTAATGGTGGTTAGCACCTTCCATTAAGAAATCTCAATGATAATCATGTTTTAAACCTTTAAAGGTAGAAGTGATCTGTCAGTAATCTTTAAGGGTTGTCTTTTGGCTGTAGGACTGCTGTCTTCAAATAGTAGAGCTTTTACTTATAAATCAGTAAGAAGAAAATCAACAACTTACAGAGAAAAGTTTATAAATATGAGCAAATACCTCATGATAATAGAATCATGTAAACTCATCATAAGAAAAGAAATGCACGTTAAAACCATACTGAGATGGCACAGATTTCTCAGATGAGGTGGAAATCCAAAAGAGAGAGAAAGAAGTAGGTCTATTTTGATGGAGTGTGGAGGGACAGGCTTCTCTCAGACTTGTTGGCAAGAGTACAGATAGGGACAAAATGTATGTAAGGCAGCTTGGCAAATTTTGCCAAAATTATAGATGTATTTAGCTGTTGACTTAGCATTTCCACTTCTGGAAATTTCTCCTAAACTTATAATGTACTGATAATATGCAAAAAGTATTTTTTAATGGCTTAAAAAAATTTTTTTTTTGACCTCTTTTATTGATCCTTCATGTATTTTTCATCCATCCTTTTTCTTCGGCCTGTGTGAGCCTCCCATTGCACTGGCCTCTCTCGCTGCAGAGCACCGGCTCGGAGTACATGTGCTCCAGAGCACTGGTTTGCAACTGGACATACAAGTCCAGCCACTCCATGACACATGGGATCTTCCCAGGCCAGAGATCAAACCGGTGCCCCTTGCACTGCAGGGCGGACTCTTTACCCACTGAATCACCAGGGAAGCCCAAGTTTGGGTATTTTTGCAGCAGGATGTATAATAGCAAAAGACTTGAAAAAGTCCAGTGTGTATATGGGATTGGTTAACGATTTTGGATGTTTATATAATGAAAACCTGGTGGGCTCAGTCCATGGGGTTGCAAAAGATTGGACACAACTGAGTGACCTAAGGTTTAACACCACTTGGAGAGACAATATTGACTATTATTTACATGTGTTATATATGTAGTAAAGTGTGTTTATTTTTGTAATTAAAGTGAATTAAAATTGAGAGATACTGGTGGTCACGGTAGTAGTGATTTTATGGTTTTTTGTTGCAATAACGTGTTACGTGCCTTATACATCAGCACCAGGTTTGTTGTTTTTTGTTTTTTTAAAGATTTATTTATTTATTTATTATTGGTGGGGGGTGGGGTGGGGAGGGAGGGGAGCAGGCGGGCCACTTCTGTTGATTTTTCATTTATCCATTTTCATTCATCTTTGTTCCTTGGCCCGTGTGGGCCTCCCATCGCGGTGGCCTCTGTTGTCGCAGAGCACCGGCTCTGGGCGCATGCACTTCAGAGCTCCGGCTCGGTAATTGGACACATTGGTCCAGCGGCTCCATGGCACGTGGGATCTTCCCAGGCCAGGGATCGAACTGGCGCCCCTTGCACTGCAAGGCGGTGTCCTTACCCACTGGACCACCAGGGAAGCCCAGGTTTGTTGTTTTTAACTTGAGTTCTGAGAGTTTGTAGGATGTATTATTTTTATTGTGGTTGTTTAGTCACTCTTTTGGGACCCCATGGACTGTAGCCCACCAGGCTCCTCTGTCCGTGGAGTTTCCTAGGCAAGAACATTGGAGTGGGTTTCCATTTTCTTCAGGGGGTCTTCCTGACCCAGGGATAAAACCTGCGTATCCTGCATTGGCAGGTGGATTCTTAACTGCCGAGCCACCAGGGAAGCCCAAGATTTATTATATATGTTGAGAAATGAGTTTATATGTTTTCTTGTTGGTATGTTTTCCATGAAAGAATTACCCTGTATAGATTGCTGTTAGAATCATAAACACTACATACAATTACAACAGGTTTCCTGAATCCCAAAAGAGAGTGGTAACTCATTCATTCCCCAGTGGGAAGAAGCTGTTGAAACAAGACACCTGGTGATATAGGAGATGAGCAGACAGCATATACCCTTACTCACATTATTTTGACTCCATTCCTTATTTTCAAAAAATCTGTTGCCAGATCCAGATGTAAATAGTCTTAACTAGAATGAATCGGCATTTTTTTAGTGTTGTCTCTGTTTAGAGCAGTCGCTTTCTTGGTAAGCAAAGGACAGGATTTTGGAGATTTTACTCCGTTCATTGAAGCCGGACAAACAATGATTCAGTATTACAAGCACATTTAAACAGGATCAAAGAAATAAATAAATCAAGCAGGCAAATATGCATATAGGTTTTCAACTTTCTATGTTATAATCATTGCCTTAACCTCCTAGGCATGTAACATCTAAGATCAGACACAGAATTACCCCACACAGGGAATCTTTGTCGAGAATGGGAAGCCTGCACATTTCTGTTGTAAAAGGTGTGAGCAAAAGCTAAAGTAAATCGCTTGTCTTTCCACTCCGTCTCTACTATTTGGCCATCATAGTAGACACACAACACAATTTATGAAGTGAATGTATTTTTCAGTGATTATCAGGACACATGGTGATGAACCCCGGTTGGTATTCTCTTTTCCTCACACACTGACTATCATCTCCTATTTCAGACAAGAAGATAATGAACACCCTCACGGAGCTCTCACCTTGATTGAACAGAGGCTACCCTTTTGCCATTTTTTATGCAGGTTTTAAACAATGAACTAGAGCATTATAGATGTCATTGAAGACCCAGTTGACCTTGACTCTTCTATTTCACAGCCCCCATGGAATCTGGCAGGGAATCCAGCCCATATTCTCAAGATCTGACCAGGGGCCATCATGACCATACTAGTCCTCATCACCGTCCACTTTCCCACTCTTGGGGTGGATTGTTAACATCTGAAAAGTTCTTGATGGTTGCCAGCTAAGCATCCCTCTTGCCCATTTATCCCTGAATTTACTTTGTTCTTCAAGATTCTTAAGCTGGCTTTGCCTGAGTTGTGATATCAGATTCCATCCTGTATAGATTCTGTTAGAACAAAACATACAATTACAACAGGTTTCCTGAATCCCAAGAGTGGTAACTCATTCATTCCCCAGTGGGAAGAAGCTGTTGAAACAAGACACCTGGTGATATAGGAGATGAGCAGACAGCATATACCCTTACTCACATTATTTTGACTCCATTCCTTATTTTCAAAAAATCTGTTGCCAGATCCAGATGTAAATAGTCTTAACTAGAATGAATCGGCATTTTTTTAGTGTTGTCTCTGTTTAGAGCAGTCGCTTTCTTGGTAAGCAAAGGACAGGATTTTGGAGATTTTACTCCGT
This sequence comes from Tragulus kanchil, assembly GCA_022376925.1. NCBI lineage: Eukaryota > Metazoa > Chordata > Mammalia > Artiodactyla > Tragulidae > Tragulus > Tragulus kanchil. The sequence goes on from JAIOJX010000031.1 coordinate 73,392,205, forward strand.
TCATTGAAGCCGGACAAACAATGATTCAGTATTACAAGCACATTTAAACAGGATCAAAGAAATAAATAAATCAAGCAGGCAAATATGCATATAGGTTTTCAACTTTCTATGTTATAATCATTGCCTTAACCTCCTAGGCATGTAACATCTAAGATCAGACACAGAATTACCCCACACAGGGAATCTTTGTCGAGAATGGGAAGCCTGCACATTTCTGTTGAAAAAGGTGTGAGCAAAAGCTAAAGTAAATCGCTTGTCTTTCCACTCCGTCTCTACTATTTGGCCATCATAGTAGACACACAACACAATTTATGAAGTGAATGTATTTTTCAGTGATTATCAGGACACATGGTGATGAACCCCGGTTGGTATTCTCTTTTCCTCACACACTGACTATCATCTCCTATTTCAGACAAGAAGATAATGAACACCCTCACGGAGCTCTCACCTTGATTGAACAGAGGCTACCCTTTTGCCATTTTTTATGCAGGTTTTAAACAATGAACTAGAGCATTATAGATGTCATTGAAGACCCAGTTGACCTTGACTCTTCTATTTCACAGCCCCCATGGAATCTGTCAGGGAATCCAGCCCATATTCTCAAGATCTGACCAGGGGCCATCATGACCATACTAGTCCTCATCACCGTCCACTTTCCCACTCTTGGGGTGGATTGTTAACATCTGAAAAGTTCTTGATGGTTGCCAGCTAAGCATCCCTCTTGCCCATTTATCCCTGAATTTACTTTGTTCTTCAAGATTCTTAAGCTGGCTTTGCCTGAGTTGTGATATCAGATTCCATCCTGAGGACAATACCTGTATCTCCTAACATTATTTATGAATCGGAATAATACTTGGAGCTTGCCCCACCTACAAAGGAGTGTACGTATCACACTGTGACCTTAACATACATTAACTACTTCTCAACATTTATTTTCATTCTAAAAGATAAGGACATTGCAGTGATTGATGTTTATACTAACTGGACTTACTTGTTTCCCTTCCCCATCTTTCTTTGTTATTTTTTTGTTTGTTTGTTTTTTGTTTTTTTTTGTTTGTTTTTTTTGTTTGTTTGTTTTTCTTGTGCTATTCCATGAGTGTGAAAACAGAATAATTCAATTGGAAATGATTGCGTAAATTTTCAAAATCGGCACCAGGAAGGTTCTGAAAATGAATGTCAACTGAAAATATGGAGGGAGGTGCTGGATTTCAAATGTGGGGATGGCTCTTTTTTAAGAAAATAGAGCACAGAACAGGAGCTTTTATTCCCATGGTCCCCCTGGGTTTTTTTCAGTTTTTTGTTTTCTGAAGAGAAAAATCTTTTTTTTAAAACCCTGTCCTTCCACCCCATCCCAAGTCACTGGCAAGGGACATCAGATTGCCATGATTGCCTCAGGGCTGTCAGGGTTCACTTCCTGGTGCAAGGGATTTAAGGCTGCCATGATTGTCTCAGGGTGCCATGGTTCACATCCTGGTGCTGAGCAGAGATGTTCACTTCCTCTCAGCAAGTTCTGTTTGTATAGGAGAAGTGGGAGGCTGACACATCGTATTGGATTGGTTGACTGGAGTTTTGATTCTCTTTTAAACTAGAACAGATGCTATGCTTTCAAAAACTTTTTACTATTGAAATAATTCATAAACATTAGTGCAAACTTAGAAAATACAGGAGGTAAAGAAAAAGGTATCCTGATGTCCTACCACTCAGATAATGATTTTGATACTTCCTAGTTAAGATTTTTCTTTTAAACTATTCTGTATACAGATTTTTGTTAACATCTGAAAAGTTCTTGATGGTTGCCAGCTAAGCATCCCTCTTGCCCATTTATCCCTGAATTTACTTTGTTCTTCAAGATTCTTAAGCTGGCTTTGCCTGAGTTGTGATATCAGATTCCATCCTGAGGACAATACCTGTATCTCCTAACATTATTTATGAATCGGAATAATACTTGGAGCTTGCCCCACCTACAAAGGAGTGTACGTATCACACTGTGACCTTAACATACATTAACTACTTCTCAACATTTATTTTCATTCTAAAAGATAAGGACATTGCAGTGATTGATGTTTATACTAACTGGACTTACTTGTTTCCCTTCCCCATCTTTCTTTGTTATTTTTTTGTTTGTTTGTTTTTTGTTTTTTTTTGTTTGTTTTTTTTGTTTGTTTGTTTTTCTTGTGCTATTCCATGAGTGTGAAAACAGAATAATTCAATTGGAAATGATTGCGTAAATTTTCAAAATCGGCACCAGGAAGGTTCTGAAAATGAATGTCAACTGAAAATATGGAGGGAGGTGCTGGATTTCAAATGTGGGGATGGCTCTTTTTTAAGAAAATAGAGCACAGAACAGGAGCTTTTATTCCCATGGTCCCCCTGGGTTTTTTTCAGTTTTTTGTTTTCTGAAGAGAAAAATCTTTTTTTTAAAACCCTGTCCTTCCACCCCATCCCAAGTCACTGGCAAGGGACATCAGATTGCCATGATTGCCTCAGGGCTGTCAGGGTTCACTTCCTGGTGCAAGGGATTTAAGGCTGCCATGATTGTCTCAGGGTGCCATGGTTCACATCCTGGTGCTGAGCAGAGATGTTCACTTCCTCTCAGCAAGTTCTGTTTGTATAGGAGAAGTGGGAGGCTGACACATCGTATTGGATTGGTTGACTGGAGTTTTGATTCTCTTTTAAACTAGAACAGATGCTATGCTTTCAAAAACTTTTTACTATTGAAATAATTCATAAACATTAGTGCAAACTTAGAAAATACAGGAGGTAAAGAAAAAGGTATCCTGATGTCCTACCACTCAGATAATGATTTTGATACTTCCTAGTTAAGTTTTTCTTATATTTCTTCTAGTCCTTCCCTTTGCATATTTTACTGTCAGTTTAATAATTCTGTATATGCCTATAGCATTCTTTTATCTAAACTCACCATAATCATTTTTTTGTGATTTTTTTTTTTCTTTTGTAAACAAGATGCAGTTTTCATGCCTGCATGACTTTCCATGGACTCTGCTAAGTTTCATATCATTTTCTGTTTGGGGCTATAAAGTTTTTTTGTATCCTCAGAATTATCACTGATAATGTCATTGCACTTTTATGTATCACACTTTATCAGTTTGGAAGGGTTGTTTTTATGGGCTGCATTCCCAGAAGTGAAATCGTCATGTCAAAGTTCGTGGCCGGTTTTACTGCAAAGTTCTTTTTCGGCAGAACTGGCCACTTGCGCAGCCAATAGTAAATGTTTGTACGTGGAGCTGTTTTATGTCAATTAATTTGTATCATAAGGAAACGGGTCATCGACCTGTTTCCTTTTGGACCTGTAACCGTTGGAACTTCATGCAGAATAAACACTAATTAAAGTTTAAATAACCCTAGTGGTGGAGGTTCAACAGTCTCCAATGGCAGCTCGATGCAAATGTTAATAGCCCAGGGGGTTTTGATTTCCTTTTATTTCGTTTTTCCTCGCTGCTATTTTCCTCCCTCCTGGGTTTAAAACATGCTTTCCTGGCTGTGGTTAAGCCTTAGTACTTCTTGTTCTGTCTTTGTTGATTAATGAGCATAATTGACCCCCGTTGTCTCTATTAACCGAGCCACAGCAATTTGTTTTTATGTAGCAGTTATTTTCTGAGCTGTGAGAAAAATGCCTTACAAAGTGAGCTCATTATCAGCCTGAAGGAGAAGAATGTTAAGTGATGAGGTGGATAAAGGTCTCTAGGAGGAGGAGAAGAAGTTGAAGCTGTTCACATGTTCAAGGAAAAGAAAGAATTCCGGGGGCAGGATAATGACTTGTTGGTCGGGTACCCGGCAAGGCTTGGATATATCCTGAAATTGGTAGATTAAAAGCCGCTCCTGTAGAAAATACAGGAGGTAAAGAAAAAGGTATCCTGATGTCCTACCACTCAGATAATGATTTTGATACTTCCTAGTTAAGTTTTTCTTATATTTCTTCTAGTCCTTCCCTTTGCATATTTTACTGTCAGTTTAATAATTCTGTATATGCCTATAGCATTCTTTTATCTAAACTCACCATAATCATTTTTTTGTGATTTTTTTTTTTCTTTTGTAAACAAGATGCAGTTTTCATGCCTGCATGACTTTCCATGGACTCTGCTAAGTTTCATATCATTTTCTGTTTGGGGCTATAAAGTTTTTTTGTATCCTCAGAATTATCACTGATAATGTCATTGCACTTTTATGTATCACACTTTATCAGTTTGGAAGGGTTGTTTTTATGGGCTGCATTCCCAGAAGTGAAATCGTCATGTCAAAGTTCGTGGCCGGTTTTACTGCAAAGTTCTTTTTCGGCAGAACTGGCCACTTGCGCAGCCAATAGTAAATGTTTGTACGTGGAGCTGTTTTATGTCAATTAATTTGTATCATAAGGAAACGGGTCATCGACCTGTTTCCTTTTGGACCTGTAACCGTTGGAACTTCATGCAGAATAAACACTAATTAAAGTTTAAATAACCCTAGTGGTGGAGGTTCAACAGTCTCCAATGGCAGCTCGATGCAAATGTTAATAGCCCAGGGGGTTTTGATTTCCTTTTATTTCGTTTTTCCTCGCTGCTATTTTCCTCCCTCCTGGGTTTAAAACATGCTTTCCTGGCTGTGGTTAAGCCTTAGTACTTCTTGTTCTGTCTTTGTTGATTAATGAGCATAATTGACCCCCGTTGTCTCTATTAACCGAGCCACAGCAATTTGTTTTTATGTAGCAGTTATTTTCTGAGCTGTGAGAAAAATGCCTTACAAAGTGAGCTCATTATCAGCCTGAAGGAGAAGAATGTTAAGTGATGAGGTGGATAAAGGTCTCTAGGAGGAGGAGAAGAAGTTGAAGCTGTTCACATGTTCAAGGAAAAGAAAGAATTCCGGGGGCAGGATAATGACTTGTTGGTCGGGTACCCGGCAAGGCTTGGATATATCCTGAAATTGGTAGATTAAAAGCCGCTCCTGTGGAATCTTGGTGACTGGATACAGAAGGATAGAATGCAGTTCTGAGAAACCAGGAGTCCAGCATTTATGGAGAGGGTGGAAGTCCACTGGAAGCTGGTGGTTATGAATATGATTTGACACTCAGCTAAATGTCTCTGTATTAGAGGTAGAGATTGTTTCTAGGTTGTAAAGTTTTATCTGAACAGATACTAACCAAACAGAATACCTAAATTTGGTGTTCTTTCAGAAAATGGTTTGCTGTTTATTTTTAATAGGGGTTTTTTTTTTTTTTTTTTCCTATTTCACACTTTCCCCATAATCTTCATAAGATTTTCCTTTGCTCACAAACTGACCCAGGAAGCCGCCGAGGTCCAGGGAAGAGAAATGGAACAGATGGAGATCTTGACTTTTACAGCCGGTCGTCTGTGACCCGAAACAAACAGGGCCCTTCTGTGGCAGGACTCAGCTTGTCTCCAGCTGTTCAGTTGAGGGTTCTAGAGAATGTCTTGCTGTATAACTACTCTTCAACCCGGTGTACATTTCTGTAGGAGAAGAGATGGGAATTAACCACAGAGGGAAGGGAGAGTTTCCCAAGTAGCAGTAGTAATTAGTCATGGTGGTTCTGAACCAGGTAATGCAATAACTAGAGGAGGCGTGGGGCTTTTCTGGTAGCTTAGTCGATAAAGAATCCACCCACAATCCAGGAGACCTGGGTTTGATACTGGGTCGTTGTTTCCCATGTTCCTTTTGTTTCTTTTTCCTCGCTGCTATTTTCCTCCCTCCTGGGTTTAAAACATGCTTTCCTGGCTGTGGTTAAGCCTTAGTACTTCTTGTTCTGTCTTTGTTGATTAATGAGCATAATTGACCCCCGTTGTCTCTATTAACCGAGCCACAGCAATTTGTTTTTATGTAGCAGTTATTTTCTGAGCTGTGAGAAAAATGCCTTACAAAGTGAGCTCATTATCAGCCTGAAGGAGAAGAATGTTAAGTGATGAGGTGGATAAAGGTCTCTAGGAGGAGGAGAAGAAGTTGAAGCTGTTCACATGTTCAAGGAAAAGAAAGAATTCCGGGGGCAGGATAATGACTTGTTGGTCGGGTACCCGGCAAGGCTTGGATATATCCTGAAATTGGTAGATTAAAAGCCGCTCCCTGTGGAATCTTGGTGACTGGATACAGAAGGATAGAATGCAGTTCTGAGAAACCAGGAGTCCAGCATTTATGGAGAGGGTGGAAGTCCACTGGAAGCTGGTGGTTATGAATATGATTTGACACTCAGCTAAATGTCTCTGTATTAGAGGTAGAGATTGTTTCTAGGTTGTAAAGTTTTATCTGAACAGATACTAACCAAACAGAATACCTAAATTTGGTGTTCTTTCAGAAAATGGTTTGCTGTTTATTTTTAATAGGGGTTTTTTTTTTTTTTTTTTTTCCTATTTCACACTTTCCCCATAATCTTCATAAGATTTTCCTTTGCTCACAAACTGACCCAGGAAGCCGCCGAGGTCCAGGGAAGAGAAATGGAACAGATGGAGATCTTGACTTTTACAGCCGGTCGTCTGTGACCCGAAACAAACAGGGCCCTTCTGTGGCAGGACTCAGCTTGTCTCCAGCTGTTCAGTTGAGGGTTCTAGAGAATGTCTTGCTGTATAACTACTCTTCAACCCGGTGTACATTTCTGTAGGAGAAGAGATGGGAATTAACCACAGAGGGAAGGGAGAGTTTCCCAAGTAGCAGTAGTAATTAGTCATGGTGGTTCTGAACCAGGTAATGCAATAACTAGAGGAGGCGTGGGGCTTTTCTGGTAGCTTAGTCGATAAAGAATCCACCCACAATCCAGGAGACCTGGGTTTGATCCCTGGGTTGGGCCGATCACCTGAAGAAAGAAATGGCAACCCACTCCAGTATTCTTGCCTGAGAAATCCAATGGATGGAAGTGCCTGGTGGTTTCCAGTCCATGGCATTGCAAGAGTCAGATACGACTTAGTGGTTAAACCACCACGAGAGGAGATTTTGATGATCATTTCTTCATCTATGAAACTATGGTTTCATAGTTTGGGACAGCTAGGTAATGAAGACTTAATTTACTCTATCCTTGGTTCATCCAAGTCTTGGTAGAACTGGGTCTTAATCTAGTTCTCCTTTCTGGGTGAGTACTTTTCATATAGCATGGTGACTTCTCACCAGCTTTTAGGTGTCTTTTCTTCCATTCTTACACGTTCATGCAAGGATTTGATCCAAAAACAGTCCCAGAGAAAGTACTCAAAGTGGAAGATTGCGTTGATTGTAAAGAAACTCACAGCGCCTTACTTAGGACACATGTTGCTTTTTGTTTTGTTTATGAATGAGCAGAGGAAAGTTGATTTGGTCACTTCCAGAAACTTCTAATGCAAGAGCCCTCTGACTGGAGGGGCATCTCTGGGGAGGGGAAGGGAATGTGGGAGAATGTGCAGAACTTCTTCATAACGAGCTGTAAAGAGTACTGAGCGTCTCAGGACTCTGAGATGTCTCGTCTCATTGGAGGAGCTTTTGCTCATTCTGGGCTGTCTCAGGAGGAAGATGGGCGGGGAGAGGCTCTGCCACTGAGAGGGGGAGGGGAGGGTCAAGGGTCAGTCCCCAAACAAAGAAGATGGCTGCCTTCTTGGTTAACCCCCACCCTCATCTTTAAAACAATTGAGTAACTGGAGCTTACTTAATGAAAAGTACACTATTTTGCACAAGTTGATATAGGAAGCGAAGGGGTCTCTTGAGTTTCTTCAGTGTGGAATTTCTCTGGTCTGTCTGCAGCTGTGGGATTTAGTAACAGAATTCCCTCCGCTGAGTGAATTTGCAGGTACAGAATTTATGATGATACAGGACAAAGAAATCAGAGCACTTAGGTTAAGAATATACTTAAGAAACCCCTTATAGATTTACTTTACATACACTTGGATCAGTGAATACAGAACTGAAAATGATGGTGATAGGGACATTTTGCACACTTTCAGTTAATCCTGATTGGTGTTATGTTTTTTGTTTCCAGTTTGCTTCCTTTGTTTATAGGAAATACAAGTGATACTCACATTAAGAGATACTTTTCTTCCCATGTTCATTCATACACTCAACTTGTGTCTTATTTTATATTTTAAACTTCTCATATGTGTTGTCTTGGTGGTCATCATGGATCTACGGATATTGTATAATTATGTATCTTCCATCCCCCCCAGATGAAATGAATAAAGAAGGAAAGAAACGCATTAAATTTAGTACATATGAATAGTTGGTTTTCAGACTCCCCAGTATCTCAATATACCCACAAAGCATCACTCAGAGACGCACACCTTCTCCAGGCCTCATTTTCCTTCCTTTTTCATGATTCGGTTCTCAGGCAAGGCTTATTCCTCCCCTCTTTCCATATCTTTGGAGGCTCTCTCGCTAACATCTCAGTGTCTTCTTGGGCTATTTGTCTTACCTTCTGCTGCTCATTAAAGATTATTCCTCTCCAGTGTTGTTTTCTAATAAAATCTCAGTTTCCATGAAGTTGTCAAGATGTAAGTTCACATGAATGCAGAATGGATATGAAGGCATGTTTGTGTGTTCATGCAGAATGCCTTGTGCAGACGTGTCTTGTGTGATACTCTGTCTCATCTCTTCTCTCAAAGCAAATCTACCTCCCAGCCTATGCTGATGTGGGCAAACACCCTCCTCCCTCAACTGGTTTCAGGCACCAAATTGTGATATTGATGGTACACTCTACCCGTATTTAGTACTTCACAGCTTCTACAGTATTTCATTCGCCCCTCATAGAATCTGATATGTTGTCACATTTGAGAAAGGGCTGAAGCTGCCCCCCTTCTTACCTTAATTCCTGACACAGCCGGCTCTGTTCTTTGGTCTGAGATGTGGCTTGGTTAACAAGTTTGATCTGTGTTTTGTCATACACAGGTTACTCTGGCCAGGACTTCGACTGGGCAGATTATCACAAGCAGCACGGGACAGAAGAAGCGCCTCCCTTCTGCTTCAGAAACGTAAGGGGCTTGCTGCTTGTTACTCGTTTTCTCATATATGCTGTCCAGCTTCAGTTGTATGAGATGTGTATGTTGCTTTCTGTTTATTGAACATGGTAGAATCAGAGTGCTACCTTGCATGTGGGATCCTAGACTTTGTGTCAGTTTCTTGAAAAGTCCTTTCTGCTGTTGTGTCAGACACAGTAATGTTAAAATATGTTCCTCAATTTTTTATTGGATTAGAGTAATAAGATACTAATTGATACTTTCCTGCTAGGCTGTAGTAACAGACTGACTACGATACAGGTCAAAAGTTTCTCTGTCCCCTGTGGATGGTCTAGTTTGTATCCGATTAGCAGGTGATTCTTCTCCCTGTGCTGAGCCTTGAGCTAGGTTTGTACTCAGCTTAGTCATCTGAATATAGTGAACAGACAGGAAAAGGGAGCCCGGAGACGAGAACTCTGGCTCTAGACACTGAGCTTGATGTTGACACACGTGACACATGACTTCTGTCACCTGTTATTGAGAACTAGTCACTCAGCTGCACGATGTCATGAGACAGGGACGTGTTCCATGGCCTGGCTACTGTTCCTCTACCTTGAGCCTGGACCCTGGCAGGAGGAGGACAGATATTGGCGGACAGCCAGCCACCAAGGCCCCCATTAACTGTGCACCTACTACGGAGCATAATATTTGCTCTTTGGCCACACAGAGCTTCCCTGGTGGCTCAGTGGTAAAGCATATGCCTGCCAACGCAGGAGATGTAGGTCAGGAAGATCCCCTGCAGAAGGAAAGGGCAACTGACTCCAGTATTCTTGCCTAGAGAATACCATGGACAGAGGAGCCTGGTGGGCTACAGTCTGCAGGGTCACCAGAGTCAGACACGACTTAGCAGCTAATCAGCAACAACGAAGTGTGCCATGTGACCCAGGGACTGAACCTGCATCTCTTGCATTGGGAGCATGGAATCTTAACCACTGGACTACCAGGGAAGTCCATGGAGTGTAATATTGATAAGTTCATGGAATGAGAGATTGATTGCCTCTGAGAAATAATGTTAAAATGTGTTCCTCAGTTTTTTTATTGATTTCAAGTAATAAGATGCTTATCAACACTTTCCTGCTGTGCTTACTTTAAGCCACCTCCTCTTTCAAATAGAGCTTTTTGGCACAGCGACACATAAAATAACTGTGTGTGTGTGCATTCAAACGGTGTGTACTTCCTTAGTTATAGGAGTTTGGTACTAAATTATTCATTGACACTTTATTGACCATAGGAACCGTAAAGGGTTCTCCATTCTCCCCAGACAAAAACCTACTGGATAGCGCATGGAACTCTGGTCAATGAAAGTTTATTTTTATGCTAAGAAAGAAGCCTCAGCCCTCCAGCCGAGGACTCCGACTGCTGCAGAGCAACACACTCCAACACCAAAGCCGTGTTTTCCAGCACGTGCTCTCAGCGCTCCTGATTCATTGCTGCCCCAGGATAATTTGTCCTCGAGGGACTCGGTTGGCAGCCCTTTCTGTTGGAAAGAGGTGGCTTAATAGAGAGAAGCTCAGTACCGAGCATAAATCAGAATCAGATTTGGGGGAATTAAGTAGGTTGATGACGAGGTCAGCTTGTGCTCATAAATACAGAAACACATCCGTGGCAGGGCTGGAAATCAGGACTCCATACATGATCTGGTGAACTCCTACCGGAGGACATTGCCTTTCACGGCGTTGAAAGAGCTGTACGGTGGGTGTGACGGGGTGTGGAGACAGCTGTGCAACTGGCCAGCAGAGGACAGCAGCTGGTCAGCCCCGAAGGGCGTATGAGGTCCATTGGAGTCTTACTTGTACACTGTGCCATATTGAGATCACTTGTCCTCAGTTGTCCTCAGAAGGTCAACAATTGAAAACTCTTAGCATTTTGAAGGTATTATCCCCATCTTCTGATGGTCTCAATTAAATTGTCATTCCACTTAGGTTATCTGGGTTTTGTTTGTATGTTTGTTTACTCTCTGTCTCCTTTTAAGGACTTTTCTTTGTCTTTGGCAATCTGTAGTTTTATTGTGTATTTAGGAGTCTTTTTCTTCCCCTATAGGGCTTCCCAGGTGGTGCTAGTGGTAAAGAACCTGCCTGCTAATGCAGGAGCTGTAAGAGATGTGGGTTTGATCCCTGGGTGAGGAAGATCCCCTGGAGGAGGGCATTGAAACCCGTTCTAGTATCCTGCTCTGGAGAATCCCGTGGACAGAGGAGCCTGGTGGGCACAGTCCATAGGGTTGGACACGATTGGAGTGGCTTAGCATCATGCACACAAATGAGTTTTTCCCCTAACTTATTTGAATTTCACTGGGATTGTGAATTTGAGGAGTTGTGTTTTCATCATTCTGCAAAATTTCCAGCCCGTGTTATTTTTGAATTTTATTGGGGTATAGTTGATTTACAATGTTATATTAGTTTCAGGTGTCCTTAGACCTGGCAAAGGTCCCATTCTAGACAAAACCTACTGGATAGCATGGAACTCTGGTCAATGAAAGTTTATTTATGCTAAGAAAGAAGCCTCAGCCCTCCAGCCGAGGACTCCGAGCAGAGCAACACACTCCAACACCAAAGCCGTGTTTTCCAGCACGTGCTCTCAGCCCTGATTCATTGCTGCCCCAGGATAATTTGTCCTCGGGGGGCTCGGTTGGCAGCCCTTTCTGTTGGAAAGAGGTGGCTTAATAGAGAGAAGCTCAGTACCGAGCATAAATCAGAATCAGATTTGGGGGAATTAAGTAGGTTGATGACGAGGTCAGCTTGTGCTCATAAATACAGAAACACATCCGTGGCAGGGCTGGAAATCAGGACTCCATACATGATCTGGTGAACTCCTACCGGAGGACATTGCCTTTCACGGCGTTGAAAGAGCTGTACGGTGGGTGTGACGGGTGTGGAGACAGCTGTGCAACTGGCCAGCAGAGGACAGCAGCTGGTCAGCCCCGAAGGGCGTATGAGGTCCATTGGAGTCTTACTTGTACACTGTGCCATATTGAGATCACTTGTCCTCAGTTGTCCTCAGAAGGTCAACAATTGAAAACTCTTAGCATTTTGAAGGTATTATCCCCATCTTCTGATGGTCTCAATTAAATTGTCATTCCACTTAGGTTATCTGGGTTTTGTTTGTATGTTTGTTTACTCTCTGTCTCCTTTTAAGGACTTTTCTTTGTCTTTGGCAATCTGTAGTTTTATTGTGTATTTAGGAGTCTTTTTCTTCCCCTATAGGGCTTCCCAGGTGGTGCTAGTGGTAAAGAACCTGCCTGCTAATGCAGGAGCTGTAAGAGATGTGGGTTTGATCCCTGGGTGAGGAAGATCCCCTGGAGGAGGGCATTGAAACCCGTTCTAGTATCCTGCTCTGGAGAATCCCGTGGACAGAGGAGCCTGGTGGGCACAGTCCATAGGGTTGGACACGATTGGAGTGGCTTAGCATCATGCACACAAATGAGTTTTTCCCCTAACTTATTTGAATTTCACTGGGATTGTGAATTTGAGGAGTTGTGTTTTCATCATTCTGCAAAATTTCCAGCCCGTGTTATTTTTTGAATTTTATTGGGGTATAGTTGATTTACAATGTTATATTAGTTTCAGGTGTACAGAAAAGTGAATCCATTACCCATATAAATATATCCACTCTTTTTCCTTAGATTCTTTTCCTATATAGGCCATTACAGAGTATTGAGTACAGTTCTCTGTACTGTACAGTAGGTTATCTACCTCATCGCCTTTCATTTAATGGTGGAAATTCTTCAGGCCATCCTCAGACCCCTCTGAGGCTGTGCTTTCTTCCAGATAGGAAACGCTCCTTCCCTGACTCTTTGGCCAGGGGAAGAAAACCCTCACATCCCCCTCTTGTTTTGATTCAGTGAGTTATTTCCTCCCGGACAACCTGCTTCCCCCAAGGCATCTTTTTATCTGCTCTCTGCCAGCGGTTGTCCAAATGGATCTCCATAGTGGAGCCAGGAGGGGCCGTGTCCCCAGGTGGCCTCTGAACTTTCCAGGATTTTCAAGATGAAATCTATGTTAATGAAAACGCTGACATTGTACTTAGGAATGCACTTGTTGCCAAGATGCCCCGCCCCCTTTGTGTCTGGCTGTCTGTTTCTCTAATGGACAGCGTGGGTATCTGCCTGGTGGCACGTGCGTTGCATAATGGGGCCCTTGCTGGATGATGTTAGCAGGCTATGAGTGCTCTTGAATGGAATGCTTATCGTGAATTCATTTTTGAATCACGCATCTCATGTGTACCAGAGGAGGGGTAGTGTGGACGTGGGTGTGCTGTTGGGTATGTAATGTGGAACATGTTGCCCTGGGGATGTGTAACCACCTGAGAGGGTTCTAAAATAGGTTGACACAGCCAGATGCTTAGTAGAATAAACTCACAGGTAACAGCGTTGCTATTGACCCTTGATAAATTACCCTCACACAGTGAGCTGAGAGAAAATAGGTTATATGGTTGTAGCATCTCCTTCTTAAGTAGGATAAAATGTATTTTAACTTACTTGGGGATTTTTCAGGCAGTCTGTCAAGTCATGTCATCAAAAAGAAGCTCAGTACCAAATATACATAAACCTGGCAGGATGACTTGCAGAAAACAGCCAACCTATAATTTTTTTTGATTTTTATTTTTGAAGAAATCTAAAGGAAAGGAGCAAATTGGTTTCTTAACACACATTGGATAGTTTTGTTCTGATAGCATAAAGATGTAATTGCATTTTCAACTTAATGTCCATTAAAAACAACATGGAAATATGAATTACCTTGGTTTCCTCCCACAGATCACATAAAGATACAGTCTCTCTGGTTTCCAGGAACTTGTTTCTCTCAGTTTATGCATTTCAAAGTAGTATATTTATACAGCATGGCAACACTGGATAAAAACTTAGAGTAGTGGGTAATTTTGGGAAAATTTCTTATTTTAGAATGTTAGGGGGTTTTTCTTCAAGTATTGGCTGAATAAGTTCCTACCGAATCGATCTCCCTGAAGATAGCCACTGTAAATTCTGGACAGAATACCAAAACAGGGACCTGAGAGACCGCCTTGAGCATGAGCCCAAGCAGGCAGGCTCTGGAGTGGAGCAGATGTTTGGAAGAAAGGAGTACAGGCATGCTCATCCCATTTTTTCTACAGACTTGTGTGTTCATCTTATGGTCCCACAGTCCTTCTGTTCCTAGAGAAATGAAAATTTGGGTTTCGAGGTTGAATTTTGTCCCCCCAGAATTCATGTGTTACAGTCCTAATGCTCAACACATCAAGATGTGACTGTCTAGCGTGTTTAGAGAAGCAGTTAGGTCAAATGAGAACACATCGGTGGGCCTTTATCCAACATGATGGCTGTCCTTATAAGAAAAGGAGATGAAGACACAGACCCCACACATGGAGAAGACCATGGGAAGACACAGGGAGAAGATGGCCATCTTCAAGGCAAGAAAAGAGGCCTCAGAAGAAATTCATCTGCTGACGACGAAGTCTTGGATTTTTCATGTCTCCAGAACCATGAGACAGTATTTCTATTGTTTGAGTTTTGCAGTCTGTGGTGTTTGCTATGGCAGCCTGGGTTGATTAGTGTACTTAGGTTCATACAAAAATTTGTCCTTGAAGGTCCATCATGGCTTTATTCACAGCTACCAAAGCCTGGACACGGCTCCGCTGCTCTCCAGCTGGTAGATGGATAGACAGTGCAGGCTTCTTCTGTAGATACTAGTCAGCCTGAAGTAGGAGGCGCCGATCCTGTGAGAGTATGACTGACCCTCAGGTACACTTTGCTTAGTGACAGAAGCCCGACTCGCAAGGCTCCGTAGCACAGCAGTCTACTGAGGTGGTATTAAAGGCAAAGCAGGAACTATAGGAATAGGACGCAGATCAGCGGTCCGCGAGTTGGGGGTCCTGGAGGGACTGATCTCCAAAGGGCCAGTGCAAGGACATTTGGCGGGGTGGGCGGTTCTGTGCTGGGTCTTGATTGGATTATGGCTGCGTAGTTGCATGCATTCATCTGACAGCCCTGCCTTCCTAGGACATTGTACCAAAAAGAGTCTCCTTTATGTCAAATTTAAAAAATGAGTTTCGAGAGTAAACAAAAATAAACAGGGATCAAAGAGAAAGTAAGGACCATTTCAAATAAAAGAAAACTGGGAAGTCATCACCAAAAGACCTGCAGTTTAAAAAAAATGGCTGGGACTTGATTAATGAGGAAAGAGGATAAAGATATGAGCACCAATTCTATGACCTGAGTGAAGAATGTGTGGTTCTTTCCTCATGGATGGAGGGAAAAGAAGCATGTGAACTTTCTTGACTGTCTCATCAGGAACATCTGTGTGCCTGCCTGTGTGTGCATGTGTGTCCGTACATGCCTACATGTGTGTACATTGCTGCTGCACCAGCTGGCTGCTCTCTCGCTGAGTGTTACTTCGCTGTGGCCTCTGCCGGCTCAGTGTCCCTTTTCTTTCTCTTCCAGACATCATTCAGTCGGGGATTCACAAAGAACATGAAGCTTGAAGCCGTGAACCCCAGGAACCCGGGGGAGCTCTGCGTGGCCTCAGTCATTGCTGTGAAGGGGAGGTTGATGTGGCTTCACCTGGAAGGTACCCACATTTCCTTACCGTTCTGAATTTGGGGTCCACCTGGAACAGGCAGGAGGCCGACAACTCCAGCACTGCTCACACGTGCCTTCTTTGCTTTCCTCTGGTTTCAGCAGTCTTAAATTATTCAGTGTTCTTAAACAAGTGAAACTAATCAAATATAAATTCATTCAGAGGCTCTCATCTTGACTAACAGTTTCATGAAATGAGATGCTGGTATGATAATTATGTTTGGAACACAGTGGTTTTTTTACATCTCTGATTATAAGAGCTAATGTCACAATTCAATTAATATGAGTCACTAAAACCGGTATTTGAGGTCCTGGTAAAAGGATAAAATTACATATTTGCATTTTAATGTGAATCCTACCCTTCCCTTTGGTTTCTTTCACAGATGTTTAATTTTTCCTTAAAATAGTAACTGGACATGACTATCTCCCTCAATATATAATACACAGAAGTTAGACCTGTTTGTTTAGTGATGTTTAAAACCAGCACTCCCCAAGTATTTTGGCTGCAGGAGCTGGTTTCATGGAAGACAATTTTTTCCACGGACTGGGAGAGTGGTAGTTGCAAGGTGATTCATGCTCGTTGCATTTATTGTTCACTTTGTTTCCGTTATTATTACATCAGCTTTACTGCAGATCACCCCAGAGGTTGGGGACCCCTGGCTTAAACTGTTCTTCATACCTGCATTTTATTTATAAATGTCCAGATAATTCACAGGACAATATACTTCATAAGCAGAACCTTAATTAGATGATGGACTTAGATAGAAGACTGTATTTTTCAGATGTTATATTTTCAATGAGGAAGAATTGTAATGCATTTGATGGTTAATGTTTGGTCATCTTTCTGTGATTTAAAATTCTTTGGGTCTTTTGTTTGTTAGTTGTCCGTTTTTCAGTTTTGTAGCACTTGGTAGTTCTTTCAAATGTACATGAGGAAATAATAAGATGCTAGAAATGAGTAATACAATCATGTTGGCTTTCCTAGCTTTGGATCTTAAATCTTATGACATGGGCTACCACCACTGGGTTGGAAAGTTTGGAAGGTCATAGAATTGGTGCTCGTATCTTTATCCTCTTTCCTCATTAGTCAAGTCTAAAAAAAAGCATTTAAGTGTTCTTTGGTAGGCCTACCACCTAATAATATAAATATTATAGTTCAAGAGATTGGAAGGGGGCAGAGAACAGTGATTCTAGCTGAAAGTCCTAATTCCCGGAAAATAGTTTAAAACACAACTATGGTTTAGGATTTCAAAATCAATCTAAAGTAAAAGGAAATTCTGAAAAAGGTGATTTCTTAGTAGATTTATGCTTGTACTCAGTAGAATTTTGAGTCGAATGGCTTCAAGTTGGAATTAGGCAAAATGTGGACACAGGTGTCCTGGAGATATTTCTGCAGCTCTTGGATCAGGACATAAACTTATCCTCAACACTACATATAAAGTTGAATCAACTGCTCTTGGAAACAAGATCTTTGAACCCCTTGAACTTGTTATCCCTCAACAAACTACAAAAGTTAGACCTGTTTGTTTAGTGATGTTTAAAACCAGCACTCCCCAAGTATTTTGGCTGCAGGAGCTGGTTTCATGGAAGACAATTTTTTCCACGGACTGGGAGAGTGGTAGTTGCAAGGTGATTCATGCTCGTTGCATTTATTGTTCACTTTGTTTCCGTTATTATTACATCAGCTTTACTGCAGATCACCCCAGAGGTTGGGGACCCCTGGCTTAAACTGTTCTTCATACCTGCATTTTATTTATAAATGTCCAGATAATTCACAGGACAATATACTTCATAAGCAGAACCTTAATTAGATGATGGACTTAGATAGAAGACTGTATTTTTCAGATGTTATATTTTCAATGAGGAAGAATTGTAATGCATTTGATGGTTAATGTTTGGTCATCTTTCTGTGATTTAAAATTCTTTGGGTCTTTTGTTTGTTAGTTGTCCGTTTTTCAGTTTTGTAGCACTTGGTAGTTCTTTCAAATGTACATGAGGAAATAATAAGATGCTAGAAATGAGTAATACAATCATGTTGGCTTTCCTAGCTTTGGATCTTAAATCTTATGACATGGGCTACCACCACTGGGTTGGAAAGTTTGGAAGGTCATAGAATTGGTGCTCGTATCTTTATCCTCTTTCCTCATTAGTCAAGTCTAAAAAAAAAAGCATTTAAGTGTTCTTTGGTAGGCCTACCACCTAATAATATAAATATTATAGTTCAAGAGATTGGAAGGGGGCAGAGAACAGTGATTCTAGCTGAAAGTCCTAATTCCCGGAAAATAGTTTAAAACACAACTATGGTTTAGGATTTCAAAATCAATCTAAAGTAAAAGGAAATTCTGAAAAAGGTGATTTCTTAGTAGATTTATGCTTGTACTCAGTAGAATTTTGAGTCGAATGGCTTCAAGTTGGAATTAGGCAAAATGTGGACACAGGTGTCCTGGAGATATTTCTGCAGCTCTTGGATCAGGACATAAACTTATCCTCAACACTACATATAAAGTTGAATCAACTGCTCTTGGAAAAACAAGATCTTTGAACCCCTTGAACTTGTTACCTAACACCATGCTAAGCCTAATACTATGAGAGATTAGATTCTTGTTTGTGTAATTAATTCGAAAACAAAAGTGGTAAAGTTCTAAGTCCATGTTTCATCATCATTCTTTAGCACCTTATGGCTACAGTTCTTTGGCAGTCATAATTTATTTAGCAGTTTGTACTTGCGGAGTGTTTTACAGCTAACACAGACAGCAGTAAGCATGTCCTGATTTTTATAGATGGAGGAATGAGCTGAGGGGTGAAGATGTGCCTTTGGTTTGGTTTCATCCCTCTTAACATCTTAGTGCTTAATTCAGCAGACCTTACAACTTCCCAGTTCTTGAAAAGAATGATGAGCAGTGTCTGATGTGTGTGTAACATTTCTGACAGCCTTTCCTCATTCTTGATCTCTTTCTTCGAGTATCCACTTCTGGTTTTATAACAAAGAAATGCAGATCAGCTTGTGGCAGCTCTTGTGTTTATCCTCCCGAGTGCTTTCATTGGGAGTAATGAAAATTGGTTAGCATTAGGAAGAAGGTCAGATAGTTGATTTTCCATTTTCTTAGACCTTACATACTAAAAAATCCTGTTGAGTATTGTTCATCTGATGTTATTGGTCAAAATTAGGCATTTGCCTCATCAGTTAAAAGGTACGATTCATTTGGTCTCTTGATTAGTCTTGAAATTTTTTTTTGGTTTTGTTTTAATTTTTAGCCCTTTCTGGATATTGACTTTTGAAAGTGACAGCAATCTTAATGACACTCATTTTTCATTATCTCAAAATTTTTATGTGTATAGTGTTTTCTTCCCTCAGTCCCAGAGACAAACTAGTAGAGAGTCACTCTGCTGACTTTGGGGCAGTTATTTTTATGATCATGGTGATTCTTATTATAGACAGTTTATGTGACAATATATAATGTACTTCATACTAATTTATTAGTTATTTTTATGTATTAAATTGAAATATTTTCAACACATGGCTAATTGACTATGTTTAGGTAATTGAAATGATCATTTAATTTAGTGTTTGACTTCTCTTAAAGTCAGATAGTTCTTTGAGTGCCTCTACAAGAAGTGATGTTGAAGAGGGAATGAAGAATCAAGTATATGAGATTAATGCATTGTTATTTTGGTTGAGTATTTGGGAAGAATGTCCAGTTCTCCCAGCCTACTCACAGCAAGCCAGGGCAGTTGCTGATGATGGGATGTTGTGTTTGGGAAAGGACATTGTAATGCTTTTTCTTACGTTAATATTTGCTCTCGGTTAGCATCTCTATGATTACCAACCTATATTCATGTTCTGGGCTTCCCTGGTGGCTCAGTGGTAAAGAATCCACCTGCCAGTGCAGGAGACTTGAGTTTGATTCCTGGGTTGGAAAGATCCCTTGGAGGACAAAATGGCTACCCACTCCTGTATTGTGGCCTGGAAAATCTCATGGATAGTGGAGCCTGACAGACAATCCACGGGTTTGCAAAACAGTTGGACACGACTTAGCAACTAAGCCACAGCAACGATTGATGTTCTGTGACTCACATTCAGTTTTAATGTCTCTCCTGTCACAGCCCCCTATACTGGCTCACAAGCTGTTACGTCCGCATCTCCCAGTCCAAGTTACATTACACTCCTTGGCCATCATTTTCTCTCAGGACATATAGAGTGTGTGTGTTCTCTGAGTGCGTTCATTTTCTCAAAGAAGGTTGACACCTTTGCATTGCCTTTCTTGGTTTTTCTCATTCCCATTATTATCAATACTGTTTTACTCCCATTTCGAAGAGATGTGGTATTCCCCATATTTTGGGTTGTCAGGTGAATATTAGGTGTTTCAGCCTTTTAACTGAGGCAGAAAAGACCTTTCATGTTACAAAAAGTACCACAGCCTGCAGACTTCATTTTCAGTGGATTATTTGGCTCTTTTATTGTTGCCACTACAGGAAGTTTTGTCAAGCACTTTAGGACATGAGCCACCAAACCAGGTTTTGAAATTGGGAGCTCTGTTAGAAGTGAAAAAAGACACGGGCTCTTGGTTAGCATTTCTGAACTTTGAACATGGGAAGGGATCGATGGCCCACCCAGTGTTTGTCACCTTGGGGGGGTTCCGTTCACCTTTGTTAAAAACAAACATACAGAGAACAAAATAAAAAAAGATGACCCAGAGGTCATCAGCTCTGTGGAGAAGTACCAGACTGCTTAACTCAAACTATCAACAGGTTATTATGAGCCTCTCATGATCTTTTCTTTTTGCTGCCCTCCAAAATGAAACCTGGAGAAAATAAAGCTTTTCCACAGTCAATACTGGCAAAACAGACGGGGTGTATTTTAGCCTGTGAGTCGGTGCTGTGTCTCACTTTGGATGGGAGCTTTCTGAGGAGCCGCATCCTTTACCATGAACTTCACGCCATTGACCAGTGTGGAGCTTCCAGGGCCTGGTCAGGACGTGGTCCCCGATTCCACAGGTGACATCGATGCACACAGAACTTGTCTTTGCTGGTCATCACACAGCACAACACGTGTATGAGTTCATGTGCACTTAGCTTGCTAAAGGCTTGCTAAATGGATATGAGGAATAAATAAAACTGCGTCCCTAAGCGAGAAAGCAATTTAAGATAAAAGCAACCCCTAAGAACTGCTTTTTGTTCACCAAGTGTTGAGGCAGTGAGATTATTTTCTACTCATCAGCTAAAATTCAAAATCTCCTTGGTCAGTTTTTCCTGGGTGCGTTCATTTTCTCAAAGAAGGTTGACACCTTTGCATTGCCTTTCTTGGTTTTTCTCATTCCCATTATTATCAATACTGTTTTACTCCCATTTCGAAGAGATGTGGTATTCCCCATATTTTGGGTTGTCAGGTGAATATTAGGTGTTTCAGCCTTTTAACTGAGGCAGAAAAGACCTTTCATGTTACAAAAAGTACCACAGCCTGCAGACTTCATTTTCAGTGGATTATTTGGCTCTTTTATTGTTGCCACTACAGGAAGTTTTGTCAAGCACTTTAGGACATGAGCCACCAAACCAGGTTTTGAAATTGGGAGCTCTGTTAGAAGTGAAAAAAGACACGGGCTCTTGGTTAGCATTTCTGAACTTTGAACATGGGAAGGGATCGATGGCCCACCCAGTGTTTGTCACCTTGGGGGGGTTCCGTTCACCTTTGTTAAAAACAAACATACAGAGAACAAAATAAAAAAAGATGACCCAGAGGTCATCAGCTCTGTGGAGAAGTACCAGACTGCTTAACTCAAACTATCAACAGGTTATTATGAGCCTCTCATGATCTTTTCTTTTTGCTGCCCTCCAAAATGAAACCTGGAGAAAATAAAGCTTTTCCACAGTCAATACTGGCAAAACAGACGGGGTGTATTTTAGCCTGTGAGTCGGTGCTGTGTCTCACTTTGGATGGGAGCTTTCTGAGGAGCCGCATCCTTTACCATGAACTTCACGCCATTGACCAGTGTGGAGCTTCCAGGGCCTGGTCAGGACGTGGTCCCCGATTCCACAGGTGACATCGATGCACACAGAACTTGTCTTTGCTGGTCATCACACAGCACAACACGTGTATGAGTTCATGTGCACTTAGCTTGCTAAAGGCTTGCTAAATGGATATGAGGAATAAATAAAACTGCGTCCCTAAGCGAGAAAGCAATTTAAGATAAAAGCAACCCCTAAGAACTGCTTTTTGTTCACCAAGTGTTGAGGCAGTGAGATTATTTTCTACTCATCAGCTAAAATTCAGAATCTCCTTGGTCAGTTTTTTCCTGGGTGCTTGGCCTGATTCCAGTAAACCACCTTGCACATCATAACCCGCAGGAGACCTGTGAAAGTGCCAGTGTCCAGGGCTGCTGCACACCCACACCTTCCGAGGGCTGGGAGCAGGGTCCGGGAATCCACATTTCACATCACCCTGCCCAGACGAGTCCCTGCATGGGAAGTTTGTAAAGGCCTCTAGGATTCCAAATGGGCAAAGGAACTCGAGCGAGGCGGCCTCTTCTGTCTAGGAGACCAGGTGCGGGAAGCTGCCCTTTTAGCCTTTCTGTATTATGATCAGGTCAGGTAGTTGATAAGCATTTTGCAGATACTTGCAAAAATAAAATGAGGAGGAAAAGTGCAAATGTGAAAGTAATTATGTTTCCAGCCAGTGTGGGTGGTTTTTAAATCTTTGGAACGGGGTAAGGATCCACTCTGGGGAGAAACTGTTTTAGCAGGTGGGTGTGTGTGTGTGTGTGTGCGTGCGTTCGCAGTTAGGGAAGATGGCCCAAGAGGGGGAGCTGTCTGGAAACAGGATTTGGAAGTGCCCCTAGTCAGTTGCACAGGTTTTGGGTGGTCACTGACAGCCCTGGCTCTGGTTTTCTTAAGTAAAATGAGAATATGGGGGAAGCATTTGATGGGAGGCTGAGAAGAGGGATTTCCCACCAAGAAGGCTTTGCAGTAGGAACCAAAGGCAAGTGTGGATGTTCAAGCTGCCATTGTGCTGAGTGTGACTTCTCACTGACCACTTTGTCCTCATGAGCCCACCTCGAATGCGTTCTAGGCTCTGAAATGAGATTGCTTAGTTTTGAGCCCTGGATCCCTCTCTTACTGGCTGTTTCATCTTTCCATCTCTTCTCTCGATGCCCGATCACGGGAACTTGTCTTTGCTGGTCATCACACAGCACAACACGTGTATGAGTCAACTTAGCTTGCTAAAGGCTTGCTAAATGGATATGAGGAATAAATAAAACTGCGTCCCTAAGCGAGAAAGCAATTTAAGATAAAAGCAACCCCTAAGAACTGCTTTTTGTTCACCAAGTGTTGAGGCAGTGAGATTATTTTCTACTCATCAGCTAAAATTCAGAATCTCCTTGGTCAGTTTTTTCCTGGGTGCTTGGCCTGATTCCAGTAAACCACCTTGCACATCATAACCCGCAGGAGACCTGTGAAAGTGCCAGTGTCCAGGGCTGCTGCACACCCACACCTTCCGAGGGCTGGGAGCAGGGTCCGGGAATCCACATTTCACATCACCCTGCCCAGACGAGTCCCTGCATGGGAAGTTTGTAAAGGCCTCTAGGATTCCAAATGGGCAAAGGAACTCGAGCGAGGCGGCCTCTTCTGTCTAGGAGACCAGGTGCGGGAAGCTGCCCTTTTAGCCTTTCTGTATTATGATCAGGTCAGGTAGTTGATAAGCATTTTGCAGATACTTGCAAAAATAAAATGAGGAGGAAAAGTGCAAATGTGAAAGTAATTATGTTTCCAGCCAGTGTGGGTGGTTTTTAAATCTTTGGAACGGGGTAAGGATCCACTCTGGGGAGAAACTGTTTTAGCAGGTGGGTGTGTGTGTGTGTGTGTGCGTGCGTTCGCAGTTAGGGAAGATGGCCCAAGAGGGGGAGCTGTCTGGAAACAGGATTTGGAAGTGCCCCTAGTCAGTTGCACAGGTTTTGGGTGGTCACTGACAGCCCTGGCTCTGGTTTTCTTAAGTAAAATGAGAATATGGGGGAAGCATTTGATGGGAGGCTGAGAAGAGGGATTTCCCACCAAGAAGGCTTTGCAGTAGGAACCAAAGGCAAGTGTGGATGTTCAAGCTGCCATTGTGCTGAGTGTGACTTCTCACTGACCACTTTGTCCTCATGAGCCCACCTCGAATGCGTTCTAGGCTCTGAAATGAGATTGCTTAGTTTTGAGCCCTGGATCCCTCTCTTACTGGCTGTTTCATCTTTTCCTGATCCTCAATTTACTCATCTGTATAACGGGAATGCAAAGCAGCCAATCTTTTAGGACTGTGAGGATAAAACTCTTAGGAAAGCACCTGGTGGAGAGTGAGTGCTCTAAGAGTTCACCATCCATGGATCTCTCCCTCCTCTCACACATTTAATCCCATCTCTGTTGTCTTCTTTCCGATGGTTTTCGATCATCTGTCACTCTTGTCAGCTTGTTTTGCTGTGTCTTGATTCCTTAGGAATTTAGCCCCCTGCTTGATGAGGGAGTCTCCTAGGTTTTGTTCTGTGGGCCGGCATCTGCAGATGTCTTTTCTGTCTTTTAGTGCGTTACTTTTTCATTACAATCCTGAAACCATCTAACCATTAATGTCAACACCAGGTGAGGTTAGGGGCCTCCCAAGTGGTGCAGCGGAAAAGAAATTCCCCTGCAATGTGGGAGACCTGGGTTCAATCCCTGGCTCAGGAAGATCCCCTGCAGAAGGAACGGGAAGCCCACTGCAGTATTTCTTGCCTGGGAAATCCTGTGGACAGAGGAGCCTGGCAGGCTACAGTCCAGGGGTTGCAAAGAGTCAGACACAACTAAGTGACTACAGGTGCATGTGTGCACGTGTGCACACACGCACAAAGCCAGCCTTAGAAATGTATGAATGCTGGACTTCCCTTGTGGCCTGGTGGTTAAGGGTCCATCTGCCAATGCAGGGATTGTGGGTTTGAGCCCTGGTCTGAGGAGGTCCCACATGCCTTTTGTGGGCAGCTGAGTTCATGTCTCACAACTACTGAAGCCCACACACTGCTACTAGAGAGTAGCCCCCACTGGCCTCAACTAGAGAAAACTCATCACAGCAATGAAGACCTACACAGCCAAAAATAGGATAAATTTGAAAAATTAATGATTCTTGAAAAAAGAAATATATGACTGTATATAGTTACAGAAATGTGTATGTCAAAGCATTAATATGGTGTCATGTCTGAACCTGCAGAGCTTTAGGGAAGGAATAAGCTATAAACTTTGCTTTGTGCTTCCTTCTGAAGTACTACTCTGACCATGAAAATCTTATTTGTACCTCAACAGAAATCTGGAAATACCTATGTATGTAGTAGGTGAATGCGGCCTGCTAGTGAAATTGCTGAGTAGCTGAGAAATACGCTCTGTACCTTTGTGAGCCTGAAGACAAGGGCGTGCCCTGTGTAATGGGAAACAGCCCCATGACTCTCTTCATTGGCCCCTCTGCACAACCCAGCATCTAGGACAAGAACAATCACATCTGCATGTAAAGCTACTTGGAGAGTTTCTTTAACTTTTGTCTGTTTTAGCTGTCTTCTCATTTATTTGATGGTTCCTTCAGCAGATTGGTTAAATACTGGTTGAGCCGTATAATGAAGGCAGAAATACCTTCTGTTCACTCAACTGTGTTGGAAAGTAAGCTGTATAAACCTGATTATAGGGGATTCTTGTAGCTTATATATCTTTCAAATTATAGGAGAATTCAGTGAAAAGGAAGTATGTTGTTGTTTAGTTGCTCAGTCATGTCTGACTCTCTGTGATGCTATGGACTCTAGCCTGCCAGGCTCCTCCATACATGGGATTCTCCAGGCAAGAATACTGGAGTGGGTTGCTATGTCCTCCTCCAGAGGATCTTCCCAACCCAAGGATTGAACCTCCAGTCTCTTATGTCTGTTGCATTGGCAGGTAGGTTCTTTATCCCTAGTGCCCCCTGGGAAGCCCTCAAGGCACTTCGTGTGCACCAAAATTATGTTTTAGTGCTAAATATGTTTATCAAATAATGCACTCTAGGAGCCAGTGTAGCTGAAATGGTTAGGACATTTGGTTCTTGCTGATGTTGAGCCCTGGTCTGAGGAGGTCCCACATGCCTTTTGTGGGCAGCTGAGTTCATGTCTCACAACTACTGAAGCCCACACACTGCTACTAGAGAGTAGCCCCCACTGGCCTCAACTAGAGAAAACTCATCACAGCAATGAAGACCTACACAGCCAAAAATAGGATAAATTTGAAAAATTAATGATTCTTGAAAAAAGAAATATATGACTGTATATAGTTACAGAAATGTGTATGTCAAAGCATTAATATGGTGTCATGTCTGAACCTGCAGAGCTTTAGGGAAGGAATAAGCTATAAACTTTGCTTTGTGCTTCCTTCTGAAGTACTACTCTGACCATGAAAATCTTATTTGTACCTCAACAGAAATCTGGAAATACCTATGTATGTAGTAGGTGAATGCGGCCTGCTAGTGAAATTGCTGAGTAGCTGAGAAATACGCTCTGTACCTTTGTGAGCCTGAAGACAAGGGCGTGCCCTGTGTAATGGGAAACAGCCCCATGACTCTCTTCATTGGCCCCTCTGCACAACCCAGCATCTAGGACAAGAACAATCACATCTGCATGTAAAGCTACTTGGAGAGTTTCTTTAACTTTTGTCTGTTTTAGCTGTCTTCTCATTTATTTGATGGTTCCTTCAGCAGATTGGTTAAATACTGGTTGAGCCGTATAATGAAGGCAGAAATACCTTCTGTTCACTCAACTGTGTTGGAAAGTAAGCTGTATAAACCTGATTATAGGGGATTCTTGTAGCTTATATATCTTTCAAATTATAGGAGAATTCAGTGAAAAGGAAGTATGTTGTTGTTTAGTTGCTCAGTCATGTCTGACTCTCTGTGATGCTATGGACTCTAGCCTGCCAGGCTCCTCCATACATGGGATTCTCCAGGCAAGAATACTGGAGTGGGTTGCTATGTCCTCCTCCAGAGGATCTTCCCAACCCAAGGATTGAACCTCCAGTCTCTTATGTCTGTTGCATTGGCAGGTAGGTTCTTTATCCCTAGTGCCCCCTGGGAAGCCCTCAAGGCACTTCGTGTGCACCAAAATTATGTTTTAGTGCTAAATATGTTTATCAAATAATGCACTCTAGGAGCCAGTGTAGCTGAAATGGTTAGGACATTTGGTTCTTGCTGATGTTGAGCTTCTGGAAGCTGTGTTTTCGTGGATGGTGCAATTCAAAATTCACTAGATGGCATGATCACATGGATGTGTGATGGGGTTTCTTTGTTATTTTCATCTTGATTCCCAGTGAAGAAAGCTGAGCAAAGCAAGATTAAGTGGTCGGAGCTAGGGAGTCACTCCATTAATAGACTCTTTCTTATCTTTTGATTCTTAGTTCAAGAGTGTCTTTCCTCAGAGTGTGTTTTTAAAGAACTATTGATTCAGTGTAGAATTTCCTTCTCTTCACTAGCTTGCTGGGTTCTAAATTTATTCTCTCTGTAACCAGAGCTCCTTGGAACCTCTGCTGCTATGTATCCAGATCTCTCTCTCTCTCAGAGTCTCTCAGCTGCCATGCCGATTTACCACATGACCTCATTATGATTATGAAATAGAAGGGGATACATAGGCAGATCCCCGCCAAAGACACACTCCTGCCTAAGCGAGTTTCATGGGACATGGCAAGAATTTGCAACCCGCAGACTAAATTCAGAGAAAGGGGCTTGATCACAGGATAAATGGGCACGTGCTCTAAGAAATTGTGCTGTGATACTTACGACCAGTGTTTGCTGAGCCCCACCAGTTCCTTTTAACTGGAATGTCTAACTTCTTTTGGTAGAAGGATGACTTCTACTTGGTGTTGGGTGAGGAGTGTCTTGGTGCCCTCACCCCCCAGGCTGGACCACCTTCCTTAACTTCAAAGCCGTTTGTAGGAAAGAAGGATGCTCATTCCTTCTAGAGTTCCCGACTCAGAAGCCAGTTGTCCTCAATTGTCCTTCCTCTTCCACCTGTTTTCAGAGGGAGGAATCTCTTTTCCAATCCCCTCTTCACGTCAGTGCCATGTATTCTTGCTACGGTATGTAGCATCTGTATCTATCGTGAGATACGGTCAGCTTTGTGTTCAGCGTTCCGAGGAATGTCTTCCTCCTTCTCAGAGCTGCTCTGAGTTTCCCCTCCTTCTTCTGTGTCTTTGTTGGTAACCTGTTTGTACCTGTTGTCTCAACTCCCCACAGGCCTGCAGAGCCCAGCCCCAGAGTTCATCGTGGATGTGGAATCCATGGACATCTTTCCCGTGGGCTGGTGTGAGGCTAACTCCTACCCTCTGACCACACCGCACAAGACCGTCGGTGAGTATCGACCCGCTCGGAGCCCAGCTGGGTAGTATCTGGGATTTAGGTGAATAACTAGGCAGTTTGATAAAGGTGGAGCCAAAAATCAAAAAGTGTTTTCAGTTTTGCACAGAGCACCAGGACTTTTGTCTCGTTCATCCTTTAGTGTCTGCATGAGATGAACATCTCCAGGCATTTCCCAGCTTGAGAAACCAAGTCACAGTCATGAGGTGCAGCTGAGTGTCTGGGATCTTCACTCCTTGTTTGTATGCAATTCACGAAAATATTTAAGCTGAACATTACACATTTATATGATTGTATCTGAGAAAGAACTAAGCCCACCAAACTCCAACAGCTTTAGAAGTTCTATAGGAGTTAACTTTTGCTGATGATGGAAGATTCAGGATTATCTGTGTCCAAATTAATCGACACCAGAAGCTTTGGTCTGTTTGTGAAGGTGATTCCAGCCAGTTATAAATGTAAACTGGAGATGTTCTTAACCTCAGTTAAGAGGAGTTAATTGCTGGCCAGTTTACGTCATTGTTTGACAGACGTATATATTTTTTAGGCACCAATCCTCCTTTTAATGATAAAATGTTATAGTGTATATATACGCCTCCAGGTAATGTAGGAACATACTGCTATGGTAAATTTATTTGCCTTATCACACTTTCTGTGGGAAAAACAAGTCACCGGGATAATCCTGCTTGCACCAGTCCGTCTTCCCAGTTGCATTCCTGGGAGGTCTGCTCTGTGCCTTCTTTTTATTAGAAGCACATCTTAGAGTAAAGTCACCAGTGTAGAGATAAGGTAAAATGTACTAAATTCTCTTTAGATTTCATTTCTGAGAAGTCAGAGTCTATTTTGTGCTGGAAGAAATGTAGATAAAATTGTGGCCAGAATGAAATAACCTTTCAGTTTTCAAACTGTTACTTTAAAACAGCCACCTTTCTTTACCTAGGGAACCATTTGGGGAAAAAAATAAAGCTTATTTTCAACTCCCTGTCAAAGCTGCTTTTCTTTTTTTCCCCTTTTTCCTGTTTTACAGCACAAAAGAAGAGAAAGATTGCAGTAGTGCAACCAGAAAAACAGTAAGTTTTTTTCCCCACAAAACCCTGTGATAAGCTATGAAGTGTCTTTAAAGAGGATGGGAAATAGGGATATTTTCATTGGAGAGCTGGTCATGACCTAGCATAGGAGACAAGGAGACAGGAAAACATTTCCTAGGAATCTGTTCCATGCAGGACACATGGGTCCTGCTTCTTAAGGAGCTTCTTCTCCACATCTTAACTTTTCACTTTCATCCTAGCTCAGCCGACCTGGAGGATGCCCACAGTCCTGCATTCTGGCCAGGGTGCTCTGAGACAGTTCTCTGGGTTCTTAATGCCCAAGGAACCTCCAGAGCTGCCCCCCTAGGCCTCAGCTCTGCCCACTTCCAGCCCAGTGAGCTAGAGCAGGCTGTTTTCTTACTCCGCACCTCAGCATCCTCCTTTCTAAAATACCTATTTCTTGGGGGGATTTTAGGAAGATTAAATTAGGTTCCACATGAAGATGTCTGGGCCCTCCATTGCTGAGTAAATATAGGTCAGCCCACGTTTTGATTTTAAGTTTGTGAGGACGGAGGGTGTTCTGTAGCATGTGGACCTACCGGTTGTATATTTTTTGAAAATTGTCTCTGCTGGTACCATGTTTATATATTGAAAAATGACTGGAATACACCATGATACATATCCCTTACCACATGAATCTATTTTCTTAATAGACTGATGGAAAGGGAATTGAAAACAGCTTTTTTTTTTTTTTAAGTGCACCCAAGTTGAAAGTTAAATAAAATGAAATTGAATAATAACTGCATTGTTATTTGATACAAGTGACAGTTTTGTGGGTATTTTATTACGTTTCTAACAGTATATCAAGTTAATCATCTGACTCTTAATTTTATCTGGAGAACATTGAAATGGAGAGGAGAAAACTAAAGTAACAGTCCCCCTCATTGAATCTGCATTTGAATTCATGACTCCTAAATTTGCAGCCTATAGATCAATGCTTTTCACTCTTTCCTCTCATCGGTCACTGGACCTCTCTTTAAAACACAGATCTAGGCCCCCTGTACAGAACGTCTGACTCGTGCTCTGAGGTGACATAGACCTGACAGCTTGGGGATCCCACTTTGAAAACCAGCGCCATAGATGATCCCGCTAAGGTCCCGCGTTACAATTTACTTAAAGTTTATGTAGGTTCAGTGTAGCTTCTGTGAAGTTAACCTTTACCTCTCCTGAAAACCCAATTTGCCTTTTTATCCCCTAGGGCCATAGTTTTTATATTTGTTCAGCAACTTTTTACTGAACCACAGCACGGACTTCTATCCTACACTAATAAGCCTATTTTACATCCTAAGAATAATCAATTCTTAGATTTTCTTTGAAGATCTAACTTTCAGTGTGGCCTCAACCCAACGAAGCACAGACACCAGAAATCCAGTCAGTAGAGAAGTCATTGTTGAGAAGTCTGACTTTCATGAAAGTCAGTGCAAGCTGACATGTCAGCGCCGGCTGAAAGTCAATGCAACTTTCTGCATGTCCTAAATAGGATTAAGGACATTATTATAATTCAAACAACTTGCTCATGAGGTGATCTAAAGGAACCTCCGTGATCAGTGATGACCCCCTTGAGGTGGCAGATGATCTATAGGCTTCTTGGAATGATTATAAAAATTGCCCCTAGGGATCGTACCTATTTGTTGTCTGTGGCATGCATTGAGTTTACACTCCTAGCTTAGGTTTCTTTAAGTTATGAAAAGAGGTTGGAAAGAACTGATTTCTTCTAAAACTTGGGACCCACGAGAGTTATTTCTTTACCTACAGATCACCATCCGCAGTGCCTGTTGAGAAAATACCTCATGACCTTTGTCTGTTCCCTCACTTGGATGCCACAGGTAAACAAGCTGCTTAGACTGCACTGACTCTTCCCAGCTCGCTGCTGTTGAGTGGAGACATGAGTATATTTTTAGGTTAACATGAAAATACTTAACTTTGATATATTTTTAGGTCAATACAAAAATATTCAGCTTTCAGCCAACTGTCTTAATTTACAGGTACCTACTCTTTTCTTGTTTTAACTTCTAAGTTACGTTCTTGCCGCCTTTCCTCTTCTGCTTCTTGGTCGGTTGCTCTGACACTTCCCTTCGTCTGAGCAACAGGGTCCATCTGTCACTTGGAAATTACAAGTCCAGGTAGGACTGTGTATCAGGAATAATCATGTGGAGAAAGAAAGAGTTGACAATACTAGGCCTTTCTTTTTAGACGTGTTTATGCCTGTTGAATCCTTAACTCCCCATGGGCTTTTGAACTGTTCCCCTAAAACCCTATTTGAATAGCTGGTTGGGAATAATTATATATTTTAATGTATAAAATCCTGTATCTTATAGTAACCTTTAAAAACACATATTTGAACCACAAATCTGATTATAGACATGCTTGTACATTAAGTAATACATTTGATTAAGTATTCTGTTTTCCAGCCAAAAGGAAACCTGCTCTTAACCCAGGATTAAAGCCTATTATCATGGAATAATCTTATTAGTCAAAGTTTTCTTTATAGTAAAAGAGAGCAGTTTTATGAGTATACTTACTAAGTTTTTTTCCCCCCTAAAGATCTGGGCAGAATAATCCTACTCCTAAATTTCCATGTAAATGCTATGACTTCTTTTTTTTTTTTTTTTTTTTTGCCTGTGGTATAAAATTCAGTCTCAGAATGCTTTTAAGACAATCATGTCATATTTCAGAGTCAGTAATTGTTATTTTACTTCTTCTATCTTATACCCAGAAAAATAACATTTCTCTTCTGCTTGACCTGTTGGTTCTTAGTTAAAGTCCTATGAGAACAAAGCTTTCTGGACTGTCAGATTGACATCCCAAATGAATGACAGGGATTTTAAATTTTATTTTTAAATTTGGGGTGTAATTGCTATTCGGTGGTGTTAGTTTCTGCTGCACAACAAAAATGCATTAGCTATATGTATAAATCTGTGCCCTCTCTCTTGAGCCTCCCTCCCGCCTCTCCATCCTGCCCCTCTAGGTCACCACAGAGCAGAGCACCCAGCCAAGCTCCCTGTGCCCTGCAGCAGCTTCCCACTGCTGTCTGTTTTACACATGGTAGTGTGTATATGTCAATTTTCCGCTGTTGTTCAGTGGTTTAAATCATGTCTGACCTTTTTGTGACCCCACGGGCTGCAACACACCAGGCTCCTCTCCTCCTTCACTATCTCCTGGAATTTGCTCAAAGTCGAAGTCAGTGATGCTTTATAGCCCTCTCATCCTCTGCCACCCTCTTCTCCTTTTGCCTTCAGTCTTTCCTAACATCAGGGTCTTTTCCAGTGAGTCAGCTCTTTGCATCAGGTGGCTAAAGTTGTGGAGCTTCACCTTCAGCATGAGTCCTTGCAATGAGTATTACAGGGTTGGTTTCCCTTAGCATTGCCTGATTTGATCTCCTTGCAGTCCAGGGGACTCTCAAGAGTCTTCTCCAACACCACAGTTTGAAAGCATCAGTTCTTCAGTGCTCAGCCTTCTTTAGACCTATGTCAGTCCTAATCTCTCAATCACAAGACCATTGTTAGTGCAGCTTGGCTTGGAGCAGCGACAGGAGAAGGTGGCTCTCAGCTGGCAGTGTGACCATATCCCGTGTGTGTAGACATCTGGACAAGTTCTACTGATGCAAGTGGTTCCTCACCATTTAGTTGTCTGCTTCTCCCTGTTGAACTCAACTCAGTCAATACCTTGCCTAAGCCGAAAGACTAGTGAGGGAAATACAGATTTAAGTGCCTAGGAGGCACGTTGTATGTCCATGGGACTAGCAAAATGAAGAAGCCCTGCTGTGTCTGTAGGGCGATGGTTAACATATGCACACTATTACATATGAAATACATAACCGACACTGTATAGCATGTGTTGCCCACACAGATCCTCTGTCTATGGGATTCTCTGGGCGAGAA
This sequence comes from Tragulus kanchil, assembly GCA_022376925.1. Lineage (NCBI taxonomy): Eukaryota > Metazoa > Chordata > Mammalia > Artiodactyla > Tragulidae > Tragulus > Tragulus kanchil. The sequence continues at coordinate 73,425,033 of JAIOJX010000031.1, forward strand.
TACTGGAGTGGGCAGCCTTTTCCTTCTCCAGGGATCTTCCTGACCCAGGTATTAAACCCGTATCTTCTGTATTAGGCAGAGTCTCTACTGCTGAGCCACCAGGATGCATTAGCTATATGTATAAATCTGTGCCTCTCTCTTGAGCCTCCTCCCGCCTCTCCATCCTGCCCCTCTAGGTCACCACAGAGCAGAGCACCCAGCCAAGCTCCCTGTGCCCTGCAGCAGCTTCCCACTGCTGTCTGTTTTACACATGGTAGTGTGTATATGTCAATTTTCCGCTGTTGTTCAGTGGTTTAAATCATGTCTGACCTTTTTGTGACCCCACGGGCTGCAACACACCAGGCTCCTCTCCTCCTTCACTATCTCCTGGAATTTGCTCAAAGTCGAAGTCAGTGATGCTTTATAGCCCTCTCATCCTCTGCCACCCTCTTCTCCTTTTGCCTTCAGTCTTTCCTAACATCAGGGTCTTTTCCAGTGAGTCAGCTCTTTGCATCAGGTGGCTAAAGTTGTGGAGCTTCACCTTCAGCATGAGTCCTTGCAATGAGTATTACAGGGTTGGTTTCCCTTAGCATTGCCTGATTTGATCTCCTTGCAGTCCAGGGGACTCTCAAGAGTCTTCTCCAACACCACAGTTTGAAAGCATCAGTTCTTCAGTGCTCAGCCTTCTTTAGACCTATGTCAGTCCTAATCTCTCAATCACAAGACCATTGTTAGTGCAGCTTGGCTTGGAGCAGCGACAGGAGAAGGTGGCTCTCAGCTGGCAGTGTGACCATATCCCGTGTGTGTAGACATCTGGACAAGTTCTACTGATGCAAGTGGTTCCTCACCATTTAGTTGTCTGCTTCTCCCTGTTGAACTCAACTCAGTCAATACCTTGCCTAAGCCGAAAGACTAGTGAGGGAAATACAGATTTAAGTGCCTAGGAGGCACGTTGTATGTCCATGGGACTAGCAAAATGAAGAAGCCCTGCTGTGTCTGTAGGGCGATGGTTAACATATGCACACTATTACATATGAAATACATAACCGACACTGTATAGCATGTGTTGCCCACACAGATCCTCTGTCTATGGGATTCTCTGGGCGAGAATACTGGAGTGGGCAGCCTTTTCCTTCTCCAGGGGATCTTCCTGACCCAGGTATTAAACCCGTATCTTCTGTATTGGAAGGCAGAGTCTCTACTGCTGAGCCACCAGGGAAGCCCACTATTATAACGCCATTTTTATTATTAGGAAATTCACATTTGTTTTAGAAATGAATGATCATTCCAGTCTCACAAGGCTGGGGAGGAGCAGGCATGGATGCCGTCTTTCGCACCAAGGGCCCTTTGGGCTGACCCCCTCCCTAACCTGTCTATGGGCCTCAGTTTCTCCTTTGAAAATTCAGACTTGGAGCACAGTCTTTTTAGACTCCCAGGTCTTTTGTTTCTATGTCTGCTCTTGACAATGACAGAGGGAGTGTAGCTTGGGGCTTAGGCACCTACACTCAGCTCAGACCACCTGGGTCTGGATTTGCCATGACCTTGGGCAAGTTACTGAACCTCATTCTCCCCATCTATGAATGGAGCGGACAATAGAAATTACCATCAGATACTTCCTAATCTGGGCTTTCCCTGTGGTTCAGATGGTAAACAAGCTGCCTGCAATGCAGGAAACTGGGGTTCAATCCCTGGGTCAGGAAGATTCCTTGGAAAAAGAAATGGCTACCTGCTCTAGTATTCTTGCCTGGAGAATCCCATGAACAGAGGAGCCTGGTAGACTACAGTCCACAGGGGTCACAAGGAGTCAGACACAACTTATCAACTAATCAGCCACAACTCTCTCTATATGGACAATTGAATCCATGTGCTGTACACCTGAACCTCATAAAGCATCGTGGATGTAAAACGTCCTAATGGGGTTCATCAAGCACCTCCAGGCTTTGCCATCACGGCGGGTTAAGCAGTGGCTCCTAATGCATCGGCCGTGTCTCTCTTCCCTGCAGGTACAGTGAATGGGAAATACTGCTGCCCTCAGCTTTTCATCAACCACCGCTGTTTCTCAGGCCCCTACCTCAACAAGGGGAGGATCGCTGAGCTGCCGCAGTCGGTGGGGCCAGGCAAATGCGTGCTGGTCCTTAAGGAGGTAAAGCTCGTCCACAGCCACAGACGATGGGAGTTGGTGGGTGGGGCAATGTGGGCGCAATCCCTGAGGAGCTCATAGGAGTTTCAGCCCATTCATGTACCAGGCACCCCCTTCTTCTCCATCCTTTGTCGTACAAAGATGAGAACAGTGTTCCTGCCCCAGAAGACTCCCTTCTATTGGGAGGGATGGGCCCCTCTCGCCCAGAGTCAGCAGAAACCCTCCTACATTTGAGTAAAATCTTTTGTGAAGCACTTTTTTGTGTTAAAAGAAAACGGCCTATCTTATAGCCTTTGTCCAGACATATTCCTGTCTTTGTGACAAAAAAGCATGCCCAGAACATCAAACAGCACCGTGATGAGTGTGCTTCATTCCTTGGGCACAGCAGTGCGTCCATCCATCCATTAGTCCATTGTACAAACCTGTGTTAGCTGGGGACAGCATTGAGAACAGGCCTGAGGTAGGGGAAGGAGCCGCCTGCTCTAGGAACTGGAAGGACATCTGAGCCCCTGGAGCATCCGTGGGATCTCAGGAAGGAACGCCTGAAGCTCCTTGAACGTGAGGACCACAGGGACAGGCCTGGAAAGTGCTGAAATTCACGTCCAGAGTCTCCTGGAGCCTGGGCCGCATCCTAGGCGCCTGACCTGTGTTCTTATTTAGACCTGCTTTTTTTTAGACCCATCATTGTCATATGTTACTTTCTGAAATCATTGCAGACCTGGCCCAACCTAAGCGGTGAGTGGACCCCATTGAAGAGAGATTGAGAGCTAAAGGGAGAAGGTGGCAAGTTGCGGGGGAGGCAGCCCCTCTCAAAGACCTTAGGGGTGTTGGGTTAGGGGCTGAGCTCCAGCTGTGTGAGTCAGCACAGACTGTAGACCCTGCAGGCACTTGACTTGGTCAGAGAAGAAACCAAGGCTGGCTGACACGTGGGAATTCCTGTCACTGTATGAAGTAAGACCCCTAGACTGGAAATGGACTCTGAGTCCCCCAGTGCTTTCATTCCACATCCTTGCCCATAGCCACATCCCCTGCCTGGGTTTGTGCCTGATTTTATTGCCAGTGCTCAGAACGAACAGGGGCATCTGACACAAACCCTGTTCACGATGGGGCTTGTTTAGAGCCCCTGTGTGACCATGTCACACACATGTGGCTGTGAGGTCCATGGCCACCTGTAGGGCCTGTAGCAAACAGTGACCCTAGGAGGGCCAGTCTCTCTATGGGGCTTGGCTAGTTTACTACGTGGTCTTTTTTTTTTTCTGTCAACAGTAGTTAGCCCTGGTCATTTCTCTGACAGGTACCAGCAGCCAAGTTTAAAAGGCAGGCCAAGAGCACTTTTCTGATAGCAGAACTAGTTTTTTGCTTATGTTCAGAAAATGCATGAGGCAGGAAAGAGAGAGAAAAAAGAAGCAAGCGCTTTAGTTCTGTGAAGTGTAAGGAAACTCTGAGTTCTGCCCAGCCAGTCTTTATGGTAATCATTCTGCTGTATCCCAGTCCTGTGTGTGGTTTCAGGTTGCATCTCACAGAGAATGAGGTCATTGGAGCAAAGACAGAGCAAGTTTGCTTTCTCTGGCCATCAGGGGTGTTCGTGGTCAAAGGTTTCTCTGTCTTTGAAAAGTGTCCGCTGATGGCTGTTTGCTTCTTCTAGAGGCAGATGAGGTCTGTGGGTGTGGATGCTATGCTAGCATTTGGAGGGTGCGTCTTGAACTCTTGAGAGGGCAGTGACCAGAGACTTTTCTCTCCCTCCGTCGGCTCTGTGGGCTTAAGAACTCTTCAGCCTCAGAAAGTGCAGAAGTCAGTGGTGTGGGGGCTGCAGGGTCCACATATATTTCTTTTTGCCCATGTACACCTTCCAAGGGGTTTTCGATCCATTCCCGCACACTTAGCAGCTATTGTCACATCAGGTAGTCTCCCCAGCTCTGTGCGTGAATGAAGAATGAAGCACCGTCCATCCATCCATCCATCATACACACATCTATCCATTTAGACAGATCCAAAGCAATTCATGACTGATAAGCACGTGCTGGTGGGTGCCACGCTGAAAGCTGGGGGGCCAAGGTGAGCAGAAGCTGTGCCTCCAAGGAGAGTTGACATCCCCCTGCCTCAGCGCCTCAGAGCAAGGACTTAGGCATTTCAGATTATACCAGACAGAGGAAAAGTCCTGTGTACATGGCATCTGGATAAGCCAGTCAACAAAATCAGAGATGCAGATGTGCCTCTGGACATTATTCTCTGGATGTTATGCTGAGCATTAACCATCGAGAACAGTGCACCCAGCCTGTGGGCGGCGTAAACTGCAGCATATTCTGTAATGTGTGAGGCAGGAATTAAGTGCACAGTGTCCAGGAAGGTTGGGGGAAAATGTAATTTTTTGTTATTAAAGTTTATTGTAAAGAAGATAAGATACTTTTTCGAACCTTCTCATTGTACCACAGGGTGGGACTTCGTAACAAAAAATGTCAGTGGCAAATGCTGCCTTTGGGGCCTCTGTTGATATAGATGATATGGTACCAAACAGATTCTCGGTGTGAATCAATCCTTCTTTAAGTTTTAGATGTGCAGAATAGTTTAATTTCAGTGCTCTTCTGGAAATTCATTTAAAAAATTTCCTCCAAAATGTCTATTGAGCACCTGCTATTGCCACTCATGGTTCTAGCTGTGATGAGTAAAGCGGCCAACAAAATGAAGCCCCTGATTTCTCAAGGATTAGGTTCCAGAGAGAGTGATGGTGAACAAATAAACCCATACGTTATGGGCACAGGGAGAGGGTTTCCTGGTGAATTGGATATGGACCATGAGAGGACCAGAACTCAGGGAGGCCTTAACAGAAAGGAGAGGAAGCCGTAGGACAGAGTGAATCTGTCTGATTTGGGCACGTGGAAGCTTGCTTGTTGTCTGTCCACGTGGAGATGGGTGTGAGAGTCTGAGATACACATTTGGTGACCATGGGTGTGCTCATGTGTGGACACTGTTTGCAGCCAGGTGCACTGTGGGGTCAGTGTACAACAGATGGAGGAGGAGTCCAAGGCTTGAGCCCTGAGGTCACCATCATTTGAACGGGGGCACAGAAGGATCAGGAGAGCCTGGGGTCCTGGGGTAAGGATAGAAAGTTTGCGGAGGAGGGAGTGATGGGCGGTGCCGCCAGCCACTGATGGGGCGGAACAGGAGGAATGCCGAGAATGACTCCTCCTTGGGGCAAGGGAGCATAAATTACATGTCAATGCATTCAGTTTCAGAGGGAAAAGTCCTGTGTACATGGCATCTGGATAAGCCAGTCAACAAAATCAGAGATGCAGATGTGCCTCTGGACATTATTCTCTGGATGTTATGCTGAGCATTAACCATCGAGAACAGTGCACCCAGCCTGTGGGCGGCGTAAACTGCAGCATATTCTGTAATGTGTGAGGCAGGAATTAAGTGCACAGTGTCCAGGAAGGTTGGGGGAAAATGTAATTTTTTGTTATTAAAGTTTATTGTAAAGAAGATAAGATACTTTTTCGAACCTTCTCATTGTACCACAGGGTGGGACTTCGTAACAAAAAATGTCAGTGGCAAATGCTGCCTTTGGGGCCTCTGTTGATATAGATGATATGGTACCAAACAGATTCTCGGTGTGAATCAATCCTTCTTTAAGTTTTAGATGTGCAGAATAGTTTAATTTCAGTGCTCTTCTGGAAATTCATTTAAAAAATTTCCTCCAAAATGTCTATTGAGCACCTGCTATTGCCACTCATGGTTCTAGCTGTGATGAGTAAAGCGGCCAACAAAATGAAGCCCCTGATTTCTCAAGGATTAGGTTCCAGAGAGAGTGATGGTGAACAAATAAACCCATACGTTATGGGCACAGGGAGAGGGTTTCCTGGTGAATTGGATATGGACCATGAGAGGACCAGAACTCAGGGAGGCCTTAACAGAAAGGAGAGGAAGCCGTAGGACAGAGTGAATCTGTCTGATTTGGGCACGTGGAAGCTTGCTTGTTGTCTGTCCACGTGGAGATGGGTGTGAGAGTCTGAGATACACATTTGGTGACCATGGGTGTGCTCATGTGTGGACACTGTTTGCAGCCAGGTGCACTGTGGGGTCAGTGTACAACAGATGGAGGAGGTCAAGGCTTGAGCCCTGAGGTCACCATCATTTGAACGGGGGCACAGAAGGATCAGGAGAGCCTGGGGTCCTGGGGTAAGGATAGAAAGTTTGCGGAGGAGGGAGTGATGGGCGGTGCCGCCAGCCACTGATGGGGCGGAACAGGAGGAATGCCGAGAATGACTCCTCCTTGGCGAAGCTGCTGCGTCTCAGGTGATGTTGAGCTAAGACCTGTTTCTGGAGAAGCCCCATTGGATTGTTGCTGAGGACCTGAAGGAGAGAGAGGAGTCCAGGAGTGTAGGCACGTCTTGAGGGTTTTACCATCAATGGAGACAGTGAGATGAGGGACTAAAGCTGAGATGAAAAGAGAAAGTTCTTTTCCGGGCTTCCCCTGGTGGTCCAGTGGGTAAGGATACTGCCTTGCACTGCAAGGGGCGCCAGTTCGATCCCTGGCCTGGGAAGATCCCATGTGCCACAGAGCGGCTGGACCAATGTGTCCAATTACTAAGCCGGAGCTCTGGCGCGCGTGCACCCAGAGCCGGTACTCTGCAGCGACAGACACCACCGCAATGGGAGGCCCACAGGAGCCAAGAAACAAAGACGTATAGAGAAATGAAAGACCAATAGAAGTGGCCCGCCCATCCCCCTCCCTCCCCAACCCAACCCCTGTCCAAAATAAATAAATAAATAAATCTTTAAAAACAAAAAAAAGAAAGTACTTTTCCTCCTTCCAGATAGGTGCTAAGCCAGGGTCACACACGGGCAGTGACGGTCCAGGGGAGAGGAAGGAGAGGTGGGAGGAGGCGTTCAGTGAACTTGGGCTGCTGTGACAGCATTCCATGGGCTGGACCCGGCAGCTCGGGGTACAGATGTGGATTTTCCGCAGTCCGGAGGCCGCAAGTCCTCTGTCAGGGAGCCAGCCGGACAGGTGGGTGAGGACTCTTCCTGGTTTGCACGCAGCTGCCTTCTTGCTGCGTCCCACACGTCTGAGAGGAAGGGCAAGCTCCCATCCCAGATCCGTCCAACTGTACAAAGGCTATCACTTCTCTGTTAAAATAAACACACACCTCATGAACCCTAAGAAATCCAGTGAGGCAGTGCTCTAGCACCAGATTCCTCTTGGAGTGACTCATGCCAATCTCATGCTGGTTTATTGGGAATAGTCTTCATCGGCTTCATAGCTAACACCCTGTCACTTAATTGGGGTTTAGGTGTGTGCTCCCTTTTGTGATCAGGAGCACAATGATGTGCATTCTGATGCTTTGCCTGGTACAGTAATTTCAGTCTAGCTTGGGTCGTCATAACAGCTGTCAACAGTTATTTTCATAGAGGCAGCTATAATGCACCACAGTGTCAGGTCCACACAAATTATTCCTCTCACGATTCCAAGGTTTTGTAGAGAGCTTGTTGAATTTAGAGACAAATGATGTGACATCGGGGAAAGCCACGGGAAAATTATTCAATATTGCATGCTGTTTATGATTTAATTGCAGCCCGTTTCCACTCTGAATTGAACTCTGGAAGGCATTTGCTTTTCGCAGTCACAAAATACGTTTCAAATGCAGCAAATAAGATGTAGCTCTGGGGTTTCTCAGTGAAACAATGAAAAGACTGGGTTGGAACTAAGCCGGAGCTCTGGCGCGCGTGCACCCAGAGCCGGTACTCTGCAGCGACAGACACCACCGCAATGGGAGGCCCACAGGAGCCAAGAAACAAAGACGTATAGAGAAATGAAAGACCAATAGAAGTGGCCCGCCCATCCCCCTCCCTCCCTACCCCCCCCCCTAAATAAATAAATAAATAAATCTTTAAAAACAAAAAAAAGAAAGTACTTTTCCTCCTTCCAGATAGGTGCTAAGCCAGGGTCACACACGGGCAGTGACGGTCCAGGGGAGAGGAAGGAGAGGTGGGAGGGGAGGGCGTTCAGTGAACTTGGGCTGCTGTGACAGCATTCCATGGGCTGGACCCGGCAGCTCGGGGTACAGATGTGGATTTTCCGCAGTCCGGAGGCCGCAAGTCCTCTGTCAGGGAGCCAGCCGGACAGGTGGGTGAGGACTCTTCCTGGTTTGCACGCAGCTGCCTTCTTGCTGCGTCCCCACACGTCTGAGAGGAAGGGCAAGCTCCCATCCCAGATCCGTCCAACTGTACAAAGGCTATCACTTCTCTGTTAAAATAAACACACACCTCATGAACCCTAAGAAATCCAGTGAGGCAGTGCTCTAGCACCAGATTCCTCTTGGAGTGACTCATGCCAATCTCATGCTGGTTTATTGGGAATAGTCTTCATCGGCTTCATAGCTAACACCCTGTCACTTAATTGGGGTTTAGGTGTGTGCTCCCTTTTGTGATCAGGAGCACAATGATGTGCATTCTGATGCTTTGCCTGGTACAGTAATTTCAGTCTAGCTTGGGTCGTCATAACAGCTGTCAACAGTTATTTTCATAGAGGCAGCTATAATGCACCACAGTGTCAGGTCCACACAAATTATTCCTCTCACGATTCCAAGGTTTTGTAGAGAGCTTGTTGAATTTAGAGACAAATGATGTGACATCGGGGAAAGCCACGGGAAAATTATTCAATATTGCATGCTGTTTATGATTTAATTGCAGCCCGTTTCCACTCTGAATTGAACTCTGGAAGGCATTTGCTTTTCGCAGTCACAAAATACGTTTCGAAATGCAGCAAATAAGATGTAGCTCTGGGGTTTTTCTCAGTGAAACAATGAAAAGACTGGGTTGGAATTTTATTGTCTGTTAATAAACACTTGGTGCATGATTTCAGACAGTGCCAATTGGATTTATTTTTAGACTCAGTTACTGTAAATTGTACTGACAATAAATAATAAAATCAGATGATTATTCTAGCAGGGAAAACATAAACACAACAGAACTGCTTGTACTGCTGTGTCCTGGCTGCTTAGTGCTCTTGGTAGAGCTCAGTGTTCTCTTGGTAGAGCGTTACAGGGGCCTTGGAGCATAGCAAAATGCTGCCCAGGCAAGAAAAAAGACACTTTTCAGTGCTCACTTTGGCAACACATATACTAAAATTGGAACGATACAGAAAAGATTATTAGCATGGAGCATGGCCCCTGTGCAAGGGTGACACGCAAATTCGTGAAGTACTCCATAAAAAAAGGAGGGTGAGGGGAGAAAGACACTTGCCAGGCCGACTGTACAGTGTAGAATATTTTAAGATTGAATTCTTAGTTATGAGAAAGCTTTATTTTTCAGAGTTAAATCAGGGCACAGACCATGCCAATTGTATCCTGGAACATGCCAGGTACATGAAAACTAAGACTTGAAAATTTCTGCAACACTCCTTTCATCTGTTTCCTTCTCATAGGTTTGGCGCTGATCTCCACAAAACTGTAGGTGCCTCAACACTACAGCCAGTGTCCTTCTGACTCAGTAGGAATTCTTCTCACTCTGTCTGTGGGGTTTTGCTTGAAACGGCATGGGAGAGCCTGGCTCCTCCTCTTCCGGTTGGGGAGGGACTTTGGGAACAGGGATTCCGTGTCCCATCTCTGTTCTCTTGGACCCGACACAGAGCGGGCCCTCAGTGAGTAGGCATTTCATGGAATGAAGCCTCCAGGGTCTGAGGGTTCCTTTGTGTGCTGTGCTGTACCTTCACGTATTTTTTTTGAGCTCCCTGTCCCGGTAGCACCAGCTCATTAGTGTGCCGGAACTCACAAATGTTCACTGGTAGCGAGGGTTTGCTGATGGAAAACAAGTGTCCCAGAATCTCAGCAAATGCTTATTTTCTTGTACTTGGGGCTTAGGAGCAAAGGGCTAGTTTGAGGAGCTGTCCGATGGCATCAGATGCTCTGGAGGTAAAAAATGTTAGCTCTGGGGTTTCTCAGTGAAACAATGAAAAGACTGGGTTGGAATTTTATTGTCTGTTAATAAACACTTGGTGCATGATTTCAGACAGTGCCAATTGGATTTATTTTTAGACTCAGTTACTGTAAATTGTACTGACAATAAATAATAAAATCAGATGATTATTCTAGCAGGGAAAACATAAACACAACAGAACTGCTTGTACTGCTGTGTCCTGGCTGCTTAGTGCTCTTGGTAGAGCTCAGTGTTCTCTTGGTAGAGCGTTACAGGGGCCTTGGAGCATAGCAAAATGCTGCCCAGGCAAGAAAAAAGACACTTTTCAGTGCTCACTTTGGCAACACATATACTAAAATTGGAACGATACAGAAAAGATTATTAGCATGGAGCATGGCCCTGTGCAAGGGTGACACGCAAATTGTGAAGTACTCCATAAAAAGGAGGGTGAGGGGAGAAAGACACTTGCCAGGCCGACTGTACAGTGTAGAATATTTTAAGATTGAATTCTTAGTTATGAGAAAGCTTTATTTTTCAGAGTTAAATCAGGGCACAGACCATGCCAATTGTATCCTGGAACATGCCAGGTACATGAAAACTAAGACTTGAAAATTTCTGCAACACTCCTTTCATCTGTTTCCTTCTCATAGGTTTGGCGCTGATCTCCACAAAACTGTAGGTGCCTCAACACTACAGCCAGTGTCCTTCTGACTCAGTAGGAATTCTTCTCACTCTGTCTGTGGGGTTTTGCTTGAAACGGCATGGGAGAGCCTGGCTCCTCCTCTTCCGGTTGGGGAGGGACTTTGGGAACAGGGATTCCGTGTCCCATCTCTGTTCTCTTGGACCCGACACAGAGCGGGCCCTCAGTGAGTAGGCATTTCATGGAATGAAGCCTCCAGGGTCTGAGGGTTCCTTTGTGTGCTGTGCTGTACCTTCACGTATTTTTTTTGAGCTCCCTGTCCCGGTAGCACCAGCTCATTAGTGTGCCGGAACTCACAAATGTTCACTGGTAGCGAGGGTTTGCTGATGGAAAACAAGTGTCCCAGAATCTGAAGTTGAGCTTTTAGGGGGTGTGTCTGGTCCTTGGGCGTGTTGCAGTGGTTCTGACCATGTGCTTATTTTCTTGTACTTGGGGCTTAGGAGCAAAGGGCTAGTTTGAGGGGAGCTGTCCGATGGCATCAGATGCTCAGGCTTCCTTTCAAAACACTTGCATCCCTGAGAATTGTCCTAATGTTAAATATCCATAAATTGAGTCAGCATCAAGTGAGTTTCAGGTAATTTGTTAATCCTCCATACAGATGTCTGAAGCTTATCCAGAAGTGTTGGCACAGATCTATCATCTCGGTCTTAGGTATTTCTCTTTGAAACATATTTTTTTAAGAATAAGATGGAATTCTTAGTGATTGATCCTACTGAAGGGGAAACCAGTTGAAGGATGATCAGTGGGTCTTCGGAGAAAATATTTCAGTTTTTTGGCAGCCAGGAAGGTTAGCAAAACTGGCCACCCTTTCTCCTCCCACCCCCACTGGCTGGGCCCACACTGTAATTTCACCACCCTTCCTATCCTGTTGGTGGTAAGCTCATTGGTGCCTGGCTACAAGCGTCCTCTCCAACTCTGTCCAACCCATCACTGAATGGAAGGGCAGGGCAGACACTCTGCAAGTGTCAGCCAGGTGCTTTCCCACTTTAGCAGAAATGGATGCAGTTGAAGTCCACAGCCATTCCTTGTTTTTCCCAACAGGTTCTTAGTATGATCATCAACGCAGCTTACAAGCCTGGGAGAGTGTTACGGGAATTACAGCTGGTGGAAGACCCCCGTTGGAACTTTCAGGAGGAGACGCTGAAGGCCAAGTAAGTAGTCTTCAATTCTGGACAGTGAGATTCTCAGCTTTCTTTATCTGCCACTTTGAAACTGGTCTTTCCTGTCTTTGACGTGACTCAGAGAAGTGGAAAGCAAGGGAGTTCCATGCCCCCTACACAGATGTATCGGTGTGTTGGCCACAAGGAGTTCATTATGTTAAACATTCAGAATAAAAATGTACTGATGGATTATTTGATTGAAAGGGAAACATTTATATAAAGAGAGAATTTTTCTTGTCATTATTATGCATTTTCCCTTAACAGACCTTAATACCTGATACTATAGCGTTTGTGGCAGATACAAATGTTCCTTATTCTGAGAGTTGATAGTTTTTAAAAACAGGAAGAACCAATGCCTCTGTTTGATTTTGGTTAACAGGCTGTGGCTGGACATGTAGTTGGTCACTTACTTTATTTGCAAACGGGTTAATTGGAAAGGTGCTGTTTCGTTGTGCTTTAAGTTTCTTGAACTCTGAAACTGAGCATACCCACTGGCTCATGAGAACTCAGTTCTTTAAGACACAGACAGAAGACCCATTTCTCAAGATAGTTCAGTATTTATGTTTAATAATTGCTTTGGTGGTTTCCAAGGGCTTTTAATGTTCACTTAATTCTTTTCCGATGAAATAAAGTTTTCCTGGTCCACTTCCTTTGTTACGATACTATGACAGCATTTTGCTATAGCGCTTGGAAAATGATGCTGTTTTAAACAGTGAACTACTTTTCAATGGCTAGAGTACACCTAAGTCTTCCTGTAGAGAGAGTAGTGAAAACGGAGGGATATTGAGTAATTTCTATGACCAGTGCTGTTTTCTTCTTGAGTTAACTTATACCAAGACTGAGTGTAGGTGTGGAGAAATTTGTGGTTATTCTGTGTTCATTGTTAGGTATCTGTTCAACCTTTTCTCGTGTCTTTTTTGAGCATCTCTATAATTTTAGACTCAATGTCTAGTCTAATGATACTCTGAAATGGATGCAGTTGAAGTCCACAGCCATTCCTTGTTTTTCCCAACAGGTTCTTAGTATGATCATCAACGCAGCTTACAAGCCTGGGAGAGTGTTACGGGAATTACAGCTGGTGGAAGACCCCCGTTGGAACTTTCAGGAGGAGACGCTGAAGGCCAAGTAAGTAGTCTTCAATTCTGGACAGTGAGATTCTCAGCTTTCTTTATCTGCCACTTTGAAACTGGTCTTTCCTGTCTTTGACGTGACTCAGAGAAGTGGAAAGCAAGGGAGTTCCATGCCCCCTACACAGATGTATCGGTGTGTTGGCCACAAGGAGTTCATTATGTTAAACATTCAGAATAAAAATGTACTGATGGATTATTTGATTGAAAGGGAAACATTTATATAAAGAGAGAATTTTTCTTGTCATTATTATGCATTTTCCCTTAACAGACCTTAATACCTGATACTATAGCGTTTGTGGCAGATACAAATGTTCCTTATTCTGAGAGTTGATAGTTTTTAAAAACAGGAAGAACCAATGCCTCTGTTTGATTTTGGTTAACAGGCTGTGGCTGGACATGTAGTTGGTCACTTACTTTATTTGCAAACGGGTTAATTGGAAAGGTGCTGTTTCGTTGTGCTTTAAGTTTCTTGAACTCTGAAACTGAGCATACCCACTGGCTCATGAGAACTCAGTTCTTTAAGACACAGACAGAAGACCCATTTCTCAAGATAGTTCAGTATTTATGTTTAATAATTGCTTTGGTGGTTTCCAAGGGCTTTTAATGTTCACTTAATTCTTTTCCGATGAAATAAAGTTTTCCCTGGTCCACTTCCTTTGTTACGATACTATGACAGCATTTTGCTATAGCGCTTGGAAAATGATGCTGTTTTAAACAGTGAACTACTTTTCAATGGCTAGAGTACACCTAAGTCTTCCTGTAGAGAGAGTAGTGAAAACGGAGGGATATTGAGTAATTTCTATGACCAGTGCTGTTTTCTTCTTGAGTTAACTTATACCAAGACTGAGTGTAGGTGTGGAGAAATTTGTGGTTATTCTGTGTTCATTGTTAGGTATCTGTTCAACCTTTTCTCGTGTCTTTTTTGAGCATCTCTATAATTTTAGACTCAATAAAAGTCATCTAAGATCTAATGATACTCTGCAAAATCACAGAAGTTAAAGGGAACATATACTACATGTAACTAAGCAGAGTGTTGAGTGTTGATCTGTTGGAAGCATTGTGTCTTTGAAGAGTGACGCCGTATTTCAGTCACCCTTCCCTCCTTTCCCAAGGAGTATTTATATGAGCTTCACTTGTTGCCCCCCCCCAACATAAAATATGTTATTTTCCAGTCTAATAATCTCTATTTCTCTACTTTATGGAACCTGAAGGTCCACAACCACAGTAGAATGCCTTCTTACAAGGTCAGTTCCAGCTGGTAGTGGCAACAGGTGACTTGGGCAAGTATTTACACAGAGAAACCCTTCTTATTTCTTGTTTTAAAAATACTATGTAAAATTCAATATTTCTAACCTACCCCTAAGCATATGGAAATAGTAAAAGTACAACAATTTTAAATTCCAATAATATCACCCCTGCTCGCGGAGCAAGCCAGAAACCCGCTCCAGATTCCCAAAGTGACAGGGAGAGTTTATTTTGCACTGTTTACATTCATTTTCCTGTTCCCAAGTCTATTGGAGCTTCTGTGAAACCAGCCTGACACGATCAAAACAGACATGGTGCAACCCAGCCCTGCTGCCTTGTAAAGGCAATGGATTACTGATTATATCAAACATGACAGTGTGGTCTTTAGCCGAATCTTATACAGCAACTTCTAATGAGAAAATGTGCCTCTGAAGTGAGTTTCAAGCCTCTGGATCACAGTAGCATCTCAGAGAAGCTGCTAATGATGACAGATTTATAGTCAGTGGGAACACCCCTTATAATATGACACATGGAGTCACCTCTTTCCTTCTGATGTGAAATGACAACTTTTTAGATCTTGATAACATTGATGTTTCCGTTGGTGCAAATGGGAGGAGTGTTGACTTCTTCCCATTTTGCTGGAAGGCTGAAATGCTTTCTGTCTTGAATAAATGAACTCCGTGAAGTGGAGACCTGCTTGAATGCGTTTACTTGTCTTGGCTGTGGTCCTCGAATTATAACATCACAGTATTTTCAGGAAGAAAGAGTACGAACGAGTTCTTCATCCATAGGGTTTTGTGAACGGTGTCACTTAGCATCTGAGGGTACTGATTGGTTTTTTCCTCTTCTGAAAAGACCCATTTATGTAAGAGGGTGGGTGTGACATTGACAAGGTTGTTGTTGTTCAGTCCCTGAGTCGTGTCCAACACTTTATGACTGAATGTACTGCAGCATGCCAGACTTCCCTGTCCATCACTGTCTCCAGGTATTTGCTCAGATTCATGTTTATTGAGTCAGTGATGCGATCTATAACCATTTCATTCTCGTCTATCCGCTTCTACTGTCCTCAGTCTGTCCCAGCATCAAGGTCTTTTCCAAAGAGTCATCTCTTTGCATCACGAGGTCAAAGTATTAGAGCTTCAGCTTGAGCATCAGTCCTTCCAATGAATATTCAGGGTGGATCTCCTATAGGATTGACTGCTTTGATCTCCTTGCAGTCCAAGAGACTCACAAGAGTCTTCTCCAACACTACAGTTCAAAGGCATCAATTCTTCGGCACTCAGCCTTCTTTAGGGTCCAGATCTCACATTTGTACATGACTCCTGAGAACTCCATGGACAGTAGTGACAAGGTACTTTGATCCATACTTAGAAGAAAAATGAACACTGTCATCCATAGTTGTCCCCCAGCCATTTTTGCCTATTTATCCAACAACTGGTGGACTACATCCCATGGGGTTGTAAAGGGTCAGACACAACTGAAGTGACTTAGCATGCATGCATACCTTTTATACTAGAACAGATTACTGAAATATTTGAACACTGTAGAAGTATATCATATAATGAGTCTTCACCATAGATTGAAAGATGAAGCCAAGAATAGATCTGTTGAAAATGGTATACTAATGTAGCTCACTTCAGCAGTTCTAGATGACAGCATTGTTTCTTTCTGATGGATTGGTGTTGTAAATCAACCTACATTATTTTGAATACTGGAAAGAGGAATTTAGGCTATGCCTGGCTATACCTTTAAGAAGATGTTGAGGATGTTCTAAATAAGAGGTTGTCTTTCATAAAAATACATGCCTGTTCATCACACAGGGTTTCCAGGACTTGAAATATAGGAATCAAGAATGAAGAGAGAAATTTCTGAGGAGCTAAATATCTTAAGACTGAAAACCAGTGTTATAATGACTGAGTTCTAGATTAAAAAGATGTGACCAGGGAGGTCAAGCTTTGTTTCGAAGGAAATTAGGGCTCTACTTACTGTGACATTGACAAGGTTGTTGTTGTTCAGTCCCTGCCCAAAAGACTATCCGCTGATCCTATCACTGTCTCCAGGTATTTGCTCAGATTCATGTTTATTGAGTCAGTGATGCGATCTATAACCATTTCATTCTCGTCTATCCGCTTCTACTGTCCTCAGTCTGTCCCAGCATCAAGGTCTTTTCCAAAGAGTCATCTCTTTGCATCACGAGGTCAAAGTATTAGAGCTTCAGCTTGAGCATCAGTCCTTCCAATGAATATTCAGGGTGGATCTCCTATAGGATTGACTGCTTTGATCTCCTTGCAGTCCAAGAGACTCACAAGAGTCTTCTCCAACACTACAGTTCAAAGGCATCAATTCTTCGGCACTCAGCCTTCTTTAGGGTCCAGATCTCACATTTGTACATGACTCCTGAGAACTCCATGGACAGTAGTGACAAGGTACTTTGATCCATACTTAGAAGAAAAAAATGAACACTGTCATCCATAGTTGTCCCCCAGCCATTTTTGCCTATTTATCCAACAACTGGTGGACTACATCCCATGGGGTTGTAAAGGGTCAGACACAACTGAAGTGACTTAGCATGCATGCATACCTTTTATACTAGAACAGATTACTGAAATATTTGAACACTGTAGAAGTATATCATATAATGAGTCTTCACCATAGATTGAAAGATGAAGCCAAGAATAGATCTGTTGAAAATGGTATACTAATGTAGCTCACTTCAGCAGTTCTAGATGACAGCATTGTTTCTTTCTGATGGATTGGTGTTGTAAATCAACCTACATTATTTTGAATACTGGAAAGAGGAATTTAGGCTATGCCTGGCTATACCTTTAAGAAGATGTTGAGGATGTTCTAAATAAGAGGTTGTCTTTCATAAAAATACATGCCTGTTCATCACACAGGGTTTCCAGGACTTGAAATATAGGAATCAAGAATGAAGAGAGAAATTTCTGAGGAGCTAAATATCTTAAGACTGAAAACCAGTGTTATAATGACTGAGTTCTAGATTAAAAAGATGTGACCAGGGAGGTCAAGCTTTGTTTCGAAGGAAATTAGGGCTCTACTTACTGTGTATTTCCTTTTTTCAAATTGTGGCCTCTTTTATTGGTTTTTTATTTATCCATTTTCATCCATCTTTATTCTTTGGCCTGTGTGGGCCTCCCATCGCAGTGGCCTCTCTCGTTGCAGAGCGCTGGCTCAGGGTGCGTGCGCTCCAGAGTGCCAGCTTGTAATTGGATACACTGGTTCCGCTGCACGTCAGATCTTCCCAGGCCAGGGATCGAACCAGGGCCCCTAGCACTGCAAGGCAGACTCTCTACCCACTGGACCACTGGGAAAACCCTTTACTGTGCATTTCTAATGGGAAGAGTGGTTTTTTCTCACTCTCTTGCCAAGCATCCTTATTTCTGCAGACATCATCCTTTTCCCTTATAATTCTTCCTTAAATACTTCAGGATGTAGATTCAGCTTGACCAACTGGAACCCTGTTCTCCATGGTCAGTCATATGTCTGTCACAAGTAAACCTTGCATCATGAACTTTACAAAAGGTGCTAGTATGGGTCATTTGAAGATGAATGGTAGAACTTAATTGGCCAAGTCATTCTACTTGAACTAGTGTTGGTGTTTTCACTCTGGTTTTCTTTTTGACTGAAGATCCATTTTTATTTTCTCGGCTCCTACCTGAAAGAGAAGAGATTGTTTTCTCCAGAATTCTTGTTTCTCTATCTTTGGGGTCTTTCTTCGACTTGCCACGAGCACTTAGTTGGTAGGAAGTGACTGGAAGGTGACACACTTCCTTACTGTTGTTGGAGGAACTTCATCTACCTACCCTCTTATGTTCAGTGCCTGGGAATCTGCAAACTAAACTGACAAAGGACAGCAAAAGCCAAAAACCATGACTTTACTGGTGGGATGCATGCACATGCAAGAGTGTTCTGTGTTGAGGTTTGGAGCTTACACTTAAGTCTGACCTAACCTAGTGGGGGCAAGGGAGTGGGAAGAAAAGGCTCCTGGGGAAAACCGTATAGGTTTCTTTGGGAAACACAAATGGGTTTTTAAGAGAAAACCTGAGTGATAAGGAAACTTGGGATAGGTTATGCAGCAGGAGTAGTCTTTTTTCTTTCAGGCCATGAAACTTCTCCAAGGAGGGAATTTATGATAGGCTCACCCCTGAGATTAGAGGGAATTCATGACAGTCCTATTTCTCAAAAGTTTCTGCTTTTAGCCAGATGACAGAATCTCTGAGAAAGCTTCTTTTTGCATCTGTTGAATGGTAAACTTCTTCCTCTTTAAATTAGTCTTTCTGTACGCTCTAGGGTCTACCTGGGTCCCCATGTTGCCAGCAGGGAGCTGGTCCCTCCTGGTCCATCTGTGATTCTGTGCCTTCCTATTCTGTTTCAAAGTGTTAGTCTGACACCCATGTCAGCTCAGCATCGCCTCACCTCACTGAATTCCTTTCTCAAATCAGTTTTCTCTGGAACCTCCATCATGCAGCAGCACTCCTGGAGAAAGAGGAGGAAGATGGGAGAAAAACAATGCAGCCAGAGCTTCTCCCTGAGGACCCTCTGGCCAGGAGTGCCTGCTTCTCTCCCAATGTCCTCCTGAGGCTCTCCCCTCCCCCATCTTTTTCAATACCTTTGCACCTTATCAGTTCCACCTCAGTGACCTCTTCCACGTTCCTTCCTTCCTTCCTTCTGTGTCTTATGCGTCCTGCTTGATGGTCTCCTTCAACATTTGCCCCGCTCTTCTTCAGAGAACTTGTCCTATGTGCTTTAGAAACCTTATCTTTGTGTTTACAACAGCCTTACTGGGCACTGAATAAACTCTGAGGTGAAGTGTTGTTACTCTGGACATGCTGTGGGATAAAGCGAGAGGCACTGGCCCCTTTTTTAGCTTCTCCCCCCACAAATGCCCTGCCTACAGAAAAATGTCACTGGCGTACACTTGTTAAGCCTTCAGAAAGACAGGGAAGAAAAAATATGTAGACCTAAACACAAAAGCAGTTTATCATATTTCTTTCTATCCCATTATTCTTCATGAACCAGTTCAAGGTTTTTTTGTTTGTTTTAATATTTTTTTCTAATTTTGGCCTCTTTTATTGTTTATTTATTTATTTTCATCCATCTCCATTCCCTGGCATGTGTGGGCCTCCCACTACAGCGGCCTCCCCCATTATAGACCACCAGCTCTGGGCGCATGTGCTCCAGAGCACCAGTCCACAATTGGAGACACTGGTCCAACTGCTCCGTGGCATGTGGGATCTTCCTGGGCCAGGATCAAACCAGTGCCCCTTGCACTGCAAGGCAGACTCTCTACTCACTGGACCACCAGGAAAGCCCTCAGTTCTAGGTTATGAACATGCAGTTTAATTCACAGATTACAACCTTGACGATTTCCTTATGTTATACTTTTATTTGCCCATATCCCTGCTTGTTTTGAGGCTGACTGTTGGAGACAGTCCCCAGCTGAAGATGGTTCAGCCTGAGTTTTCGACTTTATGATCTTGTGAAGGTGATGCACATTCAACAAAAACTGTACTTGGAAATGTGACTTTTGATCTTCCTGGGGCTGCCGTGGAGCCTGTCCTCTCTGTGGTGGTGGGTGGAGGCCATGGCCCCGTCAGCCAGAAGACCACGAGGGCGAACCACCCATACTGTACAACTGTCCTGGACCTAGACAACCATTCTGTTTTTCACTTCCTGTCATCAGTTAGTTTCATGAGATATTCAACACTTTATCATGAAACAAGCTCATCAGATGAGCTTGCCCAAGCATAGGCTCACGAGAGTTTCCTGAGCACATTTATGGTGGGCAGGTGAAGCTTTGGGGTTTGATAGATTAGATGTATTATTAATGCACTGCATTTTCAGTGTAGGATATTTTCAATATAAGTTGGGTTTGTTGGGTTGTAACCTCCATCAGAGGAGCTTCCCAGGTAGCGCTAGTGGGTAAAGAATCTGCCTGAAGTGCAGGAGACCCTGGCTTGATCCCTGGGTGGGAAAGATACCCTGGAGAAGGGAATGGGTACCCTCTCCAGTATTCTTGCCTGGAGAATTCCATGGACAGAGGAGCCTGGCGGGCTACTCTCCATAGGGTCACAAAGAGTCAGACACCACTGACGGACTTTGACTTCACTCATTAGTGAGAATATGTCAAGTGGAAACCTTTATTTCGGGATCCTGTTTTAGTGAGGTCACCATACACATGGCCCACAGCGCTGGACATTTCTTACGGATAGTTTTGTGAGCTCCTAAGGAACAGTGAAAGAAAATGACAGAGACCACACACAACCCGCTCTGTTGTGAGAGAGTGAATACATTGCTTTGGAATCTGCTGTCTGGAAAAGCTCTGAGTGAGCCCGTGGTCTATTCATCACCGTTCCTTCTCTGTTTCCAGGTATAGAGGCAAAACATACCGCGCCGTGGCCAAGATCGTCCGCACGTCCGACCAAGTGGCGGACTTCTGCCGCCGGGTCTGCGCCAAGCTTGAGTGCTGTCCAAATTTGTTCAGTCCCGTGCTGGTTTCTGAAAACTGCCCGGAGAACTGCTCTGTCCACACCAAAACCAAATACAGTGAGTGCAGATCGTGAAAGAACAGTCTGTGGACCTGCACTGGGGGGTGATGACGTTGGGAGGCTGGCTTTTTCTTTTTTTTCAGATGTTTTAAATAGCAACTGCTCCAGGAGAGTTTTTTAAGGTTTGCTTGGTAGATACATGTGTTTCTCTGCTGGTATAAGGAAGGAGAGGGGACTGCCGGGACCACCGTCCTGGGTGTGCTGCACCATGACTCTCTCTGGGGGTTGGACAATAACATGTAAGCATTTGTTCACACCCCAGGGCCCCATGGGATTTCTCCATAGTTTCTATAAGTGGTATCTTTACAGACCACATCGAAGTGGGAGGTAATGGAAAGAGACCATTGGTCCTGAAAGAAACCTATGCTAGTGGGTCGTTTTGCATCTCAGGAAATTGAGGTCTGGAGGCTGGTGACTCCTCTGCGGTACAGCAGCCTGGGGACACGTGGACCCCATCTGTCTGGGGTGCATTTGGTGTTTTTTTTTTAAGATGCCTCCCTCCGCAGATGAAGCTTCCTTTAGTGCATTTGGTTCTTTTATGGGATCATGGGAGCTCCATACGGAGCAGTTGAGGCTCCAGTTAATGAGGAAGCATCTTGATGGTGAACATCATTGAAAACTGGATCGGAGTAGGTTTTAATTAGTTGATTAGACATTCTGTTTATTAAATATATCAGTATTATTGAAAGTTGCTAAGTAATTTGATGTAGAGTAGCTGTGCTCTTGCGGGTCCTAAAAAGCCGCTGGACATTTCTTACGGATAGTTTTGTGAGCTCCTAAGGAACAGTGAAAGAAAATGACAGAGACCACACACAACCCGCTCTGTTGTGAGAGAGTGAATACATTGCTTTGGAATCTGCTGTCTGGAAAAGCTCTGAGTGAGCCCGTGGTCTATTCATCACCGTTCCTTCTCTGTTTCCAGGTATAGAGGCAAAACATACCGCGCCGTGGCCAAGATCGTCCGCACGTCCGACCAAGTGGCGGACTTCTGCCGCCGGGTCTGCGCCAAGCTTGAGTGCTGTCCAAATTTGTTCAGTCCCGTGCTGGTTTCTGAAAACTGCCCGGAGAACTGCTCTGTCCACACCAAAACCAAATACAGTGAGTGCAGATCGTGAAAGAACAGTCTGTGGACCTGCACTGGGGGGTGATGACGTTGGGAGGCTGGCTTTTTCTTTTTTTTCAGATGTTTTAAATAGCAACTGCTCCAGGAGAGTTTTTTAAGGTTTGCTTGGTAGATACATGTGTTTCTCTGCTGGTATAAGGAAGGAGAGGGGACTGCCGGGACCACCGTCCTGGGTGTGCTGCACCATGACTCTCTCTGGGGGTTGGACAATAACATGTAAGCATTTGTTCACACCCCAGGGCCCCATGGGATTTCTCCATAGTTTCTATAAGTGGTATCTTTACAGACCACATCGAAGTGGGAGGTAATGGAAAGAGACCATTGGTCCTGAAAGAAACCTATGCTAGTGGGTCGTTTTGCATCTCAGGAAATTGAGGTCTGGAGGCTGGTGACTCCTCTGCGGTACAGCAGCCTGGGGACACGTGGACCCCATCTGTCTGGGGTGCATTTGGTGTTTTTTTTTTCAGATGCCTCCCTCCGCAGATGAAGCTTCCTTTAGTGCATTTGGTTCTTTTATGGGATCATGGGAGCTCCATACGGAGCAGTTGAGGCTCCAGTTAATGAGGAAGCATCTTGATGGTGAACATCATTGAAAACTGGATCGGAGTAGGTTTTAATTAGTTGATTAGACATTCTGTTTATTAAATATATCAGTATTATTGAAAGTTGCTAAGTAATTTTTTAACTAGCACTCGAAGGGGTAGCACAGACATAGCTGTGCTCTTGACTTCAAAAGTAAGGAAAGCCTCCACTCAATGAGTAAATAATCAAGTGTGCACTTGTGTGATAAGTAAGGACCACTGTTTGAAAAGAAAAAAGACGCCCCATTGATTTGGTCCATGTGTTCACTGCCTGTTCTGAGAGTGTCCATAAGACCTGTGACCACCAGGGCGCTGAGACAGGGTTCCTCCCTGTGGAGCCATTTTCTCAGAATTGTTCCCCAAAGTGTGAACCAGATGTGAAGCTTGGCCTCAAATGTTTGCCTCACTCTCTCTTACTTCTCCCTCCTTCTCCTCTCATGTTTTTCTTCTCTCCTCTGTCCCAGTTCCTCTGCATATGCGCCTGGGTGTGACCTTTTAA